>OU744724.1:39751119-41176119 GCA_916613615.1 Steromphala cineraria | reverse complement strand
CCCCCGGGTATCGAGAATGTCGTGATTGTCTATGATCTGCACGCTCCACCTCAAAGTCACGTAGCTTGAGCCCATCTCGGATCAAACCATTTACCTTACTTCTCACGCTTTCGTTGTCGCTTTCAGGTAGATTTCTCACAATAATGTTAAATCGGATGTCGTCTGCAACTGCTTCACCTGTTGTCTGTTGACTCACTGCCTTTATTTCTGACTGGACTTTACTGTTCGATTTCACTTGATCACTGATAAAACAATTCACTTTATCATTTAGTTTGTCAACTCTATCGTCAATCTCACTTCGAAAAACTTCGATTTCTTTTCCAACGATCTTCTTTACTTTATCTTCCCATTTCTGTTCTAAAGTGTCAAATCTATTGTCAAAATGCTTGAACAGTTTATCGATTGCGTTCATGATGTGGGTAACACTCGACTGGTCGATAGTTCTGCCATTAGGTTCAAAGTTCAAATTCAATTTCGATAGGGTATCACCTTTTGGATCTCGGCTAATCGCCTCACCTTTTTGTTTCTTTTGGCTATGGTCAAATATTTCATCCACTTCATCATCGTTTTGGAGACTTCTTTTCCGTTGGTTCACCTCCGTGTTGACCGGCGTGTTGTTGATCACCCGAGGGGTCGCCATTACAGCTTCGACAAAGCTCTCTGCTGTGTCCGCGTTCATCGGATCTCACGGCGTTATTTGTTGTCAGAAGAGTTCAGAAAGTCCACAAAATGTATAACGAACCTTACTGATGTATTTGTCCTTGTCCGATTGCTTCTTATTGACTTATTTCATTCAACAATAATATTTTTTTTCACGGAGCTCGCACATACCACGTCCACTGCTTACAAGGGCACGATATAGGCCCTGCTTGATTGGTAACCCGGCGTATCAAAATTATTAATATGAATAAAAAACGAACGTGACTTCTTAGGTACAGTGCATTTAACGAAAGTTGATGTTTTATCAACATTTCGACAAAATGTTAAAATTAAGATTGGTCTGACATGAATAAGATGTTTATTGAAGCTACTTTAAGGTTTGCTCATTACTTCCTGTGCATACACCGATACACTTGATTCAACTTCTCCCTGTTGCAGACCCGGATTACGACGGACACGTGACAGGCGTATACGCCTCTTAGACGAATCAAGCAGGGCTATGCAACCATTTGGGAACAAATAAAAAAAACTCAGGACATCCAGTTATCAGTCAGCACTGTAAGTTTAGTTCAGGAAGGAACATGCAATGGGCCGACTGAAAGAGCTTGACATGGTGCATTTAGGAGGGGCAGTCCAGTTATAAAAGGGGTTTATAATTTGACAAATCATAGATAATATTAGCGTAGATATCAAACTAATGCCTGGAATGATTCACAGACTTTTCGGCTTAGTTAATTTAAAATGGCAGCAGCTCGTTTGTCTTTGTAAATATAATGATGTCGCTAATCAAGGAATGCAGAAACGAATGCGAATTCATTTCCCTACCTAAACTGAATTAAAGGCATTCATGCGAAATTGGACGCCAGAAGTTTTTGCTTGACATGACTTCAAATTATAGGAGCAAGTATGATATGCTTGACCCTCTGAATGAAATTAAATGATTAAAGAAGTGATATATCCGAAACAAAACTTACAATGTTAGACTTTCAAAAAGCTAAGTAAAATAGATATGCCGTTATGTTCACAACTATAAGAAAACATAAATACTTACAATAATCTTGTTCATAAATTAGAATAATCCTTCTCCATTGAAGTTTTAATACAAGCTGAATAATGCTGCCCACAAGTTGGTGAGATACTTCTTGTCCATGTGCAGTTTGTGGCTTCAACAACTCTGTGGACAAAATAAAACCAACAATATGTTACTGATACAGCCCCGAAAAAAACTGATAATGTATTTGAAAAATAAACATGTACAGTTGTTGATCGTACATAATAAAAACTTATTACATGTACATACTCAAAAAATCCATTTTTCAATATTGAGATCTTCTATAGCTAATTAGCTAATATTATGTATTTTATGATGGTTAAAAATGGAATCATAATTGAGTGGTGCTTTACTTTCTTTCTGTATCTAAACTAAGATCATCTTGTTTTACCTACATGTACTCATTTTTAAAAATGGGAAGCTGGAATAAAATTCACCTTTTAAAATCGAGCTTCAACAATATGTCAGATCACAGTTTTTGTCCAATTATAGTTTCAAAGAGATCAGTTGGTTTTCAATTGTTACAAATAAACTGATTCTTTAAAAATAGAGGAGTTTGTTAACATTTGAATGCCAACATAGTTAGCCGATCTTTATATAAAAGATTACTAATATAAATATACAAAAAAGAAAGGTAAATGTCATTCTAAATACTTTTGAAAAGTTTACAAAATCACTTCTGAGTGAATGGCACCCGTCATTGTCCGGTTTTCGATCACAATTACGACATCAAACCTTCCTTTTGACACGATACAACGTTGACCCGCTTTAGATTTATTATTTCATGAAACATACAACTCTTCACAAAATGACTCCAACAACTCACGGATTGGCTCTTTAAGGTTCTTCATTTGCAAATATCATATAATTTGGGTTTGATTTTGACTTTTTTCAAAGGTTCAGCAAAACTAGCAAAGGTTCAGCAATAGTCTATGTGTAAAGTAACATTTTATTAATTAAAGTAAATTTCTTGTTTGTTAGGTTTGAATTTTGCCATGATGTAATTGACAAAAGAGTAAAATAATTTTAAAATATTTTTTACTGAGATCAATACAGTAACATTAACTCAATGCAAAGGAACAATATGACATGTGTTTAAATCTGTTGAGCACTAATGCAGGATTTTGTAGGGGAAAATATAATTTAGGTTTTCGAAATGTTGACCCTGTAGGTTGATATGATGGTTGGGGTTGGCTTGCAGATGGTCACAGATGGCTGATTTGTTGTCAGATTTTTTGGTTGATGTTTTATGTTCTTTTATGTATGAATGTCCACAATTGCAGTCAATTTTGTAGATAACACCTTTGGGGGATTCATCTTTGGGTTTGGAATGGTTTCGTCCATTGACAACAAATCAGCCATCTGTGACCACCTGCAAGCCAACCCCAACCATCATATCAACTGGGAAGACGTCACAATACTGTCAAAACACCAATCAGACTTTACAAAACGAAAACTAGTAGAAAGTATCATGATCAAAAGGTACCGACCCCAGATTAACAGAGATCAAGGCTACTTCATCCCCTCTGCATACGATGAGCTCATCACTCAATCCCAATCAACTATGTAAACATTCTCCTCCTACCTGGCTGGCTTCCATGTTAATCCCATATGTAATATCTTTGTTATGTTATTGTTACATTTGCTCAATTAAGTATTGTTTTCATTGTCAATTAACTCATCTCATTCCTTACTGTATATATACCTCATGTGCTCTGTCTTTTATTCATGCTTGAAAACGATACAAGAATCTGTATCGAAACGTCGCACCCTATGAATAAAGAAGTTGTCATCCATAAATAGCGTCCTTATTTGACCTTCAACTTCTCAAATGCCACTCAAAGAAGTAATGAATAATTGGTTGTCGTTTATAGGTGCTCCTGGAAACTTAAAGGTAAGAATATTTCGGCAAGGCAAAATCTCAATAAGTAATCGCGTTTAGTGAAATCAGAAAATCACTTTTGTATTACGATATAATGATGTACTGTCTTTAGTAGTTCTACATTGACATGTTGCGATGAGCCTGATTGACCATACAAAATTGGAGACAAGTTAAACCCTTTTCAAAAAGAAATGTTTTAAAGTACTTATGAATAATCCTGAAGTGATTTCATATTATGTGAATGAGATTTTACTAGCTACACACTACGAAATATTCGAAAACAAAGTGTCATTGAGGCATCATGTCATGAAATTGTAGGCGGTTGCCCCGTTCCCATTTTGCAAGTCTGATGATGAAGATATTTTCCATGTTTATATTGATTGTCACTATGTCAATGATGTTTGGAAAAGATTCGAAGCAATTGTAAAGAAGTATGTGCTCAGGGGCATTTCGTTCACCAAAGAACGAATTCTATTCAGCTTCCAATGCTCAGAAATTCTTTTAAATCATATTATTTTCATACAAAAAAATAAATACATATCCAAGGCATTAAGCAAAATAAACTAAATTTTGAAAAACTCCTGAGAATCATTAAATATATTTTCAACATTGCGTACATACAACATGAAAAATGTAAAAGTATTAAATGCTTTTGCAGAAAATTTATGCCACTTGCCCATATACTTGATCAAAGTTAAAATACTCCTTGTCATATCTTATCTTATGTATATGTTACTGGATCAATTTAAAGAAATTGGAAAAAACATTATTATATAGAGAGATAGTTGAAATGAGAGACATAATTTGTAGAGAAAGACTTTTAGGGAGAGAGAGGGACAATTGAAGGAGAGAGAGATTGAAAGAGGGGGAAAGAGTGATATTTGATAATTGATTGATAATTGGCACAGTAGGAAAGAGATAAGAAGGGGAGAGAGATGAGAGATGAGAAAGAGAAAGGATCACGTTGAAATGATATTGATGTTTTAGCATAAACTGCACAATTACACAATTTACACAAGGAACAGCCATAACAGTGATGCTCATTGCTGCACATGGCCAAAATAATGCCTAATTTATTTACTGTATGCTTTATACCACAGAAGCTTGGTTGGATAATCTATTGTAGATCCTTGGTTCGATCTCATTAGTGAGCGCGGTTGTTTGCATACTGTTATAGAAATGCATTGTAAATAAGCTGTGACAAATACTAAATAATGTATTGATATAAAAATCAGAATAGACTGAGTGATCAATAATTACCTATTTCCCTAAACAAATGTCAATATCATAAAGTAACGTAACAAAAGCCGAATGGCGTTGATATGATAAACTGATAAGTATTAATGAGTCAGGTAATATTGAATGTTGTTTTAATTCCAGGAGTATTGTACACATGTATGTGGGAAAACTCAAGATGTATTAGAAACAACAAAAACTGCATCCCTGACGTTTCTTCACATCTCTCGTGCAAATTTAATATGAATTGTATAAAATCAAAATTTACATTTTCATTTTAAAAAAGAAATTTGCTGTCCACCACAACACACATGGATGTCAAAATACCCTTCTATACTCGTACAATGAACCACAAACTAAAAGACAAATTGGAAAATGATGATCATGTTCTACATATGTCATCGAAGCTGACAGGGAAACAAAAATATCAACCATAAAGATAAAATCATGCATTACTGTATATAATACATTAGATAGAATGGAAAACTAGAAATTGACATTCTCTCCCCACAGAGGCAGATCAAGTCATGAAATGTTGATACAGCCTCTTTTCTTTTACGACGACTTTGTGGGATAGAATTGGAGATGCCTGATTGGAGGCAATCAAAGTTAGTTGTGCAATCAGCGACGCTGTTCTAAAATCATCCTTTTGGCTACTGAATCATGGCAAAAGCATTGTGATATGAACCACCCTTTCCATGCGAGAAGCGTTGTCATTTGCTAAAGAAATTCAAATGGATTATGGTGCAATTTGTTTCCGCCAGGGGAAACTGCCGGAAGCCACGGAATTCAGCGAGTTAGAACAGAGGCTGTATCAACATTTCATGACTTGTTCTGCCTCTTTTGGGGGAGAATATGTATTTGGTCAAATCCTCAGGTAGACGATGGCATGAAAAGTACATTTAACGATGTGATGGGTCCTTTTGTTTGCGGCCAAATTCTGAATACTCTTAATGTATTTAGTTTCGAGTGTTTGGAATAGATAGATAGATAGATAGAAGAATAGTTCTACATTTCTTATCATATTGAACAGTTAAATTTGCTTTCAAAATGGTGTGTTATTGGTCTCTCGATTTGAAACTATTAAAACGCAGGTGAAGGAAAGAAATACATCCAATTTTTTTCAGAAGATTATGAGTGATAGACTTTATTCAAAATGTCTACATGAGTGTAGACAAACGTTGATTTTGTACTGATCAAAAGAACCGCTTCCTAAATTTTAAAATCAAACATATTTTCTTTGATATCGGCGAAAAGTACGATTTGTTTTACCCAAACACTGTTTATTGACCGCCCACTAATCACTGTAATGTGTACGCTTATCATAATGTGCCTCAATGATGATCTGAAACCATTCCTTTGCATAAACCAAACAGTATATAAGATTTGTTTTCTTTTCTGTTTTACTCTTCAAATCCGATCTATATTTAGTTTGGCATCAATTTTGAAATGGTAGTTTTTTTGCCCTCAGGATGAGCTTCATGGATATGACATTTTTTTTCAGTCATTGGAATGTCATAATTGGAGGGGTATGTACACATGTAGCAAACATCTCAAACGCTTCTGTTCTTTCTTCCAGGTACTGCATTATTCTGTCCGAGGGTAGATATAGCATGGCTCTTATTTGTGTCATGCGTAAAGAGGATTTCACTTCAAATTCTAATCGATATTGCACAAGGAGATACAGGGAAGTGAATAAGTTTGATGATCTATGCTCTCGGTTTTAAATTACAAAATCGCATTTTAAAATCGTGATAGTAACTATTACTATTATTTCGTATTTGTATGTTTTGTTAAAAACGACTTACCTGAATAGTTTGCGTTGGTTCCTTCATATGGAAAGAGTAGAAGAAGAAAAGAACTCAAAGATAAGCTCCAGAACATGACAGATCTTCCTTCTTTTATGACATTCAAACCAATTTCTCTATTATTGACTACCTTTGCATGTAATCAATGATCGTTTAAATAACATGTTTGCATTCTGGTATAGCAACGTTTTGTATAATTGGTTGTTAATGTAAATAATGTGTGAACGTGGGATGGTCTTAGTAGTGTTCAATAGTGACGTTTCATCGTCAAACAAAGTCATATGTAAATTGTGTTTAAGAGGGTTGTAAAGGGATGTGTATTTACCATGTTGAACAGTGTTCGAGGACAGCAGGTATTTGTAGCCTTTAATGACAGAAAGAGTTTGAGAGAAAGGGACTTTAGGAAGAGGTTGACATATCATCTGCTTGGAATTGTTTGAGAAACATTGTAGTATGAATTGCTAATGGATGCTGCGACAGAATATATTTGTCGTAAGAAATTGCGTCATTATTGAGCTAAGCCAAAACAGTTCTGAAATCTTTTTTAACCCATTAGTGGGAGCATTTGTTTGCATACCGTTTTAGAAACGCTTTGTAAATTAAATATTATAAATATTTATAAAATTAAATATTAGTCCATGTTTTGATGTATGAAAGGTGAATAGACTGAGTGATCGATAGCTATCTGTGTTCCTAAACAAACCAGTCAAGTTATGCGATAAAAGCAAGATGGCGTTCTTCTAGCTTTGGAAAGATATGTATTGATGGATTGGATTAAATGTTGTTTTAATCCAGTAGTATTGCCGATATATATGTGAAACAGCTCAAGCTGCATTCCTAAAGTTTGTTCATATCCCTCGTGCAATTATGATATGACTTATATATTTACTAACGGGCCAGGTATTTGGGTTGTGTGCACGGTAGTAGAGTAGTGAGAAGTAAGAGAACATGTAGTCCGTGCAGTAGTCACGTGGGAAAGGTTATATAAGGTGTGAAGTGCACGTGGGAAAGCACTTGAGGTTCACGACCGACGGGGTAAGGACTGCTGCGGGTCTCGTCTACTCACCATGAGCAACGCATCTGAAGTGAGCGAGGTGGAGAGTGCTGATGAACACTCTACTTCTACGAAGCGAAAGAAAACGTCTTCACCTCATAGGAATACGAAAGGTGACGAATTTGCTTCTTTTCAAATCTTTAGGGATTATATGGATGCAAAACTTGCTAGGCTAAAGAAAGACTTTGTCAAGGAGTCAGAGCAACTCACTAGCTCAGTGGTGAAGAAATTTAGGCGGGAAAATGCCTCAGAGTTTAAATACAAGGGGAATTCCATACAATTTAAATTCAACAATGATATTCTTGGTGGTTTAGAGGATATGAAAAAGGCTCTTTATAAGAAAGATACTACTGCTGTTTGTGAAATAATTGAAACTGTTTCTGCTTCTTTAAAAAAGAGGAATAAGCTTATCCGCCTGGCGGATAAATCCCCCGCAGGCTGGGATGTTGTGCAAGAACTTGAGGGTAGTGGGGTTGCGTCAGACTCCGAGGAAGAGAGGCGTTTCGAGAGGGCGGAGGCGAGAGCACTCAGGAAACGGAACAGGGTCTGCAGCAGTCCAAGGTCTACGTCACAGCCTCCCGCTCATACTCAGGTCATTCAACGCACAGAGTCAACAACGAAGAGGAGTAGCGGAGACGCACCTATAGGACACACGGCTCGCACCAGTAGACTGTCCGGTACGTCAGTGAAAGGGCGATTAAAGCAACACATTGAGTTTTGGAAGGAGATAGATGCATCAGAGTTCGTGTTACAAACGTTGAAAACCGGATATGTTATTCCTTTCATTTCTACTCCTAAACCTATGTTTTCAAAAAATAATGTATCCGCTCATAAACATTCTCAATTTGTTGAAACAGCTATTACCGAATTATTGGACAATGGGTGCGTTGTAGAAGAATCTTCCCCTCCTCATGTTGTAAATCCTTTATCTGTTTCAGTCCAACAGACAGGCAAAAAACGCTTGATTTTAGATCTGAGGTTGGTAAACTCGCATGTTTGGAAACAGTCCATGAGCTTTGAAAACCACGATTGTGCAGTGGAATTTGTACAGAAGCAGGGTTACATGTTCAAATTCGATTTAAAATCGGGTTACCACCACATAGATATATGTAATCATCAACAGACATTTCTAGGTTTTTCTTGGAGTTTTGGGGGTTTACAGAGATACTTTAAGTTCACAGTACTTCCTTTCGGGTTAACGTCAGCACCTTATATATTCACGAAGTGTCTCAGACCGTTAGTTAAATACTGGAGAGGTAATGGTGTTTCAATAGTGGTTTATCTGGATGACGGGTTCAGTCATAGTGCAACTAGTAGTTTATCACAAGTAGATGCAGATTTTGTGAGGTCAACCTTGGACAAAGCAGGGTTTGTCGTAAACGACCAGAAGTCTGTGTGGCTCCCTACTACGAGATTGGACTGGCTAGGCTTCACTTGGGATACTCAGCTCTGCACAGTGTCTGTTCCGGAAGGTAAACTTCAAAGTACTATTTCAGAAATCACTAACTGTTTACAAGATTTCCCGGTCTTTACTGCACGATCACTTGCTAAGGTCGCAGGGAAGATTATATCCTTTTCTTTCGTGTGCGGTAATGTAACTAGAATTATGACTAGAAATTTGTACAAACAGATTGCAAGGTGCGACTCCTGGGACGGTGCTTCCTATAGTCCTTCAGGGGCATGTGTGTCGGAGTTACTGTTTTGGAAGAATAACATGACATCGTTGAATCATAGAATGATTATATCTCATCTTACTCCGAGCGTAATGATATTCTCGGATGCAAGTAGTGTTGGCTGTGGAGCATTTATACCTAGTTCAGATAACTTATTTTACATCCCATGGTCTAACGAGGAAAGTATTAGAAGTTCCACTTGGCGTGAGATTAAAGCTATCCAGCTTGCCCTTAACAGCTTCGTAAAAGTTTTAAAGGATAAGACTGTTAAATGCTTTTCAGATAGCCAAGCCGCATGTTCAGTGGCCGAGCACGGTAGTACTGTGGCAGAACTTCAGAAGATTTCAGCTGATATGTTCATGTTTTGTAGGCTTCATGGGATTGTAGCAGAGTTTCAATGGATTCCAAGACAGGACAATCAGACAGCAGACAAGCTTAGTAGACAAGTCGACAAAGACGACTGGAGTGTGGTAGATGAGGTTTTCATTGAAATCAGTAGTGTGTGGGGCCCATTCACTATCGACAGGTTTGCAGATCATCGCAATAGGAAAGTACAGAGATTTAATTCTAAATATCTAGTCCCAGGCACTGAGGCAGTGGATGCTTTTACGCAAGATTGGTCAGGTGATAACAACTGGGTGGTACCTCCGTTTCACTTGATATGTAAGGCGGTCGACTTTGTTTTGTTTAACAGGTTTACAACAACAATGGTGGTGCCTTTTTGGAAATCAGCTGTGTTTTGGCCAAAGTTGTTTGATCGAAGTGGTAGGAGTGTACCAGGAGTAACTGGCACGTGGGTGCTCCAGGATAGAGCTATTTATGTCAAAGGAATGGCTAAGACGATATTTGATGACAAATATGCAGGATCTGCTATAGCTATTAGGTTCTTTTAATCTGTTTCAGATGTCTTCTCTGCCGGTGTCTGGTCAGAAAGGGAGAAGCTCAGAGACTCGAAGCTAAAAGCGTTAGCTAGTTCTATGCCAGATTTTGTATTAGACTCGAAGGCAGATACAACTGTCAAGTGTTATGAAGGATGTTATCTCAAATTTAGAAAATGGTGCTCTCAATTTCACGAAATAGTACATCTTCCAGCCTCAGTATTCAACGTTGGGTTATATATTTTGTCCCTAAAGCAAGATGGTAAAAGTGCTGCTAGTATTCAGCAAGCTGTGTATGGCATCTCCTGGGCTCATGATTTAGCTGGGGTTGTAAATCCATGTCGCTCCAATTTAGTGCAGTCTTTGTTAGAAGCTTCACGCCGTACGCTGAGTGTAAAGGTGAAGCGCAAGGAGCCTATAACTTCAGATGTGCTATTGAGATTAAAGCAGAAGTTCCCTGGAGATAGTTTATATAATCTGAGGAATATGACTTTTTGTATAGTGTTGTTCGCTGGTTTTCTCAGGTTTTCGGAAGCATCGTGTTTGATACGTTCGGATATAGTCTTCAGAGAGGGCCATATGGTAATATTCATTGAGAAGAGTAAGACTGATAAGTATCGTGATGGACACCATGTTGTGATTGCAGCCACTGGTTCAGAGTTGTGTCCTGTACATATCATGAAACTGTATCTGAAGGAAGCTTCCTTAGATAATGACGAGGATTATTTGTTTAGGCCACTAACGCATTGCAAGAAGTCCAGTAGTTACAGATTAAGAGGCTCGAAGCCGATATCTTATACTAGAATGAGGGAAGTTATTTTAGACATGCTGGAGTCAGTTGGCATGAATAAGAAGGAGTTTGGAGTGCATAGTCTGCGATCGGGAGGGGCGACCGAGGCTGCCAATGCCGGTGTGCCGGATAGGTTATTCAAACGTCATGGCAGGTGGCGTTCAGAAACTGCGAAAGATGGCTACGTTAAGGATAGTTTACTGCTGAGGTTGAGTGTTTCTAATAAACTTGGGTTGTAGGTCTGTGAGATCATTGTTGTTGATTGAAATAAAGTACTTGTGGTAATTCTTTGCCCGTTCTTTCGGTTTGAGGCTGCCGTGAACACACCCAAATACAGATTTGTGTTGTTTGTAAATGTTTTATGTTCGGTTGAGTTACGAATTAGAACATAAATATATTTACTAACGGGCCAGGTATTTGGGTTGTGTGCACGGTAGTAGAGTAGTGAGAAGTAAGAGAACATGTAGTCCGTGCAGTAGTCACGTGGGAAAGGTTATATAAGGTGTGAAGTGCACGTGGGAAAGCACTTGAGGTTCACGACCGACGGGGTAAGGACTGCCCGCCCCCCCTCCCCATCCAAAGTGATATGGTAAGGTTTCAGTGTTTTTAAGTGGCCGAGAGCTGGGGGCTGCTGGGCCGAGAGATGGGGGCCGCTGGGCCGAGAGATGGGGGCCGCTGGGCCGAGAGCTGGGGGCCGCTTGGCCGAGAGCTGGGGACCGCTGGGCCGAGAACTGGGGCCGCTGGGCCGTGGGCTGAGAGCTGCTATGTTGTTGGTTTTGAGCGCACGCAGGTAAGGTTTACGCAATTTTGGTATTGCTCTTCCGAAATTTGTCAATTGACAAATTTTACCGTATTTTGAAGTATTTTTTATAGTTTTTCAGTAACCAGGCTGATGTTTTCATAGTGGCACGCATTGTTTCCGGTATCGAGAAGCAGAGAGGACCTGGACTTCTGGTCTTCACTGGTCAGTTCTAGCAGCTGTCCACTTCCTGACTACCTAGGGTTCTGGTTCCCCATCAAAGACATCGCGTGTTGTTGAACTGTTTTCAATCGGTCTAATGTAATAAACCCCGCTTCGGGCTGCCGTGAACACACCCAAATACAGATTTGTGTTGTTTGTAAATGTTTTATGTTCGGTTGAGTTACGAATTAGAACATAAGTCTAAATACCACAAGATGACGTTTTCAAATGAGTGATTATTGTCCAATAACCTAATCTAAATCAAGCATTACTGGTCATAGAAACACATTTTGAATCAAAAATATATTTCTATACTCTACAATGTACCACAAACCAATAGACAAATTGGAGAGGGATGATTCATATATCATATCATACATATATTAGAATGAATTGCTGAACTGCTGCAGATAATCATAATGCATAATAATGAATACTAAACTTCAAATGGGTGGTAAATAATTTAAACTTGGTAAAATCGTCAGGTGAACAACTGCATGAAAAGTAAATATAACGAAGTGATGGGTCCCCTTTTTTTACACCAAAAACTATATAATTTCTATGTCTCTAGTTTCGAGTTTTTGGAAAACATGAGGGATGAAACCTTTTTATAGTAGAAAAGTTCGATCAAATTAATTCATCATTGTGTATTGAAAAAATTATTGCTCTTTCAAAATGGTGTGTTTATGATCTCTCTATGATTTGAAAGTATTGAAACGCAGGTGAAGGAAATAAATATATCCAAACCTTTATCAAAAAATTATAAGTCATATGCTTTATCTAAAATGTGTACGGGGTTGTCAGACAAAGTTAGATTGCTAACTTCAATGAATTTATAAACTAGCGATCAAAAGAAGAGCTTCCTATCGTCCCCGGAAAGGAATGTAAGGTCAAACATGAAATGTCTTGTAGCCACTATCTATCATCATACTGGTGACCAAATATCTACAACACTGAAGAAACCAACATAAGGATTGAAGAGTGGTTGTCAGACAACCTGTTTGCATTGATTTCATAACAGTTGAACATGTGGTTTATTTATTTACGACGAAGTTTGGAGGAGCATGTCTTGTATATCACATTTCCAAAGAAAACACTTATTTTGCACAGTAGCGACGTGTTTCTTATGAGGTTTGAATCTGAGTTTGACATCATTGTAGTATAAATTTAAATTGGTAGGGTTTTTTTCAGGGTCATTCATTGATATAGGTGGTATATATTTTCTTCAGCCACTGGAATGTCATAATTTTAGGAGGATGTATCAAATATCTTAATCCCTTCCGTCCTTTCTTCCAGGTACTGCATTATACCTTGGCTCTTATGTATAGACATGTGAGGCATTTGCCTTTAAACATAATTAAGGTATTGTGGAATCTTTATGTAGGAGAATGTCTCAAATTAACAAATGAAGGATAAGTCATGAGGTATTAATGAATATTCTCATTTTATTATATTATGCATTTTCTAACCGTGGTTTGATTCTCACTGGCAGTGATCTCACTCACTATAGATCCAATGATGGTATTGGTTAAATGGGCAGTAGCACGTTTTTTTATAATTTTATGTTTTAAAACTTTCACTGATAATTGTAAGGTAATGTTAGTCAGTGTCAAAAATCTCATTACACAAGCCAGTCTTCCACAGTCAGAGGACAACGTATGAAGATTCATATGAAAAAAGGCGACCATTTTTTGTGAACACCTTTAATTCATTTTTTGTAAGAAAAAGGAATCCCATGGCTAAACTTTACGTTATATATTTGAATTATTACTGCTCCATTCAGTTTAAATACATTGTCTTTCAATTGGAACCAATAATTTTAATTTTCCTGACATCACCTTATGTTCCCCCTAAAAACGTGCTACTGCCCCTTTAAAGTTCTAGTGTGGCAAGTAGTTATAAAGCCATATATTGATACTTCAAACCACAGTTTTTTCTAATAGACACGCAGTGCATTTATAACTCTCATGACTTTTGAGATGAAACTATGATCTGAATAAAACATCATCGCGTGTGCAATGAACTAATATTAATATACATGTATGTGCATTGATAAGGAAATAAATAATCCTGAATAAAGAAATATATCTAAATACATTCATAGTTATTTTCATAATACAAAATTCAAGTTGCTGAGAAATAACATTCTTAATAAGTAATTACAATAACCATATACTATAAAGAGTTTATTGTGGTCTTTGTTGGATGGTGCTGGCACAGCTTGACATCAAGAATGATTACCAAGAGCTGACAACCAGGTCGTGCCAAGCTTGAAGTTACCTGGCTAGCATCATTCTTACAAATTCTGGAACAAAAGAGAACAAAAACTTAACACATTTCTATATGGCTATTATGCATAAGTATAAACGAATGAAAATTGATTCTGATTTTAATTATGACACATGATATTGCTTATCAGTGACATCAAGAATGTATGATAACTTTCAAGGTGATAAACACTAAAATGTTTCGTGTGTTTCGCGTTATTTTGGGAACGTGGTTACTTTCTTTATTGTATAACTGTATGTTAAATTTGTTATATTTTCAATGTCACCTTCAAAATTGACTTGTCCATCACCATCAATATCTGCTTCCCTGATCATTTCCCTGATGTCGTCATCTGTCAGCCTCTCTCCTAGACTTGTCATCACATGACTTAACTCAGCTGCAGTGATGAAACCATTGCCGTCTTTATCAAACACTTTGAAGGCGTGTTTTATCTCTTCTTCTTTATCACTATCCTTCATCTTCCTCGCCATCATTGTGAGGAACTCGGGAAAATCTATGGTGCCGTTTCCTGAAACATATTCAGCTATGGATTAAGATAGGTTCGTTTCACTGTTTTAATAAAATGAAAGATTATTATGTATGTCATACAAAGGCAAAGAAAGTACAAAGGTTGTGTAAGGTAGGAAGCCACTACCCTGGCTTGAAGGAATTCAAGGTTTTCAAGTTAAATTACCGCCGGAATCTTTGCTTGTTACGGGGAAACTTATTTTACAACTACAGAAAAAATGGGATAGAGTAATGATATTATATTACTTCTGATCTATAAACATTTTGCATTAAGCTATTTGTCGGAGTAAGAGAGTGAGTCTAATGCAATATTTGAGCCATTCATTATTTGTCGAAGAGCAATAAAAACAACATTTTACGCTTGCTACAGTGCATTTAATTATGAATCATAATTTCCCACGACAAACACATTGCCACTTCACAGATCCACTATTGTCATTCAGTCATTCCCTTAAGGAAGGGAAATGGAATAAACAATAATTTACTTCTAAAAAAATATGCAAAATAAGTAAAACGCCAACACAAAAAAGTACCATCAGCATCAACTTCGTTGATCAAGTCCTGTAGTTCGTCACCTGACGGGTTCTGACCTAGTGACCTCATGACGGTTCCTAGTTCCTTACTTGTGATGGTTCCGTCACCGTCTTTGTCAAATAGGCTGAACGCTTCTTTTAACTCTGCCAACAACAAAAACAATTTAATGACAGAGGATCTTTTTACAAGATGCTCTGTTAAAAACCAAAACATGGAAAAGGAGAGCCGTTTCTGAACCTGCCCTTAAAAACAAAATATGAAACAAGAAAATCTTTAAACAATAGGCTCTTTAAAAGCAAATCATGAGCAAAGCAAGAGAATCGTTTGAGAACATGTTTTAAAAAAACTGTTTATCATCTTTAAAATAGTTTTAACAACAAAGTTGATCACGAAATTGCTATCGTTAAAATGACATCTTGTGTATGTTCCTAAACTTTCACTACGTTGTGATGCGTGTCAAATTATCTGTATTAATTCAAATTCAAATCATCTATATTCGACTTTCAATCTTCTAATATCAAGTTATCAACCATATCACAAATCCTTGTTTTCTTTTCAAATCGAGCAACGATCACCAATGCCAAACCAAATGTGTTTTATTTGTCCACAAAGTGTTTTTGATGTTACACAACAAAACAACAAAACGTTACGCAAGAGGGGGGATGCATTTTATCAAGACATTAAGGCTGCAAGATAAGTGGGCATTTATAACTTAGATTTTAAAATGAAAACCTCCAGTGACGTCACTTAATTGTTCTTGCGGGACTCTAAGTTTTGTAATTAAATATCTAAATAACGTCCCGGGCAATTTTCTTCAATATTTGCCAACGATATAATTGATGATTGTTTTGTTAAAGTCAAAGTGTCAAGTAACTATTACTTTTGAAAAGTAACACACATCTAATTTTGCCTTTGCAAATATTTTCGGCGATATGCCGTCTCAACCCGAGTTCACACTCTCGAACTCTAAACTTAATGCTCTGATGACTGAACCATTCTGACAACGCTGAATGAGCTATTTTGTTAGGTTCTCTTATAACAAAGGTCTGAGTTTGAGTGTTTTTTTAATATCATATCATATTTATGTTAAGGTAAATTAAGGCTTATCACATTTATTTAGATTTTATTTAAATTTTATTTGAATTTTATTTAAATTTTATTTATTCTTAACGATAACAATAATAGCTTTCTTTTACCGCGCATATATCCATGACAAAGCATGCTCAGAGCGCCATGAGTATTATTACTCTTGATGGGTAGTATATTCGGTGCCGTCGATCATAGGTCCGTACTTTCCCCCTGTTCTGGTACCTATTTGTACAGCTGAATGAACTGAATGCAGTGTGGATGAACTGTCTTGCCCAGGGACACAACACGCGAGTACCACTGCAGATTAATGGTGGTTGCACGTGCAACACACACCAAGACTGGCGCGGCTGCGATCGCGCGATGCGTTGAACAACCGATAACACTTTGGATCAACTCTCATTGACACGTATTTTCATTACAGTGTCAACCACTTTATATTGTAGTACAAAATTGTTTTCTGACTGCATTTGTCGGTTTATAAGTTGGATAAAACATGAGCCGTGGGCATTATTGAAAAGTATGCCCTCCTTCCTCGGGAAATGTCTCGTGTGCATTTCCCGCGGGCATTGTTTATCCTACACTTCTCAAAGCAGCTGTCCTCTTCCCTTTCAAACTAGATATAAACTTGCATACTTTATCTAACTGCAAATGTAAATGTATTGTAATTGAGTAAGATGTACTGTCAACGAGAGGTTAAAATCTTTACCGTAGTATTATTTGACTTTCCTTTAACTCAGAGCGTTTAAAATATGACACTACTGCAAAGTTTGTCGTATACAAATTACGTCCAGCCTTAGTTAATATATAATATGCTAAAATGAAAGATCATCTTATATATTTTATTCATATAAACTTATATTTTTAGCAAACTTACCAGCAGTTTGTTCCTCTGTCAGTTGGTCAACCTGAAATATATATTCAATACTTCACATTCTTACTGAAATTCGTTAAAATGCCTTGTTAACTAAAACCACACCAGTCCTGTCTTTGCTCTTAGAAAGACCTACGTCTTATAGTGTTCATGCATTCGAGACGTTGAAAGAAAACATTATACGATAGAATTATAATTGTCACCAGTGGAGTAATATCGAAGATATGAAGTTTAGCGGACAACTCATTATCGCTAAATTAGTATGACACATCAAACAGTTGAAGAAAACAATCATGTCATATATAAGAGAAACAGTGGGCTATTTCAGTGTGGACACTGTTATTACTCATTCGAGTAATGGTCAATGGATTCACGTTGCTAAGCCGAGTGTAGTTGTAGAAAACAAAGTTATTTTTCAGCGAAACTTTGCGGCGATTTCAGTGTGGACACTGTTTTTACTGATTACTAACTCAAATAGCTTAATCGTTGTCTAATCTAATCTTGCATTCATATCGTTGTCTTCATTTCTGTTACTAAACAATTTTTAAAATAGCAAACAGCTAAGATGGATAATGAGAATATCTTTAAGTCTACTGTTATCGATCGACTAATCGAGGGAAACTTTTAAACAAATCCTAAAAGCTTAATAACAATGAGACAGAAGACTAACTTACCATGTTTGAGACGTGAGGCCAGTTGAAACTTATACAAAACGCGACAGGACAAACTACTCTATAGGAACTCATATAAACTTTCTCTTTCATTTTACAATGAAACTCATATACAATGTCCCTTTCATTTTGCTTGACTAGCTCAATTGCAAGTGTGCAGTGAATGCATTGCATACTTTAACGCTTCATAATATGCTGCAGTCAAATAGTTCAAAACGACTCGCTTTCTTCTCTACCACTAAAGACGATTGAAATTGAAAGATACTAAATATAGTTGGTATAAAATTGTATTATGCCGGCCAGTAAGTGGATAGTTATTATGTTACGCCAGTTAGGCTCAAGAGAAATGTTCCCCGCCGTCACCTGTGCTTGAGTAATTCAATTTTTCTTCTCCTCTTCCCTTCTCCTCCCCGTGTGTATGACATAAAAATGTTGATTACTTGATTATGTCGTACATAATTGCATATATAATATATATCGCTTCACTCCCGATATTAAGTCTAGCAAGACGTAGTGGCGTGTCGCGTCAGCCGACTAATTGACTAATCAGGGATCGTCTTACCAAGTTGCAATAGTATGCATTCGCACATATAGCGTTGGAGGGTCATAGGACGCCAAAAGGTCGGCTGACGCGACCTGCTACTACATCTTGCTAGACTCAATATCGGGTGTGAAGCGAGTATTATTGAGGCTAGCTTTATTTAGACTGATGAAAATGAAGCCAATCTTCGGAGCTACGATCAATAACACATTATTACGATATAACAATGTCACGGCTGATAACTTATTACTATAAATTATGTGTAAATGCTCATCTCCAAATAACTTATTAGTACGTATCACATCAAGAGTGGACGACCAACGGTCAGCTATATATTTTATTTCACAAATAAAAGGCCTACTATTATTTTCTCCCCGCAGATCAGTGCGAGCAAGACTCTGTTCTAAGAAGCCAATTCCCCATGGTTCCGGCCGATTGCCCTGGCGGCAAAAAGTTGTAATTCAAGATATCTCCCTTATTTGCAGCCAATGACATCTATGACTTGGAGAATTCTTAACGGTCGTAAAGTGATAAGGGCAAGATCATGCCTTATGTTTATTTTTCATTAAAGTGTGAGAGGGAAATATTTGAAAAATCAGATATGGATAGGAGTTTTTCAAAGTTAGAAGCTGTTTTATAATTGTATAAGTTATTATTTGTTTGATGATCGATTTTATTTTACTAGTTAACTAAATAGAAACTAAAGGCCCCTTTACACAGAGAAAAGTCTTATGTACGACCCTTCAGCGACCTAAAATTGCGATAGGACGCTCAATTGTCGGCTGCATAAGAGGACTTCCGTTTATGTGTAACTGCTCACACGGTCTCTCTGCGTGCTTTGAACAACCTAAAGATACAAACACGAGACTTTTCATAACGACCCTTGAGCATCCTGCACCTTCATGGAGTGTCCTTTCTGCCTTCACTGGGCGTTCATCGAGTGAAGACGATCCCAGTGCGATCACTCTGCCTCCTCTGTGCCTCCTTTCTGCCTCGGCTGTGCCTCCTATGTGCCACCAGTGACGAGTATAAAAGACAGTACAGCGACCATCAACAACCCTTCTGTCTCCTCGGCAACCACTGAACAACCGCGCTGCCTCCTACACGACCATTAAACAACCGTTCTGTCTCCTTGACGACTACTAAACAACGCTTCAGCGACCCCAGAAGTATGGGGTATATAAGTTGCGTTGGTAGGCAGGTTTGTCAGTCCCTCTCTGAGGGAGAAGAAGAATAAGGCGTCGCCAAAGTGGTGGGTTCGTCCATGGTTGACACAAGGGAGACGACTTCTTTTTTGTGACTTCACGAGACTGATGTTGGAACTGCGTTTTGAAGATGAAGGGTCTTTCTATAACTATCTTCGAATGAAACCAAGAATGTTTGATGCAGGAAAACGTCCCCGAGTGTACCTTAAGTTATACTTCAATGGTGCTGCGGGATCTGTTCCATAGCAGGACAGAATGGTATAAATGATCTTAAACAATGCACATGTCACAATGAAAATCATTGAAGTTCCTTAATCTTGACTTTAAAATATTGATCAGTATTTATGCTTATCATATTAGTTTATATGCATATCATATGAATTTATGTTTATCATGATCATTAAATCAATTGATAACTTGTTTTGTCTTCTTTATTTATCAAGATAATTATGTGTCAATATCATCTTCAAAAGGTCTATTCAAAATCCTACAGATGTATTTTTACTAAATGACATTGCAGATGTTGAATTTTGAAATGGAGATTACAAAAACGTTTGACTCTGCCGTTGGAAATATCACTGTTTGATAACACATCCTGTGATAATATGGCGTGTAGTGTATTTTGACATTACATTGTGGTAATTATGTCCGACGTCATATCGTTAGTAGGGGACCCTATGACCGCTAGAAAGTGTATTTCAGCTTTTTGTTTGAATCAAGAATAGCTGAGTAATTGATAAAATACCAAATTCGTTATATTCAATAATATGTTCATGAAATTCGTGAACGGTTTGAGTTTCAAATTCAGTATTTAAATTTATCTGTTAGATGACACACCATTAACTTATTTCGTAAATGTTATTAAACTGAACGTAGTTTAGTATTCAATATATTTTTACATTTATCATTGAGAACTGAGTTGGGTAGGGCAGATATTGCGGATATTGCTTGTATGAGATCAACAAGATATTGCTTTGGTGGAAATACCAGCCTGTGTACTTGTGTAGGGTATTCAATGATGTACTGCGCCATTATTACACATCGTGTGAAAATATGGCGTGTAGTGTGTTTTGACATGACATTGTGATAATTATGTCAGACGTCATATCGTTAGTAGAGGACGGTGACTGAAGGCAGAAAGGAGGCATGAGGAAGGCACAAGAATCGTCATGGTGGCACAAACGTCGTCGTGGTCGCTGCATGGAAGCAGCTGAAGGGTCTTATGATGAACGGCAATGATTGCACATAGGTAGCAGGAGGGTGGTACAAGGGTCGCAGGGATCAAAGGCAAAATTTTGACTTTGCGTCTGCTGAGCAGCCCTTGCGACCATTGAGCGTCCTTGCTACGTCCCTTCTGCCTCCTGGCAGCAACCTTTGTGCGTCCTTATTCGACGGCGTCCCCACTACGGATTTTTTGAGCATGTTCAAAACTTTGTGGCGTCCTTTGCGTCTTTGAGATCCATTCACGACCTCCCAGCATCCTGTGTGCGACCTCAAGACGACTCTGGCAACCATTCTGCCTCCCTTCAGCGTCCAATGGCGACCTTGTAGGCATTTTGGTCGCGCAGAGGACGCACAATGGTCTTTGTGTGTGTGAAAGGGGGCTTAACGAAAAGGTAAAAAGCGCCTTTGAAAGGGCGTCGCTGATTGCACAACTTACTTCGATTGCCTTCTATCTTCAGATTTCTATCTTTCTATCCCATGTATTAGCCGTAGTAGAACAGAGGCTAACTCGGGTATGACTGAGCTGCCACTGTGGGAGGAGAATTTGGAGGCCACCCTTTTGGTTTTATCTTCATGTAGGTGGAAGTGGCTTGAACATTTTGTTTACAAGCGTCTAATTCATGTTTGTGTGTTATAGATATGCAAATACAATCTATTCATTTTGCAGAATGAGAACATGGCGATGTTGTTCTAATTGTAGTTAATAACGGTACTTCAACAGTAATGTGTATGGCAGAATGAGAACGTGGCGATGTTATTCTAAGTATATTAAATAAAGGTACCTCAACTGTAATGTGTATGGCAGAATGAGAAAAAGGCGATGTTGTTCTAATTGTATCAAATAAAGGTAATTCAACTGAAATGTGTATGGCAGAATGAGAACATGGCGATGTTGTTCTAATTGTATTAAATAAGGGTACCTTAACTGTAATTTGTATGGCAGAATGAGAACATGGCGATGTTGTTCTAATTGTAGTTAATAAAGATACTTCAACTGTAATGTCTATGGCAGAATGAGAACGTGGCGATGTTGTTCTAATTGTATTAAATAAAGGTAATTCAACTGAAATGTGTATGGCAGAATGATAACGTGGCAATGTTGTTCTAATTGTATTAAATAAGGGTACCTTAACTGTAATGTCTATGGCAGAATAAAAACGTGCAGCGATGTTGATCTAAATTATTAGAAAGGAGTTATCTTAACAATTATATATTTTGCAGATTGAGAACGTGACGATGTTGTTCTCTGTCTGTCAAACAATGATACCTCAACTGTACAATCTCATTGACATCGAATCATTGATTCGTCCCCTTGTATCATATTATGTTGTTGCTGGTCACTCCTCTAAGATCTGAGGGAATCCCATAGAGGACCATGTTCACTTTGAACAGGAAACGACCTCGAATTTGACAGTCAAAAAGTATTGTGAACCGAACCTGATGCGACCAATCAGATTAAGCTTCTTCCGTCATTTCGGTGTTTCGATAAAATAATTAACCCTGTAATAAATCGTACCACACTCTTTGTGTGTCGGGTTATCCATGGTAAATCACTGCGTCTCTCATGGAAATAAGTTACCGAGGGCTGCACGAACGCGTCGGTATTGCCAACCATTCAGAAAACCTCGGCATTTTCCGCATTACATAGAAAAACGATGATGTTTGAACGGTTAATCTACATTCATAAATTTGAAAGCACGATAGTGACCGGTTAAAATCTTACATCCGGTGGACAGGGACCTCTACGGGATTCTGTAGGATATTAGATGAGTGACCAGTAACAACATAATATGAAAAAAAAGGAACGAATCAATGCTTTGATTTCAATGACGATCTTTTCTCATTTTTCAAACTAATTGAGAGCGTAGCGATGTTGTTCTAAGTGTATTACTAAATGACGCAGTGTGCTTCGAGTGTGAAATCGCACAGGCAACGGGCCATTCGTAAATGCATCTTAACAAATCGTTTGACATTCAGACGAGCTCAATAGAAGCTTCTCCAGAAGCATAAGGCCTAGGAAAGCTGAAACATTGTTAGCAGACTTTGAGTAGTGAGGGTTATAAGTTGTAGCTTTGGTGGCCCTGTGGCCACTAATTAGGGTCACACCCTTATAACCCAATTTCAATAGCTGCAGCATCAGAAACGGTGGTTCGAGAACCATTTCTGCACGTCAAAAAACTTCTTTCGTGTTGCAGCATCTTGCCGTCCGTTCGACATTTGCTGTGAATTCCTGTCGTCATCGTAGACCCATCGTTTGATCATCGGTTCAATGTTCAAGTTTTACAAGCACAGATACAAGGATGTTATCATCGTAAAAATCGAAGTAATGATGATATCATCGTAAAATCGATACAAGGATGTTATCATAAAATCGATACAATAATGATATAATCGTAAAATCGATACGATAATGATATCATCGTAAGCTCGATACAAGGATGATATCTTTGTAAAATCGATACAAGAATGATATCATCATATCGTAAAATCGATACAAGAATAATATACGTAAAATCGACACAAGGATGATATCATAGTTAAATCGATACAAGAATGATATCATCGTAAAAGCGATACAAGAATGATATCATCGTTAAATCGATACAAGAATGATATAATCATAAAATCGATACAAGGATGATATCGTACAGACTAATAAACGAAGGATATGCGATAACAGCACTAAGTTTCCGAAGCCTCTTTTGAGATTTAGACACGGATGTTCAACAAAAATAGCATTGCAAACAATTTGCTCAGTCTCACAATGTTGCGACCGAAGTCGAAAAAAACTTTGCGGCGACCAAAGATAGCTACACATTCGTTTACGAATGTTTCGATTGTTTACGATCCTTTGCAAATTTGCGCGTTATCAAATTTGTGTTTCACTCTTTTGTTAAATTTTCCAAAGAATGAAACCTGATTTACAGAATTTTTGTTGGATAGGTAATGAGTTGCTCTTGGTCCTGTGGTATTTGACTTTAAGAGGTTATGTAATGTAGTTTTTAAGGAGGATCAATCATTATCTCCAGTGCCAATATCTACTGGAATGCAATAAACATATAATTGAGACAATTTACACATAAATTAGACTTTTAATCAGCGTTTTATACCCGGTTTTGAGAATGCCGCCGAAATTAACAGGCGAACGCTTTGACTCATTAGAGCGTGATCATTGCCCCGCCCACGCTGGGGCTTGTCTCCATTTGCGTATCTACCATAATGTATGGAGAAAAACCTCCTTCAAATTAAACGATTTATGTGTAAAATTCCGATTATAAAAAAGGTCAAAAGCAAGTACAATAACATCTAACAAATACTCTGTACTTGAACTTTATGAAACGGTGAGTCGATTTTGTTGTCGGATTCGCTTTGGTGAATGTCACTGTACCAGTATGCATAATGTGATATGCAAAACAGTGTGATCCCAAATATAACATTGTTGCATTGTCAATACGAATCGAAACCTCATATATCTTAAATGCATCAACCACTGGTGAATATAATGTACGTTTAATTATTTTATTCTTGATACGGAGATTGATCATAACTTACTATAGATTATCCACTGCAGCATCTCTCTTTTCATAATAGAAACTATCATAATAAATAACGTATAACCGTTTCCTTTCCTTTCAAATCTTCATGGTTAAATTATCCACCGTTTACTGGCCTCTCTAGACGATATCTTTATATCGCAGTAAACTCAAAAAAATTCAACGATATGTAGCTATTCGATTGTAGAAAATATTCAGTTTGTTAACTGAAAATATAAACCATTTGTCAGTTGTCACCGTTTGAAATAATAGTCAGTGTTTGTTATGTAAGATTCAGCAAACAACAGACCATCAATAGCCACAACGCGCCAATTTAACATTTGATAGGGTTTTGAAATATACAATACTACATGTTTATACCCCAATAATTGGCTTGAATAAACCGTTATTGAGCCGTCGGATATCTAAGCTATCGGAATATTTTTTTAAATGTGTGTTAATGAATATTTGTATGTTAATTGAACGATTAAAAAGGTGTCATTACACGTTGACAAATGATCATTAGGTGAAACGACTCCCCTTCTGCTACGTCAAAGAAGGTAGCCACGCTTCAGTGACCACAGATTCTGTTCGCCGGGACTAATTAGGCATTGTATTTAAAAAGCCGTATTGAGACAGGTTACCGTTCGATTTCGAAAATTCAAAGTTGAATCTAACTCAAATTGCAAGCCCCTTTTTATGAATCCCGATAGTGACCATAGACCATTTCAGTCCCTCTTTAATGAGTTGCTTCTTTATATTTAATCTTAAAAATAATTCTGAATTTGTAGAGTAAAAACGTAAATTAAATTATGGTGTTAAGATCTATACTGTTTACTTGTAGAAAACGTTTTAATACTTTAAAGGGGCATTACATTTTTAAATTTTCAACTTTTCCACTGATTATTGTACGTTAATGGTATATGTATTAGAGAGAACGTATTATAAAGATTCACATAAGGTCAATTGGCCTCCATTTTTTTGTGAACACTTTTAATTCAATCATTGTAAGAAAATGAATCCCATGGCTGACCTTTACATCATATATTAAATTTATTACTGCTTCATTTAAATACTTTTTCTTTCAATTGAAACCATATATTTACTTATTTATTTACAAGGATATTATCTTCATCAATGATTTAACATAGTTCTCATGGATATAACTCGACACAAAACATGCACTGACTTTTATTCTTTAGTTTCCCTTTACAGTCAAAACCTTTGCAGTATTGAGAATGGATCTACACTACCCTTGCTTTACAGGGGCAGTGGCACGTTTTTGAAAATTTAATATTTTAAATTTTTCACTGATAATTGTACGTAAATGCTTAACGTTATGTTTTGATAGTGTTAAAATCTCATTACACAAATCAATCATCCACAGTCAGAGAACAAAATATAGAGATCCACACAAAGTCCATTGGCAGCCATTTTTGTGTGACCACCTTTAATTCATTTTGAGCATGAAAGGGGAATCAGATGGCTAAACGTTATATCATATATTAGATCAAGTACTGCTTCAATAGTATAAATACATTGTCTTTTAATTGGAACCATCTATTCCAGTTTTCCTGACATCACCTTACTTTCCCCCTAAAAACGTGCTACTTCCCCTTTAAAGTCATGGTTTGTCACCTATATTTATTTTTTAATAGACAACAATATAATTTTCGATGAAACCTGTGATAATTGGATGAATGGTAATGAAGTTCAAAAGAGGATATAGGAATTCAAAATAAAGCCTATTCTTTGCAACGTTTCCATTATAATTTTTTGGGGGGTAAACTCCATTCTGCCATTATTAAATGATGCATTACTCTGTTTAAAAATCAAGATGATGCTCTTGACTTCAATACGTTTGTGGGTCGTACAATTGGGTTAAATTGTTGCCAATTTTTTTTGGGAACCAAAGGACTGATATGAGTAGATGTTCCATTGTAAGTTAGGGTAGCCCACTCAGGTTACACTCCCTAATAGCGCATTTCTCCCATCTCATGTTGGGGTCCATCGTGTAACACCATGGCATGTTTTCTGCCTTCGACAGAATATCTTGACACCTGTTCTTTGTACTTGCGTAGGTCGTCTCGAACCCTTTTGCTACCTGAAACATTGCAAAAAGATTTCAAGAATTTACAATCGATAAAATGTCCATATTAGTCAAACAGGAAATGAAAGTCGAAATAAAATTTTCAAAATGAGGTAATTACATAGTTTATACTATCACTACTTCTCAACTATGTGAAAAGACAACTGTGAAGAAATTAAACCTACAGACTCCCATAATCCTAATATCTTGTTCGGAAAATACATTAACCTTCACAATATTCCAATATTCTATTCAGGCGTCCTGGTCATCACGCTTACCTTCAAACTTTGCTATGAATGTGGCCTGGTCATCACGCTTACCTTCATACTTTAAAATTACTATTAAGGTGTCCTGGTCATCAGGCTTACCTTCATACTTTATAATTACTATTAAGGTGTCCTGGTCATCACGCTTACCTTCATACTTTACTATTAAGGTGTCCTGGTCATCAGGCTTACCTTCATACTTTACTAATAAGGTGTCCTGGTCATCACGCTTACCTTCATACTTCATAATTACTATTAAGGTGTCCTGGTCATCACGCTTATCTTCAAACTTTACTATTAAGGTGTCCTGGTCATCACGCTTACCTTCATACTTTACTATTAAGGTGTCCTGGTCATCACGCTTATCTTCAAACTTTATAATTACTATTAAGGTGTCCTGGTCATCACGCTTATCTTCAAACTTTACTATTAAGGTGTCCTGGTCATCAAACATGTTAATTACTTTGAGTTCATTTGCACAATCAAGGCTATAACTCCGCCAGATATTTCGGAAATGGCTTTAGATTCGATCTAAGTGTCATCTGGTGTGGTTAGTATGCTTGGCTCTCACACCAGAGACCCGGGTTCGAATCCCGATGGAGACACCAAACATTTGTGACTTGGGTCTCATCCTGTGGTGTGTCCCCAGGAAAGACACTTCAGTTCACAATCAGTTCACCAAGCTGTATAAAGGGGTACGTGAACAAGGGGGAAGTACGGAGCGCTGTTTCGGCGCTGGTTCGGGTAATTATACTCATGGCGCTTTGAGCATGCTTTGTCATGGATATATGCGCGGTATAAGAAAGCTATTATTATTATTAATACCATTTTTTTTTTTGAGTCAAAACCAAAATTTCATTCTCCTTGTGTCAGAGGCAACTTGCTCTCATTAGAGCATCACATGGGTCTTGGTAATGAAATACCATGGAAACAATGCTTACCTCCGTGACGTGGTAATGAAATGCAGTGGAAACAGTGTTAACCTTCGTGGTAATGAAATGCTATAGAAACAATGCTTACCATCCTGTCATGGAAATGAAATGCTATAAAAACAATGCCTACCCCCGTGACATGGTAGTGTAATGCTATGAAAACAATGCTTACCCCGTTACATGGGAATTTTATGCTATGGAAATAAATGCTTACCATCCTGTCATGGAAACGAAATGCTATAAAAACGATGCCTACCCCCGTGACATGGTAGTGTAATGCTATAAAAACAATGCTTACCCCGTGACATGGTAATGTAATGCTATGAAGACACTGCTTACCTCTGTGACATGGTAATTTAATGTTATGGAAACAATGCTTACCATCCTGTCATGGTAATGAAATGCTATAGAAACAACGCTTACCATCCTGTGATGGAAATGAAATGCTGTAAAAACAATGCCTACCCCCGTGACATGGTAATGTAATGCTATGAAAACAATGCTATAAAGACACTGCTTACCTCTGTGACATGGTAATGAAATGCTATGGAAATAATGCTTACCTCCGTGACATGGTAGTGTAATGTTATGGAAACAATGCTTACCATCCTGTCATGGAAACGAAAAAGAGTGGAAATAATAGCTACCTGTTTTTGGTATTTATGAGGTGTCATGGAGTCTAAGCTCTGACATGAACGTCCCGACTTGGTGACTGAGACGGTCCCCTTGTATACGGCATGCCCATCTTTTCTCACATAGAAACATTCCATGGCTGGTTTGAACAATACCAAAAAAAAATAAACAAATTAAAACTTATGTAATGAAGAACGCATAAGACGGAGCCGTGAAAATAATAAACGAGCACAGAAGGGACGAGTTTATTACTTTCTCGAGTCCACGACACCGAATGCATTCTTCATCTTAATCCATGCATCGCTTCACAAAATTAAAAACTGTTTTTTTTTAACATTTAAATTTTACAATAATAACAAAACAATTTTCGGCGTTCACTCATCGGAAGTAACCTTTGGCCACGCTACAAATGAGTTCATCCATGAACGTGTATTGCAATTCGTTCCAAACGCCGATGCAATTGACAACTCATGAGGGGTGCTTGTCACTTCATCCATCATAAGAACAACGCAGGTTTCATACTGATTAACAAACTGTCTTAATCTGTGTGCCCTTCATAGCCTAGAGGATAAAAGCGCTGAGTTATCATCGAAGGGTTGCATGTTTCATTCTTGACTCACGTCCTTTCAAAAGTTAATTTTCTAAATTAAAAGGTTTTAGATTTTTCGTTTAGGAGCATTTGAGTAAGCACTATTCATTACTAAAATATATAAAAGCCCTAACACCTCCCATAGCCGGGACAGTCAAAGAGTAGTGGATTCTTACAAAATAATAAACTGTTAACACAATAGAAAGACGTCATCACCATCGATTAAGTATGGTTACCAATGCTTTAAGGGTATGAAAAATGTTCCATGGCAGCAAAGTAGAGAAAATACCAATTGAGCAACCTATTCCGGTTAGATCTGTGATTTCCGTTTCAAATTGTGTTGGTTGCACTGACTTAATTAATCAATTGAGAATAGTAAAACAAGAGAAATACGGCCACATCTGCGAGCGTCACTTAACCGTTTGACAATATTGTTTGAAAGAATAATGCTGTTGATTTTAAATTTGACTTGTGGTCATTGTAACCATGCCCACGAACGATGAAACGATGGGCTAGCGGATAAAGTCATTCTCATGTTTACTTCATGTAGAAAATCTCACCTTTATTGTCTGATAAGGTACGATTGATCTATCTTTTCGAAAATGGTATACATGCTCTTCGAATCGCATCGTCGCAAAAGTGAACCTTAATTATTACATATACTTGTTTTCAATGATATTTGATTATAAATGTTAAAAATGTAGCCGAAAAAACAATGTTCAATTGACTTTTATAATACTTAAAGGGGCAGTAGCACGTTTTTAGGGGGAATATAAGGTGATGTCAGGAAAATGAAAATAAATGGTTCCAATTGAAAGACAATGTATTTAAACTAAATGAAGCAGTTATAATTTGAACATATAACTTAAAGTTCAGCCATGCGATTCTTTTTTCTTACAAAAATGAATTAAAGGTGTTCACAGAAAAATGTGAAAAATTACAAGTGAAATATTTAAAATATAAAATTACCAAAAAACGTGCTACTGCCCCTTTAAGAGAAACGTTACTGGTATAAATTAACGTTACATTATCTGGATTGATCTACTTACATGCACAGAGCATGTTAGGTAAGGTCCATATCCCCGTTTTGAGGTCACATGTTGCCGTCCTTTCTTCTCCCAAATATGACAAGATATTATGACATCTGTAAATGACCTTCACTTCCTGTCCGACAAGCTCTGTTTTGATTGGCTCCTTGCCAATCATGTGGGGTGGGGAAGCGCACTTTGCCACTGGAATGTTTAAATCATTACGACAGATCAAATATTTTGTTTCTGAATAGATTAATCCCTTAATAGCCTCGGGTTAATTAAATGACTATCGAGGGCAAAACTTTTGCAAAGAGAAATGCTATTTTATTGATACGCTTTAAATGATCGAGATCATATTGTACGAACATGTTATACTTGAAGTATTGCTTAAGTAGTATTCTACTGTATTTTTTTTTCTGAAAAAATTATTCTTAAAGAGTTGAATTGTTATTGCTCTTGAAGATTTTGTTTAAGAAATGGATGTGCATATTGTCTTTAAAGAGGCACTCTGTGAATTTCAGCACCTATTGTTTTGCATTGAAACGATCGAGGGTGGCATATTTAATGATATCAATTCAAAATATCTCACAAATTCATCTCTGAAAATCTTATTACAGCAATATATAGTCTTGAAAGTCAATTCCATAATGTCCAATTTACATGAATACTAGTTACATAACCTATCAAACACTCGTTACTCGTAATATCATTCTGATTGCTGTAGATAAGTTTCCAAAATTACGTTTGACTGAATGACGCGTGTCACTGTTCGTTTTTCGATTATTATTACTACTTTAAAACATTTCTAATGTTGCTATGCAACGTCAATTGGCTCTAAAAGGATACTTTCCTACAACTGGTGATATATCTCAATGAAATGCCACCATCAATAGAGTTTGGTATATGTAACTCCAACAACTTACAGAGTGGCTCTTTAAGAAATAACGTTAAAGCACAATACCAAAGAACAAGTGGTTTGACCCTTATCATAGTTGATTCCCAAAAGTCAAATTTGAAATGTTCATTGAATAAAAGAGGGACTAGATACTACCTACATTTCATGATATTTTATTGACTTCAATACGTCAATATTTAGATGACAGTCATTCAAAATAACTCATCATTTCATCCAAAAAAGTACAACAGAAACATTTTCGTGTTCAATGAAAGTTTACAAACACCCATTTCTGCGTGTGCGAACGTGAAAATCCCACATAGCAGTTAATACTTGTTATACAATCTTTTATTTCAAAGCTTTATCATCCTTTTTATTCTACCTGCATTGCTGAATTAAAGAAAAGATTGACAAATAATCCTGTTGTAAATAAGAATTGCGATTCACTTCCCGGATGACAAGTCCGTTGAGTTCAAAATACCACCTACAAGCTCCTAGCGTTACGACATTTCGTTGGCTAAGACATTAACATGCTAAACATAGCCATGACCAACAAGTCATCGGCGATAAGAGGCATTTGGTTAGATAGATATCAGGCTATTGAAAAGCCTTTTGCATTTAAATACCCTGATGAAGCGTATTACGTGCCCTTGAAACGAACTTAGATAATGTGTATACTTACCCTTTTTGCATTTGGGAACATCACAGAAATCCCATCGTTTGCCTTTTTCGACTGCGTAACACCATGGTCTAGGCTCGAAGTCTGGAGTTCGACATTTGTTTGCGGCTGCAAGAGCACTCATGTCAAAAGGGAAAGCAGTGTTTCTACGGTAAAAGGGTATTTTGAAACGGGGCTGATCCCTTGTCCAATTCTGACACGTGCGGTTTGTAATTGTTTTGGCCTCATCTCCAGCATACAAAGCCAATATCTTCCTTGAACCTCGAACCTTGGTCTGCAGGTAACAGGTTGTTGCTGAGGATGGAAGCATGTCATATTGAAATTATTGAAATTTTAATTTTCTTCTCAAAAACATAAAGCACAAGCAGACAGAAATATTGTGTAAAGGTATCTTAGCCAATGGTAGTACATGATATTCTAGCTACGAACACAAAGGATGTATTCACATAAAAGAATGGTTTCTGAAGAGGTGAAGCGAGGTTATTTGGGCTTTAACGTCGCTTTCAAGAGTATTTCACTATATATTGCAGCAGCTGCTATTTTTATTGCAAGGAGAAACGCCGCAACACTATTGTGGCTATGCATTGCTGTGAAACCTGCGAGCATTGGCTGGAACTAGCAACCATAGGTTTTACTCCACTGGAATTCAGTGTAGCATTGCAACCAAACCTTTCTACGTGTAATACAGTTCTCTACTGTAGGCAAAGTTGCCGGGCCCCTGAGTTTCTGAAGAAGGAAAGAAACCTACTGTAGATGCTTCGGAGCGCAGTGTTATTATTCAATTTTGTTTCCAAGGCAGTCAAAGAACTCTCTTGTACCTCTGTACCTGAATATTTCAACTTGAGCGCCTAGAGCATACAGACTGTGTGAAAACGGCGCTTATAGACTATTATTATTATTATATTTCAGATAAAAGTACCTTCGTCCTTGGGAGGGGAGGGTAAATAAGTGAGGAATATCGATGATATGACGCCAGGTAAAACAAGAAGTAAGTTCTAATCGGATGTCGAATGTCCGTGACAGTTATGGGGAGGCTGTTAATCATAAACGATGCGAGAACCCCGAAGCTTCTAAATACTGAGACTCGATTCCGTCAAGTGTACTTACGCACACAAATCATCGCAGGTAGGGTCCACTCCCCCTTACTATCACAACGTGCCTCTGTCGTGCCAGAGACGTATTTATACTTCTCCGTTCCCTCCTCGTCACATTTGTATTCAATCACAACCGGATATCCTTTTCCTCTCGACTTCCGCTTCCATACAGCTCCATTGTTGATGTAGGTGGGGTCTTCAAGACAACCGGGAGGGATCGAAGGAGTCTTGCTTGTAGCTTTGGTATCCGTCTTCTCTATCTGATGAAACAGAAATCATGGCCTTCTGGTCAAAACAAATTTATATGGCCAGGGGCTTTCGGTACCTAAATAAATCTTTCATCTGAATAACAACAATTCTAGAAGTGGCGATATTGTGAAAATAACAAATTCAACGTTTGCGCATAGCGTAAAATGGCTATTGCATGTTGGACCACTAGACTCGAAAGTATATATGTAAGTATTCATACCTTTCTATACCACATATTAATCTTGTTTAAAGTTTTATACAAATAGATATGAATAGACGTAATTTCATTGTCTAGCGCCTCTGTGTTTGGCAACGCTTCATTATCAATCAGTAATGGTGGTCAGCGAATCAAACAGGTAAAAACTAGGTTGTCTTGACTAGGCAAATATATATAAAAGCTTGTCTAATACTTCATCCACCGTTTATGGGTGCTGACAAAATGGCGGAAATTAGGAAGTGACGTCACGGAAGATCTACAATATCAGTATTTTGCGTTTTTAAAAACAATGCTTAAAATTGAAGAAATTGAAAATTATGAACATGATCTCAAGGTGTTAGACTACATAATTACTAAGTTTTATAACTTTTCGTTCGCTGTTGTGCTCATGAAAAGTATTTATGCTACACTGAAATATCATGGGATCCTATGGGAAAATGACTTTTGTTGCAAAAATTTTGCACGACACTGTACCTTTAGGTGAATCGTTGCAAATAACCCTTGCTTCAAATCTTTGAAATATTTCTTGTATTTTTGCACGCATCAACCAAAATTAAAAATCGTGAAACATCTCGGAAGTGGTGACATTTCCTAATTCATGTTAATGAAAAGGAGAAAGACGAACCTACCGTAGATAGGTTTCAGTTTCAGAAGAAAACAGAAACTTTACTCAGTATTCTAAGGCCATATGACCTACAGTACAGTACATTGTACATAATAGATTAGTTACGTGGTGGAAATGCATAATTATGATTAAATACGTCTTGTTTCAAATATACGTTAAAGATGGTTGACTTTATGGTACTTGTAATTCTTGAATACAGTAAATAGTTCACTCATAGGAAGGTATTTGTCTCTTAGAGTTTGGTAACGTTTAAAGAACCACGAACCACTTTCTGTGACGTAATCGTTATGCGTGTAGGATTTACACCGTGTCTTAACTACCGTAATTGCGTTCGATGGATATCAACTTTGGCAGCAACAGATACCTAATTTGGAGCAAAAGAAAATAAAATCTAGTCGTGCGAGACAAAGATGGTTTTCAAGCATATATTTAGAAACCGGAAGTTGTGAGATGACCACACTTGATTCGCCTATACGTCGGCTGCCGTTTCGGTCAATTTGGTTAATTATCTCATATTTAATGAATTTTGGTCCGCTTCTCCCTAGGTTGGTCGCAAAATTTTGCGAAAAATAACAAGGAAAACAGTGAAATTACTTTTAAATATATTTAACTGATAATGGATCTTTAAAAAAAGGAGCACATGGGATTCATTTTCAACATAGCCTTCATTACAATTATAACATAATACAACAATAACAATAATGATTCTTTCTACTTCTGACGCCATACTTTTTTCAATACATGTATATAGCTCTCAAACCAAAAATTTTGGTATGACCCAGCACTCTAACGTGGTACACTCATTTGCTACGCTCTTGGGGTAAACCTACTGTAGAAATACAGTTTGAGCATTTTATGCAAATGAGCGGAACCTTCTACTGCTTTGTCTCGTTCATAACATTGCATTGCCGAAAGTTCAACTATTTTCCAAACACAACATGCTGCTGAGGTCCGAAGCAGCTGGATGTCAATGGATAGATAGAAAGTAGTATAGATATATTAACGTTCGTTGTTTCAACGCAAGTTGTCATTGTAACGTAGCCGAAGGGAAGCAACTCTTGCTCCTTGCTGAGATTGACTCGTCCTCTCGATGACGTCGGGTTAAAGAACGTCAGTTCGATCCCGCCAAAGACCATTTACAATGTTTTTCATTTAAATTATCGCCGTATTTGATAGAATTTTAAAACTTCAAAACTTTTGAGTCGTGACAAAATAGTTAAACGGCAATAAAAGGCATTCATAAGGAGGAATTATATTTTGTCAATTTACCGTCACAGTCATTGCTCTATTCATTTGTATATATCAATGCGCGAATCTTAAAGCAACGTCAACAGTTACTATTGAAATAGTATTATCAGGCATTTTTTTCGAATTAATTTTAAAATGACATTGTATGATAAAGATGTGACCATGCTCGTGTGTTTTAGGATCGTAAATAACCTGCATTAGGAATAAACACTATGTATTTAGCTCCCAAAATACAATATTTATTCCTAATGCAAGATATTTACGATCCCAAAACGCACTCGCATGATACCCTCTATACACTGTATATATATGCAATGAGACATATGAGACTCCCTGATGATACCATTGAAACATGTTGGAGTTTTGATTGGCTTCGTGTCATTTTTTATCTTTTCATTATGTAAAACTGTATACCAGTAAACTTTTCCAATTTTATCTATATGCAATGATATACGTTATTACAATGTGATCTTCTGAGAGTCACAACCTGTAATTAATTTACACATTACAGGAGTAAATTGAGATTTTTGTATTGGAACAGTGACTAAGAAATCATGAAGAAATTATACAATGTCAGTTTAAAAATATACCTACTGCTTTATCATGAAAGAAGAAAAAATATTATTTCCGTCATCTTAAAAATTCCAAACATGGAAAAGCCAGGGATAAATAGAATATTTCTTATATCAGACATCCAAAATATTTACCATTTTCATCAAATCTGTTTAGCATGTCATTACATCGAAGGGGTAATCTATTTGAATTTATATGCAATCACGTTCCCCAATATTTTACTTTCCGTAAATACCAAAATTGACAATTGTATAATTCGAGAAGTGAGATATGCATTGGTCCCAATACCATCACTTCAAAAACGATTTAAGTTTCTCCGAAAGATGTAAAAATAGTCTTTTGTGAAGGACCGTCACAAGTAGCCCTTTTCTCTTAGCAGAAGGCACATTCATATTGTCTCCAAAATATTTATACAAGACACATTATTCATAGTGTCTCTATAGAGTCCATGGTGTTTCTTAGAGATTAATACAAGATAAATTCATATTTCCTATATAAGATTCGTACAAGGCAGCTTTGAGAGCTGTGCCAATTAACATTTATCAGAGGGATAATGAATGTTGCAACAGCTTAACTACCTCTTGTTGGACCTCCATTTTTGTGGATGGCGAAACGGGCGAGTTGGTTAGCTGTTGGTATGGTCATTGCTGGCGGTGTCGCCTGACTCTGAGGTTAGGTGGGTTCGAATCCCGGATAGGACTCGGCCCAAAAAAGCACAAGAATTTGTATTATTCAAGAAAGTGTGATCCCAAATATAACATTGTTGCACTTGTTCACTATCTATATGGCATTTATCTCTAATACATTCAACTTTGGGAGCTGTGCAAATTAACAGAGGGGTAATGATTGTAACAGCTAAACCACCGCTTGTTGGCATTTATCTCTTACTCGTACAAGGCACATTATTCATAGTGTCTCTGAAAGATTCAATATTCTCATCCAAAATTTTCATTATTCATAGTAACTGTCCATCACTGACCCAAGTCCCTGAAAACTTATCTTTTTCAATCTTAATCCTGTGCACTGGCCACTACGCACGGGTAAAGCGCATGTGAACAGGCTGGCTGAAACTCTGCGCTATATAAATAGCTTATTATTAATAGTAGTACCTCTAAAAGATTCCATAAAGTATCTCAAAGATCCATGCAAGACAAATCTATAGTGTCTCTAAACGATTCAATAGTTTCTCTCAAAGATTCCATCGACTGATCAATAACTGTTTTGGCGTACTTACCTCTGCAATCTTCTTCTTCGCCGTTCTTTTCTTCACATCAGCATCTGCAATCTGTATCTTCACCGTTCTTTTCTTCACATCAGCATCTGCAATCGTCTTCTTAACCGGGGTTTTCTTCACATCAGCATCTGCGATATTCATGACCGGGCCTCCCTTTACATCAGCATCTGCAATCGTCTTCTTAGCCCGGGTTTTCTTCACATCAGCATCTGCAATCGTCTTCTTAGCCCGGGTTTTCTTCACATCAGCATCTGCAATCGTCTTCTTAACCGGGCCTTTCTTCACACCAGCGTCTAAAATCCTCTTCAATTTCGGGGTTTTCCTCACATCAGCGTTGATTTCAGCTTCTGCATTTTTTGGCATAACCGGGATTTTCTTCGCAATTGCATCGTCTTGAACAGACGTGTCCATCATCTCCAATGCACCATTTATGTCAGTTTCCCCTTCTTTCGTCACGGTGTCCACACGTCTGACAAGGGATACACAAATGCTCGCACTTAGGAAAACGATCCCAATCTTTGAAACAGTCATTCTGAAACGCGGTTCAGGACTAGTATGAAAACTACTTGTCGGGACCTTATATACATTTATAAACGTATAATAAGCTTAACTATGGATAGTATTACGGATCACCATTTGGGCCATAATTTTAAAAGTTGAAACTCTCGTTTTACGTGTTTAATGTAATAGCGTTTCCAGTCTCATACATGTATTTGTTGACTGACGTCATTAAATATGAAATATCAAGTGAAAATCATTAAGTAAAATGTATCTCTCCATTGCCGGAAAGGAATAGAGCGAGAGAACAATAGGGTGACGTCCAAAGAGTAATTTAGTTTTTGGTGAAGGAAAACTAAATCTATTTTCAGTCATCACCTATTGCACAAAAATGGTTTTGGTGCACCTGTTATCATCTAACACTCAAACATTGTATCAAAAACCATTGGCAGATCCAGAGCCAAAGAGAGTACCAAATATAGATTTTTTTAAATCATTTCAAAAGTTGCGCTTGGGACACACAATGGGCGCACCTCATCCTAACGAAAATCCTGGATCCGCCCCTGAAAGCTTAGTGATAAGAGAACTAGATTTATTTCGAAAGAAGTTATTCGTCTTATTTTCTAAGTTAAGAAATTAAGATAAATATTTATATCTATACACATTCCTAATGGTCAACAATTTATTTTTCAGATTTCTAATAACCGCCTCTTTCATTGTTATATCTCTTAATAAATACAGTCGCCTTCCTATGAATAATAAGAATTGAATTACATCATTAACAAGGGAATTAGTTAGCAAGCTCATTTTTTATACACCCCGCTTCCCTAAGTGAACATAGGAACTAAGATAATACACTTAGTTAGGATTCCTGCAAAATTGCAAAACTGTTTTAATTTGTTTAAAAGTTAATGAAAATGTAGATATTGACTTCCTGGTTGCATGTAAGCTATGTAAGCTCTTATATGAAATTAACAATGTCTTTTTCGGACATTATTGACTCTTATAAAACCACTATTGTATAATGTCCTTACAATGTAACTATCTCATAAGAAAAAAGTTAACCATCGAAACTATTGAGAGTAAATCAAATGGCTCATCTGGATATACCTTCATTGTTCAATTATTCATTTATTGAATTGCTAGTTCTTGTTTGAGTTATGATCGAAGGGAACAAATGATATCCTCGAAGATTCATTTCTATCTAAATGTTTTATAACAAATGATATCCTCGAAGATTTATTTCTATCTAAAAGTTATCTATCTAAGAGCTATAACTGGAACAAAATGACTCTCAAATAGCCAATTGAGAAAAGAAAGAAGTGGAAAATCTAAAACAATTGTGAGAATATGTGACAAAACATACGAAACTTTTATGGAGCAAAGTGTTTATATCTATGAAGTTTTATCACATTCGAACAAATAGTATCAGAATTATGAACGGAACAAAAAGGACTTCCTGAAACGGTCGCTTCTACAACAAAGAAGTCGAAAATCTGAAAACATAATGAGGGCATCTGACCGAAATAAACAAAAGGCACATCTAGCGATAACAAATATGAAGTTTCATGACATTTGAACATAAAGTATGAGTTATGAGCGGAACAAATGTGTGACGGGCGGACGGACAGACTGACGGACAGACGCGCTGACTGCTATATACCCCCGACTACTTCACACAAGGGGTATAAAAAGCTAAAGTAAGTGCAAAATCTCTTCAAATGCTAAAAAATATGCAATCTCGAGCGAAAAAGCGTGTATGGAAAGTTTAAGATGCTGTTGACACTCGTGGGAAGGACATTGCTTTTGTTCACGAAAATCAATTTGTAAAGAAAAAAGTCATCATTAATCAGATCAACGCCTAATCAAGGACATTTCACACACTCACTGCTTTTTACGGAAGCGTCGCGGGGCAATACATGTATAATTTCTGAAATGAAAAAATATGAATAAAATGTTATATAATAATCTCAGTTATGACAACTCAGAGGCTTCATAACTCAATTATACCTCCGTCCTGATATGTCATCTGATTCAAAGGCGTATATTTTTGACATTCTGAATTTTCGGAGTTTTTATATGTGAGCTAGAAGTTGCAAGAAGCGCCGAGGATTTGTGGTGTTTTTCATGTAACTAGCCACCCCCACCCCCTCTCCGGTTCCAACGTAAATGTCATTTGTACCCACGTAGCTTTTACCATACCCTGATTGGTGTTAATGACCATAAATATATAGCCAACATATTGTTGTTATTCTGCCTATGAGTCCGAAGGGAATAATTCAGACCCTCTGTGTCCTTTCATACGGGAACTGCCGTTGTTGTTGTATGCGAATCATTTCATTGGCTAGTCATGTGAGATCATTCTCTAACCCACAGAGGCAGATCAAGTCATGAAATGTTGATTCAGCCTCTGTTCAATTACGCCGAAGTCCCTGGGTTCCAGTCTCCCCTGTCGGAATTGTTTTTCCACAATCCATTTGAATTACTTACGCTTCTCGCAGGGAAAGAGTGGTTCATATCACAATGCCTTTGCCATGATTCAGTAGCCAAAATTATATTTAAGAACAGCGTCGCTGATTGCACAACTAAGTGCCTCAAATCAGGCATCTCCCATTCTCTCCCACAAACTCGGCGTAATGTAACAGAGGCTGTATCAACATTTCGTGATTTGATCTGCCTTTGTAGGGAGAGAATGTGTAAGATCTGTACGAGATTTTTTGTTTGTTGCTTTGCTTGAGATAATTCAGGGTATGGTGGGAGTAGCGCATACAAGAACGATGTTTAGAAGAGTCTCTCTTTTATAGTTGGAAATATTTGAATTAATTAATATTCAAGCGGTCAGAATTCTCATACTTGATACTGTCCTCATTTTCTTTTTAAATTTCTGTTGTATCTCGATCTTACATCAGTCTTGACAAATGTATGTGCGGATCGTATTGACGTTAAATTCTTGTTTTCGTAATATAACGAAAGCATTTCAAAATCCCTGAGGTATATCTAATTTGGATTGCACCAAACACGATTCGGTATATATACCAAAAAAGTGATCCACATCTAACAGAGGGTGAAATCATGATCCTGTGGGAACAGAATGTTCTAAATATGTCCTTATATTAAAACGTGTACAGATATTTTTCTCAAATTCTTAATTTAACAGATGATTATTAGCATTTGAAATGTCTCCACATGGTGATATTATGCCAAAGCCGTTAAGTCCTTTCCTATTACTGTCAAAGTAAATGCAAGCTCTGATAGCTAGATATGCAAAATAATTCTAATTCCTAAAGGAATCTATCAGCTATCGATACCAGATCAAAATAGCAATTTTATACCTTAATTGGCAGTTATTTATGTCCAGTCTAAGTAAACTTAGCCTCTATAATACTCGCTTCATTCCCATCTAGCAAGATGTAGTAGCCAATTGCGTCAGCCGATCTATCGAATTGACCAATCAGGGGTCGTATTACCAAGCCGCAATAGTATGCATTCAAATCGATAACGTTGAGGGGTCATAGATCGGTGAAAGGTCGGCTGACGCAACTTGCTACTACAACTTGCTAGACTCAATATCGGGAGTGAAGATAGTGTTATTGAGGCTAGTCAATATCGGAAGAGAAGCGAGTGATATTGAGGTTAGTCAATATCGGAAGTGAAGCGAGTATAATTGAGGCTAGTCAATATCGGAAGTGAAGCAAGTGTTATTGAGGCTAGTCAATATCGGAAGTGAAGCGAGTGTTATTGAGACTTGTCAATATCGGATGTGAAGCGAGTATTATTGAGGCTAGTCAATATCGGAAGAAAGCTAGTATTATTGAGGCTAGTCAATATCGGAAGTGAAGCGAGTATTATTGGTATAGTATTCGCTCCTTGCTTGACGTTCAGCATTATTGCGATAGAACAACGCTTGATAGGGCGCTGCACAGTAGCTGCCGGGGGCCATGAGCACACACAGAATTCCCAACATTACTTTGTATCAGGACAATAGAGAGTTATATACATAGCAGTTGGGTACACCGTCGTCTATAGAAAGAAAACACAAAGTTGACCTTGGTTGATTTTAATCATCAAATTTCTGGACTTGCGTCATTAAAAACTCAGTGGCGAGAACACTTTTCTAGAACTGAGAAATAGAGGATATCTTTTGTTTTGAGTGTGATATCACTTATCTCTCATCGAGTGACGGGGTAGAGCCAGTATTTTCACGAGTGGCGCAGCCACGAGTGAAAATATAGGCTTTACCCCGTCACGAGATGAGAGATAAGTGATATCACACTCAAAACAAAAGATATTCTGTTTATTATATGCCTTTATGGTCGAAAATGTGGCAATTTATGTCCAAAAGGTCTTGACTCGAGAGTTTTCTGGCGACGTCATACCATTGTTGATCGTTACTTAGCGACGGCGATAACGTCGCGTTGATTGTAGAAGTGACGTCAAACCATTGTACACATGACGTCATCCCCTCTGTGATATTTTCACTGACTCGAAAAAGTGATATCACACTCAGTTGCGAGATCACTTTTCTACAACTGAGAAAACTCAGTCTCTCACCGCTTAGCATATAATAAAACTCAGTCTCTCACCGCTTAGCATATAATAAAATGCTTTTGAATAAGAAAATATTAATTCTACAGATCATACTGCCGTATTCATATTTCAATCAGACTGTCGTGCGGTGGATACGCAGTCTTGATAAAATCGGGAATAAAATATTCAAAATATGAACTGCACGGAGATATAAACTCCTCCAGTCTAGGTAAACCTAGCCTCACTATTATCCGTTACACTGCTATACTGAGTCTAGAAAGGCTTGGTTGAGAGTCGCGTCAGCCCACGTGACCAAGTTGACCAATCAGAACTGATCTTACAAAGCCACAATAGTGTGCCTTCGCACGTATAACGTTGGAGGGTCATAGATCGCAGAAAGGTCGGCTGACGCGACCCTCAACCAGACCTTTCTAGACTCAGTATAGCAGTGTAACGGATAATAGTGAGGCTAGGTTTACTTAGACTGAAACTCCTCTACACTACAACTCAGTGGAGAGGATACCTATCGAATTAACATTTTCCATTCTCGATGGTTCCGTCGCTAATGGTTGAAATATTGCCCAAGCGGCGTTAAGCATTAACTCACTCAATCCATTCTCGATTGAGTTGATACTTTAAAACGTATTCCTCGGAACTAGGCCGATTTTAATCAGACATGGTGGATACGTTTTTATTTTCAATTTCTTCATCAACTCTTTTTTATCCCAAAACCTGGACTTATATGAGGAGCTATAATGGACTTAAGAGATCAAAGTTAATAGATAAAGGCCTGACATCACCACCCCAACTCCTGAATAAGGGAAGTCATTAACATAGAAAGCTATAGTTTCAAAATAACATCGTTATTATATGTAGGCTTTTGATATATTATTTTGATTTGATCTTATCTATGTATAATTGTTACTAAGACATGTAAAATTTAGTGTCCCCCTTTAAACGATATGGGCGTGACAGGGGTCATCTTCCTCACATAGCTTAAAAAGTCAGTTTCCATTAAAGGGGCAGTAGCACGTTTTTCGGGGAATATAAGGTGATGTCAGGAAAATGAAAATAATTGGTTCCAATTGAAAGACAATGTATTTAAACTAAATGAAGCGGTAATAATTCAAATATATAACGTAAAGTTTAGCCATGCGATTCCTTTTTCTTACACAAAATGAATTCAAGGTGTTCACAAAAAATGTCCTCTGACTATGGGAAATTGGCTTGTGTAATGAGATTGTTGACACTGTCAATATTATACATTTAGCATTTACTTACAAATTTAAATGAAATATTTGAAATATAAAATTATCAAAAAACGTGCTAATGCCCCTTTAAAGCCTTGATGCCGACATTATACATTTTCTGTGCTTGCTCTCTACCTTAGTTTAAGGGAAAGTCATACTTCAATCAGAGATCAGAAATGCCCCTCGACTGTAAAATGTACAAAGAGCGTAGCGCGTGTAAAGTGCAGATCGATATATTTTACTTGATCATGTAATATCAATCAGTATCAATCAAGTATTTAACAACGAAAATAACCGAGAAAATAATTGTTTCAAATATTTTGACAAACTAATCAATCCAATCCATCCGACACAGACCCAAAAAACGAAATTGATTGGTCGTAGCAAGGGAGATTACTAGAGGTAAGGAATTGTCGCCGAAGAGGGCGCTATTTCAAACGAGAAAAAGTCAAGGGTCGACAGCAAGGGTTAATTAAGCACGGGAAGGGGATACCGGATATGACGTGGCAGAAGGGGCATGCGTTCGTCTACTTATATGGAAAATGATAGGTGAAATCCGTAATTCTGCGTTTTCCAAGCGATTAACAATATGTCATACCATTATGTTACTGTCAAATGTCCTAGAATATCTCCTGATCAAGTTTCCATAGACAAGTTTCCATCAAATTGATCGTTCCAATGCCCTATTAACATAATGTTTTAAACAAGTCATCAGTCATCATCAAATACATACCTTTCATTGAGAATTGTAACTTAAGATGTTCTTTTGTAAATAGGTGCAATACAAATTAATGAATACAATATCAATGTTTTTGGGAATGTATTTTTCAAGATTCGGATAACAACAAACATACCTTACTGGTTTTATTTACCATCATCTGGTACATCTTAAGTGTATCTCTATGATATCAGGCATGATTCTAAATCCTAAGTACAAAAGAAATTCTATTTTTTTCACGTTGATTTGTTTCTCGGTTTCTGGTCTAAATTACCTCATAACAATCTGTACTGTATATACCTTATTATCAGTCATCTGAAGAAGGAGACTAAAAACGTCATTTTTTCAATTTGTATTCAATTTGTCTTTAATCGATTTTCCAAGTCTTGTTACATTTATAATGAACTAATTATTTTGAAATATCTTATATAACTTCAAAGGTGTTGGGTTTTTTAAAAATGAAGTTAAATGAGGTTTGAAATTAGAGATAAGAATACTCAGCATAATAAGATTTTTTATCCTTAAACGCACATTAAATCTTTCTTGACGGTTTACACAAATGTCCATGCATTTTACAGATTGAGTTATTGTATTAGGGGGTTTGAGAAATATTTGAATTATGATGTCATCAGAAGTGGATCTGACTTCATATTCCATAATTTCTATATTTAAGTTTATTTCGATTAATGTTATGATTGAAAGAGTACCTACAGTAATCGAGGTATTTTTGATAAATAATTATATTTTAATGATGGATTTTGGAGAAATATCAGTTTCAGATGTATCAGTCTCATTTCTTGCTGTTACTAATTTTTAATAACATTTGGTATATAATGAAATAGCACTAGAGTTTCATTCTTATGTAAGAAAGATGATTTCTTTTAATAAAAATGATAAAAAAATATCTGATGAAAATTGTTGTTATATCATAGACATTTTCATATATATCGAAGTTATTTAAAATCATAAATCATAAAATCGAATTATTTTTGACTTTTAAAGTATTGACGACTTTGAAATACTGAATCGTGACCATAAAATTAGACATAACCATTTTAAACAGAAGCTGGGGTAGGCTATTGTTCATTTACGCAAGCACGAACAATGGTATACACATAACAAGAGAAATGTCTCCTTTCACGCTAGCTGGCGTGTAAGATTAAATCTGCAAGTGACAAAACGCGCCCCACTGCGCATGCCCAGTGACCCACCCCTTCTTTCCATATCATCGTACAGTATTTATCACTGACAGACAAATTGGTATGTGTAGATTTATTAATTTCAAAGATCAGATAGATAATCTTCAATAATTTAAAATGATGCATGCCATATTCAGGACAGTTTGTAAAATATTACTATATGTTGTACATGAATTATGTTTCAAGCATTTCTGCCACAACTTTGCTGACGTCATGATTGATAACATTAGTTTTAGTTTTATCGCCAAGGCGGGTTGAATTTTATCAAAATAAATAATTCTGATTAAAATTTCTAAACCTCACTTTTGAAACAACAGAATTTGCGTTAAACAGCTTAAATGTCGATATTGAAATACTTACTAATGTGTAAAATGTCATTTTGCTTGCAAGAAATTTATGGTAATGTGTTTTGGAGTTTTACAGTTTATCATTACTGAGATAGCAAGAAATTTTGTCAGCAAACATCTTAGATTCCAAATGTTAAAACAACAAACTTAATTAATCAACGCAATTTAAGAGGTTAAGAATTTATCGAGTAGAAGTTTAAACGAGCTCTTTTGGTAATGAACGTATTTGCAATCTACACGTTGTCGTGTAAGTTATACACAAATTTACAACAGTTTCAGTTACTTACACGTTATCGAGTTAGTTATACACAAATATGAAACACGGATGTTCTATCACGTTTTCGTGTAAGTTATACACAAATATGAAACACGGACTTTCTATTACGTTATCGTGTAAGTTGTACACAAATATGAAACATATCCATTAGTAAGTATGTACTAGGCTCATTATGCACATGACTTGTGTACCCTGGCTTGCTAATTTATGATTCGAGGTTCAAGGTATTAGATCTACATATCACTTACCTGATAATAGTTTTATGGTATATTATCACCATCCTTTCTCGGGAATATTATTATTTCGTTTCTATAACCTCTTTGTCCGGTAAACCGGCCATAGATCAAAGCGGTCCGTATATAGTTACTTGATGGGTGCATAAATGCTCTAAACTTTGCTCGTTCTGTTCACTCAATAGCTTCCTCCATGAATCCTCACATAATGTTGATATATCAGAATTTGCAATTTGTAATTTAAGTAACCAGCAAGCCCGCTAACTTTCAGAATTTTGGATAAACAAATGTCTTCAGATTTGAGAGCCTTTTGAGAGGCTTGCTGGTATTTCAAACAGCGCTAAAGAAAATATAAACAAAAATAACTAAAGGTAATTGTCAACTAGATGTGCTATTTTGACTAATAAATCTTCATGCCCTCATAAATATGACCTACAATGACATTATTTCGACATGATTCAGATTCGCCGCCATGAGCTACTGTTACGTTAAGAACCTATTCGGACCTCCGAACGACGCCGTTTGCTTCGGTTGCCAAAACAACGGAGGCGGGAGGATGTGGTCTGCCATTGCGCACACTCAGTACGGACCTATCGGCGGAAAAGCATCGCGCGATACCTGCTACTACTCTTTTGGCGGGCAAGAGCACGTGACTAAGGACTTCTCCTGGCTGTCGGCACCGGAAGGAGTGGTAGTTCCGGTGAAGAACAAAGGGTCGCCTCCGCCTAAAGCAGTGAGTCTTGGTCGTCAAGGCAACGACAATACGGAATACTACGCTGCCGTAGCCATCTGCGACTACGGACTTATTCCGGGGAAAGCTGGTGGAAACACGTGTTGGTACGCATTCGGCGGAGCTGAACACGTGACATCCGACTTCCTGTGGCTCGCATTCATCTGAGATATTATGTTGCCGGTTCCGATTAAATCCGCTTCCTGTTTAACCTTATATTAGATGGTGACTTTCAGTGGCGATTTGCTTTTTATGATTAAGTCAATGTAGTATATGAAGTAGTTTCAATAAAATTTCAATCTGGTTCTTCTCAATTGTTTGAAAAAAAGTCAAGGTCATCCAAACTGACTGGTGTCTGCATAATCCCTCAATGTAGGCTGTGACCAAATTTGAAGACGTTCGGTGCAACGGTTCATGAGCTATCAAATTAACAAGCTAAGTGTCGTAATGACCTTGAAAATAAGGTCAAGGTTATCCAAAGTGACTGGGGTCTGCGTAATCCCCAAATGCAGGCTGTGACTAAATTTGAAGAGATTTGGTGCAATGGTTCATAAGATATCAGGTGTTTTAAAAGTTGACAAAGTGCCCTGGTGATCTTGAAAATAGGGCCAATGAATACAGTAAACTACTTAAAGTACTACTTTTTTAAATATTGCAGTTTAAATATGGGTCTTTAAAACACAGCAGCACATTTTGTTAATGTTTCATTTGTGTTATTAAGGATTCAGCCCTTTTGGGCTTAATCGTTATTGTTATTGGCGTGTTTTTTTTATTATTTCCTTGAATTTTGTGACCGCATTTCAGCCAGTCCAGTTCGAATCCAAAATCGAAATTTTAACATTGCACTTAGAGCCCTGAAACCTTTTTTAAAAGATGCGAAATAACAAATAATGAAAAAAAGTAAATCGTGCACTTTTATCAAAAGTCCGACCCCATGCACATTTGAAAAGACACCACTCGGCAACTACTGAAAACTCAAAAACCCGACCGACGAGTTTTATGATTTTTGCAGGAGAGGTTGAAATTTGCAAGATCTTTGGGATAAAAGAATACAATCGCTCGCGAACAGTCACTTCCGGTCAGGAGGAGAGGTCAAACTTTGCATTTTGGAAATTTGGTGTTTCGGTTGGTATGTTTTTAAAAGATTAAAAGATTGCTGCTAATCAACGAAGTACGATACCACATTGTTCTATATATCATAGGAGAGCCAAAATATTATAGATTTTTAAAAATGAACAATAAGTTCAGATTTTTTATTTACATTGAGTTACGAACCTTTGAATATTGTCAACTCTGCTTTCGTTTTGATGCATTCGATATAGGTATGTTTGAGAAATGATAGCTCATTAACAACAAATCACTAGGCAATGTTTTATATGTCACCAAACAGCTAAAAGACTGTTTGACCTGAGAAATTTCACCAAAAAATCATCTATGTCCATTAACATTAAAATAGGAAGCTTAAAATATTGCTATTTTGGTAAAACACTCATTTTGCGCACTTTTCAAATGTCCATAATCCCTTTACTAATTAAGCTTTCTAACTTCAATTTGCTGATGACCTCATAACTAAAACAGAATAAAGTATATAATTTTCAAAAGTAAAGTCATGTGTAAAATATTAATCACCAAAATTTCTTTAGAATGAAGCATAAAAGTAAGTTTGACGATATGAAATAAGTTCTTATTTAATAATATGGCTGACAGATTATAGGAATTTATACAACACATACTTTAAGTTGAATTTCATATAATTTCTTACTAATTGGAATTGTTTATATGTGCAATTTGCTCAGAAAAATGATTTTCAAAAAGTAAGATGGAACTTTTGGAACCAAACTAGGCATGAAAATCATTCGATGAAGGAAACAACTTGTACCCTTGCTGTATTGGTTAAAACAATTTACAGATTTTACTCTAAATCATACGATTATTACGATCATCGGATTATTTCGTGAATTTTTTTAGAACCATTGTACCTTTGATGGTGACAGAAGGATGACGTTCTCCAGATGGTGGATCCCCGGATGAGGTCTAGAGGGAGGCTGACATACAGAGGTACAAGCTTGGATCCAGAAGGAAAAGTGCCTGAAATCTGTCGTTCTGTTCAACTCCTTGTCAGCAATGTCAACCTGGGCTTGATTACGAATTAAAGTTGTATCAGCACAATAATCTGGAGGCCTTGTTACGACGTAAGATGTAATAAACGCGGTAAGATGTAATAACTGCGGTTAATTGTAATAAAAACACAGAAAGCACTTAACTTGCCAAATTCGACCCCTGAAATGTATAAATACAAGACAGCTACCATTTAACATCTTTTAAATTTTGATAAACTGCATTTTCTGAAAAAACTCAGAACATAGTAATGATAACGACATACCAATAACAAATGTAGAGGTCAACAATCAGAAGGTCAACCTTGTAGTTGAACCGTTGAGGAACAGCAAAATATTTGATCTCCTTCACTTAAATAGGATGATGTTGAATTATCAAAAAACAATAAATATAATTCTGCAATATAATTCTTTACAAAAACGATATCAGTAATTACTAATGGTCTACATCTGGCAAAATGGTTTTATAAGTAGCAGTGTATGAATCACTAAATTTACCAAATTCGAATTTGATACATGTACATGTATGTTAAAACAAGACGGCCAACATTTCAACACCTTTTTCATTTTGATTAACTGCATTTCAGCAAGAAATCAGAACTCTAGAAATGGTAACGTCATAGCTTGAAAGAGTTTAGAGGTACAGAGGTGGGTAGAGTCTGTCTGAAGCAAAGTTTTCATTTAAAAGATCTAGCAATGGTTTGTTCCCGATAAGGATGTATTCAAACTGACATCTGATGAAAAACGTTGATCTGACTTTATTACCAACATCTGTGACAGATTGTTAAGTTATCATAATCTTAAAATGCAAAGTTTTAAGTTTATACCTCGATGAACTTAATAAATTTTGAAGTCGATTCTTTTAAATAAATATACACATACCGGATGTTTTAATAGGTTTATTTACTCCAAATATACAAAATTCCAACAAAAAGCGCTGCACTATTTACGCGAACGAATTCAAAGCTCAACAACATGAAATTGACAAAATGTCACTCAAAACATCAGCCAATGAAAACCCACAACAGAATCAAACAACGTCGTGGCCTTGACATTTCTTGTGTCAATGTTGTAAAGACACACTTGGGAATGTTCGATTTGAGGGGCAAACTGACCGATTAAATTACCGTAGATGACATACTGGTGAGGTTTTAAGTCTGACTATAATGTAATCGGAACAGACAAAATAAAGTTCACGTTTAAACGGAGAAATTAAGCTGGAAACTGTTGATGAACGTAGCGACCGATCCCCTTGCTACTGTCGCGACTGCACTAAGTGCTAGGTGCTCTGAGAACAAACAAAAATTATTTTTATTTTGATCATGCTTTTCACTTGTTTATCGAAATAAAGAATCATTTGGTATTTGCTATTTGTGTTTTTGTGTGTGTTTTACCATAATTTATTCGGGAAGGCACGGCACGATTACAAACACGTTACTTATTTACAAATAGTTCCGTCAAATGGCGTCTCTAAATGTGATGTGATGTCACGCAATTAAGTTCATACAGGTATGAACTGAATTTCTGTTGCAGCGTTCAGCGCAAAAAAACACGCAAAGCAAATGCCATTTATTTATTACTTAATGACCAAACATGGCAATGTACACATGATTGGTGGAAGACCTAGATAATGTAATTGATTACAATGTCATGCGTAGTCGAACAGTGGAAGAGTTACGATAAAAAGCCACAGTATTAAACAAAACAGACATACAATATCTATGTCTTAATGATTCTCAGAACGTTTGAATTGAGTTTTTATGTCATGAATTGTGTAAGTTTCATTCATGTTATATAGAGAATCAAGAGAATCTAAATAGCCACATACCAACATTCCCATGCTTCTGCGGAATATCATAAGTAGTTGTTTATTGATGATTAGTATGTTTTAAGATGAGGATATCAACATTCTTGATATATACTTGTAATCATTTCTAATGTCTAGAACATCACGAAGTCTGTTAGTGTATCTTACCGCAATTACCGTGTTATTTGTATTTAATGTGAATAATTTCCACTTTCTGACACCCGCTTTTCTTTTGCCCAATACTTTTGTACATTACAGTACAGTACACGCCACATCAGTATTGCAATATTTGGCATGATAAAACAGAAAAAGGGCTCCAATTTTCGAATTGTAAGTTTTCAATATCTTGAAAAACATCTTGAAAAGTATCATCACGAGTACATTCAATTATTTCGGAGAATAGCTCAGCACAACCGAGTTGTTATTCGCAATTATACAATGCTGAAAAGACTTTTCAAATTCCATGATATTTGAACAAAGAAAGACTAGCTAGTATGAGAACACACGTTCGGGGTGCAGCTGCAAAAATAAATTATATTCTATCAACTTAATTTACTATACTTTATTGAATAAAGGTATAAAATATTCATATTACAATATTTGCCATTCAAAGATCAGCCATAAGTCCCACTGCTGGATCTTTCAAAATTTATTTGCTTAAAAAATGGTTGAATTTACAAGAAAATATTTAATTTTCAGTGAAGAGTATACACGCACAATAATTTTCTCTAAACATTTTACTTAAAGCTGTCCTAAGCTTTATAGTATTGCTATATCATTCCATTTAAGTTGTTGAATTAAACGCCCATCAAAGAGAAAAACCTTAAACAAATTTGAAACTTCATTAATTTTGTTTCATTTTCGTATATTTACTTATTGTTTCTATCACAAGAACTACAAATGCGAGCCCAATCCCTGCACAGAGGAAAACAAACACTGAAGCGACATCTTTGAAGGAAAGGGCAGTAACTCTGTCTTCCTGGAAACAGTTGTCTGATTCTGCGATTCCCCAGCGCTTTGACCAGATGTCTAACAGACCACTGTCGGCAAGAATGGACAACCTGGAAAATAGTACACAAACATTGTGAATCTTGTAACAGTTTGACAACTCATGGATACATTTTATCAACTGATAATCTATCTAAAATATAAAGTATGTTTAAAGTTTAACACAAAACAATACAGTCAAATGAAGTCATGATAACATCCTGCCCTATCAATGTATTTGTTTCCACTGGGGCTAACACTTAACCCTTTGAATTATTAAGACAAAAACCAAAAAATGGCTATTTGTACAGTAATCCTATCAAATGTCTCGCATCCAGCAGTGCCAGCATTTCCCTGATGAAAGAATACGAGTTTGTGATATTTCCCTCGGGCTCATAGGTCAAAAGTCGTCAGTGACTAATAATGAAGCCTCTCTGAGTCCTCTTTAGTCTGGTTTTAGCGTTGTTGAGTCTGTATGAGTCTGGAAGAGTGCGAGAGGGTCAGAAGGTCATTTTGTATGGAGTGGGGTATTGAACATGTTGAACCCACTCCCTACTTGTAAAGTCCGGCAAGGCTCGTACTTTTTTACTGGAAAATTCCAGAAATTCCATGAGGTTGTATTGAGTGGTCAATGAGTCGTATGTGGCTCTAATCTGAGTTTAATGGAGTCGTGTGGAATCATATTGAATCGTAAATAAGTCGTTGAATCTTAGTTATCGGGAATGGTTCTTTCTCTATTTCACATGCCGACTCCGTCTCAACTTATGCAAATATAACCAATACTTAAAGATGACCAGTAACGGGTCGTTCCTGGCTAATCACAAATGTTGCAAACCGTAGTGGGGAAGGATTAGTCGGCTGTGGTTGTCGGCCTTTTATGTGTTGGAATTCGTATTTTTGCCGATTTTATCGTATGCGGATCGTTTAAGACTCGTAGGTGACATGTATCTGTGTCATGAGGAGTCGTCATTGTCGTGAACGAGTCATGAATTAGTCGTTCAAGTCTTGAATTGGTCGAAAGTTGGTCGTTTTGGGGTCAGAAATAAGTATTTGTCAGAGTCTAGGTACTGTCGGGAAGGGTCGGCTTCAGTCCTATTCAGTCGTATCTGAGTTTTGCATGAGTTGTAAGTTCCTTTGGTGTTTTGTCGGGGTGCCTCGGGGATATGTTGGGAGTTCCTCTTCACTGTGTCGTATGTCAGTCGTGTATGATGTAGGTAACTCCTAAGAGTCTCGTTAGTAACTCGTACAAATATCAAATTTCATAATTTGATCTATTTTTCCCCGCCTCATGCCAACAAAGTCGTAGTAAGAAAGTCAGGAGAAGTAGGAAAGAGTCTTTAACACTTTCCAAACTCGTAGCTCAGTAAAATGGGGTCATGAGCTACGACTTCCATCTGTTCTCAAGACTCTTGCTGACTCAACCTCACTTTTCCACTACGATTTTGGATCAAATTGTTAAATTTGATATTTGTAGTAATCACATCGGATGCAAATCAGACTTACCTACGACATACATGACATACATCCGACACAGTGAGGAGGCAATCCGAATTAACCTAGTACATACTCCCAACACATAACCCAAAAAAGCAAACCGATTATGACTGAAACCGACATGTTCACGACTCACTGACGAGTCCTTCCAGACACTAGTTCACTTCCATGATTATGACAAAGACTAATCATTATGTAACTGAAGACTCACATATTACTCTCTTTGGTTATTAATACAGCCAACAGTAGCTGACTAAACTTTTCAAAAGGGTGTTTTTGATCATAAAAAGAAATATGTACAGCTGCGTATCATGTAATTTTGAATGTCTTTGAGACATCTTAGCCTTGCGAAAACAAAACAAATAATGTTGAAATTTCACTTCATAAGTTAAGGTTCAGTTTTCGTTAATATATTCTCATGTCAAACCAAACAGATTACCTTAACAAATTTGGCAGGTCATTGAAGTTACAAGGGGTCGAAATTTCGACAACACTGTTTTCTATTTTTATCTACAAGACCCTTCATGAATGGATAACAGCTTTAAATATTATTCATTCATATTTGTTCCTTTGCACTAAGGCAATGTAACTGTGTTGATTTTATGATACTTTATGCGTAATCGATGTACTATGTAATAGCATAATGTTTGAATGACCTCTCTTTCATTTGCAAACTAATACAGTCAATTTGCTTTTCAACATTTAACTTGACGAAAAACCAACCAAGAAATACCCTGAATCTCAACGACTGAAACGAATGTACACATCATGCATTGGTTTACATTAATAAGAGTAATGCACAGACATTGGACAAAAGTATTAGCATCGTAGTATCATTTCAATATGCGGGCATGTTAATCAAAGTCTTTGTCTACGGACAATGTATGCATTTGAGACCATGTTCACCATGCATACTGGTGTCCATAATGGCTTCTATGTGAAGCCATGGACACTTGGTATGATCATTCTTTTTCCGACTATAGTGGTAATTCCAATTTAAGTTACAAGTCAAGTAAAAAAACTCTTACTTAGAATAAAAATATACTTATCAGAAAACAGAAAAAAATACCTATCTAACTGGATACAATAAACTTTTAATGTGAATACTCGATTTTTTTAAATGTTTTTCAACATGCTTATTCAAAATTTAATAGAATTGTGACAATATCATATCTTATAACTCTTCCTCAACTTTGGCTGTATTTCTGATACAGTAATCAAAAAGCCTGCTTGCAAAGGGACTCATAAAATTATTACATACAAATAACGACAATAAATTTTGCTTGAGGAAGCTTGCAGATAAAAGCTATCTATTGAATCTACAAATGCTAGGAAGAAGTTTTTTCTTGTTATATGCCTTTTTTAAATGTATTATCGAAAAAACCTGATATCAGTATTAATGTAATTTACATTCAAACCAAATATACTTTTTTTTCTTAAGAGATCACATGTGTTCGATCCTTCTTTAGGCATAAGCCGCCATGAAAAGAAAATAATTGCTAAAAAACATATCACTTAATTTTGACTTACGTTTCTTCAATCTCTCGACTGAGAGGATATCCTGTAGGAACTCCAATTGCGTACTGATGCATATATATATCTTCACCAACTTGCATAATGCTACAGTCCTTTTCCTTCAACATACGCAGAAAATATCTGTTGTTGAAATAGGCATATTTTTCTGTGTGCAGTTTAGTCAAATGTTTGTCCCGATTTGGACTTAAAACATCTGGGTCACTTTTGTTCATCGCCAGGATACCTTTCCAGGCTAGTTCAAGATCGCTATTGTTAGACAGCTGAAATAAAAATCAATAAACATTTTGATATATCACAACCTGGCGTGCCTGATCACCTTTTGGCTAAAGAAGTTGATGATAAATATATATAATTGATGAGACTTAATGATTTAATCCCTAGTGCTACAAGTATGAAAGTCTATATTAAACATAATTATTCTATCGGAGTTTAAACAATAAACTTACCCTGAAAATGTGTTCCCGAATATTACCGGGCACAAACCCCCATTTATAATCTGTTTGTCTCACAAGTTCTCCAAGATTCTTAAATGGAACTTTTTGCCGGTGCACAGAGAACATTGCCACTAGGTTGGCACTGTATGCAGCTGCCAACACAACACTAAACAACCCCGATGTGAATAGCAGAAGCCGCGTGGACTGTCGACTTGACGTCATTTCAACACCTTCAATGGAATTCATATTGTGACATTATGAATCTATTGACAACTAATAGTTGGTTAAATTTCACTTTATTGCTTTTCAGATGTGACTGTTTTGTTTTCGTAGAAAAGCGTCCCTCAATCTTCCTTAAAACTGTCATGCATTTCACAAGAGAGGACTTTACTATTCATAATTACACAAAAGCATCACTAAAATCACTTAAATATTCATAAAAGTTTTTTCAAACTGGATCATGAAATATTTACACCATCTATATCAAAAGCTAACTTCGTACCTCTGTTGAGAAGCATTCCAAAAGAATAAATCAACATGTCCATCACACGATAAACACTCGAATAGTTTTCACTGTGTCTCATGAAAGCATAAGCTATGATTGTGAAGACAAAAAAGGAAAATCCTAGAACGACAAACACAGCTGAGGAGAAGCTCGAGTAGAAAATATCCCATTTGACACCATTGTCAGGGGGGAGCCTATATGCAATGTCGTCGTAATCAATGAAGAGAGGCGGATACAAGTAATCCATGACTTGCTCTCTGTCCTTGTGTACTGACAGTGTTGAGACCACTAAATCAACCTCCTACACAAATAAAAAATATGCATGTTTATAAATTACTGTTACATAACGAAACATTAAAAATCAGAATAATTAAGTTGGAACAAAACTTTGGTCGACAATGAAGCCTACTTTTTCAATGAGATCATTGACCTGCAACAAGATTACTTTGCAAAACTGAAACAATGACTTTGGTGACCAAGAAAGGGACCACCGTCTATGAAATTGTTTTTGAATACATATTCTTAGTCAATGCTTATTGGTGTGTCATTTGAACACAGGTGAAAATATTGAGAAGAGATACAAAATAAAACTTATAATATTTCTTGAAACATAACATTAAAAAAAATTTCAAGTAAAATTTCAGGTAAAAGCATACCCTTCTCTGGAGTTGTCCAGTTAAACCATTCCATGTTCCATTTATGTAAGCTCCCCATTCATTGTCAATAGGGTTGACGATTATGTAGCTGAAACATACCATATGGAAGTATTCTCTTTAAATATCTCAATATAAATTCTATAATTTTCTACAAGAAAGCAAAAACAGGTGTGTGAAGAACTTGAGTTTTGAAATTCAGCATTTTTTTGTTTTCTTATATTATAATAATAACAAGTTAACATGCATATGTACGTTTCTAATACATGACATAGTGTTTAATGAGCTATGATTTTGACACAGTTAAAATGTTATATGTCAAAACTAATGTGATGTAAAAATAACAACATTATGAATCTATCTTGTTTTCCATTATGTTTACCGTCTTATTCATGTGTCACAAGTTAATATCTGTTCATGCTTGACTTTAACCACACAGCTGTCAGCTTATGGACATAGATATATGCACCTATCCTTGTAAACATTTCTATTTTCTCTCTCATTTTCACAATTGCGAAAGCTATAACATGTTCTAATTGTAGGAAATTATTCATTTTTTTACTGGATTTGCAAATCAAATTATATTCCAAGATTGCATTCAAAAGACTTAAAATTGGGAAACTCAATTTTACCTGAAGTTAAGCATTAATGCTAGATAGTTCATAACTTCGATACAATAACCTTCATAGCCGTCCATTGTCTTCATTACGAATCGTTCATCCTTGAATAAGAGGGGGATAGTTATTGTTATATTGAATCTTATGAAGTAATTATTATAAGCTGCAAATATGTTGAAAGTCATTACGTTGGGCTAAATAAATAAGGTTACTATCAGATCAAATATGATCAAAGTCATTACATAAGTTATGTTTCCAAATATGAGACATAATGAAACAAAAACAACTTCTTCACCTTTTCTTTAGAGAAGAAAGCCAATAAACTTGAAATTTGCTTATCATTGAATGACTTAATTTCTTCATCTCTTCTGTAAATAAGAAAGTCAATGTACTTAAGATTTTCTAACTATGGAATAGATTATGAAACCATTTCCAAGTGATATGTATAAAGTAACCTACCTCTACTGTGGACAAAATAAGTGTCCTGTTGTTTAACTTATACTTTGTATTCTGAAATATGTCAATCTTTGTCATATCTTCTTGGCCTCGTAATTTGGAGAATTTCCGTCTATTTTCGACTGTAAGAAGATCCCAAATTTCAACGTTGCTGTTCTGGAACTAATATCATGTTATTCAAGTGATATAAATATCATGACCTTCATACAAAGGCGAGATAACTAAATAAATGTAGTACTTGACACAAATATACACTACAATTCGATTTATATAGTAATTAAAAATCTAAATACAGAAGTAACTCATGATAAATGTTCAAAAACTTTCCTTTCTTTAACAGTCTGTGTTCACGAAAGAAATAACTGGTTATCTGACATGTTAATTTAAGGGATTCTTATGACCAAACCAAACGATATTATTAATTATAAGGACAAGACTAACTCGTAACATAACCCATGAATAACTTTCCAACCAAATTTTCTATTCTTCAGATAATTTCTTTTCAAAATCATGATGAGTGCGCACCAGCCTTTATACATTGTCCAGATTTAAATCACAAATGAAGATGAATTGTAAGTTTCCTTCATATTGAATAGAATTATATACTACTACTAATAATAATAATAATAATACTAATACTTCTTCTACTTCTACTACTACTACTACTATATTTAATTTTTTACACTACTACAACAAAAGATAGGGAGTCATTTACTTTGTTACTTTTGTTGTTGTTATTATTTCAGGGGTCGTCAAGAATAAGTGATTACCATACCTTTGATGGTGACAGAAGGATGACGTTCTCCAGATGGTGGATCCCCGGATGAGGTCCAGAGGGAGGCTGACATACAGAGGTACAAGCTTGGATCCAGAAGGAAAAGTGCCGGAAATCTGTCGTTCTGTTCAACTCCTTGTCAGCAGAGTCAAGCTTGTAATTAAGAAAAAGGAACAGTAATATATTTGAGCTACTCCACTAAAATATATTTAGGTGTACATGTTTAAACAAAAAATACTTCTGTACCATAGTTCTTTACCAAAATTAATTATCCTCTGTCCTAAATGACTTTTTAAGGAACGCAGTGTAAGAAAAGCTAGCTAAAGCTAAAATCTGGATTTAAAAATTGGATTTTGACAGTTACAAATGCGAATTATATTTTCCTTTAAATACTCACATAGTGTAGAAGATTAACTGATTTTTCGTAGTCCGAAAGAATTATAAAATTCAGTTCAGGAAAGAATCTCTGATGAACGGACTGAAGGAATGATTTGAATCCAGATTCTGACATCAACTCCTGGTCCAGTTCCTGCAGCAGGAAGGATGCTGGCAGGATGTCGTGGTGCTGGTGGAGGAGAAGCTCGCCCACTGCGCTGTCTGGAAGTGGTAATAGTATATGTAGGTGGCGCTGCACAGTGGCGACACGCATCAACACGCATCAACAGAGCTCTCGTTGTTTTTCATATTTATTCATGTCAAATTAGTCGAGCAATCAGTTATTTGTATCGGATGGACTTGTGATTATGTTTGGATTCCACCGTCATGTAATTTTAGCGCTGGCGCTAAGTGTTTTCGCCCGTAACGTTTCGTCATCTTGGCTGCCGCTAGCAGACTCCGTAACGGCGAAACAAGATGGACGTCATCGCCTGCAGTACGGACGTGACGAGCTGATGGCGCTGCAGGGATCAACGTTGGAATGGAAAGGAATTGAAGAACTGCCGTCGGAGTGTGAATCAGAAAAGGATGAATCGAAATCAGGAAGGAAACAAACCAGGAAAAGAGGTAAGCGAGGAGGAGTTCGCCGACGCGTCCGGGATCGGAAATCAAGACCCCCTCTACCAACATTCCTGTTATCCAATGTGCGCTCTCTTCGGAACAAACTGGATGAATTAGCGGCAAGTACCAAATACCTATATGAATTCAGAGACAGTTGTGTAATGTGTTTCACCGAGACGTGGCTATCACCATCGATTGACAGCAACACTCTTCATTTGGAAGGATTTGGTACTCCAGTACGCTTGGACAGGGATTCAGAGGCTACCGGGAAGTCTATCGGAGGAGGCGTATGTATGTATATAAATGAAAAGTGGTGTCTAATTTTGTTGTGAGAGAAAGAATATGTTCACCTAACATCGAACTGTTGTCTGTTTCTATGAGACCCACTTATTTGCCTCGAGAATTTGGACAAATCTTTGTTGTTAATGTATATATACCACCGAGTGCCGATAACAAACAAGCAGCCGATGTTATTCATAATCATGTTCAATCTTTAGAACTCATTTGTCCAGATTCCCCCAAATTTGTTCTTGGAGACTTTAACGGATGTACCCTGAAAGGTGTGCTTTCCAACTACAATCAGTATGTAACATGTTGTACACGGAAAGACAAGATTCTAGATATGTGTTATGGAAACATCAAAAACGCATACAAATCATACTGTAAACCACCTTTGGGAGCCTCCGACCATAATTCTGTGTATTTACTGCCTACATATCGCCAGGTGTTAAAAACAGGTAAAACCGTCGTTAAAACCATTAAAACATGGAACAAAGAATCTATTAAAACCTTACAAGGATGTTTTGAGAGTACAGATTGGGACATGTTCTATGATGCAGAACAAAGCCTTGACGGAGTGTGTGACGTGATCACAGACTATATAAATTTTTGTGTCGATAAAATAATACCTGAGAAAGAAATAAGAATATTCCCAAATAATAAGCCTTGGATTACCAAAGAGATGAAAGCCTTACTCAATGAAAAGAAACGTGCATTCATGAAGAAAGATTCGGCAAAGGTTAAAAGTATACAGAAAGATATTCATTTGAAGGCTCGCGAGTGTAAACAGGCATACAAAGAGAAAGTTGAGAGACAGTTTCAGCAAGGCAATCTGCAGCAAGCATGGCAAGGTGTGAAGACGATGATAGGTAAGAATACCCCACGTCACACAATCAACACTGATGACAATAAGACCTTTGCCGAAGAACTCAACAGTTTCTACAGCCGTTTTGATCATCAGGATTTCAGCATCAATAGGGACCAAGTAAGGAAAACCATTAGTGATAGCGATCTTCCTGTCCACATATCGGAAGAAGATGTCATCCAGAGCTTCTCCAGAATCAACATTCGGAAAGCGAAAGGTCCAGACAACCTTGACGGCATAGTGCTAAAGGAGTGTAGAGTTCAACTGTGTAAGGTGTTTTCAAGATTGTTCCAACTCTCAGTTGATACGCATGTCATTCCTTCCGTTTGGAAAACTTCAGAAATAATACCTGTTCCAAAGAAGACGCAGCCTAAAGAATTAAATGACTACCGACCAGTTGCGCTAACATCTATTGCAATGAAGTCCATGGAACGCATCTTGCTGAGACATCTCCGACAGGCAGTTTCCGATATAATGGACCCACTTCAGTTCGCCTACAGATCTAGGAGAGGAGTTGTTGATGCTACATTGTCACTCCTCAATAATGTCTACAACCATCTTGAGACACCGAAGTCTTATATCAGGATCTTGTTTGTTGATTTTTCATCTGCGTTCAACACTATACAGCCTCACATCATGATTGAGAAACTGTTGAACATGGGCGTGAATTCTAATCTCATCAAATGGATTAGAAATTTTCTTGTGGACAGAAGGCAATTTGTCAAAGTTAATGGGACAGTATCGAGCACAATATCCATAAATACCAGAGCGCCGCAAGGTTGTGTCATCTCGCCCGTCCTGTTCACCCTCTACACTAACGATTGCGTTAGTTATAGTTCTACCTGCTCAACGATCAAGTTTGCGGATGACGCCGCAATTGTTGGAAAATTAAATAATGATATATCTGAACATATGTATAAAGATGAAATTACAAAATTTACAACTTGGTGTGCAGACAATCATCTTCATTTAAATGTAAAAAAAACGAAGGAACTGGTTATTGACTTTCGAAGTAAACCATCTAAAATGCTTCCAGTCATAATAAATGGTGAATGTGTTGAGACTGTGTCGGAATATAAATATTTGGGAACCTACATTGATTCTAAACTGAACTGGAATTCCAACATTAATGCCTTGTTTAACAAATGTCAACAACGTCTTCATCTCATGCGAAAACTCAGATCTTTCGATGTTAACCCCTCCGTCATGTCAACCTTTTATACAGCTTTTATTCAAAGCATATTAACATTTTCATTCCATTGTTGGTACGGGTCTCTCTCAGTTCATCTTAAATCTAAAGTTAACAAAATTGTGAACGTTGCGAGTAAGATTGCCGGTGTCAAGTTCGAGTGTTTAACTGATATATATGAGCGGCAAATCGTAAATTAAGCTGTCAAAATCATATCTGACCCGACACATTCCCTTCATTCAGAATATCACCTTCTCCCTTCAGGCCGCCGCTACAAAGTTCCAGTTTTGAAAACTAAGAGAGCCCGTACATCTTTTGTTCCTAACACAATATGTCTATTAAATAAATGTGAAAAGAGTTAAATGCATGTACATAAATATTTCATATGATTGTTCTCCTGTTCAAGCTCTGTGTTGATGTAAAACAAATTCCTGAAAAGGCAATAAAGTATTATTATTATTATTATTATTATTATTAGTATTAGACTAGATATGACGACTAATGTTTAGCAACATGACATACAAATTAATGTTACCAAATATGTAATCTATTCCGCACAATGCATCATAAGTTGAAAATTATTTTAAATCACTATTCCATTCAGCATTGATAGGACATAGTGAAATACGTCGGATATAATTATAAAATGATTTCATGATAATTTACAAATTTTCCAAATGAGAGAAAATATATCACTGAATTATGGATCAAGTGCTGACAACCTTTGGAAAATAATTGACAAAAGTGGTCATTATTTAGTGACAATGAATATAACCAGTGTTTGCCACTAATGTGGCAATGTCCCCCACCGCTTGGATATTGCGATAGAATTGTCACAATAAGTAAATGCTATATTCCCATTGGCAATTAGTGTAATGGTTCAAGAGATATGGCGTAAACAAGAGTTTCAAAAGTGGTATAGGTCATCCAAAGTGACTCGTGTCTGTGTAATTCCCCAATGTAGGCTCTGACCAAATTTGAAGACATTTGGTGCAGTGTTTTATGAGATATCGAATAAACAAGAGTTTCAAAAGTGGCCAAAGTGACTGGTGTCTGCGTAAACCCTCAAAGTAGGCTGTGACCAAATTTGAGGACATTTCATAAATCGGTTCATAAGACATAAGATGTTTCAAAAGTGTTCAAAGAACTGTGGTGACCTTAAAAATTAAGGTCAAAGTCATCCAAAGTATTTGGCATCTGCGTAGTCCCACAATGTAGGCTGTGACTAAATTTGAAGACATTTTGTAAAACAGTTCATGAGATATTATGTTAACAAGAGTTTCAAAAGAGGCCAAAGTGCCGTAGTGACCTTACAAATAATGTCAAGGTTACCTGAAGTGACTGGTGTCTTCGTAATCCTAGAATGTAGGCTGTGACCAAATTTGAAGACATTAGGTGCAGCAGTTCATAAGATAACCCGTTAACAAGAGTTACAATAGTGACCAAAGTGTCGTAGTGACCTTGAAAATAATGTCAAGGTCACATGAAGTGACTGTGGTGTCTTAGTAATCCTTCAATCTAGGCTGTGACTAAATTTGAAGACATTGGGTGCAGCAGTTCATAAGATAACGCATTAACAAGAGTAACACTAGTGGCCAAAGTGCCGTAGTGACCTTGAAAATAATATCAAGGTCACCCGCAGTGCCTGGTGTCTGCGTAATCCCCCAAGGTAGAATATGACAAAATTTAAAGACAATGGGTGCAATGGTTCATGAGCAATCGCGTTAACAAGTGTTTCAAGAGTAGTCAAAGTGCGGTTGTAACCTTGAAAATAAGCCAAGGTCACCAAAAGTGACTAGTGTCTGCGTAATCCCCCAAGTGAGGCTGTGACCAAATTTGAAGACATTGGGTGCAATTATTCGTGAGATATCCCGTTAACAAGGATCCGGACGTACGTACGTACCGACAGACACCGGTGAATACAATGTCCCCCGTTCCGCGTTACGGCGGGGAACAATATGCAAAATAATGATGACAAGTAATGGAGAGTGCAAGAACAGAAGTTGATTATTGAAAAGCAAATGTTGGCCGAAAGCTTTGCAATGTCCCAAACCGTTCATGATTTTAAAATCCCTTAATGCTGGTTATCATTAAAGACATTAGGTGTAACGGTTCATGAAAAAAAATGTCAAAGTTCTGTGATGACCTTAGAAACATGGTCAAGGTGACCAAAAGCTATTTGTATCTGAGACCATGTCCCCCCATTCAACGCTTTGATAACTCTATTCATATTCATCATGTATGCTAGCGCAGTTGATTCTTGAAATCTTGGAAACTACATTAAGTTTCGATCTGTATTCAGTCATCTTCATTCATTGTAAAGAATATTCATATTGGCTTTTTTTACATTTTTTCTGTCTTCGCTAAGACTTTCTTATCATTTAGTCAAAGTGTCTTCAATTTATTTTGATCTGATATGATCACAATAGCAAATATATTACTTACCAGAATTTTCCTCAAATAAGACAATAATTCTTCTCCATCGAAGTCTTGTCACAATCTGTATAAGGGTCTCCACCAGCTGATGGGAAGGCGCTAGGCTGGTGATATGTTGTCCCTGCCACACATCTGTGTTCACAGGGTAGATCATCATATGTTAACATCCTACTACATCAGCATATTTAAGTTGGAAGAACCTCATTTGTACCATTTTATCCATAAAAACAAAATGCCTAATAATTCTGTGGACACAGCCAGCTTATCAAATGAGTAACATCTAGCAAAAGTATCACTACCCTGAGCAAATTGAAAAGTCTATTGAGTTCGCGATATTGTTCAAGTTCCTTGCATGACGTCAGTTTATCTGCTATACAATTACATGCTCAACCCAGCCTGATGGTCTGATAGACTGATACAGTCGATATCGATGTATTGAAGGTGTTCTGTGAGTTCAATTACGCCGGTGTAACATAATGGTAAATGACTATTTGTAATTCAGGACAAAAAGGAAACATTGTGCCATTGAACTATGATATAAAATGGTGTATGTGTATGCTCTGCTGTTTTTGAGATATCTTACGAGCCTCTCAAATTAAATGTTTCTTTATCTTTTCTTTTTCATTATCCCCTAATTCGAAATAATCAGAAAATAAAGCCCTCAGATGGAAAGTCCACAGGATATTTTAAAAAATCAATGTCTAAAATTATATACATTATAGTTAACAAAACATTCCTCCCCTATACAACAGGCTAAAGGAAGGACACGCACCATGTCAAAATTCTTGCCCGGCAGGATCTCTAGACAGGTGCTCTAGACGGTATTAACTTTGGGTGACCAAATTTATATGACATAGGCAGAATCTATTTATTTGAGAGATAAAACCCGTAAAGCAATGACAATAGGTTTCAGTTATTCTCTCCCTACAGAGGCAGATTAAATCATGAAATGTTGATACAGCCTTTGTTCTAGTACGCCGACATTTCGGGATATAATGGGAGATGCCTGATTGGAGGCATTTAAAGTTAGTTGTGCAATCAGCAACGCTGTTCTAAAGTCATCTTTGTGGCTGCTGAATCATGGCACAAGTATTGTGATATAACTCACTCTTTCCATGCGAGAAGCGCTGTCATTTGCTACTAAAGAAATTCAAATGGACTGTACTGCAATTTGTTTCCGCCAGGGGGAAACTGCCGGAACCCACGGATTTTGGCGTAATAGAACAGAGGTAGTATCAACATTTCTTGGCTTGATCTGTCTCTGTGGGGAGAGAATGGGTTTCAGTTGGCATCCCATAACTTTCTTGTCATGTCTATTTCGACCTTAATGAATACAAATCGATGTGCATAATGATTCATGATTTCAAATTCCGTTTCCGGAGCAGAACTCAAAAACCGGTCCACATATCTTTCTTAAACTTTACATGTGTATTGCCCACCTACTGAAGTGGTGCCTTTTGATATTTTCACATTTCTGAAAATATTATTTTGTATTATTTCCATGGAAACGGCTCTTATTTGGACTCTGTTCATGAAAGGTTTCGTTTCATATATATTAGCTTATATTATTATGAACCTTGCTTGAAAAATTTACAATTATCTTTCAAAGGTTTACATCTTACGATCATGTGGAACCGGTGGGATATGTCATCTTCTGATGACTCTTGTTTTAGATATAATCAACAAACAGCATTCTAAATCTTGGCATTTTCCAAGAATTATTTTAGACTCTCTTGATATATTTAATCAATATAAACTCACTTGTGTGGCAATGGTTCATTTTGAAGAAATTTAGTAATGTAAGCCCTTTTGATGATAAATATTTTTTTCACTGTCAAAATATAGCCCTTACTTCTGCCTGACAACAACTACTTTTTTTCACATAAAAAATCAAAGACTTAAAGATCCATACTCAAAATGTAGCGATTTTGACTTTTTTTTAAAGTAGTTTTACTGTATTCGTCGCATTTATAGCCATATTTTCGACCAGCTTATGAAAATTAGAACACAATTTTAATGAAAAGGAGACGATTTTCAAAAGTGACAGAAACATCTGCTAATTCATGGTTGTCAACATCAAGGTGAGTAAACGGATGTTGCCATCACACAATTGCCTTTATCCAAATATATGCTTAAAAATCCTGTTGTGCACCACAATATTTTCTTTTCATTTCTTCAGATCAGGTGCTCTTAGTCGTCCTAGTTAAAACCCATCAGACTCTATAACGGTAACTGAGACGTGGGATAAATACTACACAAATAATGATGACGTCAGCGAAAACTTTAATCAAAAAGCCTATACTAACCCCGGTTTGAATACGAGCAAAAGAAGAAGTACATTATTGCAAATTTAAAGTCTTAGAATTTATTACTGACTAATAAAAACTATAATGTTGAAGATTTAATCACACCTCAATGTCACAGATTTATCCATTGGAGAATTGGAAAGTGTTTAGAAAATATGATTCACTGGATTGCAACACTAAAACAAATATCTCTGACTTGCTAATTCTGGTTGATTATAATTGTTTAAAGGTGAAAAATAGTTTATAAGAAACATACCTCTGAAGACTTTTCGGGCAATCCCTCCTTCAGCGAACAGGATTATTTGGAAATAACAACTAAACGATAAGCCTCCATACCTTATCATGACTGGGGTTATTATACCTTGTTCCTGGTTTCAGCACATGAATAGAGTAATACTCCTTTCATTTGCTAAATTCAAAGCTAAATGAATGTAGATAATTGGCATTTGCTGACCACTTATAGCAACAAACAACCATGCAACCATCAGATTAAGTATTGATTTACTTGCACTGTAAAGACTATCATCAAATAAAACGATTCAAATGCTCTTACAACTACCAATCTACTGAACAAATATGTTGTAAAGGATCAACATTTGATTATGATGTACAGATACCTGGTTTAAAATACAGTAGCGTTGAAAAGATTCCCTAACGCGTGCTTATGTATGTATTCAGTTTTCGCATGGTGGAACATAAATAAGGGGGTCCAATTTAAGTGAAAAACATTATAAAATGATCATCACGAGTACAATAAATAACTTCGGAGAAGAGCACAACGGGACTAAGTTAGTTTTCGCCTGTATGTTATGCTGGAAAGACATATCAAATAACATGATAATTGCACTAAGAGAGGCTATATTGTAGTTTCAATTACTGTAGATATGTATGAATGTTAAACATGTACCAGAAAAATTATATTCCATCAGTTTTGTTTACTCTACTTTATTGAATACAGAATTTATATTACAATATATGATTTCTATACAAAAAAAACTTGTCAAAGATTGGGCATAAGTCCCTGCCCCTCTGTTACATTACTTTTTCGTGGATTTTCATCGAATTATAACATAGATATGTATCACCCACACTTGGTTACAGAGATCTTTATGTCTGTGCTTTAGTGAATACAAAGACTGCCAGAAATTAACAATTCAAGATCGGACATTTCTAACACAATCATCACACAAACTTTTATTTTTTTTTAAATTTTAAAGGTGGCAATTAAAATTTAATAATTCGTCAACATGAATCATTTTAACCATTAATAAAATACCGTGAGTACATGCATGTTGTGGTACAATGTTTGATAAGCTTAGACCTGTAACATATTAATGTCACAAAAGGTGTTTCTTACTCTCTTTAATGTGGTATTCATTGTTCAATGTTGATCCATCGGTAAAGATTCTAATTTTGTAGACATCATGAAAAAGTACAATTATGCTTTGTTAATTGTTGATTTAGACAGTCAACACATCGATTATGTCCTTACGTGATGTGATGTCATGTTGGCATTTGATATGCATTCTTAAATAAGATATTCTCACTTTGGTTTAACGCAAACACTGCTTCATTTCTTTGAAATATATTTGCTTGCTAAAAAAGCTGAAATTACAGGATAATTGATCATTTCTTTTTAGCGAATATATGCACAATGATCTTATCATTATACTTCACTTTCAGCTGGCCTAAGCGTTCTCGTATTGCTCTTTCATTCCATTCAAGTTCTTGATTCAAAATGATAACACTAACGTCCATCCAAGAATATCCTGAACAAATTTGAAATGGGATGCCATGTTGACATTAAATATGCATTCTGCAGTTAGATATTCTTGTTTGGTTTGGAGCCACCACTGCTGGATTTTTTAAAATATATATGCTTGAAAAATGGTTTACTTTACTGGATAGGTTTTCATTTCTTGTATAGCGAAGATAGACACAATGATTTCATTCTGTAATATCACTTTCAGCTGTCCTAAGTTTTATTGTTTTGCTATTTAAGTTGTAGAATTAAAAAAATATCACTTGCGCCCATTAAAGAAAAAGCTGAAGCAAAATATAAAGGTTGATAATTTTTTGTTCATTTTCATATTTTCACTTATCGTTTCTGTCACAAGAACTATAAATGCGAGTCTTCACCCTGCAGAGAGGAAAACAAACACTGAAGCGACATCTTTGAAGGTAAGGGCAGTAACTCTGTCTTCCTGGAAACAGTTGTCTGATTCTGCGATTCCCCAGCGCTTTGACCAGATGTCTAACAGACCACTGTCAGTAAGAATGGACAACCTAGAAAATTGTGAAGGTTGTTACATTTTAACAACTCCTGGATACAACTGATCACATTTTAACACAAAAATACAGTCTATTGCAGGCATGATAACATAATGTTTCTGCTTGGGCTAATACTATTACTTGACAACAACAAAAATGAAAATTATTAAGCCAGTATTAATTAAATGTCTTGCATTTAGCCATAGCCGCGGTTCCTCAATGAAATAATACAAAGGCTCGAGATAAACTCACTTACTATATAAAAACACAACAAAGTCAGATATTTCTAATGTTACAGTAATATTTGAAAAACTAATGTATTGACAACATTCTGAATCAGAAAAGGGTGAATTAGAAGTTAGCATTGTCATACAGTGTAGCTTTTAATCATGGATTGTTAATTGTCCGGTTTTCGAGCACGTTTGTTTTCGTTAATAATGGCTCTAAATATACATAGTACACAGTCAATATCATGTGTGGTCAACCCAGATTGGATACATGTATGAACACGTCGTCTTGCGGATGATGTCAGCCGTCTTATTACTGCTATCGGGGTTCTTCGCCATTCTTCCTGTAGGGCCTGAGCCAACGCCGCTCTTGTCTGTATTGGAGGATGGCGCCTGTTGATCTGTCGTCCAAGGTGGTCCCAAAGGTATTCAGTAGGAGACAAGTCGGGAGATCGAGCTGGCCAGGGTAGTAACGTCACATTCTGAGCATTAAGGAAGTCCATTCTGATACGTGCCTTGTGAGGTGTGGCGTTGTCTTGCTGAAAGATAGTGCGTGACTGATTCTGGATGAGGCACAACGATTGGCCTTTAAATTTCATCGCTGTCAGATTACCCTGTATGACAACAAGATCAGTCTTTAAATCCACGCAAAATCCCACACAAGATCATCACACTGCCACCACCAAAGTGCTCAGTCTCTTGGATGCAGCAACGTTGTGTACGTTCTCCCAAGTCTTAGGTTTACCCGTTGTTTACCATCAGTTTTTAAGACTTGGAACCGACCTTCGTCGGTAAAGAGCAATCTTGACCAGTTTCTTGCTTGCCAGCGCTCTACCTTTCTTGACCACCTCAGTCTTTGACGTCGATGGTGAGGCGTTAACGTCAACGACTTCAGGGGTTGGTAGGCTCTAATACCCCAGTGGTCTAATACTATGGTAGAATTTTTTCGGCTGACTGGGTGACCAAGGGCAGTTCAGGCGGATGACGTCACAGTTTTGAAACGGTTCCTGAGATGAAGCAGTCGTAAATGACGTTCTTCCTGGGGGGTCGTGACGTCAGACGTCCTACCGGTGTGTCTGTAACGGATGATCAATCTCAGAATTGTTCGCTTTGAACAGTTCATTTGTCTTGCCAAATGAGAGTCGCTCCCAGGTCCAGCATAACAATAGCTTGTTCTCTCTGCTCAACTGTCAATCTTAGCATGTTTCCTTTCTATCACACAATGTAATGGTGTAATGCAACATTTCTCTTCACTTTTTATACCTGAACTTCATACGGGTATTTAGCAAGAGATTTCTTAATATTTAGTGCAAATTTCGTAATTTTAACATGATTTTAATGAAAATCAACGCAAAGTGTATGTTGGGTTCGTTCGGGCGACATGATTCAACCATTTTTCTACTTTTGTAACTTCAAATTAAAAAAAAAAACAGATAAAAAATATTTCGGTGACGTTTCTTTTGCCCGTGAGTATATATCCCCCAGGCTCGTCAAATAAAAACATTTCATTTTCTGAAAGCAAATTTATATCCAAAATCACACTGTCCCAAAAGTTTGGAGAACTTTACATCATACCCGTTCAAAAGCTTCTTAAACCCTCCACTGATAATGATTACCGCCCTGTTCCTTTATGCTTATACAATGAAATTCTTAGAAAGAATAGTTAAATATTTACTACTGCAAGAAACAGGACACCTTCTAGACCTTCTTCAATTTGTTCACAGGACTGGGCACGTGACGCATTATCACTTTGCTAAACAGTATTAGAAAACATTTTGAACTCCCTTCTTACCTATGAATCCTATTTGCTGATTGTTCACCAGCTTTTAACACTATACAGCTTGATATTTTAATGCTAAAAACTTATGTTCAATGTCAATCAATCCCTGTCTCATTAAATGGATCGAATCGTTTCTTTTTCTTGTATAGACAGAGTTGAAGAGTATAAATAAATTGGCAAAGCTGACCCAGAACAACAAAACTGAAAGCATCTAAAAGAAAGGTTAACAGTGGCTGTATCTCAACGTCGTTTATGATATTGTAAGACTGACACAACCATACTTTCGTTTTTTATTCAATGTATCTTAGTCTATAATGTTTATTTTCTGCTATTGAGCCTTGTCTTGGAATTTGGATGTAAACTTTTCAAAATAGTTAACCTATTGAAATGAAAGATATTGACACTATTTGGAAACAGAAAATTGAAAGAAAGCACAAACAATCTTAAATGACAGCAGTTATGTCCTATTTCTCGAATTTCAAGTTCTTCGTTCCGTCGACTATGCATGCAAATATTCAGAACAAACAGAGCTATAATATTTCATACCGGAAAGCATCAGAGTCTCAAATGAAGTATTGTAGATATACAGTTTTGTTTAAAATATTCTAATTGAACGTTTTCACAAGCTGTTTTAGTAACCATATTAAATGTGTGCTATTATGCTGGAGTGCGCTGTGTTGTCTGTTGTGTGCTTTCTTATATGATTTGTTCAGCAGTGTACAACAAATTCGGGATAATTTTTATCTCATCTTAACCAAATTTCATTAGATGTAATTAACCCCAAGTTAAAAAAAACAAGGCAATTGGCTTGATAGTTAGGGGGCTATCAAAATGAGCTAAACGGATTCAATAACGATGATGAAGAAGGATGTCATGAAAATATTTTCCAGTCAACTGCAAATCGAGTCCATGACTTTAGATAGCTTCTGTAATTTGTTTTGGTAAGCTACATTTGTTCGAAACAAATATATTCAGATGTAATTCCCTTCACACCATATGGCTTTCGATTTTTTCTCATGTTGATAAATCTTGAAATTTTTTGAACAATATTATCAGGATTACCATTGTTTCTGTTTGTTGTAAAAAAAATCAGTACCATTTGATTAACCCTTGAATTGCAATGCTGAAGTTCAATCTGTTGACTCGAACGAATTCAGAGTATGATGATATATCTTTTAAGTTTTCGATAGGTTTTTAATGATTGTTACATAATGAAAATTAAAAATCAAAACAAACCGGGGGGCAAATACAACTTAAAGCGCCAGTGAAGACTATATGTTTATTAAGACCATTAACCTGCATCAAGATTACTTTGCAAAACTGAGACAAACTGTGACAGAAAAAAGGGCCGCCAAAGATGAAAATGTTTTAAATACATTTTCATAGTCAATGCTTATTGATGCCATTTGACCACATGTGAAAAAATTAAGAAGACGTCTTTAAAAAATATATCAAAAAAAAAATTCAAGATTTAAAAAAGGGGTTAAGTCATACCCTTCTCTGGAGTTGTCCAGTTCAGTTAAACAGTTCCATGTTTCATTTATGAAAATCCTCCTCATTGATTGTCAATAGGGTTGATGATTATGTAGCTGAAATTAGCATATTGATTTATTCTCTTAAAATATCTCATAATATATTCTCATTCTTTCCACAAGAAAGCAACAAAAAGGTGTGTAAAAACCTCGATTTCTTACATTCTGCCATTTTTTTTATGTGATGATCTGATAGTAATAAGTTTCTTATGCATGACATAGTATTAAAAGAGCTATAATCTTGACACGGTTAAAATGTTATGTCAATACTTGAGTTGAGTTGTCAATTTCTTTGGACATAATAAAATATAAAAATAAAAATTCCATCACCTCTTCTGTACAGAAGAAAGCCAATGAACTTAAAACTACTTACTATGGAATAAATTATGAAACCATTTTTAAATGTTATTTATAAAGTAACCTGACTTTATCGTAAACATAATAACAGTCATGTTGTTCAACTTATACTTTGTATTCTGAAATAGATTTTGTCATATCTTCTTGGCCTCGTAATTTGGAGAATTGCCATCTATTTTCGACTATAAGAAGATCCCATGTGTCAACGTTGCCGCTCCAAAATTAATGTAATGTCATTCAAATGATATAGATATCATGAAAATTTATAACCTTAATACAAGGGCGACATAACTATTCTAAATAAGTGTATTATTTGACAAGAATATACACTACAAATAGATGTAAGTTAAGATCTAAAATCGCACAATATGTGTAGGATAAAACATTACCTGTGGGCATCTTTGGAAAGTATGCCCAACGCCCGCGGACAATGCCCATGGGCCGGAGGCCAACATGTATTTCCCGCGGAAGGAGTGCATACTTTTCAATAATGCCCACAGGTAACTTTTATATAACTGATAAACCGACAGAAACAGTGTTAAAACAATTTTGGAAATAATTAAGACAAGTGACAAGGGCAGAGGGCATTATCAACATAATTGACTGGGGCAGAGGGACGTTATATAGATAACTGACTTTGCAAGGGACATTTTATCAGACTGGATGGAAATTACGAAAAATAGTGTCCCGACAGAACTATAGAGTGTTGTCAGTGCTTGTCACTTGAGGTTTATAATCCAGAGGTAACAGTGTGTGGGGAGGAACGAAATCACTGTATATCTGACAATCATTCGCGTGTTAATAAAAGGGATTCTTACGACCAAATCAAACGATAATATATATTTAAGGTTACGTAAACTCACGGCAAATCCATAACATAACACATGAAACACTTTCAAACAAAATATTTCTTTTTGTATGCTTAAGATAAAAAAAAAATTAAAATTATGTTGTATGCCTACCGGCCTTTGTACATTGTCAAGCTTTAAGACACAAATCAAGATGAATTGTAATCTTCTTTTATATTAATTAAAGTTATATTTAGTTCAAATGCACCACTACAACAAAAGATAAAGAGTCATTTCCTTTAATAATATGATAGATTTTTTTTATGAATTTCCAGCGTCAATCTGTGCATGACTTCATGAAAATAGGAACTGCCATTATTTTACATTGTTTAAATATTTCCCACAATTTACTTGGCTTTACATTTTACAAATTGTTTTGAATGTTGAAAACAAGATTGAACAACCATGAAGTGAGTTCATCAATTCGCATATTTTGCATATTTGTTCAGGCTGAGATGACAGCTTATCCCACATTTCAAGGCTTAGTTATCTCTACCAATGTTTACCAAATGCATACCATGTAATAAGAAAATCCACTTGAGCCACGAGTAATGACCAGGACAATAAAAGAGTTGTTGGTTCTTAAAATCTGTATAACTACATGCGTTTTCCATCATTCAGTGCAAAGAATGTTGATATTTGCTATTTTTTTCTGTCTTCTCTAAGACTTTCTAATCATTTGATCTCATTGTCTTCAATTTTTTTTATTTGATATCATCAACATTTAAGCAACAAAACAACATGTGACAAATGTATAACTTACCGGAGTTTTCGTCATATAAGACAATAATTCTTCTCCTTGTCACTATCTGTATGAGGGTATCCACCATGACACTGAAACTGTTTCCTATATCAAGAAACCCATTGACATTTATCCAAGTTGCAATTAAAGACATCCACCAAATTGACCTACGAATTAATCAGAGACATTGGCATAACCCCTTCAATGTATAAGTAACACAAACTTTTAATTTTCCTAAACGATTGAAATTTAATTGCTTTTTAATGGAATGTAAAAATAAAAACCACCACAATACCTTAAAAAGACATCGAATGGTTCGCTATTGTATCTTCTATCAAGTGAAGAAGTTGGGTGTAAACTTTCTTTTGTAAGGGGGTTTATAATATGAAAATAAAGAGTAAAAAACCATCGCTTTGACTATAGTTTGTTCAAAGCCACATATTGGGTGATCAAAATGAATCTTGATGTGTTCGATATAACATAAATTGTACATTTACTAAAAGCTAAATGAATGTAGAGAATTTGCATTTGCTGACCACTTGTTGCAACTAATAGCAGCATACAACCGCGAAATAAGTATTGATTTACTAGCGCTGTATAGACTATCATCAAATAAAACGATTCAAATAATCTTAAAATACACACGTCAAGCAATTACCAAGCTACTGACCAAATCATATAAAAGGTTCAACATTTATTTAGGTTAATATGACAAAGAGAAGGATGGATTACAACTTCTTTATTGTATTTGCATACGACGTTACAAGGCAACTCCGTGCCCCTTCATCAGGTAAGTGACAATGACAGTTACAAGCAGAATATATAGTATATATGTACAAGAAGCCAGTTAATCAGATGGACATACATGTATTTAAAATTGATTGACATTGACAATGAGTGTAATAGATGTGTTTACATAGTGGCATACAGTGTTTATACAACTGATAGAATTACATAGAGTGAGTGGAAGCCAGCCCTGAAACTACTGTTGATCAATGCACCATGCGTTGGGTAAGAAAACCCCTTGATCACGATTAATCTGGGGGCTGCATCGTTTAATGAATATACTTTCCATCAGCTTTCGTTTGCGCCAGTCTTTGATGTTGGTTATCTTTAAAGTATGACATTCAAATATGTTCACGCAAACTGAATGTTAACTCATGTACTCAAATTTCAACACTATCCGTTTCGTTTCGTGAGGATGCCTCAAAGACAAATTACATGATATTTGTACTATAAACGCAGGTTAGTGAACAGACTTAAGATATGCAGCTGTACATTTTTATGCCTTATTCAGATATGGTTTTCTTGAAACTTAGACATGTTCAAAAACAAATTACTTCTACGTTGACTTTGTATAAATTTGAAACACATTAAATTAAATTAAAACATGGACATGTATCACCAAAACATGGTTGCAAACGTTTAAGTGTCTGCGAACTTATACAAAGACTGCCAGGATAACATTAACACTTCAAAATTGCACAGTTCTAAGACAACTATCACACGTCCTTTTAAAGAGCTAAGGACAATTAAAGTTTGATTATTCATCGACATAAATCGTTTTTACCATGAATACAATAGCTGAAGTGCATTATTGATGAGGTACATGTACAATTTTGAATTAGTTAAGGCCTGTAACATAGATTTGTCAAAAACAGTATTTCTTACACTCTATTTCCATTGTAAAATGTTGATAGATCAGTACAGTTTCTAATGTTGTAGATATCATGAAAAAATAACATTCCACTTGTAATGGTTGGCTTGTCATTTGTTGATTTAGACAACACATTTTAATTCCTTTTGTGGTGTTATGTAATGTTGACATTAAATATGCATTCTTGAATCGGATTTTCTTACTTTGGCTAAAGTCACCACTGCTGCTACTGCTGCTGCTCTCGAAATAGATTTGCTTGAAAAATGGCTGAATTTACAGGATAATTGTTCATTCCTTGTTTACCGAATCAATGCACAATGATTTAATCATTAAACTTTACTTTCAGCTGACCTAAGATTTGTGGCATTACTATTTCATTCAATCAAAAACCTGAAACATATTTGAAATGTCGTTAATTTTTTCTCATTTTCATTTGTTTACTTATTGTTTCTATCACAAGAACTACAAATGCGAGCCCAATCCCTGCACAGATGAAAACAAACACCGAAGCGACATCTTTGAAGGAAAGGGCAGTAACTCTGTCTTCCTGGAAACAGTTGTCTGATTCTGCGATGCCCCAGCGCTTTGACCAGATGTCTAACAAACCACTGTCGGCAAGAATGGACAACCTGGAAAATAGTGCACAAACATTGTGAATATTGTAACAGGTTGACAACTCATGGTTACAATTCAAGAACTAATGATCTATCTATCTAAAACATAAAGTATGTTTAGATTTTAATGCAACAATAAGGTCAAATGAAGTCTTGATTACATCATGCCTTATCAACCTATCTGTTTCCACTGGGGCTAACGCTTAACCCTTTGAATTATTAAGACAAAAACCTTGTATGGCTATTTGTACAGTAATCCTATCAAATGTCTCGCATACAGCAGTGGCAGCGGTTCCCTGATGAAAGAATACGAGTTTGTGGTATATCCCTCGGGCTCATAACATTTTCTTTTTTATCTATTTCGCTGAGCAACGAGCCTTTGCCGACCGAAAAAAGGTCAAAATTCGCCAGTGACTCTTAATAAAGCGTCTCTGAGTCCTGTTTGAGCGTAGTTGAGTCTGTATGAGTATTGAAGAGTCGGGAGAGTCAGAAGGTCACAATACTTAAAGGTGACCAGTAACGACCCGTTTCTGACTAATCACAATCTCGTAAACCGTAGGGGGGAAGGATAAGTCTGTGGTTGTCGGCCTTTTATGTGTCAGAGTTTGTATTTTTGCCGATCGTATGCGGATCGTTTTAGACTCGTAGGTGACATGTATCTGTGTCATAAGGAGTCGTCATTGTCGTGAACGAGTCAAGAATTAGTCGTTCAAGTCGTGAATTTGACGAAAGTGGGTCGTTTGTGGGTCAGAAATAAGTATTCGTCAGAGTTAAGGTACTGTTGTGAAAGGGTCGGCTTCAGTCCTATTGAGTCGTATCTGACTTTTGCATGAGTTGTAAGTTCCTTGGGTGTTTTGTCGGGGTGCCTCGGAGGTCTGTTGGGAGTTCCTCTTCACTGTGTCGTATGTCAGTCGTGTATGATGTACATTTGTAGGTAACTCCTAAGAGTCTCGTTAGCAACTCGTAGAAATATCAAATTTCATAATTTGATCTATTTTTTCCCCGCCTCATGCCAACAAAGTCGTATTCAAAAAGGAGAAGTGACTTTCCAAACTCGAAGCTCAGTAAAATGGGGTCAACTTTTTCACTACGATTTTTGGTCAAATTGTGAAATTTGATATTCGTAGTAATCACATCGGATGCAAATCAGACTAACCTACGACATACATGACATACATCCGACACAGTGAGGAGGCAATCCGAATTAACCTAGTACATACTCCCAACACATAACCCAAAAAAGCAAACCGATTATGACTGAAACCGACATGTTCACGACTCACTGATGAGTCCTTCCGGACACTAATTCACTTCTATGATTATGACAAAGACTCTCTTACGACTCACTTACCACCCATCCCGTAGAACTCGCAGTAATAACAACTAGTTCACGACTAGTTCACAACCATGACGATTCATCATTATGTAACTGAAGACTTGCATATTACTCTCTTTGGATATTAATACAGCCAACAGTAGCTGACTAAACTTTTCAAAAAAGAGTTTTTGATCATAAAAAGATATATGTATGATAGTGTTAGGTTACTGCAAAAATACCATCTTTTTAGGCAGTTCTTAATATATTCAATATCCTATGTCTTTGTTGCCTTCATTATTATCATTTCAAGATCAATGTACTTTGTTTAATACTTTTGGCATGATTTAATAAGGACTTTTGTTCATTATATGATACTATATGCTTAATCGATGTACTATGTTAAAGCATAATGATTGAATGACCTCTCTTTCACTAATACAGTCAAGTTGCTTTTCAAAATTTAACTTGACGAAAAATCAACCAAGAAATACCCTGAATCCCAACGACTGAAATGGTAATTCCAATTTAAGTTACAAACCAAATGAAAGAACTCTTAATTAGAATAAAGATATACTGATCAGAAAACAGAAAAAAATTACCTATTTTACTGGATACAAGTCGGGGAAATTTTTATGTGAATACTCGAAGTTTTTCAACATGCTTATTCAAAATTTAATAGAATTGTGACAATATCATATCTCATAACTCTTCCTTAACTTTGGCTGTATTTCTGATACAGTAATAAAAACACTTGCTTGCAAAGGGACTCTTAAAAGTATTACACACAAATAACGACAATAAACTTTGCTTTAGGAAGCTTGCAGATAAAAGCTAGCCATTGAATCTACAAATGCTGGAAAGAAGTTTTTTCTCGTTATATGCCTTTTTTAAATGTATTATTGAAAGAACTTGATATCAGTATTAATGTAATTTACATTCAAACCAAATATACTTCCTGTAAATGAATGACCGAATGACAAACATATATTATTGATAGATAATGACAAAAATCTAATATTTTTCACCAGGCCCTGTTTGATGCAACATTTGCGAGGTTACATGTATTAGCATACAGAACCATATGCAAGAGATCACATGTATTCGATCCTTATTTAGGCAAAAGCTTACGTTTCTTCAATCTCTCGACTGAGAGGATATCCTGTAGGAACTCCAATTGCGTACTGGTGCAAATATATCTCTCACCAACTTGCATAATGCTACAGTCCTTTTCCTTCAACATACGCAGATAATATCTGCTGTTGAAAAAGGCGTATTTCTCCGTTTGCAGTTTAGTCAAATGTTTTTCCCGATTTGGACTTAAAACATCTGGGTCACTTTTGTTCATCGCCAGGATACCTTTCCAGGCTAGTTCAAGATCGCTATTGTTAGACAGCTGAAATAACAATCATTTAACATTTGATATACCACAATCCATCGTGTCTGTTAACCTTTTGGCAAAAGAAACAATAATGATGTATGCTTATGAGACTCATTGAACTAATTACTTCATGTTTTGGGGAAACATGAAAGTCAATACCAAACATAGTTATTCTTGGAAGTCAGTGTTGGAATCGGAGTTTAAACAATAAACTTACCCTGAAGATGTGTTCTCTAATATTACCAGGCAGAAGTCCCCATTTATAGTCTGTTTGTCTCACAAGTTCCCCAAGATTCTTGAATGGAACTTTTTGTCGGTGAACGGAGAACATTGCCACAAGGTTGGCACTGTATGCAGCCGCAAACACAACACTGAACAACCCCAATGTGAATAACAGTAGTCGCGCAGCCTGTCTTTTTGACGCCATTTCAACACCTTCAATAGAATTCATATTCTTACAGAAAGAATCCATCGGCAACAAAAAGTTGGTTAAATTGAAATTTTCACTATATTGCTTTTCGGAAGTGACTGTTTGAAAATTTGTAGAAATGCATTACACAATCTTCCTTAAAACTTTAGATATTTCATTTCACAAGAGAGGTCTTTGCTATTTTACTAGTACAAGAAAACAGCACAGAAATCATTTAATCATCTCTGAAAGCATTTTAAAATTCAAACTTGATTATGAAATGTTTACACCATTTATATCTAAAGCAAACTATAAGAATTCTGCACCGGGTACCTCTGTTGAGAAGCATTCCAAAAGAATAAATCAACATGTCCATCACACGATAAACACTCGAATAGTTTTCACTGTGTCTCATGAAAGCATAAGCTATGATGGTGAATGCAAAAAAGGAAAATCCTAGAACGACAAACACAGCTGAGGAGAAGCTCGAGTAGAAAATATCCCATTTGACACCATTGTCAGGGGGGAGCCTATATGCAATGTCGTCGTAATCAGTGAAGAGAGGCGGGTACAAGTAATCCATGACTTTCTCTCTGTCCTTGTGTACCAACAGTGTTGAGACCACTAAATCAACCTCCTGCACAAATAAACAAAATGTATCTTAATTAAGGTAATTAATGATTGTTACATAATGAAGCATTAAAAATGAAAAACAAAAATCAGGGAACAAAACTTGCAAAAGCAGAGCAGCCCCGAAACTTGGGGTTTCACCTTACCCTGCCTTCTACAGGGCATTTCATTGAGTATAACATTAATGTAATGAATAAATAAAGTGAAAATTAACCATTTTCTCAATATAGTTTTATGTTGACCTGGCTGTGACCTTGACCTTTGACAGTACGTACCCAAAACCTTTTCAAAATTTGTACTTCTCAAGAGATAATATATACAAAATATAAACTTCGTAGCGCAAAAACTGTTCAAGTAAATGTGTTTACAAGGTATTTTGTAGTGATTTTATAACTTGTGACCTTGACCTTTGACCTTGAAAGTATTTTTAATGTATACGTTGTTTTTTTTTGAAAAATTTTGCGACCAACCTTTAGAAAATCGGACCAAAGTTCATCAAATAGGAGATAATTAACCAAAAAATACCGAAACAGCAGTCGACAAAAGGGCGAATCAAGTTGTGGCCATTTCACAACTTCTGGTTTCTAAATGTACGCTTGAAAACCGTCTTTGTCGCGCTCAACTAGATTTTATATTCTTTTTCTCCAAATTAGGTATTCGTTGCTGTCAAAGTTGATACCCATTGAACGCAATTACGGTAGTTGAGACACAGTGTAAATCCTACAAGCATAATGATTACGTCACCGAAAGCGGGTTCGCAAAATGACATGCCCTTTCTAGGAGGGGTACTGTGCTTGAAGCTTCGAAATAAGTATGTTATTGTTGATTAAACAATCTAAATATGATATCAAAATTTCGACGAAAGATTTTTCTACAAAGTGATGTATTTCATTTCTCAATAGCTAAGTTTCATCCTGAACCGCTTGCAAGTATGATACAGCATCTTTAAGGTATAAACACTTAGACATGTTCAGGAGTTCAGATAAAGTTATACCCAAATTAGTGTTCATTGCAATAACTAATATCTCATGACCTTACCTTTGACCTTCAAGGTCAAACCATCAATGTACACTTTTCATTGAGTATAACAATCATGTATCATTTAAAAGTGTTCATAGTTGAAATAAAGCATTTTTGCTAAACCGAGCTAAAGTCATGACCTTGCTGTGACCTTGACCTTAGACGGATTGTAGCTGAAACGGTATTTTTCAAAGGATTATATATACCAAGTTAGAGCTTCAACTCCACTTATCGTGTTTACAAGGGATTCTTACAGTGATTACATAATTCGTGACTTGACCGTCAAAATCGTTTCCCAGAGGTATGAGTAGTAAGGTATGAATAAGAGTTCTGGAAACTTAAGTGGAAAAAGGTTATAGCCAGTAAATACGAGTGCAGCTGCGGTTGTGGCGGTGGAAACTTCACCAAAACTGAAAGCAGCCCCGTCCTTAGATGGGCTGCTAATGACTTTGCAGACCAAGAAAAGGGGCACCATATATGAAATTGTTTTAAATACATTAGTGAAAATATTTTGAAATGTTGCAAACCAAATCGTATAACGGTTCTTGAAAAATTATATAAAAACATTTCAACAAGGGTTAAGTCATACCCTTCTCTGGAGTTGTCCAGTTAAACCATTCCATGTTCCATTTGTGTATCCTCCCCATTCATTGTCAATAGGGTTGACGATTATGTAGCTGAAAAATACCATATGGAATGATTCCCTTAAAATATCTCACAATACATTTTAACATTAATTACATTAAAGCAAAAAATAGATTTGTGTAAAATTCGATTTTTGAAATTCTGCTATTTTTGTTATATGATAATACAATAATAATAAGTTAATAAGTACACTTCTCATGCATGACAGAGCATTAAAAGAGCTATAATCTTGACACGGATAAAATTTTGCGTAAAAACTATGTAATGTAAACAATTTAACATCGTAAATCTATCTTGTTTACTGTCTTATTCGTATGTCAGAAATTAATATTTGTTACGAGTTGATGCATGACTTCTAATGCACAGTTGTCAGCTTGTGGGCATAAATATATGCACCTATCCTCGTAAACATATATAGTAGTGATCTGAACGCGCACAGATACAATCGACATATATCGGATACACAAAGTTGTTCATGTGGTCAATACAATGAAGACGTAGTTCGCTTCCTTTTTACTTGTTGGAACTATCAACAACTAAGATCAAATATGTACTTTTATACTCAAGGATATGACCTTAGGACTGTATTATACGGTAGTGGTTCCTTGAGTAACTCGACTAACAACCGTATTATCGATTCTTTACATCAGTTTATCATGAAAATTAAACGATTCCCTGAAATAAAATAATTATGTCGCTGTTCTCGACTCCACAATATAAATCCACAATTTCAACTGAGCGCTGCAGCCCATAAATCGTGACCAGGCATACCTAACATACTGTATTATTCAAACATCTTTGTGTTAATATATCATTAAGTACACAACCATGTTGCATTTCACCAAATATGTTATATTCCAGCTATATGTATATATCTTCAAAGAGAGGCGTTAAAATAAGCCTTCTGGCTTGTTCGCCAAACTGTATTTCTTTTGAAATAAAAATATGTTTAATCCATATATATTTTCTCACTCACGTCTCACACTTACTACGCTATAAAATATTCTTATTGTAGGAAATTATACATTTTTTCCATGATTACTGGATTTGCAAAGGATTGCACTCAAAGGATTAAGATGGATAAAGTCAATTTTACCTGAAGTTTAGCATTAATGCTAGATACTTCATCACCTCGATACAATAACCTTCATAGCCATCCATTGTCTTCATAGCAAATCGTTCATCCTTAATAAGAGGGAAATAACTATCATTAAATTGAATCTTTGAAGTAACTATAGCTGCAAATGTGAATATATTCATTATGTTGGACTACAAATTGAGTAAATAAACGTTCATATTAAACATTCATATTTGTCGATGTCATTAGATACGTCTTTTTCCAAATATGAGTTGTATATTTTTTTAGACATAATGATATATAAAATAAGTAGAATTCCTCACCTATTCAGTAGAGAAGAAAGCTAATGTACTTAATGTTTACTTACAATGAAATAAATTATGAAACCATTTTAAAAGTAACCTACCTTTAATGTAGAAATAATAAGTGTCCTGTTGTTTAACTTATACTTTGTATTCTGAAATATGTCAATCTTCGTCATATCTTCTTGAGATCGTAATTTGGAGAATTGCCGTCCATGTTTGACTGTTAGGAGATCCCAAATTCCAATGTTGCAGTTTGGAACCTTTTATTTTGTCATTCAAAAGAAATAGATATCATGTAGATTTATATACAAGTGTAATTATAATATAATATGACACAAATATACACTCGATTGGATGGAGACACACTCATTCTTACTGTAAATGTTTCAAATGTTTGTTTCTTTCAGTCATCGTCAGGGAACGACATTACTGTTTATCTAACAATTATTATACGTGCTTTTAAAATGGATGCATTGGACAAAGTCTAAGTAAACCCAATTTAATAATAACAATAATAATATAGTACTTGTCTTGCGCATTTAGACCCGTAACATACATGTAACCCATGGAACTCTTTCTAACGAAATCGTTCTTGTATGGTTCAGATGATATATTTTCAAAATCATGATGAATGCGCACCTGTCGTTGTAAATTGTCCAGCTTTCAGTCACAAATTAAGACCAATTGTAGTTTCAATTGAACTCTTTAGTATTGAATAAAACTATTAATCATACAATGGACAGTGTTCTCGGCAAAATAAAGCCAACGGATATTTTCAGTATCCGTTGGGGTCATATACGGAAAGAGATGCAAATTTCAAAGGTTAAGATCGGAACTTCTTTTGAAAATTCTGATGACGTCACAAGCGTTAATATTTTGAACGCCTTTAGTAATAGGGCGAGACAAAGGAATGATACATGCATAGACATTAATTTACGAAATAACAATAAAACTGTATGATTTTTTACCCATATGTATGACATATAGCAGTGCAAAATCGCTGTCATCGTGAGTTGAATGAACAGATCGAACAATTTTGGTCACAGGTACCAAAGGCAGTTCACGTCTTATGTTTAAAACACCCTTTATCAATCTTCATTGTTAATTACTTTAGGCTTGTTTAGTTTGATTTAGATATTCCACGGCCTATCTTTTAGTTTAGCTCCCCGTTAATGTCAGTCGTTGTTTCAACGCAATCTGCCATTGCAACTTGACCGAAGGGAAGCAATTCTTGCCCCTACGTGAGATAGACTCGCCCCCTTTTCACCGTAAGGTGATAGAACGTGTGTTGGAAACCGTTAAAGACACGTTGAAGTGTTTTTCATTTAAAAATTAACTTTTTTTATGTTTTTTTTTAACTTTTGAGTTGTGACTAAATAACTAAAACGGTATGAAAATGCATTTATAAGGAGAAATTATGTTTTGTCAATTCACTGTCCCAGTCATAACACCGTTCATTAACATATATCAATGCACGCATTTAAAACAATGTCAACTATCAAAATAGTATCAACAAGCATTTCTTTCGAATAAAAATTTTAAATGACATTGTATGATAAAGAAATTATCATGCTCGTGTGTTTTGGGAAGTTCAATGTTAATATTCTGCTTTAGGAATAAACACTATGTAATTAGCTCGCCAAGGCTCACAAAATACAATGTTTATTCCTAATGCAGGATATTTACGATCCCAAAACACACTCTCATGATAACCTCTCTATATATATATATATATATATATATATATATACCTTTGGTGGCGAAAGAAGGATGACGTTTTCCAGATGGTGGATCCCCGGATGAGGTCCAGAGGGAGGCTGACATACAGAGGTACAAGCTTGGATCCAGAAGGAAAAGTGCCGGAAATCTGTCGTTCTGTTTAACTCCTTGTCAGCAGAGTCAACCTTGAAAGTAAGGGTAAAATATTTGAATGTCTTCATTGAAAAGAAATTAAAGTGTAAATGTTTATCAAATGACTATGAAAATAATTATAATTCCATAGCTCTTTTCAAAAAACAATTGCAAAAATCACAACTGTACTAAATTTACGACCGGTAAAATGGCTTTTTTAAAAAGCTAGCTTATGCTAATGTTCATTTGAAGGACCTCTATTCCAAAAAAATATACTCTGGAACAAATGCAAATGTCGTTTTTATTCAAATACTCACATAGTTTAGAAGATTAACTGATTGTTCGTAGTCGGAAAGCATTATGAAATTCAATTCAGGAAAGAATCTCTGATGAACGGACTGAAGGAATGATTTGAATCCAGATTCTGACATCAACTCCTGGTCTAGTTCCTGCAGCAGGAAGGAAGCTGGCAGGATGTTGTGGTGCTGGTGAAGGAGAAGCTCACGCACTGAGCTGTCTGGAAATGGTCATAGTATTAGACTAGATATGATGACTAAAAATGAATGTTACCAAAGATGTAATCTATTCTAAGACGTCATCAATTCGGTACAATGCATCATAAGTTTAAAAGTATCTTAGATCAACATTCAACTAAGGATTGATAGCAAAAAAGGCATTTGTGAAATGCACAAAATTTGAAAAAAAATGTGCTGTGATGACCTTAAAAAGGAGGTCAAGATCATCAAAAGCTACTGCTGTCTGAGATATCCCTAAAAACAGTTTGATTTTAGAAGTTGATTTTGAAAAAAACGCTTGGCAATGTCCCCCACCGTTCTTGATATGTCGAAATCCCCAAATGTAGATTGTCCACAAACTTAAATTGAAGGCTGTGAAAAAAGTTTGTATGTAACGGTTCATGAGATACAGCGTTTAGAAGAGTTGAATCAAGAAGATTCAAATTGCAGTGACGCCTTTGAAAATTAGTTCAAGCTCAAGGTCACCCAAAAAATCTGATATTTTTGTAATCTCCCTCAGATTTGTGACCAAATTTGAAAAACCTTACATGCAAAGGTTAATGAAATATAGTGACACTGTACACACAGTACAATGGTGACCTTGAAAATAAGGTCAATGTGACCAAAAGTGACTGTTGTTTCTGTGATCCCAAAATGAAGGTCGTAACCACGTTTGAAGACATTGTTTGCAATGGTTCATGAGATATCACGTTTACAAGAGTTTCAAAAGTGATCAAAGTGCCGTCATGGCCTTGATATAAGGCCATGGTCACCAATAGTAACTGGTGTTCGTTTAATCCCTAAATGTATGCTGTGACCAACTTTGACATTTTGTAGGCACATTTTATGAGATTTGGCGTTAACAAGAGTTAAAAAAGTGGTCAAAATGCTGTTGTGTCCTTGAAAATAACGTCAAGGTCACCAAATGACTGAAGTCTGTGTAATATTCCCAAATGTTGACTGTGACCAAATCTGAAGACTTCGAGCACAACGGTTCATTAGATGTCAAGTTAAGAAGAATCTTTATATGTGTACCTATGTAAGGACGAACAGGCGGACGCGGCTGAATACAATGTCCACCGTTCCAGCGGGAGACAATAATCAAGGAGCCCAGTAAACGTGAGCTCATTATGTTTTGACAAATTTGGACTCTGAATGCACACTATTACTCACTGCATGCCTGCACGAAACTAGGAACTGTCATTATTTCATACCTGAATTTTTATAAATGTTTACCACATTTTTCTTTGGGATTTTTTATATTGAACATTGAACCTTGAAGTAAATTCATCAATGCACGTAATTTGCATTACGGGTTGATGACAGCAAATGTCCCATATTTTAAGACTCAGATAATTCTACCCATATGCACCACGATTTACAAAACAAAATCATCTTAAAAAGCTGACATCCGCCATGATAGGGACAATGAAAGCCCTAGCGCAGTTGATTCTTGAAATAAGGTTTTTATCTTCATTAAATTTTCTCCAGTTTCTTCAATCACAGTAACAAAATATTCAGATTTGCTAACAAAAAATTCTGTCTTTTCTAAGCCTTGTTAATCATTTGGTCACGGTGTCTTCAATTTGTATCAAAAAAAATTAAGCAACAAAACAAAATATAACAAATATATAGCATACCGGAATTTTTGTCAAATAAGATAATAATTCTTCTCCATCGAAGTCTTGTCACAATCTGTATGAGGGTATCCACCAGCTGATGGGAAGGCGCAAGTCTGGTGAAATGTTGTCCCTGCCACACATCTGTGTTCACAGGGCACATGAAGCTCATTATAATGTAAACATAAGCGTATTTAACTTGGAAGAACCTCATTTGTAACATTTTATCCATCAAACCAAATTCCTCCTGTCGCTGTAGACACAGCGAGCTTATCAAATGAGATACATCTAGCAACAGCAGCATTACCCTAAGTGAATTGAAAGTCCATGGAGTTCGAGATATTTGTTCAAGGTTCGTGCATAATGACAATTAATTGACTGACAAACTACATTCTCAACACAGCCACAAATAATCGGCAAATAATGTTCCATGGTAAGATCAGTGCTGCAGCCACTCATATTTCAGAACTAAAAGAAACATGTGTGCCACATTAAAGGTTTTATGGAAATTGTAGTAGATTATTTTGTTTGAGAAATATGAAAGACTATCTTACATTTTTTTATATCCCCTCCCTTGAAATAAGTAAGCAGACAGATTGTTCGTCCCAGCATTTTATAATATGTTACCTTTCAAAATGACCCTCACGATAGGTCAAATACAATCTCAAAACAATAAACAAAACTCCCAATACTATTTACATATTTAAATTCAGATTAAACTGTACACCTTGATTTGTTATCATGGCGATCAGGGCCGATTTAACATGTTTACAGGACACTTGATTATTGGAGGGCCAATCGTCTGATATTCGACTATGTCTCAATATACACTACACATGGATGTTCAAGATGAACACAAAGACCAAAGTATCGCATTTGTAAATCTTTTGTGAAGCACGCTTGAATGTTACTCTGATAAAAAGAAAAGAAATTGTTGTTGTAGGCGACAAAGACGGCTTTCAAGCGTATATTTAAGAAACAGAAATTGTCAGATAGCCACACTTAATTCGCCTTTATGTCGACAGGTTTTAATCATTTTGGTTAACTGTCTCCTTTTTTATGAATTTTGGAATTTTTACTCTATTGGTTGTATTTCTAGAGTATTTTAATTTCTACCAACTGAGAACAAATCGGCTCAAAGTGAACGAAACAGCATTTCTTTTGCTAATTCCTTTTTGTCAACGTGAGGGGACACCTCAACATCAAAGATTTATCCATAGCAGAATTGTAAATTGTTTAGAATATAAGATTCATTAGATTGCAACACTAAATATCATTAACTTGAGAATTATGGTTGTTTATAATTGTTCAAAAACGGAATATAGGTTGTAAGAAACATACCTTTGAAGATTTTTCGGGTCATCACTCCATTAATGAACAGGAGTAACAGGAAATAACAACTAAACGATAAGCCTCCATACTTAGTCATGACTGGCGTTATTATGCATCGTTCTTGGCTACATCACACACATGGAGTAATACTCATTCGTTTATTTGAATCGCTAAATTCAAAGCTAAATGACTGTAGCTAATTGGCATTTGCTGACCACTTGTAGCAACGAATACACACATGCGACCGTCAGATTAAGTATTTATTTAGTACCGCTGTATCGACTTTCAGCAAACACAACGATTCAAATGTTTTTAAAATACACATGTCAAACAATTACCAATCAACTGACTAAATATGATAAAAAGGATCAACATGTATTTAGGATGGACAGTTACGTGGTTTTCAATACAGTAGTGTTATTAAACATCCACTAACCTCGACTTTATACCACGACTCTATTGTTTGGACCCGTGGTATAACTAACCAAAATGTTAGTTATACTACACCAGTGAATCAGCCGGAACTACTTTCGTTTAACCCTTCTTATGACGGACTAAAAACAGAATGTAACAAATACCTTCAATTTCAAATAACGACAAACAACCATCGGGAAACTTTTATTAGGGTTTTTTTTTTACATTTTTGATATTTTGTTAATTGTAAGGGTTTTGTCGGGAGCCTTGTCATCGTTTGAGGTAGTCTTACAGTCGGAAGACGTCGTTTTGGCTGACCACGGAGAAGTTGAGACCAACACGTCTCTCATCTCTTCACACAAACGATTCACCCATATGAATCTTTTCCGTTTTAGGGGAAATGTCTTTTCTCCTGGAAAGGCGTCATGTCGTTCCATTAAAGACCTGCAAAGAGTTAAGATTGATATGTTAAACTGAATCATGTAGAGAATAGAGATGGATAATATTTTCAGAAGCCTAAATACATAATAAACTGAACATTTCTTCATTGTACGATTTTGTCAAATTTATATGTGAATTTAATTAAATGATCAGTGAAAGAAACCTCATTATCTAGCCATGACAAATCAGGACATTGCATCATTTAAACAACTGTACTGTTAAACAGACAGTTCGTGATAATCATGGTTATTCATTCTAAACATCTCGCATGTTCATTCGAATGCCAAAATAAGGTAAAGGAATAGATGTTAATTATCTTCCTGAAAATTTTATTGAACGTCAAATTAATGCATTCTTTGAATATCAAGAATTTATGACTAGTCAATATAGACTGCTCTTAAGACAGTAGATAACTTCTTCATAGGTTATAACTTAAACATCTCATTAAATTAATTCCTGCCTTCTTTGGCAAGTGTATCTGACACGAAAACATGTCGAATGAAGAGACAACTGAGTGAGTTATTGTTTAGCGCCGCTTGTGCAATTTTGCAGCCATTAACGGCGAGATGAAGAGACAAAATTGCAAACTAATTGTAGTTTTTTTTAATGCTCTAGTCAATACAACGGTGATAATGAACACTAAAAGACAAATGTGCCTCATATGCAACCTTCAAACGCATTCTTTACATACACAGCCTGTAAATAGAATTAAAGAAATGAATTGCATCGGCGATTACGTATGGAAATATTAAAGTATGTAAATACAGTCCACGTTGATTGGTTGTTCAAGAGACAGAGGAAAATTCAATGAAATTAGATCAACCGCGTATAACTAATTCTTACCCAAGCGGGCAAGGATATGCCGGGTATTAAAGTTTGCATAATGGTCATGGGAATTACAGTTTTTCTAAAAATAACTCGCATTTTGATTGGTTGACGGAACTTTTTTGCATCCATTCATGAATCTCTTGGATGTTCTACTTCAGTTGAGAGATATAGATATAAAATCTTATACTTAAATTGCGAAAGTCACACAATACTAAAACATTTTTAATGGGAAATCAAGACCTTCTGATGTTTTCTTTGCCGTAAATACAAGATTAAATCTTCAAGGAGGCGCTAGGTGGGAGAGTTGCTGGCCGAACTGTCGTTACGTCAAAGCTCTATGACGTCAAACAGTGACGTCATACATTCCTCAATAGGCGTGTCAAACGTTACGAAAGCTAACGACGTCTTACTTTTTCTTTTCGGTTGTGCGCGGTAAATAAAAGCGCTTTTTAATGATATTAAACAATATTTTTTGGATAAAATTTGACATCAATATAATAAACTATTTCAAATAAGATCTTGAGTTGCGAACTACTTAGAGACGCCCATCCTGAAGTAGTGAGCAAATTTATGAATGGCGTATGAATACAATTTGTACTTTACCGGCCGAGCGTAGTTTTGTTTATGTTTCTCTTTTCCCCCGTTTTTACGCATCAAAATTATCTTGGGTAAGAAAAAGAATAACCAACTCGATGCTCGGAATTACGGATTATCTGTCTTCTGTCATATCATATATCTTATTTACTTCCAAGATTGCACTCTTTTTGGTAGAAACACTTCCAAATTCTAAATTTGTATGTTAAATTCATCGAGAGGAAAGTAATCACCTGTCATTTGGGCGCATCATCCATGATTGAAGAGAAATGTTGCCTACGTCCTCATCTTCCATTGTACACAGTGACAATGTCGCCTTCTCCGAAACCTATGTTGTTTTCATCATGGAGTGCACATGCAAAGCATGACCCACGCGCTAGCGCTGTTGTCGTTACCGTAGTTTTCTACGCAAGTGCTGCTCAATAGATAGTAACTATAGGGCATATTTCAGAGAATATTTGGTAGCTTCTAAAGGCGTGATGAGGCACATTGTTTGGTAAAGAGAACATAGTTCAACGCATTTTTACAATTTACGGATGGTATTTTTATATATATCTTTTGTTTATATATGTCGTTGTGTTGGTCGTGGTATAAGTAAGTTATACGACTCGTTTTGGTCGTCTAGTCCACGACATGGTTGGTTATACGACGAGCCGCGGAGCGGCTCGTCGTATAACCAACCATGTCATGGACTGTCGACCAATACTCGTCATATAACCATTACTTATCACTTCTCGATTTTCGTTGAAGGATTCGTTCAACAAATTAAAAACTGGGTTTGATCTTTTTAATTTGTCCAATAAACACCTTTAATTAACCTTTTATTAAGACAGCGTAATTATCGGCTGTGAAAAACCGACCTGGGCTAGGGGCCATAAAACTCGCGCGGATGTGACGCTATAGACAGACTATACTGAACACTGTATCATTATTTCAACTGAAATACTGCCTAAATAATTGTTAAATTACCATTGATGTGGATATCTTTTTACACCAAATGCTTAGTAGTCTTACATCGTCAAATGATTTATCTAACTGAGTGGAAAACATTTTCTGAAAATCGTTAATTATTGGGTTTTTCCTGTGGTATTGTTACGTTAAACCTAAATTAATTGTCAATAGTCGTATGTTCGGCTCTAAAAACTCGTCAATATCCAAGGGAAAATCGTTAATATCTATAATAAAACGTCAATATTTGGTTGTTTCTCGTCAATAGTCAATAACCTAGCAGCCATCAGAACCACGCGCACTTTGAGTTGCACGTGCAAATTACACCTCAACTGAAATACGTGCTGCACGTGCCAAGGGTTGCCTGTAGTTGAATGGGTACACCTTGGGAGAGAGCTTTCAGAAGAAATAAAATGAAGATTTTTGTTTAAATCTCATGTTTTTTCCAAAAACAGATTTTCTTTTAAATTTCACCTAAAAGCATTTTTTTCTGTTCCATCATTTTTTTAATATCAGAATTGAAACATTGTCATCATTGTATTCTCAGACTAGTGACACGGGTATAAATGAAGCAATGATGGACAGAAAACTTGGGAGATAGCGCATGTAAAATGATTAATGGCAACCTCAAATAAAATCATAAAAGCGTTTTGATACATACAAATAGTTTAGTTATACAGATTGTCTTACATCGGCTATAATTTTAAATAAACTAACGGAAATAGAAATGAAATGATATTTGGCGTTTATTCATCACTGGATTGATAATGTAGTTCTTACTTATGTTTTCTCAACTAGGCCTTATGATTGCATTGCAAAAATATAATTCATATATTTTTCTTAGAGGCAAAATTGTTTTTGAAAAACACGTATGAGCTTATTACGTCACTATCAGCAATGAGTTGTTTAATAGTAGTTTATAACATGCTGTAAACATAAGTAAACCATGTACTTCTTTCATATATTATTTGAATTCAATATCATATAAATGAAATGATATTTGGCGTTTATTCATTACTGGATTGATAATGTAGTTCTTACTTATGTTTTCTCAACTAGGCCTTATGATTACATTGCAAAAATATAATTCATATATTTTTCTTAGAGGCAAAATTGCTTTTGAAAAACACGTATTAGCTTATTACGTCACTATCAGCAATGAGTTGTTTAAAGGGGCAGTAGCACGTTTTTTGACAATTTTATAATTTGAATTTCTCACTGATAATTGTAAGTGAATGCTAAATGTATTATTTTGACAGTGTCAAAAATCTCATTACACAAGTCAATCATCCATAGTCAGAGGACAAAGAATGAAGATTCACATTAAATCCATTGGCGGCCATTTTTTTGTGAACACCTTTAATTCATTTTTTGTAAGAAAAGGAATCGCATGGTTAAACTTAACGTTATATATTGGAATTATTACTGCTCCATTTAGTTTAAATACATTGTCTTTCAATTGAAATCATTAATTTTCATTTTCCTTACATCACCCTATATTCCCCCTAAAACGTGCTACTGCCCCTTTAATAGTAGTTTTTAACATGCTGTAAACATAAGTAAACCATGTACTTCTTTCATTTATTATTTGAATTCAATATCATATAAAAAAATATGCATAGTAGGGGACATAAGATAGATGTATAAATTATTTTAATTAAACAACTCCTATTACCTGATCATACTGAGATTACAGATCATAACTTGCATCAGAGACATGCATACATTTCGACTTCGAAATAAGTGCAAGGCGTAAAACGACACGTTTTTCTTTCCTGTAAACTCATATATTTGAGGGAATTTTAAAAAAACTGACGGTAACAAAATTTCGAAAATGTTATTGTGAGTGAGAATTTAGAATTCAAATTTCAACTTTGTTGAAAAAAGAAAAGAAACAATGGCAAATGCATTTTTTTCTATTTCCGTTAATACTATAGTTCTGTGTTTCTGTATTTACACAACATGCTTTTGTATCGAGTGTATTAATCTTTAAAATACACTAGAACTTAAAATCTTATGTTTAAGATGATTGATGTTTATTTTTTTAATCACTCAACACTGCCTCTCAAATCTTTCTTCGGGTCCATTACCCCCATAATGTTCCGGATTACGGAATGAATAGCAAAAAGCAATAGAAAAAGGGAATTAACTCTAAAATACATGTTTAAATACATTGACATACATATTCTTATTATGGTACAGAGTTGAAATTTCAGTGCTTAATTGTCATTTTGTTCAGAAAGGTGTTTTTGAAATATTAATAGGAGAGTTAATCGCGTTTTCTGACAGCTTGTCTTAATCTTAAATATAACGTTAATTAGCTGTTAATGTCAATACTGGCACTGAAACTGTACACTTATTATTTATTATCTGTTCCCTAATAGTTGTACATCTGGTGACATTAAAACAGACAATGATTTTCAAAAATCAAGTTTGTTATTCAGTCCTAAAATTTAGCGCCTGTTACAAATGCTGTTTCTGACGAGTTCGTTTGTTGAATTTGATGTCAGTTTCACAGTTGCTGTGACAACGCACGTGCATCCCGTGCAAATTGCTTTGAATGTTTGTTTAATCTCGCATTGATATGGGCTATATAATGTCTCTAAATGTGTGTCAAATATGATAATTTGTAGAGAATTATTAGATATGTTATGCATCACTAAGTCTTGTTGTGAACAAAATTTGTTATTTCAACACATGTAACCGTTCAACTTATTCGTTGAGTAACATAAAATGCACGCCAAAAACCATGTTTTTCTATATCCATGATAACCTTTTGTAACGATTTAATGTATGACTTACAATTCCTATTAGTAAAAGACATATTTGTTCTTCTAAATTAAGAAAATTGTGAAATGCACGTCTACTTTATAATAGACTTTCGTATAGAGTCCTGTATTTCATAGATTCTGTTAGTAGTGAATAGTAGTGAAACAACGAAACTACATTAGTAAAATGAAACCAACATCAACTTACATATGTTACATTCATGGCATAACATGATTTTTCTTGGATTTTTCTTGCATTTTCAGTTACGATGTTGTTCCTTGAGGGTAGCTGTTCAAAATAACATTGAGCTCACGTGATTTCTTTTTATAAGTCGTCATTAGGGAAACATTTGTCAATAGTAAACAGGGACGTGTGTGGCGAGGTTCACGTGCAAGTTTTGCTTTAACTCAAACCGGTTTCGAATTTAACGCCCTCAGACTAAACCTCGGCTAAACCTCGTGCACAGCTAATGACGAGTTTTCGGAGTCTATTCTTTACGTATGAATGAAAAACATGTACCAGAAAAATAATATTTCATCAGCTTTATTTACTATACTTTATTGAATAAAGAATTAACAAATTTATGTTACAATATATGATTGCCAGAAAAATGTCACTCATTCAAAGATCCAGCATGAATTTCGACTGCTATGTTATGTAAATTTGCGACACTTTTAAACACATGAAATTATACAAAGACTGCCAGGACAACATTAACACTTCAAAATTGCACAGTTCTAAGACAACTATCACACGTACTTTAAAAGAGATAAGGTGACAATTAAAGTTTGATTATTCATCGACATAAATCGTTTTTACCATGAATAAAATAGCTGAAGTACATGTACATGATTGATGAGGTACAATTTTGAATGAGTTAAGGCCTATAACATAGATTTGTCAAAAACAGTACTTCTTACACTCTTTTTTCATTGTAAAATGTTGACATCGGTAAAGTTTCGAATGTTGTAGAATTCATGACAAAGTTTACACTCAATATGTAAAGGTTGGCTTGTCAATTGTTGATTTAGACAGACAACACATGTTTCATTCATTAAGTGGTGTTATGTCATGTTGACATGAGATATGCATTCTTCAATTCGATTTTCTCATTTTGGCTAAAGCCAAGACTGCTGATTCTGCTGCTGCTCTCGAAATATACTTGCTTGCCAAATGGCTGAATTCACAGGATAATTGTTCATTCCTTTGTTCAATGCACAATGATGTAATCATTAAACTTCACGTTCAGCTGACCTAAGCTTTATGGCATTGCTATTTTATTCAATCAAAAACCTAAAACAAATTTGAAAGGTCGTTAATTTTTTCTCATTTTCATTTGTTTACTTATCACTTCTATCACAAGAACTACAAATGCGAGCCCAATCCCTGTAGGGAGGAAAACAAACACTGAAGTGACATCTTTGAAGGAAAGGGCAGTAACTCTGTCTTCCTGGAAACAGTTGTCTGACTCTGCGATTCCCCAGCGCTTTAACCAGATGTCTAACAGACCACTGTCGGCAAGAATGGACAACCTGGAAAATAGTGCACAAACATTGTGAATATTGTAACAGGTTGACAACTCATGGTTACAATTCAAGAACTAATGATCTATCTATCCAAAACATAAAGTATGTTTAGATTTTAATGCAACAATAAGGTCAAATGAAGTCTTGATTACATCATGCCTTATCAACCTATCTGTTTCCACTGGGGCTTACGCTAAACCCTTTGAATTATTAAGACAAAAACCTTGTATGGCTATTTGTACTGTAATCCTATCAAATGTCTCGCATACAACAGTGGCAGCGGTTCCCTGATGAAAGAATAAGAGTTTGTGGTATTTCCCTCGGGCTTATAAAAAAAACATTTTATCTATTTCGCTGAGCAACGAGCCTTTGCCGACCGAAAATAGGTCAAAAGTCGCCAGTGACTCTTAATAAAGCGCCTCTGAGTCCTGTTTGAGCGTAGTTGAGTCTGTATGAGTATGGAAGAGTCGGGAGAGTCAGAAGGTCACATTTTGTCGGGAGTGGGGGTTTGAACATGTTAAAAAAAACACTCCCTACTTTTAAGGTCCGGCAAGTTTCTTACTTTTTTAACCCGGAAAATTCCAGAAATTCCATCTGGTCGTATTGAGACGTCAATGAGTCGTATGTGGCTCTAATCTGAGCTTAATGGAGTCGTGTGGAATCATATTGAATCCTAAATAAGTCATTCAGATTGAATCACGGTTTTCAGGATTCTCTAATTCACATGCCGACTCCGTCTCAACTTATGCAAATATAACCAATACTTAAAGGTGACCAGTAACGACCCGTTTCTGACTAATCACAATCTCGTAAACCGTAGGGGGGAAGGATAAGTCTGTGGTTGTCGGCCTTTTATGTGTCAGAGTTTGTATTTTTGCCGATTTTTAGATTCGTAGGTGACATGTATCTGTGTCATAAGGAGTCGTCATTGTCGTGAACGAGTCATGAATTAGTCTTTCAAGTCTTGAATTGGTTGAAAGTGGGTCGTTTGTGGGTCAGAAATAAGTATTCGTCAGAGTCGAGGTACTGTTGTGAAAGGGTTGGCTTCAGTCCTATTGAGCCGTATCCGAGTTTTGCTAGAGTTGTAAGTTCCTTGGGAGTTTTGTCGGGGTGCCTCGGAGGTCTGTTGGGAGTTCCTCTTCACTGTGTTGTATGTCAATCGTGTATGACGTAGGTAACTACTAAGAGTCTCGTTAGTAACTCGTAGAAATATCAAATTTCGTAATTTGATCTATACCCCCCCCCCCCCCCCCCCTCATGCCTACAAAGTCATAGTCTAAAAGTCAGGAGAAGTCGGTAAAAGTCTTGAACACTTTCCAAACTTGTAGCTTAGTGAAATGGGGTCATGAGCTACGACTTCCAACTTTTCTCAAGACTCTTACCGATTCAACCCAACTTTTCCACTACGATTTTGGATAAAATTGTTAAATTTGATATTTGTAGTAATCACATCGGATGCAAATCAGACTTTCCTACGACATACATGACCTACATCCGAATTAACCCAGAACATACTCCCTACACATAACCCAAATAAGCATACCGATTCTGACTGAAACCGACATGTTCACGACTCACTGATGAGTCCTTCCCGACACTTATTCACTTCTATGATTATGACAAAGACTCTCATAGACTCACTTACCACCCATCCCGCACAACTCGGAGTAATAACAACTAGTTCACGGCTAGTTTACAACGATGACGATTCATGATTATGTAACTGAAGACTTGCATATTACTCTCTTTGGATATTAATACAGCCAACAGTAGCTGACTAAACTTTTCAAAAAAGAGTTTTTGATCATAAAAAGATACATGTATGATAGTGATAGGTTACTGCAAAAATACCATCTTTTTAGGCAGTTCTTAATATATTCAATATCCTATTTGTTTCTTTCATTATTATCATTTGAAGATCAATGTCCTTTGTTCAATACGTTTTGGCATGATTTAATAAGGACTTTTGTTCATTTTATGATACTATATTCTTAATCAGTGTACTATGTAATAGCATAATGTTTGAATGACCTCTCTTTCATTTGCAAACTAATACAGTCAATTTGCTTTTAAACATTTAACTTGACGAAAAACCAACCAAGAAATACCCTGAATCTCAACGACTGAAACGAATGTACACATCATGCATTGGTTTACATTAATAAGAGTAATGCACAGACATTGGACAAAAGTATTAGCACCGTAATATCATTTCCATATACTTTCAATTAAATCAAACTCTTTGTCTACGGACAATGTATGCATTTGAGACCATGTTAACCATGCATACTGGTGTCCATAATGGCTTCTATGTAGAGCCATTGACACTTGATATGATCATTCTTTTCTGACCATAATAGTAATTCCAATTTAAGTTACAACCCAAATGAAAGAACTCTTAATTAGAATTAAAATATACTAATCAGAAAACAGAAAAAATACCTATTTTACTGGATACAAGTCGGGAAAATTTTAATGTGAATACTCGAATGGTATTTTTCAAAGTTTTTAAAGTTTTTCAACATGCTTATTTAAAATTTAATAGAATTGTGACAATACCATATATTATAGCTCTTCTTTAACTTTGGCTGTATTTCTGATACAGTAATCAAAAAAATTGCTTGCAAAGGAACTCTTAAAAGTATGACACACAAAAAACGACAATAAATTTTGCGTGAGGAAGCCTGCAGATAAAAGCTAGCTATTGAATCTACAAATGCTAGAAAGAAGTTTTTTCTTGTTATATGCCTTTTTTAAATGTATTATTGGAAAATTTTCTATCAGTATTAATGGAATTTACATTAAAACCAAATACACTTCCTGTCAAACGAATGGCAAACATATGGTAATGATAAAATCAAATATTTTTCACCAGGCCCTGTTTGATGCAACATTTGCGAGGTTACATGTATTAGCATAAAGAATCATATGCTATTTTTTTCTTAAGAGATCACATGTATTCGATCCTTATTTAGGCATAAGCCTTCATGAAAAGAAAATAATTGTTAAAAAAACATATCACCTAATTTTGACTTACGTTTCTTCAATCTCTCGACTGAGAGGATATCCTGTAGGAACTCCAATTGCGTACTGATGCATATATATATCTTCACCAACTTGCATAATGCTACAGTCCTTTTCCTTCAACATACGCAGATAATATCTGTTGTTGAAAAAGGCGTATTTCTCCGTTTGCAGTTTAGTCAAATGTTTTTCCCGATTTGGACTTAAAACATCTGGGTCACTTTTGTTCATCGCCAGGATACCTTTCCAGGCTAGTTCAAGATCGCTATTGTTAGACAGCTGAAATAACAATCATTTAACATTTGATATACCACAACCCAGCGTGTCTGTTAACCTTTTGACAAAAGACACAATAATGATGTATGCTTATGAGACTCATTGAACTAATTACTTCATGTTTTGGGGAAACATGAAAGTCAATATCAAACATAGTTATTCTTGAAAGTCGGTGTTGGAATCGGAGTTTAAACAATAAACTTACCCTGAAGATGTGTTCCCGAATATTACCAGGCAGAAATCCCCATTTATAGTCTGTTTGTCTCACAAGTTCCCCAAGATTCTTGAATGGAACTTTTTGTCGGTGCACAGAGAACATTGCCACAAGGTTGGCACTGTATGCAGCCGCAAACACAACACTGAACAACCCCCATGTGAATAACAGTAGTCGTGCAGACTGTCGCTTTGACGCCATTTCAACACCTTCAATAGAATTCATATTGCTACAGAAAGAATCCATCGGCAACTAAAATTTGGTTAAATGAAAATGTTCACTATATTGCTTTTCGGAAGTGCCTGTTTGAAAATTCGTAGAAAAGCATCACACAATCTTCCCTAAAACTTTACATATTTCATTTCACAAGAGAGGTCTTTGCTATTTTACTAGTACAAGAAAACGTCACAGTAATCACTTAATCATCTCTGAAAGCATTTTAAAATTCAAACTTGATTATGAAATGTTTACACCATTTATCTCTAAAGCAAACTATCAGAATTATGCACCCCGTACCTCTGTTGAGAAGCATTCCAAAAGAATAAATCAAAATGTCCATCACACGATAAACACTTGTACGAGCCATCGGATAGCTTTCATCGTATCTCATGAAAGCAAAAGCTGTGGTAGAGATGCAAAAAAAGATATTCCTAGAACGACAAACACAGCTGAGGAGAAGCTCCAGTAGAAAATATCCCATTTGACACTATCGTCAGGGGGGAGTCTATATGCAATGTCGTCGTAATCAATGAAGAAGGGAGGGTACAAGTAATCCATGACTTTCTCTCTGTCCTTGTGTACCAAAAGTGTTGAGACCACGAAATCAACCTCCTGCACAAATAAACAAAACGTACATGTATCTTATTAATGATTGTTACATTATGAAGCATTAAAAACAAATCAGGGATCAAAACTTGTATTGACAATGACGACTACATCTTTAGTGATACCTTTTACTAACTTTATCGTTTCAAGATTATTTTGCAAAACTGTTGCAACTAGATTAGCGTTTACGAGACACCCCAAAAGCATAGCAGCCCCGAAACTTGGGGTTTCGCCTTACCCTGTTCTGCCGTCTACAGGCCTCGGAAAATTGGGCATTTTATTGTGACCTTGACCTTTGACACTCAAGGTCACACAATCAATTAACACATTTCATTGAGTATAACATTAATGTAATAATGAATAAAGTTAAACTTGTCCATTTTCTCAATATATGTTGATCTTGCTGTGACCTTGACCTTTGGCAGTACGTACTCAAAACCTTTTTAAAATTTTGTACTTCTCAAGAGATAATATATACAAAATACAAACTTCGAAGCGCAAAAACTTTTCAAGTAATCGTGTTTACAAGGAATTTTGTAGTGATTTTATAACTCGTGACCTTGACCTTTGACCTTGAAAGTGAACATATCATAATAATCCCCTTAAGGTATAAACACTTAGACATGTTCAGGAGTTCTGAAAAGCTTATTGGGATAAAGTTATACCCAAATTAGTGTACATTGCAATAACTAATATCTTATGACCTTGACCTTTGACCTTCAAGGTCAAACAATCAATGTACACTTTTCATTGAGTATAACAATCATGTATCCTTTAAAAGTGTTCATAGTTAAAATAAAGCATTTTCGCTGAACAGAGCTAAAGTCATGACCTTGCTGTAACCTTGACCTTAGACGGATTGTAGCCGAAACCTTTTTAAAATTGTGTACTTTTCAAAGGATGATATATACCAAGTTAGAGCTTCATAGCACAAAAACTTGTCAAGTTATCGTGTTTACAAGGGATTCTTACAGTGATTACATAACTCGTGACCTTGACCGTCAAAATCGTTTCCCAGAGGTATGAGCAGTAAGTGGTGAATAAGAGTTCTGGAAAGCTAAGTTGAAAAAAGTTATAGCCAGTAATACGAGTGCAGCTGCGGCTGCAGCGGTGGAAACTTCACCAAAACTGAAAGCAGCCCCGTCCTTAGATGGGCTGCTAATGACTTTGCAAACCAAGAAAAGGGGCACCATATATGAAATTGTTTTAAATACATTAGTGAAAATATTTTGAAATGTTGCAAACCAAATCTAATAACGGTTCTTGAAAAATTATATAAAAACATTTCAACAAGGGTTAAGTCATACCCTTCTCTGGAGTTGTCCAGTTAAACCATTCCATGTTCCATTTATGTATCCTCCCCATTCATTGTCAATAGGGTTGACGATTATGTAGCTGAAACATACCATATGGAATGATTCCCTTAAAATATCTCACAATACATTTTAACATTTACTACATTAAAGCAAAATATAGGTTTGTGTAAAATTCGATTTTTGAAATTCTGCTATTTTTGTTATATGATAATACAATAATAATAAGTTAATAAGTACACTTCTCATGCATGACAGAGCATTAAAAGAGCTATAATCTTGACACGGATAAAAAAAATTGTAAAAACTAATGTAATGTAAAAAATCTAACATCATAAATCTATCTTGTTTACTGTCTTATTCGTATGTCACAAATTAATATTTGTTACGAAATAATTATGTCGCTGTTCTCCACTCCACAATATAAATCCAAAATTTCAACTGAGCGCTGCAGCCCATAAATCGTGACCAGGCATACCTAACATACTGTATTATTCAAACATCTTTGTGTTAATATATCATTAAGTACACAACCATGTTGCATTTCACCAAATATGTTATATTCCAGCTATATGTATATATCTTCAAAGAGAGGCGTTAAAATAAGCCTTCTTGCTTGTTCGCCAATCTGTATTTCTTTTGAAATAAAAATACGTTTAAACCATATATATTTTCTCACTCACGTCTCACACTTACTACGCTATAAAATATTCTTATTGTAGGAAATTATAAATTTGTTCCATGATTACTGGATTTGCAAAGGATATCATGTTCAAGGATTGCACTCTAAGGATTAAGATGGATAAAGTCAATTTTACCTGAAGTTTAGCATTTATGCTAGATACTTCATCACCTCGATACAATAACCTGCATAGCCATCCATTGTCTTCATAGCAAATCGTTCATCCTTAATAAGAGGGAAATAGCTATCATTAAATTGAATCTTTGAAGCAACTATAGCTGCAAATGTGAATATATTCATTATGATGACTAGAAATTGAGTAAATAAACGTTCATATTAAACATTCAAATTTGTCGATCTCATTAGATACGTCATTTTCCAAATATGAGTTGTATATTTTTTTAGACGTTATGAAATATAAAATAAGTAGATTCCTCACCTATTCAGTAGAGAAGAAAGCTAATGTACTTAATGTTTACTTACAATGAAATAAATTATGAAACCATTTTAAAAGTAACCTACCTTTAATGTAGAAATAATAAGTGTCCTGTTGTTTAACTTATACTTTGTATTCTGAAATATGTCAATCTTCGTCATATCTTCTTGACATCGTAATTTGGAGAATTGCCGTCCATGTTTGACTGTTAGGAGATCCCAAATTCCAATGTTGCCGTTTGGAACCTTTTATTTTGTCATTCAAAAGAAATAGATATCATGTAGATTTATATACAAGTGTAATTCCAATATAATTTGACACAAATATACACTCGATTGGATGGAGACACACTCATTCTCACTGTAAATGTTTCAAATGTTTGTTTCTTTCAGTCATCGTCAGGGAACGACATTACTGTTTATCTAACAATTATGATACGTGTTTTTAAAATGGATGCATTGGACAAAGTCTAAGTAAACCCAATATAATAATAACAATAATAATATAGTACTTGTATTGCGCATTTAGACCCGTAACATACATGTAACCCATGAAACTCTTTCTAACGAAATCTTTCTTGTATGGTTCAGATGATATATTTTCAAAATCATGATGAATGCGCACCTGTCGTTGTACATTGTCCAGCTTTCAGTCACAAATTAAGACCAATTGTAGTTTCAATTGAACTCTTTAGTATTGAATAAAACTATTTATCATACGATGGACAGGGTTCTCGGCAAAATAAAGCCAACAGATATTTTCATTTTCCGTTGGGGTCATATACGGAAAGAGATGCAAATTTCAAAGGTATAATTAAGATCGGAACTTCTTTTAAATTCCGATGACGTCACAACGCCTTTAGTAATAGGGCGAGACATAGGAATGATACATGCATAGACATTAATTTACGAAATAACAACAAAACTGTATGATTCTTTACCCATATGTATGACTTATAGCAGTGCAAAATCGCTGTCATCGTGAGTTGAATGAACCGATCGAACAATTTAGCTCACAGGTACCAAAGGCAGTTCACGTCTTATGTTTAAAACACCCTTTTATCAATCTTCAGTGTTCTTTACTATAGGCTTGTTTAGTTTGAATTAGATATTCCACGGCCTATCTTTTAGTTTAACTCCCCGTTAATGTCAGTCGTTGTCTCAACGCAAGCTGCCATTGAAACTTTGCCCTACGTGAGAAGGACTCGTCCTCTTTTTCTGTAAGGTGATAGAACGTGTGTACGAAACCGTTAAAGACACGTTGAAGTGTTTTCAACTTTTTTATGTTTTTTTTTTTTAACTTTTGAGTTGTGACTTAATAAATGAAACGGTATTAAAATGCATTTATAAGGAGGAATTATGTTTTGTCAATTCACTGTCAGTCATTACACCGTTCATTTGCATATATCAATGCATGTATCTTTTAAAACAATGTCAACTACCAAATTAGTATTATCAAGCATTTTTTTCGAATAAAAATTGAAGATGACATTGTATGATAAAGAAATTATCATGCTCGTGTGTTTTGGGAACGTTAATATTCTGCATTAGGAATAATAGGAGCCAAGGCTCGCAAAATACAATGTTTATTCCTAATGCAGAATATTAGCGTTCCCAAAACACACTCTCATGATTGCACACACACACATATATTTATATACTACAAGACAAAAGTTTAGACTCAGTGAAAAGTGTACAGTCCTATTTTCTATCGCTAGTATCATAAGCAATAGTGACTCTATTCTCCTTGTCTCGGAATAAACGCCGTAACAATGATCTAAAGAAAGCTTGAAAATTTTATTCGAACCCCAATAATGAAAAACTGTCCTCGTTACAATGGGGTCCTAATGACGTAAAGAAAATGCAAACAAATGCATGACACTTTGTTAATAGGTTGAGTTTCGAGAAAGCATAAATCAATTTCACTATCCCAACCATTACTGCAATTTCAAAGTATCATTTTATAGTGAGTCTAAACTATTGTCGCGTAGTATATTTAATACACAAATACAACAAAAGATCGAGAGTCATTTCTTTTTTTCATATGATAATTGTTTGTTATTATTTCGACAGAGGTCGTCAAGAATGAGTGATTTCCATACCTTTGGTGACAGAAGGATGACGTTCTCCAGATGGTGGATCCCCGGATTAGGTCCAGAGGGAGGCTGACATACAGAGGTACAAGCTTGGATCCAGAAGGAAAAGTGCCGGAAATCTGTCGTTCTGTTCAATTCCTTGTCAATACTGTCAACCTTGTAGTTAAGGGTAAAATATTTGAATGTCTTCACTAAAATAGAAATTAAGGTGTAAATGTTTATCAAATGACTATGATAATGATTCTGTACCATAGTTCTTTACAACAAAAAAACACTTCTGTACTAAATTTACATCCGGTAAAATGGTTTTCTAAGGAACGCAAAATAAGAAAAGATAGCTTATGCTAATATTCATTTGAAGGACCTCTATTCCAAAAAATATATTCTGGACCAAATGCGAATGTCGTTTTATTCAAATACTCACATAGTTTAGAAGATTGACTGATTGTTCGTAGTCGGAAAGAATTATGAAATTCAGTTCAGGAAAGAATCTCTGATGAACGGACTGAAGGAATGATTTGAATCCAAATTCTGACATCAACTCCTGGTCCAGTTCCTGCAGCAGGAAGGATGCTGGCAGGATGTCGTGGTGCTGGTGGAGGAGAAGCTCGCCCACTGCGCTGTCTGGAAGTGGTAATAGTATAAGACTAGATAAGATGACTAATGTCAAGCAACATGACATAAAAATGAATGTGTCCAAAGGCGTCATCAATTCGGTACAATGCATCATAAGTTTAAAATTATCTTAGATCATCATTCAACTCAGGACTGATAACAAAAAGGGCATATGTGAAATGAACAAAATTTGAAAAAAATGTGCTGTGGTGTCCTTAAAAAAGGAGGTCAATATCATCAAAAACTACTGTCGTCTGAGATATCCCTCAATGAAGGCTGTGAAAAAGTTAGATTTTTTAAGAAGCTGATTTTGAAAAAAAAAGCTTGGCGATGTCTGCCACAGTTCATGATGTTGAAATCCCCAAATGTAGATTGTCCACAAACTTGAAATGAAGGCTGTGAAAAAAGTTGGTACGAAGGGTTCATGGGATACAGCGTTTAGAAGAGTTGAACCAAGAAACCTCAACCTGCAGTGACGCAGTCAATGTCACCCAAAATACCTGATATTTTTGTAATCTCAGATTTGTGACAAAATTTGGAAAACGTTGCATGCAACAGTTAATGAAATATAAAAAAGTGACACTGTACACACAGTATACTGGTGACCTGAAAAAAAGGTCAATATGACCAAAAGTGGCTGTTGTTTTTGTGTTCCCAAAATGAAGGTCCCAACCACGTTTGAAAACATTGTGTGCAACGGTTCATGAGATATCCCATTTACAAGAGTTTTGAAAGTGATCAAAGAGCCGAGGCCATGGTCACCAACAGTAACTGGTGTTGGTTTGATCCCTAAATGTATGCTGTGACCATATTTGGGATTTTGTGTGCACAATTTGTGAGATTTGGCGTTTACAAGAGGTAAAAATTGGTCAAAGTGCTGTTGTGTCCTTGAAAATAAGGTCAAGTTCACCAAATGACTGGAGTCTGTGTAATTCCCAAATGTTGGCTGTGACCAAATCTGAAGACTTCGAGCACAACGGTTCATAAGATGTCAAGTTAAGAAGAATCTTTATATATGTACCTATGTAAGGACGAACAGGCGGACGCGGCTGAATACAATGTCCACCGTTCCACCGTTCCAGCGGGAGACAATAATCAAGGAGCCCAGTAAACATGAGCTCATTATGTATTGACAAATTTTGACTCAGAATGAATGCAAAGTATTTTTCACTGCATGCGTGCACGAAACTAGGAACTGTCATAATTTCATAGCGGAATTTTTATAAATGTTTACCACATTTTTCTTTGGGATTTTTTATATTGAACACAACATTGAACCTTGAAGTGAATTCATCAATGCACGCAAGTTGCATTACGGGTTGATGACAGCAAATGTCCCATATTTTAAGGCTCAGATAATTCTACCCATATGCACCACGATTTACAATAAGAAAATCATCTTAAAAAGCTGACATCCGCCATGATAGGGACAATGAAAGCCCTAGCGCAGTTGATTCTTGAAATAAGGTTTTTATCTTCATTAAATTTTCTTCAGTTTCTTCAATCACAGTAAAAAATATTCATAGCGGCTAATTTTTTTTCTGTGTTCTCTAGGCCTTGTTAATCATTTGGTCACGGTGTCTTCAATTTGTATCATAAACATTAAGCAACAAAACAAAATATAACAAATATATAGCATACCGGAATTTTTGTCAAATAAGATAATAATTCTTCTCCATCGAAGTCTTGTCACAATCTGTATGAGGGTATCCACCAGCTGATGGGACGGCGCTAGTCTGGTGATATGTTGTCCCTGCCACACATCTGTGTTTAGGGTACATGAAGCTCATTATAATGTTAACATCCTACTACATCAGCATAGTTAAGTTGGAAGAACCTCATTTGCATCATTCTATCCACCAAACCAAATTCCTCCTGTCGCTGTGAACACATCTAGCAACAGCAGCATTACCCTAAGTGAATTGAAAGTCCATGGAGTTCGAGATATTTGTTCAAGGTTCGTGCATAATGACAATTAATTGACTGACAAACTACATTCTCAACACAGCCACAAATAATCGGCAATATGGACCAGTTGGCCTGATAGATATCAATGTATTGAAGGAGCCACGCGGATTCAATTACGCTGATGTAGCAGAATGGTCCATGGTAAGATCAGTGCTGCAGCCACTCATATTTCAGAACTAAAAGAAACATGTGTGCCACATTAAAGGTTTTATGGAAATTGTAGTAGATTATTTTGTTTGAGAAATATGAAAGACTATCTTACATTTTTTTATATCCCCTCCCTCGAAATAAATAATCGGAATATATAGTAAGCAGACAGATTGTTCGTCCCAGCATTTTATAATATGTTACCTTTCAAAATGACCCTCACGATAGTTCAAATACAATCACGAGCAAAAGAAACGTCCCAATACTATTTACATATTTAAATTCAGATTAAATTGTACAACTTGATTTGTTATAATGGCGATCAGGGCCGATTCAACATGTTTACAGGACACTTGATGATTAGAGGGCCAATCGTCTGATATTCGACTATGTCTCAATAGACACTACACATGGATGTTCAAGATGAAGACATGGTATCGCATTTGTAAATCTTTTGTGAAGCACGCTTGAATGTTATGATGTATTTAGTAGACAATTTATCTGCTTTAATATGGGTTGCAATTTCTTTATAGTGAGACCAAAATCAGAACATTCCTGGTCGACAGGAAGAGTTTGGTGCTCCTTGTTCGCTTCTACGGTGAACCCTTATATAGGAAACTTCTTAGGCGAATAAGCTTGCATCGCAGAACATCAATATTTTTGCGTTAAAACCCCATTGTCATACTTGCATGTGGTTCGTGGTGAAATTTAGCTATTTAGAAAATAAATACATCACTCGAAAGTTTGATATCATATTTACATGTTTTAATCAACAATAAAATACTTAATTCGACGTCAGAAGTACAGGACCCTCTGCAAAAGTGACATAACTTTTAAGGAACCCGCTTTCGGTGACATCATCATTATGTGTGTAGGTTTTACAATGTGTCTCATTTATTGCAATTGCGTCCGACGGGTATCAACATAGGCGGCAATGAATGCCTGACTCGGATAAAAAGAAAATAAATTGTTGTTGTTTGCGGCAAAGACGGCTTTCAAGCGTATATTTAAGAACCGGAAATTGTGATATGGCCACACTTAATTCGTCTTTATGTCGACACGTTTTAATTATTTTGGTAAACTGTCTCCTTTTTTTATGAATTTTGCAATTTTTACTCTATTGGTTGTATTTCAAGAGTATTTCTACCAACCGAAAACAAATCGGCTCAAAGTGACCGAAACAGTATCTGCTAATTCTTTTTTGTCAACGCGACAGCATCTGCAAATTCCTTGTTGTCAACATGACGGGAGTCAACCGCTGTTGCACACCTCAACATCAAATATTTATCCATAGCAGAATCGTCAAGTGTTCAGAATATAAGATTCATTAGATTGCAACACTAAATATCATTAACTTGAGAATTATGGTTGTTTATAATTGTTCAAAAACGGAATATAGGTTGTAAGAAACATACCTTTGAAGATTCTTCGGGTCATCACTCCATTAGTGAACAGGAGTAACAGGAAATAACAACTAAACGATAAGCCTCCATACTTAGTCATGACTGGCGTTATTCATCGTTCTTGGCTAAAGCACACACATGGAGTTATACTCATTCGTTTATTTTAATTGCTAAATTTAAAGCTAAATGACTGTAGATAATTGGCATTTGCTGACCACTTATAGCAACGAATTCACACATGTTACCGTCAGATTAAGTAGTTATTTAGTACGGCTGTATAGACTTTGAGCAAACACAACGATTCAAATGTTTTTAAAACACACATGTCAAACAATTACCAATCAACTGACTAAATATGATAAAAAGGATCAACATTAATTTAGGATGTACAGTTACGTGGTTTTCAATACAGTAGTGTTATTAAACATCCACTATCCTCGACGTTATCACTTCTCGATTTTCGTTCAAAGATTTTTCAACAGATTAAAAAATTGGACTTGATTTGTTTTGTATTTGTCCAATAAACACCTTTAATTAGCCTTTCATTAAGACGGCGTAATTATCGGCTGTGAAAAACCGACCTAGGCTAGGGGTCATAACACTCGCGCGGGTGTGACGGACTATACTAGACAGACTATACAGATTATCGTATCATTATTTCAACTGAAATACTGCCTAAATAATTGTTTAATTACCATTGATGTGGATATCTTTTTTACACCAAATGCTTAGTAGTGTTACATCGTCAAATAATTTATCTAACTGAGTGGAAATCATTTTCTGAAAATCGTTAATTATTGGGTTTTTCCCGTGGTACTATAAATTGTTACGATATATGCACGGTGGTGTAGTGGTTAGCGTGCTGGCCTGTCACGCCGAAGGCCCGGGTTCGAATCCCGGTGGAGACATCAAAAATTTGTAACCTGGGCTTAACACTGTGTAGTGTCCTTGGGCAAGACAGATTTTATTACCTGTAGTGATGAATAATTCATAATTAGAAATATTTTGCACATATAGAAATTGCACATATTTACAAAATAACAACTCAAGTTACAGTTACAGTTACAGCCAAAATGATGATTTAAGAACAGCGTCGCTGATTGCACAACCAACTTTGATTACCTCCCATTCCATCCCAACAACTCGGCGTAATAGAACAGAGGCTGTATCAACATTTCATGACTTGATCTGCCTCTGTGGGGAGAGAATGACTGTTGATATAACGCAATGCAATTTTCGATATTCGTTAAAACTGATACGGAACCCCTCAGGCCCAACTGCCATTCTTTCCTGACAGCGATGCAAATTAGCAAATCATTGAACGCGCTAGACATGTTCTCCGCGTGAACTTTCCGTTTCATCCGTCAAATAAATAATTTGTATAGTTTTGTGCTATCTGTTATTGAAAAAGATAAAAAAAAATTGTGACATTTTGATATTACTGTGAAGCGTTCACAATGATTGTGTTTGCCTACTGTGAAGAATAATAAAACATCTTTTCCCTAGCATTTTCACATACTAGTGAACACATTTCTTTATCATAGTATCTTTACTGAAATAATGAATGCTGATGATATCTAGAGTTTTATGTTGAAAATAACGATACGGGTAATCAGGCTGTGCTTGTGAAACACGGGGTTTTATCATGATATATGCACTGGGAATTATCAAAGGTCTATCTGTATCAAATCACAAGTTATGGCAAAGGTTAAAGTTTTCCAAAAATGCTTCCTGCTCTAAGGTAAAGGTCACGAGTTCAAAAATTATGATCTCATCTGAACGGTCTTATTATAGATGCTCATGTAAGATATCAAAGGTCTACCTCTATTCAATCGCAAGTTATTGTCAAGGTTTCGAAAAATGCTTGCTGCACCAAGGTCAAGGTCAAGTTCAAGGTAATTATCATACTTGCATGCAGTTCGTGGTGAAATTTAGTCGTTGAGAAAAGAAATTTATCACTCGGTAGAAACATCTTTCGTCGAAAGTTTGATATCATATTTTCATGTTCTAATCAACAATAAAATACTTAATTCGACGTCACAAGTAAAGTACCCTCTGCAAAAGTGCTATAGCTTTTAACGAACCTGCTTTCGGCGACGTCATCAGTATGCGTGTAGATTTTACAACGCGTCTCAGTTACCGAAATTGCGTCCGATTGGTATCAACTTTGGCCGCAACTAATGCCCGACTCAGAGAAAAAGAAAAGAAAATGTAATTGTGCGCGACAAAGGCGGCTTTCAAGCGTACATTTAGGAAACCGGAAGTTCTGAGATGGCCACGCTTGAATCGCCATCATGTCCACATGCAGGGGGTTACGTTTCGGTCATTTCGGTAAACTATATTTAATGAATATTGGTCCAATGATTCCTAGGTTGGTCGCAAAATATTGTTAAAAATATTGCAGTTTGATAATGCGTCTTTAATATGATAGATGCCCTTGTGAATATCAAAGGTCTATCTATATCCAACCGCAAAGTATAATCAAGGTTAAAGTTTTCGAAAAATGCTTGATGCGCCACGGCCAAGGTCACGAGGTAAAAAAATATGGCCTCATCTGAAAGGTGTTATCATGATAGATGTACACGTGAAATGTCTACGGTCTACCCCCAAGCAATCAAAATTTATGAGCATGGTTAAAGATTTTTGTTACAAACAGACTGACTGACTGCCATACTGACAGACAGACGGACTGGGCAAAAACTATATACCCCCGATCTCCGATTCGGGGGCGCCGGGCATACAATCTTTTTTCACTTCTACTTGTTGTAAGGAAGGCACACAGTCTAAGTGAACATAGCCTCAATAGTATCCGTTTCACTCCGATATTGAGTCTAGAAAGGCCTAGTGGAGGGTCGGGTCAGCGCACGTATCGAAAATGATCAATCAGAACTCATCTTACCAAGCCACAATAGTCTGCCTTCGCACGTATAACGTTGGAGGGTCATAGGTCGCAGAAAGGTCGACTGACGCGACCCTCGACTAGGCCTTTCTAGACTCAGTATAGGAGTGAAACGGATAATATCGAGGCTAGGTTTACTTTAACTGGCATACATCATTAACTACAGACTGACTGACAGTCATACTGACGGACAGACCGACGAACTGGGCAAAAACTTTACACCCCCGGGGCATACAAACTTTTTTCACTTCTACTTGTTGTAAGGAAGGCATACATCAATTACTACAAACTGATTTTGTTACACTTATCTCGACGATTCTGGTGCTGAAAATTGGCAACCTGCTTTATCTATATCATTCTTACATAATTTCAGGAATATATATTTAGATTTATTGAGGGAAGGTTAGATGCCATCGTCTGATGACTCTTTTTTATCAAGTTTGTCAAGTTAGAATTGCAATGCATATAAAGTTTTGTTTTGATTTTCACCATGGACGGGGAAGTTTCATCGCATATTTCCATCCGTTGAAATACAATGCAGTGTACGCATAAGCTCCAATAAACAAAGAAACGAATAAGACACGGAATCTAAGAGATTAGACAGGAACTGAATTATCAAATGCCTACCTCGACTCTGCCTCCATAAAACAATTAATTTTCCCTCGAAGACTCTGTTATGAGTCATTGCGCAGTTCCCTATACAAATTCGCCTAGTTGTGAAAATTGCAACATTATGTCTTACAAATAAGATTTAACATCTCCAAATTTCAGTCTTGTAAGCATGAAAGATATGTACGAATCGCACAGGTGAAGAACTCTAATCCCTCGGCAGCATCCTGCCTCAGGGTACGAACGTTACGCTAACTCCACTAACTGTACCCTGGGCTCAGAAGCTGGATTCGCTCGCGCGGCCCGATTTGGGATGTGGCCAATCAAATCATTTTCTCGCAACCTTCTCGATAAAATTTCCACGAGAAAATGATTTGATTGGCTACATCCCAAGTCGGGCCGCGCGAGTGAATCCAGCTTCTGAGCCCAGGGTACAGATTAGTGGAGTTAGGGTAACATTTATACCTTGAGACAGGACGCCCTCGGCAGATAATCGGAAACCACCTTGCTAATTGAAAGATAAAGATAGACCGAAGGCAGCCACCTTTATTCAGTAAAAAGCCACAGACCCATCATATATAGACTAGTGCACACGTAAAGGTTTTATTTTACAATACAGCCCAATCCCATTGTTCACAAAGTCTACGCTTGAAGAGGTTGTGTTAAAAGCCTCAGTGTGGCGAGGAAGAGATAACTGGTCAAAAGTTTGAGAAATAACACCAGTCTTAATTTTGAGGACATATTATTTAACATTTGTAACGAGTGTTTTATATGTACAAACACTGCAACTGGAGGCCAAAGCAATTGATAAGGTTGTTCTTAGAAAGTTACAGAGTGTCAACTTAATCATTAAATGATATATTTCAAGGAATTGGACAAAATAATCGACTATATCCTATAAAACTGACTGTAATTGTCATAACATATTGATGAGACTTTGATACTTTCAGCAGGGTTGATTTTTTTGAAGTTGAAGCATACACAGTACCGTAGAAATACACAATTGCACGGACTTTTCGGTCTATGGTATAACGTACTAGGTTGATTTTTTCAGATTTTAAATCGTATATGTAAAACACACTATCTCTACTTCTTACGAAATACAACGTACCTTTACCAGTATCAAGTGTAATGCTGATTATGTGGGTATGATTAACAACGTTCTGTACATTTTCTCCATTGTACGACATCGAAACTAACCGTCTTCCCAAAACACCATAAACACGTTGCCAAAGTGGATACGAATGGGGGAATCGTAAATAAGTTCCATTTAAGAAAATAGGTTCATTATGTTTACCCTCAAGCGACATTTTTGAAAAGCTTGCATTTTTTATCATGGACATAAATATAATGTTTCTCCTTTCGTCTGATGAGAAATAAGCAACAGGCATACGCTTGTGTACGTATCTGGTGATTTGACCACGGAGATCGACGAACACTAGATCCCCCTTCTGTGTTGTTGCCAGGAGTTGGTTCCTTCTGGCGATGTAGATCATAGCGGTGAACTTCACTGTCGCTTTAAATCTATAAAAAACGAACTTTTCTCGCGCCGTTGCCTTCGAACCTCGTTTGTCAAGGACTTGAACATTTCCAATCTGACGCTTATCGACAAGAAGAAGTTGTTTCCTTTCTGCGTTTCTGAAATTCTTGTTTGCTGGAATAAAACATATTTAATGAATACCTGAGTAACTCAATTCAGAGGTAAAGTACAAATCAAAATGAGACATGAAACATGTACATAAAACATTCTTCCTAATTGGTCATGCCTTATAAGGTAGAATATGAGTAAAAATAATCATGTGAAGCTATTCATGATTATCCTCAGTGGCATGGAGTAAAACTCATAAAAAAATATTTTTGGAAAATCTTTGAACCAATATACCGTATGTACTTCAAATTAGCTGAAATACAGTATGGTCCCAAAAATGCCTAATTCATTATAGGTGATGAATTGATGATAATCCAAAATTGTCAAAAGAGTCCAAACATGTATTCTAGTAAATTCATGTAAACTACCTACCAATATAGCCACGGTCCAATTGTCCGGTTATTGATTTGCAAATTACAACGTACTGAAGCTTTTCATTGTCACTATACTAAACAGAGAACTTTCGTCAAAACGGCAATTTCCTATCTCACAAACCTTTTCACCTAGAGCTTTCAAACTTTGTATCAGATTTCATCGGTTGGATATAAAGACACCGGTTGGTTTTGTTGACCTTGACCTAATTTTCAAGGTCACGACAGAACTTAACTCGTTCGTAAAGCACAAACCATTCCACCTAGAGCCCTCAAACTTGGTATCAGTCTTCATTGGGTGGATATGAAGACACCAATTGGTTATGGTGACCTTGACCCATATTTTAATACGTTAAGGCTTGTTAGCGCGATATCTCACAAACTCTTGCGCCAAGAGACTTCAAACTTGTCATCCGTCTCATTGGGTGAATGCGCAAACACCAGTCAGTTTTGGTGACCTTGACCTAGTTATCTAGGTACTATTGAATAATTGATTCAAAAATATTGTCCGTAAAGTTGGGTTTTTTTACAGAAATGATGACGATTTCAAAATTCCAAAATGATTCATTTTACTTTTATTCAGCAGTCGTAGCAAATACATCAATCATATTTTATTGCATAAGAGCATTTCCTGCATTTCCATTAAATATGATATTCCATTGATCTGCTGAAATCACAGAGATACCCAATATGATGATAGTATTTACAAAGTAAATTTAATCTTACTATTAAAACTTACAATTATCAAATTCCACGTTGTTTCTCTGTGTTTGAATTATCCATGAACTTGGTTGACATTTCAAAGTACCACCCTGAAACCGACCGATCATAAACTTAAGTTATTACATTCGAATAAATGAAAATAGTGGATACGATCTGTAAATCGAGGGAGTACTCATTCACAGAGAATTCGAAATGCAAGAGAATATGTATCTTGGCAAATTTAGAAATCGACTTCAATTTGTTAATTGTAAATGAATCGTCACCCTGTTAAACATCAACTAACCTCGACCTTACCACTTCTCGATTTTCGTTCAAAGCTGGACTTATTTTTTGTTAATTTGTCCAATAAACACTTTTTATTAGCCTTCATTTAAACAGCGTAATTATCGGCTGTGAAAAACACACCTGAGTTAGGGGCCATAAAACTCGCGCGGGTGTGACGTAATAAACTATACTATATATATAAACTATACAGAGTAACGCATCATTATATCAACTGATATACCGCCTAAATAATTGTTTAATTACGATTGATGCGGATATCTTTTTTACACCAAATGCTTAGTAGTGTTACGTCGTCAAATAAGTTATCTAACTGCGCGGAAAACATTTCCGTTAGTTGTTTTTCCTGTGTTATTGTTACGATAGATGTATAGATAACGAGGCTGATTCTGTATATGACGTCACAAAATGGAGGCGTGACCAGTCATGCATTCACTTGTTTGTTGTCATAAAGGTCTAAGCGGCCCATCAAAAGTGGCTTTCAAAAACGGCTTTCATTACCAAACTAAATATATTTGAGTAGTGACCTTTAACGCAGTATACAATATTGTAATCAGACTTTCTATTTTCCACAGAAAATAGTGAAATATGTTGTGGTTATGTGAACTTTAAATATCGACCATGTTCATAAGAGTTTCAAAACATTGAAGCTGCTGGGATACGAACGGGTTCCAACAGAAGTTTCCTCATCACAACGGTCTGACATCAATCAGGATGCATTTTCTATAACCAGTTTAGGGCGGACAAAGCTTAGTCAATAGCTGACCAATCACATCGTCGCGGATTAACAGCTGGATTGCGACGATACTATACAACAAATACAACAAGGGTTACCGTATTTCCTGGAATAGAGGCCTGGCCTCAAATAGACGCCGGGTCTCGAATAGAAGCCGGGGGTATTACTGTTTTAAGTAAATACACGCCGGGTCTCGAATAGACGCCGGGTCTCGAATAAACGCCGGATGTTATCTTGAATAATTAATGCTCCCGAAGTTGAATTTAATAAAGTATTCTCCCTTTACACCATCTATACACTGTCACATTTATTTCCTTCTAAAAATTAAATAAACGCCGGTCTCGAATAAACGCCGGGTTTATAGGGGGTCTGAAAAATTAGAAGCCGGGCGCGTCCATTCGAGGAAATACGGTACCTGTCCCTTGCTGCTGACACCGATAGATTCAGCTAGCGAATGGCTAATATAGGTCAGTTTACTGAGGCTTACAGAACATGCGATAAATTGGCTGCGGTCAGACAGTTGTGTAAGGGAAACTCCTTGACAGAAGAAATTCATAACCTGGTAACGTCAATATTTTTAAAATGGCAGAACACGGTTGATTATCAGACTAGTGAACTGCTGACAATGACGACCATGTGTAAACCATTGAGGCACTACAACTGTAATTCTTTAAATTAGTATTAATGCTCTAATCTCGTTATTAAAAAGTAACTTACATTTGTGATTTTAAATGTTTCCCTTCCTTTGATTTCTTTGTTGTCACCGATACAGGAACAAATCAGATTAGAGGTAATGTAGCCAAATGCCTTGCTTTCTGGAAGACAGGAACACAGTCTCTCACACATCAAAACCCCATAAGGTTCTCTCAAAATATGTTTGCATGATATAGCAATGATATGTAAAGAAATGTAGAACAGTTGGCTTGAAAATAACACATTCGACATAGTAGTTATTCCTGCAAGCTTCAAAGACTTGAATGAATGACTTTTCATGTGGTGGTTTTAATTTGATATTTAAATCTGATTTTAGGGATTCATCTTCATGTAAAATATTTTGCTTTATCAAAGTAATATGTACTGAAATTTTGATTAAAAATGAATGAATGACTTTTCATGTGTTGCTTCCAATTTGATATTTAAATCTGATTTTAGGGATTCATCTTTGTCTTTGCTTCTATCAGATTTCTGTACTGTAATTTTGATTAAAAAGATCATTCTTGCAAAACGGTAAAGCTTGAAATAGACATTTAATAAGTTCAATTAATTTCAGATAAAAAATCCAAAAAGGGGAGATATGATCATTTGAGTTATTATCTGCATCTCATCATATTTTTTTTAATTGGATTTGCTGAAAATTATGTGTTGAAAGCGTAGGATTTGTTGAGTTAAGTTCTAGTTGTTATGCCATTTCATACAAATCACTTCATTGATTATAATATTTTACATTTTTTTACAAAAATTAACACATTCCGATGGTGGGTTTTTTATTTAACCAAGAATTGCTTCAAAATGGACATAAATGTTTGTTGCGGATAGAAGTGAAAATAATTCAAATGGTGCCATGGGGTGATTTTTGGTATATACTTTGTGGAAAGAAAAATTTAGATTAGGGGAAGTGTGGAGCACAGTGGTGTAGTGGTTAGCATGCTGGCCTCTCACGCCAGAGATCCGGGTTCGAATCCCGGTGGAGACACCTAAAATTTGTGACTTGGGTCTCATCCTGTGTTTTGTCCCCGGGCAAGACACTTCATCCACATTGCACTCAGTCCACCCAGCTGTTAAAAAAAGGTACCTGAAAATTGGATGTACTGACCTACGTGGTCGTGATTAGCGCTTAGTAGCAGCTGTGAAAATAAACTCCTTCGGGGTAATAATGTAGCGCTTTGAGCATGTCTAAGGACGTGGAAAAGGCGCAATATAAGTATGCACATCATCACCATCAAGTGTAACAAAATGCCTTGCATCCTGAAAGACACAAACCGAGTCTCTCACACATGAAACCCCATAAGTCTTTCAAAATGTACCCTGCAAGCTACAAAGACTTAAATGAATGACTTTCCATGTATTGTTTTCAATTTGTTATTTAGATTTGATTTAAGTGATTCTTGGTCAGTTTACCGATGTCTGTGCTGTAATTTTGATTAAAAAGATCATTCTTGCAAGACGGTGAAGCTTGAAATAATAATAATAAGGGCATTTATCCTACCTCATGTAAGAATCTCGATCTCTGATTGGTTCACATGTCCCTGGAATACTACTGATATCACCCTCTTGAGCGGGAGGATAAATTAGTTATACCCCGCCATGAACTACTCACGAAAAAAGCGTGCAAATTGAATTTATTTATACCCCGCCAATCAAAAAGTGTGCAGATTGAGCTCCTTGAAAAGTAAGGTTTCGTGGAATACATTGATGTAACCTTTGCTTAAATAATATGTACCTTTATACAAACTAAAGTCAAAGTTGTTGCAAGCTTTATAAATGCAAAAAACATACATGTATATTGCCATAATTACCTTATTGATTGTGATTTAGATTTGGTGTTTAAAACGTTTCTCGTCGAAAAAAATGTCAATATTGTGTCGCGGTTTTCTTGATCATTGCATATGAGAATCGGTTCACATTTTATTCGAAATATCAGTATTCACTCACTGTTTCCTTGATAGGTTTTATGCAACTCGCGTTCCGCTCGTTTCATAAACCTTTCGCGGGAATAATAAATACCTATGCAACCCGCTATGCAATGTTATAACTTATATTGTAAAACGCTAAATTCCGCTCCACGAAGGGGTACGCTCAAAATAAGTCAGTAAAATATAAACAAGGTGCACCGGATATATACAGAATTTTGGGAAAATATGATTTAATGAATATATTTCTAAATAAAGTTTTAAAGTATGAATTATTCAAATCAGATAGATACACTCTTTGATACCGTGCTGCCTTACAATTCTAAGCAGATATCAGATAACCTTTCACCGTACATGAAAACCTCAAACAATGAGGCCCGCTAATGTCTTACTTAAGTTCTCACGGAAATACAAATGAAATGATTTTTTGCGTATATATTTTCATTACTGGTCAAATGAACCCAACTACAGAAACTTAACACACACTTTCTTTGCTTAAAAAATCGAACCATTTGATGTCATTTTAAGGTATTGTGGGTTTTTATTTTTCATGAAGGGGTATGTCGATGTCTCTATCAATTCGTGAGTCAATATGGTTGATGTCATTAATTGCTAATGGGATTGACGTCAGCGGATTTCTTGATATAGGATACGATTTCAATGTCGTGAGTGTCCTCAATTGGCTCCTACACAAGCAGTAATATGTCGGGTGATGGAGTTCACGAGACGTAAGCTGGTATTCTTTACACTCTTCATGAATCGTCTTGTGAAGCTCATGTATGGCCTAAGACGGCTTAAGAGACGATCTCTGGAACCTGGTGACATTTTAGCCAGGGGAACGCTTTGGCCACAGCGTTGACGTTTTGCTTGGCAAGGAAATCCCAGTTAGGCTGACGGTATTGGGTCTGATATTACCTAGTTTTAGCAGGGTTCCGTGTGCAAATCATTCTGTGGCATTATCTTATGTTATGTGCTATCATGGATGCAAACCAGTATTCCTTAAAGCCTTTATACCATTCTAGAACGATTTTCACCTGCATAGCACGTGTATAAACATATTTTATTCATGAAGAAGCAGTCAAAGTAAACTTAGCCTCAATATTATCCGTTTCACTCTTATACTGAGTCTAGAAAGGCCCAGTAGAGGTCCGCGTCAGCCCACGTATGGAATTGACCAATCAAAACCCACCTTACCAAGCCACAATAGTCTGCCTTCGCACGTATTATGTTGGAAGGTCATAGGTCGCAGAAAGGTTTACGTAGACTGATAAAAGGATGAGGAACAAGTTCTCCAACTTAGAATACCTTCTCCTTGGAAGGTACATGGATGATTTAACATTTTTACAAAGATGACAGAGCATGAACATGAAGACAAATAGGACATTAGAACTACAAAATTGAATATTATAAATTCAATAAGCTATAAATAAATAAATCAATAAATATCTTATAGTGTCAATGTCTGCTTACATGTTATATATATTCACAGATGGCCGCGAGTTGGCATTAGAGGTAAGCTACGTTGAAACTTAATGAGAATGTTTTTTAAATATTGAATATCGAAATAATGCAGAAAGTATTTCCATCTCACCAAGGAGAGCGATTCCATAAACATCATAATTTTGTGTCTCAAGTATTGTGGCCTCATTAAAAGCATGTAATCTTTGCATAAAATATACCACTGCCGACTGACAGATCGACGTGTTTTAGGGGAAAAGTAAGTACATTATCGAAAGACTTCGTCGGTTTCCAACAAGTATAAAACCTAATAAAGAATAGGCGGCATGTTGTAGTACAGGACTGTGAATGTGTAGTATTTGAAATCGCAGCCAACTCGGCGAAGGTGTCGCCTGACTCTCCTTATATTTTATCTACATTGTATGTGTACTTGATTATTGATTATTTTAACATAACATTTGATAATTCTCAATTTCCTGTGGTACACTTAACGTCTAAACATTGCTTTAATTTCATTTGCCCACTACGCGAATTTCACGTGCAGATTGAGCATGTCCTGACGAAGCTCAATCGGATAAATGTGAGCAAGTACCCCACTGTTTTAAGTTGCTTCTACACCAAACTCTATATTGAACTGAAAATATAAATAATTGGAAAATACGTCACAGAAATTGTGTGTTTATGGCAAATGCATTCTCTCCCCACAGAGGCAGATCAAGTCATGTTGATTTAGCCTCTGTTCTATTACGCCGAAATCCGTGGGTTCCGGCAGTTTCCCCTGGCGGAAAAAAACTTCATCACAATACATATGAATTTCTTTAGCAAATGACAACGCTACACGCATGGAAAGGGTGGTTCATATCACAATGCCTTTGCCTTGATTCAGTAGCCAAAACGATGATTTAAGAACAGCGTCGCTGATTGCACAACTAACTTTGATTGCCTCCAATCAGGATCTCCCATTCTATCCCACAAACTCGGCGTAACATAACAGAGGCTTAATCAACATGACTTGATCTGCCTCTGTGGGGAGAGAATCGGCAAATGATGTTTGATATTCTTAGTATAAGCAACTATTCAGTCCATCAAATCTATCTCTCTTTATAACGCAAACGTTGAGACAGCACGGACTTTTGTCAATTTCAGTTTGTGATGCACGGATTCTTACTAAATGTCATGTCGCACGTGCTGCACACAACGGAAAGCGCATGGTTTGTAAGTGGTGAGGAAAATGAAGTGGTCTCGTGTTTTGAAAAGAAATTATGTTTCAAGTCTTTCAAGAGGAAGTAATATGTTTGCTGTTCAATCTTATTTATGCGTACATCTACGACGAAATCGAAGTATGTTAAACAAAGGGTTTACACGGTATAAAATGAGCTGTCAATAAGAATGTTTCATATTCAAGATGCATTTTGATATTGAGAAATGTTTCCTCATGTAAATTATTCATGGCATTGATAAGAATCAGGGTGTTTATACGCTTTAACATTCTGTATTTGTTATTATCTAGAATGAAAACATGGTTGTTCCACTAAACATGTTACCCTGACATCATATTAAAGTCAGATTCAAATTGTTTTGAAATCAATTTCGCAAAAATACTTATATCTATACGAGATCAAAAACAATAGAGTCAAACAGCGAAAAGAAGTTTACTAAGATCACCGTTGAGATAACGCACTATTGTTTTTTTTTCACCAACTGACGTTATACTTTGATACTACATACAGTATGGACATTTGATTGACAATCAGAAACAACAATACAATCCGCCTGTTTGTGATGATTAAAAACGGACCTTATGCATGCAACTGATTTCATGTTAAAGGATTGGGAACATTGCTTCAAGAATGGGTCTGTCGCCTACTTGCACAAACATTTCAGCTAATCAAGAACACATCGGCCAAACGCACCATGTGAAGAGGTATGGTTATACAATGTAACCATCGCACGCCTTTTTAATAAACCTCTGGTATTGACCAAATAACCTGATTTACCAAGAATTGACTGGGTTTGCTTTTACACTTACTTGATAAAGTCGTTAAGTATGTCTAAGTGGTACTGTATGTGAATCCTGTCAAAAGAAAGCTTTTAGAATGAGGTACATTTTATAGATTTAAAATATCTGTACATATGAAAGCGATGTTTGTCGTATTAGCAGGACATGTATTTAACCTTTGTAGTATTTAACCTTTGTAATATTCGTCATGCATCTCTTCCTTGACAGCGACATTAGAATCTTTGTCGAACTTTAGTTATTTAGAAGTTGTAAGTCTATAAAATCCCGTTCTTCATCGCTCCAACTTCTAGAATAACATTCAAAGATGTCAATAATTTCGATTGTCATGTTTAGAAAAGCACCCTGTTCCCATCAATGAAACGTAATATATACATATAAGTTGATTATACAGAAAAGGTTTAAATATAAAAAAGTTAATTGATCTGAATACCGCAACACGTTTTGCTTGATATAGAATATTTTATTCAAAAGAAAATGAATAAATAAGTCGTGATTCTTTACGCAACAAAATGAGTTGAAGCTTTCATTAGAACTCATTTTACCACTGGCGAGGTTTTCTTGGACCTGAACCTGTCACAAGCGAATGTTGAAAAGGATCATGGGAGCTTGTTACAGATAGAACATCAGGAGTTATTTGCCTTGGTGACAACGTTGCCATGGTGACAGGAGAGCGTGTACTAGATGGTGCCATTAGGGACGCTGCTATTGAGGAAGCCGGTCTGCCGAATGTGGATGTTTTGAACAAATTTCGTTTCTTCGCATCTCTGCATTTCCGCCAGAGTGCAATCCCTGCAGCGCCAATGAGAAATCCTGAAAGCATTCCAACAGAACCGCTGATGACGTCATTGAGACTAGGGCCATCGACTTCCGGTGCAGCTAAGTTGAGAGGAACTTTAATTGGCATCCCGTTGACGTTACACACACAGTGGGATTCTTCATCGTCGCCCATACATTGCTGTAAAGAATTTTTTGTATTTAAGATCCAAGGCTGCTTCAATGTGGCAACGGTGTCAATAGTTTTTCAAAAACACTCAAAATCTCTCAAAATTCTTGCCTTGGGAAATTGTCTTGGTTTGCACTTTCGTGCTCACAGCCTAGCAAGAGGGAAATTTTCCTTACATATTTCACATATTTTTTCCTGTGATCAGCTACAAATCCATTTCGCGATTGTCTTTTTTTTCTCTTTGTATTCATCTTTTTATTTAGTTAATGCTTCTTGACAAGATTTAAGCGCCGGTAATTTGAGTACAACCTTCCCATAAAAAAATTCTCGTGGATAATACTGTGAAAAGTTAGTAAACAATTAAACCATTTAGTCCTTGGTCACCGTTATGTATCTGTTATGCCACAATGACATTGTGTTGATAGGATCAATTTCCTATGAAACACTTTCTTAAAAATCAGATTATATCCTTTGTTTTATTACTGAGCATGATGGTTTAATAAAACTGACAATTTATTATATAAATGTGAAAGCGACACTTCAGTGTAGGTATACTTACATCCTCGTAGCGCAATGATATTTTCAAATGTGTTGATAGCTTACTTGTTGAGAAGAACTGAATTCACAGTTGAGCCCGAAGAAATCTGTGGAGGAACATTCACACGTGTATCCATCTCCGCTTTGTGAACAACGTCCTCCATGCCTGCAGGGTGAGCTCTCACAGAAGTTACTCCCTGAAATTGATTAACCAATTCTGAGAGTGCTTGACCATCGTTATTAGTACATTGTTGACTTTGTAATGAATTGATAATGTATCTCCATCAAGACCTTACTTCATCATCGACGATTATCGTTATCTTCTTGTAACGTTTTAATTAAGTTATTGGCTTTTTTTACAATTTATGTAATTACCTTTAACCTCCACGAAAAAACATCTCTGATCGCTTGAGAGTCTGAAAGTTTAGAATTAATACACCTCAGTATGATATTCACTGTTCAACCTTCAGTCCAAAAAAACTACATTTTTATGCTTCTTAATGTATCATAGTATTTTCCTAGCAGTCCAAGAAACATGAGCTATTTGTAAATATATGTAATTCGAGTTTTCGATAAACCTTCTCGATTACTCATTCAATCAGCGGAATTGTTTTAAGACATATGCTAAAAGATGTTAAATGAAAATCAAAAGTTTTCAAGTTCCGAATTCATTTGTTCTATGTCAGGGAGCCAGGAAGGATCTGGAAATCCACAAGGATCGGATGCCCGGGTTGTTCTTCATATCAAATTAGGTTCTTCATACCATGTTCTTCATATCATACCACGTTCTTCATATCATGTTGTTCACGCCGTGTTCTTCGTGTTATGTTTATATCATGTTATTCATACCATTTTCTTCATGTAAGTCAAGTATATTTTATCTCAAAACAGAGTTATTTTGAATATGATAGAAGATCATGCAATTGATGTTTATAAACGTTTTTAAAGGGGACCTGTTACCTCAATGGTGATTCAATGACGTATAATATTATAGAACTTTATGTGTCTTTAGTTGAATTATGATCAGTAAACCAAACTATTTTAAGCATCCGAACAAACCCTTTGAGGTCAACAGCAACTGTACAGATCACGTGATGTCCGGTTTGTTGACTAGTCGGTATCCAAGAGAGGCTTGCAGTTGTCAAAGGGATTGAAGCCTGGAGTTGTCCCCCCTTTCTGACGCCAGATGGCGCTGAGGTGCTGAGTTCTGCAACACTGTTGACATAAAGATCAATGTGTTTTTACAAGACCGTTATAAAAACTACCTACGATCAGATATTTTTCTTTTCGCAGCTTGTATTCAAGTAAACCTCCCAGTGATGGACTTTTCACACGAGTCATATTACTTCTTTTGACCACTAACAGGCCCTTCAGTATTATTTTGCTAAGTTAATTTCTGATTCTATAGTCAACATTTTCCCCAAGCAAATTTAAAATAAACAATTAAGGCAAATCAATTGAAATGAAAGCGTATATCATTTTAAAAGAATTTCTTACCTTTAACATTTAATAATGTTATTTTTGAGAACAATTGATGAAGCAATATTTTTATAAGGATTAAGAAACATTAAACGTAATGAGTAACAAAAAATTTTAAAACGTCGATTTAAAATAAAATGAAATATAATAAAGATTTATTGGGACGAATATTGGACTTTTGTTTAAAATTACTATAGCTTACCTGTTATTACTGAACAACGCAAGGGGGATAACTAGCAGTTTCCCAACCACCGTCCTCAACAAAGCGCCATCTGACGGTGTAGGAAACTGAAAGCGAGGCTTAAACCAGCATGGCTCAGGTTGGGAAATGATTGATACTACAAACTGGAAGTAAAAACACAAATGTTTTGTTCTGGTCTTAGTATTAGAGTTATCGAGGGTAGTTTACTAACTATATGCATAACTTGATTATACCATTTTGAAATGCTGAAAATTTTTTGATCAAAATGATGTTTTACAGGTTGTCCATTGGCAGAGATGAACTAATATGAGATATCAACGAACTTATATTCATGATATTCCTCAACTGTTACTGCAGCTACTACTAATTACTACTCTAACTTCCTATGCAACTTCTACTTCTATTTCGCCTGCTGCTATTTCTGCAGCTACTTCTACTACGTCTATGTCAAATTAGTCTGTTAAAAGTTCCTATGGCCTTTGATTATATGTTTTCCATAATCTAGGAAATAGTTGGAAGACTTATCACATACTCATGTCTCAAGCACATAGCGTTTCCCGAGCCTTTCAAAAGCCCCTGGCATCGAATTTTAGGAATGTCATTATCTCTTTCATATATTCTTAGAACAATAAGTTAGGCATCCAGATTTTAAACTAAAGTTTTCCAAATAACTGCATTACATTTTCATTATTGGTAATAGAGATGAAAAAAATGGTATGTGTCAACTAAGAAAAATCCAAGTGGAACCATCGACTTTAATGATAATATAATGTTTTTTATCAATCGTTCACTGAGGCAAACAATTGCCATTAGTGACATATCGGTCAAAGTACGAAATGGAACGGAAATAATACACCTTTAAATGAACTGTTTTAATCTTATCAATAAAATATCAGTTTCTTGCATCATTATTTCTGCGGGTAAAAAAATTTCATTTCTAAAGTCAATTGTCCCTTTCTAGCTAAAACATGTGAACATCTAACATCAAACGAAACGGTAAACGCCAGTTAAACCAAACTAGGTATATGAATATTTTTCTCCAAAACGATTTCCGTGCAACAAGAAACTTCTTTAGGACGCGATCACCGTAATTCGCCAATAACAACATGCTACAGCTACTTTTAGAGCAGGTTTTTAATCATTCGCGAGTCTATGTTCCGAAAGCAGTGATCACGTGATTGACTTCTCCACATGTTAATATCAGTCTTTCAATGGTCTGTTGCGGTATCTGCTACTACTCTATGCAGACAACTCTGCCACAGTAAGAACAGGTGGGTATCAACGACGTATTTGATGTCGCAAAATGACCAAGAGATGTTCTATTGGGTTGATATCGGGACTCCATGCAGGGTTTCGTAATGTCGAAATCGCATCCTACTGAATCGCAAAGTAGTCGACAAACACGAATTTTGACATCGGCTTTGCAGTAGCATTCAATTGATCCGCCATGGCAATTCAAAAGTGATCTAACTGTCCACTGCAGTAGTCGTTCATTATTTGTCGGTGTGTCAAATTGACAGGTTGAAAAATTTACATGTCCTTTTACCTGCCGCTCGAAGACGATTCCTGATTGAGTCAACCATCAGTTCTTCATCCATGTTGTGTCCATTTACAGATGTATTTTGGCATCTGGCGTGGTTTTCAATCTACGTCTTGCCATATTTAATTTTGCAATCAAAATGTTGCCAATATTAATGACACCGAAAAGTAGATGTATATGAATGCACGAGCTCATGCTTTCATAGTTTCATGTATGGGATAAGCAGGACCTTCACTAATAGTCGTTATTGTATAAATCGGCGATAGAACTTTGTTTGTGCAACCAAAAAACATGTTCTACTTCGTGGTTTAAATATATTGATATTTGATATTGGAAATTACTTATAATGCAAACAATGAATCCCCTTTGCAAACCTGAACAGTTGTTTTACTGAGTGCTGTTCTCGGCCTCGCTTTCGATTTCGTGTAGTCCTTCAAGGTCAAGGTTACGACGTAACTACTTCCGCTCAAGTACCCTGCAGCTGCCGTTGCGGATATGTGTAATATGCAGGGGTTCTGTGAATATGAGAAATAGTTCCAGTTACACATTATTACCATCCCAACTTTTAACTCTTAAAGAAAATACGTCATTCATTGTATTTTGTAAAAAAAATTGACATAGCAGTTGAAAACCTTAAATATAAGGTTGTTGGATTACTTTTGAGGTAAGACAACTTTATTATTCACTTGATTTAATGAAAACGATGATATTTGTAAACTCCCTGTAGCACTTACACTTTGACAATATGAAAGCAGATTGTGTCGTGGTTCTACCAGTATATAATAAAACAAATGGCAAACTGGCGTTTAGTGATTAAAACCATTTCACAAAAGCACGATATGAAATTCATTGAATATCGTTTTACTGAAATTTAGAAGTTAATGCAATGATGAATTCTCCAAAACATGTAGACTCAACCAGTTGCCTCTTATCATATGATACCCTACCCTCTGAACTTGCTTTCTCTGAAACTCTTACCCTTGACATAAAGTGGCCTTACAAGAAACATTACAGAGGGACATTATGTTGGTCGTCTATTTTTACTTGTAGGATTACCTAAAATTTGATTAAATGGTGTAATTTATAAGAATCCAATAACACAGAAACACGGTTAATTCAATATACCGTATTTCCTCGAATAGACGCCGGGTCTCGAATAGAGGCCGGGGGTATGGCTGTTTTAGTAAATACACGCCGGGTCTCGAATAAACGCCGGGTGATAAGTTGATAAATTAATGCTCCCGTGGTTGAATGGAAATAAAGTATTCTCCCATTACACCGTCTATACACATTTATACCAACTAAAAAAATAAATAAACGCCGGCCTCGAATAGACGCCGGGTCTCGAATACGCGCCGGGGGTAAAGGGGGTCTGAAAAAATAGACGCCGGGGGCTACTATTCGAGGAAATACGGTAGGCCGTAAGATGGATATAGTTGGCTGTACCTTCTCCAATGTTGCGTTTGGTAGAGTTCTGCACTGCCCACTGCAGGCTGTCGGCCAATCACATTCCACGTCATCGCCATCCGGGTCCTTGGTCGGTATCCATATGTCATGCTCGCATCCCATAGCGAGGCTGTTAGAATTGAAGGCGGCATTTGAACTGATGGGTCTTCGATTCATAAATCATCAACCAACCAAAAAAAAAAGGGTTTCGAACTTTCGTTTAACTAATTATCATGTTTGTATTGTCAAAACTGACTTTTTTTCCATAATTATGTTCATGACTGAAATTAATTAAGATTCTCAAGCTGAACCCACATTGAATCAAGGGTGGAGATGATCGAAACGTTTACCCCGATTATGACTGATACCGTAGAGGTAGTTCAAGTCATATAACGTTTTCATTCATGTAGGACGAGAATGGACGCATACACAAGCTCAGTCTGAATTAAAATTGCTGAGTGCACATCAAATTATCATTGCAACCAAACAAATTCTACATGCGTATACCCGGAATTTAACAGAACAATGGTTCAAGAAACCTTTTCCCGGAAAATGGAAAATGTCTTACTTGTAATATGAAAACATAATTGTATTTAAAAGTTAGCATAGAGATAAAATCACATATGAAAACAATATTATCCAGTGAAGCGTCAATAAAATGCCTCACGTGTATATTGGCATAGAAGCCGAGATTGGACTATTGTTGGGTAGTCCCGTGTCACTTCTTGGTTGAATATCAATTTCAGCTTCTAAACTGCTCCTTGCGGGTTTGTTCGAAGTCATCCCAGGAGATCCTTCCTCGTACCTTTATATAGATTTCATAAATTTAAAGTGGTTATCGACCTAACATACTGGAGAGAAATAGTTAGAAACATTTTGTAAATTATGATTGTGAAAAATACTGTTATTTATATTTATAGAAATTCACATAATCTCCCTTTCCTCTCTTTAGTATATAAACATTTGGTGGCTTGATCAGTTAAGATATATAATTAATCTAACGTTAATTACAATATGTATTACTAACAGTTGTCTTAATTTCTCGGCAAGTAAGCAGAATTGGGAAAGTGATAATGGCAAAGTAACCGTATTTCCTCTAATAAGCGCCGGGTCTCCAATAAGGGCCGGGCCTCTAATAAGCGCCGGGGGGTCATAGGTAGTTGAGAAAATAAGCGCCGGGCCTCTTATAAGCGCCGGGTCTCTAATAACCGCCGGGTCCTAATCATTAGATAAATGCTGCCTCAGTAAACATTTTACAGGTATTCATGGTAAAAGACGACTTTAAACAAAGTTCAATTCTCTTTGAAAGAAATAAGCGCCGGGTCTCCAATAAGCGCCGGGCCTCTAATAAGCGCCGGGGGGTAAAGGGGTGCTGAAAAAATAAGCGCCCGGGCGCTTATTAGAGGAAATACGGTACTTCTCGAACTCGTAATCGATATTTAATTCATTGACAACGTATACCATATGTTTCAATAATTTACATAGATTTATAAGAAAGTTAAAAGTAATAGTTAGATAAAGTCACTCAATTCTCACTTGATTCTGAGTACTGGCTGGAAGTTGAGGAACTGAGTAAGACAACCCGTCTCCTGGACCCACCCAGCCTGGGTGCTGTAGCCCGAGCATGTGGGTGGGGTGGAGAGGGTGTGGGTCAGGCCACACCCCCAGGTGCACTTCCACGAGCCCTGGGTCCCGTTACCTAGAGTGATGATGTCACAGGCCCTTCCTTTGTCTCTCCAGGAGAGCGTGTAACATACGTGTACCTGGAGTTGCAAGTACTTTTCAAATGAGACACTCACTTGTATACGAAGCGACATAAAATCCGAAAGACGATTAGGAGCCGGAACTCTAATTGGGGCACTATTTGTATCACATCGTGAGCCATTTATAAGATATTACAAAGGGAAAAAGAGCTCTTGGTAAACGCAAAAAGAAAAAAGTATCACACCAGTATTACACCAAATTTTAAAAACAGAAGTTATTTTTTATACATATACCTATATGAATACTGACGATACTGCACTGACGTGGTTCTACCTACGGGACAGTACAGCTCTCTAATGCTACCTATTGTGTCCTTTTATGTCCTTTCCTAAAATATTCAACATATTCACATGGTCTAAAAAACCTGCATGGAGATTTCATAGTGTTAAAACGCTTTAACCTTAGTGTAATTTATGGGGGGGGGGGGGGGGGGGGTAGGGGGGTAGGGTGGATTTGGTAAACCAGTACCTAAATTGCTACCATAAATGTGCAAAATACTCGTTTCTGATTGGCTGCTGTGAAAAATCAGAGGGCGTATAGATATAGACCTAATTTGGTTATACGGTGCTCTGTTTACTCTAGCAACAAGTAGTTCTCAAATATTGCTGTTTTGTCGGAAATTTTCACAAAATATGCCATTGTACATTATTTATAAAATTTATCTAAACTGTCTAAAGGGGCAGTGGCATGTTTTTTTGATAATTTTATATTTTATATTTTTCACTGATAATTGTGAGTTAGTGCTAAATGTACTATTTGACAGTGTCAAAAATCTCATTCCACAAACCAATAATCCATAGTCAGAGGACAAAGTATGAAGATTCACATAAAATCTATTGGCGGCCATTTCGTGTGAACCCCTTTAATTCATTTTGTGTAAGAAAAAGGAATCGCATGGCTAAACTTTACGTTATATATTTAAATGATTACTGCTCCATTTAAATTAAATACATTGTCTTTCAATTGGAACCATTAATTTTCATTTTCCTGACATCACCTTATATTCCCCCTAAAAACGTGTTACTGCCCCTTTAAAACTTGCAGTAATCCCTCAATCGCTAATATTATCAATCGTGTCTTAACTTATAACCTTTACTAAGGTTATCAGGTGCCACCATAGACAATGTATATAACAAAAGAAAAACTTAGTAAGTTTGCATCATTTTGTTTGAAGTAAGATGCATTACTGCTATGCATCTTTGATAAAATTCATTTATTTTATAAACAAACGCCTATATGTTATATTCAAATGTCAAAACTTTTTAGAAATTAAATCGTTTTTTCACCAAGCAAATTATGAACCAAACCTTTTTATCTTTTTCCTCGTATTTCCAGCGTATATTCCCTCCGAGAAAATGTGAAGCTATTGTCGAATCGAGCAATAATAAAAACACAATCTTGTCCGAGAGGCCCATTGTATGAGCGCTATAAGAATGAAGAAACATTTTCCTAGGTGCTTTGTTCATAATCTTATATTATATTGCGGTCGTCTTTTTTATTTATTGCTCAATTTTGAGAGATCCTGAGATTTTAAAGATATATTTACTTTGTCACCTTCTCGTTGTTTATATTTACATAAATAATACGAGGTTGTTTGTATATTTCCTATATAGATTAATGTTCTTATATATTTATGTGATGGTATATTCTTGATATGTGTTCATGATTTATATAGTTAATTTCAAAACAGGTGAGATCGGTAAACTTCTTTATTCTACCACCGTATGAGAGTTTACATAAGGCAATCTAATGGCAATATTTCACAAGGATACTTATTGATGAAATCGCGCTTCTAATACATCATCCCTCTCGTGAGTTATGATGTTTCATTACGTTCGCAATGACATGATATATCTTTTTTATATATATATATATATATATATATATATATATATATATATATATATATATATATATATATATATATATATATATATATATATATTTATATATAGCGCTGACTATCTTGAAGTGATTCCATTAGATAAAGTGCGACTACATATATTTTAATCGACTTTTTTTCCGGAATTTGAACTATTTTGAACAGCAAAGACCCCTACATTTGATATTTCATGTTTTTTATTCAGTATCAAAAGCGATTTATCGCAAAAAATCGCGATATTTGCCTTCATCAGAATTCGCCTATAAAATTAACAAAGATTGATCGGAAGTGTTTTAAATACTAATATGAGAGTCTCAGACAGAAGCACTCGTATAATATTCAAATAGGTTCGAAATGAGAATTGGACAAGTAAATGAATGCACTCATCCTCATGCAAAAGGATTTATCGTCGTACACACAATACGTTATACATTTTTGTTTTCTAGGATAAAAAAACATTTGATTTCATTGACTTGTTGGGTTATCTATTTTTATCTAGTTTTATGAGAAATCACATTTTTAAAATCTAAATTGTTCAATTTAACCATACATAAAGATTGGAAAAGATTAATGCTTTCTAATATGTGACGTTCAGTGTGAATATGTAGATCATTACGAGTGAGTTATTGTGGGAATATATATATTTGTCTGCAGATAAGCATAAACAAAAGTTGTGTATGAGAAGAAAAGTAAACATTATAGTTGTTCTCTCATATAAACATACATACATGCTTTTCTCTAGATTCATGAAGTACCTGGATTTATATGGAAAACGGCGGTGGACTACCCGTCAGGTGCACATCCATGTAATAGGACTCAGCGAAGAAGTGTTACTGTTAATTCCAGTGTTCAAGATAAACAGCATGTTTATCTGCGTATTTTAAACAAAAATATCCATAAAACCCCAATTAGTTCATACGCTTAGAGTACAGATACGCAGACACCCAAAAGAATCAAACTAGTTTGCGTATTGTACGCACCTATTTCTTAAACACTAGCGTAGTCGAACCTAGAATTGTTAATTCATTATTATGAAACAAAATACTCCTAATACGTCAAGTCATGAGAGTACTATCTTATTTCTCATGTGAAATATGAAATTCATCCAATTGTCCGAAATCAGGGGAGTACAATTACACTAAGGTACATTATCAAAATCGACAATACTCAATTGTTACCAAAACAGCATCCTGTCTCAGGGTACGAACGTTATGCTAACTCCACTCTTGGGCTCAGAAGCTAGATTCGCTCGCGCGGCCCGACTTGGAATATAGTCAATCAAATCATTTTCTCGTTGAAATTTTACCGAGAAGGTAGCGAGAAAGTGATTTGTTTGGCCGCGCGGGGCGCGCGAGTGAATCTAGCTACTGAGCCCAAGGTACAGATATAGTGGAGACAGGATGCCAAAACAGTGACTAAATACCCAATAAGTCGAAAATTATCTGAAGAACTGCTGACCTCCTATCACAACTCCATATTGCTTTACAAGTATTTGCTTACATGATGTGACGGAATTTGAAGTGAAATCTGTATAATACGAGCATTGGGACAAACTAGTACTCTTTGGATAAGATGAATAGTTTGAGGAAAATGGATTCATTCAGAGATAATTAAGTCGCATGTGAATTTGTCGCCAAAAACATCTTTTAAATATCATTTAATTACCTTTATAAATAGTCCTGCTTCATGACTGTGTATCATATAGGAGCCTTTATACAGTCTAGGTCTAAATTCTGCAAGTCTAGATTGACTGAATACACAGCCTCAAGAAATAAAATAATATAAATGAAGGTACAGTAATCATTTTGAATATCTCATAGACTAAATTTTAGTCTACTTTATAACGTACGAACGTGATTGGACATAATCCGTTACCCAAGGGTAGAAGATTGAAGTTGAAATCTTTGGTTATCGAAGATGGTGTTTGGAGAACCAAAAATTATGTAACGAAGTGGACCAAGTGGTCATTAAATATAATGCACTTTCAATGGATGTTTTGTATGGGATGTATTGACAAAGTCAAACCAGTTTAAGAAGTCTCCGGGTTTCGATCACAATCCAGATCGACCTCAAACCGTCCTATTGTCACCATACAATGTCATATTACATTGAAAATTATATTTTTCTTTAACATTGGATACAACTCCATCAAATGACACTATATATTGACAAAGGTTTGCGTAGGCCTATGTGCCCCCAACAACCCATCCTGTCTCAGGGTACGAACGTTACGCTAACTCCACTGATCTGTATAACGTTCGTACCCTGAGACAGGATGCCAACAACCCGTGGAGTGGCTCTTTAATATGATTTTATGGAGTCCATTTTCGTTTTCAATTGAATATCTGTGTGTTCAATTAAGTATTATTGTGAATTGTTTAATCGTTTTAAATGGTATGATTAAACGATTCAGTGTATTTTTTTCATTTTTGATTATTTCTCTATCCATGGAAATTTTGTTTAACTGAATATCGACACGTTTATGGTGATACGATGAAAATATAGTAAATCTATTTTCAACACTGGAAACAATACATACTGGTATTTTAAAAGAAAAATAACCCTATTCTTCAAGGGGCAGTAGCACGTTATAAGGTGATGTCATGAACACAAAGGGTTCCAATTGAAAGACAATTATGTATCTAAACAAGATGAACCAGTAATAAATCAAACATATGATGTAAATTTTAGCCATGCGATTTCTTTTTCTTACACAAAATAAATTAAAGATGTTCACTAAAAATATTGTTAATTCATTATTATGAAACAAAATACTCCTAATACGTCAAGTCATGAGGGTACTATCTTATTTCTCATGTGAAATATGAAATTCATCCAATTGTCCGAAATCAGGGGAGTACAATTACACTAAGGTACATTATCAAAATCGACAATACTCAATTGTTACCAAAACAGCATCCTGTCTCAGGATACGAACGTTATGCTAACTCCACTATATCTGTACCTTGGGCTCAGAAGCTAGATTCGAGCCCAAGTGATTTTTGACACCAAAATAATACATTTAGCATTAACGTTCAATTATCAGTTAAATTTTAAGATATAAAATATCAAAATGCGTGCTACTGTCCCTTTAAATTCCTTCAAGAATAAATATCTAGACGGTAACTCATCTAATCTTTGCTCACATTATTCGAGGAATCCTTTTCTATCAATTCTCAAGACAGATTAACATGATCGTTTCATAAAGAAACAAAAGCACTTCAAACAAATCTATAAGGCTAAGAATATGCCGTTATTCACTTCAGTCCATTCCAAACCCGGCCTTGACCTTTGACCGTTTGGGTCAGCGCGTGGTTGGTGATGTTGACATACTGAGATGCCAGCACGCGGAGGCAGAACGCTGCTTTCTGTAGCAGACGATAGATGTGTGTCTTGACTCGGATCGTACTCGAAGGTTGGCAGGCTTTTGATCGTTTTGGAAGTCGTTTTGGTAACAGGTAAAGAAGTCTTATTCATACCCAATCTTTTCTTTGATTATTTAATCTCTTTCAAAGTCTTTGGGTCTGATGCCATTAGTTCAGACATAATTTTGGATATTTCGTCTGGTTGATTTGCTTTGCTACTCGTCACTGGCACTGGAGAAATTGGTTTGATCTCAATGAGTTGTTCAAATTGCGTAGTTGGATCTTTTAAAACAGGAATCTTTATTTCCTTGGATATTTATCATGGTTTGGTTATTCTATTTTTACGGTAACGTATGATCACACAAAAGGAACGTCCACAAATCAATTTTAGCATCACATTCATTATTATTTTAGAAACAAAACTCATACTGTTTTAATTTTGTCAGTTTAATATGTTGTGATACATATGATTAAAACGAGAGATATAATATTGTAACACATTGTTAAAAGTGTTTTGTGATAAGGGTACATAATATTACAATGTTTCATAAAGTTAAGCATATATGACATTTATCAACCATACTCTCAATATTTATTGTGTAACAAACTATAAAACAGCATGAGATATATATAAGATGGCATGATAAAATTCTCTTCTTTTCAATCGAAAATATCATTGCACATAAACTGTAATATATATTTCATGATTATGAAATTGAAATATATACATATGATATTTGATATATAATCAAAATTGGCTTTTATTTGTTGTAATATTGATTTTGTTGAACATGGACATTTTAAAGAAACATGTAAAATTGACACTTGGTTGTTGTATGAGTCAACAAGGTAACAAAACTTCATCTAATGTAATGTCAAAGGTATAAATGTCTATTAATATCATAGAGAGCAGGTAAATGATATTGTCAAGCTGAGTGAGTACACAGCTAAAAGGTTTTACTTAAAGCTCTGCCATATGCAAGGGTCTGACATTTGACATGAGTCAATTGTTTGTGTGTCCCAAAAATGTAGCACTGTCAGTGTTATATATAAGGTGTACTGTATAGCTGAAGTGGATAAAAATGCAATGAAACATCAAACCTGAAATTGATGTTTTCTTAAAAGCAAAATAAAAAAAAGGGGAGGGGGGGGTAGTTTTTCTCCTGATGTGCCGCACCAGTTAGATTCGTCGGAATCATTTAGTTGATCCGCAAACCTCCAAAAACATTCAACCCTTCAAAATCACCGTAGAGAAGCGCACAAACCCTTCTTGTCATTTCTTAAAAGAAAAATAAACTTTACTGTAAATGAAAAAATACGGTAGTAAACTAAAGTTTAAAACAACAATGTCACAAAACTTTATTTAAAAAGTGACCAACCCCTGTAAATATAATCAAAACTTTAAACTGAAATATAACAACAACCAACTAAATTTTGATAAATGAAAGTAAAAATCTGATTACCCATAACATGGTTTCAGTTAGTTTTACATTTAAACTGTGATATAAAAAATTCAGAAGTATTTGTTGAATTTTAATATCACAATTTGATTAGAATGATAAGAAACAAACAACCAAACCTTGAGCAAATGTTTTTCATAACTTCAACATCACAATGTTTCTTGAATGTTGGCTCAGAATTTCACTTCCAGCCAACCTATGATTGTTCAGGCCTGTTTGCTCTTAAGACTTGTACTGTGGGCTTTTGACTTCCTATGATAAATAGAGGCAAATTTCAAACAGGCTTTGTTTGCCATATTTCTGGGTCTACATCTTGTTTTCTCCTGCTAAAATAAACAGAAGCCTCGTGTACTGTATAACCTTGATACCTTTGTATTTTAGCTGTTTGGGTCACAAGTAATAAATCATGATATTTTGACTTGAGTTGTTTGATGGTGAACTTGCAGTTGCCCCTTTTGATAAATTCCTAATATTAATTTTATGTAAGATAGTAGTGCTCCAATGCGTCTTTCAATAATCTTTAATCGACAACGCAATTTCATATAACTTTTCATTCATCATTTACCTCCCTTAAATGTAATCTTATCTTAATGCATTGCAAAAACTTTTGAAGACAGATAATAAAATATAAAATTACTATATCATTAGTTTTGTAACTGTTCAAAAACATGTCAATTCAAATATTTAGAAAGTTATGACATATTTCACATACACCCAAATGATCGATGAAACAATATTCATGATAGTTTGTTGGTACAATGTCCTCACAAACAAATGTATATACCGCATTTCCTCTAATAATCGCCGGGTCTCCAATAAGCGCCGGGCCTCTAATAAGCGCCGGGGGGTCATTAGTAGTTGAGAAAATAAGCGCCGGGCCTCTTATAAGCGCCGGGTCTAATAATCGCCGGGTCCTAACCATTAGAAAAATGCTCCCTCTGTAAACATTTTACAGGTATTCATGGTAAAAGACGGCTTAAAACAATCTTAAATTTCTGTGAAAGAAATAAGTGCCAGGTCTCCAATAAGCGCCGGGCCTCTAATATACGCCGGGGGGTAAAGGGGTGCTGAAAAAATAAGCGCCCGGGCGCTTATTAGAGGAAATACGGTAAGCATACTCTTAGTTCTTTTAGTGTACTTAAACTCAGAATTAATCCTGAGGCTGAAAATATATAGCTTTTAAATGAATGGCATTTTGACCTTGTCCAAAACAGTACCTTTGTTATGATGACATTTCATCGATTTATTTAATTTTTGATGAAATTTTCATGTAAGTCTTTTTGCTGTCATGAGTGCAAAGAATGTAAAACAATACCTATATTGTAACTACGAATGAAACCTATCTGTGCCATCACTGCACTAATTAGGATAATGATTATAAAATATGGGCAATTATCCAATACTAAATACCCAGTATGGTTAATAATTAAGACAGAAAATTGTTTTGACATTTGATAATAATTAATGAAAGTTATCAATTGTGATAACTACTTACTTGGTATAAGCTGTAGCTAATGTTCAAAGTTGCAACAGCCTGTGATAGCAAAATATGTTTAATTGAAAAGAAGATGTTTATCAAATCAAGATAACTGTCACTACCAGGTATACAAAAAGAATCTTTTTAGCCAAAGTTTTATTGGTTATTGATCATAGTCAGATCAAGAGGCTTTGTAAATCAAATTTTACCGTTATTTCTCTATTAATTCAACCCTAACATTTTTAAAAGATTTTCAGAAATGTCTATGGTTGAACTAATTTCACTTTTGGTGGCTCATTTGGTACTATGGTTGAAATATAGATATCAGGAAGTTATATTATATATATTAAAAAATAATTTCCATAGATAACCTCATGAAAATGCCAGTTATCATAATGAATATACTATTGATTGATTACTTCAGCAGAGAAAATTACACATTGTAATTATTAATTTTATTTTTGCAAATTAAACCATTATTTTCAGCAGTGATTGAATCACAGGAACATAAAGTTTTGACAGTTGGTTGAATTTTTAGATGTGATGTGTATTTGTGACATCAGAATAATAGTATATGGTCGAATTTTTGGAGATTTACGGTAATCATTTCATACAAGTTTTTAGCTAGATTATTGAGAGGTAAAGATGTGTTCTCTGTTGACAAGAATAGCTTCCCTGTTATGTGTTTTGGACACCGCTGGCATTCCTGTCATTTCTTTGATGCATGTTCAGCTAACAAACCTGTCTTAAACTGTGATTGTATTCTAAATTAGACTTTTTGTCATGTTGACTTTCATGCATATTCCACTAAACATTTTTGAAAAGAAAGACATTCACAGAATATTAGATAATAAAGGATGATGTAACAAACTACCATAGTTTGTCAAACCTAAACAAGATAAGAGTCTATAAAGTATATCAAGAAAGCTGAGAACTTGAGTCTGTAAATGAAGAAAATTCAGTCTCCCTTTCGTTATGTTCAATATTTTTCAAACTTAAATTATGTGAAGAATTTGTATCAGAGGGAGATTTTTGGACTGGATATGCTGTATCAGAGGACATATGACTCACATCTCACATATCACTTACTGAAATTCATTCACTGAATTACTTTTCATCATTGAATTTGAGCATTTACGGTCATAGGCTACACATTGATTTATGTACCGTTTTTGTGTGAAAGTTACAGTATTTGGCCTTACCTTCTTGTATTTTTTATGCCCCCGAATGGGAGATTCCCGGGGGTACGGTATATTGTTTTTGCTCCCGTCAGTCTGTTTGTACCAAAAAACTTTTGCTCATAACTTTTAAATTGCTATGGGGTAGACATTTGATATTCCACAAGCTCTCTCCCCAGTATCTTCAGGACCTTGTCACTCCATATGCTCCACCTCGATCGCTCCGCTCTTCCACTCTGCTTCTTCTTCAAGTCCCACGTTACAATCTAAAGTCCTTTGGTGCCCGATCCTTCAGATACAATGCTGCTCTGCTCTGGAATTCATTACCTCATGAACTCAAATGTGCTCCCTCTCTCTCTGTATTCAAATCCCATCTCAAAACTCATCTGTTCAAACGCTACTTCTAATTTCAATTCAACCTCATGTTCTATATGTATATATATGTATATATTTTATCTTTGTAATTGCGCATTGAGCATAAACCTTGTTTATGGAGGTCTGCGCTTTAAAAGTACTCTTATTATTATTATTATATGTGCATCTCTCATGACAAGACCTTTCAGGTGAGGTCATAATTTTCATTTCATGACCTTGACCTTTGCGCAGCAAGCATTTTTCGAAAATTTTAACCTTGACAAAAACTTGTGATTGGATAGAGATAGATCTATGATATTTCACATGTGCATCTATCATGATAAGACCTTTCAGATGAGGTCATAACGTTTGACCTCATGACCTTGACCTTGGCATCAAATGCATCAGTGTTTCACAAACTCAGCTTGTTTGCTTATTCATCATATAATCTGCTGATTTAGATAGAGCTGAAAACATCTTTGCTTAAAAATATTGTTCATAAAAAATATTTGTACGGAGAATATATAGAAAAAGCTATAATATTATTTTGTATAAGCAGGTCAGAGGTTAAGACATAACAGCTTGTGGCTGAAATGTTATAAACATTATTGATGTCATTTTGATATCTATTAATGTTAATCTTTTATTTTCTGTTTTCTACCACAAAGAAATATTAAGACTTCGGATGATGATTAAGCTGGAGGATTGTGGAACAATTAAATAATAAATTACACTTCCAGTGTAGTAAGCTAAGTTAAGGCTGTGAAAGAATTTGTCCTTTTGTCTTTCAGAAATGTCTTAACTTCAAGTCTTCCATTGAGGCTGTTTAGGTTTGATATTAACACAAAAAGTTTTGTTAAATTCTTCTCTTCTCACCAACAATTATTTTTATTTAGACAGGCAATTTCCTATAATAGGTTTTTCAAATTTTTGTATCCATAAAATCGTTTTTGTGAAATTTTCAACAAATGAAGAATAAATAATTCATGAAATTTAGTCATTCTCATTACATTGTCAGTTTCTTTTCTAACAAATGAGGAAAAAATTGATTAAAATTACCAAATTTGACTTTGATATGGAAAACTTAGAGAAATGCAACAAAAGATGCCTCATTAATTGTGCAGCAACATAATTCTTGTTTGCAGATAGCCTAATCTGTTTGCTTTCAGTTGCCTGGGGAGCACCATTAGAGTCTCTGGAGATTCAGCAATTGTATCTGTAATATTACACATCAAAGAAATATCAGAAAATCATTGTAGCCATCTCCCTGACAATACTAATGACATGTAGGGACCAACTCAAGCAGTTCAGCTGTGGGAAGAGTTTATTTCTAGAAACGCAGATAAAACAAATCATAGTATTTTCATTAAAAATGGAGTTTATGTCCAGATCGTGTAATAATAATTTTGAGCTTACGGGAGTGTAGGCTGTTAAATTGAATGGAGGTAAAGTAATGATTTTTCATACATGAAGCTGCCATCATATCCTTAAACATGATCATATAAGATATCAGGTTTAAGTAAGTTTTTAGGAGAAATACAAAGAATTCTGTTGGTAAGAAATGAAAAGATCTTGTTAGTGTTGGGATAGAAATTGCCATTATTTTAAAGATATTTCAACATGTTTTTATTGTGATTTATTCATTATTTTTAACAATATTAATTTTATATATAATGCCAAAAATCAAGTACCACCATGGAGCACGATATTGGTTAGCAAGCTGGCCTCGAATGCCAAAGGTCCTAGTTCAAATCCTGGTTGGGACAATACAATTTTTTGAACTGGGTTCCCAGACTTTGTTGTGTCCCTTGGCAAGGCACTTCATCCATATTGCACTCACTTCACCCAGCTGTTAAAATGGGTACCTTTCAACAGGTTTTACGGACCTTGTGGTCGTTAAGCGCTTGATATCAGCTTTGAAAGTACACTTCCTTCAGGGTAATGATGAAGGTAGGGCATGGACTCGGAGCAGATACTAATACCTGGAAAAAGAGTTATACATATATCCTCATTTATTTTTTTAACAAATTTACCTATAAATTTCACTTTGAAAAAAAAGACAAAATGGTCAAATCATCTCCACCATTATCAGACTTTTCTAGGTTTCTCTAGCTAGTTTCTAGTTATGTCTCCCCCCTAGTTTCTAGGTTTCTATAGCTAGTTTCTAGGTTTCTATAGCTAGTTTCTAGGTTTCTATAGCTAGTTTCTAGGTTTCTATAGCTAGTTTCTACGTTGTCACTGCATGAGAATATATAGCCACTACAGCTTCCATTCATTGGCGACTTCTACTGCTGACACTGGAGGGTCCAAGAAAGCATTTATGTTCATATATTGTAGGAAGTTTTGTTTATGAATGTACCATTGTCATCGAGCAAGCAAATGACGTTAAGAGAGATGAAAATGACCTTACAATGACCTGTTATTGCTTTGAAAAACTACACTTTTGTGAAGTAATAGATGTTATGGAACAGCTGCTTGTTTGCATCAAGATGACCGGTGTAACTTGTTATTACGAAGGAATTTTTTTTTTGGTATTGTCAATTTAAAGTTTATGAAAAGATAAATATAAATGTGATCTTTCAAACTAATAACATGAAAATAAAACAAATACATATTGTCAATTCAAAATTGATATTGTGCAACATGATCACTACAAGAAAGCTATAGAAAAAATCTGGAAAGACTTCTAAATGAAAAAACCCAAGACTGTTGATATTGTTGACTCATGATTGTTATTTTAGAACAGTGAAGGAAAGTAGCGGTGATCATGCACACATGTAAATGATATCTGATCATCTTGGAAACTAGTCTTGTGTGTTAAAAACAAGAACTTTTGATATTGTCATTCACAAAAGTTACTGTACAACTTGTTGGCATCAAGATAGCTGAAGATGGTCTTAAAGATCTGTTATTGGAACAACTGTCAACAGAAAGACGCCTTGGCGTGAGTGTGAGTGAGAGTGGATGTATTGCTCGATGAGGGTACAATGAGATTGCTAGCTGTGCTAATCACAATGGTCAGAATTTGTCCATTGTCCAGCGAGTCTTGTTTGCAGTGGAAAATCAATGCTTCGGAAATATCTTGGCTCCGTAATGGCCAATGCTATGATTTCTCATGCTTTCGGCAAATATCATGACATACTTGATAGTCTTCTTCATTCTTTTTCAAAAAATGTTAAAATTATTCAGCTCAAAGATTGGAGAGCCAATTTGCAAGCATATCTTAAAAAAATTAAAATTATTTTTTTAAATTCTGTATTTACAATTATATGATGCTTTTTGTGTTCCATATGTCAAACACAAGCAGTGGCAATAACTATGATTTAAAAATATGATTGGCTACATGAATAATTCATCAATACAAGAAAAGAATAAGGGATTCTTTTTTATTATCATTACCAATTTAATATTCTGTAAAACAATTTTATATTGTCAATCCATGATTGTTATGGTTCAACATGTTGGAAAAAAACTGTGTAAGGAAGGTTTTTACCAAACACTTACATTTTCTTTACATTTTCTTATACACAAAGTTAATTTAACTGTTATTCGCTTCACTGAAGCAAAAAATTCCATTCCGTATCTGCTTAGTGATCACTTGATGTGTTTTATGGTTGTATTACCACCAATAAGAGGACTGCAGATGCAGTGCTAATTCTAACAGGTCTATCAGAGTAGTGGACATTAATGACTGGAAGTGGCGATAAGATAATGAATTTTCATCATTCGGGATAATAAAGTTGGTCTATTTCTTGTGTAATGGCCTCGTAAACACGTCTGTTCTCTGATTGGTTGGGAAGTAAGAGCTCTATGTTGACAACAGCCACTCAAGTTTATGAGCTCTGTTGATTTGCATGCTTGTTGTCAATGAATAGTTGTTCAGTGGTACTGGATATGGATAGTCAACCGTGCTGCAAGTGAGTGGTGTATTGGTAGGGAAAAGATATTTGAGTTAATTAGGAAAGCAATCAAGATTATCACTAACAAATCTCCTTAAACATATTTTAAGAATTCAATGATCTTTTTTGCAAATAGCCGCCACTAATGGCTGAAATATTGCCCAAGCGGTGTTAAGCATTAACTCAATCACTCACATTTTAGCTCATCTGGCCTGTAAGGCCCGATGGCTTTATGGCATGGCATGGTGTCCGGCGTCCGTCCGTCCGTAAACTTCTTCTTCTTCTCCAGAACCATTAGACCTAGAAAGCTGAAACTTGGTGTACAGACTCCTTGACTAGTGTCAGGATTATAAATTGTAGCTTTGGTGGCCCTGTGGCCCCTAATAAGTGGCTATGTTGATTTCATCTGATGAATTTCAACAAAAAGTGTATATCTGGTTTTAGGTAGCTTGATCAACTTTTTGGTGAAATTTTTTTAAATTACAATTTCTAATCAAGCAAACCGTGAAGAGCTACAGAGACAGTGGCTCATTTTAAGGAATAACAAAAATTCAAAGTTTACAACTCCATTTGAATATCACTTGAAATTATTTACTTGAATGTGATATTTTACATGGTATAAATAGTTTTCCTCAGAAATAAATACTTTGAGTGATTCATGCTTCTCTTAACCTGGCTTGTCACATAAACAAGAATAATAAAACCCTTGAAATGTTTCCACTAAAAACCTTTGAAAGATATACTTAAAGAAGTGGAAAACTTGATCTGCAAGCAAGAGATAAAACTTTTATTTTTACTTAACAAGGGACAGAAGAAGAAAAATTATCTTGACACTGATGGTGTTATCAATTATTTATTTCTTTGTTAAAACTTTTATTACATATTTTCTATAATAAACTTTGTTACGTTTTCTAACTTGCTGATAATACAAATAGATCAAAAGTTTCAGAAATGTGATGTTATCAAATTCATCATCATGTCTTCAAACTCATGGATCATAAAAATAGGGAAATTATTTCTTATCTTCTGAAGCTATCAATTAAAGTTTATTGCTAGGTATTGAGACTACATAAATACCTAGAAGAGGTAACATTTGTTTTGAATACTGGTTGAGCAAACTCCAACTTTCAGTTTCAAATTACATTAGATTATCTTGTCTATAACAGAAATTTTACGGCAAACTAAAACAAGTTTTTATCATCAAGCAACAAAAGGCAAATGTTTGAAAAGTTATTTCATACTTGTAAATGTTGTTTGCACACAAAAGAAGAAATTAGTTATTCCCGTTCATTTAAAGTTTTCTTGCCTTAGGAAATAATCAGGCGTGTTTTCATAGTCCATCTTTCTTGAGAGCTACTTGATATTTTAAGTATAAGATTAGAATAGAAAGCGTGACACTATCTTTTTAATTATGTCTTGGTAAAACAAACTTTTTCAGATAATGTTATCATAATTGTTTTTCTCATTACCTTCAATGAGTGTTTTATGTAAGCGTGTATAATTCAGTTTATCAGTAGCTTGTGAGCTCAGCTAAACATCTTATCATGGTTCACAACACAGTGATAGAACTGTGATACGGTAGCATCATGTAACACATGCGCTGTGTTCTTGGCAATCTCTTTACCAGACTGAATGAAGAAGACTTCAATATTTAATGAAGGCTTGTCTGTCTGGAGCGAAAGAGTAAAATATATTTTAGATGAAAATTATTTGAGGAAATTTTAGCTCTGTACACTTTGTATGAGGTGATATCCAGGTAGACAGTTATATAACTTAATTACAATAGCAGAGACCTGTTTGCATAGGAAACTCAAGTTTTAAGAATAATATATTTGTAATAAAGGGATTGAAGTAATTACACTTGGCTCTGACCTCCCTTAACTTCTATTAGATTAATTAATTAATCTAAAGACAGGGAGAGTAAAATTGTTGAAATAAATTTTAATTGGAGGCTATTGAGCTGTGATTTTGCACAAATCATAACTAAAGAACAAGATTTCTAGAAAATTACTTTTTGGTTTTCAAATCATAATATTTTGGAGTTATCTGCTGAAAAAGTGAGGAAACGTTATATGAGAAATCTGTGGTTTTATATATCAAGATATATATATGCATCCTGTTTTGTTATTCTAACAGGACTTCAGCTTAAAGAAGTCAATCAGACCTTTCTTCATACAAATTTACTTTTCACTGCACTGTATGTGAAATTTGTTAAAGATCAAATGTAGCCCAAATCCCTTACTTGAGCTAAGCTTGGGTCTAGACAGTTGAATCCTGCCCTAAAGAGAGGACAGAGTTGTGTGCTGGTCTGGGATCAGAGACAAGAGGCAATGTATTAGAAGAGAAGCAGTGTTTAATCATGATATGCACCTCGGTGATATCTCAGTCTTCAGCACTGAACTGTCAGTCTGACTGTAGACTTCGTCACTGTCCCTTAAATCATTATTTTAATCATTCTAAAACCTCTTTGATGAAAATCTAAATCATGCTTTGACCAAATGACCTTGGACATTGTTCCAGTTATGCTAAACATGAGAAGTTAGCAATTGATTTCATGTGATTTTTAGTAATATATTTTACAGTGGTCCCAGTATTAATCATGTCTTATTGGAGTAAGATGGTGGGAAACCATGAATCTTTGTGAATCTATTACAAAAATACTTTTGTCAGTGATGTTGTCATAGGAAAGTTATTTATTTTATCCTATCTAATGATACATTTGTTTGTTTGAAGAATCTATTTGAGCAAAAGTGTTGTCAATAGATGGACTCTGTACAAACTGAGCTATGTCTTAATGAAATAATGAAATATGACTCACAATGTCAAAGTTATGTAGTTAGAATTTTACTTAATTTCTCCAAGAAAAGGATCCATACAGAAGTGATGCCATTTTTATCACCAATCAAATACAAGGAGAAAGGTTGACAATTTAGAGGAAGACTCGACAAGGAATAGTGCAATCAAATATTTCAAAGGTTCATAGAGTAAGTACTGCAAATTGTCAGTGCTTTCTATGATATCGATCTGTGCTTTTAGGTCTGTTTGGGAAACTGAATTTGTGAGATTTCTCCCAAGAAATTGGTATGGTTCAGGTCTTGGGCAACCTATAACATATTTTTCAGTGACTTATTCATATATTTTGAATTGAATAAATACCTTACTAATGAGATTTCAACTTCTAGTTCTAGATATATTTTACGTTTCATGAAATTATTCATAAATAAGGAAGTGTCCTACAGACTTGTGTCACCCTCCTAACCTGAGGTTTCACTACACAAGTACTTGAGTGAATCTGAAGGAGCTAGCCCCCAGGTTACTAGGGGTCATGAGGTCCATGTTTCTCTATTCTGTCTAATGAGCTCTCTCAAGTAGCCCACATACTAACATTAAGTCCCTAAACATTTACTTGAATTTACTTTTTGGAATGCAGTCTAAAGTAAGAAGATTGAAAACCAAACATCCTTTATTCTGGAAGTCATTGAAGTCAAGACTTATAAACGTTTTAGTAAGTAATTATGTCTGCTGACACTTAAGCTCTTGAACTCTCTGATCAGAAAAGATAAAAAAAACCTTACTACTACTAGTTCTACAATTGCAAGTAATCGCTTTAAATATTAATGCTTTTATAACAGTTATATCAATAATCAGTTTACTTTTGATATGAAATAGCTTTCGTAGTCAAATCAGGAGTGAGTTGAAGCTAATTAATCAGCATGTTACGGGTTAGTCTTTTATATATTTGAGTTCCTTGTGGAAGGAAATTATAAATCATAACCTCTTTCCGGATGTTTCCTAATTCAATCCTTGAAATAGAGTTTTGATTCACATTCATCAGCTATTCTGTGGAATATTTGAAGGTAAATGTCTAGATAATGGAACTTACCAATGTTTTATTACATTCACAAACTTAATAAGTGAAAATATATTCTTGATTGAATGTTTGAAATAGATCAATTATCAGAAATTAAAATTTTAAGATTTTAAAATTGAAATTGGTAAATATTAGATTAATGGATTAATGGTGTTTCTATTGCAGGATTTTATTCTGCTTGATAAGTAATTCATAAATTTAGCCCTATAAACACTGTCCTGTTGTTAACTTGCTAACAAATGTTTCATACTTTCACTTGATTCTATTGTCATGGTTAAAAATATTTCTATCACAATCATGTGTTAGAATAAATTGCTTTTCTTTAAAAATCAAAATAAAATTTAAAGTTATCTTTTATTTGGATTCTTCTGACTAAAAATCTCTTCTTAACTCCAAATTTCTAAAAAAATGTCAACAAACTTAATACCAAAATCACGATTTTTCAAGTTTTGTCCTCACGTTCTCAGTTTGACCCCAATACCTCAGGGATGAAAAAAACTACTTTGATGTAAAGTATTTTCAGACAGTTACATCATGTGAAGCTACGTTTACAGCTGTCCCAGTCAGCTGTTAGTTCGGTAGCGTTTATGTTACCATGTTGCAAGTCAAGATTAGCCATCTCTCGTTACACATCTCATGCATGGGAATTCCTCCATTGCAGATTGTTTGGCAAAGTGTGTGAGAAAATTCCTATTTTCTGACAGAATCTCTTTTGTAGGTCTCTCAGTATGCTTTGTGATATTGTCTTCTCATTCATTACAAAACATTGCTTTGGTAATGAGCTTCTAAATAAGATGTTAGGGAATTGGAAACCAGGGATCACCCTGCATAAGTAGTAAGTAAGTAAATATTTCCTCTACATTTAACTCAGTTAGAACTGATTCAGGATATTTTGATATAAGTTGTGGCTTAGGTACATTCTGGATTCACAAGTTACTTCAAAATTGGTATACAGAAGAATACCAGTACTGTGTAAGATCCACTGGAAACAAGGTAACACATTTATTTCTAACAATGGATTGTAAGTGTCCACGGCATAATAAGCCAATGGTATCTGTTTGGGTCATATAAGGAAACTGATGGAAATTACCAAGGCCAAGTGCTTAAATTTCTTTTGAAAATTACTATAACTTCACGCCATTGACATTTTTATATGCATACAATCACGTATGCATCATACAGAATTGGTTGGTGAATAACATTCAAGGAATGCCAACAGCTTTTGTCAACTGGAATGTGGTTTAACCAAAGAATAAGTAAGTATTGGTAACTTAGCTTTTTGGGAACTGATTACAGATGAAAATATCTATAAATATCTAGGTCTTATTTAGATGGAACTTTAATAAGAATATAGAAGCAACTGTCTAAGTGTTTTCAAATAAAACTTGTGTAGGTTTCGTCAGAACTTAAATGAAGATTATTTATTTTATCCACCTGAACCTGTACAATAGGGTAATATATATAAGTACTGCAGTGTAATCATGTTTGATGATCACTAGGTTGGCAGGTAGTCTAGGGCCTCAGATTCAGTGAGCGTGTAAGAAAGGAAATGACAGTCTGCAGTATTATGTATGTGTACACACGCTAGCAGTAAACTTGTGTGTGGCTGTGACAGAAAGCAGAGCAAGTGTAAATTTTATGGATTTGGGAATATTATAACAAGTTCCAAGTTGATCAACATCAGCTTGACAACTGGTCTCACCTCACTAAGTGATAGACGGAAAATGATTTTCACTGCTTCACTCACAGAGGATAGCAATAAAATTGTCTGTGTCTGTGACAGAATAGTGCCGGCATGTGGAGGGACAGGGAATATTATAACACTTACATATACACCAAGATTATCATCAGTTTTCAGTTAGTATAGCATCTACGGTGCACCTCCAGTGTTCATTGAAGAGGTGTTTAAACTGTCTGTGTCTGTGACAGGATAGCAGTGTAGGTATATATTATGATCCATTCATATTTACCATGTTGATCGCCATTAGGTTGGCAGTTAGTATAGCATCTACAGTGCACCTCCAGTGTTCATTGAAGAGGTGTTTAAACTATCTGTGTCTGTGACAGGATAGCAGTGTAGGTATTTATTATGATCCATACACATTTACCATTGTTGATCACCATTAGGTTTGCAGCTACTCTAACATCTACAGTGTACCTCCAGTGTTCATGTAAGAGGTGTTTAAACTATCTGTGTCTGTGACAGGATAGCAGTATAGATATTTATTATGATCCATACACATTTACCATGTTGATCACCATTAGGTTTACAGCTAGTATAGCATCAACAGTGTACCTCCAGTGTTCATGTAAGAGGTATTTAAACTGTCTGTGTCTGTGACAGGATAGCATCGAAGGTATTTATTATGATCCATACACATTTACCATGTTGATCACCTTTAGGTTGGCAGCTAGTATAGCATCTATAGGGTACTGTATAACTGCAGTGTTTGGTAAAAAGGGGCTTAAACTGTGTGTCTGGATAGCAGTACAGGCGTTTGGAAGGATAGGTAATATAATTTGCACATCTACCAAGTTGATAACTTCAAGGTAAGCAGTCCTACACCTTAGACCAATGTGACGGAAGTAAAATGATTCTTTTGATCCGGCACTGCTGTGTTGACACAGACTGCCAGTGAGTTAACTCATGCTTGTGTATGTGGCTATATAGCAGTGCTGGCAGATGGATGTCAAACAATTTCATAACATTTGTGCAGCCGAAGGTAGGAAGTTTCACACCTAGCTAGATCTAGGGCATGTGTGGAAGAAAAGAAATGATCCTAAAAGAGCTACTCCGTGATTTTCATTACATATTTTTTGGCTTTGATACCAATTTAGATGGCATGACTCATTATTAGAATTGTAGAAGTCTCACATATTCACCCTCAAATGGCAATTTTATGATAAATACCTATTTTCAGGATTTTTTAGAATAGTTATATTATTCTTCAAACTTCAAACTTACAAGAATACCAGTTATAAAGCCTATCTAACATGTTCAAATCCTAAATAAAATGTAATAGTTTGGTGTTGAAGTTGATAACTTGATATGGTTAAGGTAACTGAGAGGTAGATATTGTAGTTGTGAAAATAATTATGATATGATGTTGTAACATTGCAACATATTGTAAGAACTACAGGAAAATGAGAAATGGTAGAATGAGGTGGATTATGGATTCAATCATTGGCATTGAAAGAGAATGTTCTTATATGGTGTAATTGGCAAAAATTGCTGCTATGAATGCTTTTCCGCCTTGCAAAAGGTAACAAATAGGTCACGCAGAAAAACAACATAAGCACAGCGTGAGAACACATATAGAACAATTGACCATATGATTGCTTACCCATGTATGTTGATTCATGAATGATGAAGTGCTACTATCTATGGCACTTCTGAATGTCCTATGAAGCTTTTGTGTGGTTATAATTGTTGTCTATAGCATATATCCTGATAGCGCTAAGTTGTTGCCTATAAGTACCAGTGGGCCTCTAATATTATTTAGTGGCAGTCATAAAGGGTAGTTGAGAAATATGTTGGACCTCTAATGAGCAACATGTAATATGCCACTATTTTGACAGCTCTTCCTTTTATTGTCTTTCAAAAAATTCTGACTCACTCAAAACAGAATAGGTATATAGATGACCTTAAAAAATATGATAAGGAATTGACAAACCATGGTATATGTTTAGTGTCAGGCTGTCATTGTCTTGGAAAAAAAGTCCAAGAATCTGTACTTTTCAAGATAGTGTGATCCTAAATATAACATTGTTACTATAGCCATTGAATGAATGAATGAATGAATGAATGAATGAATGAATGAATGAATGAATGAATGAATGAATGAATGAATGAATGAATGGATGAATGAATGAATGAATGAATGAATGTTTTTATTTCCTCCAGATGTGTGTCCGAAGATCACTACACATTAATACATACAATATTTACAAAAACAATTTTACAAATAACAAGATAAAAAAAGTCCAAGAATCTGTACTTTTCAAGATAGTGCGATCCTAAATATAACATTGTTACTATAGCCATTTATGTTGGTGCTTTCCTAATTTGGTTGACTGGTGAGAGCTCTTTTGTGATAAGTGTTGGTGATGATGTATTGTTGTTTGACAGTTGAGTTATTTCTGTGAACAATTTACTATTTAGCAAGTCATTCAGTCGAGCACTTCCAGGTAGCATGAAATTACCTGAAAGCTCTCATGCATTCACAGAACCTAGTGTTGTTTGATGTATGGCACTGGTTCATTGTCTTCAGGTGCAGCTGATTAAAATATGGTTGGAACTAGTTGTTGTTGGCTGGATCAATTAAATACCTCCTACAATATTGTGGTAGCTTTGTTTTACCAGGGCTTTAGAATGAAGCAGGATGCCTTTAAGAGACATTTATGTGTTGTGGTAAAAGAGATGATTATTTTTGCTTTCCCAACCTTTTTTATGGCTACATACTAGGCCTGCCAACAAAAAATAAGTGGCAACGAAAGCAGTGTAACAAACACATTTAAATACAAAATCACATCACAATTTATCAACATGAAATGATAAAGAACTGCATAGGAATATGATGAATCTTGCCCGCAGCACCAGACACAACCTAATCCTAGACTTTTTCTTCTGGGTTTACTTGACATCTTGTGATACATCTGTCATCCCTGACATTTACAATACTTTCTCACAAGCATATGATTTAGAATGGAAAGATAGAGGTCATAGAATTCAGATATAACAGGATTAAATTGGACATAGTAATAGATGGTGAACATCTACAGGGACTGTTGTTTCAATTATGACAAAATTGTATGTATTTTGCAGTCTTTTGTGTAAAAATATGATTTCAGGACAATTCAGGAACATTTAATGGTGTTTCTGAGCCGGTCAAACTGAACCTTGTCCAGGTGAACACGTTATACATGATAATGATACAAGTGCAGAGCTTAACCAATTTAATAATGTGCATATGCTCTTTTGCTTAGTGATAAATTTGAATTTGGAGGTCTCAGAGACAGACTTATTACACATTCATTGTGTGAAAATTCATCATATCTTCACATACTCAACAAAACCTAATATAATGCTTTGTTGCAAGGCAACCAGTATGTCCAGGGGATCAAGGGTATTGACCCTAAATCTTTTATCAACTTATTCTCCCTATTAATCCGATTGCAAAAGAAGTTCAGATGTTGAGAATAAGATTTATGTTTATGATAGATGGGGAACAAAATTTGAACATTCAGACTTGACTACCGCCAGGTCTTGATCATCCACAACACCATTTACTATATCTAAAGGACTACAGATATATTCTAAAAAAGACTGCACCGTACTTGTCAAAGTACAAATGTAATTGTAAATAGTACATATCATATCTGATAAGATGTAAATGTTAATGAACATGACTAATTCATTACCAGAAGAAAGTAAAACTCTGGGTTGCTTCAAGCAATTAATTCTTTAAGAGATTGTTGAAGCTAGCTTTACACAATTTCATCTTGCGAAACACAGGCTTAAAATCAAATTATCATTTGAAAAGGAGCAAGAACATTGCATCTTAAGAGCCTTTAAAAATCAAGCAATTAAGTAAATTCAATTTTCATCGGAATGAGACTGAGAATTCACTGTTTTTTATAAATGCTTGAGAAACAAAACAATTAAATGAATTCAGTGAGAGATACCACATGGCTAATCCAACAAGCTCCAGCTTGAGATCAATACTCAGCGGTCTTAGCCGATCTTGTAGAATCTTTAAGATCACGATCCAATGGTCGAATTCTGCTGTTTGTGCCTCGTCTGTGCCAGGGGGCAGTTCTCATATGTGATGTTTGATGGATGGAGGAAATTGCCATAACTTTGGGGAAGCATAATGTGAAGGAATTCATGTGGCAGGCACCTGCAGTGTTTGCTTGTCACTTGGGATGTGCTTTTGTTTTGATTTGTAAGTTTTGTTGTTCTTATTTTGTGATTTAAACTTTAGGAGCTGTATCTTGTATTGGTAACACAAGACATTATTGTTTTTATTACTCTCATCTGCTGAAAATGTTATTTGAAGGCTTTGATTTACATTTTGATGTCTTATCAAATTTCTCGATTGGATATTGATTGTCACTGTTCTTGAGTTTTAGTTTGCGATTTCTCTCATATTTAACGTTGTCACCTCCTTCAAAAGTGGTCATATTTTCTTGCCTCAATCCTTGTACTTATGAGTGTTAGAAAGAAAACCCTTTTAAGATAATTTTTCTCTTCTATAATAATTTCACATATTTCCAATCTCTCCACAGGTGCACCCGATGAGTAGATGATGTGAGTCAAGGGGAGACAACCCCAGTACAATGGGTGATGAGTCCAGCGAGGAGTGTGGGGCTGGGTCGCCATCGATAGCGTGCCGTCTCCGTCTCCACCCGGTGGAGCGGTTGTGTACCACCCTGAAACCTCCTCCCTTCCCCGGGTGGCTCAACGACAGTGAGGTGGAACACTTCAAGAGGGATTGTTCCAGTTGGAGGGCATATGAAGGTATGAATGAATTTTTGTTGTCTTTATAGCAGTTTATGAAATAAGATTTACTAAGAGCCAGACTGAAGGTTATAATGTCTCCCCCAGCAAGGTCAGGATACATATTGTATAAGATAATGAAATGGCTTTATTATCAGAGACTCAGAGTGAAGATAATTTCACCTGATTATTATAAGGTAACCGAAAACACTCTAAAAAAATGTGTGGTCAAGTATTTTAGAGGGTCCTGATTACAAATTTAAGATCAAGATTAAGTTTTCGTAACTTTTCTTAATTGAAATATCATCAAAAATCAAAACCTTTTTTTAATTTCCATGATAGGGGATGTACATGCATTGACTGAAAAAAACACCCAGCATAATCAGAGAAAGAAACAACTCCTACCTGTTGATGTAATAATTACATAAACATTCTGAATGGTCGGTAAACAAAATTCACTACTTGTGCACTGTGGGAATAAATCAAAATTGTACTTTAAGGCACCACTCGAGCGGCTTTCATCCGCCATTTTGAAAGGTTAGCATTGCGAGAAAACAAATGTGCTGTAATATGCTTGTTCATTAACAAAATTAAGTAATAACTACTTGATTGATAGAAGAGGAGCATATTACAAATAATTCATAATAAAATTTATCAGTTGCTGCAGCTTTTTGTCGTAGCAATGCATTCCATGATCGTAGCTTCGATGATTGGCTTCATTTCACAATGTTTTTATTTTTTGAGAGATACACTTTATTTTTTATCAAATTGTCAAATCTTTTACAACTAAAATGCTTATCTCACAAACATATATGAAATTAAGTGTGAAATTATCATGTCAAATCATATATAATTGTAAACAGGGAAGTCCTCCTGAATTTCGTTTCCACAAAAAATACCCCGCTCGAATGGTCCCTTTAACTATAATGGGAAATCCCAGTGATTATTTGTTGTTACAGGATTGAAATAAACTTTAAGATTGTTCATCCAGGAAAAAAATGTAACAGACTTTCTGAATTTTTCAAAGGCTGTAATCATGCTCTGTGTTTGTAATCTTACCAATCCTTTTTACAAAAGAATTGTAGAGAAAGAATCAATCAATCTGACAAAAATACCCCTTACAAGTTTTGAACTATAAAAAAACTTAGAAAAACATTTATTGCTCAAAGCAAAGCTGAATGAGAATGTTGAAAAGTTTCCAAAGATTCAAGAGATTCTTTGCTTTCATGCCCTCATGAAGTAGTGATCCCAAATCTGTCAATGTTGGAAGCCTCGTCAAGTTGCCATTAGCTATATAGATGTTAGGAGGGCTGGACGACAGACAAAAGGGCGTTTGAGACTAATTAAGTCAGAGAGGAGTGTTAGTGCAGTGGTAGATTGAGCATCGGTCTGCCGACTAAACACATGCTGAAAAGTGATTAGAATTGATGATGTATCGGTCAGAGAAGTGTTGGTGTTAATCGGGAGGCTGAATGATTGGGAAGTGATTCGGTTCTGTATTGTACTTGTCAGGCAGAGATTCAGAAAATGAATCTCTATTGAACTCTTGGGAGTTATGTAATGGCGTCTTTATACTCCTAATGGCTTTTCTTGGCCTGAGCAAACAAATATTAAAGATTTATTGGTATTCTTTATGTTGATAAGTGATCTGAAAGCTGTGTTTTGTTATGCTTTGCTTGCTTTTATGATGATGGGGTAATGGCCATCGTGTATGGTAGATTAACTAACAACAGTTGTGGACCTTGGTCATTATGGTTGTCATGTTTTAAGAAGGCTTCTATTCATAATATTTATTGCCATAAAATGAATAGAAAGAATACATTTTTATCCTATTTAATATGAACATAAATTTTTTGTCTTAACTATTGATAATGTTTTTTAGAAATTCTAGTATGTGGAAATTATGACAAAATTTATAAACATAGAAAACAAAGCGAGTTTTATGTTAAAACATGAAATATTGAAATGAAACTGAAAGATTCCCGAAAGCAATCAAGGAAATATGTCAATACATGAAAAATTAATTTAATTTTATGATTTTTCAAAGATCTGTTTCCGAAATAAATAAATTAGAAAGCCCTGTTTCTAATTACCCCCTGTAAAATTCATATAACATATCTTTGTTCTGACAAAGGATGAAATAAACTATGGGAAATAAATTATACATGTAGATTATGTTCGTCTTGAGTATGTGGTTGATCCTGAATTTATTTCTTTGCATGTACAAGTTTGTTATACCTGTATATTGGCAATACATTTATTCAATGGTCAAAAAACCCTTTATATATACTATAGATCTCTGGAAAATATGAAATCCTGTTTTTCTCCCTTCATCGATATCTTTTATTCCTCTAGATTTACAGCTTAAGTCTTGTAGTATTTCATCATGAATATCCAGTTATCAGGGTGAGCTTCCGGTGATATCACATTGGAATATTCAGTGATAATTATTTTCTAATGTTATCTACTGTTTACTGAGTGAGTGATAGCAGTGTTTGTGTGAATTGCTCCTTGATTTGTCTCTAACTATGATAATTTATTCATTTACAGATATCTGTATTCATGGACGGGGTTCTTTGAGGTTTGGCTTGGGTGAGTAGAAAATCTTCACAACATTTGCATTTATATCCACTTTCTGCCAGAGATGGAAAATTATACAGCCTTTTGATTAGATATCATAAAAAGATCAGAGCAGCATTTCTCTGAATCAGAATTTTTTGTGAGTGATAACGGTTGAATATTTTTGTAAGATTGATGACAAGCTTGAATATCTTCAAATAATTATCAATTTACTGCAGTCTTTGTGACTCATTGTAACTGGATTTGAATAAAGAAATAACTGATGTAAAACAAAAGTAGTTTTTAACCCTTTCGCCCCTAAGGACCTAGAAACAAATATGTTTTGCAGACCCTTTTTTAGGTCTGTGGTTATGAAAGAGTTAAGCAAGAAATGTTTAAAGAGGAAGTAGCACGTTTTTTGATGATTTTATATTCTAAATTAATTTATTTTTTTTGTCAGTGACAATTGTAAGTTGATGCTAAATATATTATTTTGACAGTGTCAAAAATCTCATTACACAAGCCAGTCATAAATAGTCAGAGGACAAAGTATGAAGATTCACATAAAATCCATTGGTGGCCATTTTGTGTGAACACCTTTAATTCATTTTGTGTAAGAAAGAGGAATCACATGGCTAAACTTTACATTATATATTTAAAATATTACTGCTCCATTAAGTTTAAATACATTGTCTTTCAATTGGAACCATTAATTTTCATTTTTCTGACATCACCTTACATTACCCCAAAAATCGTGCTACTGCCCCTTTAATCTCCATGCTTTTTAGCCTTGTGATACAACATTCAATTGCAAAAGGTGAAGAAACTTTACCATTGGATTTAAGAAGTTTTAGAAACTTGTCTATGTTTCATCAGTAGCCGATATGATAAAGATTTCTCATTTAGAAAATTTGGCCCTTATATACCAATATAATAAAATCATCATTATCACGTAACACAAACTACCCAAATCTTTCTTTGAGTTTGAGATGCGCTCAAATTCAGCTTCATCAAAAATACCCATGTACAAAAAAACTTTTAAAATAGTGTTTATCTTAAAACAGTTTTATTAACACAAAATGAGTTTACACAGTTGGTTGACTCACATCCATGTATGTATTCTTACAACTACATTAATTATGAGTGAATTGAGCCAGAAATATACACCATATATGCATAGGTCTTACAAATGACTTTAGAGTATTAGAAAGGGGCAACGGACAACTAAAAGTCCTTTGGGTAATCACTTGGCTGTTGAACAATAATAAGTCTGACAAAAACAGAACAGTCAGCCACCTTGAGAGTTGTATTTGAACCCTAACTAACATCATTACTGATAGTCTGGGCTGAACCATACAAAACTTCACACAAAAACAGCTTTCTTTCTGTCTGTGAAGCTCAAGATGAAAGTACGACAAAAACTGCTCAAAAGTTTGTAAGTCTACAATCCAATTTAAGAATGGGGATTGAGAAGATCTTATAAGTGTTTTTTCTGATGTCCATCAGAATTGCACTACCATATTTAAACTTAGAAAAAAATTTGCTTGCGGCAAAGTCGTCTGCTAAATTCAAACTGCCAGGAAGTAAAACTACGAATGCGCAAAGTCCGAGCCTTGGCCCGTGTTAAATATAGATTACTCTCAATACTTCCGTAATTTATCACTTAAACTATTTACCTGAAAGAATTAACTTATTACAGATTTTTTTTATCAATGTGATGATTTCTTCTTCAAGACAAGAACATTTATTGGTTCTTGTAAAATATATTTTCATGTATCTTGTTGAATCAATATGAAAGAAGATTTTTGGACATTTGGATGAAAGGATTTTATGTAAAAGAACAAAAAGAATCTGAGTTGAAGTTGTGTTCATAGTGTTGCTCAAACCAAACAATATCCACTGGTATTCTTTGATCACATGGATAAGGTAAGAGTTCTTATGAAGGTTGAAGAAAATTGCCATAAGGATAGGATTGACATTGATTATCTTGACAAGAAATGGGAGTGAGAAAATGAAAAGCAGGATTAAAAAGACACTGTCTTCATTCTTCATCAGACTATGATGGCTAGATTACAACATATACAATAGATTACCATTTTTTTGCCACCGGAAGAAGGTGTAAGGTAGTACCTCATGAATCATGAGATATCAAATTAAAAAAAGTTGTTATCGGTAAGATTTGTCTCTTATGATGGATTATCTGAGTAAGAAGATTGTAATTGTCAGGTTCTACCACAATACATGGAGGTAATTGTGTTTCTGACTTTTTTTTTCATAATTAAAAATGGCAACAATTATATATAAGTAAAAGATGATTACAACCTTTAACCATAAGCATTTAATCTATGATAGATGGGCATGTTGAATATGAACCAATATATCATACATATGCTGGTATGTCAAACATGAATATGATCTTAACCCCTTGTAACAGTTATATTTGAGAGAGACATTTAAGTCTTTTGTTGTCAAGAAAGATTGCATCAAATTCTTCATTGTTTCAGCACTGCTACAAGAGCCAATTGATACTATTGATATATTTTAAATTAAACAAAATTAATTCCTCACTTAATTATAATGGTAACAGCTTTATCATTATCCAGAAACAAGATACAGTCTTGTCTTCCCCTTGAAAAAGACCATTTAATTGATGTGTTCCTGTCATAAGTCTTTCCAGTTCACATGAAAAAGCAGCCATTCTCAGAAGAATAATGACAAAGCGTCGCAGTTTTATACATCTGATAGAAACACTTTCACCCACGAGTTAATTGAATGCTGTCGTGTTCAGAAATAATGTATTATCCTTATTCCCATTCTCCAACTACCCTAACTGGAAATCTATTTGCAATTGCATGAAAGCAAATCTCCGTTCTTACACTGCCCCATCATTGTATATTGATCTTCATGATGGCCATACATTGACCCCTCTTCAAGACCTGCATCATCCCCCCCCCCCCTCCCCTTTTACAATGACTCCTATCTAAAACCTGCATCAACCCCTATGCACCATGATTAATTCCCCCTATTCATAGACAATGTCCATTTTGCTGCTCCCTGAAAGCTAGCCGATTGCTGGCTCCTCAAAAGAGGTAGAATTATCACACGTCTCAATTAGCGATGTTCCTCCAAAGGTATTACTTTCTTACAAGACAGTAATTTAGTTTATTTTGGCATGGATTGATGTGCTTCCAAGCTTGGACTGAGAGAGGAAATTGAAAATTGCTCTTTTTCGTAAAACCCTTCACTATTTGAAATGCTGGATTGATATTAAGATTATAGGAATGATTGCTTTTCGATAACAGTGTCAGTTTAAGATTATTCTGGTTTGCAAATAATGATGTTCAAAGATTGGAAATGTTTGAGAATATTTTTTTGTAAAGTAATTTCCATCAATGAGATGAGTTTCATAGTTTGTTTATGGCATTTAGAATTTTGAATTGGGTTTTACCAAAATTAAAACTGCCTTTATTCCATTCACTAGTTCCTGTTTGTTGAAATGAAAGGTTTGAACGAAAAAGGTTTCAAATAAGGATGTTTTTTAATTCATTTCATTTAATGAAAACTGTCTCATACTTAAGCCATCTTACTGGAGAAATGCTCAGTGCCAGACCATCCTTGTGTGACTAAATTACAGGACCATGAGTGGTATTGGTCCTGACCATGGCTGTCTTCATGAAGTATGTCTTGAGACACAGTCCAAATTGTGTCACTCATTTACGTACGAAATATATGTGCACTGAAAGTTATCTTAGGCATATAGAAGTGATATAGAAAGGAAAATCAAGTTTTTCTGAACAACAACTTCTAATTTTTAGCTCATCAGGACTGAAAGTCCAGATGGGCTTATGGCATGGCCCGTCGTCCGGCGTCCGTCCGTCGTCCGTCGTCCGTCCGTCGTCCGTCCGTAAACTTTTGACACTTTCGACTTCTCCTCATGAACCATACACATTAGAGAGCTGATATTTTGTGTACAAGTACCTTAGCATATGGAGATTCTAATTTGTAACATTGGTGACCCTGTGACCTCAAATAGGGTCACAGGGGTCACAACTTTAAAAACCTATTTCCATCTTCTTCTCCAGTTCCAGAAGGACTAGAGAGTTAAAAATGATATGTGCAGACTCCTTGGCCAATGGGGATTCTAATTTGTAACTTTGGTGACCCTGTGATCCTAGATAGGGTCACAGGGGTCACAACCTTAAATACCTATTTTCATCTTCTTCTCCAGTTCCAAAAGGAGTAGAGAGTTAAAAATTTTATGTGCAGACTCCTTGGACAATGGAGATTCTAATTTGTAACTTTGGTGACCCTGTGACCCCAAATAGGGTCACAGGGGTCACAACTTTAAAAACCTATTTTCATCTTCTTCTCCAGTTATAAAAGGACTAGAGAGTTAAAAACGATATGTGCAGACTCCTTGGCCAATGGGGATTCTAAATTGTAGATTTCGTGACCCCATGACCCCAAATAGGGTCACAGGGGTCACAACCTTAAGAACCTATTTTCATCTTCTTCTCCAGTTCTAAAAGGACTAGAGAGTTGAAAGTGATATGTGCAGACTCCCTGGCCAATGGGGATTCTAATTTGTAACTTTGGTGAACCTGTGATCCTAGATAGGGTCACAGGGGTCACAACCTTAAATACCTATTTTCATCTTCTTCTCCACTTCCAAAAGGAGAAGAGAGTTAAAAATTTTATGTGCAGACTCCTTGGACAATGGAGATTCTAATTTGTAACTTTGGTGACCCTGTGACCCCAAATAGGGTCACAGGGGTCACAACTTTAAAAACCTATTTTCATCTTCTTCTCCAGTTATAAAAGGACTAGAGAGTTAAAAACGATATGTGCAGACTCCTTGGCCAATGGGGATTCTAAATTGTAGATTTCGTGACCCCATGACCCCAAATAGGGTCACAGGGGTCACAACCTTAAGAACCTATTTTCATCTTCTTCTCCAGTTCTAAAAGGACTAGAGAGTTGAAAGTGATATGTGCAGACTCCCTGGCCAATGGGGATTCTAATTTGTAACTTTGGTGAACCTGTGACCCCAAATAGGGTCACAGGGGTCACAACCTTAAAAACCTATTTTCATCTTCTTCTCCAGTTCTAAAAGGACTAGCGAGTTGAAAGTGATATGTGCAGACTCCTTGGACAATGGGGATTCTAAATTGTAGATTTCGTGACCCCATGACCCCAAATAGGGTCACAGGGGTCACAACCTTATAAACTTATTTTCATCATCATTTTTAGCTCCTAAAGGTCTATTGAGCTGAAAGACTGCATGTAGACTCCTTGGACAATGGGGATTCTAATTTGTAACTTTGGTGAACCTGTGACCCCAAATAGGGTCACAGGGGTCACAACCTTAAAAACCTATTTTCATCTTCTTCTCCAGTACTAAAAGGACTATAGAGATGAAAATGATATGTGCAGACTCCTTGGGCAATCGGGATTCTTAATTGTAGATTTCGTGACCCCATGACCCCAAATAGGGTCACAGGGGTCACAACCTTAAAAACCAATTCTCATCTTCTTCTCCAGTTCCAAAAGGTCTAGAGAGTTAATATTGATATGTGCAGACTCCTTGGACAATGGGGATTCTAATTTGTAACTTTGTTGACCCTGTGACCCCAAATAGGGTCACAGGGGTCACAACCTTAAAAAAATATTTTCATCATTTTCAAGTTCCAAAAGGTCTAGAGAGCTGAAATTATATGTGCAGACTCCTTGGCCAATGGGGATTCTAAATTGTAGATTTCGTGACCCCATGACCCCAAATAGGGTCACAGGGGTCACAACCTTATAAACTTATTTTCATCATCATCTTTAGCTCCTAAAGGTCTATTGAGCTGAAAGACTGCATGTAGACTCCTTGGCCAATGGGGATTCTAAACTGTAGGTTTTGTGACCCCATGACCCCAAATAGGGTCACAGGGGTCACAATCTTAAAAACCTATTTTTCTCCATTAGATGACAGTCTATGGCAAATTTATTTCTCCTTGGATATTTTAGTGTGGACTTCTTTCACTGTCTGATATTGGCGATCTAGAAAGTGTTGAATAATAATACATTTGTTTTGTAATTTATTTATAGGTTTTCTTGCAATAGGTAACATAAGTTTCATTTTTAGCTCATCTTGCCTGTATAAAGCAAACTTGATATGATGCCTGATGAGCTACAGAGCCAATGGCTCTATTTTTGTGAAAATAAAAGATATTTCTTTGTACATTTTTTTCCCCATGGGATAAGGGAATAAATGTATGCTAGAAAATGTTGTGTTTTCCATAGTTAAGGCATTTTCACCCCCCAGAGGCAGATCAAGTGATGAAATGTTGATACAGTCTCTGTTCTATTAGGCAGATTTTGTGGGATAGAATGGGAGACGCCTGATTGGAGGCAATTAAAGTGCAGTTAGCGACGCTGTTCTAAAATCATCATTTTGGCTACTGAAACATGGCAATAGGATTGTGATATGAATCATATATATTTGAAATTCAAATGGATTGTGGTGCAAGTTTTTCCCGCATGGGGAAACTGCCGGAACCCATGGATTTCGGCAAGTAAGGACAGAGGAGGAATCAACATTTCCTGACTTGATCTGCCTCTGTGGGGAGATAATGTAGTTAAGGAAGTTATTATCAAGGAAATCTTGCTTTTCTTTAAGGGCTAAATTATTTTTTTTTATCATTCTTTATGACATTGATGATATCTCACCTTTTGACAGATGTCACAAATTTCTTTCTAATAATATCCTTACTATTTACAAGTCAAAACTAACAAGCAGAATAAAGATAACTTTTGAATGATTGTGTCAAGAAGAAAATAAACTCAGGCTCAAATCAATTGTCAGTTTACATTTTCTGTCAAAAATCCATCAGTTGATGGCAAAGGTTCAATAGTTTTCCCAAATTCATTCAATATTAGTCCCAGGGATCACATGTGATTGTCAGCAGTTATCATATTTGATGAAGTGAAGGAATTTAAGGCTATAATTATGAACTTGCTGACAGGCGTCAGGCAGCGCTTGACATCAACATGCGGAAGGGGATATTTGTAAATCAAATGAGAAGCAGCAATTTCCCTGGCTCAGTGTGAGAGCAGAAGTTAGTGAGCAGCTGACAGATAATGCAGTCCAATCTTCTAATGGGTAGCACTCTGGTGGCTGTGTTTGTGTAATCAACCCCAACAGATGCATTTGTACTGTGAAGGTCCATCTTCACCCCTCTGGCCACTTGGTTCCCATCAGAGACCATCTAGCAATCCATGTGGTATTCATGCCAGACATGTTTGTATAAATCAAACGGTTTAGTCATTGTGGCAGGTCATGACAGACAGTGGTATAACAATAATTTTTAGCTCATCAGGACTGAAAGTCCAGATGGGCTTATGGCATGGCCCGTCGTCCGGCGTCCGTCCGTCGTCCGTCCGTCCGTCGTCCGTCGTCCGTCCGTAAACTTTTGACACTTTCGACTTCTCCTCATGAACCATACACATTAGAGAGCTGAAATTTTGTGTACAAGTACCTTAGCATATGGAGATTTTAATTTGTAACTTTGGTGACCCTGTGACCCCAAATAGGGTCACAGGGGTCACAACTTTAAAAACCTATTTTCATCTTCTTCTCCAGTTCCAGAAGGACTAGAGAGTTAAAAATGATATGTGCAGACTCCTTGGCCAATGGGGATTCTAATTTGTAACTTTGGTGACCCTGTGACCCCAAATAGGGTCACAGGGGTCACAACCTTAAAAACCTATTTTCATCTTCTTCTCCAGTTCCAAAAGGAGTAGAGAGTTAAAAATTATATGTACAGACTCCTTGGACAATGGAGATGCTAATTTGTAACTTTGGTGACCCTGTGACCCCAAATAGGGTCACAGGGGTCACAACCTTAAAAACCTATTTTCATCTTCTTCTCCAGTTCCAAAAGGAGTAGAGAGTTAAACATTATATGTACAGACTCCTTGGACAATGGAGATGCTAATTTGTAACTTTGGTGACCCTGTGACCCCAAATAGGGTCACAGGGGTCACAACCTTAAAAACCTATTTTCATCTTCTTCTCCAGTTCTAAAAGGACTAGAGAGTTAAAAACGATATGTGCAGACTCCTTGGCCAATGGGGATTCTAAATTGTAGATTTCGTGACCCCATGACCACAAATAGGGTCACAGGGGTCACAACCTTAAAAACCTATTTTCATCTTCTTGTCCAGTTCTAAAAGGACTAGAGAGTTGAAAGTGATATGTGCAGACTCCTTGGACAATGGGGATTCTAGTTTGTAACTTTGGTGAACCTGTGACCCCAAATTGGGTCACAGGGGTCACAACCTTAAATACCTATTTTCATCTTCTTCTCTAGTACTAAAAGGACTATAGAGTTGAAAATGATATGTGCAGACTCCTTGGCCAATCGGGATTCTTAATTGTAGATTTCGTGACCCCATGACCCCAAATAGGGTCACAGAGGTCACAACCTTAAAAACCAATTCTCATCTTCTTCTCCAGTTCCAAAAGGTCTAGAGAGTTAATATTGAAATGTGCAGACTCCTTGGACAATGGGGATTCTAATTTGTAACTTTGGTGACCCTGTGACCCCAAATAGGGTCACAGGGGTCACAACCTTAAAAAACTATTTTCATCTTCTTCTCAAGTCTAAAAGGGCTAGAGAGCTGAAATTATATGTGCAGACTCCTTGGCAAATGGGGATTCTAAATTGTAGATTTCGTGACCCCATGACCCCAAATAGGGTCACAGGGGTCACAACCTTAAAAACTTATTTTTATCATCATCTTTAGCTCCTTAAGGTCTATTGAGCTGAAAGACTGCATGTAGACTCCTTGGCCAATTGGGATTCTAAACTGTAGGTTTTGTGACCCCATGACCCCAAATAGGGTCACAGGGGTCACAACCTTAAAAACCTATTTTTCTCCATTAGATGACAGTCTATGGCAAATTTATTTCTCCTTGGATATTTTAGTGTGGACTTCTTTCACTGTCTGATATTGGCGATCTAGAAAGTGTTGAATAATAATACATTTGTTTTGTAAATTTTTTAAAGGTTTTCTTGCAATAGGTAACATCAGTTTCATTTTTAGCACATCTTGCCTGTATAAAGCAAACTTGATATGATGCCTGATGAGCTACAGAGCCAATGGCTCTATTTTTATAGGAACTATTTGTGTATTATTTCAATCGGGACTTTATTGTGGAATTGGTATTGAATTAACCACTTTGCATTTATTGAGGACAATTTTGTAGATATCAATCATCTGAAGTTGTGATAATCAGAGACAATGTTCTATCAAACAAACCAATATGCCTTTGATGGCAAATCTAACTATGCATGGAAAGTTTGTATAGAAACCATTTGACACTGATGGCAGATATTTTGGTTTATTTGCTTTTTAAACTGACCGTTCGTTTTAAGATAAATCACTTGATTCAATAGAGTCATGTTTGTATAAATCAAACTGTTTAAAGGGATTCATTCAATATAGAAATTCAAAATATCTAACATATTCGTCCCAAAATGGCATTCATAAGATAAATACCAGTACTTGTTTTCAATTATTATCTAAAACCCATCACATATGATTATTTAAGCCTAATTCACACGTCAAATGTACATGAATACTAGTTATATTACCTACAAAAATTATCAACTTGTTACTGTCAATCTGACTGTCTCAGAAAGGTTTAGGTGATTGAGGGTTTTCGGTTTTGGAATCAGCATTGGGACTTTAAACCTTCCTGATGTTGCCATATGACGTCGATTGTCTTTAAAATTATACTTTCTTGCAACCAATCAACCAAATGATACTTCTCGATCAGATGACACTATTTGTTATGTGTGGCATATTTGAACCCAGACAACTCCCGGAATGGCACTTTAATTCTAACTTGTTGTCAGTCAGTATGTTGGAACACAATATGTTCTACATAGCCACAGACCTTTAAAGATGCTGTTTCATACTTGCATGCGGTTCAGGCTGAAATTTAGCTATTGAGAAAAGAAATACATCACTTTGTAGAAAAATCTTTCGTCGAAATTTTGATATCATATTTAGATTGTTTAATCAACAATAACATACTTATTTTGATGCCCAAAGCACAGTACCCCTTGTAGAAAAGGCATAGCATTTAACGAACCCGCTTTCGGTGACGTAATCATTACGAGTGTAGGATTTACACCGTGTCACAACTAGCGTCTTTGCGTTCGATGGGTATCAACTTTGGCAGCAAAATCTAGTCGTGCACGACAAAGACGGTTTTCAAGTGTATATTTAGAGACCGTAAGTTGTGTGATGGCCACACTTGATTTGCCTTTATGTTGGCTGCCGTTTCCGTAATTTTGGTAAATTATCTCATATTTAAAGTAATTTTGGTCTGATTTTCCCTAGGTTGGTCGCTAAATTTTTCTAAAAATACAACGAATACATTAAAAATACTTTTTAAAATATTGTAAGTATGATACAGCATCTTTAACATTAAGACATGTTATTTTATTTTTGTTTTTGCCACCATTTTGTCTGCTGAAGATGCTGCTAAGCTCTTCACTACTCCAGCTTGACTCAGACATTCTGCTTGGTGTTGGTGCAGGAAGAGAATGTGTCAGGCAATGAGACTATCACTCCTTGTGTAATCAACCTACACATGCATTTGCACCTTGTAAGTTCTACTCATTTCCCCTGACCACTTAGTTCATTCCTGTTGTGAGGTCATTTAGTCTCTTGCTGGAGAGACATGCTGGCTGTCCATTATGATCAAGTCTTGAGTGTTTCACGGGTCAGATATGTTTTCTACACCTAGTAAGGTTTGGGTGCAATGCTACACTGAATTTCAGCGCAGTACCAACCATGGTTCGTTAGTTGCAGCAGAATTGCTTGCAGGTTTCACCACAATGCATAGCCACAATAGTGTTAGGGTTTTCTCCCTGCAATAATACTAGCAGCCTTGATATAAGTGAAAACTCTTGAAAGCATCATTTAACTCAATATCACCTCACCTCACCATGTTTTCAAAAGACGAAATCATTACACAAGTTTTCTTTATTATGCACATATATATGCATGTATAAGAACATATCTCCAAATGCCCAAAATACTGTAATTAATTGCTGTATTTTTGCATCCATTACTCTTTGACCTAACTCTGCAAGGATGCCTGGTCAATTGATTACACTCCCCAGTGCAGAAAATTCAAACCAAACGGTTAGTGAAACTGTTTCTGTAATCAAATCAAACAATTGCATATCCTGCTTCATTTCCTTTGCCCCTGATCTCAAGATTAGTCACCGGTCAAGCAGTAGCTTATCTCCACACTCAATCAGCCATGCTGCCTCTCAATCACGTCCATATCAATTGTAAAATATCTTTCAGACCAAAACAAACACATGCATGTATTACTCAGAGTCATTTACAATTTAATTTCCTTGTGTTTGGGATGGTTTAAATGATTGTTGACATCAACTGATTACACTTCAGTACGTGAGCCTGTTATTGAGAAATCTATTGTTTTGATATATTTCATTTATGCTGATATTCCTGTTTATGACCTTTGTATAAATAGCTGCCTGCATGTTTGTCTGTCTGTCAATTTGCTGGTGTACTTCAGATAAGGTTTACTTGTACAAGTTTGCAAAAGTGATGAGTGGATTCAACTCATATTCGATTCAAAGACTTCTTTAGACTTTTTTACAATGAAAAGTATATCTCCTTTTTCTAAGTACTTGCATATATGCATATTTATGAAACACGTATTTATGAAATAAATGAACAATTTGTAAGAGACTCTTTTTCAATAATCTCAATAAGAAATGATGAGTTTGTTTCATTTTGATTCAGAATGTACATACCAATGAAATGACTATGAAAAGAATAATCGTCTGCCTCAAATGACGCCTTCCTTTAATATTTCCCTTGTCAAATCTGTTGTTCACTGGGAGAATATTCAAGGATTTACTGTATACATGTGTAGTTCTTTTTAATCAACTCGTATATTACGATGTCTGGAATGATTGACAATTGATGTACCGTTTATAACTTCACCTTGAAGTGTGTCAACAAATATTTAAACAATTTCAACATGATTTCACATTTGTTCAAGACCTATTAAATTAATTCTTAGATATTTCATAAAAATGTTATAGCATAATTTCCTGGACGAAGGGTTTTCATTTACAAATTATCTTGTAACACTTATTCTTCATTTTATTCATTTCAACATCAAGCTCGTCTGATAAGCAATTAACCGACCATAGCTAACCTATACATCTCTTTGATTGGTTATTAGCAGCCCCGACTTAGTCGGGGCTGCTATCAGTATTTGTGCCGCCGCCGCCGCGTCCGCCGCGCTCATACTAATGGCTATAACTTTTTTCTACTAAGCTTTCCAGAACTTGTATTTATAACTTACTGCTTATACCTCGGGGGAACGATTTTGACATGTTCACCTTCAAGGTCAAAGGTCAAGGTCACGAGCTATAAAATCACTAAAAAATTCCTTGTAAACGCGATAACTTGAAAAGTTTTTGTGCTATGAAGCTCTAACTTGATATATAACATCCTTGGAAGAGTAAAAAATTTTGAAAAGGTTTTCGCTACAATCTGTCCAAGGTCAAGGTCACAGCGAGGTCATTACTTTAGCATGGTTTTGCGAAAATGCTTTATTTATACTATGAACACTTGTAATCAATAGATGATTGTTATACTCAATGAAAAGTGTTCATTGATTGTGTAACCTTGAAGGTCAAAGGTCAAGGTCATGAGATTTGTGTTATTGCAATGTGCAACTAATTTGGATATAACTTGATCTCATTAAGCTTTTCAGAACTCATAAACATGTATAAGTGTCCATACCTCTGGGGACTTAGAATGACATGTTCTCTTTCAAGGTCAAAGGTCAAGGTCACGGGCAATAAAATCACTAAAAAATTCCTTGTAAACGCGATAACTTGAAAAGTTTTTGTGCTATGAAGCTCTAACTTGATATATAACATCCTTGGAAGAGTAAACAATTTTGAAAAGGTTTTCGCTACAATCTGTCCAAGGTCAAGGTCACAGCAAGGTCATGACTTTAGCATGGTTTTGCGAAAATGCTTTATTTTAACTATGAACACTTTTAAGCAATAGATGATTGTTATACTCATTGAAAAGTGTTCATTGATTGTGTAACCATGAAGGTCAAAGGTCAAGGTCATGAGATTTGTGTTATTACAATGTGGAACTAATATGGATATAACTTAATCCAATTCAGTTTTTCAGAACTTATAAAGATGTATAATTGTTTACACCTCTGGGGACTTACAATGACATGGTCACATTCAAGATCAAAGGTCAAGGTCACGAGCTATAAAATCACTTAAAAATTATTTGTAAACGCGATAACTTGAAAAGTTTTTGTGCTATGAAGTTTAAATTTTGTACGTATTATCTCTTGAGAAGTACAAAATTTTGGAAAGGTTTTGGGTATGAAGTGTCAAAGGTCAAGGTCACAGCAAGGTCAACAAATATTGAGAAAATGGATTATTTTTACTTTTACCTCTTTAATTTGTTACATTAATGTTATATTCAATGAAATGTATTCATTAATTGCATGACCTTGAGTGTCAACGGTCAAGGTCACAAGAAAATGCCCAATATGCTGAGGCTTGTAGAAGGCGGAACAGGGTAAGGCGAAACCCCAAGTTTCGGGGCTGCTCTGTTTTTGCGGTGTCCCGCAAACACTAATCTAGTTGCATGTAGTTGTTACGGTGGTGGGATGTGTGTCTAGCTATTGATTGGTTATTGCCTCTCTTCATTATAACCTTTCCGGGAAGATGGTCCAGCCATTGATTGGTTATTGCTTGTATTCGTTATAACCTTTCCGGGATGATAGTTTCTGATAGCGTCCCCACCACGCCTGGGTAGCTGCATGAATGAGGGTTGACCCGGTTGTTCCTCAGGTTTCTTTGAATGGAAGCGTGCTGCTTGGTTCTGTGGATTGGACATGCTGGGCCTCGTTTGCTGGAGCTGTTTTTTATCTTGATGAATCATTACTTGTTACATTTCTTTACTTTGAATAGCATCACATAGATTTCTTTGATTTATGATGTAAAATAGGTTATTTCGATCCAGGGCGATAGTGTATGGTTACCATGAGAAATATTTAGCGTTTGATTTCTAAGAATCTTTGATTTTTCTGAGGAATATGCTGGCCTTATCAAAGATGTTTCCCTGGTTTTATGTTATAAGTTATCTGGGATTTTACACTTGTATCTTTCTTTGATTGAATTGCCCAAAAGAAGATCCATTTTGATTTACAAAAGCATAAAATCAATTCTTTTCAATTTGGAGCTACTGTGTATGGGTGTGATATATTCATGTTTTGAAATGATGTTTGTATAAACAAATTAGATGCTTGTAATTTTTGCAGTCAACAGAATTTCTGGAAAAATCAATTTTACATGGATTAATATTGAATGATTCTAACACTTTGATTCCATCTATAAGTACATGTATTTAGATATGACACATAAACATGATGTTTTATGATAACAAATTTTAGGATCTATTCTTCTTCATGAAAAAAATCACATGATAATTTGTTTGTAGGTCAAATTCATGTTATGTACAGTACATCAATCCATGCTAAGTCTTTAAACTGAACAAATAATTAACGTGATAATATTTCTATTTCTCTTTGCAATGACCTTGTATTATGTGACAAGAACCATAAAAAATCGGTCAATTTTTATGAAGGAGGAATTGATATCATTATGTTTTATGCATTATTTATCAATATCACACGCTGCCAGGCATTATCTTATTGCAGCTGCCGCCTGTATCACTCATCACATGTAACCTCTGACCTCTGCTGCACTCTCAACCTGCTCGCGACCTGCTTAAGGTCAAACCATGAGGTCAAGGTCAGGTCATGTAATGAGTGTCACATAGTAGCCAGTGTGGGTTTTCAGATTTCTCTGATCAATTTATTTCATTTGTCCCTTTGGTACTGGATAATATCTCAGTAGTCTTATTAACTTTGAAATGGTAAATTTGAAAACTGCAAATATTGTTATTTTTAAATGAACAGAATTAAAAGTAATCTTTGTTACAGAATATTTAGTCCCATTTATTTGCTGGGTTATAAACATTCACTTTCTGGATAAAAGCTTTTGCTATTATTGGTTAAAAAGTTTCTTAAGTCATGCCTCAGTGAGGAGTTTGAAACAATTGAATAAGAAATTTTCAAATAATGGAGCATTGTTCTACGACAAAGAAAATATGTCATTGCTGTTCCAAGTCTCATCAGGATCTTCACTCATCTCACAAACTTCAAAATGCCAATTATACAAATGAAAATATTCATAAGGATAGTGAAACTTTCTTCAAGGTTTTCAATATTTTCAATGCGGTAGATGTTATTTGACAAACTTGACAAATTTGTAACTGTTTATAACAGATAATGGTTTATTCATGATCATGAACTGTCCTATTTAATAAGATTCACATTGATTCACTGTTTTGGTTCTTCCTTTGAAATGTCATGTACAATCTCTGACTACATTGTCTTGTCTGATAGTGTTGTTTATATCTGCTTGCTATCAGTTTGACCTGGCCACAGAGGTTAGCAAGTGTAGTTCACCTGTTTCAGACTGTTGAGGGTATATAGTAATACGAAACATTTCATCTGTTCATCTGTTTATTCTTGACGTATCATACCAGGTACCCATTACTGCTGGGTGGACAACGGCACCCTTCAAACATAGGCACATGTAAATCAAGGGAGACACCACAAGTCTCTCACTCATATCTCAATGTCAACAGAGAATCATTGTTACCCATCAAACTCTCATGTCCAGCAATGGGGGGAATTACCGTATTTCCTCAATTAGACGCCCCCGGCGTCTATATTTTCAGACCCCTCTTAACCCCCGGCGTGTATTTAAAACCCGGTGTCTAATTGAGGCGGGCGTTTATTTATTTTTTAGAAAGAAATAGATGTATAATAGATGGTGTAGAGGGATTACATTATTTGCATTCACCTACAGGATCATTGATTAATTAACTAATCACCCAGTGTCTGTTCGAGACCCGGCGTGTATTTACTTAAACAGCCATACCCAGGCCCTGGCCTCTATTTGAAGAACAGCATCTATTCGAGGAAATACGGTACCCACCATTCAGTCAGCTGCTCCAGTTGTTGCTGAACTATTCTGAAAGTAATAAACTGTGCTATACACAGGACAACAAACCACTACAAAAATCAAACAATTTGCCTTAGATTATTTCAGTAACACCAGTAATATGTTGAATATATTCTATTGAAGAACTGGAGGTTACTTAAAAGGACACAAGAGATCTGGCAACAAAAACAATTTCAAACAATTTATGATATCATATGCAAACAAAGCAAGTAAAGCAATTGTTTCTTAATACAGCGTAACATAACCCAATAAATCATGATGTTACTTGTTGTACTAAAACTTATCAACAAAATGTAGACCCTCAAAGTGAAGTTCCAAAAAGCAGTTGAAGATCATAGACCCTTTAACAACCTGTGGATAACTGATGATTGATGACTGTTCTAATCCCTGTTATTTAGTCATTAGAGCATGAAAAATCAAATATTTCAAAAGGGCCAATATATTGCAATAAGGATAAGAGTTGTGACTTATATTGATATTATGATATTATGATACTTAATTTGATGATATAAGGACCATGATACAATGCCTGGATCATAGTACATATTGTTGACTTTAAAATTATTTTTTCAACCTAAAACTTAGATTCTTGTCCGAATATATTTTTTTTCATTAAAAATCCTTAAATAAGTAGTAACATTATATGTTTTGGAAAATGTTTTTGTATATTACGATATATCACTATACAGATATGAGGAAGAAGCCCATCTTTAATTTGAGCTCTATAAACTGATATGTAAGTAACTATGTGAGATAAAAACACTGATTAATTATTTTCATGTGAAAAAATATTTATTATTTTAGTAGCAGTATCATGCTGACAGCAAGAAAACTACAGATGATTCAAATCTTTGACACAAGATGATTTTCGAGAAATATCCAAGGCCATGTTTACTTGCAGTAGGGTCAAAATTTGACATGTGTGGTTTAGCTTTTCAAAGGCCCTGAGCAAAATGCACAGTCAACTGTCGCTAAATTTTCTATTTTCAATCCATGGCAAGCTGCAAAATCAACTAAAGGCTCAGTATGCCAATGTGAACGTGTTTGTTTATTTGAAAAAAGTAGCGTTTGGATAGCAATTAGAGCAATTGAGAGGGTTCCCCGGTAGGAAAGAGAGGTTCTGTCCCAATCAGGCCAGGATTAGTCAATATTAGCGTATTTGTTTGTCTGTGAGATGGGGTTTGCTGCTCTTTCACTAGACGCATGCTCTTGTTTGAGAAGCTTTTCATTGGCATTGCTGATTTTCAAAGATTATTGCCTTTTCCTGTTGGAGCTAAAAGTATTTGCCTTCGATTGTCATTTTTGCTGTTTTTTTCATAGCAAAGAGGATGCATCTATTTTCTGCATTTCAGAAACATCAATCAATGTTGCAAAATGGTCGATGAAGTTATCTGTTAGATTGACAACTCAACACAAATATAGACAGACCTGGGGCAAAAACATGGTGATTGATAACATCGCATAGAAGTGATTTGTAAAAATATAATAAAACAGGAGGTCTTGGAGATATATCAAACATAAAAATTCACCAGACAGGACCTCAAAGATGATCTTTGATGGTCTGAGGTGAAGTGATATATTGGAAAATACCAAATTATTTGTCATGTAAAGTCAATAAAATATGAATTTTACTGATTCAATTTCTCAAAGGCAATGATATCAAATTATCTTCTTTGAAGAAACTTAGCATAAATAGACACTCATTGGTTTGTAATGTATTTGTAATCAAAAGAATAATCTATGCATCTAAGTTTTGACATTTTTCCTTCCAGACATTTCCAAGAATTCTTGGTGATCGATTTGGAAAACAACTTTTAGAAAAGGTCCTTGGAGAGTTTTGCCACTTTCTTGTCGATGATTAGACGAAACCTAATCCAAGCCAGGGGCTAATAATTTCATAAACGGTCCCTAAGAAACGTTGTTAACAACAACTGCAATGTACCAGAATAATCCAAGACTTAATTGCTTTGTCGCTTGCACCTACTTGCACTGAGTTTCAGAATTTCAATGCCAGTCATGTGAAATAAACATCCATAATCTGGCAGTCAGCTTTAAATTGAGTATTGTATTTCATGTTTAGTAATTTCCCATGGGATTATATTTTGTAAATAATTTTTTTCTAGCGTTTAAGAACTTTACCAAACCTTATTTCAGATTCGGTGACATCATTTCAGTGACAAAGTGATATCTAGTTTCAAGTTAATGTTGAAATAATCTGTTGTCTTAACACATCCTTTTTTTTCAAAATTATTGAGTATCAAATTCTGATTTCGTAACAAGTGTCAGCTGTCAACAGTTCTTTGGAATAACATTAGAATTCTTGTATGGGATAAAAAAAAACCCTTTAATGTGTAAATTGTTTATGGAAATCATTAAATGAAAAAAAAGGTCCCTTATCTTTTAAGAAACGTAGTTTGAATTGTTTTCCTATTTGATTGACAGTTGTGGTGACATAAACTTTCAAAATAAATGATTTCACCATTGTGATGTCTTTATGATGCAGGGCGGAGAAAATGATTGGGGTTTATGGGTATTTGCCTCAATGCCAGAGTCTGTTGACACTGTTAAGCATTTAATACATGATTCATTAAAGTTCACATAACCACAAACATATTTCACTATTTTCTTTGGAAAATAGGAAAATCTGATTGCAATATTATATAGTACGTCGAAGGTCGCTACTCAAATATGTTCAGTTTGGTAATGAAAGCCGTTTTCGAAAGCCACTTTTGATGGGCTGCTTAGACCTATTAGACCTGGTCTGGTCCTACCTATCTAATGCATGACTGATCACGCCCCCTTTTTGTGACATCATAAACAGCCTCGTTATATATATATCTATCTTAACAATACCACAGAAAAAAAACTAATAATGATTTTCAGAGAATGTTTTCCACTCAGTCAGATAAATCATTTGACAATGTTACAATACTAAGCATTTGGTGTAAAAAAGGTATCTACATCAATGGTACTTAAGCAATTATTTAGGCGGTATTTCAGTTCAAATAACGATGCGTTACTCTGTATAGTCTGTTAATTACATCACACCCGCACAAGTTTACGGCCCCTAACCCAGGTGGGGTTTTCACAGCCGATAATAACACTGTCTAAACGAAAGGACAAATTAACAAAAATCAAGTCCAGTTTTTATTTTTTTGAAAAATCATTGAACGAAAATACAGAAGTGGTAAAGTAGAAGTTAGTGAATGTTTAATGATGACATTTCTACGGCTCTTGTTAAATTAGTATAACTAACAGCAGAACACCCTCTTAAGATTGACAATCATTAATCTGACATTTATTGTAAAGTTAATTATTTTCCAGAAAAAGAAATTAAAAGACACTGAAAGTATGTTTCACATTGGTTGTGATCAATTGTGTAGAAAACAAATGTCGCTAAAATGCCTCATAGATCATTCAGACTGTGAATTTACATATTGTTAACAACATTGAAGAATATCAGTCAATTACACTAGTAGAAACGAAATTAGATGTTTTCAGACACTGACAAAACAGTCCGCAACAGTCTAACTGTAAGCCACTGTTGGGATCATCACAAACTCTTGTGGTGATTCACGGTCATGCATCCTTGTTAAGTACTTTAGAATCTGAAATATTCTTCTCCGTATCTTGATCTGTCTTACTTATGCTGTCAGTGGATCAAGTAAATGAATTAAAATAGTAGAATCACTGTGTAGATCATAGTAAAGAAAGATAGATGTCTTGTTCCAGAGCTCTGCCCATCACAGATAGACCTCTATTGGTATTCATTGCCATGCTTCTAATGGTTGTGAATAACAGTCATTTGGGATTTGACTCTTAGAAAATATTCATCACTACTACATTTCACACAAGATAATCTATTTTCTTAGGTTACCAGGTTAGGATAACAGATTTTCTAATTCTGAATAAAACTTTTAGTGGAAACATGTTCTTTATACATGTTTATTACTTTTTCATTTTCAATGTGAAAACGTTAAGAGTAATTTAATTTTAGTCTAGACTTGAAAGAAGTGAAGATAGTTTTATTCTAAAAAAAGAATATGAGCTGACTCAAACATTCATAAGAAAATTAGAAACTATTGATATCAGGAATTTGTTAGTTCAACATCTGTTATTTAGTTGCAAATTGAAGTCTCAACGCAATCTATGTTGTACACATGCATTTCATCACAAAATCGAAAACAGCATTAAAATATTAAAATTCAAGACCATGGACGCTTTGAAACGGAATCCTATGGGACCAATTCCGTATAAAGTCTTTATAAAAGACTCTGATCCTAACGAGAAAAAAAACCATTTCAAAATGAGCAAAAAAATATTCGTTTTCTCATTCATAAGCACACCGAAGCACCTCCATTGAAATTCAAAACCATTGGTTGAACACTTTGATAAAGATTCCTACGGGAGCCATTGCTTGCAGCATATTGACACCAGGAGAGTTTGATGACTAAGAAGCCTATGAAGCATGGAGAGAACACTTGATGGAACATGTGTGTCATTAATCAGGGGCCGCCACATCCCTGGGGTCCAGCTTTGTTGTGGGTGCTTCCCTGCCCCTGGGGGACAATTACCAGAGATAACACACAGGTTTAGCCCTGGACTCTGTGTTTAGTGGGAGGGGTTGTAGCACAGATGGTGGCATTCACTTGCAGAGAGCATGAAATCATCGAGATTTCATACTGCTCGGTGGTTAAATGAGATTAAAAATGAGATATTTTAGCTAGGGTTATTTGATATTTTTTTTCTCCTTAGGATTGTTAGACATTTTATCTGCAGATGCTTAATGAAATCCAAATTGTTTATAATCCATAATTATATATTAAACATTGACGATTATGAAAGATGGTTACAGTATTTATGGTTTAAAATTTGGTTACCAAAATAAAACATATTTTTGAAGTTGTGAGGTTGGAATTGGGAAGTTAAATTCAAAAGACAACCGTTACAAATTGAAAACTTTTTATCGATTGTTATGTATGAAACATAAAACCAAATCAAGGCTGAAAAAGTTTGGCAACCGGTTATATTCTTATAATTAAATGCTTTCAGCTCAAGAAAGTAAAGATTTTCAGGGTTGCATAGTATGATGTCCACTAATTTGTCCTGGAAGTTAAAGTTAAGATATCTTATCTGCATAAGTATTGATAGCTTATTACTAAATCTGACTCTTATAAGTGTAACTGGAATCTTTAAAATATAGTATGTAAGTAGATTTTATCACACAATTATTACAATTCTAAATCTAAGATTGATTGATCGATAAATCAAAAGTTATAGTCATTGGATGTCTGTGCTAAATGTCGAATGTAAAATTGCTATCATTAAACATCTTCGATCATGCTTTTCTTTCCATCAGACTTGCATCCTCATTACAAATGTCAATGGCATCCTATATCTGAAACCCGTGTCACAACGACTCTCTTGAATCTGATCACTAATTACTGAAACTGATTGAAAAGTTCAAGGTTCACTGTCAATTGAATTCAATCAAGCAAGTAATAAGGTTATGGCGAAGTTCACAAACACTGATTGTGTTAATTTGAATTGTAGTTTTATTGAATTCATTTAGTACCGTATTTCTTTAAGACCATCACTTGTTCTTCTTAACCAGATTCTCAAAGTAATGAGATTACATTAGGCATATTTAAACCAAATGCTGGAAATAGAATCCAAAACTGTTTCTCTTTAGTGTAATTTTATAAAGATGTATTTAACCTTTGAGTTGCTTATTTAATCAAGATTCTAGAATTGGCTGTGGCCTGACTCACTAATTGGAATTATTCCAGATTCTGAGAGCCATGCAGGCATCCAGGAGACAGAATGTGAACTCATTTAAAGTTTAAGCAAAACATTAATACCAATAATTGAGATTTTATTAATATAAACTGTTACATTTATATTTTTCATTTGTCAACCATCATATTATTATCTGCATTAAGTTGTAGCAACACTCAAATCATTTTATGACTATTTCTCATGAAACTTAATACATCCCTCTTTAGAATTATTTTCCCCAACGTTAAGTTTTAAAAGAGGATTTGTGTACATTGATAATAGAATTTGTTAATATGCATTCAGTGTGCAAGTTTTGAAAAGGACAATCTGACACAATTATAGGAACAATATAACAGTTCAACTCTAAACTGTTTTCAGCCAGTTTGAAATTCTTTGAATTACTTTGTATTAAGGAGCTATTTCAATTACATGACCTCATGTCAACTTGTACAATATCAAAGTTTCTGAACAAATATCAGAGATGCAAGTTGAACTGACCCCAGTAGACAAAGCTTCTCTGTCTAGTATATCAAGTACTAGTTTTAGCTCAATGTAAATACTGCAGAGCTTGATAAAGTCTTATCTTTGACAGCACCCTGTAACAGTGTAAGGTTGAGTCCCTTTATCAGCATACTGTGAAACAGAGCTTCTACATTCACCGGGCAATCTTGTACATACAAACAGTAGACAAGGATTACTTATAGACAAATGTCACCTTGTTGCTATTGTGTGGAGGAAAGATAAGCGAGGAATGAGTTTATGGTGAATATTGTATTAACCCTTCACCTTCTGAAACCAATTATTGAGTGGTCATCTTTCGGAGAAACTTTTAAACAGAAAATGACCAATTAGGTATACTATAGAGATAGAGGATATTATATGAGTGCCCATGACATACTATGTTTACGACACGAGTGGCTAAATATCAGTATTTCCCGAGCAAGAGCGAGGGATATACTGATATTTAGGCACGAGTGTCGTAAACATAGTATGTCATGGGCACTCATATAATATTCTGTTTATTATAGTAGTCCCAAAATTGAAGAAAATGCTCAAAACCTACTTGTCAGCATAGGCAGACTAGCGGGCGGCGGCCCGTATGAATTGTGACGTCATAGGTGAACCGTGACGTCAAATCATTGTTTATTACGTGATGTCACAATGAAAAAGTTATATTTTGCCCTAGGGCAACATATGAAAAATATGAACCTCGATATGACTGCCCTCGTAGGTAATAATATTAAGTATGACACCAGTATGTGGAGAGATGTTTTTGACTCAAAGTTATTTTGAAAACAATGTGATGTCATAGTTTGGGTATTATGGCCACCTTTGAAAACTAAGTAGGTATTCATACATTTGATACACATCAGAAATCGGTGTATTGATTTCAAAAGTTTATTTTGTTATTCACTTTAATGAATTATAAAAAGTATTTACTTGTTGAAACTATAAGACATGCTTAGCTTGATTTGATCCAAACAGGTAGATCTACCTTTTCCAGGGTAGACCATAAATCAGACAAATGAGAAATCAATTGCTCTCTGAACCAGTGCAACATACTCCTTCAGGCTCGGTCATCAGCTTAATTAAATTGAACAATAAAAAGTTATCTTATGGTTATTTGGATGATGTAAATCTGATCTCTAAAACAAAACCATTCCCAATGAAATCAAAATGAAAGTACCTCTCATCCTGTCTTGATCAAAGAGAGGAATGTTAATGATGTAAATAAGTTTTATCAGTTGTAATTTTTATCTGTATTGTTATCTTGATTGCGGTGAGGGACATAGCCTCATTTGTGAAAACTTGTCTGGTTTCAAATTGGCAAATTCTGAAAGAGAGAAAGAGGGAGTTATTGTTTAACCCTTACGATGCGGCTATATATTTTTGCTCTACAAGCCCACGTGGCGGAATTGTTTTGTCCGGTGCCAGCCACCGTTATATCCTGATTAACCGCTTCTTTATTTTTGTGCGCGGATATACATATGATACATGGAAATAAAGACAATTCTCTCTTCTATACGATGATGTAAAAATTATAAAATTATCTCTAATGGTTCGTGAGATATAAATGCCGCAAGGTGGGTACCCTCAATCATTTTGAGGTAAACAAATTTTTTGCGGCACTTGTCGCAACGCTTTGCCGCTTCTTTATTTTTGTGCGCGGATATACATATGATACATGGAAATGAAGACAATTCTCTCTTCTACACGATGATGTAAAAATTATAGAATTATCTCTATTGGTTTGTGAGATATGAATGCCGCAAGGTGGGTACCCTCAATCATTTTTGAGAAAAGGTTTGATATTTTATATCCGGGAGCAGCCAAGACTGCTTGCAGTCAATATATAGCCTTATCCTGAAAGTTACGGATTTCGCCAAGAGGGCTTACGTGCCATTTTATATTTGGCCCGTAAATATCACGCGCCCCGCATCGTAAGGGTTAATGCCGCTTGGTCAATATTTAAGGGACAAGTGGCGACAATTAAGGATTATACAAAGTTTTATATACTTGGAGAAGAAAGAGATATTTTAAAGGAAACTTATGCTATGTTGCTATTGTCCCAGAAGTTTGGATTTATGCAAGATACCACTCGATCTGACACATGTCAAGATACACTATGGAACTAGGTCACAGCTTCATAATTACCTATTGTTTGGTATGATAACAATCTGGAACCATTTCAAGAAAACTGACTTGTGAAATATAAGCAATAATCTCACAATAAGGCTGGGTCCAGTGTATAAGTATACCTGATAAATAACTGAGACATATTGTATATTATTTAATTCATTATTTTAAAAAATCACTTTGAGAATGATATTCTTTGCAGCTCACTTTTGCAGAAGAAATTTAAAATAATTTTTTTTTTTTTTGTTGCAATTATTTTGTCACATGTAAAATCTTCTGAATGTGAACCTATATTACTATTATTACTAAAAGCATTTATACTCAAGTATCAATGAAAACCCACATGAGGTAATTTTTGTTAAACACCTTTCAGTGATCTGAGGTAGGGAAAACAATGTGAAGTTAACTCAACATGGTTTATTCATATAAGAACTGCACTCTTTTTTTAATTAAAAAGTTTTGCCTTACAATTGATAACATTTTCGTGAGATCATTTTGTTAACCTAAACTATTGCTCCGCCCCTCTAGATTTAGTCTAGGAGACTTAGTGCAGTGTACTTGACACTGACTGATGTAATGTTCTAATGATGAGAGTGCTCATTACAGAGGGTCTTCATTGCAGATATGTCAGCATTACCGCAGAGATATGTCGCACATTAGATCCAGTATAGCCCTCCGCAGGTCATTATCATGTGATTACTGGTACTGTAGGAATACTAGTGTCAACTGGTGCTGATTGAAACATAGAGTGCCGTGCCAAAAGTATCGCAACAAACGTCATTTTCCCATAGGATCCCATGTTAGCATAAATAATTTTCATGATCATAACAGTGAACAAAAAGTTATAAAACTTAGTAATTATGTAATCAAGCATCTTGAGATCATGTTCATAATTTTCAATTTCATAAATTTTAAGCATTGTTTTGGAAAACGGCAAAATTATGACTTGGTATTTCTACCGTGACTTCACTTCCCAATTGCCACCATTTTGTCAGCATCCAAAAATGGTGGAAAAATTTTACATACCCCAGTAATCTTTTAACCATTTTGTTAAAAAACATTGTATCCGAAATCTGAAATTGTGTACGTGTTGCAGAGTAGATTTCTGTTTTTCATGTCCATTTTTGTCAAATATATCTTAAAATGTGGCAGTTAAAATTATTTATTCTACACTGAAATAACATGGTAGCCTATGGTTTGTTGCAATACTTTTGGCACGGCACTGTAGGTGATTCCTTACATTGACACCAATCAGCGATACAGTATTTCAAAAGGGCCAATATAAATACCTATACATTTTACTAGACAGTATATGATCATGTTTGACATTTTTTGATAATATTGGCCCAGAGAAAGAGATTAATATCCTGTAGGGCCCGGCAAATACCTAAGCATTTCACTGGACAGTGTACGATCATGTTTGATATTTTTAATAATATAGGCCCAAAAAATTGTTCGATGACTACAGAATCTCTTTCATGATTTTCACTTATACAATTCTTCCTCTGGGTGAAAGGGGCTTACGGTGATATTTAATATTCCCTTTTCTTTTGTCGAAACATTTTGGTTCAAAACACCTGATCATTATTCATTAAATTAATTTCTGACAATTTTGTTTCAGAGACTCCTCCCGTGTCTTCTACAACATGGATCGCCCCTGGTATTGCTTTCTCTGCCTCGGCCATATTGATTATCGGGACCATCATCACATACATCTGGCACAATAAATACAGGTCAGTCTATTGTACATCTTTACCCTGACAGAGACACTGAACACATGTCCAGTAAGATAACCCAAGGGCGGTGTCTAATTGCTGCTGTAATCATTTTGGAGAATTATATTGCGTTTATGAGAGATCACTGTGAAATTATGATGTCTTTATGATCATCTGGTATCATAATACGGTCATCATTTTGCAATATCTTCTTTTTGATGATTATTCATTGTAATATCTGGTATTTTTCAAGTTTGAAATTTATGATTTTGGTTGTTGATTTAATAATTCAAGTTTTATGTTATTTAAACACTAATATGGATCCAGTGATGAATCAAAACCTAATTGCTTAGCTGCTATAGGATTTAAACCTCATATCGAAAACCTAAGCAGACTATTGTGCTGAATTTGATATGATAAGAAATTCTTTAATGCATCTAATGTACTCTATGCAACTTCATTAATGATTTATCCAATCATTTTCCTGATTTCAGAAGTAAGTACCGAGTGGGTAGACTTCAATATCACAGCTATCCAAACTCCCAGGGTCCTAACGGAGAAAAGGTGGAGAGTTACTCGGTAACAATCATCAGCAGCGGGAAAGTGGACGAGATAGTTGAATGTGGAAACCACGAAACATCGAACAACTCAGATGATGAAGAAAAACATGAACCTTTAAAGGAACCTGACATTACGAGTGAACATGATAAGTTTGACACTCCAGATTTATCCCCGGATAAAGACTATTCCAGTTTATTTGTGCTTCCCAACGTTGTGCCCTACCAGGACGTTGTAGTGCACGATAAAACACTTGACCACAAGGAACTGAAGAGTCTTGCTAAAAGCGAGAGCAGTGAACCCATTCAGCCTGGCGGTCGTGTTTACGAGGTCGGATACGTCAACCCAGCGTACGATGGTAACGATTCTCTAAATGAGGGGAGATCACCCAAGAAGAAAAAGAAGAAACCAAAATTGTTCTTTGGCGATAAGAAAGCTACAACTAAACATCGAAGATTCTGAATTAATTAAATAATGGAAATGGGACTACTTGTACTTGGGAAGATGCTCTGCATAATATAAATGAAGTTTATATACTAACTCTCTAGTCAAGATATGGAAGAAATTGTTGTAATGAAATGAATTTTTGTCTTTCCCCACTGCTGTAACTCATTTAGTCAGAGAGAAAAATTTATTTTATTGAAATTTATGTTTCATACCAAAAATCAATTATCACAATGATTTTGAAACAAAAAATGAATGAGGATTAATCTATATGACAGGTTCTTTAATTGATCATTCAAACTCTTATATAAGTATTGAGTTGAAAAAGTGTATATATTTTCAAAATTTTATTATTCCTTTGCATCTTCAAATATCTTTGCAAAGTGATGGCTATGGAATATGTTGGTGGAAAACTGGTTTATAGGGTGTAAGTTGTATGTAATGCTTACTCTAATCTTATCTATTAATTTGACTTGCTGGCCATTCAGATATTTGAACAGTGTCTGAGAATAGACATCGATTTGATTAATCCTGATAGACAGCACATTATAAGTATGAAGTGTTTCTCACTAGGATGACGTGGTACTGTAATGACCTGCCACTCATTCTTATTAATAACTCGGAGACTGGCTAGTCATACCGATCAAAGTTTAGTGTCTCAGGGACATCGTTAGAGATGTCTCCTTGAATAAATATCTTCATTTGCTAAGCGGTGAGAGACATAGAGATTATTACCTGAGGAAGTGTGTCATATGACTTTTACGAAACGAGTGTGAATTTTTGTATTACCGGAGCGAGAGCGAGGGTTACACACAAGTTTCGTAAAAGTCATATGACACACTTCAGAGGGTGATAATTTCTTTATTACCGATTCTATTCCATTAAATCATCTTTGAAAGAACCAAGAAACGGGCCACTTCCCTTGCAAAGGCAAGCTACAGTGACGTCACAAACAAAGGTGTTATGACGTCACAGGCGAAAAATGCGGGAACTTGCGCTACAACAATCGTTGCTAGGCAAAAGTGATATGTGCACTAGTGCTCATATTGAAAATATGTCACCACTTATTTTCAACCATATGGGTAATAATGAGTTTTCTCAGTTCTAGATAAGTGTTCTGGCCTCAGAGTGTGATATTACTTTTTCAAGTAAATGAAAATATTTTGGAGGGGATAACGTCATATGTACAATGGTTTGATGTCACTTCTACAATCAACGCAAAGTCATCATTGTTACTAAGTTACGATGCAACAATGATATGATGTCTTAAGAAAGCTCTGGAGTCGAGAACTTTTGGACGTAAATCACAACATTTTCGCCCCTTCGGCATATGATAAACAGAATATCTTTGTTTTACTATGATATCACTTATCTCTCATCTTGTGACACAATAAAGCCTATTTTTTCACTGGTGTGTCAGTCTTGAGAATACCACCTTCACCCCCTCACTTGCTGAGATATAAGTGATATCACACTGAAAACAAGATATCCTCTATGTCTCATGTAATTTTCAAGTTTCATATCATGTAGAAATGTTTCTGTAATGCCAATCACATAAAGAATTATCAAGTAGGGAATTTTTTGCAGGGTTTAAATTTGAAGTCATTTTGTTCTGGATTCAATTGGTACAGGATTAGAATTATATGTCAGACTGATAAACTTGAAGGATTTTATGTGCTCTTTAGTCAATTTGGTAATTGAAAGTGTTCAATGCTTTGGTGTGTCAACCAGCTGAATTGGATGAAGATGTGGATAACAGGCAAACTAAGATTGTTTTAGTTCAAGTAGAAGCTTACACGTATTTGAGGTTTTATTCTTGTATTGATACAGTCTAAGTAAACCTAGCCTCAATATTATCCATTTCACTCCTATACTGAGTCTAGAAAGGTCTAGTAGAGGGTAGTGTCAGCCCACGTATCAAATTGACCAATCAGAACTCGGCTTACCACGCCTCCATAGTCTGTCTTCGCACGTATAACGTTGGAGGGTCATAGGTCGCAGAAAGGTCGGCTGACGCGACCCTCTACTAGACCTTTCTAGACTCAGTATAGGAGTGAAATGGATAATATTGAGACTAGGTTGACTTATACTGGTATTGATAGAACTAATTCCATTCCTTGAATAAACAAGGTAGGTTAAATGGTAAGCTTATGAGCAAGTTGAGGTACAGACAGTGAATAAAAGTATTAGCACAGTGGCACTATCTTCACTTGCACATTTGTCTTGTGTAGCATAAATATTTTTCATGGAACTTTTGAACGTTCATGTCCCATTCAAATTTTGTACATTTGTGAGCAATCATCTTTGCTACAACTTCAATAATAGTTGTTCAATCCTCTTTTCTTTATCTAGGAAACAACAAAAATGTACATTTCTTACTCACAACAGTGATATGGAAATACATACAACACAGTGATCTACGGGAGATATTTTTTTAACGACACACATTTGTAGGTTAATTTGATGAAATGACCTTGTCAGGAAATTTAATTGAAGTTTATGATGTACTGAAGTAGTGATGATTTTTATTTAACATGCACAGTTTTACAATGATCCAAAAAGAACTTATTTCTTGAAAAATATTTATGCACTAATTTAACATGTAAGCATGTGGAAATAATGTTGCTGTGCGCATACCTTTGTTCAATGTCTGTAAGACTCACTAAAATACTTGATTCTAAACACATGAAAATAGACGATAGTGAGTTATTGTGAAGTCAGGGACCAACTGCCATCAGCATCATTCCTGTATTTGAGGATTGTCTTCCGTCAGCTTGATTTTTAGCTCATATGGCCTTTAGGCTCGATGGGCTTATGGCATGGCATGGTGTCCGGCGTCCAACCGTCCATCCGTCCGTAAACTTTGTGGAATTTTAACTTCTTCTCCAGAACCATAAGGCCTAGAAAGCTGAAACTTGGTATACAGACTCCTTGACTAGTGAGGATTAATGATTGTAGCTTTGGTGGCCCTGTGACCCCTAATAAGGGCCTCAGGGTCTTCACCCTTTAACCTAATTTCATCTTTTTCTCAAGAAGCATCAGGCCTAGAAAGCTGAAACTTTGTGTGCGATCTCCTAAGTTAGATAAGGAGGATTCCAAATTGTACATTTGGTGACCCTGTGGTCCAAAGTAAGGGGCGGGGAAGCACATTTGCCACACCCTAAAGCAAAATTGATATGAAGCCTGATGAGCTACAGAGCCACTGGCTCTATTTTTCCATTTTGCTGAGTTAATAATGACAAAGAATTTACTTGAAAGTTCAGCTGAATGAATATAATGTATTGAACTGTTCTCATCTTTCACTTGACCTTCATAGAAAGGAGAGATAGTTTTTATGTCTGTATTACTGAGATTATTTTAAAAACCATGCACATCTTATGCAATATTCAATGATAATATTGTCTCATTTTATATTATTCCAACTTCCCCCTTCTAGCATTTCTCTACTTTCTTATTCAGTACAAAACAATATCTTGTATTTCATTACATGATTTTAGTGTCTTCTATTTTAATTTTATTATTTTTATTATTATAAGAATATGTCTATAATTATTAACTTATATATCCTAAATGCTTCACATGAAATTCTATTTAGCTGCTTTGTTTGTATATATATATATATTTATCTATTTATTTATATCATTCACTTGTACATTGTCAACATCATGAAATAAACAAAATAAACTAAAAAATATACTTTTCCTCATTTAATTTGGTTTCCATCATTAGAATGTTAAATGCTGTCTCCAGGTTGACAATATGAAATTCTTTTTAAAAAATAAGGGGATTGAATTAAACTCTATATTTTGAATAAAACTATTTGCATTTAACAGATTCCATGAGAACCAACTTTAGTACATGTTGCTGACATATGGTCTGACTGAGAGTCCAGAGTGCAAACCTTTATAATAATGATGATAATGTGGATGTGTATATGGAACCTTTTCAAGGTCCTTAGACATACTCAAAGGGCTACCTATACATCTATCCCCTGTAGGGTTGTATAGTGGTGTAGGGGATTACTTCTACCAAATCCTTTCATTTTTATAAAGATGTTTAAATCAAGAAGGATCATACTTTCACAGCTGCTTCTTAGCGCTAGTCGTGACCATGTAGGTCTGTACATCTTGTTATCAGGTTCCCATTTTAACAGCTGGTTGGACTGTGTGCAATGTGAATAAAGTGCCTTGTCGAGGGTCTCAATAGAAGGTGGGACCCTAGGGACAAAGTTTGGTGGGTTTGAACCCAGGCTTCCAGCATTAGAGGCCTTCATTCTAACCCCTACACCGCTATACCTCACCTTCTAGTCCATACCCGACCACATCAGCTGTAATCAGCTGTTCTGAATTCCAAGAACTCCTAGCATTCCCTCACACAATTCACATTCTGGGCAAAGTAGAGGTGTGACCTTTATCAAGGAGCCAAGCTTATGATATTTAACAAACCCTAACACCGAATAGGAAAGCATTATCCGACTTGATTACGTTTTCAAGACATCTAATGAGGTCATCTTTCTTGTCTATTGACCGATATCTATTATCATCACAGTTAGTCATCATGAAACATGTTTATGTTCAGAGTCAACTGTGACCATCGTCAGTATCAAGCTCTTATGAATAGATGAAAGAGTCAAGAGTTTGACATCACTTGGCATAATTTGATATTAGAGGTAACAAAACAACATTCTCCATAACCCTCTTACCCAAGCTTCCTGTTAAACCAAAAAAGATTGCAGTAAATGGCATTCATTTAGATTCCTGAGATTATTTTTGACGAAGGTATTTGGAGATTTTCTCTACCCACTGATTTGATAAGCCACGAAGTGCCTACTGTCTGTAAGGATAGTCCAATATGTAACAAATTGATCACTCAAACACTCAAGAAAGGTCAGGTAACTAGAGGTGTAACATAGCCTCAGGCAACTTCACTTACATTACTGTCAAATCATTTATTGGAGAAACCAAGCATTGGAAAATTGAGTATTCAAAAAAAGCGTTCTATCTTTTGGGAATTCTTTCTTTTGAGACATTACCATTGAGTATAGAGTATTCAGATTAAATATAGTTGAGACTTCTGGAAGAAGCAAACCATGTGTGATACTTTGTTGAAGGACTTCATTTAACATTTTATCTGACAGTAACTCTTAGCTACATTCAAAATAAATCCAAAGTGAATCCTGCCTCTACCCAGCAATTGGAAATTTTTTTTTTTTTTTTTTTTTTACACCGCTTTTGCAATATTTCAGCCAATAGCAGCGTAACTAATTATTGAAATGAATCACCAATTTTTTGTAGCCCCAGTAACATGTTTCAACTGGGCTGTTTAATAATTATAAACTAATAACATTATACATATAACCTGGAATGTCCCCTAGATTTGTGTTTCCACCAAGAATACCCCGATAGGACTGTCCCTTTATTACCAACATTCAGGAGTCAAGGTCTAAGAGGGTCAATTCCAAGATGGCCGACACAAGCTTAACACTTTTACAGAAAATCCTGGGAAAAGCAGAACCAAAATTTGGCCATGGTTTGACAATTTTCTCATGATCTCTGTTACGATGTTTCATATCCAATAAGCGGATGGTAACAGTTGATGTCTAACGTGTTTCTTTCTGTGGTTAAGTGAGTACATAATGCTCCGGCACATGTTGTGGTTAACTGTTTGCCTCACACAGACTACAAGCAACTGGAGTAATCATATCTGGCATTTAGTAATGATCCAGCAAGTGGGTCCTCACTTGATGTGACAAGCGGAATCTTCTTAATGGAGCCTGTTCATCTTCCACAACAACTCTCATAACTACGATGCAGAGTTTCAATGTGTACCTGGTAACAGATTATTTGTCTGCATTGATGATGACCTAAAACAGCTTACTTGTTCCAAAATACAGAGCCACTAGCTCTGTAGCTAGTCAATCTCTGCATGCTTTATTACCTTATACAAATGAAATAACAGATTATCATAAAGGGGCAGTGGCACGTTTTTTTAATATTTTATATTTTAAATATTTCACTAATATTTGTAAGTTAATGCTAAATGTATTATTTTGACAGTGTCAAAAATCTCATTACACAAGCCAATCACCCATAGTCAGAGTACAAAGTATGAGGATTCACATTGGCGGCCATTTTGTGTGAACACCTTTAATTCATTTTGTGTGAGGAATCGCATGGCTAAACTTTACGTTATATATTTGAATTATTACTGCTTCATTAAGTTTCATTTCATTCATTATTACTGCTTCATGCTGACTGATCAACATACCAAGTTTCATTGAGCTTTGTCTCACTTTTTAGTTCTAGTCCAAAAATTAAATTCAACGTTGCATTTCAATGAAACAATCAAAATTATTTCCTCAAGAAGTTGAATATTCCAAGAGGCATATTTACATATACTTACTGATCAACATATCAGGTTTTATTGAGCTAGGTAACATGATTTTTTGTTTTACTAAATGGAATGATTATGGACGGGTAGAAAAGATAATCACTTTATCTCACAGTATTACTGTACATACCAGTGGTATAAAAAGCAAAAGAGTTGAACATTTGTTTTACGCATCTCCAATAACAAAACCAAGTCAAAGAAAAACCAAGTCAAAGTTGGATTTAAATTCATATTTTAATCCTTTAATACCCAAGCAGACATCACATGCTCTCGTATCGACTCACTCACAGTGGACTGTTGTCCAGTATATGTATACACACAGCTAGAGGTGACTATAGAAGGCCCCTCTACACACAGAGGCAAGTGGCACGTGCTCTAGGTCGGTGCCCCACACAGCATAGGGACAGTGGTAGACTTGTGGTTCTTAGTGAACATACCAAATAGAATCTTTGTTGTAAAGTACTTTCAATAATTAGAGATATTTCTGGAAGCTTTACAGTCTTATTTTCTACTTTAACGTTTTATCATTACCACATTTTTTGGAGATGCTAAGAATAGAAAATAGATTTACAAGAAATTTGCCCACTACAGCATGTATCATTGCTGTGAACACCTTAGGAAAACTATGTCATGATGTTTTCAAAAATTATTTAAAACTTTCACATCAGTCAGAAATGTGATTCAGTAGATATATTTATAAGTAACCAAAAACAATAAAAAAATATTAAAATACCTCTGTCAGGAGGCTGAGTTATGAGTAAACAAACACTGTATGAGATTAATTCTGTCTTTCATATTGGTAAATATCTAAACTGAATGTCTTTTCATTGTGAATGTTTCTAAAAGTAATTTTTAAAAGTCTCAGAACCAAGACTTGTCTTGAACAACATATTTCCCCTAAAATATTTCCCTAAAGAACAAGATTTATTTGGCCATGATATGTATATAGACAGAGGACTAATACTGATTGATTATATTTGAATAACGGTTGGCATTTTAAGAACAGAAAACAAACTGATCCACACAAATAAAGAGATTAAGAAGCAGCAGTCTACACACCCAAAAAATTCTGAAACAAATGTATTGAAATATGGTTCCTCCAGGGATGGTAATTAACATATGGAGCAACAGACAGAACTTTTACAAATCATTAGAGATTAGACATCTTAAAGGAAATCTGTGAAATTTCGAACTGATTTCAAGTTGTCTGAATGGCTAAAAGTTCAAAATCTTTAGGGTTTTTCAGTAATTTGAGGATTTTGAGTCTGTTTAATCATGGGGGATAAGTTTTTGGCCACGTCTTATGACATTCAAGCTGTGACATTAGTTTATGCGGAACTGTTCACCAATTTACAGAAATTCCAACAAGCAATTGAAGAGAAAGATATGACCACAAGCTGAAGTAATGGTATCATATGGGTTAAGAAGGGTCACATTGTAATATTTTTGTGGATAATTCCCATCCCTCATTATTTGGTTTCTGGATATCTAGAAATGAAATAATTTTTTGGCACATTTACTAAATTCTTCTAGAAGAAATAAGCAGAAAGTTTGACTGAAGCATTAACCACTTGTGAGAGCAAATACAACAATACAGACAGACAGACAGACACAGCAATCACATACTCTTTTTCTTACATCACAACTAAAGACATCAATTGTACGGGCAAATAAATTAGAACTGGTTCCACAAGTTCAAATTATTGGATTGTGAAACAAATATATGCAAGATATTCTAACTAAAGTTAAGACTATTGTCTTGGATTACAAAAAGTTCAAATTGCACATGAAATAAAGACTATATTTATGATTATCATCCAGAAATTAACCTAAATTTCCTCTTTTCTTTAAAAAAAAAAAAGTCATGTATATAGTTGTATCTTTCAAATCAAGATCTTCGATTTTGAAGTTTACTTATTGCCCCAGTCCCTAAACGGTTACCATGGATACAGAGAAAACATACACAGAAATAAATAAGCTGGAAAGTTGGTAGAAAAACATACAAAACTCTAAATGTTAGCATCACTGATATGATTAAATTAAATAGCAAGTGCATTATGTTCAAACACATTGCGAGTCGGTGACATCATCAATAAAAGATTCATCGAACCTTTTCACATAATTACAGATAACTAAATGGTGTTCTATTCTGGTTCCCTGGTGGAAGGTGTCTGGATATACAGTTCATATATACAGTGTACGCACACACACGCACATACCCACCCAACCAATCACAGCTCGAGGGTAACAGTAAATACATCTATTACTACATGGGTGGATCTCTCATCCTACATTGGTAACTTCACTCAGGGTAAGTCTATTTGTGGATTTGAAGTCGGATGATCTTCATTTTGTCATAGGATTGCAGACAAAATCTCCTTATATCTTTGATAAACCTTTCATAGAAAAAGATTTTCAAGAGTCTTGTGTCATATTTCGCCATCTCTTTTCATAATGACTACATCACAACAATGACAAAACCTATAATTTTCATTCATCTAAAGAATTCCAGGTTTTTAGTGGGAAATTATTGAAGCATGATCTCAACACATGATGATGAAATTCTTATTCAGCTGAGTCTCTAGTTACAGTTAGGAAATGCATGGTATGAAAGCACACATCAAGGCAAGTGAACATAGCATCATACCTATCTCTCATAAATGCCGGGAGATGCTAAGTGAATCTGCAATGTGAATCGTGGTTGTTACAACATTCCAAGTTATTATGGTACAGGAGCAACAGGCCTTGCTTGATCTCTTGACTCTCCTCCAAATGCTGCAGTGTTAAAATGCCATGTTTCAGAGATCTAAATCCTAATTCAAATCCTAATTCAAGTGGAATCCCTTTTCTTTAGTGGCTGCAAGCAGTCTCTCACGTAGGATTCCTTCTGAAGAATATTCTGGCAGTTTGAGATAGTGTACACAGGTGTTGACTGACGGGTAACTGCTGTCGTTGCCGTCCACCTTGCGTACAACCGTCAGTCGTGGATGGAGGTTGGCCAGGCCACCTGGTGGCAGAGATGAACAACCGGTCGTAAACTGGAGGAAAGCCTTGCGTTCATCCGCAGACAGACCCAGTAGTACGTTCACAAACCTTTGGAATCCAGGACTGAAAGTACATACCATTTTAAGTGAGCATTAAAATAAAAACTCTGGCAATTTTGTTATTGGAATATCTTGCAATTTTTCTGAGAAAAGTTTTAAGAACTCAAGATATAAAACAAAATTTATAATATCAGTCCACTATTAACTCTATTTCAGAAAAATAAAGACAAGGCTTAAGCTTCTCCCTGCTAGTGTCGGCAAATGCGGCCGAGACTTTAATTACAAATTGACACATCATTGAAATTTGACCCTTTTTTACACTTTTGAAGTTTCAAGCAAAAACTTCAAAACAATCCAGCAGGCAGAAGGTTAAGTGTTGATTTTGTGCAAGACTGAAGCATGTAGTGATGTAGAGTGAACTGAGAGCAACTGACCTCTCCCTAGTGTAGCCCAGCTTGGGCTCCGTGTACGTGATGATGTCCTCCTTGTTCCAGCGCGGAGCCTGGTCTCCACACAGGAGACTGCCCAGCTCCATCGGACTGAAGGAGTGTAGCTTCTCCATTGGGAACACCAGGTTGAATCCAGCTGCAACATGCACAGGGCTTTACAGTCTGCCAGGGGTTTCACATTGAGAGGAGGGTTGGGATTGTTACAGTGATTCAATTAGGGCTTTACAGTGACACAGGGAGGGCAATACAGTTACATGGATGAGGATTTAAAGTAACATGGATGGGGGCTTTACAGTAACCAGAGACATGAAGAGTTTTACAGTGATACAGTTGGGGCTTGACAGTGACATCAAGAGGGCTTTACAACAGAGATTTTCAGTATACAGTGGCACAGTCTAAGTAAACCTAGCCTCAATATTATCTGTTTCCCTCCTATACTGAGTCTAAAAAGGCCTAATAGGGGGTCGCGTCAGTCCACGTATTGACCAATCAGAACTCATCTTACCAAGCCACAATAGTCTGCCGTCGCACATATAACGTTGGAAGGTCATAGTCGCAGAAAGGTCTGCTGAAGTGACCCTCTACTAGACTTTCTTAGACTCAGTATAGGAGTGAAACGGATAATATTAAGGCTAGTATTACTTAGACTGACAGTGACATGATGATTGAAATAGAGGGTTTTACAGTGATACAGTGAGGGCTTTACATTTACATTGAGAAGGCTTTACAATAACATAGAGAGGGCATTACAATATCCAGGGACATGGAGATTGAAATACAGGGTTTTACAGTGATACAGTGAGGGCTTTACAATAACATGGAGAGATATTTACAGTATCCAGGGACATGACGATTGAAATAGAGGGTTTTAGAGTGATACAGTGATACAGTGATACAGGAGATACCATGATACAGGAACATAGTCCGTTACATAGAGGGAGGTTTACTTCTATCTTACCTCTAAAAGCATCCATCTGCCTCCTGATACCGGTGTTGAGACAGAAGTCGGTGACCAGTTCGATGTACTCCTCTATGTTATCCAGAAGAACATCCTGAAACCACGGGGCAATAATAAAAATATTATAATAAAATGTAATAAGCAATTTCAAGTCAAGAGTTTGATGACCTTTGACTTTTCTTAAGAAAAGAGACTGTAGTGAAGCAGCTACAAATTCAGAAAGTTGGAATTTTTTTAACGTGAAATTATCATTACTTAATTATCCAAATTTATGCATCACAAACAGTGCCAACTCACCTCATTTTCACCATTGTGCTTGAGGTCATAGCTAGCAAATCCATACACTTTAGATGACGGATTGTACTGGAAGGTCAACCTTAAAAGGAAATGAAATGTGTAAGTTCAAAAATCAAAATCTATATAAAATCAGAGAAATGAAAAATCAAATTATATTTCACCCCTTCAAAATGTAAGTTCCTCATATCACAAGTTTACAAGTATTATTTTACATAATGAAAATCAACCAAATTGGATTTTAGTTTGCATCAATTAACCTACTAGAAGAAATCCTAATTAACAGCCATAATTAAGCACCAAGGCAAATGGAAACTAAAATAACCATCCCAATAAAACTCCTGAGATAAGATACAACACATACCCAAGATCCTCCAGCCTAACGGCCATGCTTGGATCAGCAGGGTTAGGAAGAGCAAGCTCCTCTAGCAGAATGTTCTTCTGATCCTCTGACAGTGTCTTATCCTTCAGGATTCTTTGCTTCTTGGCTGACAGCTCGCGCAGTTGCCGCAGGAAAGACGCACGGTGTGGATTGACAATCTCAAAGTCCTCCTCAGTAAGAATGCCTGAGAACCATGGAGAAGCGAGATTCTGACGAGATTTTGATTGATCCAGTTTCATCTCTTTTTCCATTTCCTCAATACTTGTGATCATATCGCTGCTCTCGCTGTGCCATGACTCGAGCATGTTGCCGTACCCCTTCTGTGAGAGGTCGTGATACTGCTGTGCAATGTTGTGACCCACCTCTCCCATACACATCAGCTTGAGGAAGGGGCGGGACATGGGCATGTCAATCAAACGGTTGTCCTGGAGACACTTGGCGAGCAGGTTGCCCAGGAAGTAGAAGACTCGCTCGACACGGTCCATGTCGGAACTGTCCTGTGGTAGTGCAGCGGGGAACAAGCCTCCTATTCTCTGTACGTAGTAGCCGGGTGGTCGCACACCATGTCCAATATCAACCTGCAGAGTGGAGAATAGTGGTTAAATTGTTAATTATTTATTTTACAATGTATACCTTGCCTTCATGAACAAATGAAATTGAAGTATTACAAATAAATTTATTGAATTTTAAAAGATGTTATACATTAGTTTTCCAACATACCTCCCTCTCGGAAGTGTCGACAACATCATCGTCACATAGCCAGAGACCGAGAGATTTCCTCTGCAGCTCAGCAGCAACCAGAGCGTAAAACTCAAGTGTCGGGCCCAAGCCTGTTCCTTCCTCACCCTCAAACTCAATCTGCAAGTACACGATTCATGGTAAATAATGTGCAGTCAAAATTCAAGGAAATCAGGAAAAGGTTCAGTAAGTAAATGTTGTTATAATTATTCTATAGAATAATATTTCTAACATTCTGGTCAGCTCATTTGGTACATTTCCAAACTGACAAATTGAGATGTCAATAATTCTAAAGGTACTGGTGCTTTTGCATCATTTAAAGGTAATTTTTTTCTTCTTATGAAGATCACCCATCTTGCTCACTTACAAGTGATTCTTGCTGGTTACTAACTTTTGACTGTCATTCTAGAAAAAACATTTGTACTGATAACAAAGTTTTTTAACATCTTATGATGTTTAAACAAAAATTCTAAGACAAGTGACAATAAAATCAAATTTGTAAAAGTAAATCTAACAATCAATGTCCAATTGTCACGATTACCGACAAAAGTTTCTTAATAATTGTTACTGTCATTATTCTTGGGAACTCGAAAACTTTACCACAGTTCTTCTCATTTTAACTTGTCAAGCTCCTGTACCCACCTCAAGTACAGCCTTCCGCTTGCCGTGGTGTTTCATCACCTGCATGGCCCACTCCAGGAGCTGAATACCTCGCGGCACCTTAATACGCTCGTGCTTGAGGCGTCCAACACGGAACTCATGTCCGTCATCACGGCGAGGCAGTGGGCCGCGGTTCCTCTCAATACTAGCATCTCGCTTGTTCTGTAGCCACACAATAGCTCTGCAAAAGAAACATACAACTTTCAAACTTTCAGAAGCCCACGTTCCTTGTTTGAGGTGAGGTGAGGTGATCTGGGGTTTATCGCCACTTTCAAGAGTATTTCACTTATATCGCGGCTGCTAGTATTATTGCAGGAAGAAAGCCCGCAACACTGTTGTGGCTATGTATTGCGGTGACACCTGCAAGCATTGGCTGAAACTAGCAAACCATTCAGTGTTGCATTGCACCCAAAGTTGCCGAGCCCCTTGCGGGATTCGAACTTCCTTGTTTGAAAAACTATTAAGAAGTATGAAAGTATGCATGTGACATTTGTGATCTTTAATACTAGCAGACCCAGATCTAAATATATTCATAAAATTGTCTATAGAAGATACCAGGGATGCAGATTCAAATTTTTGCCAATCGGACATTCCACGTATAAGTCGACGAATAATGATATTTTGTAATAAATTTTGGTGCTTTATCTCACGTAAATACACGATTGAACATGTGGAAATATTTCACAGACTAAATTTAAGTCTAAAATTATTACTCAGTAATTTACTTATTACTATGATGTTTAGGCCTAGGTATATGAATATGTTTATAATTTAAATAATCAAGTTTCAATAGTGTCAGTTATTCAGTAAACAAATGCCAGGTGCTTAGAATCTAATATTAAGTTAACTGGAAAACAGACGATGTACAAATCTATTTATAGCAACGCATGCAATGCAATGCAAAAATAAAACACTGAAAATACATTACATTGAGTAAAATAAAATTACTTTGGCTGTTTTAAATATAATTCTATTAAGTTATGATGCATATCAACTACTTGACACACACTGCATAAGTTTTTTAACCTGTCAAACTTGCCAACAGATCAGCCTGTTTTCGTTTCCCTATCACTGCAGTAATCTGGCTGTTCCTTTCTCCTCCCTGCAGTAATGAAAGCTCCCAACACTGTGTTAATGAAGTGTTGCTTGCAAAGTCAATGCATGGAGCTTGTGAAGTTAGTGGAGGGAGGAAAAAGTAACAGCATGTAAAATAACGATGTGAAGTTGTTTGATGTCTTTTTAAAAAAGGTTTGGCCTTAGTGACTTGTTTTACTCAATGCATGACACTGAGATGATCCAATAATTAAAGATAACAAGGTAATTATGTCGTTTGAATGGATTAGTTGTTTCATTGATGACCGGTTCGTGTTTTCATTACAATTATGACCGACACAAGCGGGGCATTTCATCGGCCTTTATTGATTGCTTGTTAGTCAACTCAGGCTTGTTTATCTGTTTGTTTAGTAATTCTTTGATTATCTTCAATCGGTCAAATGACTCCTTGAATGTCCGACAGGTCACTTTTTCAATCGGTCAAACTGAATTCCCAATCGGACATGTCCGGCAAATAGACCGATTTCTGCATCCCTGGAAGATACCATAATCTTGTATCACCATGTATAGTTTGACGTACCTAGATGTGCCGAACGCGGTGCAGGTGAAGTAGAGCTGCCTGGTCTCTACGGGGAAGAGCATGGGGCACCAGCGTGTCAGGTGTTCACACCACTCCGGCAGGGCGTTGCTAGCTAGCACCAGGGGGTCCTGATAAGATACATCACATTTGCTTTAGCAATCAATAATCAGAGATAAAATTGTCCTTGGAGCAGAATGAAGTTTATTTACACTACAGTAGAACATGGATATAACGAAATCCAGGGGACCAAAGAATTTAGTTCGCTATATGCATATAATTTTTATGATATTATATAGGGATGGACATGAAATTTTTTTCTTTATATTCGATTGTTCGCTAAATCCAAGTTTGCTATATCTGTGATCCACTGAAGTTCTAAAGGTGTTGATCACTGAATGTGTTTCATCATTACCGATCAATAACCAAAAATTATCCTCAACACAAAAACAAAAGATTAAATTTGGCACCAGGGGTGTTACAGGTGGCAGATTGAAGAATTTGATTATGAAAACCTATAACATTCAACAAAAACAGCCTTTGGTTCAGTAACACTAAATTTCCCTGTGAGAAAGGAATGCAGGGATGTACATTTTCAATAGGGAAAACATCATACTCAATGACATAATATGTAGTTTTTGATTATCAAATAGTAACTACCATAATGTTTGCAAATGCTCACCTGAATTTGTTGCACAACCTTGTTTGTGATCTTCTTGCTGATAAACTCGTCTGCTGGAATGTTAAGCTGCACCTCTGTGTTGTCTGAAACAGGGTAGGAATTGGTAAATGAAAAGTGAGTGAGTGAGTTATTGTTTTACTCCGCTTGGGCTAAATTTTAGCCATTTACAACATGATAATGAAAAGAGCAGTGCTTAAAACATAGCCCGTCCGCCAGTCCTTAAACTGGCTACTTTTTGCCAGGATAGGTTATTTTTTGGTCAGGACTAGTAAACATTTCTTTATTTTTCTAAGGAATTAATTTTCAGGACAGGCTAGGTTTGCAATCTATTTTATACATTGACGAGTTGCTTGCATGTCAAGCTTGTAAATAACAGATTCCATGTCTTGAAGAATGAACATGTTTAGTTACATGAGTACATAAAACAAAGTAGTTAGAAGCTACGAAGCCCCTACTGTTTCTTTTGATGTCTTGAAGAAGGAACATGTTTAATTACAAGAGTACATAAAACAAAGTAGTTAGAAGCTACGAAGCCCCTACTGTTTCTTTTGATGTCTTGAAGAAGGAACATGTTTAGTTACATGAGTACATAAAACAAAGTAGTTAGAAGCTACGAAGCCCCTACTGTTCCTTTTGATGTCTTGAAGAAGGAACATGTTTAGTTACATGAGTACATAAAACAAAGTAGTTAGAAGCTACGAAGCCCCTACTGTTTCTTTTGATGTCTTGAAGAAGGAACATGTTTAGTTACATGAGTACATAAAACAAAGTAGTTAGAAGCTACGAAGCCCCTACTGTTTCTTTTGATGTCTTGAAGAAGGAACATGTTTAGTTACATGAGTACATAAAACAAAGTAGTTAGAAGCTACGAAGCCCCTACTGTTCCTTTTGATGTCTTGAAGAAGGAACATGTTTAGTTACATGAGTACATAAAACAAAGAAGTTAGAAGCTACGAAGCCCCTACTGTTCCTTTTGATGTCTTGAAGAAGGAACATGTTTAGTTACATGAGTACATAAAACAAAGTAGTTAGAAGCTACGAAGCCCCTACTGTTCCTTTTGATGTCTTGAAGAAGGAACATGTTTAGTTACATGAGTACATAAAACAAAGTAGTTAGAAGCTACGAAGCCCCTACTGTTTCTTTTGATGTCTTGAAGAAGGAACATGTTTAGTTACATGAGTACATAAAACAAAGTAGTTAGAAGCTACGAAGCCCCTACTGTTTCTTTTGATGTCTTGAAGAAGGAACATGTTTAGTTACATGAGTACATAAAACAAAGTAGTTAGAAGCTACGAAGCCCCTACTGTTTCTTTTGATGTCTTGAAGAAGGAACATGTTTAATTACAAGAGTACATAAAACAAAGTAGTTAGAAGCTACGAAGCCCCTACTGTTTCTTTTGATGTCTTGAAGAAGGAACATGTTTAGTTACATGAGTACATAAAACAAAGTAGTTAGAAGCTACGAAGCCCCTACTGTTTCTTTTGATGTCTTGAAGAAGGAACATGTTTAATTACATGAGTACATAAAACAAAGTAGTTAGAAGCTACGAAGCCCCTACTGTTTCTTTTGATGTCTTGAAGAAGGAACATGTTTAATTACAAGAGTACATAAAACAAAGTAGTTAGAAGCTACGAAGCCCCTACTGTTTCTTTTGATGTCTTGAAGAAGGAACATGTTTAATTACAAGAGTACATAAAACAAAGTAGTTAGAAGCTACGAAGCCCCTACTGTTCCTTTTGATGTCTTGAAGAAGGAACATGTTTAGTTACATGAGTACATAAAACAAAGTAGTTAGAAGCTACGAAGCCCCTACTGTTCCTTTTGATGTCTTGAAGAAGGAACATGTTTAGTTACATGAGTACATAAAACAAAGTAGTTAGAAGCTACGAAGCCCCTACTGTTTCTTTTGATGTCTTGAAGAAGGAACATGTTTAGTTACAAGAGTACATAAAACAAAGTAGTTAGAAGCTACGAAGCCCCTACTGTTTCTTTTGATGTCTTGAAGAAGGAACATGTTTAATTACAAGAGTACATAAAACAAAGTAGTTAGAAGCTACGAAGCCCCTACTGTTTCTTTTGATGTCTTGAAGAATGAACATGTTTAGTTACATGAGTACATAAAACAAAGTAGTTAGAAGCTACGAAGCCCCTACTGTTCCTTTTGATGTCTTGAAGAAGGAACATGTTTAGTTACATGAGTACATAAAACAAAGTAGTTAGAAGCTACGAAGCCCCTACTGTTTCTTTTGATGTCTTGAAGAAGGAACATGTTTAATTACATGAGTACATAAAACAAAGTAGTTAGAAGCTACGAAGCCCCTACTGTTTCTTTTGATGTCTTGAAGAAGGAACATGTTTAGTTACAAGAGTACATAAAACAAAGTAGTTAGAAGCTACGAAGCCCCTACTGTTTCTTTTGATGTCTTGAAGAATGAACATGTTTAGTTACATGAGTACATAAAACAAAGTAGTTAGAAGCTACGAAGCCCCTACTGTTCCTTTTGATGTCTTGAAGAAGGAACATGTTTAGTTACATGAGTACATAAAACAAAGTAGTTAGAAGCTACGAAGCCCCTACTGTTTCTTTTGATGTCTTGAAGAAGGAACATGTTTAGTTACAAGAGTACATAAAACAAAGTAGTTAGAAGCTACGAAGCCCCTACTGTTTCTTTTGATGTCTTGAAGAAGGAACATGTTTAATTACAAGAGTACATAAAACAAAGTAGTTAGAAGCTACGAAGCCCCTACTGTTTCTTTTGATGTCTTGAAGAAGGAACATGTTTAGTTACATGAGTACATAAAACAAAGTAGTTAGAAGCTACGAAGCCCCTACTGTTTCTTTTGATGTCTTGAAGAAGGAACATGTTTAGTTACATGAGTACATAAAACAAAGTAGTTAGAAGCTACGAAGCCCCTACTGTTTCTTTTGATGTCTTGAAGAAGGAACATGTTTAGTTACAAGAGTACATAAAACAAAGTAGTTAGAAGCTACGAAGCCCCTACTGTTTCTTTTGATGTCTTGAAGAAGGAACATGTTTAGTTACATGAGTACATAAAACAAAGTAGTTAGAAGCTACGAAGCCCCTACTGTTTCTTTTGATGTCTTGAAGAAGGAACATGTTTAGTTACATGAGTACATAAAACAAAGTAGTTAGAAGCTACGAAGCCCCTACTGTTTCTTTTGATGTCTTGAAGAAGGAACATGTTTAGTTACAAGAGTACATAAAACAAAGTAGTTAGAAGCTACGAAGCCCCTACTGTTCCTTTTGATGTCTTGAAGAAGGAACATGTTTAGTTACATGAGTACATAAAACAAAGTAGTTAGAAGCTACGAAGCCCCTACTGTTTCTTTTGATGTCTTGAAGAAGGAACATGTTTAGTTACAAGAGTACATAAAACAAAGTAGTTAGAAGCTACGAAGCCCTACTGTTTCTTTTGATGTCTTGAAGAAGGAACATGTTTAGTTACAAGAGTACATAAAACAAAGTAGTTAGAAGCTACGAAGCCCCTACTGTTTCTTTTGATGTCTTGAAGAAGGAACATGTTTAGTTACATGAGTACATAAAACAAAGTAGTTAGAAGCTACGAAGCCCCTACTGTTTCTTTTGATGTCTTGAAGAAGGAACATGTTTAGTTACATGAGTACATAAAACAAAGTAGTTAGAAGCTACGAAGCCCCTACTGTTCCTTTTGATGTCTTGAAGAAGGAACATGTTTAGTTACATGAGTACATAAAACAAAGTAGTTAGAAGCTACGAAGCCCCTACTGTTTCTTTTGATGTCTTGAAGAAGGAACATGTTTAGTTACAAGAGTACATAAAACAAAGTAGTTAGAAGCTACGAAGCCCCTACTGTTTCTTTTGATGTCTTGAAGAAGGAACATGTTTAGTTACAAGAGTACATAAAACAAAGTAGTTAGAAGCTACGAAGCCCCTACTGTTCCTTTTGATGTCTTGAAGAAGGAACATGTTTAGTTACATGAGTACATAAAACAAAGTAGTTAGAAGCTACGAAGCCCCTACTGTTCCTTTTGATGTCTTGAAGAAGGAACATGTTTAGTTACATGAGTACATAAAACAAAGTAGTTAGAAGCTACGAAGCCCCTACTGTTCCTTTTGATGTCTTGAAGAAGGAACATGTTTAGTTACATGAGTACATAAAACAAAGTAGTTAGAAGCTACGAAGCCCCTACTGTTTCTTTTGATGTCTTGAAGAAGGAACATGTTTAGTTACATGAGTACATAAAACAAAGACGTTACGAAGCACCTACCGTTCCTCTTGCTGGGCGTGGCCTGCTCCATTGTGATGGCGAAGAGTCTCTGGAGCAGGTTGAGGACGTTCTCCACCGTGCAGCTCGTCATGTCACCGCCTCGCGGCAGCTCCCACTCCAACAGACTCTGGCGCAACATGCACGTCTTGTCGTCCGGAGAATGGGTGTGGGACGAGGACTGTGTGAGGAAGAATATGTCATATAATAACACAAGGGTTTTGCATGGTCTGGTATTAGATAGCAAGACACTTATATTGAAGTACATAAGGATGTGCGGTATTATCGATTTATCGGTATATTGCAATACAGGAACATGGTGATAGGAATCGGTCCACACTTTTAAAATTATCCAATATATTGAACGTTTTAAAACAAGCTATTTCCATCTAAAATTACTAACAAACACAAACAAATGTAACAAGACTTACGTAAACTTTGTTTCACAGTGTGAAGTTGTGTTATTAATATAGCTCAAAAATGTGTACAGATCATAAACAGTGATTGAAAAAATATCCATTCAAAAACGGCTCATAGCTGAGCAATGATGATTGTTCTCAACGCTCATATTTATACAAGATAGCATGCAAATTCTTGAATTAAAGAAGTACCGATACATTGCAATACATATTGCAACACGCTTTTCTGTATCACAATATAAACCCATCCATCCTTAGAAGTACACATAAATTTTTAGAATTTTTAGACTTTCTGAGCATACATCCCAGTAGATAATCAGCTGCTCAAAAAAGGGTCTCAAATAAAAATAGAAGAATGTAGAATGCAAAAGAAATATAACTAACCTTGCTTCCTTTAGAATCTGAATCTTTCTCCTCATCATCCTTCATCTCCTTGTAGATGATGCTGTAAGATAGCAATATGCAAACTTGATAAAGATAGACACATCCAGGTAAAGATATCACTCAAACAAACATAATGTTAAGTGCATTTTGGATTTTAAGACATTTACAGAAACCAAATGGTTGGTACCCACATCAAATATTTTCCGAAGAAAGTGAGGTTTTATAAGAGCTCTCTTTCTGGCAACTTGGGAGTATACAGAAAATCATTAGGTACAAAACTTCCACATAATAATATCACAAGACAGCTAATCTGAAAGTTTGAATCCTTTTCCTAGATTCCTGACTTAATCTAAATAAACTCTTATAATATTTGCATAATCGCATCTCTATACCTTTCTTAAATAGCCAATAGTTTATGAAACTCAATATATTTCAAGAAATTTTAACCAAAAAAGAACATAAAAGTAGTGTGTAAAATATAGCCCGTCCGCCAGTCCTTGACTGGCTACTTTTTGCCAGGACTGGTTACATTTTGGTCAGGACTGGTAACTTTTTAACTTTTTCCCCTTATGAATTGACCAAATAATTTTCAGGACAGGCAAGGTTTCAAATCTTTTTTATAAACTGATAAAATCGCTGAAAGGATTTAGGATAGTGTCTCCTCCAAGATAAGACAATACATACGTGTATGTAGGTTCCCAGATCCTGCGGAGGCGCTCGCTGCGACCAGTGTGTGTGCCCATCGTGAGGAGATGCTGAGTGTGCTTGAAGATGCACGCTCCAGGCTCAGATAGGGCCAGCTCTTCGTCGTTCATCTGGAGTAACCAGGCTCAGAATTAGTAACATCTTTATTTAGTTTAAGTTTATTCAAATCATTCGAATGAATATAGTATCTGTTTGGTGCTTTTATTCATGTTCATATAGTGTGAAACAAATTGAGGTGACATTACTGCTTTTCTAATTTATATCACTTCAATACGGGATGATGATACAATCACATAAGGGTGAAACAAATTGACATTACTGCTTTTCTAATTTCTATCTCATCAATACAGGATGATGATACAATCATGACGAAATATTTCCTGCTGATATGTTTTGATAGATTTGAATATTCTAAATAGGCAAAGATAATTTTAGAATGTTTGTAAGCGTGACTCACCCCTGGCAGACAGGGAGCTCTGACAGACAGCGTTAGACGCGGCTGGGCAACCATCTCTCTAGTCTCTCCGTTACCGTTATCTTCAGCACCTGCAGACATGTGGTATAGTTGATACTATAATAATATCTTGAAGGTCTTGATTTTATCAGGCATCACTAAATTTTATACAATCAAAAATCAAATCACATATACATATACCCAAAATTGAATATTGAATTTCATTCAAGCTACACCTTCATAGACTGAAAACTTTCAATTTCAGGCAGACAAGAGTGAGTGAGGGAGTGAGTTATTGTTTACATCGCTTGGGCAATACTGCAACCATTAGCGGCGACGGCAGACAAGAGGTCACAAGTTCCTTATCATATCTTTCAACATAATGCAGTTCATGAATATCATTTGATAAAAATTATTTTGGTCATGCAGGCATTGGATCCCACTATTTGGTTATACATCATAACCTAAAAAGAGTAACCTTATTATTTTACACAAGGAAGCACTCTATTACCAGGTGGAGGGATTTCAAAGTCCTGAGTCTGGTTGACGTTCGTACGTCCAGGTCGAGGGTCAAAGGCCGGGATGAGAGCGGAGAATTGACGCTTGAGCACAAACTCGTCGTCCCAAGTACGTCTATCACGGGTCTCCATCTCATCCTCCTCCTAGTCGAACAACAAACAATATTCTAGCCATCTTCGGACAACAATGTTGATCAAAACATTAAGGAGATTTATTGGCTTGTTTTATTGCCATTTTTGGAGATGTGTCTTAGAAATAGCTGTGTATATCAGAAATAACTAAATTCTTGTCACATGATGAACATTAATTTCAATAAATTTTGACTTGAACTTGGACGATTTGCATCAAACCTCCTTTTAAGATGTACCTTTGAAATAGCATTGTGCACAAGTAATTTTTGTGGAGTTCTTAAAATAAAACAATTATTTATGAAGATGACAATTTTGATGTATCTAATATTGCTATTGCAGATTCCTTCAAGTTTCTGTCTCTGATTTTGAATGATCCAAAATAAATCTCCTTTTACCATGACATCATCATAATCCTCGTCATCTTCATTCTCATCTTCGTTCTCGTCATCGTCATCCTCTGGTTCGGGCAGTTCTTCATCATCCTCCAGCTCGGCCAGCAATGTAGTGGCCCTGCAGCTCTCCAGGAACTCGTTATCACTCTCACTGGATGTGGACGTCAGACTGCGGGTCAGCGCCTGGCTCAGGGACGTCACGTTGGCCATGGTCTGGGTGGTGGTCAGTGTGTTGGACGTCTGACCAGTGGAGGACGTCAGGCTCGGGTAGCTCTGGGCCGCGCTCAGCAGATTGCCTAGGTCAACAGAGGGAGCAAAGAGACAGATACATTTTCCAGATCACTTTGGGTACAGGGAAATGATTAGATTATGTTTATGGCTATAACTGACATCGATGTTGTTCAAAAAGGAGACAATATCCTCTAAGTCATCCAATTTCCACAGAACGTTCCATTCAATCCATAAATTATTTAACAATTTCATGCTCAAGATGACATGCTCTGATTAACCTGTTTGAAGTATATGATCAATCAACTGGACTAAGACTATGACAGGGTTTCACTCACTGGGTGAATTGGACAGGGCCAGTCTGACGAGGCTACTTGTGTTGGCATTGCGAACAATGTTGCTGCCTGTTCCTCCAGACAAGTTCCGTCTTGCTGCTGCTGCAAACGTGTCAAGAAGACTGGCTGTCTGTTCCATGCTTGTGGGTAGATTTGGCACACTAACACTCATCAGGTTTGTCGGCGAGCTTCGGGTTTGAGAATCGGCTTTCTTTGCTGCTTCATTCTTTGCTTGCTTTTCTCGGTTTGCGTTGGATAGGTGGTGGACCTCCTTGACCCCGCCCACCGCCCCTCGCACAGGTTCCGGGGTCATGCTCGTGTCAACATCACACGCCATGTCCATCAGACCACAGTCACTGCTCACTGACGTGTCCTCACTGCCTCGGTGCACGACAACCACTGGATCGTTGGTCAGAGTTCCTTCCGAGGACTCATCAGCTTGGTCAACTGTTACCATCACTATAGCATCAGAGCTTGCTCGGTTTACCATGCCCTCCGCCACATTCTCAGCAGCCTGAAACCAAAACTTTCATATGAACATGGACACTAAACACATTTTCTAGGCTTTATAACTACTTGTTGAAGACTTTATAGAGAGATCATCAAGACAAAAAGGTTTGCTTGAGGGGCAAAATCTTTTAATGCAGTACACAAATATACCTCAGAGCAAAACAAATGAGACAATTTTAGATTGACCGTATTTGTTGAATATTTGACATAAACTTATGAAATTTGGAATAGATTTAGATAATTCTTATACAAATTGTTTGAAATAAGCCGAAACTCAAGTCTACTATTTCACGATATACACTGTGAAATCTGCTTCAACATAGATTTTTTCAAATCCTTTGTTGGTTCTGAAAACACCTTGTGCAAAGTTAAATGAACCTTTTTTTTTTTTTAAATCTGCAGAATATTTTCATTCTAATGTCACAAATTTATACTTAGTCATTCGCTTAACAGCTTTAGTTATGTTTTAATCTTTTAATTTAATGTCTATTTTTGACTGCATTATTACTGTTTATTTTATCAATATATACCAGTCTCCCTACCTCCCTGACAGCCTTCATACTGGACGTGAGGTTCTCTGCAGATGAGGCCTGTTCGGTGCTAGCAACAGAAGCCTTGGCCTCGGACACCTCGCTCAGACTGGGGGTGGAGCTGCTCTTCCTGCTCGTCAGCACACTCACCTGCACAAATAGGCTCCACGTTAGGATGTCCTTAATTTGAATTTCATGTCTGATATCATTCTCATAAATTGATTAAGATTAAAGTCATGCCTAATGGCGTGAACAGTCAGACACAGGTCATGTTGTTTGGCAGGGGATACAAATGTTTCGATTATATACTACAAGTGTCAGTGCCTCACTCTCAGCTTCAAATATTAGTTCTACATACGATAAACAGCAAAGCATGAAATTCATATCCTTAGATAAGAATTGCTAACATTAGATAACTAGATTAGCGTTTGCGGGACACCGCAAAAGCAGAGCAGCCCCGAAACTTGGGGTTTACAAGGAATTACATAACTCGTGACATTGACCTTTGACACTTAATCTTGAAAGTGAACTTGTCAAAATCATTCCCCCCAGGTATGAGTAGTAAGTTATGAATAAGAGTTCTGGAAAGCTTAGTGGAAAAAAGTTATAGCTAGTAATACGAGTGCCGCGGTGGAAACTTCACAAAAACTGAAAGCAGCCCCGTCCTAAGATGGGGCTGCTAAATAATCCTATTGAGCCTACCTTGACTTTATCTGACACAGACGCCCCACAGGACTTGTTCTTGCTGATCCCAGTGGCGCCCTGCTCTCCCTTGTTGAAGCGCAGTTTGTCTGGGTCATGAGATGGTGCAAGGGCAAGGTCAAACTTCCCTTCTGCTCCCATCCTGTACGAGTTGGAGCCACCTGCATCCCATGTAACATCCACCCAACCTGTGCAACAGAGGTTGTTATGACTAAAAGAACAACAATGATTCATCCCTCCATTTATTAAATTATTAGATTACATTCTAATAACAAGCTGTGAATCATAAATTCCTCAAGGTACAAGGGCATATTACCAATACATATAAACCTACTTTTGTGCAACAACATAACAAAGAAGAGTGTAGATACAAAAATTTTATTGGAGCAAAACATGTGAGAACATATTTATGGGGGCTGACTCGGATGAAAAATATAAATGTAAGTGGCCGTGATGACCTTAAAGTAAAAAGAAAAGAATATGCCTTGGGGGAAACAGCTATTTGACTGGGTAATAGCTGAATGCCCCTTGACTGGGTAATAGCTGAATGCCCTGGGTTACAGCGCGAATGGCAGCTGTGGTAGGAGGGTGACAGCGCGAATGGCAGCTGTGGTAGGAGGGTGACAGCGCGAATGGCAGCTGTGGTGGGAGGGTAACAGCGCGAATGGCAGCCGTGATGGGAGGGTAACAGCGCGAATGGCAGCTGTGGTAGGACGGTAACAGCGCGAATGGCAGCTGATGTGAGAGGGTGACAGCGCGAATGGCAGCTGTGGTGGGGAGGGGTGTGACAGCGCGAATGGCAGCTGTGATAGGATGTGGTGGTAGGGTGACAGCGCGAATGGCAGCTGACGTGGGAATTGGGGACAGTATGAAAGGCAGCTGTGTTGGAACAGAGAGGTAGAAGAGAAAGTGGTTGCAAGCTGGACCTTGTGGATGATATGGAAATAGAGAGTCAGCCCCTAAAGGTGAAGGAGGGGATGGAGGGTGGGCAGCGATACAACAATGCGGTTAGAGACAATGGGTAAAACAATAGAGAGGCAGAGGTCACGTGATCGTTACTTAAATAGGAACTAATACTGTGACGTACTTCCGGTTACATAAAAAATAGAAAACATGATAGAGAAAAGTTAAAACGAGCACAAGGGTAATGAAGTATAAACCCATGGGTGGAATTAATACATGACAATGGTATTAAAAACATAATAAATATATATAGCATGTAATCTGTTGTTGCACAAACTAAAATTTATAAATTTACATTTTGTGCAACAACATAACAAAGAAGAGTGTAGATACAAAAATTTTATTGGAGCAAAACATGTGAGAACATATTTATGGGGGCTGACTCGGATGAAAAATATAAATGTAAGTGGCCGTGATGACCTTAAAGTAAAAAGAAAAGAATATGCCTTGGGGGAAACAGCTATTTGACTGGGTAATAGCTGAATGCCCAAAACGAGGTAGCAAACCGAGAGCCCCCAAGGAATATGCTTAGATAAGGATAAGATGGAAATTGGAATTGATGGAAAAGAATTGGTTATTGTAAAATTATAACAGTAATTGTTTAGTTTTGCAGGAAGAAGATGCCGAGCAGAAAAGAGGGGAGGAATATCGTCATGAGAGGCTTAGTGAATGAAAACGACGTGAAAATGAACATGGCAAATAAAAATAAATAAAGTCATATTTAGGAAAAAATTTTATATGCACAAAATAAAACTTGTAAAAAAGTGCCAAAGTCAAATCTGAAAGAGGACAAAGCAAATACTGTTATACTAGTAAGAATTATGCTATTATAACCTTAGAAGAGTAAAAACAGATCTCACATAAGAGTGTCTAACATGTGTCACACAAAAAAGTAGCCAATATTAACACTAGGTAGCACTGCATAGAGATTGTTGGGCTGCTCTGAGAACCGATTCAGGGGTTCGAACGTAACGGGTATAGCAGTCTGACCGCCAGCGCCCAAGTGTTTTGATCAAATGATCCTCCATTCTAACTTTTGCAGCGGTAGTAGCAGCTCCTATCCTGAAGGAGTGTCCTGAATATAGAGCTGGATCTAGTCCAATATTCCTCAAGACTAAAGATAGATTGTTAAGGAATGTCTTCCTGGTTATGGCATTATTTGTAGCATCGACGAACAAGGGATCTGCGGGTTGACTCCCACAGATGGTCCGACATTTCACTAGTTTACACAACGACACGACTGGGCACACTTTCTTTTTTGTTGCGAACAAAGAGATGGAGACTCCTCGTCGAAAGGGATCAGTTTTAGAAGCTTTTAGTTTAATCAAACACCTATTCCTGCACATGTCGAAGGATACATCTTGTATGCACACATGAATAGCTGGATTGAAACTAGCACAACACGTTATTTCGCCACAGCGAAGAAAGCCGAAAAAGGAGACCACACACATACACTCCATGACCAAATCATTGAACACACCAAACACACCTGTTCGCAACTTCCGCACTATGGCACACAAGATGTTAAATGTAATGGGGAGGCGCGGTTTGCTGTCAGTGGCATTTAGTCGCTTGTAACCCCTCAACAAGGCCTGTAAGCGGTTGAGCGATCCAGTGTTGATATCGTCGAACAGAGTTCTAATACCGGCCTCCAAGTAAGTGAATCTTATTCCTGCCAAGTAGGTTTTCACGGTATCGTGTTTTAATCTAAGCACACCAAAGCAATAGGCAATGAAATATTCCAAGTACACGCCACAGATGGGAGGTAATCCGTTTGGTCTCAGAAAAGTAGAGTACACATTGAACATCAACAGGAATTGAAGATATCGTTGAAATCCGGTCGCATAGGTAGCTCTTGTGTTGCAGCTGACTGCTGCTTTCCAAAGCAGCTGCAGGTGACTGTTCAAGTCCACATTACGTCGAAGCTGTTGGGGCACGGGGTTGGTCTCTGGGCAGCATTTGGAGCCAGCTGACGAAAACGATCCATCTGAAACCGTGAGAGGGAATCAGCAATGTCATTGTCTTTGCCTGGAACATGTCTTGCTCTAATAACAAAATTACCTCTAGCTGCATGCCATGTTAAAGTACGTACCAAGGCCATAATTAGAAGGCATTTAGACCGGCCTTTGTTTATGATATTAACTGTAGTTTGATTGTCACATAAGAAAGTCACACGTTTCCTTCCCCACTGCTTCCCCCACAATACAGTGGCTACTACAATAGGGTAAAGTTCCAACCAAGCAATGGAGGGTTTTGACGGCATGACGAGTGACAACTCTGACCATCTTTGGGCAAACCAAGCATTTTGATAGAAACCACCGTGCCCAACACTTGCAGCAGCGTCTGTGAAGAGATGAATTTCAGGTGCCAAGGTGACGTAGTCATTGTGAAAGAATGATATACCATTCCATTGAGCTAGGAACTTTTGCCACATTCTCAGATCAGTTCTGCACGCACTAGATAAAGTCACATGGTGATGGAGTTCTGACACTGTAGTAGACAAATTAATCAGAAAGGAGATGAAAGAACGGCCTGGTAGAATAACTCGGCATGCATAATTCATATGGCCCAACAGAGATAACAGCTCTTTCTTTGTACATTTTTTCTTTCCTCCAAAATATTGAATGAACTCTCTTAAGCGAACCAACTTGTCATCAGGGAGTCGTGCTGTCATGGTCTGGGAGTTGAGAATTACACCAAGATATTCAATCTCAGTTACTGGTCCAACTGTCTTGCGGGCTGCTAGCGGAATGTTGAGGACATTGAAGAGCTTCAACAGGGTAGCCATGGTTTGGTGTGCTTGAACTACTGGGGCATCGATAGTCAAGAAATCATCCAGGAGATGCAAAACAAAGTCTACATGATATTTATTCTCCAGAATCCAGCATAGTGCTTGTGAAAGAGTGTCAAAGATTACTGGACTCGATCTGCATCCGAAGGCTAATCTGGTGTAGAAATAGTACCTGTTGTCCCACTTAAATCCAAAAAAGGGCCAGGCAGGTTTGCACAGTGGAATTTGTTTAAACGCATCAGTGATGTCGACTTTACACATCCATGCCCCTTTTCCAACTTTTTTGATTTGTGAAATGGCCTGATCAATGGTCACGTATGTCAAGGAACAACTGTCTTTGTCAATGAGCTCATTTATACTAGGAACATCCGTAGAACCATGTGGTGCAGACAAGTCCAAAATTAGTCTTTTCTTAAAACTATATTTTCCAATAGCGAGGCCTAGTGGGCTAATTCTATACACTTGAAAAGGCGAGATCTCAAACGGTCCAATCACATAGTTATTGAGCACCTCCTTGTGAACTAGTTCGGTAACGCTTGAAGGATCTTTGCGTGCACTCAGATTGTTTTTGCATTCGTGTGAGGAAACTGGCAAAGGCTGCACTTTAGGATCGAAACCATGCGCTAGTCCTGAGACAAGATAATTCACAAAACTGGGGTCAGGGTGGTCGGACATGAAGTCTTGCAGGAGAGCAAAGTTTATCGGGGTGGGCTGAGGTTCCCCTAAAACTGAAGGCACTTTGGTCAGTCATTTCCGACGCTGTTGACGACACTGTTGAGCACCATGGCGGGAATCACGACAATTTAAGCACACATGGGCAAAAGTGCAGCTGGTTCTGCGACATCCTGCATCATTGAAATTGTTACAAATTTCGAGATCATGGTGCTTGACTCTATCTCTGCCTTTTGAATCTATTTTGGACCGGTTATATGTATCGTATGGTGTGAACCGATTCCTAGCCATGTGTTGACGTCCTGGCTGTGGACACATCTCTGATCCGTGTGTCACGCTGTCACAAAGGTCACAGGTTCTGGCACGTTTGCCAGATGTCACTAATGTCCAAAAGTTTATGTCTCGTAATCCCCAGTTGACAGGAACACCTTGTTCAGCATAAGCTGCTACCCTAGCGGCAAAGAGCTTGTGGTAGTCGTAGTGAGTAGAACCTCCATAATACCTGGCCAACATAATGCAAGTTTGCTGATGCATATCCATCTGTCTTAGCTTTATTGCATCGGATCCACACAACAGTCTTTTGTAAATGTCAAAAGCTTCTAAAAACTCTGGCAAAGTGAGTGATCTATTGGTTCTTGAATCTTCTCTCACCAATAGAGTGTTTCCATGAAGATCAAGAGAACGGGATTCACCTGGTTCTTGGTTAGGCAAGAGTAACACTGCGAGATTGACATATTTACCTTCTCTGATTTTCTTGGCAACTGATGGAGATACCGTGTCGACGTGAGGCAAGCTGTCAGAGGCAACTCCTTGAACAGGATATGGTGGCACGTGAACGAGATGCTCAGTCGTATTGCCAGATGAAGGCATGTCAGTAGATGGGAAAACCTGATTGTTGACGAGGCTTCTCAGCTCGGTGATTTCCTTCCGTAGTTCGGCAATCGTATTCCCGGACACAGGACCTTCGCGCATGCGCAGAGAGGTACCGTCAGTCACAAATGTTTCACTGTCCAAACCCTGTCCAAAATTTGAGAAATTGTTCACTCTCGCGGCAACGTCGTCAATTGACAATCTGTCCTGGCCACTTTCCTGTGTAATTGTAGATTGAGAACTTCGCTGTGTATGTTCCACAGGCCGTTCAAGATTACTGTCGTCCGATTCTGAAATCTGTGACGTCACAGTGGCCGTTCTGGATCTACGGCGCTGAACCACGGGAGCTGGGGCTTCTTCAATGATTTGTGACCGATTGGCTTCGTACAATTGTGCCATTGTAGAGCGTGTCCAAGTGTGTGGCACTTGGAAACCCATCTCGGTGAGCCGTTGTCGAAGATCAGTGCCAGTTAACTTTGGTGCATCATCGACTTGGCGTCTGTCATGGCTGACCCCAGGCAGGTCAGAGGTTGGAATCGTGACCCTCTTATTTTGCTTTCCTGACGAGCGAGTGCCAGAGCGAGATCGTCGTTGAGGTGGCATCTTGGCGAATAGCTGTAGTCGAAATTCCAACCAAAATCAGTCACCGATGCTTCGGTGACATGACGATAGGAAAAGATTAGATGCAAACGAAGGCAGCGATACAACAATGCGGTTAGAGACAATGGGTAAAACAATAGAGAGGCAGAGGTCACGTGATCGTTACTTAAATAGGAACTAATACTGTGACGTACTTCCGGTTACATAAAAAATAGAAAACATGATAGAGAAAAGTTAAAACGAGCACAAGGGTAATGAAGTATAAACCCATGGGTGGAATTAATACATGACAATGGTATTAAAAACATAATAAATATATATAGCATGTAATCTGTTGTTGCACAAACTAAAATTTATAAATTTACATTTAAAAACTCTGGTCAGTCTTTAAATAACAGTTTTGATGAAATATGAGATAGCATTTTTTTTAAATATGTCTTAAGGATGTGACCACTGCGGTTCTAACAGTGGATAAGAAGATCTCCAAACCCAAAATGTTTCAATCAATATAACAGCACTTGTGACTATGCAGACCCTACCATTATGCAGTTCGCCGGTGACAAGACCTTCCCCTGGTGGACTCCCGTCCTGATCTCTCCACTTCCAGTCCATCCCTCGAACCACCCGGGCTCCTGGCATCATCTGTTTCAACACGTGTGTGCGCAGGATACGCCGCTGTCGTCTCAGGTTGGCCTCCGCTTCACGAGCTGCCTTGCCTGAAAGTTTGAGGGAGGTAGTGAATGAGAAGGGTTTAATAAGTTTTCAAAAAAATACACTTGCTGGAAGTTTGAGTGAGTTAAATTCCCACAGATTTTGCAGTAATGGCATTAGATCAGTATATCCAACAATCCTCAGATATATATAAACCGGGGGGTAGCTCAGTGGTAGAGTGTCCGCTCTTAACCCGTTAGATCAGGGTTCGATTCCCGGTAGCGTAATACCAAAAGACGTTAAAAGGTGGGAGTTGTTGCTGTCTTGCTTGACACTCAGCATTGTAAAGGCAGAACAACGCATTAACAGGCGCTGCACTGTGGCTGTCGGGTGTTTAGGCACAACCCGAAATTTCCAATAATGTATGTATGTACTGAGGATAATAAAGTGATCTTATTATTATTATTATTATTATCAAGGCACATGAATTGCTTACAGCTGGTTATGGAAAACTACATAAAGCATGCAATTTGTTCAGCCAATCAAATATCATATACAAGGGAATGGCATTTGACTAGATAGATATACACTGTTGTAGTAGGGCATAAAGGTACATCTTCCTCACCTATATCATCACATACACCAGTGACAGTGCCGTAGATCTCGAAGCCTGAGAGAGAGAGGTAGTGCGTCTGTCCACTGGCGTTCTTGCCAGCTTGTTGCAGTCTCACATGTCTCCAGCCTTGCTTCTCTTCCTTCGGAGCCTCGATCGGCCAGGACGCTGTCGAACTATAGGTAGAGGGAGGAATCATCAGCATATCAATTTCTTATAAGCCCTGGTACCTTTGATATCTTAGATACCAAAATATCTGATACCAAATAAAACTTTCACGCCTAGAACGTTAAACAAAATCTTATTCATTAATTAGCTCCTTCTAGTGTTGCAGTTGCATGATAAGCTGAACTGATGATGAAGACCAACTAACCCTGGTTCATTGAGTGAGCAGTCGTCTGAGTGATTGTACAGTGTCTGCCAGGTCACGCCGTCCTTCGACATCTGGAAGTTCCAGTTCCGTAAAGCAGATCTGTGAACGCAAGAAACATCTTGTTGAACACACACACATGTGGGGATTGCAAAAATCAAGGTAGCAAAATCAAATCAATTCAAAAGAACTCCTTAAAAGAGAGTTGCAATAAGATAAGTTTCTTTTAAAAGTTTTCCACTCACTTTCCATATCCACGAGCATGTCGCAATGTGTAGCTTGTAGGCATTATCCATACACCAAGGTCAATTGCAAACCATGCTTTCCTGAAAACAAGAAAATTCACCACATTGATCAGAGGGAGAGAAAACTTGACATTTATAGTTGAGGTACAGAAAGAAAACAAAAGAGGTAAGGCAACTTCTCAAGGATAATGTTTCAACGCTCTTGGGAGCAGCTTCAACAAAGCTTATTGTTTACTTTATTATGAGAAACTTACTTGTCATCGTTTGTGTGGCAGTTCAAGGCAGCACTGTCCCTGCTGAGAATGTCCTCCAGCTTCCCGTACGGCAGATTGCGTCCTTCCGACGACGTCACAACCACCAGGCCATACTGAGCAGGGTTCACCCACTCGTACGCAGTCCTGGACACAAATAATTTTAAGTTATTCTCCTTGACAAATTTTTACGACTATATACATTTATTAAATTATTCATTATAAGAAATTGTATCGTTCAGGAAAAAAGAATGAATCAACTTCACTTTACCCTTCTCCTGAAGTACACAAAGCATTTTGGAATAGCAATAGTAAGATAAACATCACGAATCATCACAAGTCATTGATATTCAAAAGTTGAAAATAGTTCATGACGACAAAATCCAGGATTCCACATACAGGTGCTAATGACATTTACACATGAGAAACCAAAGGACAGCCAATTTGATAAATGGAAAATTATTTGATGCTGATGTAGTTTTTCCAGGATCACAAATCTATAGAAAGTAGCCAGATGTTATAGACTCAAAATGGCTAAGCAATAACAAATGAGGCATTGAAATGTTGTAAAGAGATAGCTAGGATATTCAAACAGTAAAAGAGATCACATAAAACACAGTCTGATTAAAATCGCATGTTGCTATAACCAGTTTAGCGCGGACAAACCCAGTCGTAAGCTATCCAATCGCATCCTCGTTTTTAAATAGCGTTTAGCGGAGATTATACAAATGGTGCACTGGAGTTACCTGTCCCTAGCATGATATCGAAAGCTTTTGCTGCCCGCCTTGCGATTGGTTCAATGAGCTTACGTCAGGAACATGCGATAGAGGTGGGTGCATTCAGACTGAGATGGAGAGGATATCCCAACTGGTTCAAACCTCGATTGAGACAACATTTTATTCCTCGGAGCTCGTCGATTTTAATCAGACTGCAAAAAAACAAAGATTTGAGTACACTATCATACATGAATAAAGAGAGAAACAATTACCTTGAGTTCGTACCGATCCAGTAGAGCAGACCGTTTTCATCAAAGTCATGTTGGTGCGCGAAGGTGATGGTTGTGTCGGTCTCCTTCAGTTTCTTAACAAAGTTGTATGTGACTCTGTCATAGTCGTACCACTGCTTCGCAACCTGCAATATCAACAACAAAACTTAAACAATGAAACAATCTAAATTGCAATATATACAAAAAGATCCAAGACAGGCTGAAAAGCTGAATACCAAATGTGCTCAACAAATCCATTCATATACCTTGAGGAGAGAAAAGTAGATTTATTAACACCACTGTCAAGAAAATTTCATTGAAAATGTAAAATTAATATGAAAAAGCCTTCGATCACATCAATACGACAAAAATAAATTGTTTCTGAAAAAAAAACTGTTTTTGAACAAACCATTGAATGATCATTTTTTCAAAATCCAATCTGCTCACCACTGTACTAAAGCAATACTGATTTGAACATTACAGACTTGATTCTATCATAATATCATATTTTTAGGATATACTTTTAAGAAAATTATTTTCAGTCATGATTCAATTAAATGAAGCCCACCATTTTGAGAAGATATCTCTCGAGATCAGAAACTGTTGTGAGTGGTTCCATCTTGAGACTGCGTCCCGTTCTGTCTATCAGGGTGGTCTCCCCTGCAGCTCTCTCCAGGCGGAAACGTAGGCGTCGTGTCAGAATCTGCAGTACACAACAACATGCACTCATAAAGGTGATCATCCAGGAAAGCACAAGAGTAATAAGCACATGAAGTTAGTTCATCATTAACAAATGTGATTAAGAGTATCAACAATATGATTCTCTTTGTCCGAAGGACAGAATCAAGCTGTTAGGAACTGTCTCTTCAGTTTCAGGATGTACCTTTCAAACATTTTCAGAATAAGAAAGTTATTTGCAAATTTCTGAATTTAGCGCTGAAAAATAAACAACTTATATGGCTGCTAATCTAATCATCCTGTCTCAGGGTACGAACGTTAGGCTAACTCCACTGATCTGTACCCTGGGCTCAGAAGCTAGATTTGTCGTGCGGCTGGATTTGGGATATCGCCTATCAAATCATTTTCTCGAGATTTTATTGAGAAGGTGGCGAGAATATGATTTGATTGGCTAGATCGCCACGCGAGCGAATCTAGCTTCTGAGCCCAGGGTACAGATTAGTGGAGTTAGCGTAACATTCGTACCCTGAGACAGGATGCTAATCTAATATCAAAAGGGTACAGATGAGATGATGAACTTGAAGGAACTTACTTGATTATGGCACATAATAGTTTGCAAACTCATAAATATCAACTAGAAATATGTGCATGTGATGCACTGTGATGTCCCCCGCTAACATTTAATCCGAAAGTGACCCTACCCCCATTATGTACAAATTTCCATGGAAACCAGCAAAATAACAATTCAGAATAACCAAAGTAGCAAAAGGCACCACTCCCCCAGTAGTTCTAACCACATATCAAGTCTAGTAAAAATATTTTGAATAGTTTTTAAGCTAAAGTACGGAAACAGACCCTACCCCCCATATACACCTAGTTCAACTTGTTTCTATAGAAACCAGAAAAATAATTCAGAATAACTAAAATGGAAAAAGGCACCACTCCACCACTAGGTCTAACCACATACCAAGTTTCGTAAAATCATATTAAATAGTTTTTGCGATATGGCCCGGAAATGGTCCTCACACCATATGTTCTAAGTTGAAACTGTTGCCATGGAAACCAGGAAAAATCATATTATTCAGAATGACCTAAATAGCAAAAGGCACCACTCCACCACTAGGTCTAACCACATACCAAGTTTCGTAAAAAAATATTGAATACCTTTTGAGATATGGCTGGGAAACAGTCCCTACCCAAATATGCACTAAGTACAAACTGTTTCCATGGAAACCAGGAAAATAAAACATTTAGAAAAACCAAAATAGCAAAAGGCACCACTCTATCACTAGGTCTAAGCAAATACCAAGTTTAGTGAAAAAATATTGAACGGTTTTGGAGATTGAGGCCGGAAAAGGTTCCTACCCCCAATATGCACTAAGTTCAAAATGTTTCCATGAAAACCAGAAAAAATAAAAAATTCAGAATAACCAAAATAGCAAAAGGCACCACTCTATCACTAGGTCTAAGCACATACCAAGTTTAGTGAAAAAATATTGAACGGTTTTGGAGATTGAGGCCGGAAAAGGTTCCTACCCCCAATATGCACTAAGTTAAAATTGTTTCCATGGAAACCATAAAAAATAAAAAAATTCAGAATAACCAAAATAGCAAAAGGCATCACTCCATCACTAGGTCAAAGCACATACCAAGTTTCGTGAAAAAATATTGAACAATTTTTGAAATAGAGGCCGGAAAAGGTTCCTACCCCCAATATGCACTAAGTTCAAATTGTTCCCATGGAAACCAGAAAAAATAAAAAATTCAGAATAACCAAAATAGCAAAAGGCACCACTCCATCACTAGGTCTAAGCACATACCAAGTTTCGTGAAAAAATATTGAATGGTTTTTGAAATAGAGGCCGGAAAAGGTTCCTACCCCCAATATGCACTAAGTTAAAATTGTTTCCATGGAAACCAGAAAAAATAAAAAATTCAGAATGACCAAAATAGCAAAAGGCACCACTCCATCACTAGGTCTAAGCACATACCAAGTTTCGTGAAAAAATATTGAACGGTTTTTGAGATATGGCCCGGAAAAGAAAGCATTTCGGAATCACGGAATCACGGAATCACGGAATGACGGAATCACGGACGGAGGTGAAAACATTATGTCTCCCGAAAAATATTTCGGGGGACATAATAAGTTAAACTCAAGTATGAACACTGACCTGAAGACCGTAGCCAGAGCCAGGCAGGTCGTAGGTAAACACTGGCAACTTCTCTATAGACTCCAGTGCAGAGATCAGCTTCCTTGTCAACTGTATGGCTGGAGCAACACTAGGGATGGAGAGAATTTTTAAAATGTAGGATTTTTTTCACAAAAGAAATAATTATTAAAATCTGTCAGTGGGAAACCATATCAAATTGTTTCATTAAGATCATGATAAAATATTTCACAGAAATATACATGATACACAGGATCGTAAAATTAAAGGTGCAAGCATTAATGAAAACAACAGTAACAGACATAGATTAAATTGCGTGAAAATCAATATTTTCCCCATAAGATTGTGTTTTTCCTCTATGAATAGAAGTTATCTTAAGTTACAAAATCAAACCCAGGCATGTCAACTTGCTATTAATAGAGAAGACCATTATGAGGTCATCATGCTTAGTTGCTAAAACATATCATATATAATAACTAAAGGATTTCCAGACCGGCAATGATATGCAATGATATGACTTTTTAGATACATATATTTCGTATTTGTATGATAACAGGATGCACAATTTGAAATCATCATTACAGGAGAATAACTTTTGAGCTAAGACAGTAGAGATACACATAATAAATGTCAAACATTTAGCATGTTCATCATAATTGTTCAAGCAAAGCTATTTTGATTAAATTCAACAACCTAAACTTAACAGAAATAACATGAATACACAAAGCAATAACTAAAAGGTAAAACAGATTATTTATGTTAGATTTAGTTCTTACCCATCCTCTGTCAGTCTTGAAAACAAAATTTACTTCCAATCAATACAAAATTTCTTTTAATTGTGGATAGTTTACTAGACAGTATACTAACTAAAATATCAAAATAATTAGGAATGTTTGAAAATTTGAAATATTGAATAATGGTATATTTCTCCAATTGACCACCTGATAAAATATCAAACTTATTTCTCCAGTAAACTTGATATGGTATTATAATAACATAGTAATTGAAACATCAATTAATCATTTGTTGTATAATAAGTTAACTTCTAATATGCTTGAAGGGAGATAACTCTTGTTCAACTAAAGTGCAATGGATTTTACTGAAATCATATTTCAAGTTTAAGGAAACTCATTTACTGTCATATTATGGATTAATGATTTGAACGTATTTGAATTACAGGAGAAGAAACACATACCTTTCTTTTTCATGAAAAACAGTTTTGAAGATATTAATTCTGTCTTTTGTTCTCTTCTTGCTCTCTTTAGTAGGTATATCTTCCATGTTCTGAAACAAAAAGTAATCAGTGATAAAACTATCAATGCTCCTAATCACATGAAGTCCGAGTACCTGTTTAATGCAATTTTAACACCTGTATAAAGCTGCATTTAAAGTTGTAAAATTCAAAATTGCAAGAAATTATAAACCAAAGTAGGATTGGAACTCTACAAGTTGAGCCAGCATTTCATTAATTGAGCCACTAAGTGCAAATTTGTAAATAGTCTGTTGTATCTTGTCTGCATTGATATTTCATTTGATACATAGTTAATAAAAATAGAGCCAGTGGCTCTGTAGCTCAGCCGTTTTTTTTATCAATTTTGCTTTAAGGTGTGGCAATTGTGGTTCTATTTATCTATTTGTGGGCCACAGGGTCACCAAAGCTATAAATCATAATCCTCTGTAGTCAAGGATTCTGTATGTATACAAAGTTTCAGCTTTATAGGCCCTTTGCTTCTGGAGAAGAAGATGAAAATAGGTTTTAAGGGCTGGGCCTCACTAGTCAATGAGTTTGTAAAGATTCAGCTTTCTAGGCCTTATGCTTCTGGAGAAGAAGATGAAAATGCACAAAGTTTACAGATGGACAGACGGACGCCGGACACAAGGGGGTGGAGGGGAGAGAGGTGGGGAGGAGTGCACAAGGAGAGATCCAAATATAAATTTTTTTTAAATTTCAAAAGTTGTGCCTGTGACACCCATTGGTCAAACATCCCCCCCAAAAGAAAATCCTGGATCCGCCCCATGGTTGTTCCTAGGTGATAAGATCATTGGGTGCATTTTTAAGGGACACCAAGCCAAACAGGTTGGGACATTTTCAGAGAACCAACAACAGGAACAACACCATAGGTGTATAGTAAATATTAACCTGTCTTGTATATCATTTTTAAACAAATACATTTATAAGAAAAGGTTTACAAATGTGTTTCTATGTATGGAATCCAAACTTTTGAGTTTGAGTTAACTGTTAAAGCAATGCAAGGACTACTCACATTGTTGAGGACATTCATCATGGTCTGGACGAGTCCACTGCTGTACAGCTCGAAGGAGGAGATGGTGTGTTCGTCCTTCAGTAGCGACACCAGCTCCTCCAGCGCACTTCTCATCTCCTGCCGCCACGTCACGTCCCCGTTTGTACACTGGCTCACACATTGAGAGAATAAGCATATTTGTTTAGATATAACTGAACAATTGGAGGGTATTTGTCTTATGATGTCTTATATGAATGACAGATGCTCATTGATAAATCCTGCAAATCCTGCAAATTCAAAAGCAATCAATATTATTGATCTATTCCTCTTGTTTTACTTCCAAGACTTTCGTTTGTATCTTCTCAAAGAGGCCTTCATTTTCACCAATATATGTCTACCTTGTTGTTTATTCAAGGATAACTTAATTAGAAACATACAATCTTACAAAGTTTATAACTGTAATCACAAAATATCATGTGAAATAGTTTTTAAGAAATCCCCACCTTGATTTGATTGATCTGTTTGGCGCAGGCCGACTCCAGCTGCTGAACAATGCCGTTCAACTTGGCTACGACACCACGCGGGGTTGCCTCTGCCACCTTGAAGTAGTCTTCATACAGCTCTCTAGCTAGCGTCTTCACCTGTGCATGAATAGACAACAATGATGGACTCCACCTATAAGCCAACCTCCTTCTCAACAACCCAAACTTCTTTAAAAACCTAGTATCTCATGTTGAAGCTGATCCCCATACTAGAACTCAAATCCACATGATGTAAGTTGCTTAGAAAATTTATGTTGATCTCAGTATGTTTAACAGCTGTTCTAGTCTAATTATCAAACGGTAAATAAATTTTCAGGGTAATATTGTATTAGCACTTATATATCTTATTATATTTTCATTCAAGTCAATCCCAATAAATATGTTTTCACATGTTCGCTCAAATACAACATTTTTCATTTTTCATTCTTTGTTGCTGTTCTCATGTTTGCACAAACATTAAATTTACCAATATTTTACATCCAAAGTAGTTACAAATGGAGCACTCACCTTTGACCTGATTGCATCAACCTTTGACCTCAACTTTCTGCTCTTCTTTCCACCCCAGCCCACAGCAAACTCCGGCCCAAGCGAGGTCTCTGCTGTGAAAGAGTGTTTAGTGCCGCGATTTGACTCGAAGATAAACCCTGGTAGATCTTCTCGCAAAATTGTAGCCTGGAAGAAAATGTCATTCATACATAATTATATTTGAATATAGAAAAGCTACTTATGTAATTAGATTAGTGTATGCAGGACAGTGCATAAGCAGCAGTCCTAATAGAAATATGTAGATGAACGAAGGCATGAAGTTGTCGTACCTGTTGACCATCCGAGTTGTGTATCTGGACCTCCCCCTCCTTCTTACAGGTGAGTGACCAGTTGCCGACAACCAGTCTCGTGTTGCACTGGTGGGTGAGGAACGGTTGGCTGGCTGTCCCCGCCTTCATCTGACTCCGCGCTCGTTGTAGCTTCTCCAGGAACTCCCCGCGATTCTCTGCAATAGGAATGAGGACTTATTGTTGAGACCGCATTCACAACATCTTGTCATTAGCAGTGTGACTGGCAATGGTATTTGACAATGGTTTAAATAGATGTTATTCACCAGAACAATCATTTAAACGTTTTTCCCTAGATATTTAAACATAAAAATTACTCTGGTTAGTACGGGTATTGCTTCATTGATTAAACCCTTGCAGGGAGAGGAGCTTTGGTAAGAATTTCCAATGGTTCTTAGGAATAGGAGTGACTTAGCCACTTATTATTGAGACCACTTTGGCAACATTTCTGACAATAGCAGCGGGTCTGGCAAAAGAATTATATTTAGATGATTATTTACATGAGAATTATTTTCATCATCTAGCTATGAGTAAAAAAAGCCTTAATAACTTTAATCAGTTTCATCCCAGCCCTACAGGGAGAAGAGTCAATTGTTTTAGAACTGCCCTAGATTTTCTTTAGACTGTTTGTGGCTTATTGTACATGTAAACATCTTTCTCAAAAGATTGCTATAGGTACAAATATTCAACATAATGGTTTGAACCTTTGTTACATAAACATTATCATCGATATCTAGTCATTTGCTTGACCCATTTTCATAGGCAATTGGTTTACTCAGACAAAGCACTGGATTTATGCTGTACGCCAGTACTACGCCTGGTACTACCCTCTAAAGAAATCTTCAAGTCTCACCTGAGCTGTCGGAGCCTCCCTCGGGACTACCGCTGGAGTACATGGTGGCTAGTTTACTGTCCAGGATGAAGCGGAACCAGCCGTTGCTGCCATTGGAGAGTTCAAGAGCTGCAGCATCACTCCACAGATAGAGACAGTCTCGGCCTCGCACAATACACCAGTCACGCCAGTGGTACGGTTTGCCCTGCACGATCTCCTTAGCATCTTCTACAGCAGTCTCCTCCTCTTCTTTGATACAGAACTACAAGGGGATGGCATCTTCGTTTTAGTAAAATTTGATAATAAACTTGATAATTTTGAAATTTAACCCTTCCTTCTAAAATAATTACAATGGAATGTCAGTAAAGTAACCATGTCAGCAGTTATCTCCCATTCCTACCTTTTCATCCTTGACCTTGGCAGCTGCCTCATCTTCTTCAGGAGGCGGACCAGCCAATGAGAGAACACGACCAAAGAGGCCAAGTCTAGCAAAGTGTTCTAGAAACGTGTTTTGTCCTTTCTGCATCAGGTCTTGCATTATTTGTAGCACTGTGTAGTGGCCGTCATCGTCATCCTGGAGATTACAAGAATTTATTCATTCATTGTGACATAAGGTGCCTGGAATATAGTGGATGTGTAACCAAGGCCTTACTCACACGTTATGACATAAAAAAACGACATTACTCTTATTTGTTCTCTTTCAATTTGTAACCTAGCAGCCAATGAAAAATATTTGAAGGTCAACTTTCACATTGAGTTTGATTGTTTCCAACTTTGAAAGTGTATACATAGCTGTTTTAACATAGACTTTCAAATAAGCCCCTAGTTCCAGGTGACAAAACAAATCTGAACTGATTAGTCAGTTGGAAGAGAGAATCAATCTTTCAAACTCTCAGATAGCCAGCATGGAAGTGACTTTCTTTAAAGGGACAATGAAAATGTTTATCAGCGCAATTGACAGAACCATGTTATCTCAGGACATGGGTCAAACAATCTGTAAGTCTTAGTCTGATTTACTTGATGACAGACCTTGCTCTTTATTAAAACATGAACTTTAAAATTGCCAAGATAACGTTGCTCAGTGACTTGAAGTCATCTTATCTTAGAAATATTGATATCCTTGTTTTAAGCAAACCACATAATAACACAATGACACAACTAAGACAATCTAACGCTACCTACCTCTGTATCAAGGACAGTGGCCAGGACCTCTGTGAGGGACGAGGCAAAGTTGGGAGAAGTGAACTCAGGTCCGCACATCTCGTTCAGCAAGGGAGCTGCCATGTAGTGAAGCATCTTTCTGATCAGGGACAGGCTCGCTTTTCTGTAAACAGGATATCGAAACAATACACAAATCAAGTCAGATCTACAGTTTTAAATAAATCAATATTATCCTCAACTTTCATGTGATTGTAATCAAAAGAGTGAGATGGGATTTAACATGGTGAAAGTAATGTTGACATGATGTATATTTTCTCCATGGATTCCTTCTAACAAGGTAATATTCCTCTACAAAAATTCTGTTAAGACTTGCCAGAACAATTGACACAGAGAAATTGACAGAATAAAGCAGGACTTCAATTAATGCATGAAATAGCCAAACTGACATGCCCAATGACCCACAAAAGAAGTTACAACATAACAGCCAATGACATTCTTGCAGCTTCAAACAAAACCCAACGTACCTGACTGAAGCCAGCATGGAGCTGTGGAAGACCTGAGTGAAGACAGGGAGGAGTCTGCGGACGTAGAGCGGCGCCACCTCGGGGTCTCCTCGCGGCTCAGAGCTGTCGGCCTTCTCACTCTCATTGTTCTCTTCCTTCTTCTCCTTCTCCCCCTCCGCTGTTGTCTGAGAGCCTTCTCTGTTCACTGGCACCATCCACTCCCCTGTAGGAAGTGAGTTGGTGATTAGGCCATCATGTCAACCATTTGAGAAGATTGGAAGTTTGATTTACAATATCCTGAAGGGTATACGTATCATTGAAGCTCTTACAATTCCCTGATTTCACTACATTTTCCTTGTTAATCTTAGTCAAATGAATAATATTCAGTTAAGAAAACTTGGATACTCTGATGGAGCAACTTAACAAGAAGAAAACATGTCTATATGTTCAAACAATTATCTGGATATAATGAACTTTTAATTTATTATCTCAATTTCCAAGTGAGTTGTGGTCAATCATTGTTAAGATTCTGGACCCAATGACTAATATCTACTCTGTCAAACCTGAATATGCTGGCTGAATCTAAAACAAAGCAAACTACAGTTAGTGAAGATGAAATGTTTAATAGACTAACCAGGAGACTGTAGTATCTGGATGACCTCCCTATGTCCTTCGTCTCCGCGCTCCCGAGCCTTGTCTAGGGGTGTCTTGCTGTCCTCGTCTCGCAGATCTGGGTTAGCACCATAGCGTAGCAGCGTCTGTATAGCGTTAAAAACATAATTACCACTCACTGAAAACAAAACATCAATTACAAAGGCAAGTACAGTCTACCTGACATTCAAAAGCAAACTTTAAGGGCCATAAATATTCCAATCTTTAAATTGCTATTAACATCAGTAATTCAATATAAAAGGATGAAAGAAATTGCCCTCAAACTCTACAGAAATATTCCGGAAAGTACAAATGGTTTCTTTGAATCAATTATTTGGGATCAATCAATGAATCATGAGACTGAATGTGAGAACTGTATTTTCTCATCGACAGTTTCAACATAAACTTAACTCATTCATTTTCAAACAGTTAAATGAGTGACTGAGCTTATGTTAAGCACCCCTTGCACAATATTTCAGCCATCAGCAGTGGGACAAACAGTACAGTACGATAAACAACCAGGATGGAGATACCTTGACGATCTGTGGTCTGCCGAAGCAGGCGGCGTAGTGTAGGGAGGAGGACCGAAGACCTCTGTTTACATCCGCTCCTCTCTCACACAGGAACTCAACCTGCAGGTCAGAGTTCAACCATTTCAAAAAAAGATCTGACACATATTTCTAAACAACAATCTTACACTATTAAATCAAGAGCCCCAGGAAGAAAATTGATCAAAACTATTAAACTACAGATATACTTTAGCATAAAAAACTTCTACAGGTAAGCTTATTTAACACCAAATGGCTATAAGGAGAAGTTAATAAAACACCATATTAGCAATAATAATTCTTAAACGAATTCTTCAGATTGCAGCATAAATACTCCAATCGAAGTTTGCTAGGCACTTGATTATGACTATATGAGTCATTTATGTAATGAAGAGGTTCAATCAATCTGAACCTAAGAAGACTATAGAGGATGAGGGAAATAATTTGATTGGTATGATAAACTGAGAAGTGACTTTTTGTGATAATTATGTGCCATGGGAACTGGAGGTGAAAACTAACCATTTCCTGGGTTCCAAAGGCAGAGGCCCAGTTGAGCAGTGTCTGTCCAACATCATCCATGAAATTGACTTCAAAACCTGGCGGGAAACAAAAAATGATTTATTCAAACTGTTCATCAAGCTGACATATATGTGCATTGCAGATATGGATGCTCCTAAAACATGATCCTGTATAGGATAAGCACAAGGTAAGAATTACATTCCCTGTCACATGATATTTCAATTCCCAACAACAATTTATAATCATGTTTTTTTAACCTAGATCTACAGCTCTAAAAGACACAAGTCAACCTCATGGAAAAGCTGAGGTGAGGTGAGGTGATCTGGGGTCAAGCGCCGCTTTCAAGAGTATTTCACTTATATTGCGGCTGCTAGTATTATTGCAGGGAGAAAGTCCATTGTGGCTTCAAGGAAAAGGGATATGCTCCTTGAAAAGTGTTGTGTTAAGAGTTATCCCTTGATGCTCTTGAAGTGCTATCCACTAGCAACTAGTAGAAAACAAATTTTAGACACAAAATATGTTCATAAATTCTAGTTGTTTTGAGATTTGATGCACATGACTGATCCTATTTACATGAAAACAAATTAAGACATTAGCTCTGTTGACACATTTTCTTAAGCTTAATGTTTTTGAATGCTGCTATATTATGAATGATTTTTTCTGTTTTCTGTCAAGTTTTATGATATATGCCTACCATTATCTATTGCATCTATGAGTGCGTCGGTATCCTTGCTGCGTATACAGTCAATGAGCTGTCTGTGCGACCTCTCTCCTGCGCTGTCTGTGCGTCTCAGGCCGGGGAGTCGACTTGTGATACTGCTTACTCCCGTCTTGGGTAGAGCCTTGCGTCCCTCGAACAGCAGCACCAGTAGAAGGTCCACCAGCCTCATTGTGTCCAGGCAACATCTGCAGGGAAATAGGTATGATTGTATTCCAATGATTAAAGGGGTAGTAGCTCGATTGTTCAGGATTCGTGAAAACCAATGTCATCAATAGCAAAACAATGGTTTTCAATCAATAGTTGCAGTTCTAATACATTGTAACAAACAGTAAAATGCTAAGCGAATCCATTCCCTTATCAAAGATAATTATAAGGGTCTGCAAGTGGTGTTCGCTTGATACATGATAATTTAATGACTAAGGATAACAGAAGATAACTCTGAAGATAATACATTTGGCATAAACTAACATTTATTGGGGAACGTATTTTCTAAAATATATGGTAAACATAAACACTTCTCTCCAGTTAAGAGTGTGTATAGCAGATATACAAAGGTGTGATAATTAATTTGCAGCTGTTGAATAACAATGTATTCTTGAAATTTTACAAACCAAACAATTTATCTTCAAAATATCTACCACATACGAACAATGTCATGTTTACTTATACCTTCCATGATAAATAAAATATTGATATTATTATTACAGGAGAACATTTGGTTATACACTATTGGAAATATCATTCCAAATATACAACATTAAACATTTTAAATTTTATCTTTTCAGAGAGTTTTTGATCACTTCAATGTTGCCTGAATTGAAAATGACATAACAAACATTTTTCTATTTCATTTGTAAATGTTACATCAAGAAAGACCAGAAATAATTTTTTCCAAAAAAAAAATGTTTCTGACCAAACGTAATTCATCTTCAGTAATATGGATCAATATTCTATTAGCCTCCTATTCCCAATTTCCAAAATAACAAAAAAAATATACCGTGAGATACTTTTTTCAAAAAGACAAAAAACATAAAACTCAAAACCAAACTATAATTCATCTTCAGCTTACAAAGATCAATATCCTTTATTCTCTTTCCAATTATATTTGCAGACTGTGTAATTCTCCCTGGCTTTTGTTTGTTATTTAACATAGTGATCCCTGGCAGCAATGTAGAAGCAAGGGTTGAACTGCATGGTATGGTGAACTCCTGACCCTGGTAAACATGATAAATCCAACATGCCCCTGGCTGGTATTTGTCCGTGTACTGATACATCACATACATGCACTCTTACAGTTCTCACAATAGGCTGTGTACTTTAAGTATCTAGTATAAGGCCTTTCTAACATAAGCATTGCTGCAGTTTATTTACTTTCCTATTATCAACCTCTTACAAGATGTTTGTGCATACTGTCTTCCTTATTGTATGTATACATATACTTGTGACTGAAATGATGAAAATTGTAAATATGCATCTTTTTCACATTTACGAATGTCTTTCCTCTAATTATTGAAATTTGAAATGATATAATATTTCAAAAAAGATTAGCATGGCAAATGTTGTACTTGAAATAGACAATGGAATTTCATTTCACTCTTGCTCTCCACAAAATGAAATGCTTGCTGCGTCACAAACAAGGTCACAAGGTTAAACATTATGACCTCATCTGAAATCTGAACGTGATAGATGCACATGTGAAATATCAAAGGTCTACAACCCAAGCAATCAAAAGTTATGAGCACGGTAAAATTTGTGTGTGACAAACAGACGGACAGCAAAACGTCACATCTCTTTGCAACAAAGAAGTTGTAAATCCATATATTTATATTTCTTCATCAAACCAACTTCTAAAATGCCACTGAAAGAAACAGACGGACAGACTGACAGAAAGACTGACAGACAGACGGATAGGGCAAAAACAATATATACAGGAATCTCTGATTCCGGGGCATGCTGCTGAGACCTCTATTAGGAACCCACCTCTCGTCCCCTCTGAGACCACTCTCCACAGCTTCTGGCAGCTGAGTCCTCAACAGGTCGTGTGTGATGACCGGTGAGCCTCTGCACAGCGTAGACAGGAGACTGATCACTGTGGACACACTGGGGCTAGACTTGGACTCTGCGGTGGAGATGTTGGCTGCCCCTGGGGTGCTGGTGAGGGACACATTGTGCCCCGCCTCTCCCACTCGATGCAGACGTTGCAACAACTCCTGTATCAGGCCATGCTTTGCCAAGGGCGCAGGATCAATTCCACGTCGAGTGAATCTGTCAGCCAATGAAGCGAAGCAGCGGAGAGCACCGTCTGCAACCTGTTGATAATATTTAACATAATCCATAACTCTAATTTACAACTCACAGCAAAAGAATAATATTGGAACTTCTTCTTTTATTGGAAGCACAATTACAGGGATTGGGGAAGACTTTGTCAACTATGGGCCATTTTCAGGGTTTTAGTTATTTCTGATTTTCAAATAGGCTATTGCCCATTAGATCTATAGCAAACTTCAAAATTTGAAAGGGCCATTTTTTCATCCAACATGCATAATGGCCCATGGACCCTGCCTTTCCCAATCAATGCAATTAATGTTTCTGGATCGTCATACAGAAAGTCTAGAAAATCAAGCTTATCATTACCATCATACGACATACTGGCCAATGTAAATTAGTTATATATATTGATAAACACTTCTCGCTATGACCAGAGTCTACTCACATATTGGTCGTCATGTTCCAGCAGGGTAGAGAGGGACTCAACACATGTCTCCTGCGAGGTGTCCTGTGGTTCCATCTTGCCGCAGAGTCTGGAGACAACAGACATAGCCGAGTGGAGCGTGTCCTTGTGCACCTGGGAGCCATGTTCTCGGATGAAGGTCAGCACACAGTTGAGTCCCCCAGACTCAAACACGGCGCCCGACTCTCGGGTACAGATCAGTTCCAACACCTGTTCGGTGTTATAAACAATATTTCATCATTTAATACACTGAATTATTAATGATGAAAAACACTGATTCAGACATTCATACTGATTCAGATAGTTATACTGGTTTCATTTTGAGCCAACAACTGTTTTGACATTTTGAGCACATGCTGAATTGTCTTCGACATTTCATTTAATTTATGATGATTGAACAATGTATCTGGTCCAAGTGCCCAAATTCCAGGGTTAAGAATAAAGAAGCAAGCTTGTTAGAACATTTACAGAAAAGACCTTGACCTTGAAGACTTGCGTCTGCAATGGAAAAAACAGTTTTTAGTGAATAGGTTTTTGGAATTTTTCCAATCTCCTGGTGACCTGAATTTTTCTCAAGGCGGGACAAAAGTGTTATTTTTGATAATGTCAACCAACTAAATGTACATACAGCTAAACAGCTTTTCAGGCACTGACCTTAATGCACTGTTCTGCCAGGTCCTTGCTTGTTCTGGATGACATCTCGGCCACAACGAGACGGTTGCACAGTGCCTTGATGGCGCCGTCGACTGCCACAATCCTGCGGGTGCATTCTGCAGACACATCGAGGTAGTATGTGATGGCACGTGCAGTCACCTCTAGGACATTGTCCGGGGCACATTCGTCCAAGAAGATACGACACAGTGCCGGCAGAAATGTGCGTGGAGGACAACTGGAATAGAAGGAGAGAGTTTAGTTGCAGGACAGCGGGGGGAGGGAAGATTTCAGCTGTAGATCAGACGATTATGTTGACATTGTTGAGTAGTGCATAAATCAAACAAGTAGTTATCTACTTGTCAAAACATCAGACTTAGCACAATGAAACAATCATAAGCATTGTTGCCCATCGGCATGCCTTTACTGGGGAAAAATCGAGGGCTTAAAGTAAAAGCATATTGCTACACCTTAACCAGTTATCATTCTGAGTTGTACACTTCCATCAACATATTGCCAGAAAATCCCTGTCAAACCTGAAATAATGTAGACTAGCCTCCCTTTGGCGAGTTTTATTGACCTCATTTTCAGATTGTGAAGAAAAGACATTCTTCAAATGTTTTTAAAGTGGGCATACTGCAAGCAAAACTCATTCTTCTAACCTTGATTTTTACACACTTTAATACAACCGATTTTTAGGGTCAGTTTGAAGGCTATTCTCAGACAACTGAAATGGTTGATTTAATATATTTCAACATGGAGTACACGCTAAATACTTTATTCAAACTATTATACTTGCTTATAAACACCAGAGAACCTTTTCACCATATGTGTGTCAACAAAATTATTTAAGCTGTTTTCATTTAAAAGGCGTCTTGTAAATAGAACCTCACTGTTGAAAATTGGTCTTGATGGACAGACGCCATGCTATATCTTGCAATAATCCTATCAGCCTTATGAGCTGGAAATGGTCTTCAGATGAATGCTCACTGCTCTATGTTTTGTTAAAAAAGCCTTCATCATTTTGTGTCATTTGTGTCTATCAAAATGGAAAGGTGATAGTTCATTACAATTCATTTAGTAGTGTTGTCATTTGTTGAAGTGTAAACTTATATATATATATATAATTGTCATTTGTTGAAGTGTAAACTTATATATATATATATGATTGTCATTTGTTGAAGAGCAAACTTATATATATATATATGATTGTCATTTGCTGAAGTGTAAACTTATATATATATATATGATTGTCATTTGTTGAAGTGTAAACTTATATATATATATATGATTGTCATTTGTTGAAGTGTAAACTTATATATATATATATATATGATTGTCATTTGTTGAAGTGTAAACTTATATATATATATATTTGTCATTTGTTGAAGTGTAAACTTATATATATATATATGGGTGGAATTCAAAATTGGTAGGATTTTCAATTTCTCATAATGGTCAAAATAAACTCCTCAAAAAGGATTATTTTTTATTCAAATAAATTGGCAAACACTTGATTATGAGAAAATACAAACCGTCAGGCTCAAGTGTACCAATTAAAATTTTAGTGGAAACATAATTAATTAAACGGAAGGAAAATGTCCTGACCGTTACCGTTTCTTAATCAGAAAAAAGAATTTTAACTAAAATTTAGAAAAATCTTTCAACGATGGCATTTACATCTTTTACATTGTATAAATGACACTTGAAGGTAAAAACTGTTCTTAATAATCTTTAAAGTCCTTTTTTTGTATCTTTTCATTGTTTAACACAATTTAATAGCATTTTTCTCAGAAACTTTTGTGTTTATAGTTTTCGATAGGTGAAATTATCTCAAATAAGCATCTTCTGCTAATCCGCGAACACGTTTAGATGACATCTACTTAAAGAAGAGAGCTTCGTGTATTATCATGAATTAATTAGAGAAGTCAATTAGCTCCAGTAACGGCTGGGACAGAACTGGTAACGGTCAGGACATGTATGGTAACGGGCTGGACATAAGTCTTCTTCAATTCAATTCACTATAGAGACATAACATGAAAGATAAAAATAAATAATCTTTAACCTTTATTGTTAACTCTATTTTGAACAAAAAGTGAAATGTGAATTAGAAATGGTAAATTTTAGATTGTATTGCATATTTCATTCACTGCCATGGTAACGGTATGGACATTTGTTATGAAATCAACAACAAAACTTAAAAATAAATTTGTATTTTTAATATTAACAGATTATAGCTTGTAAAGAATACAAATACACATTGTCTTGATTTTGACACCTAATTATTATTGAAAGAAAAGTGTTTTTGGCAATCAAGTAAATGAGGGGTAACGGTCAGGACATTTTTGGTAACGGTCAGGACATCTGTGTAAAAACAAAGTTTTTTTTCCATTGTATAACTTGTAAAGAATAGAAGTCTGAAAGATACTGCAACAACTATCAAACTGCACACTGTGACAAATGATTAAGCTACACAGGCAAGTGCATTTATTGCTGATATTGTTCCATACAGTTTGCACATTTTGTCCAAACCGTTACCATAGTTTTCTTTGTCAATTATCTCATAAAAAATTAAGACATCTATCAGAAATATATGTAGTGGTTTCTGCTATTAATATTCAATAGATAACTAAAAATTCACTAACTAACCTCAGAAAATATTCTTCAAAAAGAAAATTTATTTGACATATGTCCATACCGTTACTATTTATTTGTCCTGACCGTTACTTCAAAACTTTTATTTTAAAACCATTTCATTAAAACTACTCTGAACAGTAAACTCCCAAGCCTAAACAATTTATGATCTTAAAATAATTTCATTATTAATATTTCTTAAAATATTTATGAATAACTTAGTTAGTTTCTCCAAATAAAAATGGGTTTGTCCTGACCGTTACCAGAACTGTCCTGACCGTTACTTTGTAAAAAGGTAACGGTCAGGACCGGTAATGGTCAGGACAATTTGTAAATAATTTAAAATAACACAATGAATGATCCCTTAAAGATGTCAAAGGACATGCCTTCCACATCTTCCAGTTCTAAGCAACAAAGCTCATTATTATTGAGACAAAGGGAGAATACAAATGCACAAAATCCAACGGTAACGGTCTGGACATTTAAGGGTGACACATCATACTTATACCTGCTTGTTGGTGTCATATTTCTGCAAAATGTACCGAATCCTTTTATTTCACTAACTGTCATATGCAAAGAGCATTTGTCAATCAGACACAGCAAATAAAATTCCAATCCAGTTCCAGGGGGAAATTATTGAAGGAAATATCTACATGGTAACGGTCAGGACACAAAATCTTAGGACAGGCATGTTTCAATTTGTAGAATTTTTATTTTTGAAATCAATACAAAATTAAATGCAGTTTGTACATGCATGATGAATGGTTATAAGAATAAAATATATTTTTTTGTTTGGTTATGTTTATTTGTATGATATTTTGGCAAAGTTGTATGAGGACCGTCACCTTAGGACAGAGTAAATATGCCAAATTTGACCCTAAAATGTTATTAAATTAAACATTTTAAATGGAAAAATTAATGGTTGATCACGAAAATGTACTTGTCAATGGCTAAATATATTTCCTAGAACAAAAAAACCCTAAAAGACACACTATGTTTTTTAAAAATTGGACTGGACAGAAAAACCTACCAATTTTGAATTCCACCCATATATGATTGTCATTTGTTGAAGTGTAAACTTATATATATATATATAATTGTCATTTGTTGAAGTGTAAACTTATATATATATATAATTGTCATTTGTTGAAGTGTAAACTTATATATATATATATAATTGTCATTTGTTGAAGTGTAAACTTATATATATATATATAATTGTCATTTGTTGAAGTGTAAACTTATATATATATATAATTGTCATTTGTTGAAGTGTAAACTTATATATATATATAATTGTCATTTGTTGAAGTGTAAGCTTATATATATATATAATTGTCATTTGTTGAAGTGTAAACTTATATATATATATAATTGTCATTTGCTGAAGTAATGTACATCCCCTTTTGCTTTTTTTTAGGCTTCTTAAACGTATATTGATAATACCTACTGCTGTTATCAGTTTTAATGTTACCCTTGTGTTTTTAATATTTATTCAATGATTATAATTTATAGATATTTAAGTTATTTGATGTGTTATTCATATTCGTACTTGTTAATGTTCCAGAGCTCACATGAATGCAAATCAAATTTCCCTTGTGGATAAAAAAGTCTTTTATTATATGATCAGCAATGAAATACTGGGTTTTATCAGTGAAATAAACTGTCTATCAGGCAACAGTGACGATATTTTATATTTTCACTGTGACCAGTGACGATATATCATATCGTCACAGGTCAGATGACGGAACTACTTTCAGCCATGTGAACAAAAGGGGGTAACTTTCCTGTTTTAAAGTCATTTTGATTACATATTTCTTTAAAAAATCATATAATAAATAGAATACTTAATGTAGTGAAAATATCAACTTTGCCCATGACACTCGATGAAATAAACCTGGTATTTGGAAAACAACATTAAGTATCCTCTATGAAATTGTATCTTAAGTGTAAACTGATGATTCTTTTCAATACATCATTAGATATGAGATTCAAGAAATGATTAATGATTCATAAAGGATCCGAGGCGATAAGTAAGAGGATTTGGGTGAGAGGGTTGACAAGAGGCAAAAGGTCGACGACCCAATAAACCTGTGTGGGGTAGGTATCTTTGTTTACACAGCGGTATATATATAGTCGACCACCTGTCCATTAGAGGACAACAACAATAGATGCTGGCTGTCAGCTGACATGTTTCCATTTCAAGCTGCTCTATATTCGTAGAGGGTCTGTCCAACTCAAATAGCCATTGTGGTTGACGAGAGGAGTGTGACTCTCTTTATGCTATATCACTCAATAACAACACACAAATAGACAGGCACTGCCTATTAAACTTTACACAGAACAATCTTCTGTTTTCCCCTTAAATAACACTTGAAATAGAATCTTTTTAATATCTACAATTTTTTTTTCTTTGTCCTCCATCCTCATTCATAAACAATTACGAAACACGAGGTTCGTACAATTTTTAAAGACCAGGCTTTTGAAGGTAATTTTCAAGGCTGTTCAGAGCAAAATTAAGGCCTATAAATCAAGCAAGTGAGAACAAATGTGATTTATATATATATATCCTCAAACACTCAAAGCAACAAACCTAGCGCAATGGAGTTAATCGACAATCAGGAATAGTAAAAATCACACAAAGATTTCTGGATGTACTACTATAAAAGGAATAACTCTCAATCAGTGTTGCACCAGTCACAAGTAAAGAAAATTTTCAACTCTTTGAGATGGTTGTCAGTGAATTTAAGCCATTTTTAAGGCTTTTATGTCATTTACCAGGCTTTTTAAAGGGGCAGTAGCACGTTTTTATGCCATAATGAGGAATATAAGGTGATGTCAGAAAAATTAAAATTACGGGTTCCAATTGAAAGAAAATGTATTTAAACTAAATGGAGCAGTAATGATTCAAATATATAATGTAAAGTTTCACCATTCGATTCCCTTTTCTTACACAAATTTAATTAAAGGTGTTCACACAAAATGGCCGCCAATGGATTTTATGTGAATCTTCATACCTTGTCCTCTGACTATGGCTGAAGGCTTGTGTAATGAGATTTATGACACTATCAAAATAATACATTTAGCATTAACATACAATTATCAGTGAAAATTTTAAAATATACAATTATCAAAAAACGTGCTACTGCCCCTTTAATTCTGAATACGGTTTTTAAGGCTTTAAGGCTATGTGCCCATATTCCGGGCTTTTTAATGCTATATAAGGTTTTTAAGACTTTTTAGGACATGTGCCCATATTCCGGACTTTTTCCAGGCCAGTACAAACCCTGTAACATGAGGTGGTATATTTTCAAAAATAGAGCCATGGGCTCTGTAGCTCATCAGACTTTTATAGTTCTTTAAGGTGTTGACCCCTGTGACCCCAATTGGGGTCAAGGGGTAATTAAATGTAAAATTTAGAATCTTAATTGGCCAAAGAGTCTACACACAACTTTCAGCTCTCTAGACCTTTTGGAACTGGAGAAGCAGATGAAAATAGGTTTTTAAAGCTTTGACCCCTGTGACCCTATTTGGGGTCATGGGGTCACGAAATCTACAATTTAGAATCCCCATTGGCCAAGAAGTCTACTCACAATTTCCTGCTCTCTAGACCTTTTGGAACTGGAGAAGAAGATGAAAATAGGATTTTTAAAGTTTTGACCCCTGTGACCCCATTTGGGGTCATGGGGTCATGAAATCTACAATTTAGAATCCCCATTGGCCAAGGAGTCTACTCACAACTTTTCAGCTCTCTAGACCTTTTGGAACTGGAGAAGAAGATGAAAATAGGATTTTAAAGTTTTGACCCCTGTGACCCCATTTGGGGTCATGGGGTCACGAAATCTACAATTTAGAATCCCCATTGGCCAAGGAGTCTACTCACAACTTTTCAGCTCTCTAGAACTTTTGGAACTGGAGAAGAAGATGAAAATAGGATTTAAAAGTTTTGACCCCCGTGACCCCATTTGGGGTCATGGGGTCATGAAATCTACAATTTAGAATCCCCATTGGCCAAGGAGTCTGCACATCAAATTTCAGCTCTTTAGAGTCATTGGTTCTGGAGAAGAAGTCGAAAATGTGAAAAGTTTACGGATGGACGGATGGACGGATGGACGGACGCCGGACGCCTTGCCATGCCATAAGCCCATCGGGTCTTTCAGACCTGATGAGCTAAAAACCTGGTTAATGGACTATCATTATTATAATTTTCTTCTTTATTGTAATCATTTCTTTGAATTTGTTCACATGGGTCTCTGTTATGACAACTTGGTTTATTTTTATCAGTTAATAGACAATAAATATCTTATCTACTCCTCTGAATTTGGTCATGTGGATCGAGTGTTTCACATAACAATGGTAGAGGTTAGCGGGTGTAGATTAAGGGTGTTAGCTGAATAATACATGTAATGATTATCCTACATAGGACCTCCTAGGGGCACAGGTCCTGAATAAGTGTTTGTATCAATAGGTCTCCTTAACACAGAAATATCCATAGCCAACGGGGGTAAGGACAGTAAGATTTGTTGCTGTCAAATATATAATACTATGTAAATGAAATGGAACTCTGTTACTGACTTTTGATTTACTGTAACTGAATTTCTGTTAGGCCATTGAAACTAGTTAGTCACAAGGTTAAAGAGACACAGAGTATGTTGATAGGATCACATATGTCAAATTTTGAAATCGATGTTATTACATCGAGAACCACTAAGTGTTACTGAAAATAACAAGTTAAAGGTCAATCAGTACATTAGAGTGAAAATACGGCCATTCAAAGTTGGGATTTTGATCGAAAACCGGACAATGTGGCTCGAGTGGCGCGCGCAAATTTGCCAAACGTAATTTTGAAACCTTGTCATAAGCTGACAGGAAGATATATTCGATTCGATAGTGTTTATTAGGTATTGTAACTAATAGGTAGATTAATTGGATGCATAATTTCGAATATTAAACTTACGAGATGTTTTCTTGATTTTTCAATAAGATCAAGCATTTAAAGAGATATTATGCATAAATGGATATATTTGCAAGTCCAGTGATGAGATATGAACTATGTATTTACGTGAGATAAAGCACCAAAATTTATTACAAAATATCATTATTCGTCGACTTATACGTGGAATGTCCGATTGGCAAAAATTTGAATCTGCATCCCTGGTCAGCATATAAGATATTTTGTAGCTTATCAAAACCAAATAAAAATTTAAGAACGATACTGTGTCACTTTAACCTTAGTGTTGAACTTTTTTTGGTAAAACATGGTAAAATGTGTAAATGTGTTGTGAAAAAATGAATATAAATACTGTCACTCTGTGAAATAAGTAATAAGTAAGTAAAAGGAAATATGGACTTTTCTTGGGATAGATCTGTTGAGAAAATGTGAACCTTTCCCAATTATAGAGATCTGTAGATAAAAAATTGCAACAAATTCAAACCACATGCATTACTTGAATCACAACAACCATGTTGAGTTTATCAGATTATATACTGCAATATAAAAATTAAGATGCCCATATTTCATAATTGCAGGTTTCCAATTGATAAACTCAGCACAATGTACATTCAGCACCTTTTTCAACACCAAAAAAAGAGATAATATCCATGTGCCCTATCAACCAAATCTGACAAAAACGCTGATAGTGGTGGGAAGGAGGACAAAAGCCTACAATCAGGAAATTAGCCTAGAAAAAGGGGAAATATGATGATAACTTCCTTGTGTGAGGGGAAATAATCCGTGTAAGTCTGTCTGAGTGCTGTCTAGTAGGCAGCAGGGATTGTACACACTGTAATCTCTACGAGATGTTGGGGGAAGAGATGTAGACTTGCTTCAGTCTGCTGTTGGATATAACATTTGTGTAGTGTGACCCTGTAAGTTCACCTTAACTAAGGTTAACCTTAACTCCCGTTCTTTACCATTGCACTAAGGCTACCTTAGTGACTTACGATCACCTTAGGGCTTTGTGAAAGGAGGCCAACAATTTATAAACCTTTCCTCTGTCTGCAAACAAGATTTTAGTTTTTTTTTAGCTTTTGTTTTTTATTTTTATGAATATTTTGAAATTATTATGTAATGCTTACAAGACTGGTTTTATAGAACTTTGAAACATAAAAGTTTTAAAATAAATATATCCATCCATACATACCGATAAATGTTTTTCCTAAGAGGAAATGTGAAAAGTAAATGCAATAACCCAAGTTGGCCTTCGGGCCTGATGATAAAAATATACACAAAGGAAAATGAACAAAGATTACGGATGATATAAATGCAAATGACTCTGATAAACAGATAAACTTGTAAGAACACAAGGATAACATAATGTCATCATACACTATGTCAACTGATAGGTTAAACCAGTATAATCTAATCGAATAGGGATAAAGATTAAAGACTTGCAAAATGAAGTAATAGTAACACATTGTCAAAACAATGGCATTGTAAACAAAATCTGACATAAACCTAACAGGGGTTGAAATTAGTCCTATTGGAGTACTAGCACTAGCCAAAATACATTCTGAATAGCCAAATACACAGATAAAATCATATTTTCTTTAAATTCAACTAGTCCTTCGGACTAGCAGTCATTTCACTTTACTAGCCAAGCATATTTTGCACTAGTCATTGGCTATCGGGCTAGTGCTAATTTGGAACCCTAAGTATAGTGAAGCCAACAGAACTAACAGTAACAGATAACAATAATAAACAATCTATTAAAACTCAAAATCTTTGATAAAACAGGAAAATAATAGTCAAAAGTAAGAAAATGACAACTAAATAACCTGAATTCTAATTTCCACAACGAAATAGAGCGAAGTTTAACCACCGATTTGCTAACAACCAGGACAATGGGAGAACAGTGTACACTGAGGGTATAGACTTATCACACATGCTTTGTACGTGGTAATGTGTGTCACCCTCACACCAGACAGAGTATAACTAACAGAGCCAGAGTGACACACTTTAATACTGGTACTACACAATCATATTGCCAGGAGAGTTTTAATGGGCTTACAATGATAAACAGTCTAAGTTAACCTAGCCTCAATAACACTCGCTATACTCCCATATTGAGTCTAGCTAAGTATAGTAACGGCTCGTGTCAGCCGATATATCGAACTGACCAATCAGGACGCAGCTTACCATGCCGCAATAGTCTGTTTTTGCACATTTAACATGGAGGGTCATAGGTCACAGAAAGGTCGGCTGACGCGACCTCTTACTGTATCTCGCTAGACTCAGTATGGGAGCATAGCCAGTATTATTGAGGCTAGGTTTACTTAGACTGAATGATAAAACATATTTAGTACTATATTTAGATATATATGTGTGTTGACTGTCTAAAAAAGAGGGAAGAGGTGTGTGTATTGTTTGAGAATAAAGACGAAAGACCCAGCAAATAACAATTATTATCATACCTCATGTAAGAATCTCGATCTCTGATTGGTCTACATGACCCTGGATATATACTGATATCGGCCTCATGAGCGGGGTGATAAATTGTTTATACCCCGGCACATAAAAAGCGTGTAGATTGAGCGTCTTGAAATGTACAATGTATGTTACCTCGAACACATGATCAAGCTGGTTACTTTTGATCAACCGATATGTAGCTTTGAACAAACTATAGTCAATGGGCTTACGCAGTTAATGTTTTTCTTACTCTTATCTTCATATTATATGCTTTTTGTATAAACATTCGCTAAGATAAATTCGTTATACCATTCAGAGGTGGGATACATGGGGAGATATCAGCCTCTCGCTTGGTGTTACGGATTGTCGCATAACACAAATCTCAAGGCTGATATCTCCCCATGTACCCCGCCTCTGAATTGTATAACTTATATTAATTCATAAACAAGTCTTGTAAAATCTGTGTTGAACAGGTAAATTATAGCTAAAACTACATCTCTGTAAATAAACTGACATTTATTCAGCTGCCTGCCAACAAGCAGAACAATGTGACTGTTCACCATGTGTGTATGGAGTTGATAAATCACTTGATAATGTACTTAATAATGTGTGTCACTCTCACACCTGCCTTTAGTTCAGTGACACAAAATTTCCTGGGTTGTTCGCAGGCGCACACGAACACTCAATGTTAAAGAACAGTGAACAACGTGTTACGGAAAGCAAGGCTGGTATAGAACTAACAAAGGTTGACACACTTACTACACAATCATATTGTTAAGTAGTCTAAAAGAAACTGATGGAAGAAAGCGTTGGTAACAAAAAAAACAAAATATCCCTGTTCTTTAATAAAACATAATGTAAATGTGGCTATCTCTTTTTTAAGCAACTATCATGATCACTGCTCAATGGATGAACTCAAAAATCTTCTTTAAAAGCCTCCAATAATGTTTTGTAACACAGAGTATAAAGATTTTTGGGAAGAGATTTTATAATAACCTCTCGCCCCATTACCTCTGTAATTACCTTCCTTTCAGACACTGTTTTTGAAACACAAATTAAACCATTAAAATTGACTTCTTTGATTGGCATTCTAGAAGTTGGTCTGATGATCAATAAGGAAGATTATTTTACAGATAATCAACTTTTTTATTCTTTGAAAACGACATTACGACATAGATCCTAATGTCATTGTCAAGCAAGTGATTGACAATGATCTATGTCGAAACGTCGTTTTCAAAGAATAAAGAAGTTGATTATCCATAAAATAATCTTCCTTATTGATCATTAAAATTGACTTAGAGGATCAGTTTAAGTCTTCAGTTAAAGATAGACATACATGTAGTTAGAACACAATGACAGTGTTGAGGACAGCAGTACAATATAAATTACCTGTACAACCAAGTGAGGTCAGTCCTCTAGGTCACAGAAGTGATTCTCAGACTAAGCTATTTCCTCGTTAATCTTATTTCATATAAAACATCACCAAAAGAAATTGACAGTAAATATAATAATCATCAAATTTATCAAATTTATCACCAAAAAGAATGACAGTAAATATAATAATCATCAAATTTATGAACATTTACATTTCAAGTTCAATTTCATGTCGACATTATCTGTTTATCATCATTTTTAGTGAAATGGACGACAAATAACAGTGTAACATGTTAGCAATACTTACTGTATTTTTATTGTTATGATAGTCAACAAAAAAAAATACATATTAAATTAATTCATCACAAAATGATGAAACATCAACATCAAACTTATTTTTATATCATTCTAAAATTCAACCAAGTTAGTTTATCACGACCAATGTATATTCTTTGTGACAGAAAAAGGAAACTGCATACATGAATTATCAATAGACCTGAATAACCTGTTGTGGACAAAGAGGCAGGCTGTTTCCGGGTTTGCTGTAACTTTCATGGAAAAAAAAACTATACAGGTAACTTGAAATACAAGGGCATCCCAAAATATATTTCAAATTTTAACTTCTGAAAGAATAATTAAGTTTTGGCAAGAATATTATATATTTTTAGGTGTTTTCTTAAACATTTGTAACTTAATCAGAATGAATGCAAGATTAAGCAAAATCTTCGATATAAACTCCGAAATGTTGAATTATGTGTGATTAAGACGAGCATACCTATAAATAACATAAAATTACAAAACGATAAACCTGAAAATAACGGTAAAAGGTATGAAAGAAATAAGTTTTTGATCACAAAACAGTTTCTATTAATTTCAAAACTTTAGTGTTTGATTAAGCTGTTCTTGTCCAATATGTAGAAAATGATGAAATTGATGGAGGCAAAAATGCTATCAAACATAATCCCAAAAAGTTTAGTGCAGAAAAGTTACAACGGCAAAAATAGAAAACTCAACCAACAAACTCAGAGATCTAAACCAGACTTGACAAGAGAGTTTATTTTCATGAATGGTAGAAGAGAAGACAGTAAACCTGTACCTTTTAAAGACTTAAATATAATCAGTTTAAGAAAGAAAAGTTTGGCAGCAAGGAAATGAGAAATGAAATCAACTAGGCTTGATGCTAGACAGACGTACTGCCTGCAGGGTCACACAGACTTGCTGAGTGCAGCGTAAGAGCTAATATATCGGGATCCTTCAAAGCAACAACATTCTATGATTTTTTTGAAATTATAAATCATGTCTGCATTCTTCAACCTGAAATGGTATTTACAAGGCAGGATAGGAATAAAACGGCTTTCCTACAAATTGAACAAATAGAGGGGGTATTCGTCAACCTATGAAGTCAGCCGCCGAAGGTACAGGAGGGGCTGAATTTTGTAGTTATACGTTTCGGGGGTTAGACCCCCTTCATCAGACTCCTACAAATTCAGTATTTTGCATATGGCCCGATAACGTAAATTTAACAAACATCTCTTGAAAAGTGAGACAGTTCTACCTTTTCTAAAATTCATCACTTAAGATTATCCATTTATTAAATTGATGAACTGGTTTATGAAACAAACAAGTTTTTGTATCAGTACAGATAAATACAGAAATTGTTTGGAATCAATTTACTTTCCTACCCATTTATTACTTTCAGCCCAAAAATGAATTCCAAACCATTTAAAAATCCATGTTTTTTATTATCACATATAAAGTCCACCTCAAACGTTTCAACAAAACTTTCCACACATAAATCATAACTTCAAAAGGAACTATTAATAAATGATTAATATTTTTAAAATCACAACACACTTGCCAAACTAGACTTGACAGGAATCATGCAAATAGCATTTAATCTTCTTTAAAGGGGCAGTAGCACGTTTTTAGGGGGAATATAAGGTGGTGTCAGAAAAATTTAAATTAATGGTTTTAATTGAAAGACAATGTATTTAAACTAAATGGAGCAGTAATAATTCAAATATAGAACGTCAAGTTTAGCCATGCGATTACTTTTTCTTCCACAAAATGAATTAAAGGTGTTTACACAAAATGGCCGCCAATGGATTTTATGTGAATCTCCATACTTTGTCCTCTGACTATGGATGATTGGCTTGTGTAATGAGATTTTTAACGCTGTCAAGATGATACATATAGCATTATCTTACAATTATCAGTGAAATTTTTAAAATATAAAATTATCAAAAAACGTGCTACTGCCCCTTTAAGAGACCATTTATAGTTTTATTGCATTTAACCAGATAAATGCAGCATTAAACATCATTGTTTTGAAATTCACAATCAACTACCAGTAATCTAAATATAATATTGTAATGCCTGAAATATTGCAAAAGGAAGGAAGACACTCTAGCTATCAGAACAAACAGTTTCCGCAGGTTGATTCAACTGATAAACAGGGAATTTGATAGCTGCAACAACGAATCCATTCTTTACCTTTATATATACGATATATAAAGTGGTGATTACTGATCATTACTACACAAATTTCTGAGCCATGATACGACTCTACAACATATTAGAGGTGTGACGATATATCGTGGTATTCGTGAATCGCGATACTCCATCTGACGATACACATTTTGTGATACATTCTCTGTATCGTGATACGTATCGACTATTACATGGCTTTTTCCCCTAAAAATCAGATGATTCATAAAAATTTAAGGTCTATTTTGAAATGTTATGTGTATCGTATCGAATGATCCATCGTATCGCCATGAGATATTGTATCGTGAGAAATTTGTATCGTCACACCTCTACAACATATATCTATAGATGTATTCAAGGGATCTCCCAACAATCACACACAAGTTTTGATTCAAACTTATCTTATTCATGAAATCTACTTCACGAAAGGACTGACCATTAAGCCCAAGAGAGATATCTACAGCCACTTCAAAATACAGTTATATCACACCGTAATTAACCTTAGCCAATGGCAATTACCAATTTCATGATCATCCTTTGTAAAAGTTGTAATTCCTGTAATCGGGCCACCCAATCATTATGAAGTAATTATGTATTTTCAAAGTGAGGCTTTTAGATCAATGGCATTAAGAAATCAATATGCCAAGGAGGCAGAAATGAGGTCAAAAACTGTTTGTTGTCCACCAGTGATAATGTGGTGTACCAAAATAACAGGTGGCTAACAGTTTATTGTGCTGCGAACCTTTCAGTCTGGAGATATGCCAGATACACATATGACTAACCTAAATACAAACAACATTAGGCTTTGTTGTCATAATACATAAATAACAAAACATATGCTCAGAAACCTGGAATTCAAACATAAGTACTTGCATCTAGTCATAGCACTAGATAAAAATCTTTTTGACTTTTTTTAAACTTTCAGGATAAATTATATAGATGAGTTCTAAAGTCATTAGAAATATGGAGTTGCTGTTGTTGCCTCAATAGCTTAGCAAAAATTATAAGAAGGATAAACAAAACATTTTAAACAAAATTTCCACCATCTTGAATATTTCACAAAATATGCACGAAGTTATACTTTAAACAATGTATCCATATACATTCTGCATCGCCTGTCTGTATTGTGATACATATCGAATCGTGAGATTTCCCATAATACTCAGCCCTAATAATTAACTATTGTAAATTGTACCATTTGCTCAGAAAATGCCAAATTAACCACTAAACTTTAGGAACAATAATGCCAAAAAAATAGTATAACTGTATGGAAATGGCTGAAACAACATTGTGATCGTGTATTGCAATGAAGCCGTGTTGTTGGCTGAAACTAGCTATCTTAGACTGAAAATGCAGCATTTCACACAAACCCAAAATCAGAAAGTGTGTACAAGCTTTTGAACATTCTAACTGAATGTTACTTTTATACTATCCTATCCTTTTAAATCCAAGGTTTACCATTTACAAAGGCAGTCATTTCGGGGTTCATATTTTCATAGGATGCGCAAGGGCAAAGTTTCACTTTTTCATTGTGATTGTCATGTTATAAACAATACTTCGAGGTCATGGTTTGTCAATGATCTTGTTTCTGTAAGCGCTGGCGTTATTTGTCATTAATTTTGTGACTACGGTAATAACAAATTATCATATTAGTGTCCATGAAATACCATGTTTTGGAAATCATGCTTTGACATCAATGAACCTTGCTCTACCTTAGGAAATATTAAAATATGGCCATTCATGTCTTAGACATAGTATGTCATGGACATTCATATCTTTACTCGGTATTATACATTAAATATGTTTGATGTTTCCTGAATGACCGTGCTACTTCTCAATTGTTGGTTGGCCAATATTTAAGTCATTGGCGGCGTGTGATAATAGTTTGTCTTGTCAAAATATGAAAAAGACTTCTAGAATCGTTTTAAGCAATAATTCAATGTTAGCAAATATGAAGAGGATGTCAGATAAGTTTTGACTAGCTTTCCACTACATCTTTGACATTATTTCTGAGATGTTATTTTTCTTCCTTGATTCAGAGTAAATGAAGTCTGTACAAATGTTTATTTACAGCACATTTAACTTAATGACTCACAACACTGGTACACATTATCTAAAAGGAAAGTCATCAGAAAATTGACTAACAAAGATGACTCATCTCTCATGCTGTGAACGATATATTTTATACTACATAATGGCTCAATAACTTTTAAACAAAACTCATTATTTTGCCACTTTGTCTAGACAGAAATTAAAATAGTTTCACAATTGTTCACATTATTTCCCAAGCAGATAATCAGAAGAATGTATTGAACTTCTCAAACATTCAAACACCCTGGTGTTTCATGACGATATTTCCTGATAAACAATAAGTGGTATGATTCAGCAGAGGTCTGTGCCTGTTCTGTAACTGTTGGAAGTTGTGCTGAGGAAACTAGTATCCACTTTAGACTCATTACGATTGATTCACTCTGGAGAAAAGCCATAGAAACCCGCTGGGTCACCCCAGGTCACAGATGAAGCCTCGTCTAGCTAATTAGCGAAAAGTACAAAAACATTAATACTCTTTAACATGTGAAGGATGAAAGCTTGTTATCTTCCTCTAAACCATCAAAGGAAAACAGATTTCTAATGTTTAAAACAGTTCTACATTGTATTTTTCATAACTTCTATAAACCTTGAAAATAAAATTTAATTTCTTTGATACAAAATGTTTCAAGTTACTTAAATCATAACAAAGATCCAAATTTTAATATAACAAAACAAAATACAAATGTCTTCAGAACATACATTCAAGTGGGTAAATTTAGTTGAATTTACATTCTGAATTGAACAGTAAGTTCCAAATGAACTGAACCTATTATTTAGGTTCTCCTGAATTAAAACTGAACTGAGCAATCGGATCACTTATTATGTCGAACGTGGTTGAGCTTAATCCACTGGATTATCTTGATATGGTCAAACATAACAGGTGACTTGACTCCGGTTCACAATACAATAGGCTCTGTTATAGAACCCATACTATAAATCCTAGCCTAAAATAACCAGTCACGATTACATACATTCATGATAGGAATAAATAGTTTGTTGGGAGCTTTGATATCTGTATGTTAAAAAAACTCAGAAATATGAGAACAAAAGCCATAATATATCACCTAATTAAAACAAAATATTCAATTCGACAAATGAACAGGATACTTACAAACATGAGCATTGCTACTCACAATTCATAAATATTTCAGCTGTATAAAATATATTCAGGAAAAAGGTTAGAAACTAATGTTACTACCAATAGTATGAAATGACGAAACCTAAACCCTTAACCTTCTGCCTGCTGGATTGTTTTGAAGTTTTTGCTTGGAGCTTCAAATGTGCAAAATTTAAACAATGACGTCACATCAAGCTTCTCCCTCTTTTCTAAAAAAATGAATTAAAAAAAATAAAAAATATTCTTGTGAATAAAATGATCTTCTTACTTGTCAGTTTTTATTTTTCTCAAATATTCTAATATTTTTTTACAATAAAGTTTATTTCCACATGACAATGAATAAAAAATTAAAAATTACACAAGTCATATGGATTTCCTTTGAGATATCATGTAATGATATCATAATGATAATCATTGATGTAAACATATCTCCAATGTAAACATTCATCTTCATTACAAAAACAACAAACATCAATCTCGACTAACACAAATCACTGAATGGAAAGTAATTAATTAGGAAGCAGGCGAGGTCGATCAACAAACCAGGTCGCGGTGACCTATAGAGGGCAGGTGGTAATGTAAGTAATGGAGCTATATACATGGCACAAGCAGCCAATAGGAGCACCAGACAGGTAGATAGTGACTGACCTATACCAGGCTATTATTAGTACTCAGTGTGTACACATAAACATCGCATTATGCTGTTGCTGGAACAGAACAAATTCCTCCCTGCTTCAGCTGTGTAATATATACAACAATACTTACATAGGGAGGTGACAGAGATACCCTACGACATGAACTTTTGTAGATTTAATCAACATGATAATTCTAATACAGCAATCTTTATTCATTCCCAAAATTTATAACACTTTTCGTAAAGGATGGGTATCGTTCCTCATTTCTGTATTGCAATATATCCCTATACAGAAAAGCGTATTGCAATATATTGGTACTTTTCAAATTCAAGAATTTGCATGCCATATTCTCTAAATATGAGCAATAAGAATAATCATCATTGTTCAGCTATGAGCCGTGTTGGAAAGGGATATTTCCTAATCACTGCTTATAACCTTGATATATACTTGACTTGACTTATTTTCACAACACAACTTCACACTTTAAGAACTTTCTGTAAAATCATGTTTTATTTGGTTGTGTTTTGGGGCAATTTTAGATGTAAATTGTTCCTTTTAAAAAAATTCAATATATTGGATATTTTCAGTGTGTGTACCGATTCGTATTACGCTTTTCCTGTATTGCAATATACCGATATATCGATAATACCGCGCATCCTTACTTTTACAGTTACAAATCATTTTCTGACAAGAATTACTCTTTTAAGATAATTAAGATTTACCAATTGCTTTCAAATGCTTTGATAATGAGAACTTTGCTAAGGAGCTTTGATGCTTGACAAGCTTCATAAAGTAAAGTTTCAAATGTTTTTCATTTTATAGGTTAAAGGGGCAGTAGCACGTTTTGAGGGGGAATATAAGATGAAATTGATGTCAGGAAAATGAAAATTAATGATTCAAATTGAAAGACAATGTATCTAAACTAAATGGAGCAGTAATAATTTAAATATATAATGTAAAGTTTAGCCATGCGATTCCTTTTTCTTACAGAAAATGAATTAAAGGTGTTCACACAAAATGGCCGCCAATGGATTTTATGTGAATCTTCATACTTTGTCCCCTGATTTTGGCTGAATGGCTTGTGTAATGAGATTTATGACCCCATCAAAATAATACATTTAATATTAACGTACAAATATCAGATATATTTTTGAATTATAAAATTAATTAAAGGCTCTGTAATCAAGTACAAGGACTTCCTTATTATAATAATCAAACACATCAACAAAGCATATCAATAGATGAAAGCCAACTTCATCATAAACCTCTTATTTACAATGCATGTTATTACCTATAAAACATAAATTATTGCTTGACTGCTGAGAAAAACACATCTGCTGGACACGTGTTATGGTACAGAGTTCTCCTAAACCATGTTTACTGACCACAACTTGGACTGGTCAAGGCTAAATCGGTCAGCAACCTGCAGCTCATGAGATAAATATGAAATACCATACTTTCTCTAATACTGGAGTATATCTCATAAAAAAAACAGCCAGAGTGTTTGTTTGAAACTGAGTTCGTATTACAAAATTGAATAATATCATCTATGCAGGGTAGTGATTCTCTATCACAGCTTCAAGTCTGAAATAGAGCACACCTCCAATAACAGCTGCTGAATTGATTATTACAAATATGCCAACCCTTCTAAATGGTCAATTATTTATTGGTTTTACTATGTGTTAATCAAGCGAATGACCAGGATTAGCAGTAGGGATGTCACGATTCACCGATGCATCATCGTGGTACAGTTCGGGATGCAATACACCATACAATACAGTTAACTGTATCGTGATACAAATTTTAATGAATATCATTACCGGTAATTTCTGGAAAATATCGTTAAATTTTTGTGTGAATATCGAATCAAGAAATCCGGAGTTGGTTAAAATCCTTGTTAAGATAGCTTTAATACAACATGAAATTACTTATTTTTGTGTTTTAATGCTGGTTGCTCAGATAACTGTTAGAAATATAAAATTATGATGCCTGAATTTGTATCTCACCGTAATAATGTCGCATTTAGTGTATCGTGATATGTATCGTATCATGACCTCAGTATCGTGATACGTATCATATCGTGAAGTCCCTGTATCGTGACATACCAAATTAGCAGTAGGACTATGAAGTATGTCTTGTGATTAAAACAGGAAAAGTTGATTTTTAAGGGATACTTAAATAACTCTGAGATGTCAATAAAATATGAAATCTTTCCCCATGCCTGTTCAGGTGACATGAGCACAGAGCCAAAGATCGTATGATGCAGGACAAGGTGTTTGAAAGGTCAATACCTCAGTAATGCAGACACCTGTCAAGCTAAGCGAGTGGGGGTTCATCTTCTAAAGGTCTGAGTACTCATAGGCTCTACAGAGAGACTGACTATTAGGCTAAAAAAAAGTGTTTCTGGTCTTTTTATACAGGCCAAAATGATGCAATGACAGACTTTTTATTTCCAAATTTTTTTATTATCAAATATGAAAAAAATTCCACGGAATTTGAAAACAAAAATAAATAAACAGTTTGGATCACTTTATAACTGTGTCTTTAAAGGCCTACACGACGCAAACAAGTTAAATTTTAAAAGTTCAAGATTCAGCAAACAAGTTAAATTTTCATTTTAAATTCAATGTCTTTTTTCTTTTCCATTTTCCACCTTGTCAACATCTGGAAACAAAGGTTTGATGCGGGCGGAAACCAGAAACAAATTTTTTTTCTTTCTAGGCCTTACATAGTGTTCATCACATTCTCAGGTGAAGGACTGAAGGGATTTGTGAATAACCAACATCTGGAGGTTAAACACTGATAAAAAGATTTCATGACAATGATGGACGGTTGCTCCTACTCTGATCCTATCTTTGAACAATTAAGTTTGCAATCAAATCAAATAATTATATAAAATCAAGTCATGATGGTTAATTGGTTATAGCTATGTTTCTTTCCACTGTTCGTCCCTACTTTGTGGAGAGCCACGATAGGGAACCAAGAATATCAGTGAAATTATCCATGAAATCAATTATCATAAAGTACAGATCAAACCTCATGTTTATCAAAAAGGTCCTTTAGTCTTTGATGTCTGTTTTCTTTCTCATTTAAGAAAACATCACTTTCTGACAAACCTAACAAACCCTTGCATCTTTTACGATTTCAACACATATGCTTAAAAGATGAAAAACAACTCAATATCTGTGTACACAGAACCTGCTATTGATTTCAACATTTACCCAAATTAATAATCATATTTAATGAAAATAATTACTGTCAGAACACTCCTTTGTAGTTCATGTTTGCAACTTATAGTATAAAGCTTTTTCTAACCAAAACAAGTTTTAAAAAGGATTTGTAATGTGAACATTGACAACTCCTAAATTACTTCATTATAAGACAAAAATCAATCAAAATTGAAAGAAACTTCAAAGGTATGCTGTTTAGTTTATGTCCCTGAATAATAAAAAAAAATTAAAAATTGGGAACATAACTTTCAAAGGGAAATGTGATTGTTATAGACATCTGGACCTGCTTATAAGGTGGTATTGCTATGGGCTTAAATATAAGAAACATTTGGAAGACTAATGAGATGTTCAAAAAACAGAAAGTAAATGGTATTTTGATAGCAACAAATGAAATTAGACAAACACCCTTTATTCTTTGAAGCCAATAATTGCATTTTTAAAGAAATATCATCTGCACCAAAACGATTATGATCACTGAAATTACCAAAATTCTTAAATTGAAAAGGAAACAAAAAACTTTAAGACCATGGCACCTAATTTTCACAAACGATCTAGAACTTCATTTACAAACAATAAATTGTGTTTGTCCAGAGAAAAAGAAATATCTCTATTCTCATTTATGTTTCATCTAATTTTCACATCAAACAAAACTGCTGGCAATTTCATTCTCAAATTACATATATTACCTGTGTACAACAGAGCTTATCAAACATCTCAATGCTAAACCTGTTTGAATGAGAGCAAAGGATTTTTTTGCCAACTTCTTGGAACCAATTTAAGGGGCAGTAGCACGTTTTTAGGGGGAATATAAGGTTATGTCAGGAAAATGAAAATCAATGGTTCCAACTGAAAGACAATGTATTTAAACTAAATGGAGCAGGAATAATTCAAATATAAAACGTAAAGTTTAGCCATGCGATTCCTTTTTTTTACACAAAATGAATTAAAGGTGTTCACACAAAATGGCCGCCAATGGATTTTATGTGGATCTTCATACTTTGTCCTCTGACTATAGATGATTGGCTTGTGTAATGAGATTTTTGTCACTTTCAAAATAATACATTTAGCATTAACTTACATTAGTAACAATTATCAGTGAAATATTTAAGATATGAAATTATCAAAAAACGTGCTACTGCCCCTTTAAGGCACTTTCATCTTTCGCCACTAACTCACTCCCGAGCTCAATCTGATCTTTATGAACTCAGTGTTTTATGGGACTCTACTGTCCTGAGTATTTGAGGCAAAAAATGTCTGGAGGACCCCCAAAATATGTTTATATAGTCCACTGTGATGTAGGATTTTTATGTTATGCTTTTTAGAATTTTTTCAATGCAATGTTTTTAAGAAAAAAAAGATTTGAGAATGATTTTCATGACAAGATGTTCTTAAAACATCATCTATTAACCATATAATATAGATAATCCTATCTATTTCTTCCTCAAAATGGAATTGATCATTATCATGACTACTATTATTATGGCACAAGGCGGCAAATTAGGAGAAACTTAGCCAATTGACAAAGTTTAGTCACATGAAACTAAAGCAAATAGAAAAGGATTTTTGGCATTTACGGGAATGCGCAAGTAAGAAAATGACAACAACAACAGTAAAATGTGAATCGGGCACGAATATTGGAAGAATCAGAACATTTTAATGTAGAGGCAGACCAAATAAGGTATCCTTTGGCGGTGATTCGTCTCAGCCAATTTGCGGGTGTTCGTTGCCATTTAACACTGGGAAATCCTTCAAATCAACCAATCAGAAACGAGTATTTACCAAAGTCATGTTACAATAGGGCTTTCATAGGTCCAGAAAATGGAATCGAGTACTAAAGCAGTGTTTAAAATATAGCCCGTCCGCCAGTCCTTGACTGGCTACTTTTTGCCAGGACTGGTTCCTTTTTGGTCAGGACTGGTAACTTTTTCATTTTTTCTTTATTTTCCCCTTAGGAATTGACCAATTAATTTTCAGGACAGGCTAGGTTTCAAATCTGTTTTATACACTGACTAAAGGGGTCAGACTTGACATGGACCTGAGTACTTGTATTCTTATCGTTACCCAATATATCATGTAATACTGTTGGTCAGTTTAAATGTTAAGCCAACAAATATATTTGTCAACATGGTCAAACGCAGTATATTTTGACATAAATGTCTTGAAATGGCCATGTAAAACATCTAACTTCACAAATCAGAGACAAACAGTTCAAGAAAATCTAAAGAAGTAACAACGATCTCCCCTATTTGAATCCACGAGTCCTGACTGAGGCTCTGGTACTTGAGTACCTGTGAGGCCCTAATTATTATAAAGAATGACAGGACACCCTAAATATATAGTTTGAACTTTAGTCTTCTTGGCAAGACTTGTGCTGCTGCAAAACAGGGCCTTAGATACAGAATTAATATTTCATGTCTGTTAACAAGTTTACTCAATCACAATTGATTGATCTAGAATGTCTGCTATCACTAGAAGGATCGGTCAAACAACTAAGATATTAAGAAGCCAGACTGCCTTAGGTCGTTGATAAACCTCTTGCTTCACTTACTTAACTAGTGGACAACCCTGACCAGTGGTCAGTAACCTTGTCCAGAATGCTTACTGTACCATAAATAACATAAAAAAAGTGCCCTACCTCAATAAAGGCCTCCTAATACCTATTTAATTTTATTACCTACGAGGGCAGTCATATTAAGGTTCATATTTTTCATATGTTGCCCTAGGGCAAAATATCACTTTTTAATTGTGACATCACGTAAAAAACAATACTTTGAAGTCCCGGTTCACCTATGACGTCACAATCTATACGGGTTGCGCCGGCTAGTCCTCCTATGCTGAGAAGTAGTTTGAGTATTTTCTTAAATGTTGGGATTACGGTTATAAACAGAGTATCATATTTGTGTCCATGACATACTATGTTTACGACACTCATGCCTAGATATCAGTTTATCCCTCGCTCTCGCTCGGGAAATACTAATATTTAGCCACTTGTGTCGTAAACATAGTATCTCATTGACACTCATATAATATCCTCTATATATTGCACGGCATGCACGCACCCTTATCCTTGTAATCCCATTGGTGGTAACAAAAAGTTATAAGCCATTTGCATCAAGGTGGTGTTTGCCTGTAGACATGACTAACAGGAAACACAGGACATTATTTCATACCATCTGATCATCTACAAAGACGAAATTATGTCCATTAGCTATAAGAGATATACTTATGATAGTTATAATAACACTTTTGCTTAACATATAGTGAGCCGAGGTTACTGAGTGGTCACTGATGATTTATAACTATAAATTAGATATAACAGAATACATTTGTAAGGAAAGGTTCATGAAAGGTCTTGATTTGATAAGACGGTAGGCAAAGCACAGCTCATGACTGATTGTGTCATTCAGTCATATTTATGAGACAATACACAGTGCAAAGCAGCAATAGTAATACACAATGAAATGCAAACCTATGGTTCTATATCAAATACACATGGGTCAAACTGACGTCAGCATTAGGGTTATATTGTGAAATAGAGTGATTAAAGGGGGTCTGCAACCCTGAATTTTTAACTTCCAGAGTTTTATTAGCAGGGCCCCGAAAGAGTCGAAAATGCTAGGTAGGGACGAAATCGTTTGGTTACGAACCGCTTACAGCAGAAAGCCAGTACCAAGTTTGTGTCATGTGACCCCTCTTACCCGTCTGGACACTCTCATTAACGATGGTCAATTAGGTTTCACGAGCTAGGTTGCAGACCCCCTTTAACATTATGCCAGTATACAAGAATACAAAGTGTTGGATTGTTTCTAGTTTTAGTGCTAAAAGAGACGCTTCAGATGAGGGTTAGTGCCTGCTAAACTGGCCTTAATGACTGACAAGCTAAAACTCATTTATAACATCACTTTTGACAACCAACACTGTAAGCTAAACTAAACTTTGATCCATTGACTTTAGAAGATGAAAACAATTGATGAAATAGGCAATGAATATCAGCAATACAATGACATGTTTATGTTAATGAAAGTTTGTTTAACATTCTTGTAAATTCTTGTGTAAATTCCTACAAAAACAAGCAATAATGATGGCATATACAATTGCAATTGGGTACAACAACAGCAAACTGTTATTTTGATTACATATCATAACAAAAGGGCTGCTTTGATACACAGCAAGTATGAAAATTAGCTTGACATTATAAAGCACTAATTGTATTAACTTTTATTATATGGCGAGCAGTGAAATACTGGGATTTATCAGTGAAAAAAACTGTCTATCAAGCTACAGTGAAAATAACATATATTTTCACTGCGAACGGTGACTGATATCATTTGATGTCATAAAACAATGGTCTCACGGGGCGAATAGGCTTATGACGTCACAGTGTTACTGTGGTGACGGGCTGTTCCTAGCGGCCGCTCGGCGTGAAAATGACCCTTTTCGGACGTAATTACAATGGTAAAATCATATAATAAATAGAATATCCGTCAATTCTTGACAAATACCATGTTTATCTCATCTTGTGAGGTAGAAAATGGACATATTTTCCTTTATAACCTTTCTACCTCACTCGATGAGATAAACATGGTATTTGTCAAGAAAAGACCGATATCCTCTATATACCCGTATATATATAATAATATTGTGGCATGTGTTACACATCCATGCTGAACTCATCATCTTTTGTGCCTGAGAAAGGGGTAACAGATTTCAACAAAGAGATTTGTTCTGCCTCAATCCTGCTGGAATCTCTCTCACAATCACTCAAACTCCAAAGGAATTGACTGCAGGACAAGCCATTTTGTAGAAAGGTGTATTTGGTAGGATGAGATATGACATTTCTACCGTGTGGTTAGAGTAACTTCTCTTTTAGCTGAAATTGGTAGTCTCAAACTCTCCAATTAAACATTTCGGGCTTGAATTACACTTGAGGTGACCTCACAATGATGAATCACCTCTGTTGCACTTGATATATAAAACATTTTTTTGGCCTTTAGCTAAATCAATAAATGACATATTTGGAAACTATTAGGGGGAATGCTTAACAGATAATTCATAATACACTTAATACATCAATATTGATTGCATCATAAGTTTGTATTCAAATTCACTATACACAAAAAAGACAACTTGGTTAAAGTCGTATTCTCTTTCGCTTATCTGGCACCATATTAAAAAGAATCCTCATTTGGGTAATACAAACAATGTTTATTTTGTAAACAAAAATCAAAACAAAAAACAAAACAAAAACTGGACTATTTGTTCAGTGTTGATTGATCATTAAACAAATGTTAGCACTTAAAAACATTAACTGATGTCAAGTTACAACAACCGAGTTAACAAATAACATATGTTTAAGTTTCTGAAACATTCCCTGATGCCAAGAAACTATTATTAGCTATGACTGCCAGTTGAAAACAGCTGATCAATTTGAGAATTTCGACAGGGTCATTTGGTATTCATGTACTCATCACATGGTAAATTAAAACATATTCACCTCTCAAAGCATCTGTCAACGTTGTCTGACATTAGAAGCAGCATACACAGTTGTTCCAGAGCAATCAGCTGCATATCCCTTTCGTCTCCTTGCCCCATTTGTAGCCATTCTAACAAAGTTTCGGGATCTACGTCCGCCATTTTGTTTCCTCTGCTCACAGAAAACCAACCAAAACAAACGAAGACTGGCGAGTTTCAAGCTGTTTAGGACGGACAAAGCCGATGTAACAGTATCATATACAACAGAAGCCTATAATGATAGGCCAATGTCAAACCAGTTCATCAAAAATGTTCATATTTCGAGTATTGCCGAGATGCCTACAGACGATACTTTCCTTTTTTATCGATGACTCGTCTGACGCCGTTCAATCACACTTCCTGCATGGATACTGGCAAAAAGGCGACTCCTACGGACAACCGTAGGTAGTTGCCACCATCCACTACGTTTAGCTTCGACGTGGATGATTTCTCTTGTCATAAAAACATTGTCCGAGAAATGGTTAAACTATTATATGCGTAAAGGGGAAATCCACGATCGCCAAGTGGAGAAATGCAGCCTCGATTGGAATAATTTGTGAAAGGTGAAGGTCAATCGCATGATGAAGGTGAAGGCTAATCTGTATGAGCATGTGATAGTGAGCGATATCTACCACGCAAAAACAAAGACAAACGCACATTATCACACCTTGCAGCCGAGAAATTGTGCAAAGAGAATCATACTTTGGCAGGATAATCTTTGAAAAAGCTAATAAATCAGACTCACGTCTTTTTTGTTTAATCTAATATACTGTAGCTGTTTTTGAAGACTTTTTATAATCATAAAGGTATTTTCAAAATGTAGATTGAATATACTTTAAAACATTTGTCGCTACAGATAGCGCAGTTTTGGGGAGTAATATGTTGTGGCTGTTTTTAAAGAATTTTTATTAATATTATCAAAAAGGTATTTTCAAAATGTAGATTGTATATATTTTAAATATGTGTCGCTACAAATAGAGCAGTTTTGGGGAGTTTCTTACGGGAGAAGGTTTCTTAAGTTGGATAGCTTGTTCCTAATCCCTTTCTTCACTGAAATAAAAAGATTTGCAAATAGAAGGGTCACGTCACCACCATGCTTTACCCCGTCACTGGAGGAGATATCAATATAATTGATACCACGCTGAATCACATCCTCTGTATTCATGCTTATACAACAACTGCATTTATATTATTTTCACACTTGTTATCTTTTACATTAGGTAGAATTCAGTATTAGTGAGGACTACCTCCTTATTTTATCTTGTATCAAAAATATTTTTTTAGTAAAACACCTTTTTGGGACTATATGTTCTGTATTCAAGGAAAAGAATTGATGTTAAATTATTGGAATCTATTTTAACACTAAAGTGTGCTCCACAGGAGATGGTTATTAATTTCCTTTTCGATAATTTTATTCCACTTAATACATCGCACTGAGAAATAACCAGAAAACGCCTTTCTCTTACGACCCGCGCCTGTTTCAGTGACTTCACAAATAATTTATTCATGTTATCAAACGACGAACGTTGCTAGGTAATAGTGATATGTGCACATTTTCACATACCATATGAACAATATGTCATCTTATGTATCATTTATAATATTTGATACAAAATAGAAGATAACATGATAAATAGAAAACAAAACACGAAATTTGATAGCACACACAATTAAATTAGGATCTCCGTCTCTCATCATCTCTCATTGTTTATAATTTGTGTGTGTGTGAGTGAGTGATGGGCACTGCCATTAGCAGCGGTGACGCGTGATTTGTGATCGAAAACCGGACAATGACACGTAAAACTCCACTTAATCGTGATTTTGGAAACATATTTAGTGATACATTGGTCATTTAGTATGGCTTTTTTTCCATTATCACTGGAAAGGTGAATTTGTTAATTTTGGAATTTTAGGAATGAACGTTTAGCGAAATTGTTAGAATGTATGACATATGTTATTTTTGGTCTTATGTAAGTCACATATTACTATGCATCTTCCTGCGCAGAGCCTAAAATGCCAGTTTCCAAACTGTCATTTTATGCCTTGCTGCAGAGACTTTACTTTTCTGTGCTGCTATAGTGCCCCTACAGAGTAGAGAGCAAGCACAGAAAACTCAAGGCTATGCAGCAAGGCATAAAATGACAGTTTGGAAACTGGCCTTTTAGGCTCTGCGTAGGAAGATGATTACTATGAGACATAGGATGTGTCACTATAATTGTTACATCATGAAGGTGTACACTTCTTTCTGACTGGTTGATTTGTACAATTTCCATTTGTTGATTGCCAACGAAAACTTCCGGATTACAGCGAAAAGAAAGCATCATTTTTAATAGATTATGCCATCAATAAATTGGCGCTGGATTATTGACACTAAAGAAAATTTGAAACAACTACAAGAATTTAGTATTCATCTTGAAATACATTTACAGGCGAATGTCACACTTGATTTGAATTATGACGTCATAATATGCCTGACAACATATTATGACGTCACGCATAGTATAGCTGAGGCCAACATGGCGGACTAGGCAGCCTGTGACACTATGTGAGTAAAAGAATACATTTTCTCTAATAAGCGGCCGGGCGCTTATTTTTTTAGCAGCCATTTATCTCCCGGAGGAGTCCCGGCGCTTATTTCTTTCCAAAAAAAAGTTAATTTAAGCATGTTTTACAATCTATATGTATGTAAATTGTTTACTAAGGACATCAATTGAATGGTGTTGACCCGGCGCTTATTAGAGGAAGTACGGTCCTTTGTATTATCGATAATTGCATCAAAGTTGTTAAAGTATTCATCTACCATTGGTTGTTTCATTATCACCACGATTTGGTACCATTTGATTTCGTAACACAATGTTCAACAAAATATGTTTATGTATTAATCTTTTGTGTAAGTTTTACATTTCAGTGTGAAAACGAAACTATTTTTAGTGAACAGTGAACATGTATAGGTTCAATAATGCAAGAGTTATGTTATATCTGTTATGTTTTTTTATTAAGACGAAATAGTAAATGGAGTATCTCTTGAAGTATATTTTTACTAGTGGATTTGGAGCAGTGTATTTTTCATCCGTCAAACTTACACCCTTCATCTTAAAACATGTTAAGAATTACTGTTAACTTTTCAATATTTGTTCTTTAGTCTCATTTTTAACAATATGGTGTGATAGTATTTATTGAAAGAACCATTGTATCCGTAAATAAAATAATTTTAAAGAAACTTGTCGATTTATTTCATAGCGTATTGTCTGTTATCCTATTGCTTGAATTTAAAAAATAAACCATATTTGTTTTGTTCTGTCTAACAGTAAACGAAATTTCCATGTCCAGTCGAGACACACCCCCTACCCCGGAGGTGGACTCTCCCGCTAATGAGCGGGAGGTGGACGCATTTCGTAAAGAGAGGGATGAGGCAGTTGCGGAATTGCAGAAAGTGAAAAAAGATTTAGCTTCAGTGAAGAAAATGCTGAAGCAGATGACAGAAGCAGCGGAAGAGAAAGAGAAGGTTTTGATCAAAAATGTTCATTAAGTTAAAGAGAAGACAAAGACATAACATTACGTGTGATCAGTATTTTCATCATCCATATCACTTATGAACCCGTTTATGAATGTATTTGGAAAATCAAGTCAATCACCTACCAAAGGGAGACAATTCAGTATGATTTGTAAATCCATTGGCATGTGAACATCTAAATTAATTTCGATCGACAGTTCCATTCATGTTAATACTGTAGGACGTGATGAAAATAAACTTACTTAGATTAGTGTGAAGGAGAACTCTTCCAATCGTTAGCTATAATGAAATAAATTATTATGTGAATTTTTTCATTTGGTTGAAATCCATATACTTTCTATTTCATTTGATGTGATTAACTCGAAATCTTGTTAATATAAACAAAACAAGTAGTGAAATAAGAATATAAAATGTTTATTAAGTTAGAGTTCCTAAATATGAACAGTTTTGTGAACGGAGTAAAATGATGTAATTTTAGGTTTAAGTTTACAAACAATCAATAGAACCAAAATGTTACATTCAGTAATGCGTTTCAAAGAATCATCATGTTATTGATTAAATGTTTATGAATGTGTCGCATTTTGGTATTAACCCGAAAGACATGAACTAACTAAACATGACATAAACTAAAGGTATGGACACAAAGCAAAAATAGCAAAGCAATACAACAGGCTATTGTAGATGGGGGAGGATATGTTTTATCTGCATCGTGTTTGACTTGATTATTAATTGTTTTAACATTTTATTTGATTATTCTCAATTTCCTGTCTTTCAACTGTCGATTTGACATACAAAACTTCACTAAAAGTAACTCAAATTTTTGATAATCCGATAGCTTGGATATATTTAACTTGATCATTCCAGTTATTTCAAGACCATGGTTATTCAATATTCTAGTATTGTTCCCGAAAAGATCAAAGGCGCCGCCCACCCTTTATTCCGCAATAAAGTATAGTTTTTGAGTGACGTCACGAAACAATGGCCCATGACGTCAATAACAATCGGGTATGACGTCACAAGATATGGCCCTGATCGAGGATTTTTTAATTCGCGGCCTAACGTGAATTACAAAATATGTCTTTTTGGAGTAGAAATAACTTAAAGGAGTAAAAAACAGACATACTAGAAAAGTAATAGAGTAGCCCTAACCATCATGTGTTTTGCAATAAAGTATAGTTTTGCCCTGAACTATTATATAACGTCAAACCATTCGGCCTTCGGCCTCATGCTTTAACTATAATAGTTCAGGGCAAAACTATACTTTATTGCAAAACACATGATGGTTAGGGCTACTTTATTTCTTAAATAATGATTATTATCAAAGCCTTCGGGCTCTGCTATAACTATGATAGTTAATTCAGGGCAAAACTATACTTGCAAGACACATAGACTAACATATAGTCCCAGAAAAAACGTTTTTTTTACTAAAATTTTAATTTCAAATATTTGAATTTAACATAAAAAGGAACCCTGAAAATTTTGTAATAACAGCCTAAAGCTGAGGCATCTAGACTTGCCAACATTGTCTAGACTTAAAAAGGCTCGTTTAATTTGTTTTCGCTTTAGGGTCTGGATAACAGACTACAAGACGCATGATGGTAAGGGTTAGTCTTTTTCTTAATTCAAGAAATACGGGGGTAAAGGAGTGATGACAATGTTCATATTAAACGTTGTATCTTTGCCGATATGAAAATTCAATGTATTGAAGAGCATGCTACACAAAACCTTAATTTAAAAATCTAATATCAATAATTTAAATATCATCCATGATTTTGTTATCATTATGTAATTACAAATCTGTTTTCATAAATAATGCGCTGTCGCGAAAGGTATGTTATTTTTCTATATAATAACTACATGGTAACTATTTGTGAAAATAGATTTTGATAAATGAAAGTTGTATACATGAACCCATTTCCCCACTTCAAATGAATAAATCAAGGTGTAAACAAAAATTCAACCCCAGTGATTTTTCATTTTCATGCTCTCGTCTACGACTCAAGATTATTGACTTGACTTATTGAATTTTGTTCTATAGATAAAGATAATACATGTAAGAAAAGATTTAATTATGCTTGCATTAAGAAGATGACTTTGCAAAAGTTTGTAAAAAGGAACGAGATGTGTTTTGCATAGATCGATTTACATGTGTTAAAACCAAGACAGTATATGGTGTATTTGTATCCACCTACTCGATAAAACTTCAACGAGGAAAATGATTTGATTGACTATATCCCAAGTCGGGCCGCGCGAGCGAATATCTAGCTTTTGAGCCCAGGGCACAGATTAGTGGAGTTAACGTAACGTTCGTACCCTGAGACAGGATGTCTTGATTAGTGAGACTTGTTATATATAGCGTTGGTGGCCCTGTGGCCTTATTAGGGGCCACAGGGGCCACGCCCTTAAAACCTATTTTCATTTTCTTTACCGGAAGCATAAACCTAGCTATAGAAAGCTGAAACCCTGTGTGCAGACTCCTTGACTAGTAATTATATAAGGATTATTATTCATAGCTTTGGTGGCCCTATTAACCATAAAAAGGACCAGAGGCCACGCCTTTAAACCCTTTTTAATCTCCGTCAGAAGCATAAGGCCTAGAAATTGAATATTTGAGCAATATCCATTTCTGAATTGATAAACCGTATTACTAAACTTCGGTCACACATCGGTCACACCCTACAGCAAAATTAAACTTGAAGCCTGATGAGCTCCAGAGCCATTGTCTCTAGTTTTGAATGTCACTTGCAGGCTAAAGCGGAGAAGAAGGAAGCACATAAGAAGGATAAGAAGAAGAAGAAGGCCTCAGATACCCTGGAACCATCCTCTGAGACTGTCAGTGCCGCCACCCAGCTACTTCGTAGACTGGCCACACCATCACGCAAACATCCCCGTATCTCTGTGGATGAAGATGATGAAATGGACTCTAAAGAGTTCTATGCCGTGAGTTGAGTTTTGTGATAATACAATGTTTTTTTCATAACGGTGTAGGCAAAGAGATGAAGGTGAAATGAGGTGATTTTGATTCGAACCCTTAGCATTTTTGGCGTGAGTTGAGTAACCAGTGTTATCGATATTTCCCGAAAAGAGTAATTTCAGGGAGTTATAGTAATATCTCATTTATGAGAAAAACCATTGCCTTCCTTTGAGACTACCCATCAACCTTGCAGCAAAAGGAATTCATAATTTGTGTCATATTTTATAACCTTCCTTTCATTTTCAAAGCATCCTTGGAGCAAAGTGGTAATACTTAGTTGATAACATTACCCTCATTAACGACCTTAAAGGGGCAGTAGCACGTTTTTTAGATAATTTATATTTTAAAATTTTCACTGATAATTATAAGTTAATGCTAAGTATATTATTTTGACAGTGTCAAAAATCTCATCACACAAGCCAATCATCCATAGTCAGAGGACAAAGTATGAAAATTCACACAAACTCCATTGGCGGCCATTTTGTGTGAACACCTTTAATTCATTTTGTGTAAGAAAAGGGAATCGCATGGCTAAACTTTACATTATATATTTGAATTATTACTGCTTCATTTAGTTTAGTTACAATGTCTTTCAATTGGAACCATTAATCATTCGTTTTCCTGACATCACCTTATATTCTCCAAAAAAACGTGCTACTGCCCCTTTAAATTCCTCATACCCAATAGGCAAAGAGGTACTTTTGAGTTGATAGCATTACACTCATTTACGACTTTCTTGATGCCAAATAGGCAAATGGTAATTTTGAGTTGATATAATTACCCTCCATTACGACTTTCCTCATACCCAATAGGCAATGGGTAATATTCAGTTTATATCATTACTCTTATTTACGATCTTCCTGTTACTCAATAGGCAACTTATTATTTGTGAGAACCCTTCCTTTCAACTTATCAGTTAAAGGCAAAGCTTGGCGATATAACCTCCCCCTTTTGACCCTTGGCAGAGCCTTAGGGTTGAGTTAAATTTTTTATAATATTTACGAAACTAACGAAGTGTGAACATTAAAAAAACTAGACTGCGTCCAATCCATTTTAATTAAGGCCTCTGATTGTTTATCTGACTGAACATTATTACAATGTTGACTAATGGGGGAAATTACAATTCGGTAGGAAATGTTGTTACTTTCAGATTAGAGAGGTTAAGATTAAGATACTCTAGTTTATCGAATGTATGTTATATGTTATTACGGATTCTCTGTATGTTATATGTTACTACGGATTCTCTGTATGCTATATGTTACTACGGATTCTCTGTATGTTATATATATGTTACTTCGGATTCTCTGTATGTTATATGTTACTACGGATTCTCTGTATGCTATATGTTAGTACTACGGATTCTCTGTATGTTATATGTTACTACGGATTCTCTGTATGTTATATATGTTACTACGGATTCTCTGTATGCTATATGTTACTACGGATTCTCTGTATGTTATATGTTACTTCGGATTCTCTGTATGTTATATGTTACTACGGATTCTCTGTATGCTATATGTTACTACGGATTCTCTGTATGTTATATGTTACTACGGATTCTCTGTATGCTATATGTTACTACGGATTCTCTGTATGTTATATGTTACTTCGGATTCTCTGTATGTTATATGTTACTACGGATTCTCTGTATGTTATATGTTACTACGAATTCCCTCCTCGCAGTTGGTCGCAGATAAGTTCCCCTCCATGAAGATATCCGTGGTCCTGGAGGCAGAGAAGAAGTTCATGCAGGCCGACAAGAACCATGATGGAGTAAGTTGATATAGTTTCTTAAATATAAAATTCTTTTTAAATTTGAAAAACTGTGGAACGTCTTTATTCACAGAAATACCAACGTAACTCATAAAACTCTTTTGAAACACTAGTGTAATTGTTACTGAACGGAAGGCTCCTGAATTGTGCCATTGTTTTGTATAAGATGAACTTTACACCTTGGTATCAAATTGAGTCACATTTCAAATTCTGATGATTTCTATGTACATATTGAGTGAGTCAGACTGAAAGATCAGTTACGTTGAGGGGTGTTAGTCTTATGAGTGAAGCTGGATTTCATGACACTACAAGATGCACATACAGATGTTCTTTATATCTGGGAGGTAATGGATCCAGTCGTTGTCAATGACTTGAATGACCTTAGCCTTACCACTTGGGAACTCTTCAAAGGTGACAATTCATGACTCCATCGTTCCTGAGCTGGAGAACAAAGGACCTACACAGATCCAATGATCAGCAATGTCTCCAAATTTAAACCCCATTGCGTATGTGTTGGACCAAATGTGCCGTCGGCTTGACACATCTCCACAAAACCTGATTGATTGAGGTAGCATTACATAGGTGACAAAAAATCATCTTGGAACGACTTAGGAGGTTTGTGAGGGGTAGGCCCAAAAGTGTGGCTGTAAACATTCAACTAAAGGGAGGACACAAGCCTTATTTTCATCTTCTTGTTGCTAAGACGCGAACCTGTTGTCGCAAAGACGCCAACCTGTTGTCAATTATTTTCTCTGATGTCAGACTCTCAGAACTTTCTCTTACCAAAATCATATGGATATGAGGTTTTGATTATATTAATATCTCCAGTAGATGTGTCTTGATTTTTTACTCAGAATTTGGTGTTTCTAATTCCATCTCTCTTGTGTTTCCCAGGTGAATGACCGAGATGAACTGGACCTGATGCTGATTGTAGGAGTGACAGTGTTCACCTATATCTAACCTCCATCTCTTGTGTTTCCCAGGCGATTGACCGAGAAGAACTGGACCGGATGCTGATTGTAGGAGTGACAGTGTTCACCTATATCTAAGCTCCATCTCTCTTGTGTTTTTAGGTGATTGACCGAGAAGAACTGGACCGGATGCTGATTGTAGGAGTGACAGTGTTCACCCCCGGGAAGTTAGAAGAGATACTGAAGGAGATTGATGCCGACAGTAGCGGTACAATCGATTTCATGGAGGCCTTGAATGTGAGTAGAGGGGTTTAAAAACAGCAACATCGAGTATAATAGGAGGTACAATGTAGATACAAGGGAAACCATATCAGTTGTTGGCTGAAGTGACACTTTTGTAAGAGTTAAGTAATAAATGATGTTTTACATACCCCGGTAGTAAATTAAGTGTCGCACCCCTCAAATGTAAGTTTAGTTATTTCTGCACATACCAAACTCCACTCCTTATCCCATTTCGACAACTTTCAAAGACTCCAAGACTTGGCTAGCAACCTGCAACATTCTTACAAGGTCCAGGATTCCAAACTTGCAGCAATGAACGGCACTCTAAGGAGGACTCTTCGCCCGCTCTCAGCTCTTTTTATGGCGTCTGAGGAAATTTAAGGAGGATATACAGACAGACAATCCCCCAGGTTGGACCATTTGCACATTATAATGCTCTAGCTGAATAGGACAATTTCGAACAACCTTGACAAAGTGTGATGTGGCTTGGGATCCATCATCCATCTTCATCTGTCGGACTTCCTGGAACAGTGAAACTGGGACTAAGAGACTACAAGCCCTGCCTAATTCCAGTTCCTTGTTTGCCGGCAAGATCCCGAGGGGTATCAGGAACAGGCTTAGGTGACACGCACCGAGGTGGCCTTTCGTTTGCTTGAGTTCACCAGCTCCTTTGCCTTTAAGCGCCAGTTGACAAAACTGATTTCAGTGGCAGCCATGACTGGGATCTCTGGCCCCAAGCCATTCAAGCACACACCAACCCCGTAGGCGGGAGATTGGGGATCTTCTGGCACAACATGGACAATACTAGAGGATCACTACATCACTGTCATTCTGAGGATAAGCTACAAGTTGCGTTTGGCTCCTCCTTCACCCTTGACTGCGACGCCTTTGTCTCAGGTGCACCCAAAAGCCAAGAGAACTCTTCTGGCGAACAACATCTAGTAGCTTCTCGAAAAGAGTGCTCAGGCTGAAGTTCTAGATCCTGATTATGCCTAAGGAGTTCTACTCTCCCATCTTCCTGGTGCAGAAAAAGAAGTCCATCAATATGTGAATGATTTATGGCGATGTTCAATGAGCTTTACATGGCGCCGTCTACACACTTCCGCATACGCTCCCTCAGTGACTGGATGAGAAGTTTGACCTTCAGGATGCCTACCTACACCTCCACACATTTGGCTCGCACAGGAAGTTCCTGAGGTTTCTATTTCAAGGCCAACACTATCAGGAAAAGGACCTCCCATTTTGAATCTCCATGCAAGTGGTTATTTATTTGCATCACCACGCCGATCTGTCGTAATCTCCATCTCCCAGGGATGCACCGCGACCAAGATATAGACGACTGCCTGTTGAGCCATGCCAGGTCTCTCGTGCTACACAAGACAGTCCCAGTTTACTCTCAGCCTGCTTTGCCAACTTGGCTGGCTTGTCAACGTCGAGAGCTCGTCACATTCGGGGTTGCAGCAAAGTCCTTGCGGATGCGCTATCAAGGTCAGACAAACCAATTTTCTGGAGTTGATGCATTCACCATGATCTTTGGCCTTCTTCACCGCAAGCTGATAGAACTGTTCCCCACAAGCCACAACCATCAACTTCCAATATACATGCCCCCACTTCCTGATCCAGCAGCGTGGGCTGTCTTAAGAATGACCTTGTCGTGGGAGAATCTGGCTGCGTACATACCCCCCACCAGTTCTCAAGTCAGCCAAAGGTTGTCACCAAGGTCAAGACAACTCACAGCCTGAGACTGCTTTTTCTTTTGTTTTGGTCGAGAAACTTGTTCCTTGATCTACTTCTTCTCGCCAAGGAAAACCCACTTCCTCTACTATAGTGACATCCTCCCCATCCGGACCAATACAGGTTTTGTCTACAAGCTTAGACCATCTCTCCATCCATCTCTGTCAAGGGTTACTCCCAATGCGTAGCAAGCGCTATCTTAAACTCCAACAGAGTTTTCTCAAGGTCGCTCTTTGACAACAAGTGGCTCTCCTTTGAGAAGTTTGCAAAGATTGGACGCCAACTTCCTCATGCACCTTCAAACCAAGAGACACCTCGAGAGCGGCACAATATCTAACAACTTGTCGTCGCTCAACTCCGTCCTGGCTGTGAAAGCGGACAAGAAATCCTCCAAAGTGCCCGAACTGTGGCAGTCAAGTTGTGGAAGTTTCGACCTTGGATCTCAACGTAGTCTTCAACTACCTCCTTTCGAGCTTCTTTCGAGCCTTTCTTTTACGCCTCATTCCCCAACCTCATGTGAAAGACGGTGTTTCTTCTATCTTTTGCCCAGAAGGTCACAACACCAACTGCCCACTAGGGTAAGCTCATTGCTTTGTCAACTTCATTTCGTCTCACGTCACGCACTTGTTATCTCGTTGCTGACAACAACCATGGGGTCACCCTTGGTTTGGAACCAATGAATTGACTTTTCCAGGATGTGACGTCATTTCCGTGTATGCTAAGTAGGGCAGGAAGCAGAGTATGTAAGTGTATTACATGTGAATGACTTGCAGTCTCTTCAAGAAAGGTAAGTGGCACAATTCTAAGTTAAGGTAGGTACTTCAAATATTTAGATTTTGAATAATATTATATAAGGAAAAAAAAAAGAACAGGAGCGTCCTTTAATGCCTTGGTTATTACTAAGTTTACTCGCTGTGGAACTATTGGGGTTCAAGACAGCATATTGCAAAGGTTTGTAGATTAAAGACATGATAAATGAGTTGATTTTCAAAAGTGATAGTAAAGTGTTTGATTTAAACAGAAAACTATTTCATGATAATGTCCTGCCGCTAAAGGTGATGATAACAATAGTTCATTCCCTTGACCTCAGTGACCCGTAAGGTGGGTGGAAATAAGGAAGTACGTGAATAACATCCCTAAAGAACAATATAGAGAGACGCCAATCTTCACGATGTCCCATGATAAATGTCGACTATAATCAATCAATCAAAAGCATCATGTATAACTGCATCAAGTGCCTTTTCTTTAATCAAATAAAAAACAGGACTCATACCATTTGCATTTCAGAATGGTTAACAATTAATGATAATAATAATATCACATTATTATCCTCAGTACATACATACATTATCGGAAATTCGGGTTGTGCCTAAGCACCCGGCAGCCACAGTGCAGCGCCAGTTAATGCGTTGTTCTGCCTTAAAAATGCTGAGTGTCAAGCAAGACAGCAACAACTCCCACCCTTGAACAATTATGACATTATATAAGCATCAGTGAGGGAGTGAGTGACTGTTTAGCCCTGCCTTGGCAGTATTTTCAGCCATTAGCGGTGATATAAGCTGAACGATGTTACAATGATTATGTACCCTATTCAAAGTGTCTCTCTGCAGGTGATGGAGAAGCTGATGGGTAACAGGAGGATCAACCTGCCGGACCAGGTGAAACAGAACCAGACCAAAGTCTGCTCCATCCAGTGATCTCTCAATCTACATGCTGAATGCAAATACTGTAAAAAAATGCACGGGAAAACATGCATACACATAGAGAAAACGTTTGAAGATCTGTGATAATTATTTTCTACTGTGTAAATCATAGCGACTTTCTCAGGATCATAGGTTTTTACATGGATTGTTTGTATCCCTTTTGGTTTTGAAGATATAAACCTTCTGTTAATCCTTTATGGTCTTGCTTCTTTTTATAAAAATAGCCCCATAGGCTATGTCGTTCATCTGGCTTAATATCAATTTTGCTTTGGGTGTGGCAAATGTGATTCTCCACTTAGTAGGGGCCACATGGTCACCAATTGCACAATTTATAATCCTCCTTATCCATCTTAGAAGTCTCGAGACAAGGCTTCAGCTTTCTTGGCCGTAAGCTTCTGGAGAAAAATATGAAAATAGGTTTTAAGAATGTGGTCCTTATTAGGGGGCACAGGGCCACCATAGCTATAAACTAGAAAGTGTTTTTACTCGTAAAAACAGAATGATGTCTTCCCCATACACAATTTCAGCGGAATTTTGTTGAAAACACCCTTTTTTTAACTCAAATAAAAACCATATTCTTTTTATAACACAACATGAACTGTAAGTTTTGGTTACATGTGAGTTTTATTTTTGGGAATCAACATCTACGCAGTTTGTTATGAGCACTATCCCTTCCCTCCAAAATGACAAAGTCCAAACTGTTGCCATGGAAACCAACAAATACATAATTTAAAAGAAGTTGAAACCTCCAAAAGTCAAACTACTCCAAACTACATGAAATGAAGAGGACGTACACCAAATTTGGTGAAGATTAGTCATGTAGTTTCAGTCTTGTGCTCCGGAAACTTACCCTTCCCTTAAAATGACAAATTCCAAACTGCTACCATGGAAACCAAAATATATAAAATTGAAAAGAAGTTGAAACCCCCGAAAAAGGCACATCTACATGATAGCGAGAGGCTGTATATATGCAAATTTGGTTGTGGGGGGGGGGGGGGGGGGGGAGTGACAAAATTATAATCCTCACTAGTCAATGAGTCTGCACACAAAATTTCAGGTTTCTAGGCCTTATGCTTCTGCAGAAGAAGATGAAAATAGGTTTCAAGGACGTTGCCCCTGTGGCCCTTATTAGGGATCACAGGGTAAACCAAGCTATAAATTTAATCTTCACTAGTCAAGGAGTTTGTATACAAAGTTTGAGCTTTCTTGGTCTTGTGCTTCTGGAGAAAAAGTCGAAAGTGCACAAAGTTTGCGGACGAACGGACGCCGGACACCATTCAATGTCATAGGCCCGTCGGGCCTTACAGACCAGATGAGCTAGAAATGAAATATGGAGAAGTTTTCTTCACAAAATGCATCACATGGTGATTTCATTTTGTAATATCCTTGGCATCATTGAAGAATGTACACCCCAAGCTCTACTAATATTTTCATCAAAACGCTCACACACAATTCGTTCACGATTAGCTTAAAAGTTTCAGCAAGTAGAACACAGAATCCATATGAGTCCCAACATCAAGCAATGATTTCAACCCTCTGACAAGTTGTTATCTGTTTCATGCATAAGGTCTATTTTGAATTATCCATTATAAATAAGGCCGACTTTAAGGTTGTTTTGATAGTCAATCTAATGTCCATATGCAGTCCCGAAACAAAAGTGTAACGTTGTATTGTTGCAATAAGTCTTTGTAAATTGCTTAATATGAATGTTTGACTTCATTGCTTAATTTCTCTACGTTTAAATAGTTTTGATAATTTCCTTTCAAAACATTTTTAATCTGACTTTTGAATAAAGTTAGGGATTTTTTTTAATTGACCAATCATTTCAAGATGAATGTCGAATAATGTGATTCATGCTATATAAGTTACAATTTCAGAGTTCAAATACGGCCATAATTCAGCTGTTCAAAACTTCAGCTGTTCAGCTCGGGCGGTATGACATTTACTTAAAATCCGTGCATCACGAGGTGAAATGGACAACGTCCATGCAGCAATATCTTTTGCTTCATAGAGAAGGAAACATTTGATGGACTGAAAAGTGCCTAAAAGAATATGAATAAGAATATCATATGCTATAAATCACAATTTCGGCGATGTTTTTGATAAATTTTTCAAATATATAATTTTACTTTAATGTAGAATTTTGGTGTTTTCTTGATGTAGGAACAATTAAACACAGTTGGTTACTTTCTCAGATTTTTCTGGTTGAGTGAGTTAGTGCTAAACGCCACTTGGGTAATATTTCAGCCATTAGCGGCGATTTTTCTGGTTGACAACTTCGCCATGACATGCTCAATCTGCACGTGTAATTTGCGCAAAATTTGTCCAATCTTTTGCTGCAGTGTTAGTAAGATTACTAAATCCTCTGTGTTTGTGTATATATATATATATTCAATATTTTCCCGTTTTACCAAATGAATAACTCTGATAAAAAGTGTTTTAAAAGAAGACTATTTTATCAATAAATTCCTCCCCAAACTCAATATTGTTAATTATTACCTACGAGGGCCGTACTATTGATGTATATATGAGCATATAATTTTAGCAAAAGCAAAAGATGAATGATTGATTGCAAATGAAGATAGTTTTTTTAACCTGAGAAGGGGTTTTATTATTACATGTTGTCTTGACTGATGATATCATAAAATAGTCAGAATTCAACTGAAGCAATATCTACAACTAATTTGAAATAATAACAGTAAAACTCATGTACTATTAAATTTTATTTTGCATGCTTGAATAATTGTGTCCAAATACATTAGGTATTAACATAAAGAAACAAAACAACAAATTAAAGCTCTTTGACGAAGAAACACATAATTGTAAATTAATCAGCTGTTAAATGCCATGTCTAGTACATTCAATAATTAGAAATTGTCCTTATGACATTCTTGACCTTAAAGAGCCACTTTTCAACAATGCTTGTTTCCCTATGAAAAGAACATAGATAGCATAATAAATGGTATTAATTCAAAACATCTCTCATACTCATTTCAAATTCAAATAGTATATTAAATCCTTCTTTTAAATGAAAATCTTACAACAGTCATATAAGTGAAACCAAATTCACACATCCATTTTACTGGAGCGATCAAACATAATAATCAAATTGAAGATTTCATTCTGACGGCTCTAATCTATTATAAAAAAACATTTGACTGATAAAGGCGCGTCAATGTCCGGTTTTCAATCACAATCGTGCCTTTAACCCCTCCTACTATTACTAAAGACCATTGATTGACACAAAAATGCTACTTTCCCAAGCATTTCGCAGAGTGGCTCTTTAAAGGCTTAACTCACATTATCTATCACATAAGGATGTGAGGCTTCAACATGAAATAATAGCTTATTGTGGATGTGGATAATATGCTACCAACTTCTGCAGCCTGTCAACAGCGGTATCCAAAGGTTCCTTATTTCCTCTAATAAGCGCCGGGTCTCCAATAAGCGCAAGACCTCTAATAAGCGCAGGGGGTCATTGGTAGTTGAGAAAATAAGCACCGGGCCTCTTATAAGCTCTGGATCCAAACCATTAGATAAATGCTCCCTCAGTAAACATTTTACAGGTATTCATTGTAAAAGACAGCTTGAAACAAACTTCTATTTTCTTTGAAAGGAATAAGCGCCGGGTCTCCAATAAACAACTAGCCTCTAATAAGCGCAGGGGGGTAAATGGGTGCCCAGGCACTTATTAGAGGAAATATGGTACCTCAAATCACATAAGGTTTGTTTTTCTCAAAGACAACAGTATCAGTGAAAATAGATAATTTCTTAATTGGTTTCAATGTGATTTTGTGTTAATTGACATTAATCACTGACAGTGGAAAACAAATTTATCTTTTTTTTTCTTTAAAAGCATGTTAAGAATTAAGTGATTAAACTTAGTTTAGATTAATTTACGTTATCCTTTTTATTTTTACTTTAAGCTCATTTATTATATTTGTTATAATAGTGCAAAATCTTTGCTACAAGTCTATCAAAAATATTTTTCAAAAAACATTTGAGCGTTGAGCCTGTGTTCTTGGAAACTAGATAATGTATCAAATGGAATCACTATAGGAATAGAAGAAATTGACTTACAGTAGAAAACAAAATAAACAATAAATACTGTCTGATAACAAAAATCATATTAAATGTTTTCTAAAAAGTGACTTCCTCTATCAACAAATATAACAAATGTAAATATTGCAAAATTGCCTAAATCACACACAGAAATATGAAAGCTATCTGAAGTATTGCTGAAAATCACAACACTAGGTAAAAGATGGATAATCTGATGTAACACAGACTTCAAATCATAATGTAAATCACATCGAAGAAAAAAATGGTATCAATGAAAAACAGCCTTATTTAAGGTAATTTAATTTCAAAAAGTTTATTCATAAAATAATTTACACCAATCTCAATAAATTAAGATCTATATTGCTCCATTACGCTACATATAGTGGAGCAATGAAGATCTTAATTTAATGAGATTGAATTTATACCATTATAATGTATCTAAAAGAACATGAAGGTCATTTATCGTATCACAAGTGTCGGTTTTAATTTTTTTATCTCAAACAAATGTTCAAAAGATATAGACGGAAACCACAAATTAACTTTTTTGAACAACCTAACAGACAATCATCAAAATTAATCATGTATCATGTAAACAAATAATTGGTATGAAATATGCATGAATTTAACATTTTCAAATTGTGGTTTACTAAGTAAAGTCAAATCAAAAGTCAAAATCATTGAAAAAATTACACAGTAAAAATCAAAATCATAAGACAAAAGCTTGTCTTGAACTCTTTCTGTTTCGTGAAAATACCCACAGATATAAAAGGAATATACACAAATGTCAATTATTATGAAAATGGAATGGCAAAGAATAAAAAATCACAATTTTGATTAAAATATGTAATGACAAAATTTATATATTAAATATTTTGGCATTTTGTTATTATGACACTCTTAATAAATTAAATATTCAACAATCAAAATATTTTGACATTTAAAAATTTGCAAATTGTCTTTACAAATTGATTATTTTGACTTAGCCCATAAAAGATAACAACAAAACACTAACAGCCAGTGATCAAAATTAAAATTTAATTTAAATAGTTACGCTATTTTTTATGAAAATTCAAGTGAAATATGGAATGTATTTACAAAGATAACTTATTCAAATGTTTGATTTTGAAAACAAAAGTTCATGAAATAAATTTATTCCAATATTATTAAATTCAAAGTTAAGTATTTTGTCAACCCCACCCAATATTAAAACAACACAGCAGAGCAAATTGCGTTATATTGGTGCTTTTAAAATGGACGATTTTGCATGCCCTCTTTACTTAATAGCTGCAATAAAAACAATAATCATTGTTAAGCTGTCCTTCGGTTTCAAAAAGGAAACTAGAAAGCGTTTTTACTCGTAAAAACAGATGTCTCCCCCATACACCATTTCAGCTGAATGTTGTTTTTGAAATTTCCTTATAGCTTTTTAAACTAAAAAAAGATCATATGTTTTCTATAAAACAACAAACTGTTCTATTTACAAAAATAACCTTTTCCTTCAAAATGACAAAGTCCAAACTGTTGCTATGGAAACCAAAAAAAAAAAAAAAAAAAATTAAAGTTAAAACCCCCAAAAGGTACATCTTCATGATATGAAGAGTATGTATACCAAATTTAGTGAAGATTGACAACATAGTTTCAGAGTTATGCTACGGAAACAAATGGGAACGTGGAACTCAACCAAAACCTTCAAGGGGAGACATAATTTGTCAATGAGTTGTTCATATTAGAGCCATTTTCATAATATGAGCATGCAATCTGTTTGAAACTTTCTGTATAATCATGTTTTGTTTGGCTGTATTTTCCTTCAATTTCAGATAAAAAAAATTTATTTTAAAATGTCCGATATATTGGATATTTTCAGGAGGGTGTATCTATTCATATCATGTTGTTTTCACTAAACCGATATACCAACAATACTGTGCATCCTTAATGTGTGATTCATATCTGAATGTCAAAGTGGTACTTGAATGTGAATGGATTCATCTACTGCAAGCTTTCCTATTTTTAAAATTGACCATCCAAAATTGTCCTCTCAGGCAAAGTTTAATTTTTTTATCAAATTTATTGTCAACCAGAATTTGTTATGCTAGATGTAAAGTAGAAACATTTTTAAAGTTACTTTTTTAAGAATAAAATTATGTACAAATTTGGAACATTTAAACATCAAAAACCAAAATACATCCAAAAATATCCCTCAATTAACACTAAAATACCCCAAAATAATGCATCTCTATTCTTACTAAAATTTTTTTATTTTCAAAAGATTCACAATGAACAAGGATTGAGCTGTAATGATAGAAACTAAAATGAATCCTCCATTGTTTTCATCCAAATAAAACTGGCTTGAGTTCAGTAACACAAACTTCAAGGGGTGGTGGCTAGTGCTTCCTGCATTGTTAAAAGAAGGATATCTGCTTTGAAAAATGTGTTATCGAACACAAGCAGTTTTGTGTGCAATGTTAAATGTGTATATTTGACACTTGTGAGGGCTATTTGGCAGTTTGAAATATCTCTGAAATATAATCTCTGAATGAGCAAATGCTACAAAATTGAGACAAAAAAAATAATACCATTAAAATAAGAAAGTGCTGACAACACTTGACATGGATAACAAATCGTTGCAATTGCGTAATCTCTTGTTTTTGATACAATCAAACAAATGGCAAGACTAACTCCAAGTCCGAAGTATATTTTGACAAGTGGCTGCATGAATGCTACTTTATAGGGACATTTTAACGAATGATATTTGGCAAGAAGAAATCAAATTATATTTTCGTTTGCGTAAACGTTGTCTTAAACCTGATTTTTATAAGAAATAACTACATACCTACACAAAACAGATAATATCTTGTTTCATATTTCCATATCTGTGTCATAGTGTCCCTTTAAGCAATACATAGAAACTCTGTTGGACTTATAATGATCTAATAACTCACACTGAACATCTACACCAATTGACATTGGTTGTTATTTCAAGCTTATGTTTTGCAACTCTTTGGCAATATCATATTTCATCAATTCCGAAACACAAATAAGTGATGTTGTCTTTGATTGAGCAATGCACTTGCTCAGTGCCTTGTGAACTGAAAATTTTCAGATGTACAGTCCTACCAAAACTACCTTTTCAAAACAGGGAACTTTCATCAAACTAAAACTATACAGGCTGTTTTAGAGGAAACTTTCAGTGAATCAAGTTCATATCCTGGTGCAATCAATAATTTGAAATTAGTATGTTTGATTTGAATCAAACTGACTTTTACCTTGATCAGACATTTATACCTTATTGTTTAATATCAACCACAATTCACAAAACAGTTTGTTGGCGGTGAAAGTTTCATTCAGTAAGTTAAACAGTCATGTAAGATAGGGGTGAACTTTTGACATGCAGATAAAACCAACATCATCAATGAAAGATCTAAAACATCAATAGTTATGCATGGGAAATTGAGTTTGTGTAAACACTTATGCACTTTTGTCGTTTCACAAGACAATTACATTATTTCTTATGCACATGAATGCATTTACATGTACATATATATAAATATTGACATTTAACAAGACGATAAAATCCCATTATGCATTTTGATTAAGTTGGATAAAGCTGATTGGCTCCTGTGCAAGCGTGTCTGTTTCGGTGTTTTCTATTGGCTGGTTCTCTTCGGCAGGAATGAGATCAGTGCCATCCATCGGCTCGTAGCCTTCAGGCTGTTTAAGCTCAAGATACCTCAGGCCTCTGCAATGATAAAGTAGAAATATTATTGGAATCATTGGCATACGTACAATAATCATACATATTGTGGTAAAATCAAATTCTTAAAAATAACTGTTGTGTACTCTAAAGCCTCTTATACTACTGTCAATGGCATCACATTTAGGCAGAGACCCTGATAAATAGATTAAACAGTCACAAGCCCAATTTTCCCATTCTTTCTTAGAGATAATGAGTTTATTGCAGTGACTCTCCCATCTTCCTTAGATACTCTGATATCAATCGAGCAAAAAGCCTCTTAATGCCTTGAATATCCAGCCAATGAAATAACTCACAGCAATAGCTGCACCATCAGGATGAGAGGTCATTAGAGGTGTAATGATATAGGAGGGTTGCGATACAATACGTATCCTGATATAGGGGTCACGATACAATACGTATCCCGATACATATTATCTCCTGACATTATGATGTTTTCACAAAATATTTGTGTCAGTTATTCTTGAGAAAGAATTTACTTGCAGATTTTTTGATGCAATTGTAATATAATCCAACTTCCAAATTTTAGGAGAGGTTCTTGTGTGCATAATGAAATATCTTTTTAATGCATAATATTATCTCAGTTTTGAGCACCTACATTGAGAGTTTATTATTATCTTATGTATCCCGATACGCATCCTGCGATACGATACGATATATTGTGACCAATATATCACGATACGATAATGTATTGCCGTATCGTTACACCTCTAGAGGTCATACGAGTGTCAATCAAATTAACCAATGAAAATCTATCTCTGGCCATGCTAAAGCTATCAGTGTTCTATACAATTTCTGTTGGAGGCACTGCAAAGATTTTACATGCACAATAGTTGGTCTATCTCCTTGTCTTATTGGCTGAAAATGTCAGGCTAAAAATAGTATTGAGTAACCTTCCATCAGCAATACAAGGCTTTTGGCCCGGTGGATATCAGGGCCTGTATAAGAGGTACCAATTGGACCTACATTAAAAGTTCCACAGTGTTTTGAGAAGATGTATGAAAGGGATTATTACCCCAGGAAGTGTGTAATATGTTTACATAACGAGCTTGGAATTTATTATTGTCCGAGCGAGAGCAAGCGTTACACACAAATTTGCACGAGTTTCGTAAAAGTCATATGACACACTTCCTCGGATAATTTTTCTATCATAGATTCTATTCCATTTTTATTCTCTTTGAAATATACCGAAAACTGACCACTAGTCAGGCGACAGCCAGCTACAGTGACGTCACAAACAATGGTAATATGACGTCACAGATGTTGATATATGGGAAGTAGCGCTACAACAATCGCTGCTAGGCAAAAGTTGTATGTGGACATGTGCTCATATTCACTTATTTTCCACCATATGGGTAATAAAGGGCTGTTAAACCCTTGAAACATACTTCCAAAGGGACAGGAAACAGGAGATCTACAAGGATATTACAGTCCTGTACATCTTCCAAAACAAATTTATTACCCTTGAAGATCTTTCTTTTCTACCAAATTTATTCATTTTTGACCAAAATACAGTAGAGCACAGATATAACAAACTCCAAGGGTCCAAAGAATTTAGTTCGCTATATCCAGTGTTTGCTATACGCACATAATTTTGATGATATTATACAGGGACGGGACTTGAAAATTTGTTCAATATATCCGATTGTTCGCAATATCCAAGTTCAATATATCCATGTTCTACTGTAATTCATACACAGTCATGCCAAACAGAAGTTCTATGGATAGTCAAACCCTGATTGCTATCGATAAGACACTTGCTTTATATCTTCTTGAATGAAGCATCCTTATCTACATCAAAATGTCACATTCATTGAAACAAAAGGGTGATATGCCATGGAATTTCCTTTTCAATATCTTAGTTCTATTTATATTCTAGAATTCTCATTATAAAAGACAACAGAGAGAGTTGCGCGAGACTCACATGGTAAAGCCGGTTGGTAGACACAGCAAGATGATGGAGACGATGAACACAAAGCCTCCGTAGTAGTGCAGAGAGGACGCGTAGATCGCTGTGAACGTGAACGGAGCCAGGAAGTAGATTATACTCTCCCCACAATGCATCACTGCAAACAGGGAACCTGCAAAATAGATGTGATATGTATGAAAATTGGTAAAACTCTATATTTGGATCATTGAGAATAACAAGAAATCTGAAGACTCTTAACTACTAGACTAATACCCTAGATAGAAATTTGTATCACAGTTTCTGAAAAAAAATAAAATATTATTACACAAGGAATCGAATAACTACTACTACTACAAAACATTTGTATAGCGCCAATATCCAGCTCAGAGAGCGCTGCTCAAAGGCGCTTTGGCTTTCCCTCGATCATTGGATATATCAATCTTCATGACACTTCTTTTACCATCTCGACTCCCGAGGGAGCATACAACACGTGCAGTCATGTGACGCACAGCGTTAATGTCACTCTCAATCCTTACGAGGTACAACAATCCATATGAACAAAGTACTGTTAAAATGCTTTTGCTATTTTAGTTTAAACAGCTTTCTTAACACGATCTACTCTTCAGAGACCTTTAGAAATGAGACAACAAAGAACTTGGGTGTGACGCAACAATTTTAAATGGAGCATCCTTTCACAACATACACTTTACAATTATTAGAACGTTGAATCTGTTTTTCAAGTTTTTACTCTTATCATGTTTGACTGGTTTAAAATTTCAGTCTGAATGACTAAAAATATTAAGATTTTTTTTATCATGTTTAAGAGCAATTAATCAATGCATTGAATTTGATAAATGCAAAAGAACTAATGATTTCTAAACTTAAATGAATGTACACAAGGCATAAAGTACATTGTCAATTTACTTCTGAGTAGGTTAGCTGAAGCTAAATATTCTATTAAGACAACTTATACAATACCTAAATATAACTTTGAGTATCATGTTCAAGGTTATGCAAGTTATCGTACGAGATCCATGAATGAAAGGATCATTCAACCATTGACATGCAGTCTGACAATGTCATGAGGACACTGTGAATAAACATTCAACGTCAAGGGAACATGTTGCGAATACAAGATATTGATATCTTCATATTCATCCAACAATGCTTTCTATCTCTTTGTCAGCACTGACCTCGAGCTTTTATTAATTTGACATACAATCCTGACTGGGATATACATTGCAACATTTTCTCTAATGATAAATTTCTTGATAGCTTTTCCTATTTGTTTGCCAACAACAGATTAACACCCAGATATAACTATTTCTTATTTTGAAAAAAATGTTTAATCTGAATTGTTCTACACTGCAGGTTAAGCAGTCAAAGGGGAAGTAGCACGTTTTTAGGGGTAATATAAGGTGATGTCAGGAGAATGAAAATGAAGCATTTATAAATCAAATATATAATGTAAAGTTCAGCCATGCAATTCCATTTTCCTACACATGAATTAAGGTGTTCACACAAAAGGCCACTAATGGACTTTATGGGAATCTTCATAATAAGTTCTCTGACTATGGATGATTGATTTGTGTAATGATATTTTTGACAGTCAAAATAATACATCAGGTATTAACATACAATTAAAAGTGAAAAATTGTAAATATGAAATTTTCAAAAAACGTGCTACTGCCCCTTTAAAGTGAAACCATGGCCGACTTCATTAACCATTAGCTTGCTGGGTTGTTTTACGCTAACACCCGCTTTCATCTGGATTAATTTCAGCAGAATGAAGAAGGCATTTTAACTGGGCAAAAGACTTTTAGAGTAAAGTTCATACTCAATATTGTAAAACAACATTTATTATAACAAAATAAATACTATTTCATAGATAGATATTCTCTTAGACACCAGTGGGTATTTCAGTAAGTTGGTCAGTAGCTAGATATGAACAATTGTAAACACATTCACTCCTTGGAGCACAGTGATGACAGTTATCCAGTACAACAATCACAAATTGTGACAGCACTGTACCGTAGTGACAGATTAAAGTGTAAAATTCTATTGTTTTCAAACTGTCTCCATCATAGGCATTCATGAAAGGCAGGCTTAGAAGATTCAAGGCAGGGCCTAGATTTTCAAAGCTCTCTCAGTGTTAAGATAGTCATAGGCCAATGTGTATGGTAGTTACGACTATCTTAGCACTAAGACTAAGAGAGCTTCAAAAACCTAAGCCCAGGAGTCTAAAAAGGCATACTGTCCATATGAGTTCTAATAAACAATGGAGATATTTCAACGAAGCAATATTCTATCAATATTCAGCTTAACCTGCATTGAACCCAAACAGGCATTTATTTTTCATCAAAAAGCTCTGTGCAAGGGCATCTATCCTGAGCAGGTTTGTAGTTAAAGCAGGTGCCTAATTAAGGATTTACGGTGCATAGTGTGGAAAATCTGGCATAGAAGAGCAGAGAAAATTATTCACAAAGCAATGAATGATTGATCATAGAAATTTTGTCAAGAAGCAAGTACCTTGCTCTGCAGGGGAGATTCCTCTGGAAACCACGGATCTCATCATCGGGAAGGGTAGGAGCTGGAATGCTAGGAGCAGGATAGCTGAAAGTAACAAATATAAGTTTTTATAAAGAAAACATTTCATTTAAATGTATTAAGATAGCTGATAGTAAACAAAATATGTATTCTTATAAAGAAAACATTTCATTTAAATGTATTAGATAGCTGATAGAAAACAAAATATATATTCTTATAAAGAAAACATTTCATTTAAATGTATTAGATAGCTGATAGTAAACAAAATATAAGTTTTTATGAAGAAAACATTTCATTTAAATGTAATAAGATAGCTGAAAGTCAACAAAATATAAGTTTTTATAAAGAAAACATTTCATTTAACTGTATTAAGATAGCTGATAGTAAACAAAATATGTATTTTTATGAAGAAAACATTTCATTAACTGTATTTAAGATAGCTGAAAGTAAACTGAAGTAAACAAAATATGTATTTTTGAAAAGAAAACATTTAATTTAAATGTAATGTCTATGTTGCAACAATAAGAAAGAACTGAAACTAACTGAAATATCCATAATTTTGGAGAAATAGGTCTTCAGGAGGAATTCCCCTTACAACAATATTTTCAGTAATCATTGATATGGGATATTTGCAGTTGATTTATGAGAATGTACATATTAGGAATCTAAGTTGCCATTACGTTTATAATTGAATATCTAGAAATTATATTATTGGTCATATATTGCAATGATGAAAAAAAATAATAAAATAAATAAATCGAAAATAACTTTTATATACCCGGTACTTGATATATGCGTTTGAGGGACGAATGAGATTGAAATTACTTTCTCCTAGCGTAGGGGAATACAACAAAGGGATGTAATCCAGTTGAAGGTGGCGCTTAATAAGAGTATATAAGGTGCAAGATATTTGAATGTTCATTCTCGCTTGTTGTGCACCTAGTATACATTGCGACATGGAAAGTTTGACATTATTGTTTGTAATATTTTGTATTCTTTATGTTCCAGGATATGGCTCGTCACCGTCTGTTGGGGCGTTTCGTCGCCTCTTGAGGCTTTTCGCCGTCTGTTGGGGCTCGTCGCCGTCTTGTAGGCTTGTCACCGTCTATGCAGGCTCGTCGCCGTCTATGCAGGCTCGTCACCGTCTTTGCAGGCTTGTAGCCCTCTATGCAGGCTTGTCGCCGTACTTGCAGGCTTGTCGCCGTACTTGCAGGCTTGTCGCCGTACTCATAGGCTTGTTGCCGTACTCGCAGGCTTGTTGCCTTTTGTTGGGGTCAGTCGCAGCACCTCTAAGCTTGTCGTCTCTAGAGGCTTGTCGCCCTTTTCATGTACGGTATGTTACAAACCCTATTTACGTCTTTCGCAATAAACGCGGTGGTACATAGCATAACTATTCCAATGTGTGTTATGTTATTTGTTGTATGTGTATTGTACATGGCTAGGAGAACACTATATACTTACATCCCACAACTAGATTATTGAGCAACAAACTTTTTTTGGAAAGTAAACTTAGAAAGAAATTATCTTAAGAAAATCATACAAGGCCAGTTTTCTATACAAGTGAGAAAAGATCGGAACCAGTCAAGGATTAGGTAATAAAGTTAAATCACTGAATAAATAATTAATGACCTATCATAGCCAGTCCTACAATGGTGTGAGTTAAGTTAGCAGTCCCCTGTATCAATTAAGGAAAATCAAAGACATCATTCAATATTCATGTCTTAAGTCAAGCACATAGATACACTTTATTTACTCTCAAAACTTCTTAGAAACTGATGTAAAGTGTTCCATTACAATCTTTAGCCTTGCTTACATGTGCACTTTTATCTATATCTGCTACACTTATTACATGTACTTATTACACTACACTAAATAATTACCAGTCTTTAAACTGCAATTCCTCTTATCAAGTAGTAGTTTAATAGTTTATTGATAAAAATGCTTTTTCTATATTAGAACTACATCAAAATAAGCCCAAAAAACCCTGATTGATTTGATTTAGTTAATACAATTTATACTACTCAAATAAAATTGTTGACACTAAATTAAGGTAAAAGCAAACAGGACATAACTCGATCACCCACAAATTTAAAATCATTGTACTCATTTGTGCTATTTAATTCCATCTTAACTCAAAGGTGTGCAATTCACAGCTCTGACCGAAGCCACTACTTCTTAGAAGGACTTTATAGCTTACAAAGTTTGTTTGTAACTGATAGAGTACACAATTTAAACAATGTAAGAGTTAAAGACAAAATGAATGAATCTATAATGCTATTATAAGCCAAGCCTTATTCAGGGATTGGGAAAGGCAGGGGCCATTAGCCATTTTGCACATTGGATGGAAAACTGGCTCATTAAAATTTTTAATTTTACTATTGACATAAGGGCAATGGCCCATTTAGAATTCAGAAAATTACAAAAAAGCCTGAAAATGGCCCATATTCAAAGCTGTCTTTCCCAATCACTTCTTATTTGAACATCACCTCCAATTACCTATCATGATGAGGATATATGGGGAAAACATAATAATAGCGCCATCGCATGCTGCAGCTCATAACAACTAAGAGACTGATAGAGCTATTGTGGGATTCAGTAAGCTAAAGATAAGCTCAACTGGCGCAATCAATATCAGGCTGATAGCTTACAACATGATTTATTGATGATATACTTGGAAGAGAACAAAATTGCATTCAATGTTCAGTATTGTTCACAGTAGTAAAACTAACTGATCTGACATATTAAATTCCTACTGAAGGATTGACATATATGTATGCTTGGGGGTTGGGTAGACAAAAACTGCCAACTTTGCTTCACAAGGTGGAGTCTGAATAACATCAATCGTGTCTAAAATGATGATTAGCTAATGAAAAATAATTCATGTTAATCAAGTAACATGACTATTTTCATTCAAATGGAGAGAATTTCATGTGAAAACGATTTCTCTTATATCAGCTAAATATGTTGCCACAGTTACGGTTATGATAGTTATTGATCAGTAACAAATGTCAGTCATTACTGCTAGTAATGTATTTGTTGACAATCCAAAGATAGCATTGACTCTGCAGATCTAAAGTCGCAACCATGCAACGAGAACCTAGAATCTCTTGCAACGAGAACCTAGAATCTCTGGCAACGAGAACCTAGAATCTCTGGCAACGAGAACCTAGAATCTCTGGCAACGAGAACCTAGAATCTCTGGCAACGAGAACTTAGAATCTCTCGCAACGAGAACCTAGAATCTCTGGCAACGAGAACCTAGAATCTCTGGTAGTGTCATCCTGCTACATCAATATATTCTTTCATGCCTAGCTCCATCAAAGTCTGTCATCCAGACCCTGAGAAAGAAATTTCAATTGACAAAATTAATTGTCAGTTCTGTCAATGAATGTATTGTGTTTTCTCTTTATATATTATTCATCTTATCAAGACAATTGACACCACTCATCCAAGATACTTACCAAAGTAAAGGATTGTCTCATTTTGGACGACAGCTATCCACAGTGTACCCAGAGCCTTTGAGAAGAATCCAATAAAGGCAATGTTCGACTCTGTCAGAAATCTCCTCATTATAGGTGGACTCAAAGCAACAGCAGCTGCTGCTACTGCCATGATGACCGAGAGAAAGAGTCCAATCTTTACATATGGACCCGGACCCGTCACTTCTGACCGCCAAGAATACAAGTAGGGCTGACCACTAAGGTACAAGACCAAAACATTCTCTTGTCCAATATGAACCGCAGCATATGTCTGGAAAGCTAAGATCGCCAGCCAAACTCTGATCAGTCCTGGATTTTTGCAACAGTTGAAAATCTTTGCCATGGGTGCAAATAGATCTTTGCAACAATTGCCAGTCCTCCTTGGTCTGACCGGTCTATCTGCCTCGCTTACTGGACATTCTTGAACCAAAAAGAAAGATATCAAAAAGGCAATGATACTACAAATCAGCGTGAACCAAAAGGGTTCCAGAAATCCACTTGATTTCACCCAAAATCCAACCATGATATTCCCTAAAGCATAAGCTCCCCCATTGAGGAATTCTTGAATTGCAAGGCGTGATGCTCTTTGATCCGGTTTCACTGTGTTGATAGCAAAGTATGTTGATCCCGCCAAGAATGCTGTCATACTGCCACTAATACCTCTCAGTGCTGAGGCCATAAACAGTCCATCCAAATTCCAACCAGTATACAAAACCAGGACATAAATCAAAGAAAATGCAATACTTCCAAGTGAGGGTAACCACAAGAGTATTTTCCTTCTGCCTGTCCTATCACTCACTGCTCCTAATATGAGTACTGTTATAATTGCAGGGAATCCCTCGGCAATCTGAAGACCTAACACAGCTAAAACAGACTCCTGTTGGGCCTCGTGCCATGCGCTTGTTTCGTTCCCACTCATTCCTGTTTTTATATCCACTAGATTCAGGTTGTGTTTCTTGTGTATCTGGTCTTGAACATACTCCTGGAATAACGGGAGAGTCATATGTCTCGCCAGAAAGAAGCAAAACAGAGCTGCGTCCACAAAATAACTCTGAATCACATCGACACAACTGTACATTTTTCTTGTTAGTTCCATTTTGAATGTCGTCTGCTGCCCTTCTTGGGCCATATCGACGGAAAGATTATATCACAATGTTTAAATTCACTTAATTCACACCGGGAATCACCATCATCGCAGCTATCTCTCGTTATCTAATCATGGAAGCCATCGCGAGCAATGAGTCACGCCTATAAAATTCGAAAGGGCTTGTGTTGTTATTACGATATCGGTATCTCACTGGTCATTCATGGGGAACGGACAGCGACATCTGGCAGGTGCGCGTTTATCAAGAACGGTAACTCTGCCATTTATTTGGCCTTTTGCGTTGTGCATTGCGGTTGTTTTGACATTTTCTTTGCCATTTGGGCGAACACAATGACATATGTTGTTACAATATGAAACGACGTTGAAATGAAACTTAAAAAAAACCCATAATGTACGTACGCTACTTTTTGAAATTAATCTAATTCGAATTAATTTTGTTTCAGGATATTTATTCTGTTATTACTGCATTATTTTTTATGAATCATTTTAAGGACATACCCTACGCATCAAAACGTTGTTACTGCGCAGAACCGTGCGCATCGCACATCGATACGATGAGAAATTTGCGACAATGCTGAAATTTACAAACTCGTATAAAAAGCATACTGATAACTATTATTTATGTAAGTTGTAAGATAATTTAGATTTTGAAAGGTTCACTTTGTTTATTTAAGTCTGAAATAAAAAGATTACTTCACATTAACGACAAGAAACCGATGTACGGTAGCGTTGAAAAACAAGCCATGCTGTCATCAGCTGATCGGTGTCAATCAGTCAAGCAGCCGGTAAAATGCGAAATCTGTCGCTTAAAGTTGCCAAAGTCGAAGCAAAAAAGAAGAAAATCTGAAAAGGATGAAAGACTTCAGCGAAGTTTTCTTCGTTTCATTGAAAAATCAAAAATATGCAACGAAATATTTTGCCAACCATCGTGAATGCAAAGGCAGCGCGACGACGACAGTCAGCTGACCATGTTGTTTTTCTTACTGCGGTGCGGTAATCATAACAACTTGAACTAGGGAAATCCGCCCCTGTGACTGTGCAGCCCGGAATTACCTCGATCAACAGTCAACACTTCTTATGTGGCAGCGATAATGGCAGCACAGCACTTTTCAGGTAGGCAACTTTCAAATTATAGGCCTATACTTGAGGTGAAAATAGACTAACATTCAGCCATGAATATAAAAATAATTCAAACTTATTACTCATTTACGTTTATTTTGATAATTTAAACAAATGTGAGAAAACTAGAGCCTCAGCCTCAGCTAGGGTATATATTGAGATTTCAGCTAAGATCTAGACTTGATTTTCAAGAATTTTAAAGCATTTAAAAAAAACCTATAGTCTCAGTGTTAAACTACTAGTGAAGCCTGCAGCAAGTTGTGTATACTATGTTCAACAATAATTTCTAAAGAATTTAAAAGAAAATATTTTAATCTGACTCACTCAAAATAAATTTACTCAATTGTTTTAATTTTTCAACAAAACAAAACAAATCTGAAAACATGAAGTTGAAATTGATGGTTAATATTAAATATTCTTCAGTAAAACTTATGTTTTTTGTTTGGATTTTTTTCAGATTTGCAGTCAGAGGAAATGATGTTTAGGTGAATTATATCCTGATTCCTGAACATATATTTTGGAGATGTTGAGAGCTATTGTACAACTCAACAAGTGATTTTTTCGATTCAGAAGGGTATTACCTCTGTGGAAAGACAAAGACTTCATGTCTAAGCAGGTGAGATGCCAATTTAGTCTGTCAGCTAGACCCTACTTGAAAATAACATAAAGGATTGAGCATAAAAGCTTATGCAAGTCTATAAGAAGACTTGAGAGCTCAATTTTAGGTTGAAAATAAAGAACACTCAGTCTCCTTATTTTTCTCCAAAGTTAAGATTGATGCCAATGTCAGATTAATGCCAATTCAACTGTCTTATTTTCAGATTTGGGATAGCAAAATTTCTCATATTACAGTTTATAGAAATAAATTATAAAATTGATGTGCATGGTGTGTTGTGATTATCTTCTATTTATCATTTTGATTTTTTTCTGATTTCATATTTTTTCAGTATGTTTCAATTTCATGATTTAAAGTCATTATTAACTTCAGAGATTGAAATGCAATCAAATTATGTTGGAAGGGTGACAAGAAAATGATAGAATAATTTTATGCAGTTAATTATTAAACACATTATCCCCCACTGGAGAACTGAGATAATTATTAAACACATTATCCCCCACTGGAGAACTGAGATAAAAGTTGATTTATTTTCAATATTACCAAAATTATCATATTTTATTGTATGTATAATTAATATCAATGAACATTATCATCATTACAATATGTCTATCAATTACCCATTTAAAAAAACAACCTAGTACACCAAATTAACCCACAGTGTGAAAGAAACAAAATGTAATTAGATCTGATCAAATGTTTATATCTAAGTTTTCAGGATTACAGATATAGTTATAAATAGGTTAAGACATTTTCAGTTTCTCCCAAGGAATATAAGTTCTGAATTTACAAATCACATGAAAAGATGTTTCTCTTTGATTGAAAGTGGCATTGCTTTATGATTCAGAACATGTTTTCTGTTTCTATTTCCTTTTACCTATATTTTGGAAAAGCAAATGTTTCAAAATCATATTTGTAACTGCAGTATCTCTTCTTATTACATACTGTCATAAGTGTATCAAATTAATATATTGTGTTAAAAATATTTAAAAAAAAGAATAAAAAAAGGTGTGATTGATATGTTTTTATCCTATGTTTTTATTATTGCAGATTATGATGCAGCAGCAGTGGTGTGATTGTTCCTGCCCATTGTGCACTTTCCTGGAACTTGAAACACATAATCTAACAGACTTTCCATCTGCAACATGGTCCATGATCTTTTATAATTTTGTGCCACAGTGCCAGCAGTTAATTTGAATTGAATCCCTATCATGGCTACCTGGCTAAGACCTATAAGTAGTCTTATTTTAGAAATTTAAAGGAAAAATGTGAATAAAGTTAATGACAAGGATACATGTGAAAAAATTAAAGGTATGTGAAACATGCTGATATTCAGGAATAGATATGTATTATGGCATATGGCACTGAGTTCAATTATACAAGGCTACATAAATATTAAAAGTTTTTGCTGAAATAAAATATATAATTGAAATAGACTTCTCTGATTTATTTTGTTGGGAACTGGAGACCTACCGGTAAGCTAAGAAAAATATAGAAACATATATCCATTGATTAAATAATATATTATATAAAGTTTACAATATGTCAAAGTTTGCAACCTGTAGATTAAATTATCACATATATATATAGTCCATTATTATGAATATTTGCCTCATAAAAACTCTTTGAACGATAGTCGATTCGAATGTAGAATTTTGTGTGTGACCTGATTGAACCACGATGTGGTTGACCACCTACGTTTGATGTCAACTAGACTTGCTGCGGGATCCAATCTTATCGAGACAAAGATATGTTTTTATTCCAAGTTTCCAAACACAAGTTTTCAGAAGATAATAACATTTTATTAGCGAATGAAACTGACATCCACCGTAATTTTTGCAAAGTTGATCTAAACATGAGAGTAACGAAAATGTAGTCAAGGACGAAATACAGTCTAAGCGGAAGTTTACATGTGTCGTCGATCGTCCGTATGCAGATTTGTCTGCAGTGCTCATGAAATAATGCTTCTTTGGTAGATTTGGATAGTGAAAATTACTTGAATATAACGGGTAATTCATAGATTTGTGAAGAACACGGAAAGGCATGCATGCTCATTGCAGTGGGTGATGTTTTAATGCAATGCATGATGCGAATGTGCACACTTGATTCGTTGCTCATTGACTTCAAATGTCGCATGATACCCCAGATACTTTGTTGTTCTTTTTAGTCTTTTTTATAAATTTGTGGATTAAGAGATTAAGAGGTTAACTTGTGTGTCTTTTAGATTAAAATATATAATTTTGAACGATATTGCACAAGCCGTCAACAAACTGTTGCTTGTAAAGGAAAGCCGACGGCATTCTAGACTCGCTCCGGCTGCAGTAGGCAATTTTTTCACTCCCTATATTCATTTTCAACAGGAAAAAGTTCGCGTTTTTTCGACGGTGACCCCCATTTTTTTCTTCAAATTTCAGTTTCTTATATTGTCAAGTTCATATATTGAGAATTTAAAAAAATTCTAAATTTTGAAAAGTTATTTATTAAGAAAATCTATTCATTTTTTGGGGTGAAAAATATGATTTCGTGTGACAAAAAACCTGAAAAATTTATTAAAATGATTTTTTTATCAAACATTTTTGTTTTTAACATGTACAACTGTTTCATTTCTTACTTTAAGCATTAATATTTTTTGATATTTCATGCTTACACAAAAATTGTGGTCAAATACAAAATTTGATATTTTTTGTCTTTTTTCACAAAAATGTCATTTTTTAAATCGATTTTACTCAAAAACGAGCACGGTGACCCCCTTTTTTTATTTGATTTTTGAAATCAGCACATTCAGATGAACAAACATGCTTATTTTCAGAAAAATCTAAATATTTTTATTTCTGGGTAGGGTATGTCCTTAAAGGCCTACATGATGATATGTTTATAGAAATAATGGCCAAATGATCGATACGCCTTAGAATTAATTCTAAATTATAAAAAAAAGGGATAATGATTTAAATAAAAAGATTTTACTTTCAAATAATTCACGAGGAAGAATCCAGCATAGACGTCATAGGCGGAAAGACGTGGTATTGTTTGTAGAAAAAGGATCACGATTGGACAATGGACAGTTAATACCACCGCTTTATGTGCAGTCAGCAATGTTGAGGAATTAAAAGTGGAAAAATCAAAAACAAAACAAAACCTACTGGTTTGAATATATCAATTTTTTTTATCAACGGTTCAATAGTCTATGTGTATCGTAAGGAAAACTCTGTAACGTTGAAAAGAGTTTTTATTTCATGACTGATGAATCTTTCTTTTATGAATTTCGCTAATGTTGACCACATCTTGGCACCAAAATGCCGATGTACTGCAGACACGATAATGCACATGCATCGACAGTAATTTGACATTGGATATTCGTGAACTGCAAAAGTCTCGAGGTTAAACTTCACGAACTTCAAGCAGTTACCCAGCAGGCATTTTAACGTTGAACCAACGTTGAAACAACGTCGTTTATCAACGTTGATTTAACGTCGAATTTTGATTGGATTTGAAATTTGCCGCGACGTCGAAATCTGACGTTGTTTCGACGTAGAAATGACGTCAATAGATACGACGTCGCAACAACGTTGGTATAACGTTGTCTCGACGTATATACGATATTGTATCAACGTTGAAACGACGTTTTATTGACGTATTTATAACGCGACATCAACGTCGATACAACATGGATTTAACATTGATACAACGTTGATACGATGTTGCTTCAACGTTGGTAAAAAGTTAATCCCATTTCTAATGATGCTGAATAGGTGTGATGAGAGACGTTTTTCAATGTATATAACACTGCAGAGAATCATAAGAGACCGGAATCGTATCATGAAAAATATGGTATATCGTCGGGAATAGCTGTATCAATTTAACCAACAAATTAACAAATCAAAAACTAACCGATATAATGTTTACATAATTGTTTAGTAATCTTTTATACAGTTCTATGAAAAGCCGTCTTATCCTGTCTTCTTGTATGTTTCTTCACAGCGTTGGTCATCAGCAAAGTTCTGTACAAAAGAAAGATAAAAAAACAGATGTAAATGAAGTGAAAAATCAATCACATAAATTGTATATGTCGATCCCTTATCAAATATGTGCTAATAACTTGTTCTGTTCTTATGAACCCTGCCTTGAATGATCTTTGTGTGCATTGTAACTGATTTATTGTTTAATTGTTAACTTATTTAACATTTGAAACTGGTAAAATAAAAATGAAATGAATGTCGAATGGCATTAACAACAGTATACACTATATATATACCTGAGGGTAGTTTGACAGATCAACTCCCAGAAGCACGTGCATGTATCCCTCTTGCTTCGCCAGTCTCCAGCTCTCTCCTCCCTCTCAATCGTCAGACTCTGAGAAAAGTTTATAATATTCATGTATTATATTCAAATATAAACAATATCTTCCTAACACATTTCTTTAAAACACTTCTTGATTCGTGGATTCCCTCAAACATAACTGTAATGGAAGGGAAAAGGTGTCAGTGAGGAATTAGCCTTAAAATTAATTTGTATAATACAGGGCTAGAAATTAACACTAGTCCTTCGGCCCGAGGCTAGTAAAAATTAGGTCGGGCTAGTAAATTTTCGCTTCTGCTAGCCCTGTTGGCCTTTAAAAATTCCTGAATAATTATAAAATACTCAAAGTATGAGTAGAAATTCTTGTCTCTATCAGCAACAATGGCATCAAATGTGAATGATTAAATTAGGGAAAATACTTGCCATTCAGACTTAAAATTTTAAAATTGTTAGATTACTTATATAATGAGATTATTGAGATGCGGGAATTAATTAAGTAACTTTACTTATTCTTTGACGACATCAAAAGAAATGTACAGTTATTTGATATGGCTTAGTCTTTCCTCGCATATTAATGCAAAAGAAAATATATGACAAGTTATTATAATTTTTTTTTAAAGTAAATTAAATGACGATCAGTGAAAAGTTGATTTTAGTTGTGTTGCCAATTAAGGTGATACGGTACACAATTAGGCCCAAAATTGTCAGGTCATCATAGGATAAATCCCTTTATGTTGAAATAAGGTGATAAGACTGTTAGAATGCTAAGCAGTAAGTGAACAATTCCCTCGAATTTCGAGGTTTTCCGATTGATATTTACTGAAATATCGCCTAACGAGGGAGGTGACCCGCTCGTCTAACGGCAGTTCATGACTGTACATTGCTCATTGGCAGATCCAGATGGGGATACTGGATTGTGCAACTCTCCCAAAAGAATTCCAAATATAGTAAATGTTAATATCTGTATTTCTAATTCATGATAACAGTATTTTAGGGAACAGGGCAGGAAACTTAAATTCAGTAAACATTTACACACATATTATTTGATCAAAATTGTCAAATTTAAAAGCTGTAATTGTAACACATATAGAGCGCACCCCAACTAAACGGAAATCCTGTCTCCCTTCCTGTTGCTATATTTGCTCCTGTTAGAACATCTGACGGGTTGTGTAGTGGTTATTCCGATTGTGAGGATGGCGAAGGATTTTACGTACGCTTTGCAATGTGTGATATTTCATTGTTTAAATCGTTCGTAAAATATAAACGTGTTCCTTTACAAACAAAGCGCAAGTCAATCTATATAAGTAAAGAATGTAAGTAATCCATTATATTTTAAATTTTCTTACCTCAGGGATAATTCAAATTTATTTATCTTAGCGCGAGGAATTTTTGGTAATGCCCATTGAACAAAAAGTTATATTTCTCAATAGTTTTATTTGTAAGCCTTTACTACGAAATAGACACCTTTTTGCAATGATTGATATAATCAGCGTTATTTACTTGAATCTAAATAACAATAAAAATGGCACTTATAATTCGAGCACTGGCATACTTTTAAAAATGGTTAAGACAATTAACATTCTTGTAGCTAATGCAGCTCCATTCTTTCATTACAGATAAAATCAAGTCATGAAATGTTGATACAGCCTCTGTTCTATTACGCCGACCTTATGGGATAGAATGGGAGATGCCTGATTGGAGGCAATCAAAGTTAGTTGTGCTATCAGCGACACTGTTCTAAAATCATCATTTTGGCTACTGAATCATGGCAAAAGCATTGTGATATGAACTACCCTTTCCATGCGAGAAACGTTGTCATTTGATAAAGAAATTCAAAAGATAGTGGTGCAATTGCTTATCCAACATTTCGTGACTTGATCTGCCTCTGTGGGGAGAGAATGATGCAGGTCAGTCGCTGAATTTTTGGAATTTAATATGAAATCTCAAGTGCAAATCATGCAGTTGCGTTGACTTCAGAGAAAGCAACGACAAACTCCGACTCACTTACTCGCTCACTTATTGACTTCAGAGAAGACACAAAGTGACCTTGCAATAAATTATTGTGACGGCCATAAGACGAGGCATTGAAGAAATATTTGTCTTAACTATCAGTTATGATCCTCATCCACTTGTTTAGCACCATCCCCTAACCTGTTGGGAAGGACCTGAACGGCACCAAGTTCGGTTTCTTTGTGATAGAAAAACTTCCAAAAAGTTCTGTCTGTGATAGAGAAAACTCTTGTGAGTTCTACCTACGAAACAAATACCTCAAAGGCCTTTAAATTCAAGATGAGACCCCCAACGATCTCTCTTATTTCACTCGTTATGTCCCCCGCAAATCCTTATTACCCTAACTTTTTCAACTTTTGTGTGTGATTTGGAAATATTGTTATGAGGCTGATCAAATATACATGTAGACGTAATTTTTCATTGAGCAAATAGAGATAACACCAAAATATCTTCTCTAAAGTATAGACCTGATTTGGCTATATCCCAAGTCGGGCCGCGCGAGCGAATCTAGCTTCTGAACCCAGGGTACATATTAATTGAGTTAGCGAAACGTTCGTACCCTGAGACAGGATGATAAAGTACAATAACTTGTGCTATATTGTAGATGTTGTGATCCTGACTGTCCCATTGTTAAATTTGTCCACTATCCACAAGCATGTATGTATGTTTTAATCATGGACTATAGAGCTCTTAATTTTTGGGCTCTGTTTTCATGTTAAATGATGCAAAAGAAATTGCATATTCTCCCAGTTGATATTTGTCATGACTTTAATATATTTTGCTTATCTCGGACTTTATGACCTGTTTGGAACGTTTGTGACTTATATGTTGTCTTGATAAAGCTTTACTGCTATATGTCTTTGCCCCGAACAATTTGGAGTGTCATTTTACAATAAATGTTGCCCCAAGAAGGAATATAATGTACATTATTTAGATATTTAACAAAGACATGAAAATGCAATGAAACAAAACCCTAAGGGTCGACGACATAGTTGCACATTATTTTTGAGTTAAACAAGCTGTCGTTGTACTGCCCTTGGCAATTGCAAACAATTAATAGCTTTGCGTGCGTGTTGTAGACGTTAGCATAACCAAATATGTCTAAATTCAAGCGTATTTTTTCCATCGACATACGTTTCATGTACATCATTTATACTATTACACCAACACGCGTGGCACTTATGAATATTTGTATTGGCTGAGCAACACCAGAATACTAGGTAATGCAACGGTTGAAATTGACCGTGTAACTCCTGCTGCTTCCTTAGCCATTACATCATAATCAAGATGCTCTGTTAGCAATAGACCTAAATGGTTGTAACTATCAACAGTTTCTAAAACAGAGTTACCAACAGTAAAAATCGCACTTGTTTTCTGTGTGCTAGTATGTCTGAAATGTACAATCTTAGATTTATCATTATTTATACAAATACCATTCTTCACACACCAATCATTTAAAATACACAACAAACGATTTAAATCCTCTGACGATTCTGCGTTTTAAATAAGGTCACCAGCATATGCTAAGGCTGCAATAGTGGTACCATCCACACCGATACCACTATTTTCTAACTGACAGAGTTAATCGTTAATAAAGAAATTGAATAACCAAGGAGAAAGGAGGCATAAGGTGATGTCAGGAAAATGAAAATTAATGGTTCCAATTGAAAGACAATGTATTAAAACTAAATGGAGCAGTAATAATTCAAATATATACCTAAAGTTTAGACATGCGATTCCTTTTTCTTACACAAAATTAATTAAAGGTGTTCACAATAAATGGCCGCCAATGTATTTTATGTGAATCTTCATACTTTGTCCTCTGACTATGGATGATTGGCTAATGTTATGAGATTTTTGACACTGTCAAAACAATACATTTAACATTAACTTACAATTGTCAGTGAAAAATTTAAAATATAAAATTATCAAAAAACGTGCTACTGCCCCTTTAAACAAATCCACTTAAACATAACATTAACCAGAAACTACTGCAAATACATTTCATTGTAAACGTGACTTATGTAATCGATCCAAACGTAGCCTAACGATGTTTTGAAAATGACAAGGCAGTAATATCTGACTAAAATAAAGTTCCATTCATTCGTATGCTTACTCAGAATGTGAATCCTGTTCTATCTATGTGATACATATATCTTGTTTTTTACAAAATGGTTGTCACAACCAACTCTTCCTCGTATAAACGTTGTCGAATTGTAACGAGGTACAAGATTTTCAATTTATATTGATTAAAATGTTTGTGGCATTCATTCAGTGGCAGTGATGCATAATTGGATATGGTAGCTGATAAAGCTTAATAAGTTAAATTAGTTGAACAACACCCGGAGGAGTTGCACCAAACAAGTTTAGTGATTTTTGCAATTTGGTGAATATCGATAAATTTACGGTTACGGAAGACCATACAGGGACAATATATATATATATAGTAACCAAAATAACTCAACCAAATATATTGGTCAATAGTACCACATGAGTGGCGCATATGTTGGTTAATAGTAACACACGAGTGTCAATATGAACAGACTTTGTTTTAAAAAATAACAAAGAGACATCATTTCAATATAGTTCTTTATAAAACAGTAGTGGAACACTTGTTCGTAAACTATATATTCAAGCGCTCCCTAACAGTTTAAGAATATGGCCATCTATGCACTTATGCAGAAACAGAATTAATTTCTCACAACTCAAGACGAGGCATACTTACCAGGATTAATACGTCAATCAAAGAAACCTTAAACCCTCTGTGATTTTTAACAATGTGTCATATTCAGAATTTGTATCAGGAAATGTCTAGATTTTAACTTGAAATGGATATCTGCACTTAAAACTAAAATTATGTAATCCAATCTGCAATGAAATTGTAGACGTCTTACAGATACGTTTAAGAAGAAAAAAAGTTTGTAATCGAAAAATACGCTATTAGTTATATACTACATACTTATTTACCGATTTTCAAGGGACTTTTAGACATGTAAACAAGAGCATCCTGTTCATGCATGGCGTGATTTAATCACACAACACAGGATGGATTCTTTATTAAGCTCAAAAACATACACGTATTATTGGACGCATCTATTCGAATGTTCCTTATCAGAAAAAAACCCAGGCCTTCTGAGGGCCAAATGTCATTTAGCCCTTTTCCTCCAGAAGTGTCATTCAGGTTGACAATATATTGCATGCATAAACATCTGGAAATCTAGACCGCTTCACAGCAATACAATGTACTTTACATTGGACATCAATTGCCAACACTTTGCACGACTGGAATTAATGCACACGAATGAGTCACTTCTTTGTCACAAACAAATCAAAGAATCCTCAGTTTAGGACGTTTATGGCCATCGCAAACTAAGGGAGATAACTCATGCCTAATACCTTCAACACGATCAGCGGGATGGCGGTGGGACAGCATATATCATTCATATGTAAGTACTGTGATGATCGTGTGAAATTAATGTTGTTGATTTCTATGATTTATCATATATTGATTAAGACTCTATGAACAATGGTATCGCAGACACAACCAAAGACATGTATTTATAAGAAATACCTCTCCTATTGAAAGATTTAAAAGATTTAAATATACGAAGCTCTACTCATTACTCTACTTCATTTTCCCTTGATTTACCTGTTATGGACATACAGCATCACTTGTAAATGGAGGGTTTCATCGGTTTACTAGAGGGTTAAGTATTGATTACAACTTGATTTGTAGATGGTAAACAAGTATTAACTTATTTGAATTTTGATTCGGTTTTCAACAGAGGACTAGGCCTACCACGCTGTCATGGACTTTTAATGTTTACTCAGCAACAAAAGTTCTTGTGACATGTTTTCATAGATATCACTACCATTAGAATACAAGTGTATCGAATAAAAACATTCATCTGTGTAATTAATGATTTCAAATCATGGAATAAAAACTTCGTATAAGAGAAATTGAATGATCACTGTGTAAGATTGTTGGTCTCCAAACCTTGACAGTGAGTAAAATGTTTTATTACTGATAATAACATCAACTTCCTCAGGATGATTGAAACAAGTGGTATGCCACGGCTAAGAGAATATTAACGTTGGTGAGTTTTTGGAATGCTCTTATCACTTACTCAACAACAAGATTGATTTGCTCCCGGATTAAATGTGTCCATCTGAATAGAGTATGAACTGTGTCCGATGTACCTCCGGTTTCCATACTATCCAGAAACAGAAACCCCGGATTGATTCGAATATAATCACTAACCATTCTTCTCGGATGAACATGACAACCATTAAAACGGACGATTGTGACATTACAGTAATGTACAGTGACGGCAAGTGAGATTGACTAAATTTCAGTGGAACCACATTCTCTCCCCACAGAGGCAGATCAAGTCATAAAATGTTGATACAGCCTCTTCTATAAGGCCGACTTTGTGGGCTAGAATGGGAGATGCCTGATTGGAGGCAATCAAAGTTAGTTGTGCAATCAGCGACGCTGTTCTAAAATCATCATTTTGGCTACTGAATCATGGCAAAAGCATTGTAATATGAACACCCTTTCCATGCGAGAAGCGTTCCCATTGACATGTTCACTTTCAAGGTCAAAGGTCAAGGTTACGAGTTATGTAATCACTGTAAACATTCCTTGTTAACACGACAACTTGAAAAGTTTTTGTGCTATGAAGCTCTAACTTGGTATATAACATCCTTGGAAAAGTAAAAAAATTTGAAATGGTTTCGGCTACAATCCGTCAAAGGTAACAGCAAGGTCATGACTTAAGCATGGTTTAGTGAAAATGCTTTATTTTAACATCTAACACTTTTAATCAATACATGATTTTTATACTCAATGAAAAGTTTTCATTGATTGTTTGACCTTGAACATGTCTAAATGTTAACACCTCCGGGAATTATTATGACATGCTCACTTTCAAAGTCAAAGGTCAAGGTCACGAGTTGGGAGAGAATGGTGGAACCAGTGCCGACTTTTTCTTCACAGACCCGATGCTTTTTAATCTTTTTGGTTAGGCACTGTTTGGATAAAATAGAAAGGCATATACGAAGTTGCACGAATATGCCTGTCAAGCAACGACGTCTTTATGAGATAGATAGCTTTCACACAACTTGTTACTGGTTTCTTCCATGCAGCGCTGCGGGGAGATGTTGCGTGTATCAAATCAATTGATGGTTGTATTAGCCGTTATGGGAGTGGGACTAACCTGTGTACCCCTTTTGCAGGGAAATCGGTGCTCTACCCTATAAAATTGTCTTTCATCAAAAATTAAGGTCACCATTTTATGTTTTAAAAAAAAAAAAAAGCATTTTAATGGTGTTACAGAAACGTTTTTTGTTACAGATTATTATTAGAGATGCAGATTATGCAAAATGAAAAAAAAAACAACCCCAAATATATTAAAATACGACAAAATATAAATGATATTTCTTTGATACATAAAGTGTGTACAATTTCACAAGTTAAGCACATAAATGAAAACACGTAAGAATTGGCAATTGAGGCTAACTCTATAAAGCAAATGAGCTGATTTGACCAGCGCATATGATATCGGCACGTTTTATTTAACATACTCTATTTGTCATTTTGTCTGTCATTCTATCTGTATCAGGGGTCACTCTGGCCATTCTCTTCTTCCACGCCTGTGATGAGGTCAAAGGTCACGGGCACCTGTGGTCGCCCCCACAACGTTCCAGTATGTGGAGGGTGGGCTTCTCTGTCCCAGAGAACTACAACGACGTGGGGCTCAACTGTGGGGGCTTCGATGTATGTAAATAACATAATTAAAGGGGCAGTACCACTTTTTGTGATAATTTTATATTTTTCATTTTTCACTGATAATTGTAAGTTATTGTTAAATGTATTATTTTGACAGAGTCTTGGCCATTCGTCAAAAGAAGTAAAATAAATCCAAATTCACAAATAACAATGACTTTTTGGATTGTGCATTCGTTTTTTAATACGGTTAGTGTAAAGGGGCAGTAGCACGTTTTTTGATAATTTACATCTTATTTTTTTCACTGATAATTGTAAGTTAATGTTTAATGTATTATTTTGACAGTGTCAAAGCAAAAACCAATAATCCATAGTCAGAGGACGAAGTATGAAGATTCACATAAAATCCATTGGCGGCCATATTTTGTGAACACCTTTAATTCATTTTGTGTAAGAAAAAGGAATCGCATGGCTAAACTTTACGTTATATATTTGAATTATTACTGCTCCATTTATTTTAGATACATTGTCTTTCGATTGGAACCATAAATTTTCATTTTCCTTACATCACCTTATATTCCCCCTAAAAACGTGCTACTGCCCCTTTAAGATACATAATTTATCGACTTAAATCTACTGCATTTCACAATAGACACCGTTTTCCTCATATACTTTTGCAATGAAAGAAATCCGTCCTTTTCCAAAACTGATATAAATGACGTCATATATCCTCCATGCATGTTCAAAGCATAACATTAACATAGGAGAAAAAGCGGATAAAAGACCTGTCCTTGTTATTGACACAGTTACACTTTCTGATACGTTTAACCAAGTCTCCCTCTAATCTCTCCCTTGTATTTTGAGAGTGAAATATACAAGATTGATACAAGCCGCCTCTGAGTGTCATATATATACAACCTTCTTTGCGCACACTGTGAAATCTTTCTGAAATTAAATTAAGATAAGATTAGATTGGTGCAAAAATTAGATTTCTTGTAAAATGAATACCCATTTATACAAAGGAAAATGGTGTATATTACAGCGAGAGAAAATATGATGCTAAATCAGACCTTTGAAGCAATTTGGGATCTTGACTATTGAAGTTTCCTTAATATATAGGGATATCTTGAAGATAAGGACCTCAATATTAGTTCCTTTGCCCACTCAGGGCTGATTACCAGGCAGGAGTACAGGAATCAGAAAGATTATAGTGATATTATAGTAGATTAAAGTGTTATAGATATATCATATTTTTAAAAGGACACGATTTTATATAACTATTGATGAAATTTATGAGAAACTTTGGCTTATCAATTTTCCAAGATTTTCATTATTTCGCATTCTCTAATATATTCATAAAAGTCATTAAAAAGCTATATGATGATAGAAACAAGATATGCAAAAGGCTGTCATTTTGACCTCGTAATGTATCAAAAGAAATCTTAATTGTGTCATATTTCAAAGGCTGTTAAACGGACATATGAGGACATTCATGTCATTCATATAAATATAAATTGTTTGAAGATCGTAAAAGTTCATCAAGGTCTAAAGAATCAAGTAGTTTCCAAATTACCCGTCATTGTTAAGTATATAGTAAACCAAAATAATAAGTCAATTTAAATTTCATTTCCGCTATGACATGCTAGTGCCAGTGTATGTGTTTTAATGAATAAGTATTTGGATTTTATGACAGTTTTGTGGAGTGGGTTTCTTAGTCTCAGAGAACTACAAGTAATTTGACGTGATGACTTCTCTAAAAAGTATTTTAAATAGCATTTGGCCGTTTACCGAATCAGAATAATTCAGAATGACTTTATACACCTCTTTCAATAAAAAGTTGAAATTTTAAAAAAGAATTTTGATCAATTAAAACCTCGTTTTCACGAATGATGAAACTGTAGGAATAATGAAGATGTCATTTTCAAATCATTTTCTCGCCACCTTCTCGATAAAAGTCAAACGAGAAAATGATTTGATTGGCTATATCCCAAGTCGGGCCGCGCGAGCGAATCTAGCTTCTGAGCCCAGGGTACAGATTGGTGGAGTTGGTGTAACATTCGTACCTTGAGACAGGATGGGGGACTCAGTCCATATATGAATGCATTTTACCAACGCTTTCGCGTCATACCTTAGGCAAATAATATGTAAGGAATTTCATGATCTCTTTATCTTTCCCTAGACCCAATGGCGTGAGAACCACGGGCGGTGCGGGCCATGTGGCGACCCCTACCAGGGCCCACACTTGAACGACTACGGAGGGAAGTTCGACACAGGGACCATAGGGGCAACGTACAAGGCCGGGGAACGAATTGCTGTCAAAATCCACCTGACAGCGTTCCACTTCGGCTACTTCGTGTTCCATCTGTGTGAGAAGGGAGACCTGTACGGTGACCCTCTACAGGACTGTTTGGACAGGACAATCTTGCCCGTGGTGAAGAACAGCCAGTTAAAGGAGCGGTACTACCCCCAGAAGGGGAAGGGAGTGTACACCCTGAAGGTCCAGCTACCCCCCGGGGTCGCCTGTCAGCACTGCGTTCTGCAGTGGGTCTACCGAGTCGGTGAGATGAAGGATAACTCGTACACTTCTAACCCGAGCAAACACAAATCTGATTAACACCATCAAAAGCAAAACCCTCATATGCATGAAACGTTTAAGATGCAAATGGACACATTTCAGATACACTAAGAAAAGTACATACATATGGAATCGTTTATAATTCACATAGAAAGTCTAACATTTCAAATGCACATGGACAAGTGTCATTTAAGAGATATACAAAATGTATACTTGGTCGCATTGTAGTCTTGACAGAAAGTACACAAGAAAATCACGCACATCTCAGATACACAGATTTACGATTTGGACAAACAATTCTTCAAATGACACATTTCAAATGACATCAACGCATTGAAGATGCATATAAGATTTTGCATGTCACAATTGCATATTTCAGAATTTAAACTAAAATATGTTCACTTTGCCTTGTCGTTAAATATTCAATAGTATGGTTGCAAGGGGTCTAACGAGTAAAATATTAAAAGTAATAATCATTAGTAATAATCAGCACTAGACTAATTTTACCATTTAAACATGTTAACACTTTATCTTAGAATGATGTAACAAGATGTAAGAACATGTCAGTTAATAGTTTGGTTAAAGGTTAATACAACTTACTAAATGTCCAACTTTTGCTTTACCCCTGCAGGAAATAGCTGGGGGTCGGATAAAGAAGGGTCGGGACTCGGGCACGGCCCCCAAGAGCACTTCATCAACTGTGCAGATATCAAGATCCGCCCGCCCAAGAAAGGCAACACCCGTGGCCACGCCCCCATCCACGTGGATTGGTACCGTCGCTTCCTCACCGACTACAACGACGCCCATGTCACTCTTTCTCCAACAACAACATGCGCAACAACCACAACAACTGCCAAGCCTAAGGAAATTGAAAACTTACATCCGTTAATTCCATCTATTGCTAAGTGGATTTCTTTGAATAACAGGCATCACCATCAGATCATAAACTCACCCCCTCGTGTTAAAGACAACAATCAAGTCATCTTAGCCTACGATGCCATCTTGAACAACGGTTTGATAAATCCACATCTACGGCACAAGTTCGGACAAAGTCCTGCCCGGACACTTGAGTTCAACCCGACCGTTAACGACCATTACCATATTCAGCAACCCTATAAGATGCTGCACCAATATCGCAACATGGTTCCCGGTTCAACACCTAAACCATGGAAACTTCAAACAACCGGTACCCAGGAAACACCTTCCAACCAACACAGCAATCAACAACGTTATCACAACCATGCAATAAAACATGAGCCTGTGCTACAACCAAGGCAATACCAGGTAGTTCTACCGCGTGGAGCACCCTTTTTGCCATTAAGACCAACATGGAACCATCATCACAATCAACCTCTAACTCAAAGGTACCCAGAACGCCTCAACAGTTACATAAACCGCCAACAACATATCCAGCAGCCACAACAGTACAACCAAGAGGTGTCGAACAGTCAAGGAAGCTTTATAATTCAACCACAACAATTCAAGCAGCCACTGCCGTACAATCAAGACGTTTCAAACCTCCAAAGAAGCTTTATTATTCAACAACAAAACAAGCAGCCACAACAACCAAAACCAGACGTGACAGAACGCCAAGGCAGTGAAATCGTTCAACAACAATATAGAATTCCAAAACAACCAACAACCGAAGTACCCAGGACAACACCAAAACTACGAATACCGCAGGAAACCAGTTACCAACAGGTCATAGAACCTGCAACTCCATCGGTACCTGTGACGTCAACAACACGTGGTGCGAAACCCACGTGCGAGGCGACGGGGCCGTGGCTGGGTCAGGCTGACATGTCAATCTGGTGTCAGAACAACTGCCCCCAGTTCTGTCCGGCTTCCCACTGCAAGTGTGGATAAATGGTTTTGAACCATACAAAATTGATTTGTCTGAAATGGTTCTATCATTTTGGTTTTGGGAAGACGCCGTTATGGTTGGTAAAGGTATCTTAATGAAGCAACATTTTTCAATTTAGAAATGTTGACTATTAAAATTTTGTTATACTGTGATGTTAAAGGTGTAATGAAATGCAGATAAACGTGCAAACGTTTATTAGCAGCCCCGCCTAAGGACGGGGCTGCTTTCAGTATTTGTGAAGTTTCCGCCGCCGCCGCCGCGTCCGCGCTCATACTAATGGCTATAACATTTTTCTGCTAAGCTTTCCAGAACTTGTATTCATAACTTACTGCTTATACCTTAGGGGGAACGATTTTGACATGGTTACTTTCAAGGTCAAAGGTCAAGGTCACGAGCTATTAAATCACTAAAAAATTCCTTGTAAACGCGATAACTTGAAAAGTTTTTGTGCTATGAAGCTCTAACTTGGTATGTATCATCCTTGGAAGAGTAAAAATTTTTGAAAAGGTTTTCGCTACAATCTGTGCAAGGTCAAGGTCACAGCAAGGTCACTACTTTAGCATGGTTTTGCGAAAATGCTTTATTTTAACAATGAACACTTTTTATCAATAGATGATTGTTATACTCAATGAAAAGTGTTCATTGATTGTGTAACCTTGAAGGTCAAAGGTCAAGGTCATGAGATTTGTGTTATTGCAATGTGCAACTAATTTGGATATAATTTAATCCCATTAAGCTTTTCAGAACTCATGAACATGTATAAGTGTCTACACCTCTGGGGAATTACAATGACATGTTCACTTTCAAGCTCAAAGGTCAAGGTCACGAGCTATTAAATCACAAAAAAATTCCTTGTAAACGCAATAACTTGAACAGTTTTTGAGCTATGAAGCTCTAACTGGGTATGTATCATCCTTGGAAGAGTAAAACAGTTTGAAAAGGTTTTCGCTACAATCTGTCCAAGGTCAAGGTCACAGCAAGGTCACTACTTTAGCATGGTTTTGCGGAAATGCTTTATTTTAACTATGAACACTTTTAATCAATAGATGATTGTTATACTCAATGAAAAGTGAAGGTCAAAGGTCAAGGTCATGAGATTTGTGTTATTGCAATGTGAAACTAATTTGGCTATAACTTATTCCCATTAATCTTTTCAGAACTCATGAACATGTATAAGTGTTTACACATCTGGGGAATTACAATGACATGTTCACTTTCAAGGTCAAAGGTCAATGTCACAGCAAGGTCAACATTTATTGAGAAACTGGATTATTTTAACTTTTAACACTTTATTCGATACATTAATGTTATATTCAATGAAATGTTTTCATTGATTGCCTGACCTTAAGTGTCAAAAGTCAAGGTCACAAGAAAATAGCCAATATGCTGAGGCATGTTGAAGGCGGAACAGGGTAAGGCGAAACCCCAAGTTTCGGGGCTGCTCTGCTTTTGCGGTGTCCCGCAAACGCTAATCTAGTTTACCTACAGTGTTGTTTAAAGAGCGATTATCATACTGATTATGGCGACAAATGTAAAAACCTTCTTGAAAGCCATCTGTTTCCGTTTATGGATGTAAATACCTATTTAGTTTTTATATGACTTCTTTGATTACAACTTTATGCTAAAGGGATCATGTTAAAATCACCCTTCTCCGTTCTCGTTGATTTTCTTTCGGAAATATCTTCCCATGGTTGTTGACACCGAACTTACTGTGGAAAGGTCTGCTTTTCTGAAACTTTATTTAAGTATTAAAAGCAATAAAAGTATAAGCCAAAAACAACAGAACCATGAAGTAATAAACATTAAATATTTAGCAAATATTCATGAATACTGAGGCATATGCATAAAGAACAAAAGCGGAAAGAATAAAGTATTTAGTCGTTTGAAATATTCCAAGTATATAAGCATTAAAGGGGCAGTAGCACGTTTTAAGGGGGATATAAGGTGATGTTTTGAAAATGAAAATTAATGGTTCCAATTGAAAGACAATGTATTTAAACCCATTGGAGCAGTTATAATTCAAATATATAACGTAAAGTTTCCCTTTTTCTTATACAAAATGAATAAAAGTGTAATGAGACTTTTGACACTGTCAACATAATACATTTAGCATCAACTTATTATTATCAGTGAAAAAATTGAAAAATAAAATTATCAAAAAACGTGCTACTGCCCCTTTAACATTAGATGCATTATTGTTGTTTCGGAAGCATTACTATTTGCATTATAGAAGGACCATTTGCCGTTCCATTATGATTGGAACTTTTCTTTTGGCTTTTCAGAGATGATAACATTCTTTGAATTTTTAATGTCACATCAGGACCGGTCACAAATTGAAATTACGCACCGGAAAATCCAAACCGTCAAATTAATTAATGTTGAATGATGATTTATAAAAAAAGAATTTCTGATGCATTTACAGAGTATTTTATTCTCAGTCTTTTTGATGACCAAGGAGCTAGATACTAAAGTACATAAATCTAATTATTTTGATGTACATTTAATTTACTCTACAATAAACCTTTTCATATTCGTTTTGCACAATAAACATTTAATATTACATATATGGCCTTTCAGATCTTCTAAAAAATAGAATATTTTTCAAAATCATAAATTTTTTAATTTGTATTTCATATAAATGTATTTAATAATGTCTACTATCATTTTCCAACATAAAAAAAAGAAGTTTTTCACAACGAAAGAATGTTCTTGTTCGTTAAGCATGATGCTATGTCTAGGAACAAAAAAGTTAAATAAATTTGACTTGAAATTAGGGACAATCATAAATTGCGATATATTGTTCAATAAAAATAATATTGCACTGATTGTATAGCACAATCTGTATTGCGATTGGTTTTGCGATAATATTGCACAGCCCTAGAAATAAACCTAAATACATTGTATTGCGATATATTGGTTTTGCGATAATAATGCACAGCCCTAGAAATAAACCTAAATATTGCGATATATTGGTTTTGCGATAATATTGCACAGCCCTAGAAATAAACCTACATATTGCGATATATTGGTTTTGCGATAATATTGCACAGCCCTAGAAATAAACCTAAATATTGCGATATATTGGTTTTTTCGATAATATTGCACAGCCCTAGAAATAAACCTAAATATTGCGATATATTGGTTTTGCGATAATATTGCACAGCCCTAGAAATAAACCTAAATATCAAAAGTGCTATAATCTATCTAACAGTCCCGAAACAAAATATCAGAAAAGCCCCAAGTAAGTCTATATGGTTAGATAACTGCTGTTTCTGAAAATGAACGGCTTGACTGATTGAGCTCCTCTATTCTAAATACTTTTATTTAGGATATATTTTCATTTCTCAGACAAGATTTGAGTGTACAATAGTGCACTCGTCTTTTAAAACCAAAGGTTTACTATTTTTTTTCATTAAGACAGACTTACGATTCATTTAATTTTGAAGAACGAATCGTTTACCAGAATTTAGATTAAATATTTCATTTTACCTTTTGACCATTTAAGTTGTTGGAATGAGCGCGTGTTACGTTCATATGATTGGTTGGTTGGGTGATTGGTTAGATTATAGATTGGTGATGATTGTCCATTTGTAACGGGTACAAGCGTGATGAGTTCTGGAAGCGCACATAAAAAGTTTGGCGTTTCTTTGTGCAGCAAAGGCTCTTTAGAAGAATACACTACGTGATGTGGTTATCAATGGTGGTATCTAGGTCATTATCCTGGATAACTAACCCATGGTTTGGTTATCAGATAACCACCTAGGGTTGATTATCAGAGAGCAAACATGGACGACAATACGTGAACAGTTGCCTCGGCCCGATACTGCTTTCGCCTTGTATCATCCCTCGGAAAAAAAACTTACCCTTGACGTGATATTGAAACACAATTTGAAATGATTGCTCAAAGTTGCAAAAAAGTTATTTCATAATCATTTATTGTACAATCTAATTCACAAAATTGCAAGGAGCACAATTGAAAGAGCTAATGATACTTTACGATAAAACGTACCTTAAATTCGCCCTGAGTTTACCATAAAACACAGATAAAACATTTTTTGAAGCAGGACACAGCTCTGATTTCCCCACCTCTTTGAATACCATGTGCTTACGATGTTGTGCTGCATCGAGAGTTTGAACGTGAAATTCATGAATTTCGTGCAGCTCAAGGTGAAATAAACAGCATACTTGCAGCCTCACGTAAATTTGTTTGTACTGATACAGTTCATTACGGAAGCCTTTTAGGGCCACGCAATTTCTTGAATTTTCAACAAAAAGATTTGAATTTTCAAGTTAATACAAAAAATTGCGTGGCCCTAAAAGGCTTCCGTAGTTCATAGACTGAATGTCGGTTTAATGTAGGAATATCCTGAGACATTAAACAGATTTTCTGTGACCGATAGTCAATTTGTTTTGGACATATTTCATTTTAATTCAAGATGGAGAATGTTAGTATTTTGAGAACTCACTCAACACAGTTAGTTAGTAAATGTTACTGGTTTAGAATTGTCTGACAACCAAGTCACCAAGAAAGGTCTAAGTTTCCGAATGTGAAAGGGGGATTGCTCGACATAATTAGATGATCTACAACCATGAGGTATAGCATTGCACCTGTGGATAGCCAGAAGCTAAACGGCTAAATTTTATGGTAAATGGATATTTCCTTAAATATCATTGAATAATGCCACAATATTAATATTGTTTGATGCAAATGATGTGTAAACGGTTAAAGGGGTGAGGTTATTAGGAGTTTAACTTCGATTCCTAGAGTAGGCATTGTTGGCCATTATTTTGATTTGATATGCTGATTTTCGGCAAGTGACAAATAATAAATTCATGATTAGCTACTGTCCATGTATATTCGACCTTTAGTTCTTGAAACATTACGACAAATAGAGGGCCAATGTTTTGTCACATTAGCTATTTCTAATAATTTTTGATAAGGAAAAAACATGAACATTAGATGACATGCATCTATCTTTTACATCTAACGCCATTAAATGAACGCACACAGGTGGTTTTGCGCAGTTATTCGCTATTGAAACATTCCTGAAGGGTCCTGCACTCAGCTGAAATTGATTACATCTTCACATTAGTTTTACCCTTGAGCACGTCTATGCCTGCAAGAACCTTTTATTACATATATATGCACGACCTTTTGTTAACCCTCACTCTACCACAGAACCACACGGCCTATATACATGCGTTTCGTTGAAGTCTTCTGGCACCAATGGAGTTAATAAACATGCTCCAAGAAACATAAGTCACATGCAAAAAGATAGTTTGGGATAAAAATCGTTAGAGTTTCAAAAGAAGCATTTAGTTTGCTGTGGAGGAAGACAAGATGGGGCTTGCACGGGTTCTTGTAGTAGTTTTACCCCTGGTATCTATACCCATGTGTGTAGATGCGCATGGGTACCTCCTAGACCCTGCCCAGCGGTCGTCGCTCTGGAGGGTGGGCAAGTCCTCCTTGAGGAACTATAACGACAATGCTTTGAACTGTGGCGGTTTTCATGTAAGTACATGTTGGGTGATGGCTACATTATATGGCATGATAACAGTGAATGAAAATGATGGAAATATCAGAATAAAACATCAGAAATTAACAATTGGATATTTGACATTAATATTAAGATAAATAACTGTGGGAAATCACTCTTATGTTTCTTCTCATCACTGGACAGAAAGTTTGGCAATTCAACTTTAGTGAAACGTACATCACTGAGCCAGAAGAGTTTTGACATATTCATTGACACTTTCTTTCAATTTTTACGTAAACAAACAAGACAGTATTACAGGTGCCTGTCTGACCAATGATAATAACAGAATGTGTAATTTCTACTAAAGACAAAGCATCTTTTCTGATTAGAAATTGATGTGATATTACAACACGTTAAAGTTTTTTCTTTCCTTATCCTTCCAAGAATGACATATTTGCACGTGCAAAAAATACTGGTATATAATCAGAAATACTTCAGGATTCCATGATTTCCTCTTGGGGATTTGTCATTACAAAATGTTACTGTCAAAGGTATTACATATTTCATAATACTAATGAAAAACATTGTTTTACCCTTAATAGGCCATTCGCCATTCACATTTTACTCACTTTGCGGAATCACGCATCACGCATCACACACGAATATGTTCACATGTTATCCCAGCTTAACTTGGCCATTCGTCAAAAGAAGTAAAATAAATCCAAATTCACAAATAACAATGACTTTTTGGATTGTGCATTCGTTTTTTAATACGGTTAGTTTAAAGGGGCAGTAGCACGTTTTTTGATAATTTACATCTTATTTTTTTCACTGATAATTGTAAGTTAATGTTTAATGTATTATTTTGACAGTGTCAAAGCAAAAACCAATCATCCATAGTCAGAGGACAAAGTATGAAGATTCACATAAAATCCATTGGCGGCCATTTTGTGTGAACTCCTTTAATTCATTTTGTGTAAGAAAAAGAATCGCATGACTAAACTTTACGTTATATATTTGAATTATTACTGCTCCGTTTAGTTTAAATACATTGTCTTTCAATTGGAACCATTAATTTTCATTTTCCTGACATCACCTTATATTTCCCCAAAAACGTGCTACTGCCCCTTTAAGAGGATGATATACTTCAAATATGAAATAATGTACATTGTCGTTGTTCAAAAATTTAGTTTTGGTGTCAAATTGTAAAAAGGGTTTCCTACTGAACTATATTTGGAAACGCACTGTTAAAGAAATCCGTTAATAGTATGAAATTCAAATATGGTAATGGATCTTTGTTTAGTTATTTCAACAGAGTTACCGAAAACAGAAGGATGTTTTTAAGTTATGCATTGGGCAACTGTATAGTTCGTTGCCGTCATTACTCATTTTACTCTTTAATGATAACAGGTAATTGTGAAGAATGATATATTTTTATTTAGTTTTGTGTTTCACCCCTGAATAACCAAATTAACTGATTTATGTTTTGTACGAACTATGTGCGCAACGCACAGGCAACCTTTGATGTCTTGTCAACGGAAAAATTCACATAGCGAAGGCTCATTTTCAAGCAGTATCGCTGATTGTACTGATTGTTATTTTCTCCGATTGCAACCAAGCAGGGTACCATGCCAGCAGATGTTCCACGTGTAACAGAGGCTCTTGTTTTAACTCAAAAATATATGTGGGAATAGAAATGTTACCATAAATCTGGAAATATAATGGTTTGATGACATGCAAATAAGAATTTGTTTTGTTAAAAAAACCCACCTTACTTGAAAGTTAGCTACTGTCGTAATTTTTCTCTTACATAGACAATGTTGAGTCACATTACCTGGGCTACACATGTAAAACATATATTATTCAGATTCGGTTATGGGTTTGTATGGGTTTCACAGGATGTTGGAGATAGTAAGGTATTCATGGAACATTTTAAACTAAGACTTTCTGATAATCTTAAGCAATCATGGTCTACTTCTATACAAAACTTCCTCAGATTCTTTTGCTTATAAGGGTTTTAAGTCACTACTAAATGTTGAAGGCTACCTTTCTATGCCATTTTCTCCATTTTTGAAATCTCTATTAGCAAAGTTTAGGTGCAGCAATTTTGGTCTAGGTATAGAGGTAGGAAGGTATAATAATACACAAATGCCTGATAGAATATGCAAGTACTGTAAAGTAAATAACATTAATTGTATAGAAAATGAAATGCATATTCTTTTTTATTGTAAATTATATAAGGGTGCCAGAACTAAGTTTATTACCCCATTATTGTCAAATATTATCAATTTACACACTTTTGTGAATATAATTAATAGCAATAACCATGAAACTATCAAAAATGTCTGTAATTTTTTGCACCAAGTACATAAAATTAGAAAAAACAATGAAATCATAAATATGTAATATCAAATTGCGCATCAAACAAATTGTACAGATTTACTGTATTATGGGCCCTTGGCCTTAAAATATTGAATAAATATGTCTGTCTGTCTGTCTGTCTGTTGAATCACTGTGTAAGTTAAATCACAGAAAAGAAAGTCTACATACAGGTTTTACCCTTAAAAGGCATATTTAGGGATCATGAATGACATATGTTAAAAATATATTCTTCATAGAAAAATCTGTTATTGGTGTCAATATTCATACACGTGAAATCTAGATCTAGAGAAGAGTACAATTCTGTAAATGCATCTGTTGAATGATAAAACATAAATATGCCCCAGATGATGTCAAAAATGAATTCCCCACATAACTTGCTTTACAAATTACATGACCTTTGTATCAATGTACCAATGTTCCTGTCTAATTTTCTCCGAGAGAACCTCGCAGATGTGCAATCAGGGACGTACATTCTTTATAAGTAAACACTAGACTACAGTTTCTGATCCTACTCTTTGTACACAAATCTCGCCATATTTCTTCATATCTCGTTATATCTCGTTCTGATGCATTCACTATAAGGGCGAAATGCCGAGAAGTTTATCAAAATGATTTTTAAAAGAGATGTTGTGAGCGCAGTAAAATCTCAATTTGCCTCAAGCCTAGTTTAATTTCATATGTTGAATGCCATAAATAGGAATGATATACAGGCGAAGATAACTTTAAATGCATAATGTGCACATATTATATCGCCTGGGGAATAACAAGGGGGCTAAGGCTATCAAAAACATCTAACGTTAGTCGTGTAAAACTGCATAGACGGAATCAGTTACACGTTTCATAAAATATGTCCCTAAATGAAAATGATTAGACACCAGTTAAAACTACACGGAAACATTAAGAAAAAAATTGGATGAAAGCCCAGTAAAGGGAGGTTAAAACAATCTCGCTTCGGCCCCCACCTTGTGTCCAGGGTGGGGTAATATCAGAACGTTGGCTCTGGATTTTCGAGCTTATTGACGGGTTGACTCACGACTATTTTCTACTTTTAAGATTATTACCATTCTCTCCCCACAGAGGCAGATCACGTCATGAAATGTTGATACAGCCTCTGTTATATTACGCCGAAATCCGTGGGTTCCGGCAGATTCCCCTGGCGGAAAAAAAATGCACCACGATCCATTTGAATTTCTTTTTCTAATGACAAGGCTTCTTGCATAGAAGGAGTGGTTCATAAACAATGCCTTTGCCTTGATTCAGTAGCAAAAATCGCTGATTGCACAACTAACTGTGATTGCCTCCAATCAGACATCTCCCATTCTATCTCACAAACTCGGCTTAATGCTAAACACGCCATATCATTGATTGATATATGATAATGTATTTTAACCAATCATTAAAATGATTTTCCTGTGATAAAAACGTTTCTGTTCACAGATTCAATGGGGCTTAAGACATGGTAAATGTGGCGCCTGTGGTGACGCTTATGGAATGAAACCCTATCTGCACGATGAGTTGGGCAAATACGACAATGGCATTATCAGCAGAACCTACCGCCAGGGCGAGCCCATCATTATCATCGTGAAGCTTACCGCTGCTCACAAAGGGTACTTTGTCTTTGCCCTTTGTCCTGATGGCAGTTTGAAAGGTGACTCTCTACAGGAGTGTTTTGACGCTTATCCACTTCAGTTGAGTGATGGTTTGTCGTATTCTCTCATGGGTAAATCCGCCGGGCTGCATGCTATATCCGCCACCCTGCCCGCCCACCTGACGTGTGATCACTGTGTCCTACAATGGAAGTATCGAACAGGTAAGGGCTATTATTCTTTCCATAGAGGTTATCTGTTATTTCAATTGAACAAAGTTTTAAATATTATACGCATATATTATTAATCTTTGGGACGAATGAAGAAGATGAAGGCAATATTATTGATATACAACTTTCTCTATGTCGAAACGTCGCAAACTTGAATAAAGAAGTTGTATATCCATGATATTGCCTTCATCTTCTTCATCATCGCAACTTCTAGAATGCCCATCAAAGAAGTTTGGGACGAATGTTCATATGTGATGGTTTGTTTTGTATTTTTGTATTTTCCGTGTAAATGACATGTGGCCTGTGGTCTTCCTTGTCAGACGAAAACTATCTAACTAGAAAGAGGTTTTCGGATCAAATATCATGTCAACCTTAGACCCCAAGTATCGACTCCAAAGCTTTAGCTCGAACGCTGACATTGGGTAAGGGCTGATACAGGATGTTTCATACTGGACAAACAAACTTAAGAATCATAACTTTTTTTATCTCGCCGAATTTGTTAATCAACATGAGGTGACAAGCTTCTAAGATAATGACAGTAACACCATTATTTAGAATTATTTTCCTTCTAGTTACAAAGATGTACATGTGGTACGAACGACTCAACAGTTGTTCGATCAGTGACAAGCAGTATGGCTTTAGAACTAGTATAAATTAGAAATGTTGAGAGTTTTTATTGCCTGTTACATGATCTATATGTCAAAGTCAAGGAGTCAGTATACTTCAAAAGAGCAAACGAAGAGCTTTTCCAACCTGTAGCACTTTGCGGTCCTTGATTTTGACTTCGAAAATGTATTCGAGGTGCTAAAATGTCACGATTTGCCCCTGTATATTAAATTTTGAGACGAGTCCTCTAAAACAGATGGGTAAATATACATGATGGTATACCAAACTGTATTTCAAAACGAAATAATCACCAATTATGTATAATAATTCCTATGATACCAAATCTAGTTAAAACTAGCTGTAATGTTATCGTCCCCTAAGTCCTTACAGCTAGTTTTAACTAGATTGTATGATACCACATAAGGAAGCTAATGGAAGGTGCCTACAGCCTGGGAGCAGTGAGCAGTTCCATCAGGGCATCAAGTTGATGCCTTGTACGCAACGTGCAACTAAACATTTAGCATTTACACTTGGTAACTAGAACGTGTGTGAATGAAGAATGTTTTTTTCAAACCAGGCAACAGTCAAGGCAGTGATGAATCCGGGTCTGGACTTGGGTATGGCCCACAGGAACACTTCATCAACTGTGCAGACATCGCTATCACTCCGTCCGGAGAAACAGCATCAGCAGATACGACCACAACTTCATCAACCACAACAACTTCAACCACAGCAACAACTACGGGCTCAGTGACTAAGACAACATCAACGACCACAACATCTTCAACAAGGACTGTAGGTGATGGTATCAGATGCGTTGGTGCTGGGCCCTGGAAGGGTGACGCTGCCGTTGGTAATTGGTGTGTCATCCAATGTGGACATAATCCCAGCTTCTGTCCATCTTCCCACTGTTCATGTTCTTAAAGGGGCAGCACGATCGGGGTGTTTCGAGGGGAATAGGGGACAGGGTCTGATATATAGTTTCAATACCTAGAGATGGGGTCTTTATATGATTTGAAGTTGGGGGCAAAATGAGATTAGGTGTGAACTTGTAGATTAGACATAGAAAGCATAGTTTGACTTCAAGATGGGAAATATATCATATTTTTAGAGATAGGATCAATATAAGATATCGAATTCGGGTTTGTCTTGAAATGCCATCTTTTTTGAGATTTGGAGATGGACAATTACTGAGATGTTGAGATTTAGTGACTGTGATTTTCAAAAGGATTTTGGATCTTTCCAGAATTAGGTATTGGGAATATCTGGTATTTAATTTTGAAATCAATGGTCTATGTGTAAATGTTACAAACGTTGATCATAGCCATTTCCCCTCGAAATGTCAATACTCCGATCCGATTTTATACTGATGTCAAAAATGATTACATTGATAATTCATTGACTTTCTGTGCATATTACATGGAACTAACATATAATTTAGTAAAGTCGTTTTTATCGGTATTTTAGACAAGAAAATGCTTCAGAGATTACAGAGATTACTTGGGAACACATGACTTGATTAGTTTCTTTAGGGCGAGAATTCAGCTTTCCAGAATTGAACAATACTAAAATATAAAAATGGAATCGTAATTCGTATTTCAAATGCTCATCTAGCATTGAACACTCTGATGTAATTCGAATAAACTAATGTTGATCCCAATTAGAAATCACTAACCATTAAAGAGACACAGAGTATGTTGATAGGATCACATATGTCAAATTTTGAAATCGATGTTAATACATCGGGAACCACTAAATGTTACTGAAAATAAAAAGTTAAAAAGTTAAAGGTCAATCAGTACATTAGAGCGAAAATACGGTCATTTAAAGTCGGGATCTTGATCGAAAACCGGACAATGTGCCTCGAGTGGCGCGCGCAAATTCGCCAAACGTAATTTTGAAACCTTGTCATAAGCTGACAGGAAGATATATTCGATTCGATAGTGTTTATTAGGTATTGTAACTAATAGGTAGATTAATTTGATGCATAATTTTGAATATTAAACGTTTTCTTGATTTTTCCATAAAATCAATCATTTTAGAGATATTATGCATACATGGATATATTTGCAAGTCCAGTGATGAGATATGAACTTCAAACAGCATATTAGATATTTTGTAGCTTATCAAAACCAAATAAAACTTTAAGAAACATACTCTGTGTCACTTTAAGACCGAAAGTAGTTCATTTTCACAACATATAGGCTGCCAATATCACATGTAACCTTCATGTTGACATCGGTATTTTAAAAGGCTATCAGCTGTTCTCGTGACGAATAAAATGTTCATTGAATTGTTTGTTTATTATCTTTTACCATGACGTGACCGAGGAAATCGGACCAAACTGAACCGAGAGCATTTAAGACGTTGATAAATTGTATTCTATGAACGTTAACTTCAAGTTTCGTCTGCCCTGGAAAGGCTATTGTGTCTGTTGATGTTTTATGTGTATCCAGTTTGTGTCTGCTTTGTCCCTGTCTGCTTTGTTAATGACTACTTTGTGTCCATGCATGCAATGAGTGAGTGAGTGAGTGAGTTCATGCTTAAACCACGTATGTTTTTTTCAATTATTATTTGAATCTTAGATCATACATATCATAAGTAATAATAATAGAGAACACAACACAGATGTATAGATTATTGTAAATTAAAACAACTCGTTTGAACGGACCGTACACTGATATTACAGCTTATTTACATACTGTAGATTGCTGCATCAGAGACATACATTTCGAAAATGACACCTTTTTCTTTCCTGTAAACTTAAACATTGGAGAGATGTTAACAAATCTGTCTGAAACAAAATATAGTAATTTGATTATTAATAATTAAAATTTCAAGTTTTTTTTCAAAATATGGAAATAATCGGCAAGGATGCATGTTTTCCTTTTTCCGTGAATTCTAGCGTTCTATATTTACACAAATGCTTTTGCAGCGAGTATAATATTCTTTAAAATACACCAGAATTTGTAAAAATGAGCACAAATCATTGTTTTAACACAGTGAATGTTTATTTGTTTACATATGACATGCACTTTCTGTGGTTATCGCAATGAAGACATTTCTCTCTGAACTTTTCTGTGGTTATCGCAATTAAGTGTACAAAACAGAAGAATTTTTTTTATAGTACTCACGGAAATAGAAATAAAAGGCTTTTTTTGTCGATCACCTCTTTATTTGGAACTAACTGGATATTTGTATTGTAAATATTCATTCACAATAATTAGCCCCAAGTTTTGTTTCAGACAGTTTTTGTAAAATCCCCCGAAATATATGAATTTACAGGAGATAAAACGTGTCATTTTCCCCAAGTTTTGTTTCAGACAGTTTTTGTAAAATCCCCCGAAATATATTAATTTACAGGAGAGAAATACGTGTCATTTTCACGTTTCGAAATTATTTCAGTCGAAATGTATGTTTCTTATGCAAGCTATAGTATGTAAATGATCTGTAATCTAAGTACCGTCCGTTAAAATACATTGTTTAATGTATAATACTTTTAAATCTTGGTCCTCTACTATTCCCATCTTATATGATTTAAAAATTCATAAAATAATTGAAAAAGAACGTGGTTTCCTTTAAGTTTACAGACATAAACACGTTTTACAAACTATTCTTATGAGTTCATTCATAACTTCTGTTGTCAATTGCAGAGTTGCTTAGGTTCCGAAATGTTCTGAAAATATGCAAATTTTGGGCAGTTTTACCTGAACAATTTAAAGTATAGTTTTGCAATGATTTCATAAGGCCTAGTTGAGAAAAATTTAGTCATTTGAACATCTGTAATAATTTCTTACATTTGTCGAGTAGTAAAAATATAAACGCCAAAGGCAAAAGCCATTTTATTTCTATTTCCGTGAGTACTTTAGGGGTGTATCATAAAGGGTTTCATGATTCTAAAAGATGGAATCTGTTAGGTATAAATCATCAGAGCAATAAAATCACCCGTGTTGTGAGGTTCACGTGCAAGTTGCACGTTGATTAAACTGCTTTCGAATTTAGGTTTAAGTAATAGATATACCCACCCTTCCTGAGGTGTATCGGTCATTATCCTATGGGCGGCATATTTTCCTTTGATCTTTTCGCAGTTGTAAATCGTGTACCAAGAAAACTCAAGCTGATATCTATTACGTCACGAAAATATCACCACAGTTATTTCTGACGTCCTGATTCGACAATCATGAAGGAGAGAGGCAGTTTTAGGGCGGAGCTAGCAATATCGGGCCGACGACCTTGAGAAAGTTCAACATTGTTGCATCCTCAAACACGTAGCCGAGATCAAAGGAATGGAAACCGCTCAGGCGACCAAAATATTAACATTACCAGTCACTAAATGAAAAAAATAACAAGCTGACCATAATATGTAATGCAGTGAACAAAATTCAGGTTGAAAAGTACCAACGATTACAGAAATTCATTGGCATCGCGGAAAAATATAGATATATGTCGAACTTTCGAGCTGACATTTCTAATCCAAACTGTTCGGTAATTAAAATCAACCCCCTCCCAAATAAGTATTAAAAAGGTACATAAATAAGTTGGTGAAAAATCAACAATTCTTTTAATATTGATAAGACCACCAGTAATAAATTTTCATTTCACTATAAAATGAAATCCAGTCTGAAAACAAATCAGTGCACGTGTTACCTTATTTCAGTAAATATATGTTGCATATGCCTGCATGGATGAGAGAATGTCTGGTCATCCAAACCCATCAATATTATTCATCGCTACGAAAAAAATAAGGACATTGGGTCATTCGTCGCTGGACGTTCCTTCAGACTAATCTAAAAGGTCATGCAGGGAATGTTGATGTCGGGTGAAAGATCGCAAGACGTTGCCCATTGGATAAAACAGATACATGATTGACACACGGGGTGTATACGAAATATCAGCTTGCTATCACTCACTCGGGGGCTCCGCCCCCTCGTGAGATGATAGCTCGCTGATATTTCGTATACACCCCTTGTGTCATCATGTATCTATTACATATACCTCCTGTTTGAATCGTGAGTCTCCGAGGCGTAGTGTAGCGGAGCCGAGGATCACGATTCAAACAGGAGGTATATTGAGTGATGCACCGAGGGAGGGGTGGGTATATCTGACTTATACCCCACTCCGGTCGAGTTATATTTGACGAAAAAGAGCTATCCACCCTTCTCTATGTATATATGTCTTGACCTAACTATATCAAAAAACTATAATCAATACTCTTCTTATTACGTTATAAAAAATATAAACTGACTTCATTACATTATTACAAATTATAAATTTGGTACAAAGCAGTACTTATACATAGGCTTATATAGGAAAACAAGACAACCTAGACATGACACAACAAAAAAGTACCGCTACCTGTATCAAGCCTCAGTAGCTCAGTCGATAGAGGCGTTGCGTCGCAACATTAAGGTCCCTGGTTCGATTCCCACTTTGGTCGTTAACATTTCTCAAAGATTCGAAATTTTACAACTGCGTTGATTTGCCCAAGTTGAAAATCTCTACACCTGACTTGATGTGGGTGTGCAAAAAAGAATAGATTTATTAGAACAGTTGTGATGTATCGGTCAATAGACCATCAGATAGTAGTGGGGAAGTGGGGTATAAGTAGAATAGACTCCTCAAACGCGTCATTGGTTGTGTACGAGATTTAGTCTTCAGGCTAACGCCCTCAGACTAAACTTCGTGCACAACTAATGACGAGTTTTCGGAATCTATTCTTTACATAATGATCAAGGAAAGGTCATTCAAATATTGATAACGTTTATGTATAAAGTTGTTCATTTACTAATTCATTTACTTGGGGAGATATCACCAGCCTAGTTCGTATCCTGTTATACAGAGACAACATTTTAAAAACTGTATACACTTAGAAATACAAGATATACCCTATGGATTGAAACAATAAAATAAGACCAATGTTTACAACGTAGCAATGTTATATTTGGGGTCACACTATCTTCAATAGTACAGTTTCTTGTACCTTTTTCGGGCCGAGTCCCATCCGAGATTCTCCCATCCGAGATTCGAACCCACACCCTCAGAGTCCGGCAACACCGCCAGCAATGACCATACCAACAGCTAACTAACTCGCCCGTTTGGCCATCCACAAAAAAGGAGGTGCAACAAGCGGTAGTTAAGCTGTTGTTACATTCATTACCCCTCTGATAGATGTCAATGGCACATCTCTTAAAGCTGAATGTATTAGAGATAAATGCCATTTAGATAGTGAACAGATGTAACAATGTTATATTTGGGATCACACTATCTTGAATAGTACAGATTCTTGTATGTATGGATGTATGTATGCTCGTAAGCCTGTATGTTTGTAAATATGTATTGATATGGATTATTGTGAGGTGTGTGTGTGGGTGTGTTTAATTTATTTATTTCTTTTATTTTATTTTTTTCTCTTCATTTATATGTATTACAGTGTTATATGTGATCCTAATGTATTGTCTCTTGTAGCCTTTTTGGCGGCTTTTACATTTTTAATGTATGCAATATTGAAATATTTTTGAATGTAAGGGATGAGACAAAAATAAACAATTTCTCTCTCTCTCTCTGTATTAGAGATAAATGCCATTTAGATAGTGAACAGATGTAACAATGTTATATTTGGGATCACACTATCTTGAATAGTACAGATTCTTGTACCTTTTCGGGCCGAGTCCCATGCGGGATTCGAACCCACATCCCACAACCGCATGGGACTCGGCCCGAAAAAGTACACGAATCTGTACTATTCACGATGGTGTGACCCCCAAAAAAGCATTGTTCACTATCTAAATGGTCTTTATCTCTAATAATCTTTACAACGACAAAACATAAGTAGATGATGGAAATTGTCATTTTTATTTGGGTCCGTGAAAAAAACACTATTTCCATCATCTTTGACAGAACAAAAGACTCATGAATTAAAGGGGCAGTAGCACGTTTTTTGATAAATTTATATTTTAAAATTTTCACTGATAAAAAAGCCAATCATCCATAGTCAGAGGACAACGTATGAAGATTCACATAAAATACATTGGCGGCCATTTTTGTGAACACCTTTAATTCATTTTGTGTAAGAAAAAGGAATCGCATGGTTAAACTCTACGTTAAATATTTGAATTATTACTGCCCCATTTAGTTAAAATATATTGTCCTTCAATTGGAACCATTTTCCTGACATCATCTTATATTCCCCCTAAAACGTGCTACTGCCCCTTTAAGGCTGAAATATTGTTACATATTGGAATTTTAATATCATTAATTAATTATTAAATTATCAAGACTTGATGACTCTGTGGCAAACCATAAGGAGGATATTGGGGACCATGCCCATAAACTTATGTTAGTTTTCTACAGAAAAAGAATACTCGTAGGTTAAAACTTGTTCAAATGTAACAATGCTATGACCAACGATGATTATTCACTGACATTCGATATACTCAACATGCTTAGATATATGACATGTATATTTTCCAAAAACCTGATGAAATTCAAAGCCAATGGCTGATTTTTAAATTTTCATCTTATTAAATGTTGTGGAGGGGAGGGGGTGTTGTGAAAGCCCCCAAAGTTGCTACTCTCCCGTCAATTATGTCGATTAAAATGATAACTTATTTGTTTCTCATAAAAAGGGCGAAAATTTGATATATAATATTTGTTCTGTTATTGTAGCTGATTTTTGCTAACGTATGTTAAATGAAAAAAAAATATATACAAGAGTTCATTTTCTGCCGATTGGTTTCGAACTCCTGTTTCCAAACCACCAACAAGCACAAAAATATCGATTATGAAACACAACATTGCGGTAGATTATCTCCCTTTCTCTATTGGTCGTGGCTTGAGCAATGCTGTTATCAATCTATACTACACACCGAGTGATGTTAGCATCAGCTGTCAATCACCCAGTCTAGATCGTGAAAGTACACTTCTCGTGAAAGCACGGACTTTCCGTGAGGCGAGAAACGGGTGGGAAATAGAGCGGATCGGTGAAATTGAAGTTGAACGAGGAATTGCCTTATATAGTCTTAAATTACGTAAGCAAAACATGTATTAAGCCATTGGATAACTAATGAGTGGTTGACAGGAAGGTCAGTATGAATATTTATCATTTGTTTACCCAAGTAGTCATGTGTCTCTGTGTACAAAATACAATGGTGTGTCTTTCTTCGTGTACTATATATAGCGGCAAACACGAGAGGTATGCATACTTAACGAGTGAATGAGAACGGGTCAGTCTTTATTCCGGTAACCTGGTAACTTTTCTGACGGTAATCAGTTCTACAGCTAGCAACGTTTGTATTCTTTTTTCTGGTAGGCTATTCAAATACACATGGAAAACTTCCCAGCTTACGGGATTTCATTGCTACCTACTGTGAGAATTAATCGTAAAGCGAACCGTACATTTATTTCCCTTATATATATACTTGTGGGATAATGATATACATTATGTCAATCAAGTTAGAATTCATTGGGATAGAACGATAAACAATTGAACGTTTATTTCTATTCTTTTATGATATAAAACGAGGTCTATTTGGAACATATTATCACTAAGCCAATCTAAATAAATTTAGATCAACAGTATGACCTAATATAAAACCTGTTGATCTAAATTTATTTATATTTTCACTAAGCGTAAGTACAAATGATAAAGTATTTGAATAAACAGGAGTATCAGCTTGATTTACGTTCCAAAATATTAAATCGACCTCTTTAGGCAGTCCAAATTGAATGCATTATTTGAAAATATGTTCCCGATATAACACATGAAACTTTGCACATTGGATTGAGAAGAGGAAACCGTACATATGCTATTCTTTACTGGTGTACCACTTGATTTATTCAATTTGCGTGCTTATTCACCAAGCCAGATTACATGAACAAGTAAAACCATGTTACAAATGACACGTTAAACTTCGTCGAGTCATAATGTGCATACAAGCGACATGGTGAGCTTTTTGTGTATTTTATATGGGATATTTATATATACATTTTGTAAACAACAATGTGTTGTATAAACAGTACGTCATTCAAAATTTCTATACAGCCTACTCTTATTTGTTAGATATACCTGCAGTTGACAATTTCAGTATTTTGGCGCTAACGGGGTTAACTTTGACCAGTAGATGTAATTCAACATTTGTTTGCCTTTTAAATTTGGTTATGGCCTTCCATTTTAACTCAATTGGCCACAATGCCTGTCATTTTCGTGCAATTGGTAATCAAGTTATTGAACATTCAAGAGAAGAATTGTATATTGTAGTTTGTATTTGTTAATGTCAAAATGCTCACTGTACATGATTTGTCAACATGATCGTTTCTATAATTACATAGTGTGAACATACTCCGTTTAACTAAACAATTTTACAATTCTGGTAATAGAGTACTGTATCAATATATTATGAAAGTTGGTGTTAAACGGGTTTGTCAAGTCCATTTCACAACACTAACTGGGAATGTACGTTTGTCAATATCATTCACTTACACCGGCTATTGTATTCAAGACGAACTCGAGGTCGCTGTTCAAGTTGTCTAAGTGTTCACTGATGCGTACACGCCGTGAAGCTTTCATAATGGATGATTTGTAGACTAACATTTAGTCTCTGAAAAAAAAGAGTTCTTTACTAACTTTATTATTTTGATTTTTATTTAAAAAGAAAGAAAAAGGAGCCCTGAAAAAAAACTTAATTTCTGAAAAAGCTGAGGCATCTAGACTTGCCCAAATTTCCTAGACTTAAGAAGGCTCTTTTCATATATTAGGCTTTAGGGTCTGGATAACAGACTAAATGATATGGTCTCGCTTGGCTGACAGCTGTTTTGCAATATGGCCTCGGATAAACGCAACAGAACGTTTGAAAAAAGTGTTAGGGCCGATGTATATCTATATATTCAATTTACTAATAGCAAGTTTCAACTTAATCTGAAAAGGGTTTAAAAACAATTAAAATCTATTTTTGATACTTTTTAATCGTCGTTTAATTAAAAAACCTTTATAAAAAGAGTTCCACGAGCTGCAAAGTGGCACCATGATTAAAACGCGTACACATTCAAAACTATGATGATAATTATTAATTTTGATTTGAAGTTTATTTTATTTACCACCTTATATTTACAAAAGAACCTTGTTTTGCTTGTTCTAAAAGAACCACTCAGTGATTCCCATGATGTATTGTTTGAATTTGATTCTGAATGTAGTGTGGTGAAATAAATTCAACACATCTCAATAATTCATTCCAAAATGACAAATACGATAAATACTCCTTTTCCACAAAAAAGTTAAAAAAACAACATATTATATGTGCAGAGTCGTAGGAAAAAGTCCAGTTACAATGGGTGCAAATTTAAGACCTATCATACGTTGTATATCTACTAGCAGTCCGCCTCGCTGCTTGAAGTAAGTTACTATACGTTTACAAAGTGGCGTGTTTTCGAGTTAAAAAAATTATAAGTCTTAAACATAAACTTTTCAACACATGTCGGTTCTCTCGATCAAATGGCGTCATTGCTTGGCCAAATTAAACTCACGGAGTGGCGCTTTAATGGCCGCTATATCAGCTATTTGAAACCGGATACAAGCAGTTTCATTACTACAAGAGTTAATTAACACCACGTGTTGTTCGTGAGATACAGTTGAACTGTTATAATAATTGTATCACATTATCGTCGACGAAAATACTATTGCCAGATACATTGCTGATAAAGAAATTATTACTTTCATATTTTAGATCATGGAAGGAAATCTAATTAAGTTGATACTATCACAGAGAAAAAAAGGATTGTAACTGTTTAAGTTAATCATTCTGCGCAGCATGTATATAATTTATTCCGTTGATAACTACAAGAGATAATATACATGCTCTTTGATTTTTTTTAGTAACGCTCTTTTCTTCAAAATAAATTTTGGAATGAATTGATTGGACGAATATCGGCTGTTGAAATTTACAACAGTTTATCAAGTGCTAAATTATCATAAACACTGAACAAATGGACGACGGTAACTAATTTTCAATTTATTTTCAATAACTACAATACGGTGTTAGTTATATTTAATAATTACTATTGGAATGATAATTAAAGGGATTGAAATTTAATTTCTCAGGTTGACTTGCCAATTGCTATTAGAATTCGTGAATTATCTACATTAACTTTAAAGGGGCAGTAGCACGTTTTTTGATAATTTTATATTCTAAAATGTTCACTGATAATTGAAAGTTAATGCTCAATGTATTATTTGAAGTTTAAAAAATCTCATTACACAAGCCAATCATCCGTAGTCAGATGACAAAGTATGAAGATTCACATAAATCCATTGGCGGCCATTTTGTGTGAACACCTCTAATTCATTTTGTGTAAGAAAGAGGAATCGTATGGCTAAACTTTACATTATATATTGCTCCATTTAGTTTAAATACATTGTCTTTCAATTGGAACCATTAATTTTCATTTTCCTGACATCATCTTATATTTCGCCTAAAAGCGTGCTACTGCTCCTTTAACTCGGTAAGCTCAAAATGAGCTGAATGAAGACATCTGTCACATGTTGCCACACTTGTTATTATTAACTAGCTGATGTTAATCAAAGTTTATACAAATTGAAGCTAAATAATACACGATATTGTAACATTTTCCCTTGGCGAAAAATAATTTACCATACATGTACTTAGAATTGGATACTTAAATGTTAAAATAAAAAAATTTATAATTTAAAGAATTAAAGTCTTAGTATTATGCCACCAAATCGAAGCCAAAAATACAACTGATTATTGTAACATTTTCACTTGGCTAAAATAATTTGCCATACATGTACTTAGAAATGGATACTTAAATGTTAAATAAGAAGTTTGAAAGCTTAAAGTCTTGAAGTTTAAGTGTTGCAGCCTCCTTCAAATTAATATGGCGCCTTTGCGTCTTGCGCTAGATCAGAAATCTGAAGTCTACAAGCACCTTTTGGTTGTCTGCAAATAAATCTAGGGGCGTTTGATCTTGAGGTCAATGATGGGTATAAAACATCAGAACAATTAATGTTTCATCTTAGGAGTGGGGTGTTCAAGGTATGGTTCAGGAGGGAACTTGGGGTGTAGTGGCGGCCGTGGTAATGAGTTAGATCCTCCAACTAAATGATATCCCTTCTGCGTGTCATTCGCCCAGATTTCACATCTTGATTTCATTAACAATTCCCAGTGTAAAAAGTAAAACTTATCATTTTACTGAGAATTGTAAGGAATGTCAACCATTCTGACTTTTTTCTTTTACGAAAACTATGCCATTATGACCGAGATATCCTTCTATGAGGTCGCAATCATATCGCGGGGCGGCGGGGGTCTAATAAATAGCCTTGGGTGTCACAATTTACAATTTTACCTATAATTACTATGCATGCAGAACATAATTTGTAAGCATATCATACATATACAATGTATGTGAGTAAATATTATTAAATACCTTTGTCTTAAAAGGGCGATATATTCTGTAGAGGTACAAGTATATGTATTCATCTAAACCTGCGTTTTTAGTAGTTATGTTTCGGGCTTGAGTGCCAACAATGTAAAACTTATGCGTATCACAATCTGTAGGCGGGACCATTAGGAGTTATCACCAACTCCTCACCGTGTAGAGCTTTCCAAACAACAATTAACCAATATATCTGTTCCAGAGCGCGAGAGAGGAGTGTGCACTGAAGGACTCTGACACCCGATAGCGCACTACAGCTGGAGGACAACTCTCGTCTTCAGTGTGGCCTCGTCTCTCACCGCAACATGGCTGTCTCACTTCTCCTGGCCCTGTCTCTCGTCCCACTTGCGGTCTCTCATCCCCAGTGCTTGGACTTCAGACCACCATTTACCACATCAGGATCAGGTCTCTTCTGTTCTCAATATGCAGAATTCGGATGCTGCACAAGGGATGACCATCACCGACTTGAAGAAAGGTTTGCCCAAATTGAGAGGATGCTTCCATCCCAGTGGGACACATGTGGTGAGTTTGCTAGAGAACTCATGTGTCAGAAGTGCTCGCCCTACGCGGCTCACATCTACGACGCCGAGGCCACACGGAGTCCCCGCAAGTTCCCAGGTCTGTGTAGGAGTTACTGTCGGAGTGTGTATGATTCCTGTCGAGCTGTTATCCAGTTCATAGACTCAGACCTCCCTGACAGTCCGTCCTTCTATCAGAGAGAAGACTTCTGCAGCATGGTTTCCATCCCCTCCGACAATGACTATTGTTTCCCCGAGCTTCTCGCGAACCCGATCTTCCAGGAACAACTGAACAACACTCAGATCACTGGGGAGGGATGTCTATGTCTGGAGGAGGAGGTGGCGGACATGCGGAACCCTATTGTAGCAGTACATGCCGGGGACGGATCGGGTCGTCTCTTTATAGGGGAACAGTTAGGCTTCGTGCACATCTACTATCCTAGGAATAAGACTGGTCTCCACACACCTTACCTGGACATAACCAGCCGCGTTAAGACCAGCAGCAGCCGGGGCGACGAGAGGGGCTTCTTCTCTATAGTCTTTCACCCCCAGTACTCTGAGAATGGGAGGTTCTTTGTGTACTATTCCACATTCCTTGAAGATGATGACCCCGACTGGATCTATGGAGAGGATATTGACATCGACCATAAAATTCGGATCAGTGAGTTCCGTGTTTCTGAGAACAACCCCAATGTTGCTGACCTGAACTCTGAGAATATTCTCCTGGAGGTTATGGAACCGTACTGGAACCACAATGGTGGCGAGGTGACGTTTTAACCAATATAAATCATAAACTGAGTTATTTCTGAACAATCTTTCAATTTTCAATAAATATAGCTTCTTTGGACATATGTTAGAAAATACCGTGTTTAAAAGATTTAGAAACTTATATCTAATTGCGAATTTATACATAAAACTTTTAGCAACTTCAATAAAGTCAACTCTAATTATTGCCTCATATAGCATTATGAAACGAGGTTTACAATGTACTACGTAAAAGGTATATTTGGATATTTAATTTTTAATATTGCAATCTTAAATCCTCTAAATTATTTTTATCTTTTAAACCATTCGTTGAATAAGGAAAAGGCGAAATTTGCAAATTGTCTGTCCCGTGAATTGCAGATATAAGTGTGTGACATACATGAAACTAACCATATGGCTCTTTAAATTAATTGCCAGCGATGAAGGTAGACATTTCTGTCACTCTATATTGCAGCTCAAGTTCGGTGATGACGGTTACCTATATATCTTCGTGGGGGATGGAGGCGCGGGGGGAGACCCGAACAACTTTGCTCAAAATAAGTGAGTTCATTTCATCATTATTTCATCATGTCTTTATGTTTTCATTCAATTTGTTAACATTCATTCAGTGCGTGATTTGAACGTAGATCGTATGTATAAGATCAATACTTATTAAGAGATCATTTGCAAAGCCTCACAGCATCTTATATTTTTCAACGACGAAGCCGTTTGATGCCGCTGAAATAATGAAAAACACAGATGTAAAATTAAACATTATTAAGAGCATTTAAATGTGTGACAGAAAAACACTGGTGGAAATAAGTCACCGATATAATAATCATGTATGAAACCAGATAGATATAATGTAATTTGGAAATGACATTATCTCCTCAGGTCAGTTCACCTGGGCAAGATACTGCGTGTGGATGTAGACTCCCCCTCTGACGGCCCCTACTCTATACCCCCGGACAACCCCTTCCTCGACGAACCGGACACCAAGCCCGAGATCTTTGCATACGGCGTGCGTAACATCTGGCGATGCGGGAAGGACAGGGGAGACAGAGCCACAGGTTTGAATTTAAACTATCGTGGTGCCGTAGGACGAAGGTTAAAATTCGAATAGGGACGAATTCATTTGTTTAAAACTTCTCCATAAGCTTTCGGACCGTTACGACTGGTTTCTAGTCAGTTGACGTCGTTATTTGTCCGAAGAAATTACGTAACGATCTCACGAACAGTTGTCAGCAAGGTTGTCAGGAACCTCCGTTGGGAGGGAATAAATGTTACTCTTTTTTTATGTTACTGTTAGATGAAGAAAATCAAGTTAACATGAGTCTTTAGCGTATAATGGCCCTCGAGAATAATGAACTTGATTCTCTCATCAAGGTGAAGGTCGGGGTCGAATTCTGTGTGGAGATGTCGGCCAATCAGCGTTCGAGGAACTGAATCTGGTAAAGAAGGGAGCTAACTACGGTTGGAGAGCGAGAGAGGGATTTCAGTGTTATGACGAGGACATGTGCGGGAACATAGGTCAGTTAAGCATTCATCATTTAACAAAATAAATCTTCGTTCAAAAGTAACCTCAAAAAAAACCCCGGAAAATGGTGAAAAGTAACGATCGTACGAATAACTCAAGATAATATGGAGGATAATCCAGATTTATTGTTTTTGGTCATGGAATTTTGTTGTTGATTTAAAGCTATAAATTCTTTCTTATTTTTCTTCATATTTTTTATTAATGTGTAGACACCAAGACAATTCTGAGAAGTTATATAAATAAAGACACAAGATATTTGAGTATGAACATTGTTGCACCTGGTTGACACCTGTTTTTTTCTGTAACTGTCGTCATAAAACTAAATGCTGTTCGATTGAAAAGGATGTCAATTTTAAAGCGTTTGGTTTAGGTTTAACTATCTTTAAACACTCTCAGCTCCGCAGTTCTTCAGTAATTAATCAGATGCCATCATGCTCCCTGCTGAACTCTATAAGTTGTATGTGATGCCATTGGTTCCATCCCATACTTCGTTTCAAAGGAGAGTTCTGAATGTACCTATGTATGTATGTATATAATAATGATCTTAATGCTCATGTACCACCGTTGGTGGATATTGAGAAATAAAATCTTGAAACCTAATAAACTCTTATGTGTTCAGATGGTTGTAGAATATTGGAAGAAATCTAGAAGAATGGTGTTGGATTATTTTCTTCCAGGTGTATACTTAGACAATACAACTACCTTTTACCTATTTCCCAGGTGAGGAGGAGCTTCCTGTATACGCCTACCCCCACTCGCAGGGCAAGTCCATTACTGGAGGGGTCTTCTACAGGGGGTGTGAAAGTCCCGCTCTCAATGGCCAGTACATCTATGCTGATTACATGAATGGGTATGGTACCCATTGTGCGATTACTGCCATGCGCATTGAAAAATGGGCTAATTCCATATAACACTTGGTTCAACAAAACGTTATAATCAGTAAAAATAAAGTTAATGATTTTCTAATTCTATATCTATTTCTTTTGAGAAAAAATAATTTTGATTTTCAGTAAATTGTTCAGCATAGTTCAAGTTAGTCCTGACGAATGGAAGAACAAGGAAGTCGTTATGTGCGGGTCTGATCTGTGTTTGAACGGTCTCATTGGTCAATACGCCCGTTACGTCATTTCCTTTGGAGAAGATGAAGAAGGTACGACAGTAACTATATAATTGAAAGTCTCCCCAAAGTAAGTTTAACACTTGGATAAGGGTTTGTTGGAGTTTTTTTAACATTTTGAAATCTGTTATTAAATGAGTCCGTAGAAAGTTTTGTGTAACCATGTGTTCCTATACTCTTCATATATCATACTAAACATTTTCATAAGGAAACATTGTACTCCAATTAACTTCTTTAAATGTTGCTACGTAGCAAGCAACCAATGGAAGTATTAGCTATTTTTTTTTAATCGGCAAGCCAAGTGAATAGTTGTTGTCAGGTGTTCTGAGGGATCACGTCAGTCTGTCATCGAGACTCTAAAGCAAAAATATTTAATTGATGACCAACAAAGTCTAGAAAAGTATAGCAAGTCTAGATCGCTCAGCTTTAGGAAGCTTCTGAAGTTAAAGCATCTTCTGGGCTCCATTTTGTTATAATACACGATTTGTTTAAAAATATTGTCAATATTGAAAAAAATACTTCTGAGACTAAATGTTAGTCTAGGGTCAAGTAAATATCCAAGAACATGAATATTTCATTCTCCCTTACAGTATCTAAATACCTCGATTAAATGTCATGGGATAAAACACAAATTATAACCGTGATATCTCCGTCTCTCCGATTGTACCATTCCCTGTGTATCGTTTCTTTGCAGGAGAAATATACCTGCTTTCCACGGGAACTGAATCGGCAACTGCAAGAGCAGGGGCAGTTTATAAGATAGTGGACCCTGCAAGGTATGAATAAATCCAAAAAGACCATAATTAATCACATACTATTATGATCTATCATATTACTAATAATAAGCGCATATATTATTTTAAATGTCATCTTTATTTTGAAATTATTGATTTGATATATGCGTGAGTTATTTTATCTTTTCCTTAAGGGTGTTAATTTCGGCATTATTGAAAAGTCTGCTCGATGTCCGCGGGTAATGCCCACGAGAGAGGAGGGCATACTTTTCAATAATGCTCGCGGGTCATGATTTATCGAACTTATAAACCGACAATAAAAAGTGGAAATTGCTCGGGTAAGAGCGCACTATTGACATAAATGCCCGGGGCAGAGGGCATTATCAAGGTAATCGCCCGGGCCAGAGGGACGTAATCAGACCGAAGGGAAATTACGAAAAATAGTGTCCCGGAAGAGCAATAGAGTGACGTCACTGGATATTTATACCCATTTATGAAATTATTGTAAACGTGAATATATATATTTAATATCGGACATTTACGTGAGGAAATCGATATATATATTTACACATAATGCCAATTTTATTCAACACCTCTACTCAAAATAACTTACGTGTCTATGTTCTGGGTTACTGACGATGAAGGTGATCTATATCCACATGATACACAGGTAAAGATTCACTGTTTAAGTACTGAAAGTAAACCTCGACATTGATAGAATGATGATATATTTCAGACGCGGAGACCCGTCCGAGTGCCAGCACGCGCATAAAGGAGACCGGGTTGACATAGACGGGTACACTAGATGTGGGTATAGTCTATTTGTCTACATTCTCATCTGTCTATTCTATTTTGACATTCATCATTGCAAATGGCCCATGCCATCTAGTTAAAACTAGCTGTAATGTAGTCGCCCCTAAGTCCTCACGTTATATCTAGCTACTAACCCACCTGATCCGTGTCGCGCATGCGCGGAAATCAACCAATGGAAAAAGAACTGGCTGATCTCTTTGAATTGGGCTTCGTTAGGATTTATATTGCATTTTACACATTATGAGCATAAATAATTAATATCAATGATTTAATGTATGACTTATTGGACATAAACTAGTTTTAACTAGATTGATTGCCCATGCTTTTTCAAATCTATCATGGAACAAACAAGTCATATACATATTTCCTTAACTAGAATCATTGAAAAGTGTTTACACTAAAATGGTTGCTTAAAGTTTTCCCTTTTCATTTTCATAAGACTACGGATACAGTACTTAGACGTTTTCCCCTCTGGAGCAATTTTATTTTGCATCAAGGATTATTCATAATGACATTTTTATGATAAACACGTGCTGTAGTGCCTATCATCATGGACTATGAGTGTAGTTGTACGATTATGATCCTGACTACGATTTATGTATATGACTATGACGTTCACAAAAATGAATCATTGATTAATTAACATTCAAATTATTTCGTTGATTCGGATTTTATACTAACTTAAATTTTTGATTTGCTTGCTTAGTAGATATAGGTTTGACAAAGTTATGATTTTGGTTTATGCAATAATTGAACATCTTTTTTTTAATTTTCAGCTTCATATAATGTCAACAGCGCCTCCAATGTGCGCGTAAGATACTCCCGGACATGCGCAATGGCTGTAACATTAATGTGTGTCGTCATGGCAGTGAGGCACTGATGACAAAGGTTCCATCTCATATATTGACGATCTTTCTTGGGGCTTGGGGCTGAACATCAGATACAATACACCTGGAAGAAAGTATTGGACCACCATCCTTGATTTGGTTTGAGATGTTTTGACTGTATCTCATCATTTATTGTTTAACAACATTGGTTAATGATTTAACTTTTGGCACTTACACAATTTTAAAACATTTAATGGGTTTTCCAACTGCATCCTGTCTCAGGTTACGAACGTTACGCTAACTCCACTATTCTGTACCCTCGGCTCAGAAGCTAGATTTGCTCGCGCTTTTGCTTGGCTATATCCCAAGTCGGGCCGCGCGAGCGAATCTAGCTTCTGAGCCCAGGTTACAGATTAGTGGAGTTGGCGTAAAGTTCGTACCTTGAGACAGGATGCGACAACTGGGCCATTTCGACCGATTTTGGACCTGTAACCATCCTCGATTATCAAAGGCTAAATGATCCGGCATTCGAACTCTCATCCCTCGGACTTTTTCATCGGGTAAATTTGTAATATAGTGTAGAGCATGGTAACATTCGACCATGGGTAGCAGGGGCTGATCTGTAACAGGGCCAAAATCAAAATGTGAACAAAATAACTTCGCTTACAGCGCATCCTCAGGGACTTGACCTGAGAAAATAAAAACTAAACTAGCCATCTGATTGGACGATAGGTAGGAGCTCAGAGCCTGGCTGTCGTGGCTTCAAACACTTTCGTCACTAAGGTAGCCTTAGCGCTATGTTAAAATATAACCAGAGCTTAATGAAAGAAAGTTATTTGAGGCCCTCTAGGCAATTCGAAGCAAAGGCGTATTCAATATATAGGTCCGGAAATCTGAGTAAGAATTTTAAAATTGCGATTTAGAATAACGGTGTACAGTATCTTTACACGGGGTCCCGGATGATGCAATTGTTAAGGGGCAGCCTCAAAGTACACAAGAGCTACGTAAAAAAGTTGTATATAGTATGTAATATGTGGTGTATCCCTGTTTGTAAACTTATGGTCGTCACAATCAAGATTTTAAGTGATGAACGTATGTAATTAAGACATACACTGTTATATCGACTCCATTGAATACCCAGGGAGGAATATCTTTAGTCTATCTAACAACCCTTGAGAAAATATTTTTAAGACCCACCCATGTCTAGTTCACCGATGTTTCAGGAAAATGAACAGCTTCAGAGGGCTCCTTTCTCCTTTTATATTAAATAGTTAAAATAAGATATATTTTCATTTAGTCTAGAGTATCTTGTACAGTTTCTGTATCAAGTTGATATGATGATCAAAAAGGAAAACAAAATTTCATGACTAATCAACTTCTGTATTCTGTTAAAACGACATTTCGACGTAGATCCTTTTCGTCACTAGCGTTACAGCTGCATTAGGATCTATGTCGAACGTCGCTTTCACAGAACAAAGAAGTTGTTTATCCATATCACATTTCCCGTATTTATCATCTTATACAGATATTAAAGGGGCAGAAGCATATTTTTAGCAAGAATATAAGGTGATGTCAGGAAAATGAAAATAAATGGTTCCAATTAAAAGACAATGTATTTGAACTAAATGAAGCAGCAATAAATCAAATGTATAATATCAGTTCAGTCATGCGATTCCTTTTTATTACACAAATGAATTAAAGAAAACTTGAAAATATAAAATTTTCAAAAAACCTGCCCCTTTAAACAACAGTTTGCTTCCTTTTATTTCAAGTTATTCAGAAATTATGATTTTTCAGAAGATGAATGATAGCGGTTTCTATTACATTGGTAAAGATATTAATTTAAGGGAACCTCATACTTTATGAACACATTTAGCTTTGACACCATCAATAGTCCCAGAAAGGTTTGTTTGTACTGGATGTACTAGGAGTTGCATTATCTCCTGATAGAAGTTTAAAAGAAAAACACTTTTACGTATACACTTCACTTCATGAAACCCATCTTCCGCACGCATCGGGCGAGAAATGCATTTACAAGAATATGAATTTCTTGTAAATGCATATCTCGCCCGACGCGTGCGGAAGATGCATGAAACCATGTAATGAGAGATGTATTTTCTTACAAAATATCTGAAAATATTTCAATTTGTTTTGTACAAATAAGTTTTTTCAATGTGAATATTGAAATATTTAGTGCCTTGAAGTTATGAAAGTGGAGGTGGACACTTAGAACTAGGTAACAGTGAATGACAACGAAACAGTGTCAAAATATACAATATCCTGTTCTTTTGTGATTGAGTTTCAACGGCAGTTACATTTGCATGACGTCAATTCATGATTTATATTTTTGAAATAACTTTTGTATATTTGTGTTACAATATTTCCAAATACATAATAATCATTAGTTTGCCGTCGAAGCTAAAAGCTCTATTTGTCGTAATCTCTGTTTAATCAGTGCAATATACAAGCGTTTTGAAATCCAATTGAAGTTAAGAGCTGCAACTTGAAATCCAATTGAAATTAAGAGCTGCAACTTGAAATCCAATTTAAATTAAGATCTGCAACTTGAAATCCAATGAATATTAAGAGCTGCAAGTTGAAATATATTCAGGTTTATGTAAACAGCTTAACATATATCGTATATGTAACAATAAAAAGGATGAATAAATACGTTTCTGATAAGATAACAAGTAATAGATGAATTCATTGACAAATAGATGAAATATCAATAAAAGTCCAATATCTCAATATATTTTGTCAAGTTAAAGGAAGGTGGACTTAAAGTAAACATATGATTCTATGCACTTTATTTGGCAGCAATGGAAGGAATGTTAAATTATATTATTCAAGAGGATGATATATACTGCTTAAACCTATTTCCATTTTATTTTATTGCTCAATATTCGCTCACAGGGGAATTATTTTAAAATACATCGCCTTTATTATAATTTTCAATATTTATGTTCGCCAGGACGAATACTTTATGTTTAAATGATTGTTTCAAATGAATTTATAAAATAAAATATACATATATGTAAACTTTTTTGTTTGTTTTTTATGCCCCCGAATCGGAGATTCCGGGGGTATATTGTTTTTCACCTGTCCGTCTGTCCGTCCGTCCGTCTGTCCGTTTGTCCACAAAAACTTAAACCTTGGTCATAACTTTTGATTGGTCAGAGCTAGGTCTTTGTACTTGACATATGGATCCCTTGTGATGAGACCTTTCAGATGACACCATGACATTTGACCTTGTGACCTTGACCTTGACACAAACACATCTTGTTTCATCTTGTGCTCATCAACTCATCACGACTCGTCCGTTCGTCTGTCTGTAAACGTTTGCATTTTCGACTTCTTCTCCAGAACCAAAGGGCGTAGAAAGCTGAAATCTTTTGTTGACTCCTTGACTAGTCAGGGTTATAATTTGTAACCTCAGTGACCTTGTGACTCCTAAAAAGGACCACAGGAGCCACGCCTTTAAAACCTGTTTTCGTCTTCTTCTCCAGAACCAAAAGGTGTAAAAAGCTGAAATCTTGTGTACAGACTCCTTGACTAGTAAGGATTATGATTTTTAGCTTTGATGATCCTATGATTCCCAAATAAGGACCACAGGGGCCACACCTTAAAAACACATTTTCGTCTTCTTCTCCAGATGCACAAGGCTTAGAATGATTAGAAGTTGTGAAGAGAATCCTTAGGTAATTGAGATTCTAAAACATTATATATTTGGTGACACTGTGGGCCCTAGGCAAAATTAAATATGAAGCCTGATGAGCTACAGAGCCAGTGGTTCTTTTTTATGTTCAAAAGTTTATTCCATTATGAAAAGTAAAATGTAGGTGTAGAGAACAATCTCATTAAAATAGGTTGATGAATTTGAGAAGTGTAGCTATATAGATACTATTTTAAGATAGTAGTTGTAATTAACTGCAGTATATTATAGCCATTTACATGCCATTTATGTTATCCAAGTATTCAGTATTTTCTCTATTACAATGCCAGTATTTTGATACATAAATACATCAATACATCATCATAAATGCCCCTAAATCCGCAATGCAAACGCCATGTAACTCTGATTCCTTCATTACAATGCAAAAAAGCAAATTTATGTCCCGCATGGGACTCGGCCCGAAAAGGTACAAGAATCTGTACTATTGAAGATAGTGTATTCCCAAATATAACATTGATACATTTGTTCACTATCTAAATGACATTTATCTCTAATGAAAAAGAGTATGCGAACAATCTTTTGGAATGCATAACAATTCTCACTTATTTTAGGAAGTACAAACAAGTTGACAGCATGTCTATCGCCGATTGTTGATTAAACTCAATGATTAAGAAGAATGACTTTGACACTCGAAACGTCGTTTTTAAGTAGAATTTGTGTTTATTATCTAGAACTGAAATCATTTTGATTTTCTAAATGAAACGCTCTTTTAACAAAATTTTAAATATCTCAAATCTTTTATAAAAAAAGAATAGTATTATTTGATCATAATATAATTTTTTTTGTCAATAGGAATTATGGCCCCGTGAGTGCCTGTTTATGATATATAGGACACACCACTATAAGAAGGATTACTCTTCGAAACGGAGAGTATTTGAGAATACCTTAACAATTTGACTTATTGCCATTTGACCTGTCTATCAATGTAATAAATTATTGTTGATGATTCAGCAACTATATATTGTTATACAAATATTATCGCAATATACGACTCATTTGTCTCTCAATCTGAACTCAAGATGAATTGTGAAATAAACAAATCTCTATGAATAGCAGATCATGCTGTATATCATATCACATCAATTAATCATTCGAATGTAGTTAACACGTTGTAACGGAGGGGGACCGATGTATTCCGAATGGTTTTAAGAGCGTTATCAATCTTTGTGATTTAGGTATCAAGTTGTTAGTGGCTCTTACAATCGTATCATATATGCCCATTTAAATGTTTACGTATTTTCGATTCATTTGCGTCCAAAACATTTGTTCAACAACTTGCGTATCAATGTTCGATTATTCTTTAATGTGTGATATCTTTGAACCATCGGAGCACTGCGACATCAACACCGATAGTTGTAAATGTATATTAACAACAAGAGACTGAATGCACATAAACGTACACCAATTTCATACCTGACAGTCAACTCTTTAAAGTGATCAGGCCCGGTCCCCGACTAATTTTATGACCCAATTTTTCTTATATCAAACATAGGTGATGATGATTCATGTAAGAAAACCAGGCTAACAAAAGGTACGTGATGAAGACTAAATCTGTACAAACTGTACAACTGTAAAAAAAATACAAAAACCACTTACAGTCCAATTGTTTCGCCTGCGACCTTGCTCACTCTCACCCAACCCCCCCCCCACCCCCCACCCCCCCAACATTTAGACGGAACGATATGACGAAAAACACTTGAAACAAGTATAGGATAGACAACGTTGTTTGTCAAAATACATTTTGCTGTTTATGTCATGTACATTTACATCGATATATGTTGAAAAATATGATACGATTGATTGAAGTTTGAATCAATTAATTAAAACGTTTTGGACGGTAGGGATCACAAAATAGGTTTTTGTAATTACGATCAGATGAAATGAGATTGGATACACGATTTGATTAATCTGATACGCTTACGATGCTATTTCAGAATGTTAAATGTACATATGACTGACAATAGGAAATTCGATGCTTAGTCGTGCTTTCTTTTAATATGATTTACTTTTTAAAATAATATATGATTATATAAAGACAAGCGACATGTGTTTATATAATGTATGTGATGAAAATAATCAACGAGTCCCGAAGCGCAATTTAATTATTTTCGCAAGTTGTGTATATACACATTATGTAACGCATTTAAAGCAAGTCATATACTTTGTATCCCTGTGTTTGACAGAAAACGACTCTGATAGGTCATCTGATGTTATAAAGTGAATTACCACAAATGACCATGTGCTTAGATGGGCGATTATGCCAAATATTCACCGTATTTATTGAAAGTAAATTACACTAGTTTTGGCCTCATAGCTTGAATAACAAACACACATTCTGGAATTATGATTATGGTGATCAGCGCTTTAAATAGTATATTCAAATATAAATATACTACAACTACTGTTATATCATCATGCATATATATGTGACCCTCATTTTTGGAGAAGAAAGAATATCTGACTCTGTATACTTTATAACAACGCACAGCAATTAATGTATTCTGTGGAACACTCCAAAGGTAAAGCGTTAGACTTCAAGTTTATTAACATGTTAAAAATAACTGGTAATATGTCCCCAACAAAAGTGCATTTTCTCGATACTCCTATCTATAAATCCCCAATTAATCTTTCATTCAATTTGTGATTGATGTGAAGAAAAGGTAAAAAATAGATATCGGTTCAATATACATGTTAACAAATAGCGTTTACTCCTACCCAACAATAGTGCATATTTCTCGATACTCAATAAAGCCCAAGAATATATCATTAGATTGTTTAAGGTTAAAGGTTGATATAAAATCTCAAATTGATTAACACGACATTGCAATCAATCGATCTGTAAAGTTTCTGAGAGGTATTCCGGGGGCGTAGCTCAGTGGTAGAGTGTCCGCTCGTCACCCGGATGGGAGTTGTTGCTGTTGCATCCCAACTATAGATGCTATCCCATCTTAAGATGGGATAGCTCTCCGGCTATCCCAACTGTGGATAAAGATCTATTCCAAGTTGGGATATCCCATCTTAAGATGGGATACCTGGATCAATTTTTATTTTGAAAAAAAATATAACGTTTTAAAATATGAACTTTGAGACAAAATTAGATGAAAAAATGACTTTGCATAAAAAATAATTTTGAAGAGAAATTACCTTATAAAATTTTGATGATAAGATTGATTTTAATTGACTCATTTACTTGTTTGATGAACTATTTACTTTTTTGTCTTCGTCCAGTATCAGCATTATCAGTCAGCACGTGATGTCGAGAAGGATCGCAGGATTTAAACACATATACAAACTCCTTGCTACATACATTATACATCATTTTTTTTGACGACTGTTAATCAATCTTTATTTGCACTGAAAGAGGCCAGAGGCGTATAGTACATATTATGATCAAACGAACATACGACAGTAGAGAGTACATACCTTCTACGTTTAAAGGCATGGTACAGATTTTCGACATGCATTTTCCTAGAACAGTATAGAAATGATACGAATTTATAAATAATATGATCGTGAAGTATTTATTTTTCAATATACATATATCTCAATCGATGTAAGCTGGCGAAACACAAAGAAAATGATACTCATCTTCAGTTTCACTTAAATTACACATTTCACATAATCTATGTTATTTTTCCAAAGCAATATATCTACCAATTTCACTTAATAAGTCATGAGATGAGCAGCGAAACTTGAAAGCGAAATATTACATTTCCAAACATTCAACGATGATAAATAATTTTCATTGCATATAGATTGGTTAAACATTCTGAAATAGAAACATTTATTTGAAACTGATAATTTGTGGAGCCAGTCTTGTAGATATGTATTTTGCAAGCGTTGTTTAAATGGCATGAGAAAATTCGATTGAGAATCTATTCTAACCATATGTTACCAAATCCTACTGAACATAACATAACATCTGTTACCCAATTCTATTTTCCATTTTCATCATACAACTGTTACGGCTACCTTTAACCTACTTTTAACCATAAGTTTATGACTAATTTTGAAATGATAAAATTGGAAATATATGGCTCCCCTGGGTTTAATATTTATAATTTAGAAGACAATACAACAAAATCATATCACGAAAAAAATCATCTCTTCGATTCTCTCCTTTTAACAAACATAATAGAGTTTATATAGTATATAATATAGTTTATTCCTGTATTGAAGGCCACATGGTCCAGAGTACAATATTTGGTACATAATATTTTTCCATGGTAACGTTTATACATTGACATATTACATCTGAGCAGGTATGTGAACCATATTATTTGTAGTACATATTCCTTTCCAAAAACATTGCAGGTGGTCTCAATATCCTTTCAGTTTTACATGACATCAATTGTTAAAATTTATGCTGAGTTGGGCATTGAACATACTTATCAGGTAACATTACTTTTGTAGGCTTTCAATGACACCTTTTTTCGGGTTTGGTAAGGACGAGAAGAGATGGTTAAGTTTAGGAAGTAGGAGCGATTTAAGCACAGTATTTCTGCCATAAGGGGTCAATGTTCGAGCTGACCAAATATTCATTTGCCTGTCAATATGAGAGAGCTTTTCGTTGTAGTTATCATCAACCATCTTGTCTAGGTCAATATCAAAATGTATGCCAAAGAGTGAGAAATTTGTTTGTGATCAGTCCAAATTCCATTCTTTACACATCCTGTATCGGGATCTTTTTTTTTTAACCAATCCATTTAAGTTTTATCAATGTTGACTTTCAGTCCTGAGAAGCGGGCGAAAAATTCTAAAGTATTTAAAGCTGAGTAGAGTTTTTTTTCCGATCCATCTAATGTGAGAGTTGTATCGTCTGCAAATTGTGAAAGAATATGTTCTATATTTCCAATTTTGATTCCTTTGATATTCTTATTATTACGTATCATAATACCCAAAATTTATACACATAAGACAAATATATATGGCGCAAGCGGATCCCCCTGGCGGCAGCCTCGACTTATTTTGAACGGGGTTGATGCGAAGCCATTTTCTAGGACTCTTGATTCAATATCATTATAGAAAGTTTCTATCCAGCGTTAAATACTCGGTCCAAAATTAAAAAACGTCAAGACTTTTCTGAGGTAATTTCTGTCTACTGAATCGAATGCTTTTTCGAAGTCAATAAGTAGGAGTAATCCTGGTATCTGACATGATTCGGTATGTTCCATTAGGTCATAAACAAGTCTTGTTACTTCGCCAATATATCTTCCTTTTACATAGCCTTTTTGATCTTCATTTATAATAAGTGGTAATATCTTTTTAATTCTGTTTGCAATTGCGGCGGCACGAGATATTAAGTAAAGAGATTTGGTGCCAGTTTTTCAAAAATTTCTTGGGTTTATTTGCTTTCGGGATGCATGTTATCAATCCCTGCTTTTGTGAGATTGATAAATTGCCAGTATCATAACCAAAAATATAGTCGCAAGCGACGACAAACGGTAATTCACAAAGGTAATGATTTCAGTCAAAAGCTGCTTGGTAATAGCCTTCTGTTTATGATTAATGCATTTTGCAAACATACAGTTATCAAATGCATTCAAACCGCATACAGGGTTGACAATATTCAAAGGGCCGTAACTCAATGTTAAAAAAATGTCTGAATTTATTGTTAATTTTTTTAAAAATCTACAGACTTTTGGCTTTCATATGATATATAGAACAATGCGTTATCGTACGTCGTTGATTCGCTACCATAGTTTAAACATACCCACCAAAACACCACATTACCAAAATGCAAAGTTTGACCTCTGTTCCTGACCGGAAGTGACTGTTCGCGAGCGATTTTATTCTTTTATCTTGAAGACCTTGCCAATGTCAAGCTCTCATGCAAAAATCATCAAATTCGTCTGGGTGGGTTTTGAGTTATCTGCCCTTGAAGTTTGCGATTTTTACATTTTGGTCAACTTTGAAAAATCACAGCAAGAAAAGTATTAAAGTTAAGACTGTGTAGAAGTCTACAATACTTCAGCTACATTGAGTATAAATTTCAGCTCTCTAGTGCAAGTATCTTCAGAGAAGAAGATTTTCAAAGATGGGTGGGGTCGGCAATGATCAAAAATGCACTAAATCCAAGATGGCGGCCAAACCATGGACCTACGAATTTTCAATGATTTCGTTTTTTGCAGCATTTTTGATTGCGCACATTTAAAAAAATATTAGGTCTCTAAATGCATTTTGAAAAAATTTTCGATTTTGGAATCGAACTGGACCTTTAATGTATGGGCCGAATTGTCCCAAAAGCTTATTGTCGCCTTTCCTCAACAAGGTCTACCAGCCTGTGAAATTTGGCTTCGATAGCATCAGCCGTTTGGTCTGAAGCCTGTTCACAAAAATCGTGGAATAATTAAAAAAAAACAAAAAAAACCACGCCAATAACAATAAGGATTCAGCCTTAAGAGAGTTGAGGAGAAATGTTCCTAAATCTTTCCAGAAGAATTTAAGAAATTCTGTAGTAAAACCATCGGGCCCTGGGCTCTTTTCATTTTTCATGTTTTTTTAGAGCAAACGACAACTCAAATAATTTCAATTCCCCTTCAAGATCACATCTATCAAGATCATTTAATACTTTATATTTTTCATTTTGAGCATTTCGGACAGATTAATTTCAGATTGTTCCTGTGCGGTATATAGTTTTTCGTAAAAAAAACTTTGTTTCTTCAAGCAGATGTTTACTTTCTGAAACAATCGTACCGTCATTCTTTTCTATAACATTAATTTATTTATTTAAAAAGTTTCTAGACTCTAGCTTTTAAAAGTATTTGGTTGGTTTTTCTCCCTTTTCGATCCTATTTGCTTTAGATCTCATTAGTATTCCGTTTATTTTATGGTCTGCAATTTCCTTTAGATCATTTTTAGTAACATTACGTCAAACTTTGCTTGATGTGGTTGTCCTCATTTAGATCTAGTTTCATTTCCAGTTCTTCTAATTTAGATTCTAGGTTTCTCACTGATGATTTTCATCGATGATTGTCTTTTTAGTAAATAATATCAGTAAATCAGTTGTGCACAAGCTACATGTGAGTATTCATTCGCGTGTCCCCAATTAAATCAATTGCAAATCACAGTTACCTATTTTATATCCTCAATCACAATTATTTCTATTATATCAGCACACTGAATTACTGCAATACACGTGGATCACAAAATCATTGCTTCATTTCCTCAAACATTCATAATATATTAATTTCAACATAAAAGTATTAGCACTAATAATCACAGTCATTTGTGTATCCTCATTCAGTTGAGTCTTTCCCCATGTTAACTGGTCAGGAAAAGTTCAAATTATGTGCAATGGTGCAAATGTTATGTGTTCTAAGAATTCATAGATAAGATTACATAACTACACAGTTCATGTGTGTAAAATTGACACACCGTAGATACAGATTTCACACTTGTGAGTCCATATGGCTGGCTATAAGCCGTTTCCCCACCCTAACCCTATCCTCTCTGGGTTCTCCTGACCTAACCTTACAACAACCCTAACCTAGCCTGTAGTAGTGTAGTCATTTCAATTTGTAGCATCCCATATATAGTCTCATTAATACAACATTCCCCTTCACAACCGTATTTCCTTGAACAAACCACCCATGAGAGCTCATTTACATAACCGTAAAAAATGTATACTTTTAATCCCTAAACTCGTTAAAACATAGAATTAAACCCTTTAGTAAATCACAGCCTTTGCGTGGTGTTTTTCTCTAAATGACTAGAACGGGTTACATATTTACTTCCAATCTTTCAAAACCTTAAAAAGCACCTGATGCCCATCCTTCTGCCTGATTAGATTTAGTTTGCCTATCCATGGCCTTCAGTACCCTGTAAAATCCATCAGAGGCATGTTACCCAATTCGGATAGATTATTCCTCAAATCCGGTCTGTAAACCAAGGCCATTCAAGTCTATGGATGGCCTGAGCTTCATCTCGTTCGATGACCCCCCCGGGTTAACAACATTATGTGCCCGTCTATTCGGTCTGAATAAAATAAACATTCAAAATGTGATTTCTCTTCAAAGTATTTTTTTTCATCAATCACGTTTTCTTATCAAATTATTTCATCAATCAGGTTTTTTTCCCCATTAAAGTAGGTTTTCATTAAAAAAAAAATCTACACTTTTTTTCAAAGTTGAAATTATTTTCAAAATCAGAAACTGATCCAGCTATCCCATCTTAAGATGGGATATCCCAACTTGGAATAGTGCTTTATCCATAGTTGGGATAGCCTCGAGGGTTATCCCATCTGAAGATGGGATAGATCCGTAGTTGGGATGCAACAGTTGCTACCTAACTTGCACTCAGCATTGTAAAGGCAGAACAACGCATGAACTGGCGCTGCACTGTGGCTGCCGGGTGCTCCGGCACACAATAAATTTACAATATGTATGCATGTACTGAGGACAATAAAGGGTTATTAACTTGTTATTATTATTATTCTAGAAGTTGGAAATATCAAGAAAGCAAGGATTTTATGGATTATTTTCTACAATACAGAAGTTGAAAATCAAATAACTCTTTACTTTCTTGGTGAATCGATCTGTTACATATTTGAACATACTGACGTAGGAAACTTTAAAAAAACACCCCCAGCACACAATGGCTTGGAGATTAAAATCGGCCCGAACGAACAGAATGTGAACTACAAAAACAATGACCTATTGTAAAAAAGCCATTTCTGAGTATAAGCTTGCTCCTACATAACTTGAGGTGGAGAATATAACAAGATAGACTAAGTAAAAACCGTACATCATTACAAATAAAAGATGATACGAAAACGAGATTTATTCTAGGAGAGTTTACAATAAAGTTGACATGTACATGTATGGATTAAATATTTTATACAAACATAAGAATAAAATGATTAATGACAAAACATTTTTTCCTCATTATATTAACAATGTTTTCAAGTACAGGTACCTTTAAAGGCGATAACTATAATAATGAATTCGAATTTCAATAAAAATGTTTTCATTATGCTCGTATCACATTGCCACAAAACCAAATGAACTACTGTGCATGAAGAATACAACAACTTCATGTAGGTTCGTCTTAACATATTCAATTTCAGATAATCAGTTTAATATTTGCTTTATTAAAATTCATAAAGTATTAAAAAATTCCATTCATTCTTGTTCAGTTTAAAAAACACCTTATTTTAAACAACTCCCAAAATGCTTCATTCGTTCGTGAAACACGATCCCAAATTGACGATGATATGTCAACCGGAACATAATATTTTATTTATCTGAGCTTATCTTGTTTTCATACCTATCACGCTTCATATACTCTTATCTAGCTATCCTTTATGAGGTGTTTCGTTCAATTACAATCTCGATTCTAGAATGACGATGATATCCTACTGTTATAATTGAACACCCCCTGCTTTACGATCAATTTCACCTGAGTTATTATATGTACTTCATTTATATAGATGTTTTGGTATGTATAGTTTCTTTATGTTGAGACTTCAAAAGAGCACGTATGAATTTTTGTTTGTTTGTACCACTGAAGTAGAGCTTTGAAAGTACCACGCGAGGAATGTTATAGCTCATATTGCCATAAAAGTCCTTGTACCATGTAAGCCGTTTTACGTGATTTGCCTGTGCCTTTAGAAAACCACTTTATCATATCATATATCTACGTGCTGACTTGTGATTATTGATAATTTAATTTTATGCCCCCGAATCGGAGATTCCGGGGGTATATTGTTTTTCACCTGTCCGTCCGTCTGTCCGTTTGTCCACAAAAACTTTAACCTTGGTCATAACTTTTGATTGGTCAGAGCTAGGTCTTTGATACTTGACATATGGATCCCTTGTGATGAGACCTTTCAGATGACACCATGACATTTGACCTTGTGACCTTGACCTTGACACAGCGAGCAGGATGCATCCGGGGGCATTCGTGTTTCACAAACACAACTTGTTAATAATGTAATTATTTGAGACAATATTTTATCATTTTATAATTGTTCATTTACTTTAAATTTTGTCTTATACATTTGAGGCCAAGCAGACTTTATAGCAACGGAGTTGCACAACACGACTGAAAGCTAAGTCTCTTTAAATTCAAGCTGAATTTAAGCCGCGTTGTGTTAATAGACTGAACTCGTTTTCTAGCAGACAGTTGAATTTCATACACAAGGTTTGCATTAACAGCTCCCGTCTAATCTGCAGGCGACTTGCACACATGGTAGTAGCTTCAGCTGTGTCAACACCTCATGCTCACTGTGCCCACGTGTAGTGATAATCTACCTTATCGATTAGCTTCCTGCTAAATATAGAAGTCTTTTGACATTACAGGTTTCCGGTAGGACAAAGCATCGACACAGACTGTTAATTAGGCGAGATGGATGTGATTTTCTCCTGTTTCCTGTCCTTTTAAGACATGTTCACTACTGGTTGTAGTCTTGAGATCTGGATACCGTGAGATTAGCGTGTGTGGAGGATATCACATATGATATCAATATGGACGGGGACTCGTGTGTGTTTCTTGATCTGCCCTCCTCAACTGTCAACTTGTAAACGTGCATGCTATACCGGATATCCAAATTGATTGTGTTATCGTCTGGTTTCTTGATCTGCCAATCTCAACTGTCAACGTGTAAACGTGCATGCTATACCGGATATCAAAATTGATTGTGCTACTTTGAGGATACTTGACATTCGTAGTTCTTGCTGGCTACCTGACTATCTCGTCTTTATATGGTACCGAGCTGTGTATGTGTAGATGGCTAATATAGTTGGTTAGTGATATCAATGATTCATTTCTTTTTTAAAGGAAAATTTAATCTGTCAACTGTTGAAGAAGGTCTCAACGATTACAAACTGATATAGTTATAAGACAAGTGATATCAATATAAAAAATCTCATTGTTAATAATTGACATTCTATGAGTTGACGTTATGTTTTTGTAGTTGGTGTCTCAAGGGTATCACGTACTCGTGATCAAATCAATCGTCAAATCTTTAGAACGTGAAACATATGTGATTCTTTTTCTTTAATGATTCAAGTGTGGCACAGTACAATTGAGAAGAAACCATTGCGTGATTAACCTGTCACGTGACCTGATCCAAGATTATTTGTGAAAACAACGACACTGTCTAACATATCGATGTCAGCATATCAGCTTTAATCATTTGTAGTTAAATATAAACAAATATCACCTGGACAAAGAACTTTCCATAACTATTTAAGGAGGAAATCATATCTTAGACAAAAATGTATGCCAACATGATGCCAAACTTTCTACCGGTTCTCTCAACCCTGTTAATCTCCACTACCATCAAAGCTGAAGAAACATGTATTTGCCTGCGTAATTTCACAACCCAGCTGCGTAATCCAATACACGTTGAATTCAGGGAGGATGGTTACTACGTTGCCGAGCAACAGGGAGTCATTTTATTCTACAAGGATGACGAAAGTGAAGGAAAAGCTGTCCTCAATATTACCAGACATGTCTTCAAATCAGATAATAAGTTTAGCGAGCAGGGTTTGCTTGGCTTTACACTTCATCCACGCTTTAATGACAACGGGAAGCTGTATGTGTTCTATATGACTGAAGGGCCATCAAACAAGTACTCGATACTGAGCGAGTTTACAGCCATCGACAATCACGCTGGAGAGAACACTGAGAGATATTTGTTAAGGATTGAGAAGGATTCGCATGCTGGCAACGGAGGACAGGTAGGGATATAATTAAAGGTGTCAGGGAAATACAATGTACACATGATGCATAACATCTGTTTTTTAAAAATAATATTGTAATGAAATAAGTTGTGATCACATGTATATTTACAAAATCAATGTTCTTTCTACGAGTATATATATGTCTTCCCTGTTACGAAATAACAGTATTAATACTGGTTTCTACACGTTCTTACACGTTTATAAATATCATTTACAGAAATAGGTTTAGTTTCTTCATACATGTATTCCTTAGCAGGGAATTGTTTTCTTGTTACTACTTTGCAGAAAAATGTATGTATTATATCATGAACAATAAGATACACGCGCTTTACAGGTCTCAAAATATAGCATATAATAATTAAGACTGAATTTAAGCAAGAAAACTAAAACATCTACAGAATACAGTCGCGATTGTTTGTTGAACATATAATGACTGATTGATCTTAAACGCTTATGTTTTAGCAGGTAATTTCTTTATATGTTAAGCTGTTTTTTGTGTGTGAAATCATTCAAGAAATGTCGATTTGATTTTTTAAATGAAGAATAACGCACAGTAGTATTTCATGTTCGTTGTACAGACCAATTGAAGCAAACGTAAAATGAAATTTTAAACTAGACTACATATCAGCCTGAATTTTCAAGTCATTAACTCACTTTCTCAGGTGGTGTCTTAAATAACTGATAAACAATTGTCAGACAACCTCATGAACTAAGATATGGACATTTATCTAGAAGATAAAAGTAATGTTCGATAATAATTTACACACTCATACATATTTTATTTATATTTATAAGTTCGCCGTTATTGTGCCCAGTATATGTATGATTGAGGGTAATTCCTCACCAGTTCTAACCCCCGTGATTCCAGCTGCTGTTTGGTCGAGACGGCTACCTGTATGTATCAGTCGGAGACGGTGTCGGGGATGTCGGCCAAACACAGGACAACGCTCAAAATATGTAAGTTTTTCATATGTTAAATCATATTCATTTTTTTATTTTTTTTCAAGATTGCATGATAATGAATATGCAAATAACAGCTGGTGGGTAAATTTGAACGTTCAACACTGAAACATCCCCTTGTTTTTTATTTGACACATTCATGATAATTGTCATTTGGACTATATACTACTAGCAAATAAGAATGATTGAGGGTCATTAATTACATTTTGCACATGTGTAAAAAAAACAGTGGTAATTTCATTGGTCAGTTAAGAAACCCATGTGACATGGAAACATGGTTCGACTACTTTACCAGCCAGCAAATTTTTTGCTTTAGTGTGGCAAAAAGATTCCGGGTATCACGCGAAAAGCGTGCAGCACGTGCAAAGTCCATTGACATGGAAAAAGGGTGTATCAGTGCAAACATGTCAATATATTTGTCTCACTTTGACTTGGTAAGATCAGCAATGGACACAATCTGCTACACCATCTGTACGCAGACGACAATCAGCTGTGTAAACTATTTACACCAAGTCCCACAGCTGCCACCATGGCTATCTCACAACTAGCTGACTGTTGTGATGAAATCAAGCTTTGGATGACAAACAATAAGCTACAACTGAATGCTGAAAAAACAGAAGCTATTCTCATCGGTCCATCACAGCGGCGCTGCACCTATTGCCTGGAACAATCTCCCACTCGATGCCCGACAAAGCCAGACCCATTCCACCTTCAAAACCACTATCAAAACTCACCTCTTTCACCAAGCTTTCTCCTTTTGAATCCTCACTGCGCTTTGAGCATAATATTCCAGTATGGAAAAGCGCACTACAAATCCACTATTATTATTATTTCGAATAAAGAAGCATGACAATACCGCTTTTATTAATATTTGTTTATAACAAAATGATATAATAAATCATATTAGTGATTTCCGTCCGTTCTTTGAATTTGGCGCTTTATGATTTATCGTCCGTGATTCCCGTGAACGAGTTTGAGATGTATTCGATGTTTATAAGTATTCATGTCACATACGTCATATGATGTTAGTTTTTAGATTATGACCGCCGAGATCAGTTTGCCCTAACTGTCCACTTTCCCCGACCTCCCCCTAAGTACATGTCATCAGGGCCGTAGGAACGATTTTGAAAGTGGGGGGGCTTCACTCCAAATTGTACAACCATAACAAAAAAAAAAAAAAAAAAAAAAAAAGGGTTTCTGTAGTTTGCTAGGAATAAGTATGGCCCAACTTACACAATAACACACAAGTTCATGTTCTTTTTGATATTTTTATTACTTACCTTAGGACATGGTTCTGTTTATTACATACCATCCACATACAGTGTGTGGGACAATTATGACAGTTGCATTGAACAAGCCCCCCCTGTTCCTACGCCCCTGGTCATGCAACTTACCGAACTGTGTATCATTTTCTCCTTTACCTCAACAGGACGAGCTTACTGGGGAAGATTCTGCGAATTGACGTCGATTCCCAGAGTTTTGCAGACGGCGCAGCTCTAAGTTACGGGATCCCGCAAAGCAACCCTTTCTATAACTCGTCGCCGTGGAGACGAGAAGTGTTTGCATATGGCTGCCGCGATATGTTCCGTTGTAGTCAAGATATGGAACCCGACAATAACGGTATGATACCAAGTGTACACTTTTAACACAGATAAACATGATAAATTTTGTTACTTAATAAAAGATTATGGCGCAAACAAGTGTTTTCTTCTTGAAGCAAATATATATGTTTTAGTTTATGAGTTCGTAAAGGCTATTTTTGTATTACAAACGAGTAAAGTATATTTTTAAGCAATGAGTTCAGGCTTTGAAATAGCTTTTATTCTTTGTCATAACGTTTCTATGCCTTTTATAGCGCTATGGCAAGTAACCTGTTTATTTTGGCAAAATAAATGTTGACATTCCTACATAAGCTTCTACAAACCGTTGTTTTCACAGTATTTGTTCTGACATCAAGAAATTTCATCTGTTTCAATATTATACTTTTCTAAATGCCACTAAAGGCCCTATTGCACGTTTTCTTATGTCAATAAAGTTTTCTCACGAAAAGACGAATTGCAAGACAATCAAATCAATAATATCGTAATAGATTCGTCTTGGGTACTTGAATTCATTTTCACCTCGATTGATTAAAGATGTTCACATAAAAATCGATACATGTAGTTTTCATTTGATAAAGACCACTTATTGTGCGACTACAGAATAAAATCAGTTCAAAAAAATGTTATAACTGATTGAAGTATATTTTGCATAGAAATAAAATTGGGAACATTTTAAGAAAATGATATTTTAGAAAAAGTGCTTCAGTGGTTTTTAATATTAAAAGGGCAGTAGCACGTTTTTTGATAATTCTATATATTAAATTGTCCATAGTCAGAGGACAAAGTATGAAGATTCACATTAAATCCATTGGCGGCCATTTTGTGTGAACACCTTTAATTCATTTTGTGTAAGAAAAAGGAATCGCATGGCTTAACTTTACATATTTGAATTATTACTGCTCCATTTAGTTTAAATATATTGTCTTCCAATTGGAACCATTAATTTCCATTTTCCTGACATCAACTTATATTCCTTCTAAAAACGTGCTACTGCCCCTTTAAGAACAAGTGTTGTTTAAAATTTGCTATCATCCACGACCAGGTGAATACAGGATATTCTGTGGAGAGCCAGGAGCTCGATCCAGTGAGGAGATTAACCTCATCAGAGCTGGAGGCAACTATGGCTGGAACATTAGGGAGGGACTGGATTGTTACGACAGTTCTAGATGCAATAGGACACTTGGTATGACTTCCATATTATTTACATGATCCAGTTTATGCTGAAATATACATACCAGTTTGCGATCAGTGAGACTGTTGGGACATGTACATTTAGTGAATTAATGTATTGTTTAAAAAAACCCGATTTGGTGAAAGCCGATTTGTTTCAATATAAAGAAACTCCCATTTAACAAAAGACTCTATGAAACAAGTTGTTTTGTATATAACAAAAACGTAATTGTAGCAAATTAAACAATGCTATCTTATTAACTACCTTATTCGGATTAAACTGTGTATGTCATGTTTATAAACAATGGACATCCAAGTTTTCATTCCCTTCAGATATTTTCTAAATTGTCAAAACTCGACATTGTTTTCATTCGCAAACGTCTCGCGTCCAAATAACGTGCGTGATACTGAAAAGAAATCGAAAACAAATAGTGATTCAATAATCTGTAGCATGAAGGCATAATCAAACGAGATCGTGGATTAAATCAACCAAGCGTAGAATATATAGTATTAAGCCATCAACAATCATGTAACTAAGCTACTGTTGTATTATTATATCATTATTACAATCTAAGTAAACCTAGCCTCAATATTATCCGTTTCACTCCTATACAGAGTCTAGCAAGGCCTAGTAGAGGGTCGCGTCAGCCGACCTTTCTGCGACCTATGACCTCCCCCCCAACGTTATACTGCAAAGGCTGACTATTGTGGCTTGGTAAGATGAGTTCTGATTGGTCAATTCGAGACGTGAACTGACGCGACCCTCTACTAGGCCTTTCTAGACTCAGTATAGGAGTGAAACGTATAATATTGAGGCTAGGTTTACTTAGACTGTCATTATTATATCTTTGTTTTCTTATACAAATATTTTATATCTATATGATACCTAATAGATGGAAACATTATATATATAATCACTTCATGTCCCCAGAGAACGAAGAACTGCCTATCCACGTGTACAAACACACCAATCTACACCACGCTGTGGTGGGAGGTCACGTGTACAGAGGGAGTAGTCTCCCTTTCCTGGCTGGACAATACGTGTTTGGAGACGCTCTCGATAGGTAAGGTTTGGTGTAGATTAACCCGCAGACTGAAGTTCATATTATTAAAAAATAAATTGAAAAGATTAGTTGACCGGTAACTTGCAGGGCAGTCTGATTAAAATCGACCTTGCTCCGAGGAATAAAATATAAAAAATATTGTCTTTATCTGGGTTCGAACCAGTCTGGATAATGGATATCCTCCCCGTCTCGGTCTGAATGCACCACCCTCTATCGCATGTATCAGTTTAGCGCAGACTAACCCAGTCGTAAGCTATCCAATCACATCCTCGTTTTTAAATAGCGTTTAACGGCGATTATGTATAACGAATGGTACACTGGAGTTACCTGCCCCTAGTATGATATCGAAAGCTTTTGCTGCGCTCCTTGCGATTGGCTAGATTAGCTTGTGTCAGAACATGCGGGTAATAGAGGTGCCTACAGACTGTGAATGAGAGGAAAGCCGGGCTGGTTGAAGTTCTAGTGAACCCCACTAGAGATAATATTTGTACACTTTTTTCCTGGAAGCACAGTCGATTTTAATCAGACTGCTTGCAGGGAAAATGTCTTTCCATTGTCCGATATTCTACTACGCGACATTTATTGGTCAATCACCTATGTTGCGGCACCCATTTACACTTACTTACTTACTTACTTACTGCCCGTTATGCCCGTGGCATGTAGGGCAGCAACAAAGGTACCCCACTCCGTTCTGTTTTGGGCTAGTTTCTGAACGGTCCCCCATGTGTGATGTAGGGTCTTGAGTTCTCCTTCCACAGTTCGACGCCAGGTGTTTTGGTTTACACTTAAGACTGTTATAATGTTATGATCAGCATAGTATATGCAGATGACATCTTTCAGCTCCCTGACATCTCTGAAGGGGGAAGACTCCAATTGGACCGCCTCCTCTCTGCGAGTCTGTGATCCTGCCCAGTGTGCCTGTAATGCAAGGGAACGACTGAGACCCTTCCTTCTAGCCTTCGGCCAGGATCAGACAGGTACGATGGGGTTTGTACCAAGTCATAAGCTCAAGTAGCAATATTGACTTCTGTATCTCATTGGGTTGATATATTCATGTAGGGTTCACATAGCATCTCACATATTTCGTTTCATCCCCCACCCCTCTTCCAATGACGTGACGGACCCAGGAGGGTTGTTCAGGGGTCTCAGCCCCAACCTCAACTCCCTCTTCAATAGGCAACTCGACCTCCCTGAACTAAGATACAATATACAGATCTAATGATCAAGCTGCTTATTCTGAATATCGCAAGATGTGCATTTTCAGTTCGACTTTTGCAACTCATCGATTTATTTTACGTTAAACTAGTACTGTCCATATGCTAAATTTGTGCAATCTGATTCCTCGCATATTTAATTCTGTCACACCTCGCATATGGAATACAGTCACACTAGAAAAGAAACATGGACTTCTTTCATTCAAAAAGAAAAAATAATGAATTCATGAAATAAACAAATGAATTAAGTTAATAAAAATTGATTTTGGACTAAAATAAGGTACTTTTTAAAATATTTATTTGAACTTACATACATAAGTATTTGACGAATTCGTGTTAAAATATTTGAGAATATTTTATGAGCGCTTCCATAAATTCATTGGTTAATTTAGAAACATCCAATCTCAGTGATAATATATGCCAACTAAAAACTCATAAAGCTGCCTCTTTATTCAAAGCAATCGTCCATTTTAAAACTATTCATCCGTAAAAAGAAGCGCCTGTAAAAGTTATTGTTTTTGATCTAGGACTTGATTTATATGTGTTGACGAATATCCATTAAAATTCAATCATGATCATTTACAATCATGATAGCCCCCTGAATATCAGAAGACCGTTTACATTAAAGGGGCAGTAGCACGTTTTTTGATAAATTTACATTTTAAATATTTCACTTATAATTATAAGTAAATGCTAAATGTATCATATTGACAGTGTCAACAATCTCATTACACAAGCCAATCACCCATAGTCAGAGGACAAAGAATGAGGCTTCACATAAAATCCATTGGCGGCCATTTTTTTGTGAACACCTTTAATTCATTTTTGTAAGAGAAATGAATCGCATGGCTGAACTTTACGTTATATATTTCAATTATTACAGGAAAATGAAAATTAATGGTTCCAATTGAAAGACAATGTATTGAAACTAAATGGAGCAGTAATAATTCAAATATAATGGAGCAGTAATAATTCAAATATAATTTGAATTATTACTGCTCCATTTAGTTTAAATACATTGTCAATTTGAATTATTACTGCTCCATTTAGTTTAAATACATTGTCTTTCAATTGGAACCATTAATTTTCATTTTCCTGACATCACCTCATATCCCCCCAAAAAACGTGCTACTGCCCCTTTAAGGGATTGATCTGTTAAAAACACATCTGTGTATTTTTTCTGGCGTCGGAAAAGTAAGAGTTTTGCAAGACATACTAATGAAAAACTTGTGACAAATCCCCGTTCACGGCTTCTGTGTATTTCAAACACTAACTGGCGTGGTGTCCAAGTCAGTTTCTGGCTTCGTAGTTGAGCATATCAAGTTAAAGGTTTATAGCTTATCCCTTCCCTCACTTCTTTTGTAACGTTACAGAAAGGACAAAATACAGTCACACATTTAAACCGACCCATCTGAAAGGCGTTGTCAACGATGAGCTTCACGTGATTACTTTTATAATTACAGTGAAAACTGTGAATTAATCAAATGTTTATAATGTAGAATTTGAAAGAGAAATGATAGGCTATGTACTTATTCTTGTGTTCATTTTATTTCAATACTTAAAGGCCACAGGCCGATAGTACAAAATATACATTTACAATGAAGCGCGCGTCTATACATGTACATTTACCTCCTTCGCAGGGATCATATTATGGTGATAATTATAATTTCAAACATATCATATCTAGTGAAATACTATACTATAGCATATACAATTTTTCAATATAGACACCATATCACAGAAAATCAGAAAATCAATGGTATTCGTCTTCAACATGATTAAGATTACAGAATTTACAAATTCTCATTTCCTTTGGTATGATAAAATATCGTCCTGTCTCTAAAGCCAAATCGTGAGATGAGCACCTGAAGCGCGCAAGTGTAATTCGGAATTTTCTAATATTCTTGTGCATGAATGAATAAACATATCCTGGTGTACAGGAGATACCTTTCTCTCGCCAATAACAATTCTATGACAACTGACATGTATATACTGCAGGTGAGATGTACGTTCTGACAACACAAACACTGACCCCCAGCATAGCAGATGGTGTTGCTTTGAAGATGGTTCCACCGATCAGGTAAGGCCACACATTATACGTAATTATCTAATCAGTTTCATCCTAGGCGAAAGTCTCAATTCAAAAATAGTTCATACAATTTTGAATTTGATGGATATTATTCATACATGCATTATTCGACCAATTCTCTACTCGGTTTTATCAGAGGATATATACTACGCGACAATAGTTTAGACTCACCATCAATGATGCTATGAAGTTGTAGTATTGGTGGGGATGGCAACATTGATTTATGCTTTCTCAAACCTAAACTTATTACCAAAGTGTCATGCATTTGTCATGAATGGATATTGATTAACACGTCCATCATGAAAGTTAACTGACAAATGCTCAGGAGACGTCCATGGACTTTCTTGAAAGGGCAATATTTGTACGTCACTAGCATCTCATTGGAACCAGGACAGTTTTTCATTTTTGGGGGTCGAATAAGCTTTTCAAGCTTTCTTTAAATCTTTGTTACGACGTTTATTCCGAGACATGAAGAATAGAGTCGCAACTATTCATATATTAGCGATAGTAAATAGGACATTACACTTTTAACTGAGTCTAAACTTTTGTCTTGTAGTAAATAATGATGCAAGATTAATAAGATGTAGTTTTATAATTTCATCTTTCAGGGACATGGTGACGTGTGCAGCGCGTTCTCTCCACCAAGAAGCGTCATTGATTACTTTGATTATCTTAACAGTAATTCTTATATTACATCGAAGTTGAATAAAAATGCATGAAAACTATGTTCCCCGTGACCTTATTGGTAATGGTTATTTATTTCCTTATAAATCTATTTTAAACCCTTATATGATATGTTTTTCATTGCATAAGAATATTACTTTATCATCTCTACCAATGAACCAATCTATATACGAAGTAATCATAATTAATAAAATGGTTTCCAATGATATACCAAATACTGTATTTACGATCTTTTCAGGCAAAATCAACTTACGCTTTTAATAGAACGTTACATATGAAATCAATACATAAATAATTTGATGTCTGTTTTATGATCATGTGAAATAAAATGTGCATATTGGTTACTGTTGTTGTCTCCTTTCATAAAAATCAATTGAAGACTTCGTGTTCTGATTATCCGCCATCAGGCGTTAAGATTGTGTTTGCAAAATGTGGACGTTCGAATTGGCAAGGTCATAAACCATTTCGGCGTACTTCATATCGTCCTGCTACATCAGCGTATATGTCTCCGCGTTATGCTACAGCCTAGGTTGTCTGCATGTAAGTGAATAAACGTTATCATGCTTGACAAACTTCAGTCGGCAGACACAATCATTAGGTCTTTGTTCATCTTATGAGCCCCTACCCTTAACTGAGAAATTAGTTAAACATCAACTAACCTCGACCTTGCCACTTCTCGATTTTCGTTCAAAGATATTTCAAAGAAATATAAGCTGGACTTTATCGGCTGTGAAAAACCCACCTGGGTTAGGGGCCATAAAACTCGAGCGGGTGTGACGTAATTAACAGACTATACAGAGTAACGCATCATTATTTCAACTGAAATACCGCCTAAATAATTACCATTGATGTGGATATCTTTTTTACACCAAATGCTCAGAAGTGTTACGTCGTCAAATAATTTATCTAACTGGGTGGAAAACATTTCCTGAAAATCGTTAATTATTAGTTTTTTCCCCTGTGTTATTGTTACGATATATGTATAGACGACGAAAATAGTGAAATATGTTTGTGGTTATGTGAACTTTAAGAGACTTCCTTCCCCTTGTATTAGAACAACGTACCTGGCGTACGAGGTTTGTGTTTGAGGGTGTTACTGACTGGTGTAGGGATCACCTTCATTAAATGCATGCATGTGTGGCTATATAAATCCCTATATTATTCTACAGATAACATACGTAAAGAACATGTATCAACGCATCTGAGGTGTAGTTTCTGTCACTATACCTCCCAATGTCCGAGTTCCTTATTTCAATAATCATGTAATTCAAAAAGTGACAAAAGATTCTCATTTTCCTTCAAAATTGATTTATAGATAGCGGACCCTCACATTACTCGACATCGTTTATCCCTGAGACAATGTCAACGCCAGCATGCAACACACGATATGGTTATATACACAAATCATATTTGCTACACTGTTAAATGTATTGCAATGGTTACTGTGAACACATTTGTATCAATATGCAGATGTTTGTTTATCATTTACATGCAAATCAGTCGATCAACGATTCTTTCAAACAAGCGTCTTCACAGTATTATTCATTTTCCGAAGTATTTACTTTGATGATTTCCATTTATTTAGACAAGTCCCTAAAGCGATATTTCAACCACTAAATTGTCAAAGTGATCGTTAATACAATGTTTACTATTTGCTTGCAAATGATAAACAAACATCTATACACTGACGCAAACACATTCATGTGTCTTTATTGCAAAGTAGATGAAATGCTGTAATGAAACCGTAGTAATTCAAAACATTTTGTGAATACATGCTCGATAAACCTTCCTTCTGAGAGAACAGTAAGCATTACAGATTGAATAGATAATAGATATGTAAGAAAGACAATATTCTGAGGTGGTTTTCAGTGTAGGTCTAACTGTGGAGCCACCATGAGTATCTTGACGAGTATGACATTGTGCTTTATCCTGCCAATAGTCGGAAACATTGATCTACATACACAAGGTAGGTTTCTGTTACAAACTTAATTTACAAGAGTAATAATTCCTTTATAACTAATAAGGATACAACTTTAGATGACATTAACAAAAAATGCATAGTGGGCGAAAAGATATTTAGAACAACCCGGATGTCGCAGCTTGAAGCAATAGGAATACGAGAAAATGTTTTCTTGTAATATTTGTCGATACATTCGTTGTCAATACATAGCTATGTAACATATATAATTTCGTGAAATTGTCATAAAAATATATTTAAGTATTCATTTGTCATGTTACTTATTTCTAAATCTTAAATTATTATTCATAATAATCTTACTTTTATTATCTTTTCCCAAAACCTTTCAGATGAGTCAAATAGCCACAACACAACACTGTCAGACATATTTTCGATATACCACAGAAAAATGACCCTGATCCTGATTAATGATCCGAAAAATGGTAAGTTGAAACTTGAAGACAAAGTGGTCAAGGTAATTTGCAGACAGAAAATCATAAAGTTATATCATAAATAATAATAAAAGTTGGTTTACATGTTATGTGGACATTTTGTAGGATTTTGTCCAGAACTCTTATATAACAGCCAATGACTTGTGAATTTTTTCGTGAAGCACGTTTGGTCTAGTAATCAAAGTAGAATGTATTACTCTTGATTTAAAGCAAGGTCTGTACAAATCATCTTAAAATTCTCAGCACATTTAATTTATCAAAATTCTAAGGCTTGGTCTTATCTTAAATGGGCAGTAGCACGCTTTTTGATAATTTTATATTTTAAAATTTTCACTGATAATTGTAAGTTAATGCTAAATGTATTATTTTGACCGTGTCAAAAATCTTATTACACAAGCAAATCATCCACTGCCAGAGGACAAAGTATGAAGATTCACATAAAATCCGTTTGCGGTCATATTGTGTGAACACCTTTAATTCATTTTGTGTAAGAAAAAGGAATTGCATGGCTAAACTTTACGTTATATATTTTAATTATTACTGCTTCACTTAGTTTAAATACATTGTTTTTCAATTGGAACTATTAATTTTAATTTTCTTGACATCACCTTATATCCCCCCTAAAACATGCTACCGACCCTTTAAAGACAACGTTAGGATTTAATAGACTGATGCGTTTTATTCACGTCATGTGGAACACGAGATTAAGATTCTTATAATACTTGAAACTTATCACTTCATTGTTAGTACAGCCATTAGATGTCCTAGGTGGCCAAGTCCTTTAGATGCCATGTAGTTTCAACAAGAGACTCTAGGAAAATCTAACACAAAATTAAATCACGTCAGTTACAAACTTTGGATTGTAACATGAGTGGAATTTGTTACATCGCTCAGCATTGCTATTCAAGGGTAATGGGAGTTTTGATCGTATTTGTTCTTCTATTATAACATCTTGTTTCCAAACAAAAAATTGAGTCCATAGCCAATAAAGTCACGAATCAACAGTTTCAAATGATGATGTTCACGTATAGTGATGTACACACACAATTTGTATACAAGTTAATCTAAATATTGAATTGATGTTTCATAATTTGACTTTGAATTGTATTTCTCAGTTGAAATGGCTTCAGAGGTTAGCTTCTTACTACGAACACATCCACAAATGATGTTCACCTACCACCAAGTACACACAGCTCTCGTCCCTGTGGTGGAGAATTTAATGGAACACGCCAGTTTGGAGCAGATGCGTGACCAGCTACAGTTCCTGGTAGTCTGTGAACTCACCTGTGTTGAACAACTTTTCGATGAGGTGAGGTTAGATAAACTAAAACATACATGACCCTGTATAAACATTCATATAAGCCTTTCATATCATTTCTAAGACATATGCTCGGGTACTAATTAAGGGACGTTCCTTCAGCTTAGATACTTCAGGGAAGTACGGGGAATCTTCTCCGACTCCGAATGAGTTCAGAAAGTCATAATACATGCCTAAATGACGAAGTTTTAAATCTTATCTACATGTATGTATAGACATGAAAAAGTGTTATCATCTACACAACTTAGGTATCACAGTTTTTGGAAGAATTTTTTATCCGCAATTTACGCAGTCAAATGTTATAGGGATACTTTGGACAAGAAGTAGGGTACAACTAGGTCGACTTTTTTTAATATAGGAACGGAATTTACAGGAAATATTCATCATATTCATTCAAGAGTACCCCACTTTAAGTTGTTTGAGACAAATATCAAAGCAAAATGCATATATGCCAATGACCAGATTAAACTTCAAGGTCCCTTAAACTTTCGTTAAAATGATATGATTATAAATTTGAGGAACTCTCTTTATTCATTGAATTGAATTATCTGTAAGAGTTTCCCAGACCTACCCGCTGTTCAATTATCCCCGTTTATCCAGCAAACATTTGCAAGAATATCGTAATTTGTCATACCCTCTTTGTATTCACAGATAGGACGACTGGATATGGTTGTTGGGCAGGGATCCTTGTTGAGACATTTTTCAACATGGTTGATTATCTCCCCTGATGACCTTCACACACTGAAAACAGGATTCGATAACGTTGCTTGCATACGTCTCAGAGTTGACGATTCCATTATGCAAGACCATGTCAGTATAGCGATTACAAATATGACAATCAATATTTATTTTGAGATATTGAATTTTAAGCAATAAACACTTTGATATTAATTTCAACTTTCATGTCAGATAATTTTTTTCAATTTGTTAACCGTGTCCTGTTTCAGATTGAAAACATCTTCACATTGTTGTGGACGCCAGAAGGAAGGAATTGGTCTCACATTGACTTCAGAATATCTAATTCATATATCAACATATTTCCTAATTTAAAGCGAGGTCTGAATGGAAGGGAATTGGTCATAACCACCCTTGAGGTAAAGATTCATTTTATTGCATTGTAATCGTTCTATTTATCGAAATATTTTAAGAATAATGTTTGATCTTTCACAGTTTATATATTCTTTTTTAAGTGGGCAGGTTATGCAGATAGAAGTATGGTGGAAGGAAAGGTCACATACACAGGACCAAGCATGGACATAGTGGACAATTTGAAGAGAAAGTTTAATTTCAGGCGAGATATTAATAATTTACCCCTAACATAAATTTTACATTTTCATTAACAAATTCAAAGTTACACACTTTCCGACTGAAATTTGAACTCTTGTGTACAAGCAGATATTGTAGATGTAATAATTTGCTTTAATATATATATCTATACATGAAAATTCAACATTTTTACTCATTATTTTGACGTGTCATAATGAATAATTATACCATTTCCATGCATATCATAACTGATAGTTAACAAGATTGAAACCCTTTTTGAGAGTCATATATATATTTTCTAGATTAATGAAAATTAGTCGATAATTAACAAGATTAGAATCTTCTCTGAGAGACATAATTATATATTTTAGATTAATTAAACATAAGTCCTTTTCATAAGCAACATTTTCACTGACACAGTTAAACTCTTATATAGATGCAAACACAGTTTATTATAGTTTTATCATGTACAAAACGCCTGCTTATCAAAATAACTTGTCTCTATGATAACTTGATGATTTGTAAATCAACTAGTCGAAACACATCTTTGAAATGGTTTATTTGCAGCTACGTCATAGCAGAACCCAAAGACGGTTTGTGGGGAAGGCAATTCGTGAATGGTACCGTCACCGGTGTGATTGGAATGATTCATAGAAAGGTATAATATTGACTTTGATGTTTTTTTGTTCATTTTATTGACCTTCAAAACATCCAAAGCTACCAATGTCAAATGCTCCGAGTCTATGCATTTTATCATCCCAGAAAAAACGTACTGAAATTACACGTCCTTGATTCGACTAAAATATTAGAGTACAATCTTGACACAGAATCAAACAGCTTCATGTACCTTGATTTGATCTGCTCTCAAAGCACGTTTTACAACATACTGTATGCAATTCCAACTCTAGGCTCGATCTTTCGCATTCTTAATCTCTGACAGGTGAAACAACTCTTTTGAATCTGGAAAAAGTGAAATAACGTTTTGTCATCATTCCATATTAAAACCATTCTCTCCCCACAGAGGCAGATCATGTCATGAAATGTGTTTCCGCCAGGGGAAACTTCCGGAACCCAAGGATTTCGGCGTAATAGAACAGAGGCTGTATCAACATTTCATAACTTTATCTGCCTCTGTGGGGAGAGAATGTATTAAGACATTTCAATGAGTTATTGATACATTACGAAAACTCAAAGTCGCTAATTCCATTACAAATGTTCCTGGTGAAAAAAGGAGGGATAACGTGTACAGAATCCGAGGATGTCTTCCATTATTAAAGGTCCTTTATCTAATGAATAATAATTATTCTTTACGAAATTAATCTTTGATTTAAAACTTTTTTCATTTTTAGGAAACTCAATTATGTCCATCACCATATGCAATAAGCCTTACATGGAGTACGGTAATGGACTTCTCTACAACACTTGGTTCAAGTGAATTCATTTTTGTCTACAAAAGACGCATGGACGTGAGTTCATCGTGGTTGTTCCTGATTCTGAACTTCTCCTGGCCCGTGTATCTGTGTGGTGCAAGTTCCCTTGTCTGGATGGTATCTTGGTTGTTTGTACTCAACCTTAGAGAGCAGAGAAGTACATGGTTTGACATCATATTCCGCGTTCCCTTCCATCAAGGTAAGCCGTATATGTTGACTGAAAGAGGCCCGTCTCTGAGACCTGGGAAGTGAAGTTTCTTAAATAATAAACAATCTTGGCTGTCATTTCGAAAGTAATCGAAATTTCCGTTATCCCTTTGTTGTATTTAACATAAAGATTCATATTCAAACTGCTGTGAATTGCGATATTTAAAAAAGTATATTTACTGTATTTGTTGTATTTTTAGCAATACTTTGCGACGACCGATCGAACCAAAATTCATTAAATTGGAAACAATTTACAAAAATGACCGAAACGACGTCCCCAGCGTGTCGACATCTTACAACATTGCGTTTCCTAAATATATGCTTGAAACCCGTCCTTGTCGCGTACGACTCGATCTTTTTTCTTTTTCTCCGAATCAGGTGCTCAGGTGCTGCCCAAGTTGATATCCATCGGGTTAAATTCCGATCACTGAGATATTAATGATGACGTCATTTGGGTGACTAGGGAAATATACAACACTGGATAACAGCACTAATATTAACACGAGTATCAATCAAAGTTAATTTCACAAAATTAATTTCTATCAACACGAGTTAATAAAAGTTATGAATATTTTTACTTTTATCAACGATTGTTCAAAAGACACGAGGGTGATATTCTATTTATCATCCAAATTCGCTCTTTTTGACATCTGAGAGAAACAATGTAAATTTATGATGCTATGGCATTGTGATGTAGTTACTTGATGACGTAAAAGCACTGTGTTGCCATGTAGCGCTGACAATGACAGGAAATTGTGCAAAATGTACTGCCAAAACGATATCTCCTAGTCATGATGGTTAATCATTAACAGTAGTATGCAACTAACAAAATATGTTAATTCTTAATATAGCGCGAGTCATTTTCAGTAGCTCTGATTATAAATACATGTTTTCTACGTAACCATTTAGTGACATCATTGAGTAGGACCTTGAACGTGGTCGTAAATGATCTATCTAAACATTAGTCGTATTTTGTTGTCACCATCGTACTTACAGAAACATTCACCAGGCGAGCCAAACGTGAAATCAAAATTGAAATCGCGTGGGTTATAAAAAAGTGGATTCTGTGATTATTGAATGCGAAAAAATGCTCTTATCTAGAACAAATGCAGATTCTTCTTCAAATGAAGATGTTTTTGATTGAGTATGTTAACATTTATCAGTGTCTCGAATAGAAATTAGTATTTATCTTTTAATATGACATTTAAAGCGAAATCATATTCCACAGTTTAAAGTGCCAAATAGTTTGTATTACCCACATGGTGACGTAATGCATCTTTTGGTACAGCTCTGTTCATTGATCATTTGATTTGGATACAACACATGTGATTGGCGCGGCTTCCCTTTGAAAATATCAAGAGTAATATAGAGAGAATTCAGAAAAGTTTTAGAAAAATCAAATCATAAGTACTTAAGGAATAACCCTTTTGTTGATTGTAATAATCACTCGTGAAAAAATACTAAAAATAATGTTAGAAGATATGGTTTGCCCAAGTGTATGACATGTAGTTATGATAATGTGACATCATTTCGTTAACAGCAATAAGCGATAATATGTAAAAACTGATGGTTGATCAATATATCATCTCTCATTGTTAAGATTTGCACGTGGTACCAACATCGATGTCATCAAAGATAATGCTATTTACCTGGTCTCTGTTCTGCCTGATGTTTGCTGCTGTGTACACGAGTAATCTGGTGTCACGATATGCTGTAGCTGAAAATGCAACATCTATCAACACAATTGAAGAACTGGCTGAACGTACAGACCTTAACATAGTTATACAGGAAGGGTTGATTGTTGAATCTATTCTGAAGGTATTAAACTATTTTTGAGAAACTTGCTAAGCCTAGTGTCATTATACACTTTATTCAATGCCTCTTATTACTTCGTAAATTAAAACTGACAACGCCACGTGTTGATACATAGTTTGAGGGTATCAAATTTGGACTAGGATAGGAGTCATTTTCTGTCATTAAGATTATTTGTTCTTCAGTGTGAAAAAAACATAATATCATTAGTGAACATGTAGCATATTATTTCTACAAAGAGTTTTATATCAAGTCAAGTCTTAATCCATACACGGGCAAACGATCACTGGCATATAAAACTGGAAATCTGTTTCAATGATACTTCAGTTTACAATAAAGTCACGAATGTATGCATGTTTTCAGAAATCCAACAATTCAGCATATAAGAGACTCTCTGAAAGACTGGTTGTGGTTCACCCGCTTGAAAATGAATCAATGGATGAAAAGATTGATCAAATTTTGAATGGCCCTTTTGTAGCCTTAGTAACGACTGAAATGAAAAATAAGATGTCATCAAAAGCATGCAACCTGGTGGAAGTCCGTGAAAGGATGTTTTCTACAAGACTTGGATTAGCGTATCCTAAACACTCCCCATTGAGGAACTTATTTGACACACAGTAAGTTATAAAGGGAAAGCTGTTTGGACATCCTTTAAATATGATAACTTATTTAGATTTCGATAATAAAATCTTTCTTTATTCTAAATAAAAATTGAATTTATTTATTATTGAAACATGAAATGTGTTTTGTATTTCATGTTTTTCAGCCAATGGAAATATGAGAATGATGTCATTTTGAACTCTCAGTTGTTAAAGGGGCAGTAGCACGTTTTTTTGATAATTTTATATTTTATATTTTTTACTGATAATTGTAAGTTAATGTTAAATGTATTATTTTGACAGTGTCAAAAATCTCATTACACAAGTCAATCCTTAGTCAGAGGACAAAGTATGAAGATTCACCTAAAAACCATGGGCGGCCATTTTGTGTGAACACCTTTAATACATTTTGTGTTATTTTTCCTGACATCACCTTATATTCCCCCTTCAAACGTGCTACTGCCCCTTTAAATATGATAACTTATTTAGATTTCGATAACAAAATCTTTCTTTATTTTAAATAAAATTAAATTTATTTATAATTGAAACACAATTATGTGTGTTGTATTTCATGTTTTTCAGCCAATGAAAATATGTGAATGATGTAATTTTGAACTCTCAGTTGTTAAGACTTATATTTTTCTGCCATTCTCTGGTATTGCTTGACCATTGTATAAATTGGTCACTTGGGCCTAAATCCTGTATATATGTCAATCAACCAGTTACACGGGCAATATCAAACCTCAGACCCACAGCAATTGTTTTGATTATCAAATATTTCCATGGATTGTGGACATTGTTTTCAGCGTTTGGGTTCGGTATTTCGAACTCTCTTGTATTTTACAGGATATAGTTCATGTTAGTTAGGACAATGATTTTTATTCATAATATCTTATCTTGATGTTGATTTGTTTCAGAGTGGGTCAGTTGGTGGGCATGGGCATTTGTGATCACATGATACATAAAAACCTTCCAAAGCGAAAGGAATGTGAGACTGCTGTTCGTCAAACCCAGTTCAGAATGAAATATCTGAAGTCTGTATTAATAGTTACAGGATGTGGAATCATTGTGGCTAGTTCTGTGTTGTTAGTTGAAAGAACAAGGCTTCAACCATGCAGTAAACGACATTAATCGATAAGAAATATATACTTACCAGTGCGTATGGGGATATGACTATATCCGAATATTATAAAATGTTCAGTGGAAGTTTTGAAGCTTGTTTACGGTTTAATATCCTCAACCCCATCGCACATGTTTTATGGAGAAATTGGAGGGTCTCCTTTAACTATATATATTAAAAACAGTATGATTTCATATAAGCATAAATATTTTTGTTCAATTTATTAATATAGTGTGTAAAGTTTATTTAATATGTGTGTATATGTGCATAGATATATATTTAATGTGTTACTGTATCTGCCCATGCTACGTGTCGCTTTCTGCTATTGTACGACCGTTGGTGGCAAAATGAGTCAATAAATGAATCTCAATCTAACAAAACATGTTGAATTAAATAATTGTGACTAGTTAAATGATACTAGCGAATGCATATGATGCTTATCAGTCTCGAGACAATTTTATTAAAGGGCATGGCAGCTATGCATCATGCTGAATTACATTCATCGACAAGACATTTTTTCAAAGAGAGGGGTTCAGTAAATGCAAGGGGCAATGGTCAAAAGTGGGTAGATTTCTAGAAACAAAGACAAGAAAAGAGAAGACAGAGAAAAAGTCTAGGTCACATTAATCGACTGGGCCCAGCATCTTCCCAATAAGACGTTATGAGTAAGTTATGAAGAGAATTTTGTCAATTGTTTGGAGATATGACTCTGACAAGCTTGATATGCAGGTTCAATGCTGAAATTTTCAAACCCTCGCCGTTACCTTGTAAATAATTTGAAGGTCGCCGAATTCGACTGAGCCCGGAGTCTTCGTAATAAGCAGCTTTGTGTAAGTAATTGAAGAGATTGCAGTTAATGGTTCTTGAGATATCCCGCTGACAAGCTGAATATGCAGATTTAAGGCCGAAATTCTTGTAAATCCTCTCTTTGATTTTGAAAATAATTTGAAGGTCACCCAAATCGACCTGGTCCGGCGCCACCCTAATAAGAAACTTTGTGCAAGTTATGAAGAGAATCCAGACAATAGGTCTTGAGATATCTACTGACAAGGGTAAATTTTCTTTTCTATTTGATCTTGAAATGAAGGTCAAAGTCATAATATACACTTAATTACTCATGGTGAGGTCATTATGTGAAATACAAGGACTCGAGACCTGACTCCCGAGGCGGTCTGACCTGACCAAGGCCGCAGGTTTGGGTGAGATGACTAGTTCTAGGGGTTGGGGTATGGCACCCTTTTCTCCCGCACGTACGAACGTACGGACGGACGCTGCCCAATAATAAAAGCGCGAAGCGCGGGATATAAATGGGCCAAATTGATAAAGAAATGAAAGAAAGATCGATGATTTCAAAACCTTTTTTGCGTGGATACAGTTGATTTTAATTGAACAGTTTTTGCACCTGGAGTGACTCCCAATGGCCCTTTATATATCAGGTCAAAATTATTTCTATTTTCTTTATTTCTTAACCGATGTTGTTAAATTTTGAAATAAATGTTAATCTCAACATATCAAATTGGCATATAAGTGAACCAAAGTTTGTATTTGTTTTAAAAAACAATTAGGTCACATTAGAGATTCGAGCCCCTGTTAGAAAATGACGGATACATTTTTTTAAAGAATTATATTACGAAATGAGCTAATGGTTAGATGCTTCAGAAAACCATATTGTATAAGGACTCACATAATACGAATGTTAAAGCCATTCATTTTTACTTGAACTTCTGTCTTGACAAATTACAGGAACTTAATTTCTAAGAACATGCAATTATTAAATAAAGTACCTTAGATAAATTTTACAGTCTGTACGTGGATATTTTTCTCTAGTTTTGACGTTATTAAATTGATGTTTTGAGCTCATCGATATGATTAATATGTAAATTCATATGTATACACTTTTAAAATTAATTACATATGCGGTTTATTCTGCAGGTGTATTGATTTTTCTCCCCTTACAAATTTGTATGTAAACATACTCCTGAATGCAAAACGTGATTGCTGCATATTATGTGGTTAAAGGGGCAGAAGCACCTTTTTTGACAATTTTATATTTTAAAATTTTCACTGACAATTGTAAGTTAATGATAAATGTATTACTTTGAAAGTGTCAAAAATCTCATAACACAAACCAATTATCCATAGTCAGAGGACAAAGTATGAAGATTCTCATAAAATACATTGACGGCCATTTTATGTGAACACCTTTAATTCATTTTGTGTAAGAAAAAGGAATAGCATGGCTAAATTTTACATTATATATTTGAATTATTACTGCTCCATTTAGTTTTAATACATTGTCTTTTTTTCATTCATTTTGCTAACATCACCTTATATTCCCCCTAAAACGTGCTACTGCCCCTTTAAAGCAATTTCATTGTTACTTGAACTTTTGTCTTGACAAATTACAGGAACTGAGTTTCTAAGGACATGCAATTCTCAAATAAAGTACTGTAGATAAATTTTACAGTCTGTACGTGTATATTTTTCTCTAGTTTTGACGTTAATCATTTATCTGTAAATTCATACGTATACACTTTCAAAATGTATTACATATTCTGCAGGTGTATTGATTTTTCTCCCCTTACAAATGTTTATGTGAACATAACGTGATTGCTACAGTCATTTGGTGCAGAAAAGAGATTGTTTTGGTGACGGTTGCAACAAATAATGCATTAGACAAGGGTTTGTTGATTTAAAATCCACCACATAATATTTTCAAATATCGATACAAGAACTCCCTTGGCACATGGCACACTGAACTGGTTGTATTAAATACAAGTTTAAATACATATACAAATTCATGACAAAAAGTTTAAAGGAATCCAATAGTTTAGTTTCAACCATGGCAACAGCGATACAATTTTAACACTGGAGTAAATGTATAATGGAGTTATTATCTTTGGCATGGTCTTAAAGGGGCAGTAGCACGTTTTTTGATAATCTTATATTTAATAATTTCACTGATTATTGTATGTTAATGCTAAATGTATTATGTTGATAGTGTCATAAATCTCATCACACAAGCCAATCAGCCATAGTCAGAGGACAAAGTATGAAGATTCACATAAAATCCATTGGCGGCCATTTTTGTGTGAACACCTTTAATTCATTTTGTGTAAGAAAAAAGAATCGCATGGCTAAACTTTGCATTATATATTTGAATTATTACTGCTCCATTTAGTTTAAATACATTGTCTTTCAATTGGAACCATTTATTTTCATTTTCCTGACATCACTATTTATTCCCCATAAAAAACGTGCTACTGCCCCTTTAAACCATTATTGTTATACCAGCTGCTTAACATCCTTCAAAAGTCATCTAATGAAAAGCCTATGTAATCTCCAGTTTTATCGAATACTGTTACTGTTACATTAGTATGAAATTAAATCTTCTAAGGGCAATTGGGTTCAATATGTAATACTTTCTGTTTCAAGGAATGGGTCGGAATAGTTGGGTTTATCATAATAACGAATGTATTTATCATATAAACAATGATAAATACATTTCTGATTCGAAGACCACAACTGACAGATGAGTTTAGATGGGAACAATCACTGTCACAATTACTTTTAATGCATATTTTATAATGACTAGCCTATTCATAAACCGATAGGACCTCTCAACAAAGTTTGATATTTCTAACAACAAGCGGGCCTTATACATGTAGGGGTTGGTGGTTCATCAATAAGAATTATTAATCGCCCTTGTAAGATACCACAGTGTAATATTTACGACAATAGTGACATTAGTGTTATTCCACAGAGCGAGTATGAATCTCACGGTAGGTTTTTGTCACGTCATAGTATAAGCTCGCCGTCACATTGGCTGCTGAGTCACGGAAATAATAGTTTCAGCACATTGTCCTAAGTTTTCTTGATTTTTAGGGCAAGCAATAAACAGAATACTAAACCTCCATCCATTTAAGACAATTTTGGTGTCAAACTCGCTTTCGCTCGTTTTATACAAAATCATAAACTCGTTACATAAAAATAACATTAAATGGAAGGTCGTTACGTATCCTCTGCACAATAGACGACAATGTCAAAGTTTACAAAAGGAAAATTTTGTTTAATCTATTTTACACAAGAGAACTTTTAAATATGTGCCATGAGGAATAGGCAAACTTAACCATAGATTTAGATTTGTGTCCTAAACAATGTGTGCTGTAAGGAAACATTGTAATGTGGTAAAAGTGAGCATTTCATTCTCCTCTTATTAACAACAAACATTCATAATTGTGAAACATGCAAATGGAACATGCAAGTCCTATCGAGCTCAGGTGATATAGAAAAATGTGGGATGGAGTAATTGTCCTCGTGACTTCAAATATTGCTAAGTTGTCAAACATGAAAGGATACCACACAGAAGATAGGCATAATGGTATATCTGCATTTGACAGTGGGAGATATGATAATGGTTGAGGTCATAACTAAGCACGGTAAATATATGCACGTGAAGGAATTATTACATTATTCACATCAAGCATTCCTATGACGTTGGCACAATGGCGACGGCAGAAAAGTAGCTCCGGATGCGATCGCTTTCACGTGCAACAGTGTTGAATAACATGTCATTGTTTCACAACTGCAGTATCTTCAACGAGAGTGTAATAAACAGTCTTTCAAGCTTTCATTGAAACGGTACTTTTCGACTGAGAAATAATGCAATATTGTGACTTTTTCAAAATTTTAATCAGATGTGATTATCAAGCAATTATTACTGCATACAGATACCATTTGAGTGACGGTATTTTTTTTACCAGGTTTGATAGATAACTTGTTTCTGAACTTATTTCTCATCAATCATAATTTTGGTATATTCATTCATAAGACTATTCATTGTTTCCCACCATACAGTACAGTTTTTGCATAGGGGTAATTCCAGGTCAATTCGACCAAAGCCTCCCAGTTGATGACACCGATTTTTTTCATTTTCACACCAAACAAAGTACATATATAGGCCATTACAAAAACAAAATATTTTTGGCATATTCGTATTGGTTTTGCCGTAAGGGTTGTTTAATTGTGGCACCTATCGTAATTCTATCAAATATACCACTTGCACTGTTAAACTGCAAAAAAAAAAAATTCTACCTGCTCATTGTTTTTTTTGTATATATTATGTTGATATAATTCAAAAGCAGCATACAGTTTGCAGATATTAAGGAAATAACTTGAGTAACGCTAATTTCAAATTCGATCATATTTTAAGCGATTTCTCGGTTGGGTCCATTTTCAAAAAGCAGTATCAAAGAAATGTGGTGACTTGAGTTAAAATAATTTGTATGAAAAATGAAAGTATTAATCGAACAATCCAGAACCTAAATAATACATACTTTCACCAAGTCGTATTGAGTTTGAGTTTTAAAATTTTCACTGATAATTGTATGTTAATGATAAATGTATTATTTTGATAGTGTCAAAAATCTCATACCACAAACCAATTATCCATAGTCAGAGGACAAAGTATGAAGATTCTCATAAAATCCATTGGCAGCCTTTTTGTGTGAACACCTTTTATTCATTTTGTGTAAGAAAAAGGAAATCGCATGGCTAAACTTTACGTTATATACTTGAATTATTACTGGTCCATTAAGTTTAAATATATTGTCTTTCTATTGAAACCATTAATTTTAATTTTCCTGACATCATCTTATATTCCCCCTAAAAACGTGCTACTGCCCCCTTAAGACGTGTTACTAATGAGGTCGTATATGTTACAGATTGCTGTATTTAGTTAAAACTCGTCTCATTGTTGGTTTTCTGAAGAAATGGTCCCCAAAAGCAAGACACTGCCAACCTGACCGTCAACTTTCAACATTTACTTTAAACCACTATAAATCCAGCCTCAATGTGGTCATCGGTGGGGGTGGAATAGCAGGGATAGTAATCTTGTTTGAAATACTCTTTAGGAAGGAGTGAGAAAAGTGATTGAACCATAACATATCTTGCTTATATCTTATAAATGTGAAAATACGTTTGGATATGTTAAATGGTCGTTTAGATTTATATAAATAATCGTTTTAACCGGGCAGTTTGACCTTGGAATGCAATCATCATGTACTGTCTATTTGGCTGGACTGACTGTCCAATATTACAATTTGCAACTAACTTAAAAACTGTAATTCAACATTAGCTGGCAACTTACTTAAAAATTTGTAATTCACATTCGTTCATAGCTATTATTGAACACTTCGTTAATGATTTTTATGTTATTTGTTTTGCTCGCTCATAATACTGTCAGACTACTTGCAACATATTTCATTATCTTTAAAGGAGCAGTAGCACGTTTTTTGATAATTTCATATTTTGAAATTTTCACTGATAATTGTAAGTTAATGCTAAATGTATTATTGCTTGGTGCCCCAAAGGGCACCAAGCATTATGATTTGATTTCTCTAAAACTTTTCTGAATTCTCTCTATATTACTCTTGCTATTTTCAAAGGGAAGCCGCGCCAATCACATGTGTTGTATCCAAATCAAAAGACCAATGAACAGAGCTGTAGCAAAAAATGCATTAGGTCACCATGTGGGTAATACAAAATATTTGGCACATTAAACTGTGGAATATGATTTCGCTTTAAATGTCATGTTAAAAGAGAAACAATATTTTCTATTAAAGACGCTGATAAATGTTAACAGACTCAATCAAAAACATCTTCATTTGAAGAAGAGTCTGCATTTTTTCCAGTTAAGAGCATTATTTCGCATTCAATAATCGCAGAATCCACTTTTTTATAACCCACGCGATTTAATTTCACGCTGGGCTCGCCTGTCGAATTAAAAGTAATGTTTGTGTAAGTACGATGGTGACATCGAAACAAGACTTATGTTTACTAATAGTTAGATCACTAACGACCACGAGACAAGTCATACTTACGATGTCACTAAATGTTTACGTTGAAAACATGTATTTATTATCAAAGCTACTGAAATTGACTCGTGCTATATTTAGAATATGACCTACATCGCTGGTTCCATACGTTTACCATTAAGGCCGCGGCTTAGTTCAGCGGACCTAGGTTGACATCCCGTTAGATCATCGGAAAGTATTTTGTCTTGTCTGTAATACTACTTTTAATAATTAACCAGCATGACAAGGAGATATCGTTTTGGCAGGACGTGTTGCACAATTCCCTGTAATTGTCAATGCTACATGGCAACACAGTGCTTTTACTTCAAGTAAATACATCACAGATTCACAATGCCATAACATCATAAACATAGTGACCTCACTATGCAATGACATCACTGTCTTGAAAATCTAGTGTTGTTGTGTTAAGAGATTTACATTTTTTCTCTGAGATGTCAAAAAGAGTATTTTGATGATAAATAGAATATCAGCCTCGTGTATTTTGATAACAATCGTTGATGAATGTAAAAAATATTCATAACTTTCTGCAATTCGTGTTGATAGAAATTAATTTTGTGAAATTAACTTTGAGTAATATTCGTGTTAATATTACTGCTGTTATCCAGTGTTGTATATTTCACTTAGCACCCAAATTGTTCGACAAATCTCCTTCATCTGCCTATGTGGCACCAAGCATGCCTTTTTAAAGGCTTTTCTTGTTTCGACAGTATAAAAAATCTCACAACACACACCAATCATCCATAATCAGAGGACAAAGTATGAAGATTCACATAAAATCCATTGGCGGCCATTTTGTGTGAACACCTTTAATTCATTTTGTGTAAGAAAAAGGAATCGCATGGCTAAACTTTACGTTATATATTTGCATTATTATTGTCCATTTAGTTTAAATACATTGTCTTTCAATTGGAACCATTAATTTTCATTTTCCTGACATCACCTTATATTCCCCCTAAAAACGTGGTACTGCTCCTTTAATCTATTTTATTTGTTACAATAGTTGCATTGCATGTCTTAGTTAAATGTACATCACAACTTATGTCTTATTCAAGTTATCAAGATGATTATGTGGTATATGTTGTTCATCGTATTGCAAGTGATAACAAGTGCTAGATCGTTTGGTTGTTGCCGAATTTCACATCATGGATTCTTAATCAAAGCTGTTTGGTAATCAAATTTCTAAGTGCCTAATGAGTAATGGACTTTTAATCGTTCTGTATGTTATCTTCTTGCATGTAAAGTGAATATCATTGAAGCTATCGCATCAGAATATGAATATCTTTCAAATGATCAATCAATTCGCAATCAACACGTAGTTTCAGTCCACATCAGATTTCGCAACTACCGGTACCTTTTTTTCTGTTAAACTGACAAGTTTTCGGGATATAACTGACATTTTGACGGTTTTCATCAACGATTAGACACTTAAGTTCAGTTATAATTTGTTAATCATGTGACGTTGAAAGAGATAACCAGTCAACGTACCTGTCTTTGAGGCATTATTGGCCACACGAATTAAAATACAATATAAATAAAAATATATGAATGTTTGATACCAAAGTTTGACTGACATAAACGGTGAGAATACCCTTCATTATTCTATCTAGTTCATTAAAGATATTGCCATATTGGACGATATCCAATATCAATAACAAATCATTAACATTTTTCAGTTGAATATCATTTATTGATTGGTCAATGCAAAAGTATGTGCATGGTATATAAATCATCATTTTAGAAACTTCCTTAACAACATATTGCAATATGATGAGGAGATAATATCATATTTCATAATCAATATTATCGTTATCATTTTTCAGTTGAATATCATTTATTGATTGGTCAATGCAAAAGTATGTGCATCGTATAAATCTCATTATTTTAGAATCTTCATTAAAGATATTGCAATATGATGAGGAGATAATATCACATTTCATAATCAATATTATCGTTAACATTCTTCAGTTGAACATCAATTAGGTTTTCGTGTTTTCTCAACGAGCAACACACAGCCACAAACAAGGATGCAGCAACTGACCACAATAAATCCGCTCTTGAGGTGATCTAATGTGAACTGCATTCGATGAACCGGACTTGGACATGTGGTTGGCTTCGGGAACCATTCCTTCTTGAAACGATCATAGATTCCCATGCTGACCACCTTTTGTAGCCTTTAACAAATATACAATAAGAAAAAATAATATATTTATAACAAGACTTATTACTCTACCGTTGAAGATATTGATGTTTGATAAATCTACCATGTTATTAAACATATATGTCATAACATCGCGCATTGACCTAATGACGTGACATGATGACGTCACAATTGTTAAGTATGACGTCACAATGTCAGCAGGCCGGCGATGGTCAGGTCGGCGAATTTCTTTATATTTTTACGATGTAATCAAGCAAGTAATAAATGAAATACTAAACTCGGTCCTGTTTCATAAAATTCTTATGAAACTCGTGAATGGTATAGGTATTTAACTCGCTTTCGCTCGTTAGATACCAACCCATTCACTCGTTTCATAAAAATGTTATAAAACGGGACGTCGAATTAAAATTTTCCATATTTTTATAATTTCTCACATAGGAGGTAGAAAAGTCATAAAATGCTGATCCAACCTCTGTTCTTATAAGACCGGTTCCCCGGTTTCCGGCAGACTCCTCTATCGGCAAAATTGCAAAGGAAACCATTTGAACGTCCCTAATTACACAAATAATTTTGATTGCATCCAATCAGGCTTCTAGTTGTTTGGTCAAAAAACTCAAATTGTATGGCTTGATTAATTGAGCCGGCAAAAAGATGTTTTTTCTGGTTAATCAACTCACTTTTGTAAATTATGGAAAATAAGCTGACTTTCCTTTTAATATCAAGTTGTGTTAATACTGTGTAAATAAAATTACCATTAGCACCATGTTGAAGGATCTAAAATGATTTCAAACCTTCCTATAAAGTGATATAATTTTTTAATATAGTTAACATAAATGGGTACATGAAACTGGTATTAAATACTTCATTAATTTAGGAACGGTTAAATCATGAAAATGGTTACTTACTGCTTTCCAAAGAGTTTCTTTAGAGGCGAATGTTTAGGAAAGGGGAGACCAACCAATATTGAATGCATTTTCTCCCGTAGCTCAAAAAGTTCACATGTCTTTGAAAAAAGCAAAACCTTTATGTCAGATGGCAGAATTGCAGCACAAGGTTCATTCAATAGTTTCGTCAATAGTCGATTTATTGCAACATCGAATGGTTCCTTATCAGACAGTTGAAACACATCAAGTCTTTCATACACGTTCTGATAAACCAAAGAGTTTGACTCCTGGAAAAAAAGAAATATTAAAAGATGATAAAACAGATTGAAGAAAATCATTCACGTGAGACTCCACAATGTCTCTATTAAGAAAAACAATAATTCGAAGGGGACCCTTAGCTTCTGGAGGTAAAAAGGCAACCTCCAAGTCAGGGGGTCTCCCCCCAGAGTTCCTCAACGGTAGTTGCACTGTCATCTGGCACGAGTGGCATTGTTATCTGTATTCAGGACATCAATCAAAATGGCGTCATGGATAACCTCGAACAATATGCTGTTGTTACAAACCAAAAAATTGGTTCGAGAGTAGATGAATATTAAAAAAGTTGGTGTTATTTGAAATACATATTTTAGGCATCAGTAATTGTTCAATGTCGTTATATGTTTGAAAATGCAAAGGTAATTTTAAAGAATAAAACATGTACATTTGTTTGCCGAACTACGGGATACAATTTGAGAATAAAAAATTAATATCAAATAATACATTTCAGCAATCAGATTATTCATCGAGATGAACGCTTGGTGGTTCTTGATAACCATCAAACTGCGGAACAGAATTTTAAAGTTCTCGATGCCCCTAGCAAGTTAGTGCGTAATGTCAAAGATCAGTAGGACGGTTGATCTAATTTTCTTAAGATTGTGTTAATTAAAGGGCACTGTAATAAAGTTAAAACCTTCCTATGTGAGTTCAATCAAGTCATGGCCATAGCGAAGTTTGCCATCAGCAGGATGGAAGCACGACGTCCGTAACGAGAGTGTGTTGCAGAGATGCAATGTTGAAAAAAAAAACCCAGAAATTAACGTGACCATTCAAAGGCATTTGTTAATAGTTCGTGGCTGTGGATTCAAATCTCTAATTTATTTACTTTCACTTTCTTACGTATTTTGATATACCTGGCTTCATTGAACTTCTAAAAATTATTTTCATGGAGAATCACAAGCAGTCGTGCATTCCCAGTTGAAGTTGGTAGAGTGACCAAAACTCCAGCAGCATACCGGCAAATGGCATGTAACAACTCATACCTTATGCTAAGGTTAAAAAAGGTTTGATGGTACATATCAAAAGGCAAAGTGTGTGCGAAATATGACATCAAGAAAGTTCGATAAATAAAAGGTGGAAACAACGAAAAAAGCATGTCAAAATCTTACTTTATCTTTACTTATTTGTACTTTAGTAATTACTTTATTTCTCAATGAATTTGGTGTTTCCATTTTTTGGGGTAAATTTTGGCATAGTGAGAAATCTTCTTTAAAAATATCATAAAGTTTAAATATTGATTTTATTTTCAAAAGAAACTCGAGAGCATAAAAAAAAAACGCGACCTGTGGGCATGAACAGTTTTAAATGTTTTCAGAATTGCATATTTAGCCAACTCGAGTGCAGAGATTTAGTATACCTTCAACATATTGGTTATTATTCCTCCTTCCAATATTATTATCTTGTAGTCTGTTTGTTCAGTAAATTCCTGAATGGTGTTGAACGGTGCAACATAGTTGTCCACGGTAGACCGAGACACCAGATTACTCGTGTACACAGCAGCAAACATCAGGCAGAACACGGACCAGGTGAATAGCATTATCCTCGATGACATCAGTTTTGGAATGCTCTCAATATCTGGAAGAAAGATGTTAAAAGTTCTGTTGCAACATTTTATCTAACACGTTGTTCTTTCAATGAAGTTCTTTTAAAATGTTCACATCTTTACAAAATCAAATGTGCATCTACAAGGCTTTCCCCTTGTGTAATCCAAGTCTAAGTTCTTATTAAAACAGCCTTTGGCTCAGATCGTCAGACTTTAACAGTTTAAACAGTTTAAGCTTCTATTGTTTAGATTCTTGAAGAAGTACTCGTAAGAGATACCAAATTAAAATGTTTACAAAGAGGCCAGGGCTAGGTTTTTGAAGCTCTCTTAGTGCTAAGCTAGTCGTAAGCCAATGTTAGTGTATGGTACTGACAACAATCTTAGCACTAAGAGAGCTTCGAAAATCTAGGCCCTGTTTTAAAACCTTTAAACGCTTTTGTCCCAGAAAGTATTTGATATTAGGAAATCCATCTCACTTACCCTGTCTTAATGGAACACGGAGAATTACATCACAATATAAAGCATGGTGATCTTTGTATCTCGTGTGGTGACAGAGAAGTACCAAGAGAACCCATACAAGTGAAGCCATTCCACACGAATATACAAGCCAGGAGTAACTTGAAACGAGGAACAACCATGTTGACATCTTTGTTATATTCTTTTTGTAGACCAAAACGTATTCAGATGAACTAATAGCTGAAGATAAGTCCATCAGTGAAGTCCGTTGAAGACTAATTCCATACGGCACAGGGGACAGATGGGCTTCCTGTAACAAAAGTTCAGAATATAGGCTTTAAGTACAAAGTATTCGTAGACTTTCAGATAAAGTTGTGACCTTACGTTTTTCTGTTAAAGTCTTATTATACACACATGAAATTGTACACCATTCAAACTCGTTTTTATATTACTGTGATTTATCATTTATAAACATTAAATACAATCACTTTTAACTGATTTTGTTATACGATAAAACAGTTTTAATAAAGATTTGTTAATTGTTTTGATCAGATCAAATAAAGACTTGTGCACGTTGTTCATAAGCGCTCTTGATAAGAATGAGTCACCTTTCTGTATATCATACCAAGAACTCCATTGGTGGTTCCATTCCGGAATTGTTGTCCCCACAAGTTGTCTTCAGATTCAACAATGATAAAGCTAGAAGAACCAAAATATATATTGGTTATGTACGTTTTTCTTTTTTTACTGAATGTTATAAAACAATGACAACTATTATCCGTTAATGTTTGACTGTATGTAATTTTCTTTTTTTGAAGGGTATATAATTATGATAAAAATTATAACCTTATAAGTCTAAAGAATTTTGGATACTCACCTGAAATTAAATTCCCTTTTCAAGATGTCAACAAGGTCCAAGCCAACACCTGAGTACAGGGCTTGATTGTTGACAGTTTCCTTAATTACATGACCTGCCCACTAAAAGAGAACCAGGTTGCCATTTAAGAAATGTAAAGCAATTCTAGGATTTAGACTGTCATATAGGCTTATCAAGTTATTTAGATTTTCGGACGTAGAGTAATTTAGTGATCGGTATCTAAAACATCAATAACATGCATTCTAAATGATTGAAATGAAGATTTTCGGAAAACTGAAATAATTCAATACAAGTGATTTATTCCATTGTTATTGTAACCAGTGCCTGATAACAAGGCCAATATTGTGCATTTTATCTTCAAACGGATTATTGAACATTATTGAAAATGGAAATATCTATTATTGGATATACATGAGAAATATTCTCATTCTTGAAAACGAACCTCCAGTGCAACGATGATCAGTTCTCTCCCATTCAGACCTCTCTCGATGTTAGGAAAGAGGTTGCTGTATTGGAAAGATTCACCAACGTCAGGTCGGATAATGTCGGACAATTCTCTTCCTTCAGACATCCATAACAATGTGCAGATCTGGAAACAAAGTTAAGGAAATACTGTTTGGAATTTTTATATTTATTTAAGACTCGTCACGTTGATATAACAGGTTTATGACAATTACGTAAAACCGGTATGTGCTAAATGAACTACAGACCTGTGACCTATAAGTTTTGAATAAAGATTGGTCTGAAAAACATTTGCAATGGTGTTTTTTGTATTTTATTAAGAAATAACTCAAAATAACATGTTTTTCATAACTTTCGAAAAACTTTAAAGGGGCAGTAGCAGGTTTTTATGGGGAATATAAGGTGGTGTCAGGAAAATTAAAATAAATGGTTCTTATTGAAAGACAATGTATTCAAACTAAATGGATCAGTAATAATTCAAATATACAAAGTTTAGCCATGCGATTATTTTCAGGTGTTCACACAATTTTGCTGTAAATGGATTTTAGGTGAATCTTCATACTTTGTCCTCTGACTATACATAATCGGTGTGTGTTATGAGAATTTTGACACTATCAAAATAATACCTTAAGCATTAGCGTACACTTATCAGTGAACAATTTAAGATTTAAATTATCAAAAAACGTGCTACTGCCCCTTTAACCTACGCCAGAAAGCGTTTTCAAGCCATTCTGTTGTTCTCTCCTGAAAGAAATCCAAGCAACGTTGTCCAAGGTGATGTTTAGAGGGGGAGGTTCATCGGTGGAGATAATCAACCAGCTTGAAAAATGTCTCAGCAGGGACCCTTGTCCAAACATCCCATCAAGCCTCATAATCTAATGAATCAACTTTTCTCATGAACAATACAAAATTGTCATTTGTCTAATGTGCATTGCGGAAAAATTAAAGTCTGCTCAATTTTCTAACCATTCATCAGATCAAAGCCCTTAAGAACTTATGCAAATTTACTTGCAAACATAGTGATATACACGATAAAGAGAAAACAAACAGAAGCAATAAATGTACCCGAATATTTAAGACATAAACAATTGACAATGTAAATATTCTTATATAGATATCTCCTCATTTTACTTTTCCTTGAAAAATTAACTAATTTGCCTAATGTAAATATCAGTATAGAATTATATAACTTCATGAAAAACAAGGGGAAAGTATTTGTAATTTTCTTAGATTACAATCATGATTCAATAGGTTAAATGGTAATATCTAAATGATATGTGCTACCAATCAACTGGTAATAGTTTCTCTAACTTGCCCCCTTAAAAAGTTGTTCAACACAGGTGAGTTCACAGACTACCAGGAACTGTAGCTGGTCACGCATCTGCTCCAAACTGGCGTGTTCCATGAGGTTCTCCATCACAGGGACGAGAGCTGTGTGTACTTGGTGGTAGGTGAACATCATTTGTTTTCGCCTCTCTAATAAGCAACTTATCTGTGAGACAAGCTCACCTGTGGTCACAACAGAAAGCAAAACGCACAAGGTCACATATTGTGAATAATTGTTTGATAATTTAATCAATAAGGAACACTGTACATGTGTAAAAAAAATTCAAGACATCAAAGAGCAAAACGCCAAAGTCACATATTGTGAAAAATTACTTCATATTTGAATAGTTATTTGATATTTGAATTATTGAGGACACTGTACATGTGCTAAAAGTGGTTTAAACAGAAAATCAGCTTCTATCTTTGAATAATCTGGAACTGCGATATTATGTCAATGATGTGGCATTTAATTGATTTAATGTTCTTTTGAGTTTGGTATAAAGAAAGGCAAACTTCAATAGAGCTATGGGTGAAATTTTGTAAGACCTTGGTTGTATACAACTCTTTCGAAACATTAACTTTATGACCACTTAACGACCAAAGGAATGACTTAAGAGGGACATTGACTGAATAACAGTTTCTTGTCTGTTTAAATATGAACTAGTCCTTGACTATATCAACATACCATTTTCTTCATCGTGAATGATGGTTACAGTTCCTTGTTCAGTGTATATCTTAATCAAGTTTGAAAGCATACTTTCCATATCTATAGAGACATGCATAGGTTCTTCTGAAACATTTGAAATCAGTATTATTGAAATTAGTGTTCAACATTCATTCACCAAAGAGCAATTGAATATGGACGTTTCGCTAAATGCTTTTGCAATCACGTTACAGTGTTGAAATTTAATTATGTATCTTAATCAAGTTTGAAAGCATTCTTTCCATATTTATTAAGACAGGCTTACATTCTTCTGAAACATTTGAAATCAGTATGATTGAAATAAATTTTGAACATTTATTCACCAAAGAGCAATTGAATATGGACGTTTCGCTAATTGCTTTTGCAATCATGTTACAGTGTTGAAATTTAATTTATTGTGTATCTTAATCAAGTTTGAAAGCATACTGTCCATATTTATAGAGACAGGCCCAGGTTCTTCTGAAACATTTGAAATCAGTATTATTGAAATTAGTGTTGAACATTCATTCACCAAAGAGCAATTGAATATGGACGTTTCTCTAAATGCATTTGCAATCATGTTACAGTGTTGAAATTTAATTTATTGTGTATCTTAATCAATCACGTTACAGTATTGAAATGTAAAATTACCTTGTATGTAGCACTGTGTCACGTTGTGTAACAGTAGGAACACGATGACAACATGTATACTGGTCATAGTGGTATCCCTGTGTGTATTACATGGCAGCAGAACATTTCAAATGTAGACTTACACTCTTTTTCATTAATGGAATTATGTTAAGTTAACAATCGCAAACCATTAACCATGCGATAAAAGCTACGAATTTGATTGCTTCTTTGTTTGTTGAAAGCTTCATCATTTCATTTAACAATGCTATTAACAGTCTATGTTGACTTTAAGCTATGTTTATCGAGCAAAGTTTGCAAGAAAAAACAAATTTGCCCATGCCATTATTGCATAAATACGTATATTTGCTTTGCATTTATGCATATAATGTTCCCTTAAAAATGTTTTCACGTTTTTTACCATAATCTAAAATAAAGTAGAACCGTGCTTTTCCGTCAGCCCGGGAAAGGGGCATTTGTGGCGATATTGCAATTAACATTCACCACACTTTAAATTGAGTTTATCAAAGCTGAATAATCCAAATAATAGATTCTCATTTTAATTTTGAGAGGGGAATTAATTTATTTAGTGTATCCACGCAAATATCAGCTTTATCACTGTTCGAAAATTCCGCACACTTGTCTGGTAATTCCGCACACGAAAGTTGCCTATTCCGTACAGTGTTGAAAAATGTGGTTTTTTTCTTTAAATAAACTTGAATTGTCAAATGTTAATTATTTAAACGAATCTTGAAGATGAACTTAACAAGTTTTGTTGTTTCTATCAACCTGACGAAACAGCAACATGGTCTCAATAGCCTTTGTATGATACCATACAGTGCCAACAGTGATGATTTAACTCAGTTTCGTGTGAACTGTAAAGAGAGAACGTCAGTTACCATTTTAAAAAGTCATCATAAATAACAGTTTGACTTTATTCGCGGTGTAAACATATTTTTTACATCACAAGCAACGGACGAACATTCTTGCATCATTTGACAGTCCTAATATTTAGCAGAATTGGTTAATTAAATCTGGACTAAGATCCCAGACTAAAAGATAGATTTTGACCTCAAGCTATTTTTTGTGGTTTCAATTAGGTATTTTCAATTTAAATCTTCATATATCGCAATATGCTTGTAAAAAAATCCAAATCAGTTGTCATAAATTGTCTCTTAAAGTTTTGATACTAGAAGGCCGACATGGGAAAAGCGAGACATTGTGTATTTTTTTCTTTTCAAATTCTAAAACTGATACAAATTTGTCAAAATTATACGCTGTAAAGCAAATCCAAATAATTCAAAGTGGCCAATTTGTAAATAAATTTTAAAATAAAAGTTTTAAAAAGATTTAGGCATGAAATTAATTATTTGTTTGCTGGCAGAGAGAGGGTTAAACTTAAAATCGGTGTACAGAATAACACGCACCCTGCAAAAGCAGTAAATTAAGGTGCATGCTATTCCGTACACTTTTGTTCGGTCTTATTTTGCTTTTTAGATGCAGTAATTCGATTCAGTTATCACTTTAAAATGGTTATTAAGTTCAAAATATGTTTTCCCAATGGTTTAATTTCAATAAAATTTCATGTTGATTAAGAAATAGTCCGAGAAGCGTAAAGTAATGAATGACCTTGAATAACAAAAACTTTAAAGGTCAGGGTAAAAAAAATGGGCGTGACCAAAGTCATTCAGCCAATAATTATTTTGTTAAATGTTTGACAGAAAATGACAAACTGAATTAGACAGCCATTTTTCAAAATTGTTTTGGCTTCGGTGGGAATTAATGTTTACACTTTTAAAAACAAACGAAAGATGTTACTAAGCAAATTATTGAAGTGTACGGAATTAGCAGACTGTGCGGAATAGCACGGCTCTACTCTAGTTGAAAATAACGTTTGTAAAGTATTGGAAATTACTTATGTAGCATTTTTCAAGTTGCATAATTGATTTATTCGTAAGTGAATTCGAATTGACTGTAAAATGATATTTTAAAAACAGTTTGTTTAATCTTGATGTAAATCTACAGTGAACTGAATGCTTCATTCAGTAGTTTTAAAATGTCTTACGTCTGCCATCTCTGAATTTCACAATTAGTTTTGACACAGTGTTATAGTTTGACCGCCTTCACATTACACTAATGATATTTCAATATCATTTAGTAAATCATATCAAACAGCACAAGGAATAAATAAAAAAGACAATCACAATAGGTTTACCACAAGGGCCAAATAAACTTCTTTTATGTAAATTCATCTACTTTTGTGCATTAATTAAGTTCTGTTTAGATTTCTTTCTATTTTCAGATATATTTTTTCTAAAACCTGAAAACCTGGATGCGGGTTGGTGCGTGTAAAATTCATGTTGGAAATATTATGGAAATTTTAGTGGTGTTTTGTTTTAGGATTGCGATTGTGGACAAGTTTCATGGGCTCTTCGGTGATGGATTGTGATCACTTTAATTGGCATTGGCATGTTTGAGGTTGAAAATTTACGAATTAATCACACATTGAATTTTCTGAAGTAACTAAAAGTGCTAGCAGTTTGAAGTAAAGTTAGTCTTGCTGGTACATCAACTATTTAGTAAAACACTGAACAATAGAGATGTTATTTGCCATCCCTGGATGTGTTTTTCTGAAATTTGAAATGAGAAGGTGTCAAAAAAATACACACAACTCTAAAATCCCAAATATTGTCAAGACGAGTGTACATCATCATTTTACTCTTCAGTTTTCTAGTTTGACCTGTGACGTCATCATTTTGCTCTTCAGTTTTCTAGTTTGACCTGTGACGTCATCAGTTTGCTCTTCAGTTTTCTAGTTTGACCTATAAAGTTATCATCATCATAACGTCATAACCAGACTGGCCAGACATCGGACCGTCCTAGAAGTGGAAGATCGAGGGTGACGACCCCCGCTGAAGACCGTTATCTGCCCACACTGCATCTGCGCATCAGATTCGTCACAATGGCGTGAACAGCATCGACAGCGTTAGGACACCACATCAGCAGAAACACTGTCATGAGACGTCTTCGAGCTGCCGACCGTTCCTCGGAATGACCCTAACTCGCGAACATCGCCTGGACCGTCTACACTTGGCAAGGAGAGTGAGACGCTGGCAACGTCGTGATTGGGCAAGAGTGATCTTCAGCGACGAAAGTCGATTCAACCTCTTCACAGCAAACGGCAGAGTGAGGATTTACAGGCGTAGAGGCGAGAGACAGGCTGCAGCATGTGTCCAAGAAGTGGTACCCTATGGCGGTGGCAGCATCATGGTCTGGGGCGGGATCTGCGGCGACCAGAAGACCGATTTGGTGACAATTCGTCAGACCCTTACAGCCCAGAGATACAGGGATCAAGTGTTGCAGCCTGTGGTTGTCCCCTTCATACAGAGGCAGCACCAAGGGATGATTTACCAACACGATAACGTCAGACCACAAACTGCCAGGATCACCATGGACTTCCTCAACCAACAAAACATCCAGGTTTTGCCTTGGCCATCACGTTCCCCTGATTTATCCCCCATCGAGCATCTTTGGGACCATTTGGGAAGACGACTTAGACGTCGCCTAGAGCAACCAGTCAACCTACAACAGCTGGAACAGGCACTACATGAACAGTGGCAACGTATCCAACGTCATTTGACGTCTGACTTTCTCAATGAGGAGACGTGTCTTTGCTTGCATTAACAGTAATGGGGTCACACCCGATACTAACTCATCATTTATGGACATCAGACCACGGAATATTGCAGAAACAATGAGTGTAAATTTCAAATTATACCCCTAGTGGACACTATGAGAAGTAGAGAAGTGATGTGTGAAGTGAGAAGTAAATACCTATCCTTGCCATGTTTGAAAATGGTTCACTATTAATATTATACCTTTGAAATGCTGGAAATTTTGTCATGTTGTCTTTTATTAACAAATTACTGGGGTGTGTACTTTCTTTTGTACTTCAGTTTATTACTGCTCCATCAAGTTTAAATATATTGTCTTTCAATTGAAACCATTAATTTTCATTTTCCTGTCATCACCTTATATTCCCCCTAAAAACGTGCTATTGCTCCTTAAAGCTCTGGAATTATCTACATTTGACAGTGGGCGATAATGGTTGAGGTCATTACTAAGCACGGTAAATATATGCACGTGAAGGAATTATTACATTATTCACAACAAGCATTCCTATGACGTTGGCACAATGGTTGAATTTATTAATAATTGAACATAATCGTTAGTCTTCCTTCACAGTCATGAACTATGAAACTGCCTTATTTCTCATCGAATCATAATTTTGGCATCAACAAGAAGTATATTCATTCATAAGACTATTCATTGTTTCCCACTATTACCGTACAGTTTTTGCATAGGGGTATTTCCAGGTCAATTCGACCAAAGCCTCCCAGTTGATGACACCGATTTTTTTCATTTTCACAACAAACATACATGTAGTACATATATACATGTAGGTCAATACAAAAACAAAATATTTTTGGCATATTCGTATTGGTTTTGCCGTAAGGGTTGTTTAATTGTGGCACCTATCGTAATTCTTTCAAATGTACCACTTGCAGAAAACTGTTTGCAAAAAAAAAAAAATTCTGCCTGCTCATTGTTTTTTTTGTATATATTATGTTGATATAATTCAAAAGCAGGATGCGTTTACAGTTTGCAGATATTAAGGAAATACCCTGAGTTACGCTAATTTCAAATTCGATCATATTTTAAGTGATTTCTCGGTTGGGTCCATTTTCAAAAAACAGTATCAAAGAAATGTGGTGACTTGAGTGAAAATAATTTGTATGAAAAATGAAAATATCAATCGAACAATCCAGAACCTAAATAATACATACTTTCACCCAGTCGTATTGAGTTCATAACATAAACCGATTATCCATAGTCAGAGGACAAAGTATGAAGATTCTCATAAAATCCATTGGCAGCCATTTTGTGTGAACACCTTTTATTCATTTTGTGTAAGAAAAAGAAATCGCATGGCTAAACTTTACATTATTTATTTCAATTATTACGGCTCCAATTAGTTCAAATGCATTGTCTTTCAATTGGAACCATTTATTTTCATTTTCCTGACATCACCTTATATTCCCCCTAAAAACGTGCTACTGCCCCTTTAACACGTGTTACTAATGAGGTCGCATATGTTACAGATTGCTGTATTTAGTTGAAACTCGTCTCATTGATGGTTATGTGAAGAAATGGTTCCCAAAAACAAGAAACTGCCAACCTGACCGTCAACTTTCAACATTTACTTTAAACCATTATAAATCCAGCCCCATTGTGGTCATTGTTGGGGCTGGAATAGCAGGGATAGTACTCTTGTTTGAAATACTATTTCGGAAGGTGTGATAAAAGTGATTGAACCATAACATATCTTGCTTATATCTTATAAATGTGAAAATACGTTTGGATATGTTTAATGATCGTTTAGATTTATACAAATATTCGATTTATCCAGGTAGTTTGACCTGGGAATGCAATCATCATGTACTGTCTGTTTGGCTGGACTGACTATCCAATATTACAACTTGCAACTAACTTAAAAACTGTAATTCAACATAAGCTGGCAACTTGTTATTCACATTCGCTTCATAGCTATTATTGAACACTTCGTTAATGATTTTTTTAATGCTCGCTCATCATTTTGCAGACTACTAGCAACATATTTCATTAAAGGGGCAGTAGGACGTATTTTGAAAATTTCATATTTTGAATTTTTTACTGATAATTGTAAGTTAATGCTAAATGTATTATTTCGACAGTTTCAAAAATCTCATAACACAACCATCATCCATAGTCAGAGGACAAAGTATGAAGATTCACATAAAATCCGTTGGCGGCCATTTTGTGTGAACACCTTTAATTCATTTTGTGTAAGAAAAAGGAATCGCAAGGCTAAACTTTACGTTATATATTTGCATAATTCTGCTCATTTAGTTTAAATGTATTGTCTTTCAATTGGAACCATTAATTCACATTTTCTTGACATCACCTTATACTCCCCCTCAAAACGTGCTACTGCCCCTTTAATCAATTTGATTTGTTACAATAGTTGCATTGCATGTCTTAGTTAATGTACATCACAACTAATGTCTTATTCAAGTTATCAAGATGAGTATATGATATATGTTGTTCATTGTATTGCAAGTGATAACAAGTGCTAGATCGTTTGGTTGTAGCCGAATTTGACATCATGGATTCTTAATTAAAGCTGTTTGGCAATCAAAATTTTAAGTGCCAAATGACAGATCCCACATTTTAATTGAGTTTTAATGCCTGAATGTTTCTTTTTTCATTCTGAATTTTCGTGATGGATAATCCGTTTCTTGAAAAGAAAAAAACACTTTTTATGTAATAAATATCCTCCTTTATTTGATTAAATTTGTTTTTTACTTCTTTAACACAATATTGTCAAATCAACACAAATTGTAAGCTGATTTTTTTTCTTTATCTAAAACGTGCTTGCAATGTCAGCTTATTACCTGAATGAAACTCGCATGTATTATTAAAACAGCTACAAGATTTGTACAACATTAACTATCATTCAAATTTGATATAGTAATGGACTTTTAATCGTTCTGTAGGTTATCTTCTTGCATGTAAGGTGAATATCATTGAAGCTATCGAATCAGAATATGAATATCTTTCAAATGATCAATCAACCCGCAATTAACACTTAGTTTCAGTCCACAATAGATTTCGCAACTACCGGTACCTTTTTTCTGTTAAACTGACAATTTTGCGGGTTTCAACTTACATTTATCGGTTTTCATCAACGATTAGACGCTTTAGTTCAGTTATAATTTGTTAATTATGTGACGTTGAAAAAGACAGCTAGTCATCGTACCTGTCTTTGAGGCATTATTGGCCACACACATTAAAATACAATATAAATAAAAATATATGAATGTTTGATACAAAAGTTTTATTGGCATAAAATGTGAGAATACCTTTCATTACTCCATATGGTTCATTAATGATATTGCCACAGTGGACGATATCCTATATCAATAACAAATCAATAACATTTTACAGTTTAATATCATTTATTTGGTCAATGCAAAAAGTATATATCTCATTCTTTTAGAAACTTCATTAACAATGTTGTTACATGATGAGGAGATAATATCATATTTCATAATCAATATTATCGGTAACATTTTTCAGTTGAATATCATTTATTGATTGGTCAATGCAAAAGTATGTGCATGGTATAAATCTCATTATTTTAGAAACTTCATTAAAGATATTGCGATATGATGAGGAGATCATATCATATTTCACAACCAATATTATCGTTAACATTCTTCAGTTGAACATCAATTAGGTTTTCGTGTTTTCTCAACGAGCAACACACAGCCACAAAGAAGGATGCAGCAACTGACCACAATGAATCCGCTCTTTAGGTGATCTAATGTGAACTGCATTCGATGAACCGGACTTGGACATGTGGTTGGCTTCGGGTACCATTCCTTCTTGAAGCGATCATAGATTCCCATGCTGACCACCTTTTGTAGCCTTTAACAAATATACAATAAGAATAAATAACGAATTTATAACAAGACTTATTACTCTACAGTTGAAGATATTGATGTTTGATAAATCTACCATGTTATTAAACATATGTGTCATAACATCGCGTGCTGACCGAATGACGTGACATCATGATGACGTCACAATTGTTAAGTATGACGTCACAATGTCAGCGGGACGACGATGGTCATGTCGGCGAAATTCTTTATATGTTAACGATGTAATCAAGCAAGTAATAAATGAAATACTAAACTCGGTCCTGTTTCATAAAATTCTTATGAAACTCGTGAATGGTATAGGTATTTAACTCACTTTCGCTCGTTAGATACTAACCCATTCACTCGTTTCATAAAAATGTTATAAAACGGGACGTCGTTTTAGAAATTTCTATATTTTTATAATCTCTCACATAGGAGGTAGATAAGTCATAAAATGCTGATCCAACCTCTGTTCTTATAACACCGGTTCCCCGGTTTCCGGCAGACTCCTCTATTGGCAAAGTTGAAACGGAAACCATTTGAACGTATCCAATCAGGCTTCTTATTGTTTGGTCAAAAAACTTAAATTGTATAACTTGATTAATTGAGCCGGCAGAAAGATGTTTCTTCTGGTTAATCAACTCACTTTTCTAAATTATGGAAAATAAGCTGACTTTCTTTTTAAAATCAAGTTGTGTTAATACTGTGTAAATAAAATTACCATTAGCACCATGTTGAAGGATCTAAAATGATTTCAAACCTTCCTATAAAGTGATATAATTTTTTAATATAGTTAACATAAATGGGTACATACAAGTGGTATTGAATAATTAATTAAGAACGTAAATGTTTACTTACTGCTTTTCAAAAAGTTTCTTTAGAGGTGAATGTTTAGGAAAGGGGAGACCAGCCATGTATGAATATATTTTTTCCCGTAGCTCAAAAAGTTCACATGTCTTTGAAAAAAGCAAAAACCTTAACTCAGATGGCAGAATTGCAGCACAAGGTTCATTCAATATTTTCGTCAATAGTCGATTTACTGCAACATCGAATGGTCCCTTATCAGACAGTTGAAACACATCAAGTCTTTCATACACGTTCTGATAAACCACAGAGTTTGACTCCTGGAAAACAAGAATTATTATAAACAAATTGAAAAAAATCATGTACGTGTGGCCCAACAATGTCTCTATTAAGAAAAACAAGGACATCTAATTCGAAGGGCACCCTTAGCTTCTGCAGGTAAAAGACAATCCCAAATCAGGGGGTCACCACTCAGAGTACTTCAACGGTTGTTGCCCTGCCATCTGGTACGGGGGCATTGTTTTCTGTATTCAGGACATCAATCAAAATGGCGTCATGGATAACCCCGAACACTATGCTGTTGTTACAAACCAAAACATTGCTTAGAGAGTTTATTTCAAACGTTAAGTATATGATTATTAAAAAAGTTGGTTATTTAAATAAAATATGTCAGGGCATCAGTAATTGTTCAATGTCGTTATATGTTTGAAAATGCAAATGTAATTTAAAGAATAAAACATATACATTTTTTGTCGAACTACGGGATGCAACTTGAGAATAAAAAATTAATATCAAATAATACATTTCAGCAATCAGATAATTCATCGAAATGAACGTTTGGTGGTTCAACCATCAAACTGCGGAACAGAATTTCAAAGTTCTCGATGTCCCTAGCAAGTTCGTGCGTAATGCCAAAGATTAGCAGGACAGTTGATCCAATTTTTTAAAGATTGTGTTAATTAACGGGCACTGTAATAAAGTTAAAACCTTCCTATCTGACTTCAATCAAGTCTTGGCCATAGCGAAGCTTGCCATCAACAGGATGGAAGCACGACGTCCGTAACGAGAGTTTGATGCAGAGATGCAATGTTTAAAAAATAAAAATTAACGCTACCTTTCAAAGGCATTTATTAATAGATTCGTGGCTGTGGATTCAAATCCTTTATATTTTCTTTCACTTTCTTACGTATTTTGATAAACCTGGCTTCGTTAAATTTCTAAAAATTCTTTTCATTGAGAATCACAAGCAGTCGTGCATTCCCAGAAGTTGGTAGAGTTACCATAACTCCAGCCGCATACCGGCAAATGACATTTACTAACTCATACCTTATGCTATGGTTAAAAAGGTTTGATGGTACGTTTCAATAGACAAGGTGGGCGCGAAATATGACATCTTGAAAGGCCGCTAAATGAAAGGTGGAAACAACGAAAAAAGCATGTCAAGATCTTACTTTTTTACTTATTTGTACTATTAATTACTTTATTTCTCAATGAATTTGGTGTTTCCATTTTTGGGGTATTTTTTGGCATAGTGAGAAAACCTCTTTAAAAATATCATAAAGTTTGAATATTGATTCTATTTTCAAAAGAAAAGGGCATAAAATAATGAAAAAACAAAAACGTGACCTGTGAGGATGATACCTTTAAATGTTTTCAGAATTGCTTATTCAGCCGACTCGATTGGTTTGACTGCAGAGATTTAGCATACCTTCAAAATATTGATTATTATTTCTCCTTCAAATGTTATTATCTTATAGTCTGTTTGTTCTGTCAATTCCTGAATAGTGTTGAACGGTGCAACATAGTCGTCCACAGCAGACCGAGAGACCAGATTACTGGTGTACACAGCAGCAAACATCAGGCAGAACAGAGACCAGGTAAATACCATTATCCTCGATGACATCAATTTGGAAGTACTCTGTAAATCTAAAAGTTTGAAAGAGAAAGATAATCACTGTGTATAACCGTACACCGGAACTAGCGAGGTTTACGGCAGAGAAATGTTGCTAGCGAGGAGCGTGATCGCAAACGGGATCACTTAAAAAGCAATCAACTTTTATCAACTTTTTCTATGTTATTATCATGTCAATAGCTTTTCCGAGACATAACTATTTAATGTCATATCCTGTTCATAGTCAGAGATAGCAAATATGTTACCAACAACAGCATTACTCGCAACTGTCATTGTTACTGTCCGCTAGGTACAGAATGACAAGCACATACATTTTACTATGTTGATAATTTGAAAGTTATGAAGTAAAAACTTACCTACCTTTCGATTTCGGCTCCTCGCTAGCAACATTTCTCAACCGTACACCTCGCTAGTTCCGCTGTTCGGTTATACACAGTTATTATGTTTGCAAAACTTTGTCAAACCTATATTCCTCTATAAATATGTAGGAGGTAAAAATGACGACAACTTTACATAATCATATGTGCATGTACAAGTTTTTTCCTGAAGTATTTGCGTAATCCATTTTCTAAGTAGTTATAAATACAGCTTTTGACTTTATCAGTTTAAACAGTTAATACTTCTATTGTTTATATTCTTCAAGTAGGCATAATCAGTCATTTTTTAATAATCAACCAAAATTAATCAAACTTGGTGTGTGGGTAGAACAATGTTTGAATAAAAACATGCAATTTCAGTTTTCGAAATAAAAAAATTCGTAAAAAAATATATTTGATTTCAAAGACACCCATCCTCGAAAAAAACCCAACATTTATTTTCATCGAATTGTTTTGCTTAGGGTCTTTAAAATAGTTCTTCTCGTGATAAAAAGACGGTTGAGTGTTCATTGTCTTTGTTGGTCTCTTGTCTATCAAAAACGAGGATAAAAAGTAATTAAGTACCACATTTGATATGAAATTTTAACCCTCTAAGAGTACTACCCCATCATGTTTTTTTGAAATATGTCCTAGTATTTCCTTGAATATTGTCAATAATAGTTTCAAAGTTCCACAAACTATATTGTCATGGTCACTGTCATGGTCATACGAATCTTTCTAGCCATAAAATGAGAAATTAGAGTTAATACAGAATAATTTACAACTCATTTAAGATGACACTTAATGTTGCAGTTTGAGGGTCTAAAGATGTCTGTATATATAGAGCGATATTTCAATTTTTATATGCTTAAAATAACTAGGAGTGTCGTGTATAGCAAATATTTAGATTTTTTATAAAAAACCTTCAACAAGTAAATAGTATGTCAAAAATTAAAGGGTTAAATGAGAACGCTTTAGGTATATAGAATGCCTAGACAATTAATAGAATGTAATTAATTCAAATCAATTTATATAATTCATGAAACATAACAAGTTGAATTTGGGATTTGTGCTAGTAAACAAATTATTGTTGGTTACAAAGATCAAAAACAGTTTTTTTATATTGTATTATGTGTTGGTTACATAAATCTTTACTCATCCTTTACTATCTTAGTAGATATCAATTAAAATTATTTTAGCTTTATTGTAAGTTTTGATTCGTTCATTTATTCAAGCTGAATAATTTTGGTATCACATGACTTCTTTGTAGACATGTGCGCTTTGCGAAAATACGATTTTGACATTTCTGAAGTTTTTCTCCTCACAAAGTCAACATTTGACGTCACAGAAATGAAAATCTAAAAATAAGTGACTCATTGTTATCCTTTTATCTCTTGTAGTATTTCGGGTTTTTGAGCAATGAGCGGCAACGGTTTTGACTCCGATTACTGACCTTATTAGGCCTGCGAGAAGAGTTGTCCTGGTTTTCTTCCCTGGCTGGTTTTCGCAACTTGAAGATGTATTCGTAAGAGATACCAAATAAAATTGTTTACTAAAGAGGCCTGTATTATGGATTAAAACTGTGTCACAGAATGTAAATAATATAAGTAAATCTCACTTACCCTGTCGAAATGGAACACGAAGAATAACGTCAAAATATACAGCATGGTGATCCTTAGAGCTCATGTTTGGACAGAGAAGTACCAGGACAACCCATAAAAGTGAAGCCATTCCACACAAATACACAGGCCAGGAGTAACTTGAAACGAGGAACAACCACGTTGACATCTTGGTCCTATTCCTTTTGTAGACCAAAATGTATTCATTTGAACTTATAGCTGAAGATAAGTCTGTTAATCGAGTCCTTTGAAGACTAATGGCATACGGGACAGGGGACAAGTGAGCTTCCTGTAACAAAAGTTTAGAGGCTTTAAGAACAAATTATTCATGGATTTTCAGATATAGTTGTGACCTTACGTTTTTCAGTTAAAGTCTTATAATCCACACATGAAATTTTACACTCCTTCTCACGTATTTGTATATTACTTAACATTTTTCATTTATTAACATTCAATCTAATAAATTTTTCTACAACAATTACTAGATTCATATATAACGCATTTAACAATCACCTTCTCTTTTTTATCAGATATAAAGCCTTGTTCACATTATTCAAAAACGATTCTAAGAAATTAAGAATGAATTACTTTTCTGTGTGATGTATTAAGAATGAATTACCTTTCTGTGTGATAAACTATGAATGAAGTACCTTTCTGTGTGATGAATTAAGAATGAATTACCTTTCTGTGTGATAAATTTAGAATGAATTACCTTTCTGTGAATCATACCAAGAACTCCATTAGCAGTTCCATTCCGGAATTGTTGTCCCCACAATTTGTCTTCAGATTCAACAATGATATAGCTACAAGAACCAAACTGCATAGGGTTATGTACGTTTTTCTTTTTTACTGAATGTTTTAAAACACATGTCAACAGAATTAGAATCCGTTAATGTGTGACTGTATGTAACTTTCTTCCTTTGAACGGTATATAATATGATAAAAATTATAACCCTATAAGTCTAAAGAATTTTGGATACACACCTGAAATTAAATTCCCTTTTCAAGATGTCAACAAGGTCCAAGCCAACACCTGAGTACAGGGCTTGATTGTTGACAGTTTCCTTAATTACATGACCTGTCCACTGAAAGAGAACCAGGTTGATTATAGAAATGTAAAGCAATTCAAGGATTTAAACTGTCTTATAGTCTTATCAAGTTATCTAGATATTCGGACGTAGAGAAATTTAATAATTTAGAGTTATTAAAGAGTAATTAAGTGACGGTTATCTAAACTAAAGCATAAAAAAAAACGCATTCTAAATGACTGTAATGAATATTTTCGGATAGTGTAAACGATTGACTACACATGATTTATTTCCTTAAAGCCTTGAGTTTGGTTTCAGAAAGTAAAATATTGAAATCTAATATTTTTCTAGTTTGGTGTAAGTCCAAATAGGAAACTGCAACCAAATTCATTAAGCAAATATTCATCTTTTTCATAGTTTAGCAACTATTAATCATTTGGTTGCAGAGACTGTGCTGAATAGCCAAGAAGACCAGTTTTAGTTGAAGAGGTCTTCAAATTTACCAATCTGAGAGAAAAAAAATTAGAGGGGTTCCCTCTCGCTCTGTGTGTACCGTAATGCCATGCAGTATGTAACGTGTCCTACCATTGACTAATTCAGTTTCCAACAATATATAAACTCTCCTTTTACTGATTTATCATTTACTTTGTTCTGTTTTTAAAGGCGCAGTAGCACGTTTTTGTGGGGAATAAAAAGTGATTTCATGAAAGTGAAATTTAATGGTTCAAATTGAAAGACAACGTCTTTAAGATAAAATGGAGCAGTAATAATTCAAATATATAAAGTAAAGTTTAACCATGGGAGTCCTTTTTCTTACACAAAATGAATTAAAGGTGTTCACAAAAAATGGCCGCCAATGGATTTTATGTGAATTTCATTCTTTGTCCTCTGACTATGGGTGTTTGGCTTTTGTAATGAGATTTTTGACACTGTCAAAATAATACATTTAGTGTTAACTTACAATTATCTGTGGAAATTTGAATTAAGGTGAATTTGGACAAAGGATGTTAGAAGAACCTTACAAGACATTTTTATGGTAGAAATTGTCAGAAAATCAAGGTCAATAAATAACTTCGATCCATAACGTCGAACTCGATTTCAAAATATATATACAGAACGTCATACGTGTGCATTTGGGTCGTTTGTATTGAACGAGTAGATGTCATGGACGCGGAGGAACAACGAGTTCGAAGAACGAGTTGTTTCTCCGCGTCCATGACATCTTCGAGTTCAATACAAACGACCCAAATGCACACGTATGACGTTCTGTATTTATTATATACTCTCTTTTTAACCTTTTTAAGAGTAATTTTGAATTGTTTAAATAAACCTAGACGTCGCACTGCGCATTGATACATAATGTGATAAAGCGAACAAGGCGATTACCTACAACACGCTCGACTGATGATTTGATGCCTCAAATATCTTTTTATTTTCTCATTACTTTGCGTAGTTAAACGTAAGAGGCAATTCCCTCAAGTGTGAAAACAAAATAAAGTGATAAAAGTTATTCCTTAGTAATGATTTATAAAGTTCTCATTTGATAAACGTAAGTTCAGGATTCCGAGCGACGGGATTCTTTCAAACGACGTCACCATGGAAATGACGTCATAATCGTTGTCGGCTATGACGTCATAAGGGCGAAGTGTCGCTGGCGATGTTCTCGGAGTTTTGTTTAGGATTTCCTTTTTCAAAGTGTTTTTCAGTTTCTTTACTAATGATAACTCTAGTTTCGCACTATTATATTCTTCAATGTCATATCAAAAAGTAGGTTTTTACCAATGCATTGAGATACATTAATTTTGATGTTTTGGTTAGAAAAATGATTGTTACTTGCGGAAAATTCCGAGAATTGCCGAAGCTTAAAAAAAGTAGAACCGGCAGGCGTGCAATACGGATTCTGGAGTGCAATACGGAATTTGAAGACGTATTCCGTATTGCACCCTTGTATTACTATCATAAGATTACATGAGTATATAATAAGATAGAAAACCGAACTTATATCAGCCTTAGTTTACTTAAAAAGGAAAAAACCTAGGCAACCTTGTACAATTCCTCTAATGCTCAAATGTTCCAGAGACATTATTTTATCCTTTCTTAGAAATATTTTTAATATTATTATCGTTCAAAAAGGGAGTATTTCCTGAAAAATAAACTTTGATATATCTCTACGTACATACCCGGTGTGTTAATCCGGCTGTTAAGACAAATATCATTATCTGTTAGTGTGTCAATTTTAATTTGTATAAAGTAATTTTATTTTAAAAATATTGTTGAAATTCTTATTCTAAAAATCTTTGTTGAATCTAAGTAATCAATATATATTTAGGGGCAAAAGAAACGATACCACATATATACAAAATCTTGTCAAGCCAAGGCTCTTCTATTTGATAAATATGTGTATTTTGTTGGTACAAATAATAATGACTGCAATTAACTCGAAAATACTGCAATTACATGTGATTGATCATGCAACCAAATTCAATAGTGTTATGCTATATATCAGGATAAAGATAATTATCTCAGCTATAAGAAAATACTAATTTGAACATTTTTGAAGATCTAGGATACATGTAACAGTTATAGATACCCCGTCCTCCCGGCAACTCAATTACTCTCAGGCCGATTTTCGTTTTGACCAGTGACAGTATAATATTTTTCACATCACGATTTTCAAATAACCGTAATTTTTGTTCTCTATGTTAACAAATAAAGCCACTTTGCTGCTCACAACGTTTCAATCACATGTTATTGTCAAAAATATAGCATAATAATAAATGCCAAGTGTCACACGTGACTATGCCGATCATGAACAATCCATGATACTAGATGAAATAAAATTTGGAAAAGTGCTAAACTTTGAACATCACTGTATTTAAAGAATATTTTTGTTTTCTCAAGTGAACGTTTGTATATTAACGAGTGGCGCAGCCACGAGTGAAAAAAGTAAACCTTTCTGTCTCACGAGATGAGATAAACATGGTATATGTCAAGAAAACACAAATTTTCGATTCATTTTATGATTTAATCATTGTATTTTAAAGTTGAAGCGCATTTAGGTTGAGTAAGGTTGACCAAAAAGTCGGAAGAGAATCAGAGAGCAGCAACATGACGCCATGAGCATGTTATTGCGTCAGAGCATTGTTTAATGACGTCAGGTCATTGTTGTTACCGGTCACTTGACTGATTTATAACACGCTCCATTGTTACTACTAGAGACTTACTAGAGACTGATAACATGGCCAATATTGTGCATTTTATCTTTGAACTGATTATTGAACATTATTGAAAAGGTAATTTCCTATTATTGGGTATACATGAGAAATATTCTTATTCTTGAAACGAACCTCCAGTGCAACGATGATCAGTTCTCTCCCGTTCAGACCTCTCTCGATGTTAGGAAAGAGGTTGCTGTATTGAAAAGATTCACAAGGTAGGATAATGTCGGACCATTCTCTTCCTTCAGACATCCATAACAATGTACGGATCTTGAAACAAAGTTTGATTGTTAAGGAAATACTGTTTAGATTTTTTATATTTATTTAAGATTTGTCACGTTGATATAACAGTTTAATGACAATTATGTAAATATAGTATGTGCTAAATGTACATCAGGCCTGTGACCTATAAGTTTTGAATAAAGATGGGTCTGAAAAACATTTGCTATGGTTTTTTTTGTATTTTATTAAGAAATAACCTTATCAAAATAACATGAAAAACTTTAAAGGGGTAGTAGCACGTTTTTAGGGGGAATATAAGGTGATGTCAGGAAAATGAAAATAAATGGATCTAATTGAAAGACAATGTATTCAATCTAAATGGAGCAGTAATAATTCAAATATACAAAGTTTAGCCATGCGATTCTTTTCAGGTGTTCACACAATTTTGCTGTAAATGATTTTTAGGTGAATCTTCATACTTTGTCCTCTGACTATACATAATCAGTGTGTGTTATGAGAATTTTGACACTATCAAAATAATACATTAAGCATTAGCGTACAATTATCAGTGAAAAATGAAAAATGAAAAATTATCAAAAAAACGTGCTACTGCCCCTTTAACCTACACCAGAAAGCGTTTTCAAGCCATTCTGTTGTTCTCTCCTGAAAGAAATCCAAGCAACGTTGTCCAAGGTGATGTTTAGAGGTGGAGGTTCATCGGTGGAGATAATCAACCAGCTTGAAAAATGTCTCAGCAGTGACCCTTGTCCAAACATCCGATCAAGCCTCATAATCTAATCAATCAAGTTTTCTCATGAAAAATAAAATTTTGTCATTTGTCTAATGAAAATTGCGGAAAAATTAAAGTCTGCTCAATTTTCTAATCATTCATCAGATCAAAGCCATTAAGAACTTATGCAAATTTACTTGCAAACAAAGTGATATACACGATAAAGAGAAAACAAACAGATAGAAGCAATAAATGTACCCGAAGATTAATTTTAAGACATAAACATTTACATTAAAACAATTTTGACAGTGCAAATATTCTCATATAGATATCTTCTCATTTTACTTCCTTGAAAAATTCACTATTTTACCTAATAGAATATACCTTCATGAAAAACATGATTCAATAGGTTACATGATAATATCTAAAGGTTATTTGCTACTAATCAACTGGTAATAGTTTCTCTAACTTGCCCCCTTAAAAAGTTGTTCAACACAGGTGAGTTCACAGACTACCAGGAACTGTAGCTGGTCACGCATCTGCTCCAAACTGGCGTGTTCCATGAGGTTCTCCATCACAGGGACGAGAGCTGTGTGTACTTGGTGGTAGGAAAACATCATCTGTTTTCGCCTCTCTAATAAGCAACTTATCTGAGAGACAATCTCACCTGTGGTCACAACAGAAAGCAAAACGCACAAGGTCACATATTGTGAATATTTGTTTGATAATTTAATCAATGAGGAACACTGTACATGTATGAAAAAAATTCAAGACATCAAAGAGCAAAACGCCAAAGGACACATATTGTGAAAAATTACGTCATATTTGAATAGTTATTTGATATTTGAATTATTGAGGACACTGTACATGTGCTAAAAGTGGTTTAAAAAAAAATCAGCTTCAATCTTTGAATAATCTGGAACTGCGATATTATGTCAATGATGTGCCAGTTAGTTGATTTAATGTTCTTTTGAGTTTGGTATAAAGAAAGGCAAACTTCAATAGAGTTATGGGTGAAATTTTGTAAGACCTTGGTTGTATACAACTCTTTCGAAACATTAACGTTAAAACCACTTAACGACCAAAGGAATGATGTAAGAGGGACATTGAATGAATAACAGTTTCTTGTTTGCTTAAATATGAACTAGTCCTAAACTATATCAACATACCATGTTCTTCATCGTGAATGATGGTTAAAGTTCCTTGTTCAGTGTATATCTTAATCAAGTTTGAAAGCATACTTTCCATATCTATAGAGACAGGCATAGGTTCTTCTGAAACATTTGTAATCAGTATTATTGAAATTAGTGTTCAACATTCATTCACCAAAGAGCAATTGAATATGGACGTTTCGCTAAATGCTTTTGCAATCACGTTACAGTGTTGAAATTTAATTATGTATCTTAATCAAGTTTGAAAGCATACTTTCCATATTTATTGAGACAGGCTTACATTCTTCTGAAACATTTGAAATCAGTATGATTGAAATTAATATTGAACATTTATTCACCAAAGAGCAATTGAATATGAACGTTTCGCTAATTGCTTTTGCAATCACGTTACAGTGTTGAAATTTAATTTATTGTGTATCTTAATCAAGTTTGAAAGCATACTGTCCATATTCATAGAGACAGACCTAGGTTCTTCTGAAACATTTGAAATCAGTATTAGTGTTGAACATTCATTCACCAAAGAGCAATTGAATATGGACGTTTCGCTAAATGCTTTTTCAGTTACGTTACAGTATTGAAATGTAAAAGATACCTTGTATGTAGCACTGAGACACGTTGTGTAACAGCAGGAACAGACAGACAACATGTATACTGGTCATAGTGGTATCCCTGTGTGTATTACATGGCAGCAGAACATTTCAAATGTAGACTTACACTCTTTTTCATTAGTGGAATTGTTTAGTTATCAACCGCAAACCATTATCAACGCGAAAAAAGCTACGATTTTTATTGCTTCTTTGTTTGTTGAAAGCTTCATCATTTCATTTAACAATGCTATTAACAGGCTATGTTGACTTTAAGCTATGTTAATCGAGCAAACTTTGCAAGAAAAAACCAAATTTGCCCATGCCATTATTGCATAAAATAAGTATATTTGCTATGCATTTATGTACATAATGTTCCCTTAGAAATGTTTTCAAGTTTTTTACCATAATCTAAAATAAAGTAGAGCCGGGCATTTGTGGCGTAATTGCAATTAACATTCACCACACTTTAAATTGAGTTTATCAAAGCTGAATAATCCAAAGAATTGATTCTCATTTTAATTTTGAGAGGGGAATTCATTTATTTAGTGTATCTACGAAACTATCAGCTATATCACTGTTCGATTATTCCGCACACTTGTCTGGTAATTCCGCACACGAAAGCTGCCTATTCCGTGCAGTGTCGAAACATGTGGTTAGTTTCTTTGAATAAACATATATTGTTAAATGTTTATAATCTAAACGAACCTTGAAGATGCACTTAACAAGTTTTGTTGTTTATATTAACCTGACGAAACAGAAACATGGTCTCAATAGCCCTTGTATGATACCATACAGTGCCAACAGTGATGATTTAACTCAGTTTCGTGTGAACTGTAAAGAGAGAACGTCAGTTACCATTTTAAAAAGTCATCATAAATAACAGTTGTGACTTTATTCGCGGTGTAAACATATTTTTTTACATCACAAGCAACGGACGAACATTCTTGCATCATTTGACAGTCCTAATATTTAGCAGAATTGGTTAATTAAATCTGGACTAACCTCCAAGACTAAAAGATAGATTTTAACCTCAAGCTATTTTTTGTGGTTTCAATTAGGTATTTTCAATTTAAATCTTCATATATCGCAATATGCTTGTAAAAAAATCCAAATCAGTTGTCATAAATTGTCTCTTAAAGTTTTGATACTAAAAGGCTGACATGGGAAAAGCGAGACATTGTGTATTTTTTTCTTTTCAAATTCTAAAACTGATACAATTTTGTCAAAATTATACGCTGTAAAGCAAATCCAAATAATTCAAAGTGGCCAATTTGTAAATAGATTTTAAAATAAAAGTTTTAAAAAGATTTAGGCATGAAATTAAATTTCTGTTTGCTGGCAGAGAGAAAGTTAAACTTAAAATCGGTGTACGGAATAACAAGCACCCTGCAAAAGCAGTAAATTAAGGTGCATGCTATTCCGTACACTTTTGTCCGGTCTTATTTTGCTTCAGATACAGTAATTCGATTCAGTTATCACTTTAAAATGGTTATTAAGTTCAAAATATGTTTTCCCAATGGTTAAATATCAATAAAATTTCATATTGATTAAGAAATAGTACGAGAAGCGTAAAGTAATGAATGACCTTGAATAACAAAAACTTTAATGGTCAGGGTAAAAAAGATTCAGCCAATCATCGTTTTGTTAAATGTTTGACAGAAAATGACAAACTGAGTTAGACAGCCATTTTTCAAAATTGTTTCGGCTACGTTGGGAATTGATTTTTACACTTTTAAAATCAAACGAAAGATGTTACAAAGCAAATTATCGAAGTGTATGGAATTAGCCGACTCTAATTCTACTCTAGTTGAAAAAACGATTATAAAGTATTGGAAATTACTTATGTAGCATTTTTCAAGTTGCATAATTGATTTATTCTTAAGTGAATTCTAAGTGACTGTAAAAGGATATTTTAAAAACAGTTTGTTTAATCTTGATGTAAATCTACAGTGAACTTAATGATTCATTCAGTAGTTTTAAAATGTCTTACGTCTGCCATCTTTGAATTTCACAATTAGTTTTGACACGGTGCTATAGTTTTACCGCCTTCACAATCCATTAATGATATTTCAATATCATTTAGTAAATCATATCAAACAGCGCAAGGAAGAAAAAAAAAGACAATCACAAAAGGTCTACCACAAGGGCCAAATAAACTTCTTTTACAAGTAAATTCATCTACTTTTGTGCATTCATTAAGTTCTTTTTGGATTTCATTCTATTTTCAGATATATTTTTTCTAAACCCTCAAATCCTGGATGCGGTTAGGTGCGTGTAAAATTCATGTTGGAAATATTATGGAAATTTTAGGGGTGTTTTGTTTCAGGATTGCGATTGTGGACAAGTTTCATGGGCTCTTCGGTGATGGAATGTAAACACTTTAATTGGCATTGGCACGTATGAATTTTGAAATTTACGAATTAATCACAAATTGAAATTGCTGTTATGAAGTAACTAAAAGTGCTAGCAGAAGTAAAGTTAGTCTAGCTGGTACATCAACTATTTAGTAAAACACTGAACAATTGAGATGCTATTTGCCATCCCATTGTTTTTCTGAAATTTGAAATGAGAAGGTGTCAAAAAAATACACACGACTCTAAAATCCCAAATATTGTCAAGAAATTTACAATAGACACAAATAGGCCAAGACGAGTGTACATCATCATTTTGCTCTTCAGTTTTCTAGTTTGACCTGTGACATCATCATTTTGTTCTTCAGTTTTCTAGTTTGACCTGTGACATCATCATTTTGCTATTTCAGTTTGCTATATTAACCTTAGTAGAGGAGTGTTCATAAATAGAAGGATGTGGTTTGACTCAATAATGTAGTTTATTGAAGACTAAGGGTGTTTAATCAGTGCCAAGCCATATGAACTTTTCAATTATTATTAACCGTCAGCTGTTTTTTTCATGGCGGTGATGACCCTTATTGAAATGAGCAGTTGTTTTACCTCTGTCACGTGACCAATAAAAAAGTCATTTGATTCTAACCTTTTGCATGTCTTCTCAACCTGCATGAAAATTTAACACAAGCTGAACAACATTATTTTATGGTTAAGGAAATTTTCATGCGATGTTTATTGATAATAAAAAAAAATCCACTTCATAGTTTTAAAATGTGATAACTTTCCTCTGCTGATGAGTTTATTTTAATAGATACCGAATATTTTAAGTTTGTTGACTTTGATAAATGTACTTGACAGAACAATCAAGGGATCAGTCAGACGGTTAGTTTATTCATTCTCACCACATACAAGTGTTCAATTTCACTTAAGTGGGATGTATAATATCAGATGTCTCAGAAATTCAAAACTTGTAGGTTTCACCCTTTACTTCTCTTGAGTAGTATATTGTGTACTATTGTGCTGCAGATGCTTCAGGAACTGGATGAGGATGAGCCGGTGGGCGAGATTGAGCCCAAGGAGTGTGAGCCCAGTCTCCTCTTGCAGATTGTCCATGTATAGGCCCAGATGAACGACAGGCTCGACCTTCTCGGAGAGCAGATTGCAGGTGGGGGACTGGTGGAGACTGGGTTGATACTGTTGAGTTTTGATTAGGTTGATACTGTTGAATTTTGATTGGGTTGATACTGTTGAGTTTTGACTGGGTTGATACTGTTGAGTTTTGACTGGGTTGATACTGTTGAGTTTTGATTGGGTTGATACTGTTGAGTTTTGATTGGGTTGATACTGTTGAGTTTTGACATGGTTGATACTGTTGAGTTTTGACTGGGTTGATACTGTTGAGTTTTGACTGGGTTGATACTGTTGAGTTTTGACTGGGTTGATACTGTTGAGTTTTGACTTGGTTGATACTACACAGTACACGTTGAAGGATGTTCCAAGCAGTTCTATACACAAAATGTCAAGCCCTGTTCTCAGTCCTCCCAACTGTTCTTTCAAACACCAACACTATGCCTGCTGATAGTACTCCAGAAAGGACCATAATTAAACATGTCTTTAAGTGGTTTACTGTGACCGATGGAGGTTGATTGTCCTTATCGCAGTTTCTTGGTTTTGGAGTCCATTTCTTCATAAAGGTCTCAATCAGTCCACTTTCCAATAAATACAGCAACCTGTAATAATTATCATTCAACAATACGAAGGGATAGTTTCAAATTTGGCAAAGAAAGAACAAAGTTTTTGGAAAAAGAATTGTCACACTATTCTATTTTATAGAAATATATATATTTATGGCGTTATTGAACAAGATTGAATGTTTCTTTTGAATTTGTAGAAAATGTTATTTTTAGGGTTTGCCCACTTGATAATTATTCATTTACTATTTCATAAAGAAAATATTTCATAAAACTTACTGGTTATCGAAATATTTCCTCAAAGGAGAGTTTTTAGGGAAAGCTAATCCAGAGCTTCTTTGAAAATATGTCTTTTGGATCCCTTCCATTTTACAGCTTTTTGACATCAATTGTTCCTTCATCTTTTTAGTCACAATAGCGACATATTCTCCGGATAAAACCATTTTTATGAGACTACTTTCCGTTTCATCAAATGATATATTTGAAGGTGGAAGTATGAACAATCTATTGTAGATGGTCTGTAATACGGAGTCGTTGGATTCCTGTAATGTATAGTATGTACACCTTTTATGTGTGATTTGTTACAACTATATATACTATTTACGCCATATAACAAAATCGTTAATTCAACTTAAACTTAAATATTGTCATTGATTAAAATAGTCATCGTATCATGATAATAACCCTAAAGAAACAAAATTTTTCAATATTTCTTATTATTTTATTGATTTGCTCTCAAAGTCTTACCTTCAAATTAGTTGTGACATGAACACCTTCATTTATTAGGATTTTATAGTCAGTTTGGTAAGCCAATTCCTCCATTGACTTAAATGGGGGTGTACGTATATTCACAGCTGTAATTGCAACAAGATTACTCGTATATACAGCAGCAAACACCAGGCAGAAAAGCGACCAAGTGAAAACCAAAACCCTCAAAGATGTTGACTTTGGTATAAATTGTATGTCTGAAATAAAGAGATATTTAGAATCATAGGTGAAAGATTGATTCTATAGTTCAGATAACTAGATTAACAAACATGTTAGAGGCCATAATTCATTATTTGTTTAAAAAATCATTTTTACATATTGTGTTGAAATAAACACTAAATGAAATTACTAGAACATGTTATGGCAATTTAACAAGAAGTATCAAAGTCTTTAAGTTTTCTTCAATTACTTTGAATAATCTTAGTGAAAAAATTAACATGCGTATTGGAATTGTTTTTAAGGGTTGGCCAGGAAAAATAGGGAAATGTTACATCTGTGTTGCATGGAAAATAACAAAAGACCATCATATAATGGTTGAGCCGAATGTTGTCATCGAGGCAGTTTCTAGATGTAAAAAAACTTCTTGTCTATCAATGAATTAAATGTTAACAAATGATTTGCAGATGTGAGGATGTTGTATCAATATACAGGTTCGTTTCTCATTTGAAATTAAAAATCCACAGAGAAAAAAAACTAGCAAATATCACGTAACATAAAATCATCAATCAATTTTAAGGGAGAGAACTCCTGATTAAGGAAAGGTATTTGGTAATTTGATGAATTTGATTGACATGATACAAAGATAGTAATTGAAGCATATCATCCTAGTGAGAATCGGAGAAATCATAATATCAAACATACCTTGACGAAAAGGAATGTGAAGAACCATGTATTGCAGCACTCGTATGCTAACAGCTTTTCTATCAGATTCCCTTGCTCTGGAGTAATGAATCAAGAACACCAAGAGAGAAACCCAGAGAAGAGATCCTGCACCACACAGATAGACTGACCAGGAGAAGCTTGAAGCAAGGAAGAGCCAGGACAATGTCTTGTCGGGAGTTTTCTTATATACGAGTGTATATTCACTGGATTGTATTGGTGATGAGTAGTCTACCATGGAGTGCCTTCTTAGAATCTGATCATAAGGTACCGGGCACATATCTGCTTCCTTTTGATGTCAAAACGAAGAAATCATTTTTGTCAAAAGAGTTGTTATAATTAGATGACTCACCTGTATCCTGAGGTGACCTGCTATAGCTTCCTATCGAATGAATTCTAGGGCTGAATATTACACCAAGATCATACACTAGCCAAAAACTTTCGTATTGAAATATATGGCGATAATTGCAATATATTGCACAAACTCTTCAATCAAAATTCATTTTAGATCCTTCAAAAGAGACTACTACTCAAAACAATCAAAGAAGTACTAAGTGTTGATGGCATGTACATGTACATGTGTATGACAAAATCTACTGCAATATTTTTAGCAGCATATATCGCATATTCTTGCACACCAAAAGAAATTTCTTGCATATTTTATAGTAACGGTACCTAAAACAAGATACAGTAGAAGTCGGAAATAGCGAGCACACGGATATAGCGAGCAAAGTCCCGTCCCTATATAATATTATTTAAATCATATGCGTATAGCAAACACCAGATATAGCAACTAAATTCTTTGGTCCCTTGGAGTTCGTTATATCCGAGTTCTACTGTATTTAGATAATTTTGGCTTGATATAAGTTACTTTCATAATATTGCGATACAGGTCAAATGATATTGCAATATTTGTATTGCACAATCTGTATAGCAATATATTAGTATTGCACTATTATTGCACAGGCATAATGGACAGCCTACTTGTATTCTAAAGGAAACTAGTTATCGATGAGCCAAATAGTGTTTAAATTAATTGTAACAACCTGTAGTAAACTGTTGAGATGCCATGGGATGACACAAAACAATTTGTGTATTGATTCCATTTTATTCCTGAACAAGATTTGTAATCAATGTAAGCCCTCGATCTATGACATTCAGGCTAAATGTTTTGCTTCATTTATAGATAGATAGATAGATTGTCTTTATTTCCTCCAAGATTGAAGATTACAGGTCATACAGTGTCATTAACATTATATACATTGCAAAAATTTCAATTACATGACATCATCTATACAATGAAATGGGGTTGTAGTAGGTAAAACAATGTTATGAAATACTAGATTAGCGTTTGCGGGACACCGCAAAAGCAGAGCAGCCTCGAAACTTGGGGTTTCGCCTTACCCTGTTCCGCCTTTTATAGGCCTCACCAAATTGGGCATTTTCTCGTGACCTTGACTTTTGACCCTCAAGGTCACCCAATCAATGAACACATTAAATTGAGTATAACATTAATGTAATGAATGAAAGTGTTAAAAGTATAAATAATCCCGTTTCTCAATTATGTTGACCTTGCTGTGACCTTGACCTTCGACAGTTCGTACCCAAAACTTTTCTAAAGTTTTGATCTTCTAAAGATATAATTTATACAAAATCTAAACTTCATAGCACAAAAACTTAAAAGTTATCGTGTTAACAAGGAATTTTGTGGTGATTTTATAACTCGTGACCTTGACCTTTGACCTTGTGAGTGAACATGTCATAATGATTCCCTGGAAGTATAAACATTTAGACATGTTAATGAGTTCTGAAAAGCTAAATGGAATAAAGCTATATCCAAATTAGGTGTACATTGCAATAACTCATATAACACATGACCTTGACCTTTGACTTTCAAGGTCACACAATTAATGAACACTTTTTATTGAGTATAACAATCATGTATTGATTAAAAGTGTTCATAGTTAGAAGAAAGCATTTTCGCTATACAATGCTAAAGTCATGACCTCGCTGTGACCTTGACCTTTGACGGATTGTAGCCAAAACCTTTTAAATTGTTTTTACTCTTCCAAGGATGATATATACTAAGTTAGAGCTTCATAGCACAAAACTTTTCAAGTTATCGTGTTTACAAGGAATTTTGTAGTTATTTTATAACTCGTGACCTTGACCTTTGACCTTGAGAGTGAACATGTCATAATGATTCCCTGGAAATATAAACATTTAGACATGTTAATGAGTTCTGAAAAGCTTAATGGGATAAAGTTATACCCAAATTAGGTGCACATTGCAATAACTCATATCTCATGACCTTGACCTTTGACCTTCAAGGTCACACAATAAATGAACACTTTTTATTGAGTATAACAATCATGTATTGATTAAAAGTGTTCATAGTTAGAAAAAAACATTTTCGCTAAACCATGCTAAAATCATAACCTCGCTGTGACCTTGACCTTTGACGGATTGTAGTCAAAACCTTTTCAATTTTTTTTACTCTTCCAAGGATGATACATACCAAGTAAGAGCTTCATAGCACAAAAACTGTTCAAGTTATCGCGTTTACAAGGAATTCTTAGAGTGATTACATAGCTCGTGACCTTGACCTTTGACCTTGAAAGTGAACGTGTCACAATCGTTCCCCCTAGGTATGAGTAGTAAGTTATGAAAAAGAGTTCTGGAAAGCTTATTGGAAAAAAGTTATAGCTAGTTATACGAGTGCGGCGGCGGCGGAGACGGCAGCAGCGGCGGCGGTGGAAACTTCACAAAAAGACGGGGCTGCTAAATATGCTACAAGTAACATACAAGTTAATAATCACAGCTTCATAAAGAATATCATTATTAAAGGCCCACCTTTCTCTGTAGCATCCCTAACACACCAGAGAAATTCCCATCCGCCTGCTCATGTCCCCACAAATGGTCCTCGGGTTCAACTGTCACATAACTAGATATAGAGACGAAAATGTCAGTCTGTCATTTGCAATCCCATTACAATAGTTTACAAATAAAATTCCAAGAAGTAACATGGCGTTTAAAAACAATCTTGTTAAAACACCTCATCCTGCTACATCAGTGTATATGTCTCCGCTTTATGCTACAACCTATCCCCTGATATCCTGCTATGGTATTCATCCGTATCGCTGACGGATGGTTACTCAGCGCTAATTATAGCCTGTCTGTTTTCAGTCAAACTATTTCAAACTCCACACACTGTTGTCTAGTATTGATGTATAATCTAATAGCATTCCCATTGGTTAATTTGAATCACGTGGTGAGCAGGCGGAACAAAGCCAAGAAACCACATTGCCGCTATCGCTGAAAGAGCATCATTTGATTGGCTTGCTATATATAGCGATACGGCTTAATACCATAGCAAGATATCAGGGGATAGGTTGTAGCATAAAGCGGAGACATATACGCTGATGTAGCAGGATGAAAACATCTTTAACAAGTAGTTAACTTTTTCAGATAACAGAAGCATGACATGAAGTTGAAAGAATATAATAAGAAATATACTGTTTACCTGAAGTTGAATTTCTTTTTCAGATTGTCCATAATATCAAAACCCACCCCTTCATAACGGAGCTTCCCATCAACAACTGCACGAATAGCAATGTTCGTCCACTGAAGTATATACCAATGATGTTATTTAGCAAGATATCGTAAAGTCCATTTTAACTGTTGTTCTTATGTCCTAGGTTTGAGATAATTAAGATAACTCTGATATTCATCCTTATTTTTATAAACAACCAAAATTACTCAGATATAATAAGGGGACTCACATTTTACAAAGCAATTAGTCTATTGACAATTTCACTAATTATGATTCTGTATGCTCTGTCATTGTGTTACCGAGTGATGCTAAAATTAATATTTCAAATTTGTTTGGTAACATGCAAATTATGCAAATTATTTATTTCAAGCATCTGTATTTTTAAAAATGATAACGATGGCACGTGCCATAGTCACACATTGGATCAGAGGAACATAGTTTATTTATTAGATTAATTGATCATAATATAAGGATGAGGATCAATGTCATACAAGATAGTCACAGAGTGGATCAGAGGAACATAGTTTATTTATTAGATTAATTGATCATAATATAAGGATGAGGATCATTGTCATAGAAGATAGTCACACAGTGGATCAGAGGAACATAGTTTATTTATTAGATTAATTGATCATAATATAAGGATGAGGATTATTGTCATAGAAGATAGTCACAGAGTGGATCAGAGGAACATAGTATATTTATTAGATTAATTGATCATAATATAAGGATGAGGATTATTGTCATAGAAGATAGTCACACAGTGGATCAGAGGAACATAGTTTATTTATTAGATTAATTGATCATAATATAAGGATGAGGATCATTGTCATAGAAGATCGTCACACAGTGGATCAGAGGAACATAGTTTATTTATTAGATTAATTGATCATAATATAAGGATGAGGATCAATGTCATACAAGATAGTCACAGAGTGGATCAGAGGAACATAGTTTATTTATTAGATTAATTGATCATAATATAAGGATGAGGATTATTGTCATAGAAGATAGTCACACAGTGGATCAGAGGAACATAGTTTATTTATTAGATTAATTGATCATAATATAAGAATGAGGATCATTGTCATAGAAGATAGTCACACAGTGGATCAGAGGAACATAGTTTATTTATTAGATTAATTGATCATAATATAAGGATGAGGATTATTGTCATAGAAGATAGTCACACAGTGGATCAGAGGAACATAGTTTATTTATTAGATTAATTGATCATAATATAAGAATGAGGATCATTGTCATAGAAGATAGTCACACAGTGGATCAGAGGAACATAGTTTATTTATTAGATTAATTGATCATAATATAAGGATGAGGATCATTGTCATAGAAGATAGTCACACAGTGGATCAGAGGAACATAGTTTATTTATTAGATTAATTGATCATAATATAAGGATGAGGATCATTGTCATAGAAGATAGTCACACAGTGGATCAGAGGAACATAGTTTATTTATTAGATTAATTGATCATAATATAAGGATGAGGATCATTGTCATAGAAGATAGTCACACAGTGGATCAGAGGAACATAGTTTATTTATTAGATTAATTGATCATAATATAAGGATGAGGATCATTGTCATAGAAGATCGTCCCACAGTGGATCAGATGAACATAGTTTATTAATTATCATGAATGATAGCACAATGTCCTACAAATACATCAATACCATAATCATTATAAATTTAGATATAAAATATTATTTCTATAGAAAACGATACAGTAAACAACCGGAAACTAACCTGCAATGTTGAGAGAACAATCGTTCTACCATTGAGACCTAGTTCCTCGTTAGGGTAAAGATGTTTATGTAAGGACCTTCTTTGTAAGTCGAATTGATCGATTTTGAACCATTCTCTTCCTCTTGGCATCCACAACAAGGTGTGTATTTCTGTATCCTGTGAATACATTGACCAGCTTGTTACATCACACTCTCTCCCCACAGAGGCAGATCAAGTCATATTGATTTAGCCTCTGTTATATTACGCCGACTTTGTGGGATAAAATGGGAGATGTCTGATTGGAGGCAATCAAAGTTAGTTGTGCAACCAGCGACGCTGTTCTTAAATCATCGTTTTGGCTACTGAATCAAGGCAAAAGCATTGTGATATGAACCACCCTTTCCATGCGATAAGCCTTGTCATTTGATAAATGAATTGAAATGTATTGTGATGCCGGGTTTTTTCCGCCAGGGGAAATAGCCGGAACCAACGGATTTCGGCGTAATATAACAGAGGCTAAATCAACATGACTTGATCTGTCTCTGTGGGGAGAGAATGGTTACATCATACATTTATGCGAATGTGCAATGCCATTTTAATTGCATTCAAAGACTTATAATGATGAAGAACAAAGGAAAGCGACATTAGAATCTCAGAGAAAAGGGGAAGTGTCTTTTTCAAATGTTTTCTTTTTTTTACAATTATACAGTCGTTGTACTTCTTTTTCATTTGTAAAAAGTTTACTAGATGTAAAATCATCACATTAGTGTTTCGAAATTTGAGAAAACTTTAAATAATTGTTAGGTGTAAAATTAGTGAATTTGGGTATGCATGTACAAATTGAGAAGTAATAATGATTTAAACCGAACTTTATACTTTATTTGTAGAAGATATTAGATGTATGTCTATTTTGTTAACCATGTTTATACCATGTTTATAATAACAATATTTTGACAATGGACGATATTCAGACACATGTATTAAAGTAGACTCATCTTCTTTTCCTTTCATTTGAAGTCTTAAATACTAAGCAAGTATGCAACATTCTTATTTAAAAAAGGTTGCCTACCACACGTTGCCGCACTTAGAGGGGCAGTAACACGTTTTTAGGGGGAATATAAGGTGATGTCAGGAAAATGAATATAAATGGTTACAATTGAAATAAAATGTATTTAAACTAAATGTATCAGTAATAAATCAATTATATAATGTAAAGTTCAGCCATGCGATTCCTTTTACTCAATGAACTTCATGTGAATCTTTATAAGTTGTTCTCTGACTATGGATATTTGGTTTGTGTAATGAGATTTTTGACACTCTCAAAATAAGACATTTACCATAAACGTACAATTACCAGTTAGAAATTGAAAAAATAACATTGTCAAAAAACGTGCTACTGCCCCTTTTAAAAAAAAGGTAGCATTGTTCATGACCTCACGTCAATAAGATATAGCAATTTTTTGTCCTGTGTGATCGATTGAAAGACTTGACCTCTGAACAGATTGCACTTGTAAATAGAAAGGAAAATGTTTAAGAACCTTTTATTCTGACGTTTCCGATGTCAAATTCTTATTCTTTATTTTAATTCTAATATAACATTGTATATCTTGAAACACAATCTAGTCGGATTCCAAAAACAATAACCATGAATGTAAATAAAACTCTACCTATTCAAGACTACTTTTATATACTTATGAAAACAAAAAATATCAAATTCAGGGTTTTAATTATTATTTCTGTTTCAGAAGAATTCCTATTGTTTATACATTGCTGAGCATTATACATTGTTTACTTTGTTGATAAATGAACTATTGAAATACAATACCTATTGAAATACAAATATTTAAAAATGCTACCTGCAAATGTGATTCATTGGAATATTTTTTATCAACTGCTGATACAGTTTCTTTGACTCTCATCCATACAACATTGTCTACTGTGCTGTTGGTGGGTTGAGGACCACTAAAAGATACAATCATCCACGTTGAGAAGTGACGCAGCAGAGAGCCCTGTCCTACAACCCTGTCCAGATTGTCGATCTGAAAAATACATATCAAAACTAGTTTTAATCATAAGATTCCTAAAATTACTTAAAAAGTTGAATTGTGCAGATAGAAAGTGACCCTCCCTTGTCCATAGTCAAATTAATTAGTTCAAATATCAGTAACAAGCCGAAACAACAAATTTAAGAAGATTCTTGTATCTTTCAAGTTACTCAGCTAAAAAACAATGAAAAGGTTCAGTAAATGGTTCTTCAACCTGAAAAAATATTTGGAAAATAAATAAATAGGCTGTATATAACTAAAAAGAAAGACTGCACGGAAAAGGGTAAAATTTGTGACATTCTGATTTTCCTAAATTCCAAATAAAATGTTCGATATCGAACAAAATAATTCCTTAGGGCAAAGGAACAAAAATGACATCTGTGCAAAAATTTTGAAAACTTATAGAGGATTTTATAGAGTAAATAGAACATAGTGTTTTCTAAAATCTAATCCCAACCTGAAAGCTTTAAAACGAACATTTTAAATACCAGTGAATATAAATTTCTGTAGGGAAATACAATCTAATCCATTTTGGTTTCACAATTCTACGATGTCTTAGATGTCTTTATTCCCTTCTATATCTTAACTAAGTAATTATTTCCGCTAGGATAAACAGGTAAGTGGTCAAACTTAAGGTATATGTTGAAGGAATATTCTGTACGTACAAGATGTACCTACTCTGTCGTGATGTATCGGCCATGAACCCTGATTCATGAAAACTGGAGTATTATTGGCTGATGCACAGAAAACAGGGTGGATACATTTTCCTAGACCCGACTCCCTTTAAGTTTACTTTGAAAAGAATATTTCAATTCTGAAAGCCATAGCGATTATTTGCGTTTTATCTTTCCAATTTCAACAGACGACCAGTCGTTGAGGCCATGAGGTCATGCGGCCATGCATCGACTTCACATTTTGTTTACCCTGACGTTTTCAATATAATCATTCATAACACACGAACCAATTGAAACCAAGAAGTTGCTCAGGCTCACTATTCTAACAATGTGTTGAAAAATGGCATATGATAGTGAAAAGTGAAATGTTATAAACAGAATATAAAATTTACTACCAAAGGAGGCTGGTTTAATAGTTGTTGTATATAGGAAATGAAAAAAGATTCAATGAAAGGAAACATGATTGTGTTTGTTTTCGTCAAAAAAACGTAGAACGTTTCCCTAATTTATTTCCCGATGGCGGAAAGATTAGATTGGCCTTCTTCAGATAATCGTCTGTAGCTTCATTACGTTCTATATATCAAATTAAAAATAAATAATCAATTTGCTGATAGATTTTGATATTTCGATTCATCATAGTCGTTTTATAACAAACGTATGCTTAGGTCTTGACTCTTTCTGTCTGCAATCAAATGTATTCCTGCTTCAATTTTTTAGATAATTGATTCCATACTTGTGATATAGTTTAAGATTATCAAAAGAATTGTAGGCGTATCAATCAGAAATGAAGAGTGAAACAACTAATACATCAATACTTCAGACACAGGAAACTGTGGCAACATTACCGTACATGTCAACCAATGTCTTAAATATTGTTTAAGGAGTATGTATAAGGTAGTAGTACATGTACTTAAAGTGAAACTTATCTAAAACATCGCTTGCGTAGGCTTACCCTTAAATATCACATCAATAATGAAAAAGTGTTTGACAATGTTTCTTTTTTGCTTGTGAGTCATTGTAAAGAGCCACTAAGTGAGTTATTTGGGGTCATATATGCCAATCTTCTCAAAAGCGTCATTTGAACGAGAAGTATTATTTTGGAGCCAATAGTGATGATTAGTGACAGTAGGAAGGTTTGGGATTGTGATAAAAAAAACCCAACTGACACGTCAATCAGTCAAACATAACTTTGGAAACTTTTTTATAGCAGCCAGAATGACAGTTTTGATATGAAATGTTTGAATGGTCATATACCAATAGATTTGAAATTTGAGATATGAAATTGCATTCAGTTGTGTTTGCAATGTGACTGCGCATTTTAAAAAAATAGATTCAAATCTCTATAAGCAAAATTTGACAATTTAGCAAATTTCCTGAAATATGTTAATTTTACCTTCCATTGTGAACGGAAATGACTATTCGCGATCGATTTCAGCCTTTTATTCTGAAGAGAGCATGGCCTCAATTTATGCAAATTCGATTGTCAAGCGTTTGGGTAATATAACATGTATTTGCCATTGAAAATTGCTGTTTGTCAAGTGTTGCTAACTTTGGTAGAATAACTATTAAACACGCCAATAACCATACATGTATGTGTTCCAAACTGTCTTGGAGACCTAATTAATATTTCAAACCTACATGTACTATTTTAACATCCATATCTAGCATTGCACTATTACCTCTGTGAATAGACGTTCAACACAGGTGAGTTCACAGACTACCAGGAACTGTAGCTGGTCACGCATCTGCTCCAAACTGGCGTGTTCCATGAGGTTCTCCATCACAGGGACGAGAGATGTGCGTACTTGGTGGTAGGAAAACATCATCTGTTTTCGCCTCTCTAATAAGCAACTTATCTGAGAGACAATCTCACCTGTTGACCGGAAAGTACAGAAAGTTAAACATGCATGATCACTTATTGTGAATGGTTATTTATACGTGAATTATTTAATGCACGTGTGTTAAAAATGTTTAAATCAGAAAATCAAATTCTATGTTTGATTCATCTGGAACTGCAAATTTAAATCTTTCACCAATTAATTTGAACGAAATTAAAGGGAACCGTTATTCTATTCCTTTACAAAAATTAACTATTAGGAATGATGTGTCCAAGTATCATTAAAGTAATTATTGTTATAAAAGCAAACTCACCAGCAAAAGAAAGTTATCACGAATAGAAATGATTCTAGAAGCGCTAGTATTTCGAAATAAAAGTAACTCTAGTGAACCAAACAATCTGCAAAACAACAAAATGTTTTTGACATAACCGGCAGTGCACGTCATAAGTGAATAGGAGTAAAAATAAATATTACAAACTTTCGTTTTGATAATGTTTTTAATATAATTTTTATGATGAAAATTATTTTACATGAGACCCAAATATGCTAAAAGGGAGTGTAAAAATATGAATTTTTCGACATAATCAGGTTTGACTCAAGTATGCTTTTTTAAAATACTTTGTGTTCTTCAATCAGTGACAAGGCACATGACCTTTACAATCACTGTTCATTTTTAATTTTTAAGGCTTTTCCTGTTATTTAACATGTGCAATTAGACAGTTTAGTTTAGTGGTTAATAGAGGACCATAACAGAATCGAAAAGCTCTGCTTTCACTTGTCCTTGGTCTCGCTAATTTGGCATTAATGAATTGACTAAGAAAGTATTGACAATTGTTTAATGCAAGCGGATATAATTCTTCATACAGTGAATAAGCAATATTATCCCATCTTGTTTGTATTTTAAAAACAGAATGTCAATTACAGTTAGGGGTATATGGTGATTTTCTAAAGTTGGAATGCTTTGACATTTTTTTGTAAATTTTTTGTTTTTAGCGATTTTGTTGTCTGACTTTTGATGGATTGATGGAATTTGAGCATTGGTTTGACATTTGTGTCACGTAACTTTGCATCGATTGCAAACTCACGTGATTTTCACCTTTGTTTCCCCTTATTCGAGACATTTGTTCATAATAAGCAATATAGAGACAATGTGCTTTTAATTCGATGTTGACTATCAATATCTATATAATATATGTTTCCATCATTTCAGTTAAAAACTGAAAAATATATTTTCCAGATTTCTGAGTTTATCTTATTTCATGTAGTTGAGAATCTATTTGATTGTTTTATCTGATTGTGTAACTTGAGATTAAATAGGCTGTACACTTACCGTGATTGTCATCGGTGATAATGACTGCATGTTTGTTTACTATTGACATCAACATCTCCAATGACGTCAGAAAATCCGCAGGAAAAGCTTTTATCATCGAACAGATATTTTTTATAATGAATAAAATTATCAATCATCGTGAACATAAAATGATATCGAATGTACAAAGTTGAGAAATACTTTAAAAACCAAAGCAACTAATAACGAGAATTGATGAATAGTAACATGGATGAGGTAGCCGTTAACAGTTTCCTCAAGTTTGGTTCAAATTAAACTCTACAATCAATTGATAAGCATAACTTAATGACTTAAAATTTGAAACTTACCTTTACTTTCAGAAGAAGCCTGATTATGAAGGATGAAGAAAATGCAGGCAAATAGAATAATTATCACAGACATGCCTGCATGTCTTCGTGATATAAAGCTAGGTGTAAGTGAGCAATTTTAAGGGTTTGCTGGTTCTGTTTATGTCATCAAGGCTAATTGATTTTAAGCATAATGCAAACATCACTCAGTTCACCTGGTGCTGTTCAAATATTAATTCGATCAGTTGTGTTTAGGTTGTAGATGAAATATTGGATCATTGACGTTTCCATTTAAGAACATTATGTAAACATAAAGTGGTTATCAATTAATGTTAAGTGAAGCTTCACAGTTTTAATTGTTTAATTAACTATGCTACAATACATCATAGATGTGCCACAAACTTGTTTTGATTGGCTACTGGGAACAATCAGAGGGCGTATTATTTGGTTATACAGTGCTCTGTTTACTTTATCTAGTGCACATACAATTGTTGCCTAGCAACAGGAGCTCTCTGATATTGCTGTTATGTCTGAGATTTTTACAAAGTAAGGCGTTATGGTATTTTATACACAATATTTACCAGATTTAATCAAACTTGTTCAACTGCAGAATGCTGTCACAGTCGGAAAAATACACGAAAATGGCAACGGTTCAGATTTGCTTTTGTCAGGATCCATCATTCACTTACATATTGCGTTTTACCTATATGTGATTGGTAAACATCTACATATAGATAACTGCAAGTAAAGACATTCGAGATTCAAAGAAAAAGTTAATATTGTATGAATGCCGGTTCGTGGAAATCGTGCACAGGCACATGACTCGGCCCACGTCAGAGTGAAAATCATAATGCATTGAATAAACTGAACATCAAAAGAACTTTACCAGCCTTGATATATGATTTATTCCATAACTGCTCATGCAAGGTTAAAACTTTATGCTACATTTACAGCAAATGACTGAATGATATTGCCACTATATCAATTTATAACAATGATAGTTTTTTCGTGAATTGCAAAACGTATTAAGCAAACAATATTGTCAAGTTTTTTATCACCATACTACAATAACAAACACGTGTAAAGTTAATAAATTCAATTCCTTTTTAATATCTAGTGTGACACCCCATTGGTATTCAAACACGCTAGAACACGTCTACTAAAGAATGTGTCAATCACCGAATGAAGGCAGCTGGAAGTAAACACCATTCTCCCCTCAAAACACTAACAGGATGTTGACCAGTTTTTGACGGTTGTGGAAAGCCATCCCTTCGATAGTCCCTCATATGTTCATTTGGGTTCAGATCCGGTGATCTTGAAGGTCAAGGGAAAACGTTGATTTTGTTGATAAAGAAGAGGTCTTTATTCCATCTTGCTAAGTGAGGGGTGTCATTGTCCTATCGGTAAAGCGTATTTTGATGTTTCTGTAGGAACAGGAGAACCACAGGCTTGACAACCTGGTCAATCTAGGCTGTTGCCGTCAAATTGCCGTCTAGGTCGGTTGCAGCGCCGGTCCCTAATCCGCCCACAACCATCATACTGCCTCATCCCAACGGTATCAGGAACACAGCATGGTATCTCTCTCTTACCCCGACGACGGTATACTCCTCTTATTCTATCTGTATGGTGGATCATAAAACGGCTCTGTAAGCAATACCCGCCGCTTGTTTCCATTCTGCCAACATCGGACGCTACGCGCCGACACTACCCTTTCCCTGCCTTTCTACGGCGTCAGCTGTACCCTTTGATATGGCCTGTATGGTCCGAAACCATAGACGCGAAATCTTTGTCTTAATCGATTAGAACTGATTCGACGTCCCTGGGAGGTCCTAACTGAGGAGGTCGCCGATAGAAACCTGTTCTTCAAGTGTATCCGACGGAGGTACCTATATCCTGCTGGAGTTGTGACGCGTTGACATCTGATTCTTGGTCTGCCACCAGTGCTTCGAATATGTCTATAGCTTAGTCGTAAAATGTCATTGGGGCATTCGTGTTTCACAAACACATCTTGTTCTTTCTATGGCTGCGGCGTGGTTCCATACTTGTGTATTATATATTGTATACTACACAATTTTTATACCCTGTATAGAATTACTTTACACGATAAATTCGTGCAAATGCTGTTTCATTACTGTTTTATTTGGACTAAAGTGGGCGAAAGGTACAAAATTGAAAATCTTACTGTTTAGGCATAAATGATTCAGGAATAATCGTATATATATAGTATTACGTACATTGACATTTATTACAACAAATGGTCGTTCTACTCATGCAAACATAGAGGAAATGTCTGTTTTTACAATCATTATAATTTTTGTTTTGTTCTCACGCTTGTGTAACTTACGCTCTAACATTTCACCCTTGTTTTAAGAGGTGAAATATAATGCTTATCCTTTCACAAAAAGAAAACTGTTTTTGATTACTTTTGGACACCGAAATGACATTTATTGGTAAATTTCATATCCGACCATAAACAGGAAAATTCCACTTCTGTTTTAAATATGCCTGTTTTATTATTAAAAATCAATTTGAAATCCTTACGCTATTCGTCAAAATTTATAAGCTTTCTTGTGACCCTTTAATTTCTGACATATCTTTTACAGTTAAAATGTTAATAAAAAGAAGTGCAGTACACGATGAAACGTTTCTTTTGGCGTTTGATTTGTATGTAAAATAAACCCATTGGCTTTGTATGTTGTATCTATGTGTACTCTATATGTTAAGAAAACAAATCATAAACATGAACTAGAGTATCATGCCAATTTTCACAATTGCAAATGGTAGGTGAATACCAAATGAAAAGGAAAAATATCCTTTATATCTAAACAAGCAGACTTTATAAACTCTTCTAAAAACAGATGTAATCGATAGATTGTTTACCTTCTTTGGGTGAGAATGACGTGAAGGCTACCCGGCAATATAAACATTGGCAGCAAAATATTTGCACCCCCAAATGGTTATTTGAACTAGACATTGAGTATTAAACATTTTATTTTAAATCGTTAAAATAAAGAAACAGATGATATGTCATTTGATAAGTATCGCAGCCATAGTGATAGCGTTTTGTAAACTTGATACAAATATATGTTCAAAGATAGAGCGATAATACCTTCATGTATTGACTTAGAGATGATCAAATATCAACTGAATCGATGAGGGGACGTTAATCATGTGCTGGAATAGACGAGTGTTGCATCCTCAAACTATCAGGGCTTAAAGGGGCAGTAGCACGTTTTTTGATAATTTCATATTTTAAATTTTTCACTGGTAATTGTAAGTTAATGCTAAATGTGTTATTTTGAAAGTATCAAAAATCTCATTACACAAGCCAACCATCAATAGTCAGAGGACAAAGTATGAAGATTCACATAAAATCCATTGGCGGCTATTTTGTGTGAACACCTTTCATTCGTTTTGTGTGAGAAAAAGGAATCGCATGGCTAAACTTGAAATTATATATTTGGATTATCACTGCTCCATTTAATTTAAAAACATTGTCTTTGAATTGGAACCGTTATATTTTAGTTTCCTGACATCACCTTATATTCCCCCTAAAAACGTGCTACTGCCCCTTTAACATATTTGTCATCTCCATTAGAAAGATTATGAAGCAATCACAAAGCTAGTTCTCCGATGAACCAAACTCAAGGCGTGCATAATGAGCAGATTGTTTCTGATAAAACTTCACCCAAACTTCAATGACGGACCTTCTTAAATTGTTAAGTAAGTTTATTTCAAAATAGTTTTCATCTGTATTTTGGAGTGACTTTGAAAAACTTTGACCAAATCTAATGGCCAAATTACAATGACTACTTTTGCAATTATGGTTCAGTCTTCCACGTTTAAAATCGCACTATGTTCACATGAAAGGTTTATTTCATTGTATATTTTTTCGGTATAACATTATGAGATTATGATTAAACTGACACATGTCGTTATTAGTTTTCTCAAAAATGTACTATAAACTGCCCTGCCTTAATTTGCGGTTTATAATTATTCGTTCAAATGACTGCCTTCAGATATCATCTTGGTCCATGAAGAGACTTACTTAGTTCTAGAAATACCAAGTTTCGAAAATGTCTGTAATTACACACTTTAAAACTTTTAAAATAAGGATATTTTTTTTAAACCGGCACATAATTACGATTTTAGTGTTATTTCCAATGAATGAATAAAAATCCACATAAATTCAATAATTTCAAAACGTCAAAGAGAGATTCGTGGCCGAAGATAAAACTTAAAACCTATAACAGGACAGACAAATTGCCGATCGTTTCTTCAGTTTATAGGAAATAAACTACTCTCTAAACTAATCTTTTAAATTTGTCATGATAACTTATTACGAGATCCTTTATACAAAGAAAAGAAGCAACAGCAACTTCATTTTAAAGACAAACTATTCTCTATCCTTGAACGACTTGTTTCAGTCATACAAGGCATGTAACACCATTTTGACTTGACTAAAATGAGGTCATATGAGATAAGATATCACTCATTACACTCAGTTCGTGTCAAGCCATCATAACCGACCTAACACAGAGATTACAAATAAGCGACATACATGTAAAGTACAAATACAAAGATGTCTATTGACATGTCTGTTTTGTGTGACAGGAAATGTCTATCAAACAGCAGTCATCAGAAGTTGACATAATAGGGCATTGAATATTGTTATCACACATCACAATGTTAACAAGACAACAGGCGAAACTGAAAAACATAAATTTATGTTGTATGTCGCTTACACTTCTTGTTACCCTCGCTTACACTTCTTGTTACCCTCACACAAATCATTTTATCAAAAATCAACATAAACAAGATAATTGTTTCACATTTCATTTTCATGGCCTAGATTTGTATGAAATAGCCAAAACGATATTCCCATTAAGGAATAAAACCAAAAATCCGTATACCAATTTAGCTTGGTATTACAAGTTTTGAGTTCTGCTCTGTATGTGTTTCCAATGGAAACCACCCTTAAATATTATAAATGAGATCAAAATGCAAAAAAGGTACATGTGAACATGCTGACTGATCCATATACAATACTTAGCTAGCTCTCTCTTATTTAGATAAGATTTTAGGTAAGAACAAATTTGCTTGGTAGGAAACTACAAAAAAAGTGAATTTATTAGGGGCGGATGGATAGACAGACGGGGCTATGATTATATTCAACGGAATGACTTACTTGTGAAGAAGAAAGAAGTGAGATGAAAGGAATGCAATGCTATTTAAGGAATGAAATTCACATATCTGCTCTAATCAATACACACATTTAATATTTTGTACAACAGTTATTCATGCAGAGGTTAAAATGTTTCCACTAAAGTAAAACAAATCTAGTTCTTATTTGTAACAAGTCACGATATAAGTCAGTCACGTGGGCTGTTGTTTGTTCATTGGTTGTTTCTCTAAATTCTATGTGAAACAAACACATGCAGCGGCCTTATGTCATTATAGGAATATATCGAAAATGGTAAGACATATATTGCCTTGACTATCTTGTGATAATTTCTTTTAATCTGCCCCCTCTCTTTGATCTCGTACTTAGTATGTTATACAAATGGAATAAAATTATGAAAGTGTTCAATTCTATTAGTATAAACAACATATGGTGTTGCATTGAGAAATGTTATCTATATACAAATAATACTCATTTAATATGATATTAACAAAATACTTTTATTCAAAATGTTCAATTGATTATAGAAATATAGTTAAAAGTGTCCTTATTTTCTTTTTCTTTTATAACTTTCTCAGTTGTTTCTCCCTTTTTTCGCTTTCTCTCACAAGTGCCTATTCTTTTTCAGACAAATTTGGTTCTACTGTTTCTTTGTTGTTATTTTTCACTAGGTACGTCCATTTTAACAAGTTCCCTAGTTTGGTTTGTAGAACAACTTGTTTTGGATATCTTCATGTGTAATATGTTGTACAAATCATGTGTAAAATTCATATTTAGCAATTGTTGGAGCATGCTTTTTTGTGAGAATCTATTAAAAGTTTTCTGCAAACAAGCGCGAATGTCTCAAACCCTTTTAATTCAGCCAGATAGGTTTCGGTAAACTATCAACTTTTTCAGTGCTGGCGATAAATATTCGACATTGAAATGTAATTGAAATGGAAATTATATACATGTATATATTTTTATAATTTCGAATGTATTGTTAAATTTAAACGAAAATGAATGACATAGTCGCTTTTCTAGATCGAAACATATTAACGATACCATTAATCTTAATCACATTATTGTACACTCTTTATCTGCAAATCATTTGGTATTTCCCATCGAGTAGCATTGTCGAAAATGTTACCATGCGTTGTCAAATGACCCGCAATTTTTTTTGCACTATAACAATAAATAATCCTTTGTTGTAATATAAAAATTTATCGATACAATTTTATTCCCTGCTTTTGGTTCACGTAATTTGACATCTTCAACTTCAACAATCAAGAAATGTTGATTCTTTAATGTTTCAGGGCAGTGTGACCGCCTTGCGGTTAAAGGCACTCACTTCGAGAAGGACGGACAGAAAATCTTTCTCTCAGGCGTGAATCAAGCCTGGATTGCTTACGGCTACGACTTTGGTGACAATAACTACGAATATAGACATGTTGAATTCGAGAAGTATCTGAAAATGGTGTACGACAATGGTGGAAATTCTATTCGTAAGTAATTAATTTATTATGATAAATGGTAAACTTATTAGTTATAGATTGACAGTATTGATTTACTTGAAGGTGAAATATACGTAATTATTTTGATTTTTTTTAGTAAAGTAAAGGACATTTGTCATTGTTACTCACTCATGTAAATCAATGAGTAACGTCCTGTCTGTTGTCAAACTGACATTTGCAAGAAGATCCAATATCATATAAATGTGAAATGAACAACATTAATGTTCAATGAAATATAGAAAATGGAGAATCATTTATCATTCAAATACATTTCGTGTTATACTTATCATCTGTTAAATGAAATAAATATACGTAAAAACGGCAAGATTTTCGGGAAAATTACGTCGTTAGTCTTTAATGTTCTTAATTCTACAAAACATCTTGATTTTAACAATGAAGAAGTTGTTATTCAGATAATCCTGCTGTTCTTATCACCTCCCCTTCTAAATTCCTCAAAAGAATTGAAGAAAATATCTCTGAAACATGTTATTGGTGATTGAAAGTTATATCCGATATTACCTAGATGGTCACAGTATCTTTAAACCTTTTGGTAATTAAGCCTTATGATGTTTCATTCACTTATACTGAAAATAAAGAATTTTGGACTCACCTATTGCTATAAGTATTTATAACCAAAAGGGTTGAAAAAAGGTAGCATATTTTCAATATGAGCACATGTGCACATATCACTTTTGCCAAGCAACGATTGTTGTAGCGCGACTAAGCATATAATTACGACTGTGACGTAATAAAAAACATTGTTCATGACTTCACTGTCGCCTGCCGTCGCAAAGGAAGCGGATCATTTCCTGGATATTTGTTTAAGAAATAGAAGACGAGTTGGTGTGCATCTATCGTTGAATAAAACATAGCAGGGAGCATAAAACACGAAGGGCTCATATTGAGTGCTTTATGCTCTCTACTATGTTTTATTCAACGATAGATGCACAACAACGAGTTTTATATTTCTTATATGAGATATCCTTAACAATTACTAATTTTTTATATAAAATAAGTTGAAAATCATAGTAATTTAAAAAAACACATTTTGAAAATAATGATACCCCACTTCAGTTGCATTTGACGAGTCCATCATTATGTATAGGGGTGGGCGCTCAAATAATCACAAAATCAAATGAATTGAACTATCAAAGCATGTGAATTTTATTTATTGAACATATATGATTAAATATTTATACAAAGTATCTGATATGGTTTCGAACCGACAGACGGCGAGTCGGCCCTGATCGACAATAGATGCCCCCTAAAGTTAGATCAATGGACTTATATAACGTTATAATAACTGAAATGACGTCATTGATCTCGCGCATGGTTGTATTGTCAAATAAAGCACATCGTCGGTCCCATTGTCCGCCATTGTTTGAATGCCGTGGCTATCTTATATAAGAGAATAAATTGGAAAAGAATGGGTTATAAAGAACGCGCTCACGCTCGGGCAATACACAAATTCACACTCGTTTGGTAAAAGTCATGACACACTTCATCGTGTAATAATCTCTATATACAGCTGCGTATCTTAAGTTTGTTCACTTACCTTCGCATTCTAGTGCAAATATCATGTAATTTGTAACGTCTTTGAGACATATTATCATTGTGAAACCGATAATGATAAAATTTCACTGCATAAGTTAGGATTCAGTTTGCGTTGACATATTCGTATGTCATACCTAGCAGATAGCTGTAACAAATTTGGCAGGTCAATGAAGTGACCAGGGGTCAATATTTTGAAAACACTGATTTCTATTTTGCTCTACAAAATCTTTCATAAGTGATCAACAGCTTTAGATCGTATTCATATGTGTTCCTTTGCCTTAAGGCAACGTAACTGTGATGAGTTTTGTCCTACAAAGTTTACATGGATGATTTTAATCGACATTTAAGAAAATCAAAATTTCACAAATATGACCCCATCTGTCTATTTAACAATGCCAAATATCGACATTCAGCACCAGTGACAAGACGACCCCGAACTATGGTTTAGAAATGGTTCTTTCACACATGGACAATTGATGATATTCTGTAAGTGTTCCTGGAGTTATTTTATGAACGTCAAAACGAAACCCAAATTACATGATATTTGCACTAATATCACAAGCAGGTGAACAAACATAAGGTACGCAGCTGTATGATTTAAGGAGCTATCGACATCATATGTCAATTGAAACCTTTCATATGTTACATGCTATACATATAATTCATATATCAAGGTGTGTGGGTCCACATAGAAGGCGCTGTGAGTCCCCATTTTGATTCCTCTGGTCACGTGACTGGACTAGACCAGAAAGGGACATTCATAAGTGACATCAAGAAGTATCTTCACAAGGCCCAGCAGTACAACATCCTCATCTTCTTCTGTCTGTGGAACGCAGCAGTTGCACACAAGGAACACGATCGTTTGGATGGATTGATTAAGGTATTAAAGGGGCAGTAGCACGTTTTTTGATAATTTTTATATTCTAAAATGTTCACTAAAAGATATTGTTCAGTTTGGAACGAATATTCGAGCCAAGTATGTTTGCTATTCATATGAGCACGTTTTCAAATTTCAAACAAATTTGTAAAATTTATGGAGAAACGCAGTCTAGTTTAGATGAAGAACATCACATATTCGTCTGGTTTGTTGCTGATTATTAGGCTTTAGACGTATTACAACGTTACCTAGTTTGATAATATTTTACCTTTAAAGGGGCAGTAGCAAATTTTTTGATAATTTTATATTTTAAAATTTTCACTGATAATTGTAAGTTAATGTTAAATGTATTATCTTGAAAGTGTCAGAAATCTCATTACACAAGCCAATCATCCATAATCAGAGGGCAAAGTATGAAGATTCACATAAAATCCATTGGCGGCCATTTTATGTGAACACCTTTAATTCATTTTGTGTGAGGAAAATGAATCGCATGGCTAAACTTTATATAATATATTTGTTATGTTTTTGAATTATTACTGCTCCAGTAAGTTTAAATGTATTGTCTTTCAATTGGAACCATTAATTTTCATTTTCCTTACATCACCTTATGTTTCCCCTAAAAACGTGCTACTGCCTCTTTAACTTACATACCTCAAACAGTAAGACATATCCTACAGTAGGCATAGCTTCGACAATCTTAAATTGTCCCTTACGTCGTTACAGAATGGAATAGTTTGAGTGAATGTGTTGGAGTTTTATTCAGTTACGGTCATATTTCAGCAATTTGCTGCTTGCGAAGTTATAGAGAAGTCGCTGATTTCTATTCAAGGACCATACAGTATATAATCCTTCTCTTCGGTTTAGACAATATGTCTATAGTTAGTCACAAGCTCAGATACTCATGAGGATGAGGGTTTCCAAGTTTACCATTTAATAAGCTTTTGCCCTTTGTTCATAATATCGGTTTTATTCCTAGATCACCATTTGCGGTGATTGGGGAGTCGTTTAGGAGTGTATTGTAAATACGTTTGCTGTTTCATATCGTAGTCATTATACATATTAAAAGCTTTACGAGCAATTGGTTTATCAGGATATGGTTCGGGCTAGGCAGAAACAAATACGCTAAAATGAATCATTCTTGGGAATGTGTAGCAAATAATTACCTTGCCCTTGCGCTAACACTCACGTTTAAATGCCATAAACTTTTTGATTTAATCATTATTCACTGCTCATCACGTTGTTTATCAAACTATCAATTGGTTTGAATGCAGGTTGATTAGGTATCATTATATCTTCTCAAATATTTGCCTGAACTGAAGTCGGCAACTTTGACTGATTTCATCAATAATGTATATCTTTGGAACCCATTTGGTCGAGGGAAAACCAAAGTGCCTTTAAAGGGGCAGTAGCACGTTTTTTGATAATTTTACATTTTAAATATTTCACTTATAATTGTAAGTAAATGCTTAATGTATCATATTGACAGTGTCAACAATCTCATTACACAAGCCAATCACCCATAGTCAGAGGACAAGGTATGAGGCTTCACATAAAATCCATTGGCGGCCATTTTTGTGTGAACACCTTTAATTCATTTTTGTAAGAAAAATTAATCGCATGGCTGAACTTTACGTTATATATTTGAATTATTACTGCTTCATTTAGTTTGAATACACTGTCTTTCAAATGGAACCATTTATTTTTATTTTCCTGACATCACCTTATATTCCCCCTAAAAACGTGCTACTGCCCCTTTAAGCAGGGTATTGGCGCTATACAAATACTTAGTAGTGGTAGTAGTAGGTATGATCGGTCTCATCGACAACCCAGGACAAAAGTTTCCAAAATTCTCAAATAAAGGCTGGACAAAGCAAAAGAAAGTTACAACAAAATCATTTTAAGAATTCCTCGGCTCCATGATACAGAGGAGAATTGTCGGCAATTTTAACCTTGAATAGAGATAATTAATAACCTTGTGATTCGAAGTATATGGCTTGGATCAAACACAATTTCTGAAACTCTTTGAACTACATTTTTATATGATATGATGAATTAATCTAAAAGAGGATGAGAGTTTTTCTTCTGCTGTTATAGTTATAGTTTTCAGGAACTACATTTAACATCTTCATAACTTCTTTGAGAGGCATTTAAGAAGTTGGAATGACAATAATGCAGAGGATGACAACTTCTTTGTTCATTGTACGTATGTTAAAATGATATTCCTGCATAAACTCTACCTACTTAACATTGGGTGATCCCATCTACGAGCAGGTACATGGACTTCCTATGGGCTCATCTACTTCATTATTTTTCCTCTGCTTGAGAACAACACAAGAATCTGTGTCGAAACGTCGCATACAATGAACAAAGAAGTTGTCATCCTCTGCATTATACATCAAACAGAAACTCGTTCTCTTGTCGATTAACAGGACACAAACAAGCTTCAGTCGTACATCGACAAGGCCCTGATCCCCTGGGTGAAGGCTGTGAAGGATGAACCTGCTATGGGAGGATGGGACATCATCAATGAGATTGAGGGGGAGCTGGTCCCTGACGTCTCCAACTCTGATCCATGTTTCGACACCAAATTCATGCATAATTCAGGAGCGGGCTGGGCTGGGAAAATGTATTCACCTCAAGAGTTTTTGAGGTACTCAAGAAATCATAAAAAGACAGAATCATGTTGTCACTTGCCAATTGACAAGTTTGGGATGTGACACATGGGTTATGGAGATGTAGAGATACAGGATATCTGTCTTTTTTTGCCTAATACCATGTTAATCTCATCGAGTGAGGTAGAAAGTTTATATTTTCACGAATGTCGCAGCCACGAGTGAAAATATTTACATTTCTACCTCAAGAGATGAGATAAACATGGTATTTGTCACGAATTGACAGATATTCTATTTATTGCATGATGACATCGTTCTAATTACGTCAAAAAGGCCAATTTCACGTTGAGCGGCCGCTTGGAGAGCCCATCACCGCGGTAACAGCGTGGCGTCATATGAGAATTCATGACGTTATACCATTGTTACATGACGACATACTCTTGAACTTGACGTCACTCGAGTGGTGATAAAGTTTATCACCACTCGGTAGAGTGACGATAAAGGTTATCGCCACTGTAGCCAGATAGAGGGTATATTTCATTGATAGAACAGAGTATCTCACTCTGAATCATATAATACAGGCCTCTATCTAACAGGATCAAGGTGCGAGCTTAATTGTTATGCATTATTGATACAATACCCTATTAATCTGTTATAAAATTCTCAGTCTAATGTCTTGTTTGACCAAACTTTAAACTATTTGTTGTATAAATAGATACGAATTATATACATGTCAAATGCCAATAACGATTAGAAAGTCCAAGCACATTTTATGTAAACGTCAAAAACGTTATCTTTCTGAAAATACCAAGTTAAAAAGGTCATGATTAAGTGTTCAAGAGTTGAACATTCTTTTATATTTTGTTCTTATGTTTTCAACTTTATTTCATCAATAGATACATGTAGGTACAACACAATATATGCACAGAGACAATAAGTGACAATTCTATTGGACATTTCGGATACAGATTCGATAACATTGTAATAATCATGGACTTAGTGTTTGGAAGGTTGACCGCCTTTTGGTGTAAGTTCGTAAATGGTTTTTTAAGATGAGGATAATAGCTTTTAGAGGGTCAATATTTCTACTGGGAAGCCAATGAGTATCTTCTCTTTTTCTAAATGATTTCAAACCAAATATTAGTCGCACAACGTCAATTCAAAGAGTAGATGATGCAAATATATATTTTTCTGGAGCAAAACATCGCACTACTTTGAATTTTGAAATCCGATTTAGTATACTCGTGAAGGATATGCTGGAGGATTTTGCATTGGAACCTTTGTATGGGTAGTGCATTTATAGGGTCCAGAGTCCATATCCCTCGCGAATCTCGTTTTCCTGCTTCCCAAAAATTGTACGTTTCTTGAGGTGAGGTGATCTGGGGTTTAGCACCGCTTTCAAGAGTATTACACTTATATCGCGACTGCTAGTATTGTTGCAGGGAGAAAGCCCGCAACACCATTGTGGTTATGCATTGTGGTGAAACCTGCGAGCATCGGCTGGCACTAGCGAACCATGGATAGTACTGTGCTGAAATTCAGTGTAGCATTACACCCAAATTTGTAGAACATTTCTCTCTTCTGCAGACAAAGTTACCGAGCTCCTGGCGGGATTTGAACAACGGACCTCTTTATCCGAAGCCTGAATTATACTAATATGTATCCGGTATTAACAATCAGCATTCCTTATGGTCAGTCATTTGATTATACATGTTGTAGATTCATCAACTGGCAAGCCGATGCGATTCGAAGGACTGATCCACATGCCTTGGTGACAGCTGGATCTTGGAACGCCGAATCTAACGTGGATCATTGGGGAGGTCACAACTTGTACAAGGATTCCTGTCTCAGAAAAGCTGGAGGAAAACATCTGGTACTAACTTCTTGTTCGTTTCGGCTTTGTCAGAGTTATAGTATATAGTTATTAGTATAAATCAATCTCAGGATGCCACGTTTCTCACACGTTTGAATAGTTAAACGTAAGAGGCAATTTTCTCAAGTGTGAAAACAAAATAAAGTGATAAAAGTTATTTATAAAGTTCTGTATATGATAAACGTAAGTTCAGAATCCCGAGCGACTGGATTCTTTCAAACGACGTCACTATGGAAATGATGTTATAACAATCATTGTAGGCTAGGACGTCATAAGGGCAAAGTACCGCTGTCGATGTTCTCGGAGTTTTGTTGAGGATTTCTTTTTTCAAAGTGTTTTGCAGTTAGTCTTTACTAATGATAACACTTTCTCACTTTATTATTCTTCAATATCATTTAAAGAGTACGTTTGTTACCAATGCATTTAGATACCTGAAATCCGATGTTCTAATTAGGAAAATGATTGTTACGTACGGAAAGTTGCGAGAATTGCCGAAGCTTGAAAAAAAGTAGAACCGGCAATCGTGCAATACGGAATTTGCCGTCTTTACAACAGGTATACATCATATCAACTTGTCTGTTCAATCACCTCTGCATTCTTTCATTATAGCTGTAATTAAGCGCTTACATATGTCATTGATCAACCGCTACAGTATCGTGAAAAAGACAGACAATGAACCGAAAGCAAAACCGGAACAGAATTTAAACAAATAATCATTAAACGTTCTTTACTTTATTGTTAAGGGGACCCTGACCTTCTACTCTGCTCACACCTATGCATGGCAAGGAAAATATGACCAATATGCTCCTTTCAAGGTAAGTTGATCTAGGTTGGTTTCAATCACAATATCTACCGGTTGGCTTATAAATTGTTAAACTGTATTTAAGATTTTCCTGTTGATGATTGGATTCTAAACTCACTTCAAGCACTTTCTATAACACATTAAAAGTATTTTAGATGTGACTCATTTTTATTTATGTCGACATACATGTGATTAATAGGTAAATATATTAATACTTATTGAATATAGGTTTGTATAGGTTTCATGATGTGATGATCAAAATGAACCATGTTCTACTTCGAGCATTCTCTCCCCACAGAGGCAGATCAAGTCATGTTGATTTAGCCTCTGTTCTATTACGCCGATATTCGTGGGTTCCGGCAGTTTCCTCTGGCGGAAAAAAAACTGCATCACAATCCTTTTAAATTTCTTTAGCAAATGACAACGCTTCTCGCATGGAAAGGGTGGTTCATATCACAAAGCTTTTGCCTAGATTCAGCAGCCAAAACGATGATTTAAGAACAGCGTGGCTGATTGCACAACCAACTTTGATTGCCTCCAATCAGGCACCTTCCATTCTATCCCACAAACTTGGCGTAACATAACAGAGGCTGAATCAACATGACTTGATCTGCCTCTGTGGGGAGAGAATGTACTTCGAGTGACGTGATTCAGTTTACAAAAATCATCATATATCAAACTGACCGCAATATCCATATGCCCATGGTGCCAGCTCTAAATTGAAATCAGTCAGTGTCAACCTGTGTCTTCTGATCCTTATATGTTTTCTTTAAGCACTCATTTGCGGACTACACCCTGGACAAGCCCCTGGTCGTTGCTGAGTTCAGCCAGGCGAGTGGGGCGGGGATGACCATAACAGAACAGTTCAACTACCTGTACACTCACGGGTATGCAGGAGGATGGACTTGGCACGCTCTTGGTACTGGCAGCAACTCTGACTCTACTCTACGTCAAATGGAAGGTCTGAGTTTCATGAAAGGGAAACACAACCAACAACAAGGGGGCCTGATCAATTTCAAATTGTAACTTGTCAATTGCAGTTTACCGTTGATGTTCATGTTATTCTCCAAAACGTCATTCTCTCCCCACAGAGGCAGATCAAGTCATGAAATGTTGATACAGCCTCTGTTCTATTACGCCGAAATCCGTGGGTTCAGGCAGTTTCCTCGCGCGGAAAAACATTGCACCACAATCCATTTGAATTTCTTTATCAAATGACAACGCTTCTTGCATGGAAAGGGTGGTTCATATCACAATGCCTTTGCCATCATTCAGTAGCCAAATGATGATTTTCGGACGGCGTCGCTGATTGCACAACTAACTTTGTTAACCTCCAATCAGGCGTCTCCCATTCTATCCCACAGTTTCGGCGTAATATTACAGAGGCCGTATCAACATTTCTTGAGTTGATCTGCCTCTGTGGAGAGAGCATGCCAAAACGTGAATTATTATAAATGTTCTTAGTTTAAATTTTGTATTGTCGAAATAAATAGATATGCTTTCAACAGTTTTCTGTTTCTTTTAACTTGGACGTAATGTTTTCCTGTACATATATATGTACATATGCATGATTGAATTTTACGCTAGGCACAAGTTCCGCTTCTTTTTACTATGCATTTTAAAAGGTGATGAAATCGAGGGATTGTCTCAACATTTTTTTGGCAGCGGGAAAGATTGAACTTACAATGACACTACACGAGGGCCTGTGCTTTTTGCCACCAAGGGGTATTTAATTTTGGAGATAACGCCAGACGGAAGGGCGCTCCCTGTCATATCCCAGTTGGAGTCCCTCAGTTCTCGCTTTAGCTCAATGGAGTTAGCCACCCGCTACTTTTTTTTTAACTTCACTATCCTAGTCGCATATCCTATTCACATGGGAGTGATTCAAATTCTTAATATCTGAGATGTTGTTTATTACAACTTTGAATTCATGCTGTCTTTTTCTTCAATTGACGACTTAAAGTCTCGATATCAAACCAACAGGCGAAAGGGAGTACAAACCACAATTTGTTTATATTTACTTAAAATCTAAGAGTCATGGGATATATTAAGTTATGACACGTTAACAATGACACATATTTTTAGTAATTTGAATAAGATAATTGGTGTATGGTTAATGTTTTGTTAAAATATCTTTGTTTAATGTAGGCAGAGATAAAAACTAGACTATCATCTAAAAATAGGCAGGTTTAATGAATTTCACTACAATTTACTAACATTATATTTATTTATTTCTTTTGAATGTAAAACACTTAAAAGTATTCCTTGAACGGTGGTTTAACTCAAATTCTGTTTCGAGAATTTGGCATAAAAAGATCGTAATATTTGTAATTAATATTCTCAGATATGATAAATTCAACTGAAGTGTATACTTTCTTTTGCTTGTATTCAGTGAAACTTATTCGTAAATCTATATTCACGATCACTAGGCCTTATCATTAGTCCTGCTTCATGACCTTATATCAATAAGGGGCCTTTAATGCAGTCTAGGTCCTGTTTTTTATACACGGAAATGAAATGAAAAGCCTCAAGTAATAAATTGAAGGGGCAGTAGAACGTTTTTAGGGGGAATATAAGGTGATGTCAGGAAAATGAAAATTAATGGTTCCAATTGAAAGACAATGTATTCAAACCAAATTGAGCGGTAATATGTCAAATATATAATGTAAAGTTTAACCATGCGATTCCTTTTTCTCACACAAAATGAATTAAAGGTGTTCACATTAAATGGCCGCCAATGGATTTTATGTGAATCTTCATACTTTGTCCTCTGACTATAGATGATTGGTTTGTGTAATGAGATTTTTGACACTGTCATTATAATACATTTAGCATTAACATACAATTATCAGTGAAAATTTTGAAATATAAAATTATAAAAAAACGTGCTACTGCCCCTTTAATATAAATGAATTTACAGTATATATTTAAATGTTTCATAGACTAAACTTTAGTCTACACCTTAAGATAAGTTCCATTTTCTGTGTTCAACCAACTCTCTAAACTTGACTCTCATCTCAGCTCGAAACTATCATTAACCTTTACTCCTTGAGAAATAACCGACTTCAACACATTATATTATTATTTATTATAACCAACTTAAAAATTACCCTGCCATTTGTCAACACTCAAAGCTTGTTAACAAATCAAGTCTACTTATCGTTACTAAACTCTCTTAGTTAACTTTCAGCTAAACGACCTTAGGGCAACTAAAACTGACCTGACCATTCAATTATTGCCGAATTTATCATGATTCTCAAAGTTGATATCACCTTAAAGCTTCTTACATGCTATGGTATCTAATATGTGAATAATGCTTTTGGGGTAACTATGCAGTTCACTTTACGTTCGGTATAGCCTTCCACTGAACATAATGCAACAACTCGCGACATACATGTAATACTGTGAAAATATTTCAAATACGTTGTTTCGTGTTATTAACGTGTCATTGTTATCAATATGTCCTAAGTTTAGCATAAACACTAACCTTGAACGAATTGTTATATTTTTAAGGCCTTAAGCAGGTTTATCAGGCCTAGTTTATGTACAACACATTCGGATCACCAGCTGGAAATCCTACAGGACAAACACAAAGAATTACATTTGGGATATGACTGAGAAAGTACATGTATGCATTATATTGACAAAATCATATATTTTCATAAGTTGAACCGAATAAAACACTGTTTTTTGACAAACGAGTTATTTTTAACTGCTTGAATTCATAGAATAAACTTTCTTAAGGTTCATCCCATTCTTGTCAATTTTCGGGAAATATCTGTTTTTTCTCTGTCACAAAATACAATAATGCGTTTAGGGCATTTCTTAATTAAACAGATCAAAAGAAAATTATGTATTTATCATTTTATTGGAAGGATTTCAAATTTAGCTTTCACACATGTTTGTCACGTGATTTGCTGTCATTGGTCGTTCTAACTGTATAAATCATATCTATGTAGAAGACGTCATCAGTTTTCGGAAAAATTCCACCACGGTAGGTAATCGTCTACCGTGTTACAGATATTGTGCCTACCCCTTTATCCTAATATCTAAACATGAATGATTATTGACGTTGTAAAATAAAACATACTAAATGCTTTACACTTATTGTAATAATCATCTTCTTATACATGTATATATGTTAATTCCATCAAAATTCTTATTTTGAAGAATATTTTTTGGATAATCTTTTTATATTTATAAATGTTTTCTAATTAATAGTATGATAACTTTTCTAAAAATTGACAAGACATCTAACAAGTAAATATTTTATTTGTTTCAGAAATATGTTTTTGCTGTTGTTACTCTGTGCTATCGGTTCACTAGGTGAGTCATTTTAAAGTACTTGCTTAGCTTAAAAGATATGTAGTTTATGCTAGGTAGATAAAAACCATCAAATATAAACCATTTCTTAAAAACGGTGACCTATTCAAATCCAAAATGATGATATAACAAACGCGTAAGAACTCTTACAGAGTTGAACAAACTTTGTTGAGCAGCTGTCTTTAAATCTGGCATTGCATCTGGGGAAATAAATAAACTTTGTTTTATGATTAGAAAATTGATTATCAGCAAATCTATGTGCTGGTAACTGTGTTACGGACATCGAATTCATTTTTGTGCATATGTTCTATACTTAGTAGTTACAGATACAACACTTCTAGAGATTATGATTTTTATGCAATCGTTACTGACTATTTCTATATTTAAAGAACTTAATGCATTTTATTCAATTGGTATTGACCTATGACCACATGATCCTAAATACGTTACAGTCATCGTAGAAACGTTTTTAACGCAGCATATACCTTCATCTTTGAAATTTTTATTTCAATTACAGTAGACTATTGCAACAAAAGTTACTGATACTTTAGCTTTTGTTATGTTTTTGCTGGTTTCCATGGAAACAATTTAAACTTGGTTAATTTTGGGAGAAGGTCAATTCCAAGTTATAGCTAAAAATCTGTTAAATATTTTTTAACTAAACTTGGAATGTGGTAAGATCTAGGAGAGGAGTGGTGCCTTTTGCTTTGGTTATTCTGAATTTTCGTTTTTTTTTCTGGTTTCAATGGAAACAATTTGAACTTAGTATTTATGGGGGGAGGGCGAACTTCTGATTAAAGGTTGATATCACAGTGCATCACATGCATATATTTCTAGTTTTAAAATGTCTTTGTCCTAAACATGTATATTGTATATAAAATCAAAAGTTGTTTTAACTTTTTGCTTTCAAGGTAAATATAGTAAATCAGCACTTTTATCAGTCTTTTATATTTCAAATAGCAAAAAATGGCATCTCAACAAAACAGTTTCTATTTTCAAACCTAATTAGGTGCTACATAACCTAAACGATGAAGTAGCTCGAATTAGGTGCTATATAACTTAAACCATGAAGAAGCTCCAACTAGGTGCTACATAACCTAAACGATGAAATAGTTTGCTACATAACAATAATGACCTTGCAAATATGTAGACGCACATATACTTTTCAATTGATTTCGGGTAACAATCGTTTGAACTCGAATAACTATGATGATTTTCTCAAAATATATCTTCGAATTGTCTGTACTTAAATGTTACTTTTAAAAATGTATTTTCTTATGTTTCCTTTTAGCCTATGAATAAAGAACTTATTCAATTGACAAATATGACTAATCATTATTTGTTTTCTAAATATTTATTAGAAACTATTTCCTCAATTTAATTTTTTATGAAAATGAATTGTGACAGATGCATTCTTTAAAGAAATAATGTTGAAGGCAACTGTTTTGTTTTTGAATAATCCCACTGCGAACTTGGATCCAATGGGGCGAATACAGGGTTTGCGTTTGGATGGGGCGATGAAGGGGTTACCTCCTTTTTAAAGTATGACAATGCCATTTGAAATTAGCAGCACCTAAAGCATACCCAAACACTGTAAACTGTCGACCAAAAGAAACTTAACCACATTTTGTAATCATTTTGAAGAACAAAAACGATAGAAGTTGTGAACACAGTACTTCTTATCAATGTATTAACTAATCACATATTAAGACTTAATAACCAATTTTGCACTTAATTAATCTTAAGTTAACATTGGTCTAAATCTTGGGATTCCAGACGTTTACCCAATGATTTCTTGTTGTCAAGATGTAAAATGTGTGACTTAAGTACCAGGTATGAACGATGTACGTGTCATCGCTTTCAAATCGCCATGTGAAACGAAATAATTCAATCATCAAATGGCGTCACCTGTTAGCCTTCACATTCAAACTGCATTGAAGCTTGTCCATTATTTGGAAGGTGTAAATAAAGTCTTACATGCAATGCAAGAGGTCTTCGAGTCATGCAATCGGTGACCAGCCTTGAGAGCTTAACAATTGCAGATACATTTTATCATCAAATGGTAGTGCCGGCTTTCTATTCCCAATGTATATAAACTCTGATTACACCTGTCAAAGTTCCTAGTACACGAGAATCTAATAACTTGCCGACCTTCGATGTTAACCATCCATGACGTCAGTTGGACAACGATAAGGTTGGTCTAATGTTACATATATCGCTCCTCAAGCATTAAAAAGACACATTTTGTTTGTATTTCAATGTTGTCAGATTCCCCACAACCTATCTGTATAGCTACACCAAGTTACCAATAGAAATGAAGGAAGATTGACGATTCTTGTAAAAAGGCGTTTTGATCATTTTTGTCAATTTTCAAATGGGGATTAGTAATAGTTTTGCTACGTCATTTTCTTGTTTTCAGTGATTTTTTTCACTAACGGGGTTACAAACATTTATTTTTAAGTAAATAAACTATTTTGTATGACCTTTTTGCATTTATTTGCAAAAATGCATGCAACACTGCACAACGAAAAGTTTTGGATATTAACGTTTAACTATGTCATTGCCAATTTTACTGACTTCAAAATTAGATACATAAGTGTAAAAATGTTAGACTTTCATTTGGACGTCAGTTTGTAACTTCATATTTTTGGAATATGTATCACATCTAGTACCTTTCGCGTATATTTGTACTTAAAAAATCCTTATGTTATGTTTTTCAGGGCAGTGTGGCCGCCTTGCGGTTAAAGGCACTCACTTCGAGAAGGACGGACAGAAAATCTTTCTCTCAGGCGTGAATCAAGCCTGGATTGCTTACGGCTACGACTTTGGTGACAATAATTACGAATATAGACATGTTGAATTCGAGAAGTATCTGAGAATGGTGTACGACAATGGTGGAAATTCTATTCGTAAGTCTGCCAACATTAATTTCTAAAAAAAAGATGACTAAAAACTAAAGGATGGACAAACGCCTAGCCATGCAATTGAGCCTCTCCAGCTTAATGAAAAAAATAATTATTCGTTTGTATTTTTGGCATTCTTTTGTCCAGGTGTGTGGGTCCACATAGAAGGTGTTATTAGTCCTCATTTTGATTCCTCTGGTCACGTGACTGGACTAGACCAGAAAGGGACATTCATCAGTGACATCAAGAAGTATCTTCACAAGGCCCAGCAGTACAACATCCTCATCTTCTTCTGTCTGTGGAACGGAGCTCTCATTCAAAATCATCAGCATTTGGATGGATTGATAAAGGTAGCTACTTTCATATCTCGCGGTCTTACAAAGCTACAAGCTACATGCAAGACCACACATTGTAGGGAAAACCACTTTTATCCTGGCTTTATATTAGCTAGGCGTTGGGTTAACTCGTACATCGTGTACAAGCAGGATTCACCATTGATATCACCATTGTGTTATGATCGAGATTTATCTCAGCTCCCTTAGTTCCACATTGTATAAATGGCTAACTGTTGACCGTTTGTGAAATTAAATATCAACTAGGTAAGTTTTAAAAAGGAGTATTTCCGTATGGAAAATCAACTATCAAATACCTTATTTGATTAGAAAAAAATGCATTTCGTGTGCAATTCTGTGTTGTGGAAGGAACCCTTTTCTGATTCATGTCAAATGAAGTTTGAACTTTTTAAAAGAATGTCAAAATAAATTTCTCGTAAAGGGTGGCTTCACATTGACGAATAAGGAATGTTGAGATACGATGTTATTTATTGTATTATTGCCAAAATACAATGACAAAGCAAATGCTGGTAAAATCATCATATAGGGTCAGCAAAGACAAAACTTCTCTGGATAACAAGTAAATAACCAATGATCACAATTCAGATTTCCTTGAATATGCGTTACAAACATTAACCATCCACTCAAACAATCAATTTTGCGCAACTTCGTCTATAAAACTACCTGACTCAATACCTTATCCTGGTGTGGTGGTTTGAGTGCTTCGGTGACACTGAGAGTTATGCCAGCTGGAGCTTAGATGATCCTGGTATGGTCACCCAAGCTGAACAGGTCGACGGGTAGAAGCCAGACCAAATTTGAGTCTTTCCAAAACCTGCTTTCTATATTTTACCATGCCTTTCTTTTCGTCTTTTCCCTCATCCTTTCGATACCTTTCTCCCTGATCTATCTACTATCTTTTGAATGGCAACATCCACGTCTTTAATGACTAAATTATTGTTCAAAACACGTTAAACACCAACTCCCTCACTCAAATATGGTTTGCACAACGTAGAGGGAACAGCCTTACACCTGTGGTTTGTCGGACTATTGTCAAACCATGGTCGGTCTTTCTGCTGAGTCTATAGAGTTCATAATCTCTGTGGAACACATGTGCCTGAAATAAGATTTCAGCCTTATGGCCTGTTGATCTGAAGAAGATGTCCACTATCAGGAAAGCAGAGTCTCAAATTCTATAGAAAACGATCCGTTAGGCAAGTTATTTGAACACAAGATATACGTTTCCTCGAGCTTATGGATCCTTGGTAAAAGTCCAAAATGTGAACAGTTTAAGGATAGATTGGCGGCAAGCTTTGCCACACCATCAGCCAATGGAACCTTTTGACTCTCATGAGCTTCAACATTTGGTTGTGTTTTAGGACACGAGTAAGCTGCAGTCGTACATCGACAAGGCCCTGATCCCCTGAGTGAAGGCTGTGAAGGATGAACCTGCTATGGGAGGATGGGACATCATCAATGAGATGGAGGGGGAGATTGAGCCTGATGTCACCAATTCTGAACCTTGCTTCAACTCCAAATTCCTGCAAAACTCTGGGGCCGGCTGGGCTGGGAGGAAATATACACCTCAAGAATTCTTAAGGTTCTCGTCATTTGATGTGCATAAGAAAGAGTGTTATAACGATCAACTATAATTTATCATACAAAAAGTGTTCAAAAGTTAATATTTCAGTAATATTTCAATATCTGACCTTGAAATAAAAGAATAGATTTCATTTTGTGGAATCTAAATGTGTTCCTGAAAATGTCATTTTTTGAGTTTATAAAAGTGCTTGTTGATAATTATGTTTAGTTGTAAAACGTGGCGTAAACAAAAAAAACCATATCAGGATCACAAAATTGACAAGTCACGTTGTAGATTCATCAACTGGCAAGCCGATGCGATTCGAAGGACTGATCCACATGCCTTGGTGACAGCTGGATCTTGGAACGCCGAATCTAACGTGGATCATTGGGGAGGTCACAACTTGTACAAGGATTCCTGTCTCAGAAAAGCTGGAGGAAAACATCTGGTATGTCCAGTTAATTTCGGATTTAATTGCCTTTGCAGTCTCGTGAATATGGTTTCTTTTGTCAAGATTGCGTTTGTATTATCCAATACTTGCCTTACTTTTCACTTTTCAATCTGCTTTTTTCATTTAAGTAAATTCTTTGTGAATTACAGGATGACTAAACATGCATTAGTCAATAAACGTGCACACAAGAGTTTTAGGATATGAAATCCAACTCGTCAAGTCATTTAAATGCCAAATTGATTTGATTAGGATTTTGGAGAAAAAGTGGTAAATTTGTAAGAAATCTGTTACAAGTCCCGTCCGGCTCACAACTTCTAAACTAATCATCGCGTTTGGATCACATTTGATATGAAGATCCATACTCATCTTAAGGTGTGTCATAAAGATCAATTTTGAAATATTTTTATAACATTTTGCCTTTTTGGCAAAAAATGAGGACTCTGTTGGAAAATTGTTACATGTCCTGTCCGGCTCACAACTTCTCAACTAATCATCACATATTGATCAAATTTGTTATAGAGATACATAATCTAATGAAAGTGTGTCATGAAGAACAATATTGAAAATCCTTTTATAAATTGTTTGCCTTTTTTGGCAAAAAATGAGGACTCTGGTTGAACACTGTTACAAGTACTGTTTGGCTCACTACTTCTAAACTAATCATCACATTTGGATAATATTTAATATGAAGATACATAATAATCTGAAGGTGTGTCATGAAGAACAATTTTGAAAATATGTTTGTTTACATGTGAACCCTATATTTCATTGCTAATCATATAATAAACTGTGTTTCCATTATAGGGAACTCTGACGTTCTACTCGGCTCACAGCTACGCATGGCAAGGGAAGTATGATAAATATGCTCCTTTTAAGGTGATTTTATTTTTTTAAAGTTAGGAGGAAAACCTCCACTAGTAAGTAATGTATTCTCATATAGTTTTAGAACCATATTTTGTATTAGCTTCATAAATGTTTTATCATTCTTCACAGTCCGATCTAGATATGTATTCTCATTCATTGTCATTTATCAACATAGACCCTAAAGGCAACATACTAAAATTCATGTACAATGTTTGACTTAATTTATGAGTTTAATCATACAACGTGTATTACCAACACAAAGCATGCTCTTAAAATTTAAAATGTACAGTGATGGTTTTCCAGTCTGATTAAAATAGGGCTAGTTCCGAAAAAAAAATGTTTTGAAATATATACTCCATCGAGAATCAAACTTGTTAATTCGATAGGTATCCTCTTAACTGAGTCCAACCGTAGCCCCGTAAGTCGCATGTTCTGGCGTTAAGCTGACCAATCAAAAGCCTTCGGTACAGCTACTCAAGGGCAAGTAACTCCTGTTAACGCGGATTTGAACACGATTATCGCTAGCGGTCTTATTGGTGAGACGATTTACATGATTGGACCGCTAACGACTTGGTTTCGGCTGCGCTAAACTGGTAAAAAACACGCGAGGTATGTGGATGCGGACATACCTGTTGTAGAGGATTTCATATCTCCGTAGTGTTAATATTTTGTATCTTTTATTCCTCGGAACTAGGCCCATTTTAATCAGACTGTTGTTTTTTAGATTAGTCTTTCTGACCTAGTTTAGAGTATGAGTGATTTAGAGCAACTACATGTATGTTCCATAAATCCTTCAAAAAATCCTTTCAACCACTGATTTGGCCCTACAATTATTCATGGTAGACGGTTATTCGAAGCCATGATATGAGAGGGAGAGTTTTTAAAGTTTCTTTATATTTATATATCAAACCCGGCGATTAACCAAACATCAAAGATAAACGGTATGAGCTTCACTCCAGGATTAAAGTACATGGATTCAACATTTCTCCGGGGCCATGATCGATATTATAAGAATGTGTACCAGGGTGACAACTGTGAGATCCTAAATTTAATGTTGTTGCATCTTTCGTTTTAATTTTTAATTCATTTGGTCCACAGTTTGAAAAAAAAAATCCTCATACATCAAACTAATCGAGGACTGCAATATCCATATGCCCATGGTGCCAGCTCAAAATTGCAATCAGTCAGTGTCAACCTGTGTCTTCAGATCCTTGTATGTTTTTCTTCAGCACTCATTTGCGGACTACAGCCTGGACAAGCCCCTGGTCGTGGCTGAGTTCAACCAGGTGAGTGGGGCGGGGATGACGATAACAGAACAGTTCAACTACCTGTACACTCACGGGTATGCAGGAGGATGGACTTGGCACGCTCATGCTGATGGCAGCAACACCGACTCTACAGCAACCCAAATGAAGGGGCTCAACTTCATGAAGGGGAAAAACAACCAGCATCAAGGCGGCCTCATCAACTTCAAATTATGATTTAAAATGTATTCTTTGGATTTATTTGAAGTTTGACGTGTAATTCTAATAAATTATTGACAATAAAAGAATTCTATCTTCTACTCGAAGCAATGTTTTACTTCTCTGATTTTTGGTGATAATTACAACATGATATGAGCGTCTTTCGGTCGGTTCACCTTTTAGCATTCATGAGCGTCTGCACTTTTGTTCTCATTAGCAGCCCCGTCTAAGGACGGGGCTGCTATCAGTTTTTGTGAAGTTTCCATCGCCGCCGCCGCCGCCGCCGCCGCCGCCGCACTCGTACTACTAGCTATAACTTTTTTCCCCTAAGCTTTCCGGAACTCTTATTCATACCTTACTCCTCATACCTCGGGGGAACGATTTTGACACGTTCACTTTCAAGGTCAAAGGTCAAGGTCACGAGCTATGTATTCACACTAAGAATTCCTTGTAAACGCGATAACTTGAAAAGTTTTTGTGCTATGAAGCTCTAACTTGGTATATATCATCCTTGGAAAAGTAAAAAATTTTGAAAAGGTTTTGGCTACAATCCGTCAAAGGTCAAGGTCACAGCAAGGTCATGACGTAAGCATGTTTTAGCGAAAATGCTTTATTTTAACTATGAACACTTTTAATCAATACATGATTGTTATACTCAAAAAAAAGTGTTCAATGATTGTGTGACCTTGAAGGTCAAAGGTCAAGGTCATGAGATATGAGTTATTACAAAATGCACTAAATTGGGGTATAACTTTATCCCATTTAGCTTTTCAGAACTCATGAACATGTCTAAATGTTAATACTTCCAGGGAATCATTATGACATGTTCACTTTCAAGTTCAAAGGTCAAGGTCACGAGTTATAAAATCACCACAAAATTCTTTGTAAACACGGTAACTTGAAAAGTTTTTGTGCTATGAAGCTCTAACTTGGTATATATCATCCTTGGAAAAGTAAAAAATTTTGAAAAGGTTTCGGCTACAATCTGTCAAAGGTCAAGGTCACAGCAAGGTCATGACTTAAGCATGGTTTAGCGAAAATGCTCAATTTTAACTATGATCACTTTTAATCAATACATGATTGTTATACTCAATAAAAAGTGTTCAATTATTGTGTGACCTTGAAGGTCAAAGGTCAAGGTCATGAGATATGAGTTATTGCAATTCCTTGTAAACACAATAACTTGAAAAGTTTTTGTGCTATGAAGTTTAGATTTTGTATATATTATCTCTTGAGAAGTTCAACATTTTCAAAAAGTTTTGGGTACTAACTGTCGAAGGTCAAGGTCACAGCAAGGTCAACATATATGGAGAAAATGGATTAATTGTATTTTTAACACTTTATTTCATTACAATAATGTTATACTCAATGAAATGTGTTCATTGATTGTGTGACCTTGAGTGTCAAAGGTCAAGGTCACGAGAAAATTCCCAATTTGGTGAGGCCTGTAAAAGGCGGAACAGGGTAAGGCGAAACCCAAAGTTCCGGGGCTGCTCTGCTTTTGCGGTATCCCGCAAACGCTAATCTAGTTAGCAGCCCCGTCTAAGGACGGGGCTGCTATCAGTTTTTGTGAAGTTTCCATCGCCGCCGCCGCCGCCGCACTCGTACTTCTAGCTATAACTTTTTTCCCCTAAGCTTTCCAGAACTCTTATTCATATCAGTTTTTGTGAAGTTTCCATCGCCGCCGCCGCCGCCGCACTCGTACTTCTAGCTATAACTTTTTTCCCCTAAGCTTTCCAGAACTCTTATTCATACCTTACTACTCATACCTCGGGGGAACGATTTTGACACGTTCACTTTCAAGGTCAAAGGTCAAGGTCACGAGCTATGTATTCACTCTAAGAATTCCTTGTAAACGCGATAACTTGAAAAGTTTTTGTGCTATGAAGCTCTAACTTGGTATATATCATCCTTGGAAAAGTAAAAAATTTTGAAAAGGTTTTGGCTACAATCCGTCAAAGGTCAAGGTCACAGCAAGGTCATGACGTAAGCATGTTTTAGCGAAAATGCTTTATTTTAACTATGAACACTTTTAATCAATACATGATTGTTATACTCAATGAAAAGTGTTCAATGATTGTGTGACCTTGAAGGTCAAAGGTCAAGGTCATGAGATATGAGTTATTACAAAATGCACTAAATTGGGGTATAACTTTATCCCATTTAGCTTTTCAGAACTCATGAACATGTCTAAATGTTAATACTTCCAGGGAATCATTATGACATGTTCACTTTCAAGTTCAAAGGTCAAGGTCACGAGTTATAAAATCACCACAAAATTCTTTGTAAACACGGTAACTTGAAGAGTTTTTGTGCTATGAAGCTCTAACTTGGTATATATCATCCTTGGAAAAGTAAAAAATTTTGAAAAGGTTTTGGCTACAATCCGTCAAAGGTCAAGGTCACAGCAAGGTCATGACGTAAGCATGTTTTAGCGAAAATGCTTTATTTTAACTATGAACACTTTTAATCAATACATGATTGTTATACTCAATGAAAAGTGTTCAATGATTGTGTGACCTTGAAGGTCAAAGGTCAAGGTCATGAGATATGAGTTATTACAAAATGCACTAAATTGGGGTATAACTTTATCCCATTTAGCTTTTCAGAACTCATGAACATGTCTAAATGTTAATACTTCCAGGGAATCATTATGACATGTTCACTTTCAAGTTCAAAGGTCAAGGTCACGAGTTATAAAATCACCACAAAATTCTTTGTAAACACGGTAACTTGAAGAGTTTTTGTGCTATGAAGCTCTAACTTGGTATATATCATCCTTGGAAAGGTAAAAAATTTTGAAAAGGTTTTGGCTACAATCTGACAAAGGTCAAGGTCACAGCAAGGTCATGACTTAAGCATGGTTTAGCCAAAATGCTTAATTTTAACTATGATCACTTTTAATCAATACATGATTGTTATACTCAATGAAAAGTGTTCAATGATTGTGTGACCTTGAAGGTCAAAGGTCAAGGTCATGAGATATGAGTTATTACAAAATGCACTAAATTGGGGTATAACTTTATCCCATTTAGCTTTTCAGAACTCATGAACATGTCTAAATGTTAATACTTCCAGGGAATCATTATGACATGTTCACTTTCAAGTTCAAAGGTCAAGGTCACGAGTTATAAAATCACCACAAAATTCTTTGTAAACACGGTAACTTGAAGAGTTTTTGTGCTATGAAGCTCTAACTTGGTATATATCATCCTTGGAAAGGTAAAAAAATTTGAAAAGGTTTTGGCTACAATCTGACAAAGGTCAAGGTCACAGCAAGGTCATGACTTAAGCATGGTTTAGCCAAAATGCTTAATTTTAACTATGATCACTTTTAATCAATACATGATTGTGTGACCTTGAAGGTCAAAGGTCAAGGTCATGAGATATGAGTTATTGCAATTCCTTGTAAACACAATAACTTGAAAAGTTTTTGTGCTATGAAGTTTAGATTTTGTATATATTATCTCTTGAGAAGTACAACATTTTTAAAAAGTTTTGGGTACGAACTGTCGAAGGTCAAGGTCACAGCAAGGTCAACATATATGGAGAAAATGGATTAATTTAATTTTTAACACTTTATTTCATTACAATAATGTTATACTCAATGAAATGTGTTCATTGATTGTGTGACTTGAGTGTCAAAGGTCAAGGTCACGAGAAAATTCCCAATTTGGTGAGGCCTGTAAAAGGCGGAACAGGGTAAGGCGAAACCCAAAGTTCCGGGGCTGCTCTGCTTTTGCGGTATCCCGCAAACGCTAATCTAGTTTTAATAAGTCTTGTGAAAAGGTACATGCGGGTTAGCAGTTTGTGGTCACAATGTGGTGAGGTTATGTTGTAGTTATGGTTAAGACATTTCAAGGCCTTATGGTAATGAAGAAGGAGATAAGAATATGTTTGAGGACGTGGCCTCTATGTACCCTTTAGGGGCAACAGGGCCACCAAAACTATAGATCATAATCATCACTAGTCAAGGAGTCTGTACACATAGTTTAACCTTTCTAGGCCTTATGGCTCGGAAGAAGGAGGTGAAAATAGGTTTATTGGGCGTGGCCCCTGAGGAGCAACAGGTCACCAATGCTATAAATCATAATCCTCTCTAGTCAAGGAGTCTGTACACAAAGTCTTAGCTTTTTAAGCCTTATCATTTTGAAGAAGAAGATGAAAATCGGGTTTAAGGGCGTGGCCCCTGTTGCTCTTTTTGGGGGACACAGGGCAATCAGATGGACGGACGCCGGACACCATGCGCTGCCATAAGACCATCGGGGCTTATAGGCCTGATGAGCTTAAACAGGAAATTAACACAATTAAAAGGCAAGATCAACAGAATAACTGAAATGTAACAAAACCAGGAAATAAACTAACAAGGCACAAGAACAGAATTATTAATTTGATATCTAATATACCCCCTAATTAAAAGTGTCTGCACTTTCCACATGGACATTAGATTCAGGGAATGGCTATCACTTCAAAATGGCTACTGAATTCCAAAATATCTTAAAACCAATTGTAATTGTGATTGTAAGGAATTTTTCTTAAATAGTCAGTCATTGATAACATATTTCTTAAAAGTTGACATTTCCAGTGTTACATAACTTAAACTCGGCAATCATTCTGTAATGAAAGTCTTCTAAAAATCAGCTGTACTGGTGAGTGATGGCAATGATTATCACCTATACAGTGGAACTGGATGGTGTTATATTTTTCATATGTGCACATGTGCAAATACCCTTTTAAAAGCAACCGATAGTAAAGCATGAGATGAAACAATTCTTTTGGTTATATACAAGTATATACATTTTCACCAATTGATTAAATCAATGCAAATTATAATATCCATTAAACAGAGCATAATTTCTTAAAAGACCTTCTAACTAAAGATGAAATATTTGGAGTATCTTAATCTTCATAATCCGGCACAATGCCCAATAATGAGATCTCTGTAAAGGGTACTATTCCAGTATCCAATTTCCAAATTGTAAATCAATATCCCTAGAATATTTTTTATTTTCATACATATAGAATAATAAAATTTTCGTTCTTAATCTTAGAAACTATATGTTGTTCTATATCTTCCTCTTTCAAGAAAGATTGGCGGAGCGACCCTGACGCACAACAACAAGCCATTCATCATGCTTGAGAAAAAGAATGTTGCGAATTTAGATTAAGGTGACCTCGACCCAATGGGAGGAAACCCCCCCCCCCCCCCCCCCCCCCCCCCCCCCCCCAAGTGAGTTCAGGTAGAGTGAAGTTAGATGAGGGAAGGTAACCAGAAGTGTGGTGGGTGACGTCAGGTAAGGTAGAGATAGGTGTGCTGAGGGGAGGTAAGGTGAGGTGTGGTGGGTGTGGTGTGCTATGGTATGGTGTGGTGAAGTGAGGTGTGATGTGGTGAGGTGTTATGTGGGTTGAGGTGTGATGTGGTGAGGTAAGGTAAAGTTGAAAGTGTGAAATGAGGTGAAGTGTCGGGTGAGAAAGGTGAGGTGATCTAGATATAAAAAGATATAAAAGTCTATATGAGAGATTTTTTGTGTGAATATGCATTGTAAACGTGAGATTCTTTTGAATATGAAAGAACATAAAATTACAAAATAGAACTACCAATTTTGTATACTTAATGTAAGATAAACAAATTTATCATTCAAAACTGTGTTCCACAGGAGATATCACTTGTGAAAGATCAAGCGATATCTCCTACGAGATATCGCTTTGACAGTAGATTTTTAACAGTGCCCTGTAATCAGAAAATACATGACATCACAAACGTTTTACATCATCAGTAATGACGTCACAATGCTATGACGTCATAAACACAACAATGTCACAATGCTATGACATCACTGGTTTAGGAGTTGGAGGGCTATGCAGTGTTCAAAGATTTACATTTTTCATGTTAATGTGATGAAATATGATTATGGATGATAAATAGAATCTCACCCTCGTGTCTTCTGATATCAAATATATCAACACTCGTTGATAAAAGTAAAATATCCTCGGCAAGCCTCGGATATTTGATACTTTTATTAACTTGTGTTGATATATTTTATATCAGAAGACACTTGGGTGAGATTCTCTATATATACTCAAACCACTCAAACACCCGTTGATAAAATACTCAAACCACTCAAACACTCGTTGATAAAAGTAAAATATCCTCGGCAAGCCTCGGATATTTGATACTTTTATCAACTTGTATTGATATATTTGATATCAGAAGACACTTGGGTGAGATTCTCTATCTATACTCAAACCACCAAACCCCATGAGATTTGCAGTTCCCAATTTCTTAATGAACTTTGCGTTGTATGATTTTTTGTACGTTAATCTGGTAACTGCCAAACTCGTCCCATTAATCCAGGTTCTTTTCTTTCAATGAAGTGGGGTGAAAAACAACAAGGAGAAAGATGTAACAAACACTAATTTATTCAACAAAAGTAAACGTCTTCAAACGTGATGTATAAAATTATAATTCAGTAGTTTTAACAATGGTAGATCGGCAACAATCCCTCTATCCCTTAGCACCTCTGGATGGTAAATTACTTAGCACTTCGTACAATTCTTATTAATTATTTACTAATACAAGATTTATTTCTTTACGCAGGTTAGATGCAGCTTTCCCAGCTACAATTGAAAGCACTTGATGACAGCCACAAATTCAATCATGAGAAACATATCTCCAGAGAATAATAACACTAAATATCTGAAGTACAGCAGCTATAAGTCAAGTCAAACTCAGTGTTTAATTACAACAACAAATATACCCTAATATAGCAGCTAAACATCATGACTCAGCCACAGAAAACGTATTCTGAACAGACATAGCGACTAAATACTACAGCCAAGCCACAAGTACTACTCAACATAGCAGCTAAAAGCAACAACTCAGCCACAGGAAACTCTGAATTTTATAGCGGCTAACTATGACAACTCAGACACTGAAACTTATTCAATACAGCGGCTAAATACTCAACTCAACCACAGAAACTCATCAAAATATAGCGGCTAAATACTCAACTCAGCCACAGAAACTCATCAAACACAGCGGCTAAATACTCGCTCAGCCACAGAAACTCTTCAAAGTTAACAACCATTATTAATTCACTAAACTATCTGTTATTCCCAGAAATAAGCTCTTTCTCATATATTTGCTGCAATCCCTAGTCATGAAACATTATTAAATGTTTATCGTGAAAAACTTAAGGATGTGTACCAAAACAATAGAAAAAATGTGACCCTAGATCTGAAATTAACTTATTGACCTACTTCCTACTGCCCTACTTTGTCCTATCACTAATCTTTCCCTAAAGAATTACAAGATGCGTGTACCCACCATACCGGCACTAAGTGGATCTACCCAACCCGAAGATATAACCTACCAAACTTCAATTAACTTTATTATCTTAATTATTCATTACGGGGAATGGGGGTTCGCTCTTTGTTCAGAACGGATCGCTCTTAGTCACAACGGAGTGGCGAGGTCTCACCTGTTGACCAGATAGTGACCATGCAGACAGACAGACAGACAGACAGACAGACATACAATTGTTTATTTAAGTCTCACTACTGTACAGCAAAACAATAAATACATATTGGCATAAAACACGGATAAAAGTACAGAACCACTCAATATGAGTTATGAGAGACTATCATATATACATATCGTAGAAATTACATGAACTTTAAAAAAGGAGTAATATTTTAGGAAAATAGAAGGCGTTTCCTGACTTAGAAGCGATACAGCGCTTATATACCTGTGCATTAGAAAATACCCGGATTACAGAAGTAAGGAGATCAGCGATTGGCCAGCAATCCTGACACCAATCCATTCACAGCGCCACTAGCAAACGACTGTGGATCGACAACCAAAACACTCCGATACTTCCGAATATCAGCTAACACGATGGAATATAAGTTATAGAAACCTGCGCAAGTATTGAGAAAACTTACTCCAAACCTTGCTTATTTATGAATAATGATACACTTGATTACTTTACAATAATTGCTACCTACCAGACTGCGATACACTATAGTAAATATTATGAAAATATATGATTTTAGCACAGTTTTATTGAAAATGTTATGTTATGTTTTGATTCTATATGCAACCGAAGGGGTATTAATCGTTTACAATTCATCCTGTATTGGTTTTATTCAAATAACAGACTAAATCGCATAAAAGAAACACATGTTCAACCATAATGCTTTCAAGCTCGGAAATGATTGGAGAAAACGTTCATCATAACATACAACCTAAATACAATCGTATGATTCATTTTAAAAAATTACAAGAAAAAAAGACCCATCGGCTATGCGTTTCTTGTTTTGAGCACTATATCATTATTCTAGAAAAAGAAACGTGGCATTGGTGCACATTGCAAATAATCGACCCGACTCTTATCTTTTGCTGGCTTGCAAGGACAAGGCATGATAGCTGATAGTTTGATAAGCAGAAGTCAGACCGGCTACACAGGTAAGATAAGTACATTTAGTAAAGATCATATTTAATACAACAACATGTGCCTATATTTATTTAAATCCTTGATAAAAGGTGATCAAATCAAATATATGACAGAAAATACATCTTATAAAGAACAGAACTGATTTGCATTCGGTATAATAGGTCATGATTTCTGCAAATTCTGTTGTGTCGTTTTTCAGATGATTGTGCCATTACTTCTGTTATCAACGTGTCTTTCCTTGGGTAATTGTTTACAAATGCTATCTGTTCGAGTTCACGTTAATCGTGGTCTGTCCTTTATAACAACCTTTAGTACTAGTAAGACAAACACTCCTGACCTGATCTCTCACTTGCAAACACGTGCCCTGTAGTCTGTTCAATTATCTCAAACCTGACACTTGACTGAAGTTGGTCATAACAAAGTTCGACATTATTCAAGATCAAGAACATTTGGGAGTTAAAACTAAAATACCCCGTAGAATTAATGTCTTCGATAGTATTACAAACTATCTAAACTGTATAATTATGATTTTGTTGATTGTAGAAAGCTCGACTTCTCAATTGCCTTTGGATGTTAAGTGATGTAAATGCACCAACTGTTTCGATGTTTATGGAATCATAAGAAAAACACCTTACTTGTCATTTGTTCTATGTTCTATACATCGATGGGGTCAGATTACCTATAAGTGTGCTCCAATGATCCTTCTTGTATGATGTCTTTTATTCAAAATCTGTGTCATCATCCACAAATCTCTATGTTTTTCAGCGTCCTGTGGTCGACTGAGAGTCCATGGCACTCATTTCGAGAAGGATGGGAAGCGAGTCTTTCTCTCGGGAGTCAACCAGGCTTGGATAGCCTACGGTTACGACTTTGGCGACCATGCTTATGATCAACGTCACACAGAGTTCGAGAACTATCTGAAAATGGTTCATGATAATGGCGGCAATTCAATCCGTACGTAGAAGTCTATAGTTCTGTTCAAAGTCGATGTTTTGCATAAATGTGACATAGGTTTATCGAATTTTAAGGCGGGAAAAGAATCGTCAATGCATTCGTAACAAATCATTGTGTCAAACGTTAGTGATATACTCATGTTAGTTGATGTATGCGTTTACATTTGGGCCAGTTGCTATTTATACTGTGAGAATTCTCAGCACTGTAAATGTCCAAGGACCTTCTTACATACATCGTTACATGCAATGATTACTGTGGTACATGTACAGCCTTGAGATTTTTCCCCCTATTGAAGCATAATGTGTCATTTGATGACATTAAGTGATTGTTTGAAAATAGAAAACAGTTGAACATATTTTCAGAGATTTGTAACAGGCGTTTACGAGCAATGGTTAGTATTTTGCCAATCTGTTCTCATATAGAGGAGCAGCTAATGTGAAAACACTTCGAACGTGTGAAGAATTATACCATATAGTGAATGTATTGTACCTTACTTTGAAGTGTATTTTGTTTTAAAATATTCTAAATACAAAAATAAATGATGGTACGATGTAATTGAGAAAAATAGAGCCATTGGCTCTGTAGCTCATCAGGCTTCATCATCAATTATGCTGTAGAGTGTGGCCAATGTGATTCCCCCTTGGAAGAGGCCACAGGGGCACCAATCATAAAATTAAGTATATAGGCGACAAGTTTCAGTTTTCTAGGCTTTATACTTCAGGAGAAGAAGATGAACATAGATTTGAAGGACGTTCCTGTTGCCTTTATTAGGGGCAACAGGGTCACCAAAGCTACAATTCATAATCCTCACTAGTCAAGGAGTCTGTACACTAAGTTTCAGCTTTCTAGGCCTTATGCTTCTGGAAAAGACGATGAAAATAGTTTTTTAGGGCGTGGCCCCTGTGACCCTTATTAGGGATCACAGGGCCACCAAAGCTACAATTTATAATCCTCACTAGCCAAGGAGTCTGTACACAAAGTTTCAGCTTTCTAGGCCTTATGCTTCTGGAGAAGAAGATGAAAATAGGTATTTAGGGCGTGGCCCCTGTGGCACTTATTAGGGGTCACAGGGCTTCCAAAGCTACAATTTATAATCCTCACTAGCCAAGGAGTCTGTACACAAAGTTTCAGCTTTCTAGGCCTTATGGTTCTGGAGAAGATGAAAATAGGTTTTTAGGGCGCGGCCCCTGTGGCCCTTATTAGGGGTCACAGGGCAACCAAAGCTACAATTTATAATCCTCACTAGCCAAGGAGTCTGTACACAAAGTTTCAGCTTTCTAGGCCTTATGCTTCTGGAAAAGACGATGAAAATAGTTTTTTAGGGCGTGGCCCCTGTGACCCTTATTAGGGATCACAGGGCCACCAAAGCTACAATTTATAATCCTCACTAGCCAAGGAGTCTGTACACAAAGTTTCAGCTTTCTAGGCCTTATGCTTCTGGAGAAGAAGATGAAAATAGGTTTTTAGGGCGTGGCCCCTGTGGCCCTTATTAGGGGTCACAGGGCTTCCAAAGCTACAATTTATAATCCTCACTAGCCAAGGAGTCTGTACACAAAGTTTCAGCTTTCTAGGCCTTATGGTTCTGGAGAAGAAGATGAAAATAGGTTTTTAGGGCGAGGCCCCTGTGGCCCTTATTAGGGGTCACAGGGCAACCAAAGCTACAATTTATAATCCTCACTAGCCAAGGAGTCTGTACACAAAGTTTCAGCTTTCTAGGCCTTATGGTTCTGGAGAAGAAGTCGAAATTCCACAAAGTTTACGGACGGACGGACGGACGCCGGACACCATGCCATGCCATAAGCCCATCGGGCCTTACAGGCCAGATGAGCTAAAAATTGACTTTATTTAGTTCATAGCAATATGGTAATGATCATAATGTATTATATATTCCAACATGTCTGGGCTAGTCTTCATCGTTTATTTAAAGAATATCACATTAATCTAGATTGATAATATTATTTTGACCACTTCTCACAAGGCGTGTGGGTACACCTAGAAGGGCAACAGTCGCCTCATTTTGATTCCTCGGGTCACGTGACGGGACTGGACCAGAAGGGAACCTTCATCAGTGATGTTAAACGCTACCTGCACAGTGCCAAGCAGTACAACATCCTCGTCTTCTTCTGTCTGTGGAATGGAGCACAGAAGAAGGACAACGTTCACTGGCATCTTGACGGACTCATCAGGGTTATTTCATTCTTTTCTTACATTTTCATAGGAAGACGTATGTTTGCATTCAGAAAGATTAGTAGACTACAGTTCATGTTCGTCTGTATTAAAGTTATTCATGGATTGAAGGATGCTGACCAGGGCTGTAGTTTTGATTATAGAAATTAAAAAACCATGCCATGTTTTTCACAATGCAATGATCTATAGAAAATGTGTCATGTCTCCTTGGATATATAAATATTTGATTATGTATATCCCAACTATTTATGGAAATACATCAGGCCTGAGGCCTCCTAATTGCGGCAACGAATATCAAAATTATATCAACAATGAGCTGTAATCCAAAAAATAATTAAAACTGCTTAAATTCTCTAAATGGGGTGGATTATACATGTCTGTGGACAAGCTTTGTGAAAACTAATAAATGTATCGCAAATTAGGACAATGCTGTACATGTCACATCATTAAAGTTTATCAGATCGTGTTATGAAAAGTTTGTGAATCTAAAAACAGCAAATCATTAAAAGGTATACATTTAAAATCGATAATGCAAAAACGAATAGTACATGTACAACATTACATTCTCTGTTTAAGGATATCAGTTAATAGACCTTTAAGGAGCAGTAATATGACGCCATATTCCTGATGCCGACCAGTACAAATAGCAATGATAACTCAAACTACCGTCACCAAAGCTCCAATAGTTTGATCGGGCAGAAGTATTTGGGTCCTTTAGAGAACAGCGACTCATTCTTTGAAAAAAACCTAAAGACTAGATGTGTAAACTCTCTATGGTATGAAGTTATTTATCATATATATACATATTGGCCGTTTCAGACAAAAAAGGCGGAGTCGTGTGCCAATACAACTAGCCTATTACAGCCACCCAAAAGCATAATTATGCTCATAACTAACCAAGAGTTAATCATCAATTATAAGTAAGATTGGCGAAGTGACTATTGACTTTTCAAAATTTTGAAGCAAGTGCTTTTTCCTGTAAGTATCCGAGACATGTACATGTAAGTGCAAAACAACTCAAAGTTCATGTATAATGCAGGATACAGGCAAGTTGCAGTCATACATCGACAAGGCCCTGATCCCCTGGGTGAAGGCTGTGAAGGATGAACCTGCTATGGGAGGATGGGACATCATCAATGAGATGGAGGGGGAGATAAGGACAGACATCTCCAACTCTGATCCATGTTTCGACACTCACTATCTTTCACGTGCAGGAGCTGGTTTCGCGGGAAAGCTGTACTCTGCCCAGGACTTTTTAAGGTGTTATTCTTTACATCATTCCACGTCGTGCTGTGTGGTATTACTTTGAGTTTCGGTAATGTCATAAAGTCCTAATGTTTCAATATCAGATCTCCTCATATAATCAAAGAGCCTCGGGGTCATTTGTTAATAAGAAAGTCAGAAATTCAAACTGGAATGAAAGTATGCACAGTTATACATTGGCGTTTTTTCTTCCTTAACTTTGACTTCTTTGATTTTCTATTTTCCTAGTTGTTTTATTCCAAAAGATTACTTGTTTAAAAAAAAGTGGTCTTACACGAGGTATCGATTAACAATTTAGAAAATGTTGTAGATTCATCAACTGGCAAGCCGATGCTATAAGACGCACAGACTCCCAAGCTCTTGTGACAGCAGGTTCCTGGAACACCATCTCTAACGTTGATCATTGGGGTGGACACAATCTTTACAAAGATTCCTGCCTCAAAAAAGCGGGAGGCAAACAGGCAGTGAGATATTTAACTACGATCCATCACGATAGGGATGAGGCGGGGTCACTTCCTGTTTACTATGGAAGCACTATTTATTCTATAATAGAAATCATAATCATTTAGACATTACTTCTCAAATTTTTAAGTAAGACATAATTAAGCGTCTGCAGTAACTGTTAATCAGTTTGAATTACCTCCATTATTTCAAGTCTTTTTATACATCTTTTCGTTATGACATTTAAATGACTTTTGCGATCTCTAGCCAATCATGAAGAAAGATAGTTTAATAGTGAAATATTATTTATTAAATGAAAATCAATGTGACGTAATGCATCTGGTTCAATCTTGCTTTTTGCCCAGATGGAAGAATGATTTCGTTTTTTTTCGTGAAGGGAACCTTGACGTTCTACTCCACACACACCTACGCTTGGCAAGGGAAGTATGACCAGTACTCTCCTTTTAAGGTAGGTGGAGTTTTAGATACGAGGGGAAGTTAATAAGTCATAGGACTCGATCGAAAGCACCCAACTACAGTGATGTTTTTACTTTTATTTTTCGATATGATCTCACTAAACCTTGATACTGTTGGCCCATTTGTCCTTGCAGCTGTTTATGTCCTTGAAATAGAAGTCATTTCTCCACGCTGAGTTGATCATCATTGCCAAAGCTTGTATGACGCAAGTAAGACTTTAAATTAAGAAATAGATAGCAATCACAAGAAGATAGATCTGGACTGTAGACGGGATGTTCCAAACCACATTGTTGAAGAGCGACATTTATGCACTGGTGCATTGTTATAACGAAGCATGCCAACATGTCCAGTCTATTTGTCATGATTGCCGCTCTCAACCGTAGTAGGTTCCTTTGATTGAAGTTTTCGGTGGTTTATAGTCCACTGAGATCAAACAAAATGGTCGCCATGATCTTGTCAGCCAAATGTTGAATTCAGAATTGCTTTGGCGTTGGATAAAGGTTAAACTGCCATTGTATGGATTCCTTCTTTGGTGTATGAATCCCAGTGATTATTTCATGTTTCACCCCCTTGTCACCATTTATCAGTAATGCGTCAAAGTTGTCGGGAAAAACATTATAGATGTCTAAGAGCTCACGATTTGATTCAGCCCGATCGTTGACATATAGAATTCTGGGCACCCATCTTGTCAAAACCTTTGTCATCTGCAAATCTTCCATAAGAAATGCCACACTCGTCAATTAGAACTTTTATCTGCAGCATTCGTTCGGGGACTACGGTCTGGACAAGCCCCTGGTGGTAGCTGAGTTCAACCAGGTGAAAGGAGGGGGGATGAGTATCACCCAGCAGTTCGACTACATCTACACTCACGGGTTTGCTGGAGGCTGGTCGTGGCACATCAAGGCTGATGGTACAGATACAGACTCGGCAGCCACTCAACTGGCTGGTCTGAGGTCCATCAGGGGCCGTAACAACCAGAATCAGGGTGGACAGATTGCCATATACTTATAGCTGTGATATATTAAAGAATATATTTGCAAAAGACACATGTTCGTTTTTATTGATTGATTGATTGTTTTTTATTTATTCATCATTAATTGTCAGTTGACTCCGCTCTTTAAGCTAACTTCTCTCACTGTACAGCTGCGTATCTTAAGTTTGTTCACTTACCTTCGTATTCTAGTGCAAATGTCATGTAATTTGTAACATCTTTGAGACATCATATCATTGTAAAAACTAAACCGATACTGATGAATTTTCACTGCATAAGTTACGATTCAGTTTGCGTTGACATATTCGTATGTCATATCTAGCAGATAGTTGTAACAAATTTGGCAGGTCATTGAAGTGACCAGGGGTCAAAATTTCGAAAACACTGATTTCTATTTTGCTCTACAAAATCCTTCATAAGTGATCAACAGCTTTAAGTCTTATTCATATGTTTTCCTTTGCGCTAATGCAACGTTACTGTGCTGATTTTTTCCTACAAAGTTTACATTGATGATTTTAATCGAAATTTAAGAAAATCCGTAATTTCACAAATATGACCCCATCTGTCTATTTAACAATGCCAAATATCGACATTCAGAACCAGTGACAAGACGATCCCAAAATAATATTTGGTAATGGTTATTTTACACATGGACAATTGATGATCTTCTGTAAGTGGTCCTGGAGTTATTTGATGAACGTCAAAACGAAACCCAAATTGCATGATATTTGCACTAAGATCATAAGCAGGTGAACAAACTTATGGTATGCAGCTGTACATATAGGATAACACTGTGAGAATGTTACCTTACGACGGTGTTTCATAAAATGGAACAGATTTAATTTGTATGTAGCCGTAGGGTATTTTATTATATCGCATGATACACAATACAATGTTTTCCAAACGCGTTATCTTGAAAATCCGAATCTGATGATAAGAGGAATTATGTTTTACTGCGTTCTCTTTCTTTTAAAAGAGTCTCCTAACTTACTTTCCTTTTTCCTATTCATGCGAAACATCCCTTATGTTGAACTTGCAAGCAACAATAATTAGATTGATGAGATTGTTATCTTTTGCACGGTTTTACCTGAAGGCAATTTTTTCACACAGTAGAACACATCCTGCAGAAACAATCCCAACTACCACTACAATGAGGCCGGATTTGAAATGATTCAACGTGAATGTCGGTTGTTTTTTCTCAGGACCACAAGGTTTTGCTTTTGGAAACCATTTCTTCTTAAAGATTTCAATTAATCCTATGTCCACCATATAAAGCAATCTGCAAAAACAACATTTCATTTTTTGTGTAAGACAATTTGGAAGGCAAACCTTAGTTCATTGGAAAAATGCATTAGTTAAATGTAAAAAGCTGCAGTGGTCCAAATTAATTTGTTTTAAGTTGTCATGAGTGTGACTTGTTATCCCAGTTGCCAGAAAACTATTTTGTAGATATGAGAACATTTTATACCTATTCACTTCACTCATTATCTATGCATAATTGTCGAGCATTTCCCCTGAAAATGATGGGTGATTTTTAACAAACAGGCTTGAAAATATTTAAAAGTATATTAAGAAAGGTAACATTCGATCTCCCCTACACCAATAGACCTTTAGACTGTTATTGTCAAAGATTTCCAAAACAACTCCTACCTTTTGTATCTTGTTTGGCAAACTTTAACCAATGTCATATGCAATAAGTTACAACTGATTCTTTAATATGTTTCATACTTATCGCATATCAGTAAAGATTATTCAATCGATCGTAAAGTATCATTGTCAGTCGGCACAAAAAACGTCAGCAGAATTTGAAATTGTTAAGCAGTATGCAAGTTGATAATGTTAATACAGGTCCTACTAGTCAGTGATTAAATGTTGTTTGAAAACTGCTGAAATCTTTAGCAATGGCTTTCCGGTTTTGACCTTTGATTCTGTTTATTTAAATTCGGCCAATCGAAGTTACTCCTGTCTTGGGTAGTACACTGGTGAAAATGTTGACGATTTGGCGTCTCTCAGTCCAACTGTCAATTGAATAGGAGAGATATGACTATCATTATTTTATATTCGTATGATAATTGTTTATTTACAATATTAGAAACTACTTACTGCTGGTTGAAATATTTCTTGAAGGGTGAATTCTTTGGGAAAACAAGTGGATTATTTTTCGAAAATAATTGTTTTCTGAAAGCTTTGAGCTCGCAGGTCTTTGACAACAAGTCATTACTGATAGTATTCGTTGTAAGCAAAACGTAGTTTCCAGATAATACAATATTCAGAAGACGATTCTCCATGTCACCGAAGGATTCATGGCAGATGTATGAAGCACAACCAGCCTTTTATAGATAGTTTGCAACGCCGAGTCATTCGATTCCTGCAATGGATATTTAAGTTAAGTTAAGTATATGTAGTACATTTCTCTTCATTTATGTTCGGATCCTATAGTTATTTCTACATAAGATAAGATATTTGTCAAATCACTCACGAGTCTTAATTGGGTTCTTTCTGTACATATATACGAAATACAAGATTGTCGCTAGAGGTTTTCGGCTTATCACGAAAAGGTTTCCTTTCCTGGAAGTTAGATTTGATGCTATCTGATACAGTTAGTGAAGCCAATGTCTGTCTGTGTGACAGCTCACTCGCTTTGTAAAATTATCTTGCGATTAAAATAAGAATTATAAACTAGAGCGCCAAGATATAAACTTTAGATGGCTTTTTGATATTACAGGTTACATTAGCACTACAAAATACAAACAGTAGCATATCGTAAACATAAAAAAAAGTCCTTTCTCTTCAATCTTTACTGACAACGTTACGCGAGGGCTGCATTCAATTTCCGCAAAGGGAGATAACCAGGTTTCAAAGGGAGGTAGCTTGTCTTGAAAATATGACTTTCTACTGGTTTTCTTAAAATATGGTTCATATGTCGACTTACCTTCAAAATTGTCTCAACATGAACGCCTTCCATGATTACAATCTTATAGTCCGTATTGAACGCCAGTTCCTCGAGTGTATTGAAGGGGGGACTATTTCTATCCACCGTAATGAAGGCAACGAGATTACTCGTGTACACAGCAGCAAACATCAGGCAGAAGAGGGACCAGGTGAATAGCATTATCCTTGATGACATACACTTCGGTATAAGCAGAATATCTTAAATATTAAATGAAATAAGCAATTACACATTGCAAGACGTATGCATCGTATGATGTAAATTACAACTCAAATGACAAACCTCAATCGTTTCTCAAATAAAATCTGGCAATTACAGTTTTGCAAAACAGGTGCAATTTCAAAATCTCCACATATTATTTTTACTGAAAAAGGCACCTACAGTTTTGTAAACATAAGAAATTTCAACACTTCAAGAAATCACTGAAAATATGGCCTAAGAGTAATTGAAGGGTCCGAATGATGGGGTATCTAAAACATCAATAAAAAGCCACCTATTCCTTGAACATGATTGAAAGATAGATATTCTTACAGCAAAAATTATTTACTATAAATCATCTATTTCATTGAAACCTTGAGCTTGGTTGCAGAACATATAATCACAATGAAATCTAGTTATTTTCGAGTTTGGTTGCAGTCCCTATATAGGCAACTGCAACCAAATTATTTTCTAGCAAATAGTCTGCATAATGTCTGAAACGATTTGAAAACCTAATGTGACATGATCGAAAACCGTAATCGGTATGTTGCTGATGTGTCATTGAAATATAGATAAAAATAAATAAACAAGTGTTCAACAAGGCTCTTCTGTTTGATAAAAACGTGTATTTTCTTTAAATTTTTATTTGTTGCAGTTGCCAAATCGGGACTGCAACCAAACTAGAAAATCATGCGATTCCATGGTGATTATCCACAGTTCAGTCTTTTTGAAGAGCTAGGTTGCATTTAACAGTCCTTTTTGACACCCCGTTATTCGGACCCTTCAATTACCTTACTCTGCAATTTATTGATGTATTCACTCAAAAGTAAAATATATCAAAATCGCTTTTACTGAAATCTTTCTCAAAGTCACTTATAAAGTTATGTTTCATTATTACCACTACAATACATTTTTTTCGTTGTATAGTCTTTCCCTCCCTTGTTTGAAACCCTGATCACTGATACTAGATAACTATATGTTTTCGTTTGTGTATAGACAGAGTGTATAAATGAATGATGAGAAAGGTATAATTACTTTACAACAAAAATCAAGGTACCTTGACGAAGTGGAATGTGAAAGGAAACATATTGGACCAATCGGATCAACACTTCACGATGTCTCTCGATCCTGGAGTAATGAATCAAGAACACCATGAGAGTAACCCAGAGAAGAGATCCTGCACCACACAGATAGACTGACCAGGAGAAACTTGAAGCCAGGAAGAGCCAAGACAGTGCCTTGTCGGGAGATTTCTTGTAAATAAGAACTTGTTTATTTGCATCTATTGGTGATGAAAAGTCCATCCAATATTGTCGTCGTAGAGCAATACTGTATGGAACCGGGCAGAGGTCGGCCTCCTAGTCAATAATAAATGTCATTATTTCTAAACTCGAAGATTTGTAAACTACAATACAAGAGATAGGAAGTGATAAACTCGTATATAAAAAAGTTGATTATGAAGTCAGTTATGATAAATTTCGACAGACAGGCTTAACAATGTCATCTTTTAGAAAATTTAATAAGACAATGTAAAATTTAAATGTTGTGTATCATTAAAGGATGGAGAGATTCTCAGTAATATGGCAATAACACAAGTAAAGCATTATCATCTGATCTGATAATCAGGCAATACAATGAGATACCTCAATGGTAACATTAAAATTCACTTAAGAGTTTGACAAACCTTTCTCTGGAGCATCCCAAGCACCCCAGTGTAATTTCCTTCTTCTACTTCTTGTCCCCACAAACTGTCCTCGGGTTGAGCTATGGTGTAACTGCGAGCAGATGATGCTATCATACATGCTATCATTGAGAACTACATTGGACAATACGTCTCTTATAAAAGGTTAAAATTGTTAGATGATTTGCTCATATTTGCATACACTGAAGATTAAAAAAAACTTGTCACAAACGCAACACGCTCATTTCCAAAGAACCAAGCTTGTACATTTGTCGGGGCACGTGCTGTGTCCCAAAAGCCAAAAATGCGGGGTTTTTTTCATTTTCATGGAATCTGCATGCTATACTACATAAAAAAATAATAGTTGTACCTTGCCATCACATCAACAAAAAAAACATCAAAACAATGCCTCGCTTGACTGCTGAAGAGAGATAGAGGGCTATTGGCATAGGCCTGGTGGGGACAAATAAATCAACAATAGCCAGAAGACTGGAATGTTCACGCCAGTGCATAACTATGTTGTTCCAAAGGTATCATCAGACTGGCACAACACATGAAAGACCTCGAAGCGGCAGACCTCGTTTACCAACACCCAGAGAAGATCGCTTCTTTCACATTTTGCATCTTTGGAATCAGTTCCTGTCAGTGCAGGAATCGGCAGCAACGGCACTCGGTCGTCGAATTAGTCGACACACAGTAAGGAGATGATTACGTCAGGCTGGTATCAGAGCCTACCGACCTCTTTGTGGGATGGCACTGACCCTTGAACATCGTCTTGCCTGAGTTCGACTGACACAACGTGTACGACGCTGGCAGCTATCAGATGGGAACGAGAGTAAGTTAACAATATCCAAGCAGATGGGAGAGTACGAGTTTATCGTTGTGTACATGGAAGAGCAGCTCCTAATTTTGTTCAAGAGGTCCATCAACAAGGCGGAGGTGGTATCATGGTTGGGGGTGGAATTTGTGGGGACCAAAATACACAACGCTATGTGGATGAAGTTCTGAGGCCAGTAGCTGTGCCATTCCTACAGCAGGGACCAATGGGAACCCTTTTACAGCAGGACAATGCGCCTCCCCATACAGCCAGGATTACTCAGGACTACCTAAACAACGCCAATGTCAACTTATTGCCCGGACCAGCATGTTCAACTGATCTGTCTCCCCAAAAAAGTGACAAGTTTCTTTTGATCTTCAGTGTACATCACTTTTGATATGAAATGTCTACAATATGATTGTAATGTGAACCTTATATCAAAGGCGTAGCACGTTTTCTGAAAATATCATTCAATCAAATTTGACACTATTACTATTTGTTAATACCAAATGTTTTATAATCAGAGGGCCAAAACGTCTCATTAATTAGCATGTTTTCTGTAGTTGTGTAAGAAATATTAGTTTTCAAGTGAAAATTGCTGGAGGTCATTCTAGCGAGAACAGCTTTTCTCAACTTTCGTAGCTTTTCTGAACTCTGCATCTTCGTTTAAAGAAACGTTTAATTGGATTAAAATGAAAATCGGTACAACAAGTACTATATTTCTTGTTTTGTCGTTTTCTCTAAGAAAAATTAGCCCATTTGACTTTTAAAATTAAACGCAATTAAAATATTTTGTATTTTCAACCAATTAAAATGAGTTTTGACATCATTAACGTTGATGGTTGGTGGTGTTATAAGTTATTACCTGAAGTTGAATTTGGCTTTCAAATTACCCACAATATCGAATCCAAGGCCTTTATAGTGTAGCTTACCATCGGCAACTTCACGGATAGCATAGCCAGTCCATTAAATAATGAAAAACAACAAACAGCATACATCTTTCTATCTTGTACATTATATTCCTACCATTTTCAGGACATTTAGAAACGGTATCTAGTTTTGTATTAAAAAAAAACACTCAGAAACGTCTTGTACAAATGAATTCTTGTACACATACTTATGTATGTACTTACTCCTTCACCAGGTGCAATGGAATGATTAAATGGGACCAGTACCAAGAACATTTTAACTCTAAAGCTAATTAGTATTTTTAAAGTGGTTTGGGACATTTTGAAACATCTGTGAATATGTCAATAACAATGCTTCTATGATATTCATGATAAAAGCAATACATTATAAGAACACTTACCTGTGCGTTTCTTAATCTTTAAGAGTGTAAAAGTAAAAGAACAACAATATCATCTATAAAACATTTTGGCACTACATAATTGATGATGAACTACAACTATAATTATATGTTTAAAAATTAAAATCAGTTAATATGAGCTTCATTTTGATCATTAGCAAATAAACATCATTCAAAGATCTCAACTTACCTGCAAAGTGGCTAGAATGTTGTGCCTACCATTAAGACCTCGGTTTATATTGGGAAAAAGTTGATCAGGTACAAAAACATTATCGAAGTTGCCGCCAAGAATTATGGACCATTCTCTTCTGCCTGGCATCCATAGTAACGTGTATATTCCTCCGATCTGAAAGGCAATAGCATTATTTAATATAATAAAATATATCAGAACTGTTAAGCATGTAAAAAACGAATAGTAACAGGTGTGCTTAAATTGCATCAACACAATATGTTAGCACTATTATCCAGTGATCTTTCCAAAGTGCCTTGTGTAAATTTCCCATCTACTGAAAGTATGTGGTTTTGTAGACACTTTGTAGTCAATAATTCACAATATGAAATACAAAATTAACAGAGTTAGTGGGTTTCCTATTTGGAATCCAGAAAAGAATGAACATGTTCTACGGTAGCTAAAGTGAAAGCATATAGCAACAATAGGACTGCTTTCACAGGTTTTGACAGCTAATGAAAAGCCATTAAGGGTATGAAAATCCGTTATGGAAGTAATCCCTGTTGTCCAATGGTTTATTGAATGGTTTCATTTGAAAATATTCAATCGAGCTAAACCATATGTTTTATATTGCAATTGAATACAATAGTGACATCAGCAGACAAGACATCGAGCTAATACAATAGTGATTTGGGACATCAGCAGACAAGCTTTCTTGTATCCATCTGCAAGATGGTGTACATGATACCTACTGTGTTGTTGGCACTTATCCATACAACATTATCTAATGTAGTGTTGGTCGGTGGGGGGCCACCAGAAGATACAACCATCCACGTTGAGAAGTGACGCAGCAGAGAACCTTGTCCTACATCCCTGTCCAGAGAGTCGATCTGAAATAATTATAACAAAGTAAGGTTTCATGTTATAATTCTTAGTATATCTTAAACTTCGATTTGGACAATTAGAAATCAACAAGTTATCTGTTCTTTGTCGAGATTGTCGATCTGAAAAAGTTTCAAATCTATGTAGAAAACCTGACACAATAGAATAAACCACAGACTTTATGATACAGATATTCAATATCAAATGACAAAATGATTTGTTAAAAAGGAGATATTTTAAACCTTGCTTCAGTGTATATAGTCTCATTAATCTTGATGTTCACAGACTGAACGTAGTCAGAGGTTAAAAATACCAGCACTGTCTTTTAGATATTTTTCAAATATGAGAGTTCATTTCATTTATTCTGTAAGGCAAACTTGCGTACTTCAGCAAAAAGACGTTCAACACAGGTGAGTTCACAGACTACTAGGAACTGTAGCTGGTCACGCATCTGCTCAAAACTGGCGTGTTCCATGAGGTTCTCCATCACAGGGACGAGAGCTGTGTGTACATCACTAAACGTGAACATCATCCATTGTCTTTCTATCACAGAAGTTATTATTGATATGAACTCCGCTGAAAAATGTCAAGTTATCTGATACACACTTGGTTACCCTGTCGGTCAGTTAAGACAAGAGACTGAGTAGATCTGAATAAGTCCAAGAGCAATTGGTATTTTAAGTATTTTAAGATTATGTAGGTTTGAAGGATAACGTGTTTTTGGCTGACTTAAACTTATACATTGTTCAGGAAGGAACAAAAAATGGTCTAAAATGATAGAAAAAAGTCGAATAACCATTCTTTAGCTTTTATTTTTCTAACATACGTCACCGGATGGATGAAAATGGCATAACACACGTCACGACATCACGTTACGTCTTTCTAGCATTTCATCAAGTAAAAATGATTATATAATTTTAGAAATAACATACCATGACGATCATCAAAGACAACCAATGTGCAGTTCCTGACTAGTGACGTCAAGCGTTTAGACAAAACTCTTTCAGTGACATCTGGAACAAATCATTCATTGTCAAATTATATTTATAGTTAACGTTTAAAATTGTTTCAAATATTTAAAACTTCCTGATATTCTTCATTTTTGAATGTATAATGTTTGTAAAGCTGCGTACAATAAGTTTCTTGGCTTGCTAGTGTATCATCGAGCAAATATGATGTGATTTGGGTTTTGTTTGACGCATTACATTAAATATCATTACACTTACATTGACTCATTGGAAAGGCACATATGTGACTTGCGTTTTAAGCTGTTGATTAATTATTACAGATTTGTGGAGACAATAAGAAATGGGATTTTAAATTCTTGACCCTAGGTCCCTTCAATAACTTTTCGTAATCCTTAAGGTTAACTGTTACCCTTGACAGATAATCACATCATAATAAGCATAATAAATATTATCTTCCGCAGTGAAATTTCAACATAATTAATAGTGTTTTTGCAGGGCGACGCTACAAAAACATCACAAATTACTTGGGTACTTGAATAAACTTAAGGTTCTCAGCTGTATGTTATAGCTGGTTTCATAATCGTTAAAGAACCTTATATAGCATATGATAAAAAACTTATATTTTCCTGCTTTTTATTTACACACATAACGCCGACAAAAAAAATCCTTAAAAAACAATAACAGAATTTATAAAATAAAAAAATTTAGTTTTACATATATTTGATGTGATTCTAACTTATATCTCTACAAATATGCTGCACAGGTTTAAACTTACCTATGCCACCGAAAGAAGCCTGACTTGAACACTCTAAGAACAGGTAAAGAACAACCACTCTCATGATTAGCCAGGTTGTAACCTGATAAAATATCTGACTTGTTCTTCATTAGGTAGTGTGAAATTGACTCAATCAATAGCTGATGCTTGCAGAGATAAACAATGTTTGAGTTGCCTTTTAAGCCTGCTTATAGTAAATGTTACATTAATGAATATTTAAAGCTGTATAAATATACGGTCAATTTAACAACGAAATATCATTGGTTTTCTTTGTTATATTTATTGATCAATGGAAACAGGCCAACAGAGTCAGCTATATACCCACTTAAAGGGAGGATAGTCAGAACAGTGAACAATGGACATAATTTTTAGTTGAAAACTTTTGTAAGCTATTCAAGTAAATACACAAACACAAAAATGTATTCACATCAAATGTGTTGTATTTTTTCTCTCAAAAAATTCCTTTACATCTTGCTTGAAACAGTGCTTGCTTGCTTTGGAAGAAAATATTTTTGATGGATATTGAACACCCTCAAAACAGTCTGATTAAAATCGATTGTGCTCCGGGGAATAAAATATCAAAAATATTGTCTCGATCGGGGCTCGAACCATTCGGGAAATCCTCTCCGTCTCGGTCTGAATGCACCCACCTCTATCGCGTGTTGCTATAACCAGTTTAACGCAGACAGACCCAGTCATAAGCTATCCAATCACATCCTCGTTTTTAAAAAGCGTTTAGCAGCAATTATGCATAGTGAATGGTGCACTGCCCCTGAGGGATACCGAAGCTTTCACTGTGCTACTTTCGATTTGTTAGAAATGAGCTTGTGTCGGAATATGCGGGCAATAGGGGTGCCTTCAGACTGTGAATGAGAGGAAATCCGGGCTGGGTGAGGTTCGAACCCCGCTAGAGATACTAATTTTACACTTTTTTCCTCGATTCACAGTCGATTTAATCAGAATGCCCTCAAAATGTCTTCAAAAGAAATTATAGACAAAATGTTTACTAAATACTACACTATACTAATAACTACATTGTTTTTAATCTCTACGTTGAGGAAATTTTTTTTTATTCATGACAGACTTTCTTAAGTTTCTCAGGTTCAAGTTCAATTTCACAATACCATTGAAGCGAATGTGGAATCAGAAGTCTAAAAAAAAACTGAGGCGATAGCAATGATATATTCTAAAAAAATATCAAAGTCAAGAAAGTTGCATGTATGTGTATGTTGCATTTAATTCTGACTTTACGATTGAAGGTTATGAACTAACCATTTATGAATGATATTGGAGATATAACACCATGGTGCCATATCACACATCACAAATCAGATACCATACTCATATTCATTATTTTGACGCAATTCTTTTCAAATTAGTGTACCTATCCGATAATATGTGAGAACGTTTATATAGTGATATTCATGTTATGAGTAGCCGTGGTTTTATTACTTAATATTCCTGTGTACTATATATATTTTTGGATACTTTGTGATGGTTGTTTTAGTTGGGTTTTTGTCATTAATGCTTCAACATGTCAAACTGAACATAACTATTTTCTTATAAAATAAATGTACCTGCACCCAGCAAAGTGTGTGTGTGTTTGATCACAACGAGCATGCTATACAAATATGTATTGAGGAGAGCGTGTGATTACTTTAATTGTACTGCATGATGTCAAAGCAATAGATTACAAAGATATTGAGGAACATTATTGATTTTTAAGTGCTGTCAAACATTAATTATTGTGATAGATCTAATACAAACTCAGTGATGTGAGCATAAAACTTGTATATGTTTATACGAGGTTAAAACCAACATATCGATATACATTCATAGTTTGGAAGTCAATACAAATGCTTTTAAGGAGGTTGGCAATACCTTTTGGCTAATTGTTGCCCTCTTTAAATATTAAATGCGACATACGTTTGGCAAGTTTGCTTCATTTAGAAAGATACTTAACAAAACCAAAAAAGAATTGTACGAAGAAGAACAAACAAACATTATCCCATTAAATTCATGAAGTAATGGCATAGCTCATTGGTAATTAGGTAATAATACCCTGCCAATCAATACTCCCCATATTAATAGATTTATAACAGTGTTATGTGTTCTTGTGGTGTTTTCTCCAAATAAGAAGATATATGCTTAAGATGTGGTGTTCATGTAATTTTTAATTGATTCTTGGGGATGTGTGTATTAGTCAATTGATAAACTTGCAACGAGAAATTTGCTTTGTTTGTTTTTTCATTGACTAAATAAGAGATGGATATCTACTGTTATAATAAATATTATGATTATTATCATTTCAGGTGGTACAACAATAACCCATAATCTGAAAACCCGATGTCATTTACTAATTTACCCAGAATATGGAAAATGAACAGTTTAAAAGGTACATTTATACTGAGTATTGTTGGTTAATTAGTGATGGACATTCATTGTAAGAACATATTATCCGCCATTCACACATCCTGACTGCAGAGGTGACAAATGTATGCTATGAACATATTTTTTATTTCCTAATCGATTTTAGACTGCAGGTACATTTGCAGATTGGAATAAATGCTACAGGGTTAAATCCTCTTGTCGGATAACATGAACATATGTACGTGTAAATAGCTATTGTTTCCACAAGTTAATCTATTCAAACAGAATTACCTCTTTCACAAAACCTAACCATTTCCTAACCCTTCAAAGATTTCCGAAAATACGTTATGGTAGTTGCTCAATCAATTGCAAAACAGATATAGTTTTCATATAGATCCATTTAAGTCATTATGTGAAATCAAAGGACTGACTCCCGTGACGATCTGACTCAAGCAATATGTTAGTTATTGACAGTAACACGACAGATGCAGTCATATGAGAGGTCACGTGCCGAGTCAATATATAAGGTCAGTATCCCAAACTTTTATTAAAAATCTGACCTCATTTGTAAAGGGCAATGGGGGAGAAATTATCTAGATATTATCACATGATGTGTAGTGACCAATGACATCCTTACCGATTAAATAGAGGTACAATGAAGCCAGATTAAATACTTGTTATAACTATTTGATTCGTTTATCCAATATCAAAGTAAAGAGTAAAGTAAACAATATAAACTTTATGGTTGATGTCATAATGTCAATGATTACACAGCGATAATTGGACATAATATTATGTTTGCTTAACACTCGTAACATGCATTTTGCACCAATGACGTTTTAGACAATTAAAATGTTTGGGTTATAAAGGACAAATTATTCCTCACACTCTAAAGAAAATATTGAAGTTAAGCATAACTTGTCCATGAAAGCATTCTGACAATATAAGATAAGATAAGATAATACTTTATTATCCCGGAGGAAATTCTTTTTACATCAAAACGGCTTAATACATACATGGCTCACATTGTAGAACTATAAACAAATCATCACGTAAAGAATATGAAACATCAATCAAAGCAACATTTAGCTTTCAGTAGCATACATGTAGATATTCAAAGGATACATATATATATATATATATCAGAAACATTTGAGTTGGTCTGGTATACAGTCAAATATATTCAAAAGTTAAAAAACACACAACACCAATAGACTCCTACTAGTTTCATTGTAATCTTCAGGGAGTACAAAACAGTTGTGACGTTAGATTGTCACAATAGTGATGACGTAACACAGGTATGACGTCATAATATTAAGCAAGCGAGAATCCAACACATTTATACATGAATATATAATTATGCATTCAAATTTGGTTTAAGCATTCTAATGAAGTAATCTTCTTTCAATTTTCTGGCCAGTCTGTCATTTGTTTCCATTTTATAGAATGGAAATATTTGGAATTTTATTTCTTTGCCTTTAGCACAATTGTCAATGTGCGCACTAAGGGGAATACATCGTGTTTCAGGGCATTTAATCTGCTGCTTGTGTACTCGGACTCTGTCTCTGAGACACTCAGTCTGTCCAATGTATTCCCCTGAACACCCTTGACATATTATAACATATATTACATTTCTTGCCGCACAGTTAATATTGAAGCGCACATAAAATCGTTCCTTTTTGTTGTGAAATTTTATGCTTGAGTTCTCCAAAAGATGATGGCATGTCCCACAATTCCCTCTGTTACATTTATAAACTTTGAATTCTGGGGATTCACTGTTTATTGTAAATTTAGCCCTTGTTAATAGTTTTTTCAAACTTTTGCTTTGACGTTTACTTTTGATAAAGTTCATATTATCAACAACATTACGCATTTTCTCATCACATGTTAATAGGGGTATATTATTTCTTATACCTTTGAATAAATCCGGATTTAGAGGGTTGTGGGTAGATACAAACGCAATGTCCATAGTATCAGTTTCTTTTCGATTTTTCACTTGGATAAGTTCATTTCTATCTATAGATTTAGCTTTATTTATTCCATCTTCAATTAGGAGTGTGGGGTATCCTCTTCTCTTTAGCAATATCTTAAGTTCTTGTAGTCTGCAGTTCCGTGTATCTTCATTTGAGCAGATCATGCAGATACGTCTGGAGAGATTGTATGGAATACTCCTTTTGGTGTGAGATGGGTGACATGATGAGAAATCCAGATATTGTTTCGTATCTGTCGGCTTGTAAAATATATCCGTTTCCAAACGACCTTCTCTTAATTTCACAAAAGTGTCCAAGAAAGGAAGTTCACTGTCACTTGTTTCCATTGTAAACATAATATTTTCATTCATATTGTTTAAAGTTTTGTAGAATACATCAAGACTTTCATTCGTAAATGGCCATAACATGAAACAGTCGTCTAAATATCTACGCCAGTTTTCAATAAAGTAATTACATATTTCACTTCCCAGATTTGTTTCTAATTTGTCAATTAAATTGTTTTCAATATATCCTAGTACTAAAGTAGCATATGTGGGTGCCATTTTCGTTCCCATGGCGGTGCCTTTAATTTGCTTGTAGTATTTATCATTGAAGAAAAAAACATTGTTGCTCAAAATAAATTGGACACTTTGAAGTATAAAAGATTTACTTAATCTATCAGGTAAAAGTTCTGGGTATGTATCAAGCCAGTATTCTATAGCCTCAAGTCCTAACTTGTGTGGAATATTAGAGTATAAATATATAATTATGTTAGCGGCAATAGTGAAAATCACGCAATAGTGAAAATCCTGTAATAGGGTCAAGGCCTATGCAATTATGTGGTTCCTGGGCAATAGTGAGAATGGTATTTCAGAGCAGGCATTAGCGCTATTGCCAGCGGTATTAGTGCTAATGCCTAGGATAAAAAGCTGGATGACCAAAAATCTTTAGAAAAAGCATTGGATAGAGTTACGATTACAGTTCTAAACTAAAACTAAGAGTGAGTTACATTTATCATATGTACATTGTATATGATCTCAGTTTAAGACCATTGGCTAAAATTACATCAGTTGTAAAGTATATTTAAAAACAGTTTAAGTATCTTAAAGAAAAGAAATTTACACAATAGTTGAGGCCTTTTTAATATTTTCATTCTGACGTTCTGTTAGAAGCCTGTTATTGATGGCTCGAAAGTTAAAAGTCAGTCTGATTTAAAAAATAGAACCCAGTTCTCGGGGGAAAAAAATATTCAAATATGTTTTTATCTGCAGCCAAAACCCAGTCGTTAGGGGACCAATAACATCTTCTCACTAGTAAGCTTTAGAGGTAATCATGTTCAAAGGATGGTTAACAGTAGTTACTTGCGCCTAGCTGATTTTGAAGGCTTTTGCCAGCGGTTTGTGATTGGTTAGCTGAGTAAGTGTAAGGACATGCGAAATACCGGACTACGGTTGCTCTATTGCATGCCCTTCAAAGACCTAAATGTATCTTACGCTCCTCTGCTTTTGAAATGTGTATGATTTATTCAAAAATGTATTGATGTACCTTACACACACAAAGATAATTATGTGCCATGCATATACTTCTAAAACATTTATAAACTATAACATTGCAAAGGTATCAATGTTATTTATTTACAAAAGTGTTAATGCATTTCACACTGTTTTCGGTATTATTTAACACAATTTACATCTCAACATTTGGTCGGGGACTATGGTCTGGACAAGCCTCTGGTGGCACGATTTGATTCAGGCCGTTGGTGATGACCTTTGACATATAGAATTTTGGGCACCCATCTTTTCCAAACCTTTGACATCTACAAATCTTCAATAAGAAATGTCACACTCGTCAATTAGAACTTTATCTGTCACATCTCAGCATTTGTTCGGGGACTACGGTCTGGACAAGCCCCTGGTGGTAGCTGAGTTCAACCAGGTGAAAGGAGGAGGGATGAGTATCACCCAGCAGTTCGACTACATCTACACTCACGGGTATGCTGGAGGCTGGTCGTGGCACATCAAGGCTGGTGGTACAGATACAGACTCGGCAGCCACTCAACTGGCCGGTCTTGAGGTCTATCAGGGGCCCTAACAACCAGAATCAGGGTGGACAGATTGCCATTTACTTATTAAATAAATTCTTTTGCAAGAGACACGTGTTTGTTTTCATTGATTGACTGATTGTTTTTTATTTATTCATCATTGATTGTCAGTTGACTCCGCTCTTTAAGCTAACTTCTCTCACTGTACATATAGGATAACACTGTGAGAATGTTACCTTACGACCGTGTTTCATAAAATGGAACAGATGTAATTTGTATGTAGCCGTAGGGTATTTTATTATATAGCATGATACACAATACAATGTTTTCCAAACGTGTTATCTTAAAACTCCGAATCTGATGATAAGAGGAATTATGTTTTACTGCGTTCTCTTTCTTTTAAATGAGTCTCCTAACTTACTTTCCTTTTTCCTATTCATGCGAAACATCCCTTATGTTGAACTTGCAAGCAACAATAAATAGATTGATTATATTGTTATCTTTTGCACGGTTTTACCTAAAGGCAATTTTTTCACACAGTAGAACACATCCTGCAGAAACAATCCCAGCTACCACTACAATGAGGCCGGATTTGAAATGATTCAACGTGAATGTCGGTTGTTTTTTCTCAGGACCACAAGGTTTTGCTTTTGGAAACCATTTCTTCTTAAAGATTTCAATTAATCCTATGTCCACCATATAAAGCAATCTGCAAAAACAACATTTCATTTTTTGTGTAAGACAATTTGGAAGGCAAAACTTAGTTCATTGGAAAAATGCATTAGTTAAACGTAAAAAGCTGCAGTGGTCCAAATTAATTTGTTTTAAGTTGTCATGAGTGTGACTTGTTATCCCAGTTGCCAGAAAACTATTTTGTAGATATGAGAACATTTTATACCTATTCACTACCTATGTTAAACAGTGTCACGACTCATTACCTATGCATAATTGTCGAGCATTTCCCCTGAAAATGATGGGTGATGCTAAACAAACAGGCTTGAAAATATTTAAAAGTATATTAAGAAAGGTAACATTCCATCTCCCCTGCACCAATAGACCTTTAGACTGTTATTGTCAAAGATTTCCAAAACAACTCCTACCTTTTGTATCTTGTTTGGCAAACTTCAACCAATGTCATATGCAATAACTTACAACTGATTCTTTAATATGTTTCATACTTATCGCATATCAGTGAAGATTATTCAATCGATCGTAAAGTATCATCGTCAGTCGGTACCAAAAACGTCAGCAGAATTTGAAATTGTTAAGCAGTAAACATGCTGATAATGTTCATACAGGTCCTACTAGTCAGTGATTAAAAGGAGAGATATGACTATCATTATTTTATATTCTTATGATATTTGTTATTTTACAATACTATAAGCTACTTACTGCTGGTCGAAATATTTCTTCAACGGCGAGTTCTTTGGGAAAACAAGTGCATTATTTTTCGAAAATAATTGTTTTCTGAAAGCTTTGAGCTCGCAGGTCTTTGACAACAAGTCATTACTGATAGTATTCGTTGTAAGCAAAACGTAGTTTCCAGATAATACAATATTCAGAAGACGATTCTCCATGTCACCGAAGGATTCATTGGCAGATGTATGAAGCACAACCAGCCTTTTATAGATAGTTTGCAACGCCGAGTTATTCGATTCCTGCAATGGATATTTAAGTTAAGTTAAGTATATGTAGTACATTTCTCTTCATTTATTTTCGGATCCTATAGTTATTTCCCCATAAGATATGATATTTCTCAAATCACTCACGAGTCTTAATTGGGTTCTTTCTGTACACATATACGAAATACAAGATTGTCGCTAGAGGTTTTCGGCTTATCACGAAAAGGTTTCCTGTTCGGGGCATATAAGGTAAAAAGAAACGTCAGATTGAAACAGTAGGCTAAGGGATAATGATATTAAATATTTATACAGAAATTACTTCTAATATATAGAGACTATTTCATTGTTTTGACGAATGTCATTTCTAACTCATCTAGTGGAGTGAAAAAGTGAAAAAGTGATATTTTCACGAGTTGCGCAGCTGCCGTCTGTGTGACAGATCACTTGCTCAATACAACTAAGGGTCCTTATGGAAGTTAGATGTGATGCTAAATAATACAGTGAGTGAAGCCACTGTCTGTCGGTGTGACAGGTCACTCGCTTTGTAAAACTATCTTGCGATTAAATTAAGAATTATAAACTAGAGCCCCAAGATATAAACTTCAGATGGCTTTTTGATATTGAAGGTTACATTAGCACTACAAAATACAAACAGCTACATATCGGTTTTCTTAAAATATGGTTCATATGTCAACTTACCTTCAAAATTGTCTCAACATGAACGCCTTCCATGATTACAATCTTATAGTCCGTATTAAACGCCAGTTCCTCGAGTGTATTGAAGGGGGGACTATTTCTATCCACCGTAATGAAGGCAACGAGATTACTTGTGTACACAGCAGCAAACATCAGGCAGAAGAGGGACCAGGTGAATAGCATTATCCTTGATGACATACACTTCGGTATAAGCAGAATATCTTAAATATTAAACGAAATAAGCAATTACAGATTGCAAGACGTATGCATTGTATGATGTAAATTACCACTCAAATGATAAACCTCAATCGTTTCTCGAATAAAATCTGACAATTACAGTCTTGCAAAACAGGTGCAATTTCAAAACCTCCACATATTATTTTTACTGAAAAAGGTACCTACAGTTTTGTAAACGTAAGAAATTACAACACTTCAAGAAATCACTGAAAATATGGCCTAAGAGTAATTGAAGGGTCCGAATGACGGGGTATCTAAAACATCAATAAAATGCCACCTATTCCTTGAACATGATTGAAAGATAGATTTTCTTGCAGCTTAACTAATTTACTATTAATCTTCTATTTCATTGAAACCTTGAGCTTGGTCGCAGAACGTATAATCACAATGAAATCAAGTTATTTTTGAGTTTGGTTGCAGTCCCTATATAGGCAACTGCAACCAAATTATTTTCTAGCAAATAGTCTGCATAATGTCTGAAACGATTTCAAAACCTAATGTGACATGATCAAAAACCGTACACGTTAGTAATCGGTATGTTGCTGATGTGTCATTGAAATATAGATAAAAATAAATAAAAAAGTGTTCAACAAGGCTCTTCTGTTTGATAAAAACGTGCATTTTCTTTAAATTTTTATTTGTTGCAGTTGCCAAATCGGGACTGCAACCAAACTAGAAAATCATGCGATTCCATGGTGATTATCCACAGTTCAGTCTTTTTGAAGAGCTAGGTTGCATTTAACAGTCCTTTTTGACACCCCGTTATTCGGACCCTTCAATTACCTTACTTTGCGATTTATTGATGTATTCACTCAAAAGTAAAATATATAAAAATCGCTTTTACTGAAATCTTTCTCAAAGTCACTTATAAAGTAATGTTTCATTATTACCACTACAATACATTTTTTTCGTTGTATAGTCTTTCCCTCCCTTGTTTGAAACCCTGATCACTGATACTAGATGACTATATGTTTTCGTTTGTGTATAGATAGAGTGTATAAATGAACGATGAGAAAGGTATAATTACTTTACAACAAACACCAAGGTACCTTGACGAAGTGGAATGTGAAAGGAAACATATTGGACCAATCGGATCAACACTTCAGGATGTCTCTCGATCCTGGAGTAATGAATCAAGAACACCAAGAGAGTAACCCAGAGAAGAGATCCTGCACCACACAGATAAACTGACCAGGAGAATCTTGAAGCCAGGAAGAGCCAAGACAGTGCCTTGTCGGGAGATTTCTTGTAAATAAGAATTTGTTTACTTGCATCTATTGGTGATGAAAAGTCCATCCAATATTGTCTTCGTAGAGCAATACTGTATGGAACCGGGCAGAGGTCGGCCTCCTAGTCAATAATAAATGTCATTATTTCTAAACTTGAAGATTTGTAGACTACAATACAAAGAGATAGGAAGTGATAAACTCGTATATAAAAAAGTTGATTATGAAGTCAGTTATGATAAATTTCGACAGACGGGATTAACAATGTCATCTATTAAAAAATTAAATAAGACAATGTAAAATTTAAATGTTGTGTATCATTAAAGGATGGAGAGATTCTCAGTAATATGGCAATAACACAAGTAAAGCATTATCATCTGATCTGATAATCAGGCAATACAATGAATTACCTCAATGGTAACATTAAAATTCACTTTAGAGTTTGACAAACCTTTCTCTGGAGCATCCCAAGCACCCCAGTGTAATTTCCTTCTTCTACTTCTTGTCCCCACATACTGTCCTCGGGTTCAGCTATGGTGTAACTGCGAGCAGATGATGCTATCATACATGCTATCATTGAGAACTACATTGGACTATACGTCTCTTATAAAAGGTTAAAATTGTTAGATGATTTGCTCATAGTTTGCATACACTGAAGATAAAAAAAACATGTCACAAACGCAACACGCTCATTTCCAAAGAACCAAGCTTGTACATTTGTCGGGGCACGTGATGTGTCCCAAAAGCTAAAAATGCGGGTTTTTTTTTTTCATTTTCATGGAATCTGCATGCACGGATTACTATATAAACCAATAATAGTTGTACCTTGCCATCATATCAACCAACAAAACATCAAAACAATGCCTCGCTTGACTGCTGAAGAGAGATAGAGGGCTATTGGCATGGGCCTGGTGGGGACAAATAAATCAACAATAGCCAGAAGACTGGAATGTTCACGCCAGTGCATAACTATGGTGTTCCAAAGGTACCATCAGATTGGCACAACACGTGACAGACCTCGAAGCGGCAGACCTCGTATACTTATACCCAGAGAAGACCGCTTCTTTCGCATTTTGCATCTTTGGAATCGGTTCCTGTCAGTGCAGGAATCGGCAGCAACGGCACTCGGTCGTCGAATACGTCATGCTGGTATCAGAGCCTACCTACCTCTTTGTGGGATGGCACTGACCCTTGAACATCGTCTTGCCAGAGTTCGACTGGCACAACGTGTACGACGCTGGCAGCTACCAGATGGGAACGAGAGTAAGTTTAACCATATCCATGCAGATGGGAGAGTACGAGTTTATCGTTGTGTACATGGAAGAGCAGCTCCTAATTGTGTTCAAGAGGTCCATCAACAAGGCGGAGGTGGTATCATGGTTGGGGTGGAATTTGTTGGGACCAAAAGACACGTCTGGTGATCATACTAGGCAACATGAATGCACAACGCTATTTGGATGAAGTTCTGAGGCCAGTAGCTGTGCCATTCCTACAGCAGCCACTAATGGGAACTCTTTTACAGCAGGACAATGCGCCTCCCCATACAGCCAGGATTACTCAGGACTACCTAAACAACGCCAATGTCAAGTTATTGCCCTGGCCAGCATGCAAAAAGTGACAAGTTTCTTTTGATCTTCAGTGTACATCACTTTTGATATGAAATGTCTACAATAAGATTGTAATGTGAACCTTATATCAAAGGCGTAGCACGTTTTCTGAAAATAACTTTCAATCAAATTTGACACTATTACTATTTGTTAATACCAAATGTTTTATAATCAGAGGGCCAAAACGTCTCATTAATCAGCATGTTTTCTGTAGTTGTGTAATAAATATTAGTTTTCAAGTGAAAATTGCTGGATGTCATTCTAGCGAGAACAGCTTTTCTCAACTTCCGTAGCTTTTCTGAACTCTGCATCTTCGTTTAAAGAAACGTTTAATTGGATTAAAATGAAAATCGGTACCATAAGTACTATATTTCTTGTTTTGTCGTTTTCTCTAAGAAAAAATAGCCCATTTGACTTTTAAAATTAAACAATTAAAATATTTTGTAGTTTTCAACCAATTGAAATGAGTTTTGACATCATTAACTTTGATGGTTGGTGGTGTTATAAGTTATTACCTGAAGTTGAATTTGGTTTTCAAATTATCCACAATATCGAATCCAAGGCCTTTATAGTGTAGCCTACCATCGGCAACTTCACGGATAGCATAGCCAGTCCACTAAATAATGAAAAACAACAAACAGCATACATCTTTTCTATCTTGTACAGTATATTCCTATCATTTTCAGGACATTTAGAAACGGTATCTATTTATGTAAGAAAAAAACTCTCAGAAACGTCTTGTACAAATGAATTCTTGTACACATACTTATGTATGTACTTACACCTTCACCAGGTGCAATGGAATGATTAAATGGGACCAGTACCAAGAACATTTAACTCTAAAGCTAATAAGTATTTTTAAAGTGGTTTGGGACATTTTGAAACATCTGTGAATATGTAAATAACAATGCTTCTATGATATTCATGATAAAAGCAATACATTATAAGAACACTTACCTGTGCGTTTCATAATCTTTAATAGTGTATAAGTAAAAGAACAACAATATCATCTATAAAACATTTTGGCACTACATAATTGATGATGAACTACAACTATAATTATATGTTTAAAAATTAAAATCAGCTAATATGAGCTTCATTTTGATCATTAGGAAATAAACATCGTTCAAAGATCTCAACTTACCTGCAAAGTGGCTAGAATGATGTGCCTACCATTAAGACCTCGGTTTATATTGGGAAAAAGTTGATCAGGTACAAAAACATTATCGAAGTTGCCGCCAAGAACTATGGACCATTCTCTTCTGCCTGGCATCCATAGTAACGTGTATATTCCTCCGATCTGAAAGGCAATAGCATTATTTAATATAATAAAATATATCAGAATTGTTAAGCATGTGAAAAACGAAAAGTAACAGGTGTGCTTAAATTGCATCAACACAATATGTGAGCACTATTATCCAGTGATCTTTCCAAAGTGCCTTGTGTAAATTTCCCATCTACTGAAAGTATGTGGTTTTGTAGACACTTTGTAGTCAATAATTCACAATATGAAATACAAAATTAACAGAGTTAGTGGGTTTCATATTTGGAATCCAGAAAAGAATGAACATGTTCTACGGTAGCTAAAGTGAAAGCATATAGTAACAATAGGACTGCTTTCACAGGTTTTGACAGTTAATGAAAACCCATTAAGGGTATGAAAATCCGTTATGGAAGTAATCCCTGTTGTCCAATGGTTTATTGAATGGTTTCATTTAAAAATATTCAATCGAGCTAAACCATATGTTTTATATTGCAATTGAATACAATAGTGACATCAGCAGACAAGCTTTCTTGCATCCATCTGCAAGATGGTGTACATGATACCTACTGTGTTATTGGCACTTATCCATACAACATTATCTAATGTAGTGTTGGTCGGTGGGGGGCCACCAGAAGATACAACCGTCCACGTTGAGAAGTGACGCAGCAGAGAACCTTGTCCTACAACCCTGTCCAGATAGTCGATCTGAAATAATTATAACGTAACGTAGTCAGACATTAAAAATACCAGCACTGTCTTTTAAGATATTTTTCAAATATGAAAGTTCATTTCATTTATTCTGTAAGGCAAACTTGCGTACTTCAGCAAAAAGACGTTCAACACAGGTGAGTTCACAGACTACCAGGAACTGTAGCTGGTCACGCATCTGCTCCAAACTGGCGTGTTCCATGAGGTTCTCCATCACAGGGACGAGGGCTGTGTGTACATCACTAAGTGTGAACATTATCCGTTGTCGTTCTATCACAGAAGTTATTGTTGATGTGAACTCCGCTGAAAAATGTCAAGACATCTGATACACACTTGAATACCCTGTTGGTTAGTTAAGAAAGAACAGACAGGAGACTGACTATATCGGAATTAGTCCAAGAGGAATTGGTATTTTTTAGGTATTTTAAGTTTATGTAGGTTTGAAGGATAACATGTTTTTTGGCTGACTTAAACTAATAATTTATTCAGGAAGAAAAAAAAATGATCTAAAATGATAGAAAAAAGTCGAATAACCATTCTTTTGCTTTTATTTTTCTAACATACGTCATCGGATGGATGAAAATGACATAACACACGTCACAACATCACGTTATGTCTTTCTAGCATTTCATCAAGTAAAAATGATTATATAATTTTAGAAATAACATACCATGACGATCATCAAAGACAACCAATGTGCAGTTCCTGACTAGTGACATCAAGCGTTTAGACAAAACTCTTTCATTGACATCTGAAACAAATCATTCATTGTCAAATATTATTTATAGTTAACGTTTAAAATTGTTTCAAATATTTAAAACTTCTCGATATACTTATTGATTCTTCATTTTTGAATGTATACTGTTTGTAAAGCTGTACCTTAAGTATCTTGGCTTGCTAGTGTATCAAATATGATGTGATTTGGGTTTGTTTGACGCAATTTGAATAATCATAAATAAATAATAATATACTAAAAAATTATCAGACATGGTCCTTGAGTAATATAAAATTCTTACACCCCCGCTATCAGATTAGGAGGCATGTGAGCTCATGTTTTTCTTGTTAAACTTAGTTTTAGGGACATTTTCCGAATTTATGCATGATAAAATGGAAGAAGTCATATTTATGAAATTTCGATTTAAATAATAACATTTCATTACACTTACATTGACTCATTAGAAAGGCACATATGTGACTTGTGTGATTAATTATTACAGATTTGTGGAGACAATAAGAAATGGGATTTTAAATTCTTGACCCTAGGTCACTTCAATAACTTATCGTTTCCCTTAAGGTTAACTGTTACCCTTGACAGATAATCACATCATAATAAGCATAATAAATATTATCTTCCACAGTGAAATTTCAACATAATTAATAGTGTTTATGCAGGGCGACGCTACAAAAACATCACAAATTACTTGGGTACTTGAACAAACTTAAGGTACTCAGCTGTATGTTACAGCTGGTTTCTTAACCGATAAAGAACCTTACATAGCATATGATAAAAAACTTTTTATTTTCCTGCTTTTTATTTACTCACGTAACGCCTAGAAAAAAATCCTTAAAAAACAATAACAGAATTTATATTAAAAAAAAGAGTCTTTACATATTTGATGTGATTCTAATATATATCTCTACAAAGATGCTGCACAGGTTTAAACTTACCTATGCCACCGAAAGAAGCCTGACTTGAACACTCTAAGAACAGGTAAAGAACAACCACTCTCATGATTAGCCAGGTTGTAAACTGATAAAATATCTGACTTGTTCTTCATTAGGTAGTGTGAAATTGACTCAATCAATAGCTGATGCTTGCAGAGGTAAACAATGTTTGAGTTGCCTTTTAAGCCTGCTCATAGTAAATGTTCCATTAATGAATATTTAAAGCTGTATAAATATACGGTCAATTTAACAACGAAATATCATTGGTTTTCTTTGTTATATTAATTGATCAATGGAAACAGGCCAACAGAGTCAGCTATATACCCACTTAAAGGGAAGATAGTCAGAACAGTGAACAATGGTCATAATTTTGTATCCCTACCCTCGATAACGTTTAGTTGAAAACTTTTGTAAGCTATTCAAGTAAATACACAAACACAAAAATGTATTCACATCAAATGTGTTGTATTTTTCTCTCAAAAAATTCCTTTACATCTTGCTTGAAACATTGCTTGCTTGCTTTGAAAATAAAAAATATTTTTGATGGATATTGAACACCCTCAAAATGTCTTCAAAAGAAATTATAGACAAAATGTTTACTAAATACTACACTATACTAATAACTACATTGTTTTTAATCTCTACGTTGTGGACAAATTGTTTTATTCATGACAGACTTTCTTAAGTTTCTCAGGTTCAAGTTCAATTTCACAATACCACTGAAGCGATTGTGCAATCAGAAATCTCCAAAAACTAAGGCGAAAGCAATGCTTTATTTTTTTTAAAAGTCAAGAAAGTTGAATGTATGTGTATGTTGCATTGAATTCTGACTTTACGATTGAAGGTTATGAACTAACCATTTATGAATGATATTGAAGATATCACAGCATGGTTCCAAATCACAAATCACAAATCAGATACCATACTCATATTCGTTATTTTGACGCAATTCTTTTCAAATTAGTGTACCTATCGGATAGTATGTGAGCACGTTTATATAGTGATATTCATGTTATGAGTAGCCGTGGTTCTATTACTTAATATTCCTGTGTACTATACATATTTTTGGATACTTTGTGATAGTCATTATTGCTTCAACATGTCAAACTGAACATAACTATTTTCTTACAAAATAAATGTACCTGCACCCAGCAAAGTGTGTGTGTGTTTGATCACAACGAGCATGCTTTACAAATATTTATTGAGGAGAGTGTGTGATTGTACTGCATGATGTCAAAGCAATAGATTACAAAGATATTGAGTTACATTATTGATTTTTAAGTGCTGTCAAACATTAATTATTGTGATAGATCTAATACAAATTCAGTGATGTGAGAATAAAATATTTTATATGCTTATACGCGGTTAAAACCAACATGTCGATTTACATTGGCCTTTCATATTTTGGAGGTAAATACAAATGCTTTTAAGGAGGTCGGCAATACCTTTTGGCCAATGTTAAATATTAAATGCGACATACGTTTGTCAAGTTTGCTTCATTTAGAAAGATACTTAACAAAACCAAAAAAGAATTGTACTAAATGCAAAACAAAATAGCTGAATATAAAACAATATAGGAAGAAGAACAACAAACAAATATTATCCCATTAAATTCATGAAGTAATGGCATAGCTCATTGGTAATTAGGTAATAATACCCTGCCAATCAATACCCCCAATATTCATAGATTTATAACAGTGCTGTGTTCTTGTGGTGTTTGCTCCAAATAAGAAGATATATGCTTAAGGTGTGGTGTTCATGTAATTTTTATTTGATTCTTGGGGATGTGTGTATTAGTCACTTGATAAACTTGCAACGAGAGATTTGTTGTGTTTGTTTTTTCATTGACTAATTAAGAGATGGATATCTTCTGTTATAATAAATATTATGATTATTATCATATCAGATGGTACATGAAGACATAAACAATAACCCATAATCTGAAAACCCGATGTCATTTACTAATTTACCCAGAATATGGAAAATGAACAGTTTAAAAGGTACATTTATACTGAGTATTGAAGTTATGGTTTGATGGCCGAAACATGTAAAGTTGTTTGATGTTTCGCCTTGATATTTGATTGGTTTATGCTATAGTTGGTTAACTAGTGATGGACATTTATTGTAAGAACATATCATCCGCCATTCACACATCCTGACTGCAGAGGTGACAAATGTATGCTATGAACATATTTGTTATTTCCTAATCGATTTTAGACCGCAGGTACATTTGCAGATTGGAATATATGCTACAGGGAAAAATCCTCTTGTCGGATAACATGAACATATGTACGTGTAAATAACTAATGTTTTCCACAAGTAATTAATCTATTCAAACAGAATTACCTCTTTTACAAAACCTTACCATTTCCAAATGCAGAAAATACGTTATTGTAGTTACTCAATCAAATGCCAAACAGATATAGTTATACATTTAAGTCATTATGTGAAATCAAAAGAATTAACTTCCCTGGCGATCTGACTCAAGCGATGATTTATTGACAATAACACGACAGATGCAGTCATATGTGAGGTCACGTGACGAGTCAATATATCAGGTCAGTATCCCAAACTTTTATTAAAAATCTGACCTCATTTGTAAAGTGTAATGGGGGAGTAATTATCCAGTGATGTGTAGTGAGCAATGACATCCTTACAGATTTAATAGAGCTACAATGAAGCCAGATTGAATACTTGTAATCAATATTTGATTCGTTTATGAAATATCAAAGTAAAGAGTAAAGTAAACAATATAAAGGCTATGGTTGCTGTCATAATGTAATTGATTACACAGCGATAATTGGACATAATATTATGTTTGCTTAACACTCGTAACATGCATGTTGCACCGATGACGTTTTAGACAATTAAAATGTTTGGGATATAAAGGACAAATTATTCCTCACATTTTAAAGAATATATTGAAATTAAGCATAAATTGTCCATGAAAGCATTCTGACAATATAAGATAAGATAAGATAATACTTTATTATCCCGGAGGAAATTCTTTTTACATCAAAAACGGCTTCATACATACATGTACATGGCTCACATTGTAGAACTATAAACAAAACATCACGTAAAGAATATGAAACATCAATCAAAACAACATTTAGCTTTCAGTAGCATACATGTAGATATTCAAAGGATACATATATATATATATAATATATATATATATATTAAAAAGAAGAAGATGAAGTTGAATTAAGTTTGGCAAACGTTTTCAGCAGGTACATCCTGTACCCTGCTTCATCAGGCCGTTTAATTCAGTAACTGACACACAGTACATAGTATTATGACGTCACACAGGAACCTATGACGTCACAATAAACTTGACAACAATTGATCATAATGTAAACAATATCATGTTTTGCTATTCAATTTTGGCGCATATTTATGAATAAAATATGATTCCTTCAAAAGTAAATCATTGTCATTATGATAATTGAGTTTATATATCGGGAAAACTTTGAACTTGCCATTTCCACATTTATCTAAATGCTCACTAAGAGGAATAGTTAGATTTCGGGGCTGGTTTATGTGAGATCGATGGAGATTCATTCTTCTCTTTAATTTTTGTTCCGTTTTCCCGATATACTTCTCATTACATCCAGAACATGTGATTACATAAATAACATTTTTAGTATCACAATTCATGTTTTGCTTCACAACAAATGTTTCATTTGGTTTAATGTCAATTGAGCACCCTTCAATAATATTTTCACAAGTGTGACATCTTAAATCTCCACATTTTGAGACTTTGGGAATAACATCAACTGAGTCAAACCTGGAACTAGTTAAAATTTTTCGTAAGTTTTTGGGTTGCTTACGACTGTTAATGAAAGTATATTTATTGACAATCTTTTTCATTTTCTGATTGGGACTTAACATTGAAAGGTATCGCTTCACAATAGACATTGCGTTATCATGGTTGGGATTAAAGGTTGAAACAAGAGAAATATTGTTTTGAATATCAATGTCTTTATCCACTTTTGATCTCAGTTGTTGTTGGTCCATTTTTAAAGCCTTATGTATACTATCACTTATCAATTTGTCTGGATGGTTTTGTTTAAGTAGAAAGTTTTTCAATTCATCAAGGCGATTAGTTTTAACAACATCATCGGAAACAATAGTACAAACTCTCCTTGCTAAACAGTAGGGGATGTTTCGCTTTGTATGATGGGGGTGGCATGAATCAAAGTCTAGATACTGATGTGAATCCGTTTTCTTATAGAAAATATCTGTTGCTATGATACCTCCTGATTCTATCTTAACAATTACATCAAGAAAATTCAACTGTACGTCATGGCATTCCATTGTAAACTTAATTGACAGGTCAAGAGAATTTAAAATTTCATGAATAGTTTGAATGAGATTATTATCATTTTCAAGTATGATAAAGCAGTCATCTAAAAAACGCTTCCATGAATTTTCAACATGCTCTTTCACAGACAGGTCAAAACCAGTGCGACAGCAACTATCCAAGTTTCTAATGGAAGTGAGACTGCCAAGTGTGTTCAAGATGCAGGATTTGGACATAACCCAAACATTGAAGAGTTGCAAAATCTTTCATTGGAACGGGAAACCTACAGGTTAAGGAATCTAATGAAAGGTGAGTGGAACTCTCTCCGAAGTGCACGTAGCAAACAATTTTGGAAGTTCGTAAATGTAAGAAATAATAGCATCATCTATGAATCCTGGATAAATGAAGAGCATGTGTTACTTCCATTGAAATACCGACTGCGGCCGATAAATGGAGAAAGCGACGAAGCAAAGAATATCAGGATAAAACTTGCTGTGCAAAAGTTTCGTGCTGACATTGAATTAATGAAAATTCACGGAGAAAACTTCTGCAAAAACTTCAATGCTATTGATGTGAAAATGCAAGAGGAATTATCCAAAAGACATTCAGGTTTTATACTTGATAAGTTGATCAAACTCTGGTTTGAAAATTGCATGTCGGACGAGGAAAAAGCTTACAAGAGGTGGGAAGATAAGGAAACGTGGCTTTGTTCATACAAAGATAAATATGGACAAAGTTATTTCAAAACAAAGAACATCGCCCATGTGTCTAATGATCCAAGAAAGGAGTTAAACAGAGTAAACTTCTGGGCCCATGCCAATGGTCAGACTAAGGCTAAACCAGCAAAACCCAAGCTAAAATCTTTTGCAGACGCTCTGAAAGAAAGTGGTAATGAAGAACGTGTGAAAAAGCCAAAAGATCATATCCCTAAGAAGACCACTTTAGGAAAGAGACGGCGATTGCAACTACCAAACCCAGTTCACAAGAAACCGCAACCATCTGCAGTCCATACTAAAAGAAAATATGGAGACAAAAACACACACGGAGAAGAGACTGACAATATTTGTAAGACCACTTACATCGGGAGAGCTGTCAACAAATATTTTTTAGGAAGAGGCAGTTCAAAACCTGTAAAGCGAAAACAGGGGAGAAAACCTCCATGGACACATTAGTACAGACTCCAAAAATAGTCAACCTCTCATCGCATCAATTAAGTCCGAGTGAAGTGAAATTACTGAAAAAAGGGTTTAAGTTCACCCCTACTCCTAAACCAAATGAACTGGAATTAAGATCGGACATCAAAAAGTTCACCCGTAAACTACGACTGGCTGAATACTTTGAAACGGAAGAGAACGAAGTGTCCGACACAGAAGAGGAAAATGACAATTCAAATGTACAAGTTCACTCATTGTTGAAAAATAAATCAAATTTTGTGCCGCCACGTGGTAGAGACAAACATTTAGAAGAATATTGTGACTTAATTGAAAATGTGCCAATACATGTAAAACAACCAAAACTGAACTTAACAATGGGTGAGTCTAAAGCTTTACATGATTTAAGAAATAACAGTGATATAGTTATTAAGGAGGCTGATAAAGGAGGTGCTATTGTCATTATGGATAAGGCTTATTACAAAGATAAAATATTGTCTATACTTGATAATGATACTTACTATAGAAAATCTAATGAAAAAGAGGAGAAAGTAATAGCAAACAAAGTTACTAAACTGTTGAATACATATGCTAATGATATTTCAGACTCTGAACGAGACTACCTCACTCATTTTGATGCTAAAACTGCGTATTTTTATGGTCTCCCTAAGATTCACAAAAGTAAAACAATTCAAGATGTAATTTCAAATGAACATGACGCAGTTATAACTGTTAAAGACCCTGAAGATCTCCCATTTAGACCCATTGTTGGAGGACCTGAAAGTCACACTCAAAGACTTAGTAATTTCATTGATATTATCCTCAAACCCCTGTGTGGTAATGTTAAAAGTTTTATCAGAGATGATATTGACTTTTTATGTAAGCTCCCACAAACAGTACCAGAGGGTTCTAAATTGGTGAGTTTTGATGTTGTTAATCTGTATAGTAATATAGACACAGAGCTGGGTCTGAAAGCTGTTAGACATTGGCTTGATAAATCTCGCCATCTCATACCAGAAAGATTTTCCAATGAATTTATCATTGACGCTTTAAGTCTAGTTATTGAAAATAATGTATTTTATTTTGATGGAAGATTTTACTCCCAAAATAAAGGAGTAGCGATGGGCACCAAAGTGGCACCAACCTATGCAACTTTAGTTCTTGGATACTTAGAAAGTTTATTCTACTCTAAAGTTGAGGAGAGTTTTGACCTGTCTGTGAAAGAGCATGTTGAAAATTCATGGAAGCGTTTTTTAGATGACTGCTTTATCATACTTGAAAATGATAATAATCTCATTCAAACTATTCATGAAATTTTAAATTATCTTGACCCGTCAATTAAGTTTACAATGGAATGCCATGACGTACAGTTGAATTTTCTTGATGTAATTGTTAAGATAGAATCAGGAGGCAACAGATATTTTCTATAAGAAAACGGATTCACATCAGTATCTAGACTTTGATTCATGCCACCCCCATCATACAAAGCGTAACATCCCCTACTGTTTAGCAAGGAGAGTTTGTACTATTGTTTCTGATGATGTTGTTAAAACTAATCGCCTTGATGAATTGAAAAACTTTCTACTTAAACAAAACTATCCAGACAAATTGATAAGTGATAGTATACATAAGGCTTTAAAAATGGACCAACAACAACTGAGATCAAAAGTGGATAAAGACATTGGTATTCAAAACAATATTTCTCTTGTTTCTACCTTTAATCCCAACCATGATAACGCAATGTCTATTGTGAAGCGATACCTTTCAATGTTAAGTCCCAGTCAGAAAATGAAAAAGATTGTCAATAAATATACTTTCATTAACAGTCGTAAGCAACCCAAAAACTTACGAAAAATGTTAACTAGTTCCAGGTTTGACTCAGTTAATGTTAATCCCAAAGTCTCAAAATGTGGAGATTTAAGATGTCACACTTGTGAAAATATTATTGAAGGGTGCTCAATTGACATTAAACCAAATGAAACATTTGTTGTGAAGCAAAACATGAATTGTGATACTAAAAATGTTATTTATGTAATCACATGTTCTGGATGTAATGACAAGTATATCGGGAAAACGGAACAAAAATTAAAGAGAAGAATGAATCTCCATCGATCTCACATTAACCAGCCCCGAAATCGAACTATGCCTCTTAGTGAGCATTTAGATAAATGTGGAAATGGCAAGTTCAAAGTTTTCCCGATATATAAACTCAATTATCATAATGACAATGATTTACTTTTGAAGGAATCATATTTTATTCATAAATATGCGCCAAAATTGAATGGCAAAACATGATATTGTTTACATTATGATCAATTGTTGTCAAGTTTATTGTGACGTCATAGGTTCCTGTGTGACGTCATAATACTATGTACTGTGTGTCAGTTACTGCATTAAACGGCCTGATGAAGCAGGTACAAGATGTACCTGCTGAAAACGTTTGCCAAACTTAATTCAACATTATCTTCTTCTTTTTAATATATATATATATATATATAATTATATTAGCGGCAATAGTGAAAATCACCAATAGTGAAAATCCTGTAATAGCGTCAAGGCCTAGGCAATTATGTGGTTCCTGGGCAATAGTGAGAATTGTTTTTCAGAGCAGACATTAGCGCTATTGCCAGCGGTATTAGTGCTAATGCCTAGGACAATTAGTCGGATGACCAAAAATCTTTAGAAAAAGCATTGGATAGAGATACGATTACAGTTCTGAACTAAAACTAAGGGTGAGTTACATTTATCATATGTACATTGTATATGATCTCAGTTTAAAACCATTGGCTAAAATAACATCAGTTGTAAAGTATTTTTAAAACAGTTTAAGTATCTTAAAGAAAAGGAATTTACATAATAGTTGAGGCCTTTTTAATATTTTCATTCTGACGTTGTTTTGGAATTCTGTTATTGATGGCTGGAAAGTCTGTCTGATTTAAAAAATAGTTCTCGGGGACTAAAATATTCCATTATGTTTTTTTATCTGCAGCCAAAACCCAATCGTTAGGGGACCAATAACATCTTCTCACTAGTAAAAACATGATAAAGGTAGCGTTAATCATGTTCTAAGCATGGTTAACAGGAGTTACTTGCGCCTAGCTGATTTTGAAGGCTTTTGCCAGCAGCTTGTGATTGGTTAGCCGAGAAAGTGTAAGGAAATGCGAAATACCGGACTACCGGACTATGGTTGCTCTATTGCATGCCCTTCAAAGACCTAAATGTATCTTACGCTCCTCTGCTTTTGAAATAGTAAGTGTATAATGTATTGATGTACCTTACACACACACAGATAAGTATGTGCCATGCATATACTTATAAAACATTTATAAACTATAACATTGCAAAGGTATTAATGTCATTTTATGTATTGTAGCCCTAGGTTATTTTACCATGTCGCATAATTTTCACAAATGCATCTATCAGATGTTAAACTCATCTGCAAAATCAAAACCTGAGAACAAGAGGAATTAGGTTTTACCGTTTTGCTTTTTTCAATCAAAAGAGTTGCTTTCTTACAACAACCACAGTCAACAAAACTGACTTTGTTTATAAGATTTATTTAGTGACCTATCTTTCGACGAACATTAATCACATTTACTTGGTTTTCCTGGGAGCAATTTTTTCACACAGTAGAACACATCCTGCAGAAATAACTCCACCAACCACCACAATGAGACCGGATTTGAAATGGTTCAATGAGAATGTCGGTTGTTTCTTCTTTGGATGACAAGGTTTCGTATTAGGAAACCATTTCCTCACAAAGGTATCAATTAATCCCATGTCCACCATAGTAAGTAATCTGTAAAAATAATTTTTCATTTGTTGTCAGACTATTTTAAAGGCAAAACTTAGTTCGTTATAAAAAGATGTCATGAGTCACAAACTGTGACATAATACCGCCGTTGCCAGATATCTATTTTGAAGATATTACAATGTTAATGTTCCATTCTTATTTACTTAATTATTACGAGCATAAACATGTTAATTGTCCCAAAATTACTCTGGAAATGATGCTTGATGCTAAACGAACAGGCTAGAAAATGATCCATATTTTAAAGTATATAAATTAAGGTAACAATTCGATCTCCCTTACACCAATCCACCTTTTAACAATATCATATACACTAAATCTTTATCATTGCTTCATACTCACCGCATATCAGTAAAGATTATCTCCTTTGTACTTTTTTTTCAAATACTAATACAATTACATAATAATTACATAATTACATTGATAATGTTGATACAAGTCCAACTCGTCAAGGATTATATGTTGTTTGAAAACTACTGAAATATTCAGCAATGGCTTTCCTGTTTTGACCATTGATAGAATGATTCTGCATATTGAGAATTAGCCTACCAAAGTAACTCCTGTCTTGTGTAGAACTTGTGAAAATGTTGACGATTTGGCGTCTGTCAGTCTTACCAACACTTGAGATATTTCCATACATATTTTATATTCTTATATTTGTTTATTTACAATATCAAAAGCTACTTACTGCTGGTCGAAATATTTCTTCAAAGGCGAGTTCTTTGGAAAAATAAGTGCATTATTTCTTGGAAATAATTGTTCTTTGAAAGCTTTGAGCTCGCAGGTCTTTGACAACAAGTTATCACTGATAGTATTTTTTATAAGCAAAACGTAGTTTCCAGATAATACAATATTCATAAGACGATTCTCTATGTCACTGAAGGATTCATTGGCAGATGTATGAAGCACAAGCAGCCTTTCGTAGATAGTTCGCAACACCGAGTCATTCGATTCCTGCAATTGAACTTGAGTCATTAGTTGTCAGAAACAGTTATGTATATGTAGTACATATTTATCATTTATTTAAGTCTTCAAGTTATCTCTCTGTAATATAAGATGTATCTCAAATAATCGCCCCTGAGTCTTAATTGATTTCTTGTTGTACATTTATTTAATCACAAGGTAATCCCTTGGTAAAATGAATGCTTTCAGGACATGAAAAGTAAACGTTGGACTGAAACAGTAGGCCTGGAAGACCGAGGGGCAATTTTGGAGTCAATGTAATGTCTTGTAATTTTGAAGTGCTTCCTTTTAACTGATTTAAATTATTTTGTAAAATCTTTATTTTGCTTTTTTTATTTTGGAGTTACCTTTAAAGTTATCTCAACATGAGCACCTTCCATAACTAAAATCTTATCGTCTGAGTTATATGCCAGTTCCTCGAGTGTATTGAAGGGGGGACTATTTCTATCCACCGTAATGAAGGCAACGAGATTACTCGTGTACACAGCAGCAAACATCAGGCAGAAGAGGGACCAGGTGAATAGCAATATCCTTGATGACATACCCTTTGGTACAAGCTGAATATCTTAAATATTAAAGGAAATGAGGCAATTACAGTTTGCAAGATGTATGCGATCGCATGATGTCAATAATCACTCAAATGACAAATCGTTTCGCTACTAATCAGGCAATTATAGTTTTGCAAGACATGCAATTTCAAAACCTCAAAAAATCGCTTTTACTGAACATCTTACAACTACAGTTTTGTAAACGTATGCAACTTAAAACCCTCAACTTATCACACATAGCTTTTAATGAAAGTCTTGTTTAACTGCAATCTATCTAAAAGTCACTTCTTTGTCAAGCTTTGTGTCATTAAGACAACTTCAATACTTTGTTTTTGTTGTAGTCTGATTTCTCCTTTTTGGAAACCATGATTACAGATTCTAGACAATCAAATGTTTTACTGGTTTTTGGAGAGTGAAAATATGAAATTTTACAACATTCACCAAGGTACCTTGACGAAGTGGAATATGAATGGAAACATATTGGACCATTCGGATGAACACTTCACGATGGCTCTCGCTCCTGGAGTAATGAATCAAGAACACCAAGAGAGTAACCCAGAGAAGAGATCCTGCACCACAGAGATAGACTGACCAGGAGAAACTTGAAGCGAGGAAGAGCCAGGACAATGCCTTGTCGGGAGATTTCTTGTATACAATTGTATATTCACCGGCATTAATAGGTGATGAAAAGTCAATCCAAAAGTGTCTCTTTGCAGCAATACTGTATGGAACCGGGCAGAGGTCGGCCTCCTAGTCAGGAATATAAACTCATGGACAAAAGAAACGCTGGGAATTTTCAAACGAAGGATAAACAAATTATGTATGCCATGTAAATTCGATTTCGAATGTGTTTGATAAAAAAAGTATTTGGAGAATTATTGTTCATAATTTTAACCATGATGACATAGAGCGTTTTGTACTGTGGTTGTCTAAACACTGGTGGGGTGCTAACATTGCTGTTTTCAGGTACTTTCTTGTTAATAATTATTTTGAAATTAAGTTTGAATTTCGGAAATGTATATCAGAAGTTTATTTGAGATACTGTTAATGAAAAACATCCACTTTGACTTTTCTGCATTGATATGTCTTCGCTTTATAACGTCTATAAATATGCAAAAAATGACCAATTTGGCTCTCCAATCTCGCTTATTTAAGGAGATAGCAAATTGATGATTTTTTTACACGCGTTTTCTAAGGCGCCATGCAAAAACATCAACACAAAATGATTCAAACAAGGCAACATAGTTGAATTGACTTCTAAAGAAACTTTGCCACTCTGCTTCATTCACATTTATCTTACATGGAATAAAATATCCCGACATTTATGGTACCAGCGTTTCTTTTGCCCGTGAGTTTCTGTCATTATTTCTAAAATCTAGGATTTGTAGACTGCTATACAAGAGATAGAAGGTGATAAACTCATCAGTTAAAAAGTTCATTATGGCACTAAATTTCAACAGATGAGATTAACTTGTATCAAATAATTACAAAAGACAATGTAAATTTTAATTTAAAAATCCTACAGAGTGGGCAATTATATGGAAATCCATGCCGATATTGTTTCTGACCTTAATCTATGTCACTTTATCAAAACAAGGCAAAAGTGAGCTCAGCTCACATACCCCCGCCTGTAGTTTGACCGACTTTCTTTGACAAAAATAGTGAAAAGTCACAAGATCTGATAAGTCCTAGGATTGTTACCATATTTTTCCATCACATGATATAGAAAATAACATTAAAATTTAATTTCTCTGAATAGGTGTGAACTGGTATAACTATGATAATAAATGTTTTTCAACAAACTCTCACCTTCCATTCAGTTCCATGTAGGTCAATTTATATTCCAATATATGTATTCTTTGCAGTGGTATAGTTTTTTAATTATGCTCCGGGAACGAGACAAAGTCCAGAAATCGGACGGTTTTTGGTCAAAATTTCAAAAATTATTTGAACGGTTAGAGGTGAAACCCCTAAAAGGCACAACAGCATCATGTAGGCTACTGCCATACCAAATTTTAAGTTTCCAAGTTGTATAGTTTTTTAATTATGCTCCGGAAACGAGACAAAGTCCAGAAATCGGACGGTTTTTGGTCAAAATTTCAAAAATTATTTGAACGGTTAGAGGTGAAACCCCTAAAAGGCACAACAGCATCATGTAGGCTACTGCCATACCAAATTTTAAGTTTCCAAGTTGTATAGTTTTTTAATTATGCTCCGGAAACGAGACAAAGTCCAGAAATCGAATGGTTTTGGTCAAAATTTCAAAAATTATTTGAACCATTGAGATGAAACCCCTAAAAGGCACACCAACATCATATAGGCTACTGCCATACCAAATTTGAAGTTTGTAAGTGGTATAGTTTTAGAGTAATGCTCCGGAAACGATTTCGGACAGAATGGAAGGACACGCGGAGCGCTATATACCCCCGACTACGTCGTAGCTGGGGTAAGTCGGGGGTATAATTAACCAACACCACCATAACCTAAATACGTATGTCAATACCACAAACATTCTCCTCTCACAGAGGGAGATTAAGTTATGCAATTTTGATTCAACCTATGTTCCAATAAGACCAAATCCGTTTTCCGGCAGTTTACCCCTGGTGGCCAATAGTTATCCACAGACCATTTGAATTTTTCAGCATATGACAACTCTTCTCGCATGGAAAGGTGGTTCATATCGCAATGCCTTAGTCATGATTCACACTGATTGCACAAAAAACTTTGATTGCATCCAATCAGACATCTCCCATTCTTGATTATCTGATCTCATAATCCGGCAATGAAATGAGTAACTTGCCGTAATGGTAACAGTAAAATTAACTTAAGAAATTGACAAACCTTTCTCTGAAGCATCCCAATCACCCCAGTGTAATTTCCTTCTTCTACTTCTTGTCCCCACATACTGTCCTCGGGTTCAACTATGATGTAACTGCAAGCAGATGATGCTTGAATTGTTGGATGATTGGCTAATATTTTGCAAACATGGTATGTCTACAACATGCTTGTAGTGTAAACCAAATGTCAAAGAGGCAGTAGCACGCTTGGTGAAAATATCATTCCTTTAAATGTTACATAATATTATTTATTTATACCAAATGTTTTATATCAGAAGGCATTAGTTAGCATGTTTCCCGTAGAAATATAAGGTGTCGAGGGAAAACTGCTTGACGTCATTCCACACGTTTTCATCAAATCTTTTTCACCATCTTCATAGGACGCCTTTCGTTGGATTTGAATCAAACTCGGTACCGTTTGTAAAATTGTTCTTGTGATCTCTTTTTTTATCTTTTTTTAGCTAATTTGGCTTTCATGTAAACATTTAACTTTTTAAATGCTTTGTAGTTTTCAATAAATCAAAAACGAGTTTTGACATCATTAATTATAAGTGTGATATTGATACAAATTACCTGAAGTTGAATTTCATTTTCAAATTATCCACTATATCGAATCCAACGCCTTTGTAGTGCAGCTTACCGTCGACAACTTCACGGATAGCATAGCTGGTCCACTAGATAATGAAAGAATCAAAACAAACTAATACCTCTATTCTTACTATTCCCTACCCTTTGAAAAACATTTAGAAGTGGTATCCATATATGTAAGAAAAACAGAAATGTTCTTATGGTTACATTTCTTTACCCGTTCAAGATGTTTCAGGGTATTGGCGTAGTGCTTCACAAGGTGCAAAAAGGAATGATAAATTCGGACCTAAACCAAGACAATGTTGACTCTCAAGCAAATAAAGAAAACATTTGCTTTAAAAGTAAAAGAAGATAAAAATGTTAGATCCTGCATCTTCATAGATAAATTATAGTTTTAGCGATTAAAAAAGGGATCAACTTTGTGCCCATGCCTGGAAACTTTCTAGTTCAACAATAAAATCACCACATTTAGGTGATGATCTAGTTTCAATATACAACCATTTAATTACTATTATTATTAAAAGCACTCCTATGTGACACTTTCACTAATTACCGAAATATATGAATTATTCTGAAAAACTTGTAGGACAAAAAGAGACATTCAATGTTACAAAATCTCCTATTTAGAAAACATCCACTAAGAAATAAAACATTTTTAATTAATTATTGATACTAGTAACAATGTATATACCCTTAAAAAACGCATAGGTGATTATAAGAAATCTTGAAAAGAATATCACAATATATCTGTAATTATAATGTAAAAGTAATACATTAAAAGAAAAATGACTTAATTATGCGTTTCAAAAAAAAAAAATTATAGTTTATAGAAAAATACAATTGATAATGATCTACTATTCTCATGAACTACAACATTCTCTCCCCATAAAGATAGATCAAGTCATAAAATGTTGATTCAACCTCTTTCCGTGGTTTTGGCAGTTTCCCCTGGCAGCAAAATCATTGCACCACAAACTATTTGAATTTTTAAGATAAATGACAACAATTCTCGCACTGAAAGGGTGTTTCATATCACAATTCCATTGCCATGAATTAGAAGCCAAAATGATGATTTATGAAAAGCCTCGCTGATTGCACAACTAACTTTGATTGCATCTAATCAGGCATCTACCATTTTAGCCCACAAACTGGGCTAATTAGAACAGAGGCTTGATCAACATTCCATGACTCGATCTGCCTCTGTAGATAGAGGTAGTGTAACTACAATTATGGTTACTTAAATCTATAACAGTTAACATGATTACAACAGAGAAATAGTTACAGTTCAACCAACCTGCAAAGTGGACAGACTTATCTGCCTACCATTAAGACCTCGGTTTATATTGGGAAAGAGCTGAGCATGTACACAATCATTATCGAAGTTGCCGTCAACAACCATGGACCATTCTCTTCTGCCTGGCATCCATAGTAACGTGTATATTCCTCCAATCTGAAAGGCAATTTCATTTTTGAATTTTAATTAAGCAAATCAGAGCTGATAGCTCTGCGAATAACGAATAGCAACAGGTGTGCTTAAATTATTCTATGAACACAAAATGTTATCACTACTATATATTCCCTCCCTAAACTGCCTTGTGTAAATTGCCCATCCGCTGAATGGATATGGTTTTGTAGTCAATTAAATTGTAGTCAATTAATCACAATATAATATACTGAATTAGCGGGATAAGATATTGCTTAGGAATCATGAAAATGATTAATATGTTCTACAATATCTCAAATGAAGGCGTATAACAACAATTGAATTGCGTTCAAAGCTTTTGACAGTTAATGACTTGTTGGCAAAGACACCAAAGGGCATGACATTCTTTTATGGAAGTAATTTCTTTATTCCATCAGTATATTTTATAGAATGGTTTCATTTGAAAATATCCGATCGAGCTAAACCATATGTTGAATACAATAGTGATTTGGGACATCAGCAGACAAGCTTTGTATTCATCTGAAAGATGGTGTACATGATACCAACTGTCAATGTGGATTCTTGATAACATGAATCAACAAGTGATGTCTTAAGTGTGTTATTGACACTAATCCATGCAACATTGTCGACTGTAGTGTTGGTGGGTTGAGGACCACCAGAAGATACAATCATCCACGTTGAGAAGTGACGCAGCAGGGAACCTTGTCCTACAGCCCTGTCCAGAAAGTCGATCTGAAAAAGAATAATGTCAAATATGTGTAGCAATCCTGAATCACAAAAATAAATCTAAGACGTCATAGAATATACATATATTAAAAGTCAAATAATGGGACAAAAATAATTTCTCTAATGAGGAGATACTAGTTGAAGCATGTTTTAAAAAAAATTGAATTTGTTAACCTTAAGTCTATATAGTCTCTTTCTTATAATGTTCACAGACTAAACGTAGTCAGTGGTTTTAAAACAAGCAGTGTTTTTTTTATTACATATTTTTTAAATTATGATAGTTTAACTTTTATTTATTCTCCTAGACAAATTTGCATACTTCAGCAAATAGACGTTCAACACAGGTGAGTTCACAGACTACCAGGAACTGTACTACTAACCTACTGGTACTGAATTATATTTATGAAAAATCATTAATGTAATTATAAAAATACTCAAGAAGGACTATAAACAAGTACATAGAGATCCTAACATTGTACAAGAAATCTAACAATCAAATGTCATTGAGAAACACGCTTAAGTTATAATTAATAGGTTTTGTAGTTGATGAAATTCAAATGGTAGAAATATGATCGATGTCATGTTAATGCTGCTTATAAAAGTAAGACACACAAGAGTTTGCGTCAATACAAAAGTTAAATCTTTTGATAAATCAATTTCAAATAAAATATGTTTAAATATATACCTCCATAAAAAGACGTTCAACACAGGTGAGTTCACAGACTACCAGGAACTGTAGCTGGTCACGCATCTGCTCCAAACTGGCGTGTTTCATGAGGTTCTCCATCACAGGGACGAGAGCTGTGTGTACTTGGTGGTAGGAAAACATCATCTGTTGTCTCTCTATCACAGAACTTATTGTTGATATGAACTCCGCTGAAAAGGGACAAGTCATCTATTACACACTCTATAGAGTTAGACCAGGGTAATAATTCAGGGAGCGCCTTGAGCATGCATTCGGTGTGGATATGTGCGCTATATAAATACCCTAATTAATTATTACCCTGCTCAGTTAAGAAATAGCAGACAGGAGACTGACAAGATCAGAATTAGTCCAAGAAGAATTAGTATTTACGGTATTTTCAGGTAATTATTTTGGTTCGGAGGGTAACACTTTTTGGCTGACTGAAAATAGTTTATGATGGAAAAAATTGGCCATAATGAAAGCGGGAGCGAGTGAGTTAGTGTTTAGCGCCGCTTGGGCGATATTGCAGCCATTAGCGGCGACATAATGAAAGAAAATGTCGATTTACCATGTCGTTAGCTTTTTCTCTAAAATTGGTCTATTTCAACCACCTGATGACTTTACAAAAGTGAAAACATCCTGTTTCGTGAATGTTAGCATAACACAAGGCATGATTATGAATTCTGTCTATTTGTTTAGAAATAACGTACCATGATGATCATCAAAGACAACCACTGTGGAGTTCCTGATAAGTGACGTCAAACATGTATGTGAAATGCGTTCAGTGGCATCTAGAACAAATTGCTACTTTCTTACATATATTACATTTATCAATATATTGCAAAGACTCATTGAAAGGCTTTTGACCAATTTTAAAGTATTTTGTAGAGAAAAAAATGTGAAAAAGGGTTTTAATTCTGGCCCTTGGTCACTTCAATGACCTGCCAAAACTGTTGAGGTAACTGTAAGCTGTGACACATGATTAATATGTTAAAGCATACACGATAATATCTTCTGTAGCGAAAATTCAACATAAATCAGTGTTTTCGCAGTACGAGGCCTAAAACATCCCAAATTACATTAAATTTCTAATCTGGTTCTTGAACAAACTGTATGTTGCAGCTGGTCTCTCAACCGATAAATAATCTAAAAGAGCTTAAAACAACAAACTTTTATTTTCCTGCTCTATATTTACACGCATGATACCAAGAAAGAAAAATACTCCTAGAAATATCAATAACCATTTATATATACCAAAACCATATAAAATACCAAATCGTGTCTTTACATATTTGATGTGATTCTAATATTTCCTTTCTACATAGATGCTGCACACTTACCTATGCCACCAAAAGAAGCCTGAATTGAACACTCTATGAACAGGTAAAGAACAAGCACCCTCATGATTAGCCAGGTTGTAAACTGATAATGTATCTGTTCTCGTCTTCATCAGGTACTGTAAAACTGACTCAATCAATTGCTGATGTTTACTGTAACCACGATATTGTTTCTGTTTACTCAATCAATATCTGCTGTATATCTTAATGCACATATTTAGTTTTACAAATAAGGTCAATATTACCACAAAACATCATTGTCTTTGTCTGTTATATTTATTGATAAACGTTAACAAGCCAACAGAGTCAGTTATATAACCAAGAAAAATAGTCACAAACAATTTACAATGATCATAAGATTACCGGGTGCGTAGCTCAGTGGTAGAGTGTCTCCTCGTCACCCGGAAGACCGGGGTTCGATTCCTAGTCGTGTCATACCAAAAGGCGTCAAAAGATGGGAGTTGTTTCTGTCTTGCTTCATATATTTCACTGATAATTGTATGTAAATGCTCAGTGTATTATTTTGATAGTGTCAAAAATCTCATAACACAAATCAATCATCTATAGTCAGATGACAAAGTATAAAGATTAAGGGCGGCCATTTTGAGTAAACACCTTTAATCCAATTTGTGTTAGAAAAAGAAATCGCATGGCTAAACTTTACATTATATATTTGAATTATTACTGCTTCGTTTTGTTTAAATGCTTAGTCTTTCAATTGGAACCATTTATTTTCATTTTCCTGACATCACCTTATATTCCCCCTAAAACGTGCTACTGCCCCTTTAAGTGTCGCTGCACTGTGGCTGCTGGGTGCTTCGGCACAAAACAAATTTCCTATATGTATGTATGTACCGAGGACAATAAAGTGTTATCAAACCCACCTACAAAAGAAACTTTACACCTTGATATGCATAAATTAAAAGACTAATATTATGCGGTTGTAATTGATTATACAATTAAGTATCATAACGTAACCCTAGGGAAAGAGGATTTAATCACTACCAAAACAACATTGTTTGCCTTTTGGAGATTTCATTTGTAAAAATTGCAGTGCACGTGCAAACAGTCTAGAATTATATAAAATGCTTTAGGCATCTCTGGTTTGCATCCATGATAGCAAAGAACGTGCCAAGAAATGATTTACACTCGGAACATGTCTAAACCTAGTTTGGGGTTATGCGACGAGCCGAAGGCATAACGCCAAGCAAGAGGATGATATATCCCTCAGGATCCAGTGTCTGAATGGTGTAACAAATGTATCCTACCGAATGTTTAAACAAAACACATAAACAAACCTACAAAAGAAACTCTTCACCTTGATATGCATAAATTAAATGAATGATATAAAGCTGTTGTAATTTATTAAACAGTTTAATTTCATAACGTAACCCTAGGAAAGAGGATTTGATCACCACCAAAATAACATTGTTTGCGTTTTGGGGATTTCTTTGATAAAAATTGCAATGCACGTGCAAACTTCCTTTAATGATATATAATGCTTTAGGCATCTCTGGTTTGCATCCATGGTAGCAAAGGAATTACCAAGTAATTATTTGCACACGGACCATTTCTACACCTAAATACTAAAAGACCCCATACTGCCAGACTGACTGTGATATCCTTGACCAGCACAACGTCAAGTCAACGTCTAGCCAAAGTCTAGCCGCGGCCAAAGAGACCCCAGAAATGTTGCCGAGAGATTGTCCCTTGGGATCACCTTGTCAAATCAGTAGGGCAACAAATTAATCAGAGACATTGACATATCCCTTCGATATAAAAGTGATACAAACTTTACATTTCCGTAAACGATTGAAATAATTGCTTTTAAATAGGATGTAAAACTGAATAATCACCAGAATACCTTAACAACGACGTCAAATTGTTCGCAATTTTATCGTCTATCAAGTGAAGAAGTTGAGTGTAAAGTTTCTTTTGTAAGGGGGTTTTATATTAAGTGTGCATCCGTACCCTTAATAACTAAATTTTAGTAGACTTTTGCAAGCTATTACAGCAATTGGACACAACATTTATTCATATTAAATGTTTTGTTATTTTCTGGTTAAGTACACTGAAAGTCAATTCTTCCATGGATCCAGTCGAAAACACTGTATGAAGAAAATCTGCTTTGTTGGATATTGAACCTCACATAATAACAATCTACAAGGAAACTATTGAAATTTTTTTCTCTGGACAGTTGAGGGGAATAAAATACATTTATGAGGAACTTGTTATTCATGACAGTGAACGAGCCAAAAACGCTTCCTGAAAGACTGATTGAAAAAGGTTGTTTTCAAAACGGAGATCTGTTGAGCATTTTTTTAGGGTTGTGACAGAGAGTGTGCAATTGACGTCCCGGATGAAGAGATTTTGGGCTTTGAGGTAAACTTGTGGGCGCCTTTATGTTGCCGTTATGAATGTTAAGATATCTGGCAGATTTTTAACACAACAATTTCAATCTTACACACAGCATCATAATTATTTACGCTTTTTCCTTGTTCTTGTTTATATTTGCATATTTATGCGAGCATTTTATCAATGTAGATAAGGCGTCGTCATTAATTGTGCCTGACAATGCTTTATTTTAAAACTCAAGAGACAAGTAAGATGAATTTTGTCATAATCAGCAATCTAAAATGTACATGTGGGAAAAATTAACAACACATGATTGGTAGACTTCTGTGGCTAAAATACCTTGCTATTAATATAAAACAAACAGTGTCCTTCAATATCATGTTGACTTCCGCTTCTATAATTAAACGGGAAAGAGGCGAGACATGGTAACCATGTAACTGTTCCATCCATGTGGCTTCTCAGCAAGGTGATCTCAATAACTCTTACATATTTCAAATCATTCTGGACTGCTTTGTTCAATCAACAATATATCGATTGCAGATGAACATATACTGTATAAACTTGTCTTACTGTATGTTCATGTTAAAGAAACATTGCGTTAAACCAACACGATCGTTAAACTATATGTATCTACAGCTGAGTACTTCAGTTGTTGGTGTTTCGTAATGCAAATATCATGTAACTAGGGGATCGTTTGGTCGTAAATACATATCTTTATGTAAACTAATCATTTTCAACCTCATCTGGTGCAAAGTTGATTTTGTTGCAATAATCAGAATCAGAAATGTTAAATTGACTAGGTACAAAAATACAAATTTTACTTGTGATTTTGTAAGGAAAACATAACGAAATTGTAACCTCTTATCACTTCAATGACCAACCTGAACTGTTTGCGTGTATAAATCAATGTTAGCTTGTAAGTGTGCTTTGCATGTATACATAAATGAATATCACCAATATATCTTTATCCTACAGCAGTTTTTGAGATTAAAGGGCGAGTTTTAACGATAGTTTGATATTTAATGTAAATCTGACACAGCTACTTAACAAATCTGTGTTTCATTCCTTTCAAACTTAGTGCAAATATCATGTCGATGTTCGTTTTATCATCGCTTTATTCACATTTAAATATGTAGCCTTTGTTATACTACATGTATGTAATAGTTATTGTAATTTTTATCAATGCTAGAAGGTGTCTAATTGAACATAACAATTATCTTATGAAATAAATGTACCCGCACCCAGCAAAGTGTGTGTGTGGGTGTGTGTGTGGGTGTGTGGGTGTTGTCATATTTTCATCCACAACGACCATGCTACACACATATATATTGAGGAGAGCGTGTGATTACTTTAATTGTGCTGCATCCTAGCGTGAAACGTAGACAGGGATGAGCTAAAGTGCTGGCAAACCGATTAAAAGGATATTGAGCCCTTGAAAATTCTTGATTTTTTAATTGCCGCCAAACATTAATTCTTGTGATAGGTGTAACGCAAACTTAGTGATGTGAGCATAAAACAGTTTATTGTTTATATGCGGGGAAAATCAACATTTTGATATACATTGGACTAACATAAAAAACGAAAGCTTTTAACGAGTTCGACAATAGCTTTTAGCTAATTGTTGTCCATAACATTTCAATTGATGCAAATGTCTTCTACATGTAATTAATCTATTCGAACAAAATAACCGCTTTCACAAAACCTTACAACTTTTATTGCTGAACAGACCTTCAACAATTTCAGCAAAAAGAATACGTATCCAGTAATTTCTCAATCAAGTGCAAAACAAATATAGTTATACACCCTTCTGATTGTGAGTTCAGTTGCGATCTGACCAGACTGAGGCCGTAGGCTGAGCTCAGGTCACACTGCCCGATGTCAGGTCCGCGAGTCCTTGTATTTCACATAATGACCTCGCCATTAGTAGTTCAGTGTTTTATTATACAAAACTACTGGGCATTTCAGGCTTTATCTCCAATGGTAAGGCAAAACGAACCCATTAGCATGTTAATTTGATTAATGATAGGCATAGAATGGTCCCTAACCTGAGCGCCACATATGGATGCCGGTTGAATACTCCCCAGGGAGTTGAATTGGAAAAAATGATCGAACGTGAAAGAATGCCATTGACCAGGGGAAACAATGTAAGAGCGCCTTGAGCAACCACGAGTGGATGGATATGCGCGCTATATAAATATTCATATAATAATAATAATAATAATAATAATAACTAGGGTTGCCCAGGCAACTCTGACGGTCTTCAGACCGCTGTGCAATTCGTAAGGTTTCTTTTCAATGTATCATAATGCTGCAATGTCATTATGCATCCTCTGGAGCAATCAGCATGTCTCTGGAAGCTCTTTTAAAACCGGAAATGACTATTCGCGATCGATTTTATTGTTGAAAACTTAACCCAAGTTTCGTCTAGACTCTACCGTTTGACCTATTCAGCTTGGTTAAACCTGCTAGGAAAATATATAATCCTGCTGACGTAGCTCTCAGGGTTATAGAGACACACAAACCTCCACACCACGATAAGGTATTGGGTCTTATGGAGGAATTCAATATAAAACAGCATTGTATAAATGCAATCAAGGCTGGTTTAAAATAAATTTTGACTACAGGAATTCAACATTGAAAAACATGAAATACTAAATTAATGTTGCAGTTTAGGACAGGCATGTTGCCCAGTCATCCTCATTGCAGGAGTCCAACAATTAAATAAACAGAATGTACAAAGGAAAGGCAATTGCAAAATCACATAATATTACATATTATCTTTAAAGGATTTGTTTAAAACTTTTGACTATTTTGCAAAACATCATCAACACGAATCGAGTTGAAGAATTGGAGTAATTGTTTTGCATTTTTGATATATGTTTCTGACCAGGATCAATATATACAGAGATTTTAGGAAACAAACAAAACATTCAAACTGCATTCAAGACAAGCGTGATGTATGTCATTTTGATTGCAGGAGTCCAACAATTAAATAAACAGAACATATCATTTAAAAACTGCAATCAGAACAGGCATGTTGCCCAGTCATCCTGATTGCAGGAGTCCAACATTGAAAAATACAGGACACATACAATACAAGCTGCAATCAGAACAGGCATGTTGCCCAGTCATCCTGATTGCAGGAGTCCAACAATTAAATAAACAGAACATATCATATAAAAACTGCAATCAGAACAGGCATGTTGCCCAGTCATCCTGATTGCAGGAGTCCAACATTGACAAATACAGGACACATACAATACAAGCTGCAATCAGAACAGGCATGTTGCCCAGTCATCCTGATTGCAGGAGTCCAACAATTAAATAAACAGAATGTACAAAGGAAAGGCAATTGCAAAATCACATAATATTACATATTATCTTTAAAGGATTTGTTTAAAACTTTGACTATTTTGCAAAACATCATCAACACGAATCGAGTTGAAGAATTGGAGTAATTGTTTTGCATTGTTGATATTTGTTTCTGACCAGGATCAATATATACAGAGATTTTAGGATACAAACAAAACATTCAAACTGCATTCAAGACAAGCGTGATGTATGTCATTTTGATTGCAGGAGTCCAACAATTAAATAAACAGAACATATCATATAAAAACTGCAATCAGAACAGGCATGTTGCCCAGTCATCCTGATTGCAGGAGTCCAACATTGAAAAATACAGGACACATACAATACAAGCTGCAATCAGAACAGGCATGTTGCCCAGTCATCCTGATTGCAGGAGTCCAACAATTAAATAAACAGAACATATCATATAAAAACTGCAATCAGAACAGGCATGTTGCCCAGTCATCCTGATTGCAGGAGTCCAACATTGAAAAATACAGGACACATACAATACAAGCTGCAATCAGAACAGGCATGTTGCCAAGTCATCCTGATTGCAGGCGTCCAACAATTAAATAAACAGAACATATCATATAAAAACTGCAATCAGAACAGGCATGTTGCCCAGTCATCCTGATTGCAGGAGTCCAACATTGAAAAATACAGGACACATACAATACAAGCTGCAATCAGAACAGGCATGTTGCCCAGTCATCCTGATTGCAGGAGTCCAACAATTAAATAAACAGAATGTACAAAGGAAAGGCAATTGCAAAATCACATAATATTACATAGTATCTTTAAAGGATTTGTTTAAAACTTTGACTATTTTGCAAAACATCATCAACACGAATCGAGTTGAAGAATTGGAGTAATTGTTTTGCATTGTTGATATTTGTTTCTGACCAGGATCAATATATACAGAGATTTTAGGATACAAACAAAACATTCAAACTGCATTCAAGACAAGCGTGATGTATGTCATTTTGATTGCAGGAGTCCAACAATTAAATAAACAGAACATATCATTTAAAAACTGCAATCAGAACAGGCATGTTGCCCAGTCATCCTGATTGCAGGAGTCCAACATTGAAAAATACAGGACACATACAATACAAGCTGCAATCAGAACAGGCATGTTGCCCAGTCATCCTGATTGCAGAAGTCCAACAATTAAATAAACAGAACATATCATATAAAAACTGCAATCAGAACAGGCATGTTGCCCTGTCATCCTGATTGCAGGAGTCCAACATTGAAAAATACAGGACACATACAATACAAGCTGCAATCAGAACAGGCATGTTGCCCAGTCATCCTGATTGCAGGAGTCCAACATTTAAATAAACAGAACATATCATATAAAAACTGCAATCAGAACAGGCATGTTGCCCAGTCATCCTGATTGCAGGAGTCCAACATTGAAAAATACAGGACACATACAATACAAGCTGCAATCAGAACAGGCATGTTGCCAAGTCATCCTGATTGCAGGCGTCCAACAATTAAATAAACAGAACATATCATATAAAAACTGCAATCAGAACAGGCATGTTGCCCAGTCATCCGGATTGCAGGAGTCCAACATTGAAAAATACAGGACACATACAATACAAGCTGCAATCGGAACAGGCATGTTGCCCAGTCATCCTGATTGCAGGAGTCCAACATTGAAACATTTCTGCAAAATCCAGGGACGAATGGCAAAATCGGGGGCCTAACAATTGTGACTTAACAGTCAGTCATATAGCTACAGGTATTATCCCTTGAGTTTTTAATTTTACCAATTCAACATCAGTTACTTAGACACATTGATCTGTACAGCTTCATGATGACTGAAGAAAGTTGGTATGATGTTTACTGAAACATCTTGAATATTTCTTGAGTAAACATGGTCAATAATGGTATTGTCTTCAGTTGTGGCCTCTGTCACAGACTGAATGAAGCCATGGGTACCAAGAAATTGTGGTATGGAAGATGATGTTCGGATGTTCTCATTAAAATCACCAAGAATGATTAAACCACATCTGTAGGTCTCATTCAGCTGCTGTATCAAATGTGCCAAACTGGTTTTGAAAATGGACATTTGGTAGGTAGGTGGTCTGTAAACTAAGACAAGAGCGATGTCATAGTCGTGTATGTACATACACAGATGTTCGATGTTACATTTTATCATATTCATTTCAACATGCAAATTGTCTTTCACAAACGCCCCTACACCACCATGACTTTGAGTTTTGAAGTTTGAAAACATCCTGCTTGAATGATCATATGAAGATGCCCGGTTCTGATGATGGAAATTGTAAGATGGTAAAGCATCTTTTGACACAGTTGGAGAGGATATCCATGTTTCTGTTATGCATATCACATCTCCTTTCATGATCCTTGCATCATTCTTCAAGCAATTGAAATGAGAGTCCAGGCCTTGGACATTATGCAGGATGAGCGTCAATTCAGAAGTTGGTTGGAAAGCGGGCCTCTGAGCATCAAAGATTGGCATGTTGGCTAACGCTTCTGTTACTTGATCATTGCAGTAAATTTTATCTTGATCAAAATTTTCCACAACCAAACCTTCTAATGATGTCACACGGCTCAAAGCAACATATGCTTGACCTGGAGTCCTTATTCCATCGAATGAAACAACAATGTTGTCAAACGTCAGACCTTGTGTTTTGTGCACAGTGCACGCCCAAGCCAGTTTTAATGGGAATTGGCGTCTAAGTCCAGCACCGTTTCTTGCGGTTTCCTCCACCATTTCTATTGGCGAACTGGTGTTGGAAACATTCGCTGGGAACTGCGTTTTCTTTCTCAGTTCTGTTCCAACTTTAGCATTGTCAAACTGTATAAAAACCTTTGAAGGTTTTTCTTCATTTTCTTTGAACTGAAAGTTGGAAACAGAACCGAAGACGCCATTTACTAGACCATCACCAGTGTCGATGTTTCTGGTGAGCATCACTCTTGCACCAATTCCGATGCTTATGGTTTTTGGCAAAGCAAATGAGCCACACATTCTTTTCCTCACTGCAACATTTGTTTTGCGCTGTTTGCAAATGTCTTCAGCTTCAATGCTGAGGATGGTTTCACATTTTGAATGCAGCATGTTTTGATTGAAAGCATCAACTTGGCAATTCTTGGGGAAAATGTGAATACAATCAACGACTTCTCCAGTCTGACGACTTTCAAGAGTTATGATATCTTCAGGCTGTAATGATGTTTTCCTGTTTCGCAGTCGAAGTCGATTCAACATTTCAGCGAACATTTGATTTCTTTGCCGCATGATTTGAGTCAGTTCAGCTTTGACAAAGATGTCATTCCAATGGTCCACACCGACGTTGTCTGCCAAAAGTGGTCTACCTTTAACAGGTGGCAGCTGGTAGAAGTCTCCAACGGCAAGTATTGACACATTGCCAAATGGCACATCATTTGGAGTCTGCTTGATCTGCTTTAATCTGCCATGAATGTAGGCGAGTAATTTATGATCGACCATTGAAATCTCATCGATGATCAAGAGCTGAACACTCTGGAACTTGTGACGAAGAGTGTTGATTTTGTCTTCACCGAGAGGAATGTATGGCAAGTAAGACTCAATACCGATTGACAAGGCACTATGGATCATTGATGGCTCTTATCAACAGAGACTTTCCTGTTCCGCCTGGACCATGAACACAGAGATGGAAAGGTTGAGGTTCGAGCCCATTTCTCTTCTCAAGAGCCCACTGTCTCACCATGTAAAAAATGGAAGCTTGCTCTGAGTTCAGAGACTGAAGCATTTTTCTAGCATCACCTTTTGACAAAGAAGATGATACAGTTACAGTTTCGTGAGTTCTGTTATCATTCCTCTGCAAATCCGGAATGTTGTCTGTATCATCTTCTTCCTCCTCAAGGTTTTGCCTTTGGTCTTCACACTCCTGTCTTTCCATCTCTGTTTCAGGACATATTTGAGACCATGCATCCTCCAATGAACCTGCAGACTGCAAAATTTCTTCTGCCATTTCCAGTTCATCGGCGTCCTTTTCAAAACGATGTTTGTTTTCATCAACAATCCTCTTAACAAATTGAGTGATGCTGCCGATTTTAACAGAAGCCGACTCATAGAACTGTTCAAAGCTCTCAAATCCAGTGGGTTTCAGCTGTGTATCAACCCTATAGGGCAGAAAAAGTTGCAAAATGCTGTGGTGATACTTTTCTGAATCCTTTGATTGTGAGAACCTTGGATAGCGTATGACTGCTGGCTTTGTGTTCGTTCTCTTTTGCATGTATCCCAACCCTTTCTGTAGCGTCAGAACAGGAGTTCGACGCCTTTCGTTGTTGACACGAGACATTTCTGCTTTCGGCACAATTCTGTACTCCGAGGAAAATTCAGCCAAGCACAGTTTGTCCATATCTGCACCAGTTGGTCTATGGGTATAACGATCAATCAAACTGGTTGCCCACATATCTTCTTCTTTGAAGTCTTCAGAAGACCTTTTCTGTTTGATTGTCTGAAGAGGCAGGCTTAACCTAGTCGTATTGATGCCAACTGGAACAAACTGTACTAGACGGGACCCCTCTTTTAAATGCAAGTTACAGACTCTGTACACTGCTTCTTGCGCACTAACCTCTCTGTGAGTAAGATAAGTGTGCCCAATAGTCTTCAAGGCTTCCTTTGCGTCAGGATTGTTTTCCTTGCGCGCCTCCTTTTCTGTCTGAGCAAGAAGGAGACCCATTTCACGCTCTGCTTTGCTGATGTAGGATATTATGTAGACAACACACGAGTATGCATCAACTACATACTGAATATCCATGTTTGCATTCCAGCATTTCAACAAAGCAGGGTTGTATTGATTGATCCATACATCTATGGGTCTCCTCTTCAGCGGAATTGTGGTCTTTTTACCCAGCGCTGCACAGGCATCTTCGAAGTCTGATTGGGCAACACCTATTTCATCAAACAAGGTTTCAGTTGAAACATGTTGCTTATCCTTATTGATTTCATCCCAGATGCGCTGCAAAATTTCTTGGGCTCTCTTTGATGACATTTTCGGTTGTATGATTTCATCAAAGAAGCGCATGTCTGGGTTACCATTGGCATCTTTAGGCAAATCTTCAATGGTTTTCGTGTCCTGAGATTCTGCATGACATACAAAAGTTTGGCATGATGGAGGTCTGGGGAAATTAAACCGGCAGGTTTTACCTCCCTTGCGACAGGTCTGTGTATGACGCTTGCTGTGAGTTTGCACCGTCTCAACTATGCTGCGAAGTTCATCATCAGCAGGGAGTTCGCATGAAACATAACTATCAACAAAGTCCACAACAGTTTCGTCAGAATCATGTGCAATTTTCGGAGCATTTTCAATCCAGAACAGGCAATGGGTGTGTGGGGAGCCTCTTTGCTGGAACTCGACCCGATAGAAATAATCAATTACCTTCCCAATAGGAGCTGCTGGTGACATTATGACATTTGCCAGGAAATTGTGAAACCTTCGATCAAACATCCTGGCAGCTGTAACTGGATTTTGCCTAAGGATGGAACACTTTGAGGCCCAATCAAGATCTTTTGCTTTGCGTGTATCTTCTGTTTCCTTAAGGATGCTATCAATGATTTCCGTCCACCTTAATTCTGCAGAGGAAAAGGAACAAAACCAGGTAGGTATCCCTAATTGCCTAATCATTGCAAACAGATCTTTTTGGACCGCTTGCCAAAAGGGTGGTGTTCCCCTTATAGGTTTCAGAAATTTATATCCTTCGTCATGTTTGAGAATTTGAGTGAGTGATTCTTTATCAGTGAGATTACTTGATACAACCTTTCTGCTGATTTGTGATGGTGTTCCTTTGCGAATAGAAATTTGCACGTTTGACTTGACCTGTTCTAATTCGGCAAGATACTGAGCATAGAATAAATAGTCAGTGTTTCGGGCAAATCGGCCATCAGCATTCATTAGTCGGGTGTTCAAATACCTGCCTAGTGTAATTCTCTCCTCTCTCTGGTCATGAAATGTTGGCGAGCCAGTTGGGAATAATGAAGGGAAACATTTTGCTTCATTGCTTTTATCGGTTGACAAAGCAGTCGGTATGTTGTTTTCACACGGTGAAATGTTGATGATATTTTCTAAATTGTTGTCCAGAATGTCCTGACCAATATCAACTGGCTGGAGGCAGGTGTCCAACAATAAGCCCGATTCATCAGTTGAAACCTCGGTGCTGTCATTTGAAGTTGAAGCAAAATCTGACTGATTTGCATTTGTTATTTCTTCATCGTTTACATCACCCATTACATTGTCCGAGTTTGAAACTGCATTATCATTATCAACCTCATGTGGATTGATCCAATCATTGTTGAAATCAATGTCTCTGTAGTAGATGTTGTTCTCTTTGAGGTATGCAAGAGCTGTTCTTACATTTTCAGTGTTAACAAACTGATATTCGTAATGTCCTTTGAATGCCAACTTTCTTTTCAGCTTCACTCTCACCAATTGATCTGAGGTTTGTTCTCGAGGCAGAACAAGTGCTGTCTGCTTAATGTTTGATGGGACTGCCACAGTTGGACCATGAACAGCATTTTGCTGACCTTTTGGCAATGACAGCAGCTTCATGAATGGAATATTCAACGAAACCAGATGTTGTTCTAATTTATTCAAACAATTCAGTTCTTTTGGAATGTCATGCAACTGAAGATTATTCACAACAGCTTCGGCAGGTGTTTTGCCAGATTTAAGTTTTCTGTGGCATGTATGACATATCCAGGATTTCCCACTTGGACCACTAATGAAAACACATGGTTGTAGACAGGAAGCTTTACATTTGTGCAGATAAGTGTCGGTAATCAAGTGATCAGCAAACTTTTGAATGTAATTATTTGCCTCACAAAATACAACTTGATTCTTAAAAAATCGCCGGTGACACACTGAGCAAACATATTCTGGGCCTTCAGAGATGAGTTGTCTAAATTGTTCTGTGACATGAACCATTTCACTTTTAGACTGTTTAGAGTTATTTCTTTTGGAGGTGTTACTTTTTTTCACCTGAGCTCGGAACTGTTCACTGCTCTTGTATTTCTCAACACTTGCTTTTTTAGTTGCTGCACGAAACTGTGCGTTTTGCCGATACTTTTCAGTGCTGGCACTTTTTACTTTCTCTCGAAATTCTGCGTTTTGGCAATACTTATCCGTGCTTGCACTTTTTACTTTCTCTCGAAACTCTGCGTTTTGGCAATACTTATCAGTGCTTGCACTTTTTACTTTCTCTCGAAACTCTGCGTTTTGGCAATACTTATCAGTGCTTGCACTTTTTACTTTCTCTCGAAACTCTGCCTTTTGGCAATACTTATCAGTGCTTGCACTTTTTACTTTCTCTCGAAACTCTGCGTTTTGGCAATACTTATCAGTGCTTGCACTTTTGACACTCTCCCGAAACTGTGTATCATTATGATACTTTTCAGTGCTTGCTTTTTTGGTAGCTCTCCTGAAAACCTCATTTTTCTTGTATTTGTCAATACTACATGCTTTTGCTTGTTCCTTGAATGTCAGATCCTGAGAATAGTGAACTTGTTTTCTCTTCAGTTGAGCCTTGTATTTGTCATCATTGTTTGTAATGATATCATCAGTTAAAATATTCTTTCTCTTTGCTCTCTTCACATTGCGTTCTCTTATTTTCTTGACATAGCTTTTACGCTGTGAAGAAAGTTTAGAAGCAATAGTTCCTTCATCTGATACAGTTTCAACAGAGCTGTTACAGAGCACTGTGTCATTGTCTGATAATTGAATTGCATCAGAGTCACTGCTAACTGAATGCTGCATCTCAGATTCGTTGTCAATATTCTCAATATGTCTATCATCTTCAACATCAATCTGTATAGACACTGGGGTAATTTCAAACATTGTGTTTGCATTAGCATTCATGGACAAAGCCAAACGAATGCAATGTTCATAGACCTCATGAACAGTGCTGTATGATATAAGCACACTTGTGCCTTCACAAGACAGTGTACCTTGCACGTTTCTAGAATGGGAGTCAAAAACATAAAACACCCCTCCTATGAGCATAATAGAAAACACAGCGTCGCAAAAATTCACAAAGCACGATCTATGAATGGTTAATGCTCTCTCCAATGCAACTTCTAGTGCAACAAATCCGCCAAACTGCTGCATGCCCTCAGCAGGCCAGATCATCCCCGACTCAGCTTGGTGCCGAACAAGTCTGAAATTGGTATCGAAAGCAGACAAATATTCTGGCAATTCATTTATTAACAAATATGCTGCAGTTATGGTGGACGATCTTTGAATGTGACTATAGATCTCATTTCCCTGAATAAGTATATTGTCAAGATCATCCCTTGTCCAGTCATGAATGTATTTAACTTGTGCATAGTATAAAAACATCAAGGCGCAGCAAGTACATTGACGGCCAGAGTTTGGCATAAAGCGTTCATCCCCCTGATGGAAGTGGCCATTTAGCTTAAGTTGTTGAAAGATAATGTTACTATCTTCTGTTTCAGCATCAAGCCAATCCATGGCTATGGAGCTACATGTGGCGCTTTCAATTGAACCAGCACATATACTCTCAGTATCTGATACCAGATCTGTCGTGATGTTTACTACCGTCACAGACTTGGCAGCTTTAACAGCTCGTGACCTCTTCCAATATTTCTTACGAGGCATTGTAAATGATTTATAAATTGAATAAAAAACCTGTCTACATGGAAAAAATGTAAACTATTTAAAAAAATATTGCGTGCACTACACACTACTAAAACAGTTTAAAAACTAAACTAACCCATGATGCTACTTTTAAAGACTTCAGTTATTGCTAAACCGAAATATTTTATTTGAGAACATATTTCAGTCACAACCAGGATCAATATCCCCCACCTCACTGTTTGAGGCGGGGGATGATTACTTACAAATGTTAAGCTTCACATCTTGGAAATTGATGCAGAAGTGATCTTATTAATAACTTGATGAAGGCAGTTGTGCAAGATACAACGCCAAGAACACAAGTGACTGAGGGAATGAGCGACTGATGGAGATAGCTTTGTCTAACTCAAGCCCTTCTAAAACGCTGCAAATGCGAGTTTTTATGAACACAAAATCATATTGCTTCGGCCTGTTCTCTTCCTACATTTCTAAATCAACAAATTTCCCTTGTAGACTGTTTAAAAATGAAAGTTAGATCACTCCGATGGCAAAACAAGACACAGCGTGCATGCACAGGTTATTTACACGTGTAAGCAACGGCAAATGAGCTCAGCAAAATGTCCGACAGTTGGCCAGTGTAATCCGCGAAGGAGGGTGCGTTTGAGCGAATGGTTTCTATATATATCGGGAACATAACCTTTCACCAAGTGTGTTCACAATCCAAAATTCAGCTGTTTCGGCCCTTTTCAAGCCTATACATATCTAAAGAGAGAAATTTTCCTTTGATGATATTGTTTAGAAATACTAGTTAAACCCCACAGATATCAAATTCAAGACAGAGCTAACATACACATATTTACTCGTCAAAACCATGATTACAAACACAATCTTAGCTCACGCTTTTGTTGTGACAGCCAATAGTTGGCCAGTGTTATCCGCGAAGGAGGCTGCGTTTGAGCGAATGGTTTCTATATATATCGGGAACATAACCTTTCACCAAGTGTGTTCAAAAATCCAAAATTCAGCTGTTTCGGCCCTTTTCACTACCTACTATCTAAAGGGAGAAATTTTCCTTTGATGATATTGTTTAGAAATATAAGTTAAATCACACAGATATCAAATTCAAGACAGAGCTATCATACACATATTTACTCGTAAAAACGATGATTACAAACACAATCTTAGTTCACGCTTTTATTGTGACAGCCAATGAAAGCGGGCGATTGCATGTGGGAGTTACTTCGTTTGAGACGGTATGGTCGTCCTTTTATTATTATTATTATTCTGATGTGAGTACATTGTTATAAAAATCTGATAGATAATGCAAATTGTATATCATTGTAAAGGACGAAGACCCAGTTTCAATGCAATGTGCCATTTGTACATTTGAAGGAAAAAGTAAAGAAACGGTATACGATGCGACAACTGTCGCAAATATCAAACTTTATCTCGAAATGACTGAGGGTACTTGTCTTCAGCCTTGATACAACCCAAACCAATAAAGATATCTTCATAATTTTTTCACCAGTGTGTAGATGAGAGAATTGTCTTTATTTGCATGTATTATTTGTTAATGAGAAATTAAAAGTAAAAGTAAAGTAACGGTGAGCGATGCGACATATGTCGGAAATAAAAAAAACTTTCCATCAAAATTACTGACGGCCCAAACGGTAGCATCGATTGCTCCCGAACCATTGAAGATAATCAAAGGTTGTTTATACCATCGTGTAGAGGAGAGAATTGTCTTTATGTACACGTATAATTTGTGTATGTTAAAATTATTGTTTTTATTTGTTGCGATGAAACTACATTTTAAATTTGACCTAAATCGGTAAAGAATTGGATAATTGAGCGTAATTTTCTATCTGTTATATAGAACAGCTATACAAGCAATTTATGAACTTCATACATTAACCGTCAAGATTTCAATAATAAGTTACCACACAAAATATTTTTGTTTTTAACAAGCGCATCAATTAATTGATAGTTTGTTTAGACAACTTGAATAGGAAAGGAGTAGCTACTTTAATGAAAACACTGAAAAATGAACCACCCTATCCATGCGAGAAGGTATGTCATTTGCTGAACGGAAGGCTGTATGCTGCTAAGGAGTCACGAAAGCGATATGAACCACTCTTTCCATGCGAGAAGGTTTGTCATTAGCTGGAATAGAGAGAATGATCACCAAGACATGACATGTTCAAAATGCAAAGTTTGACCCTTACTTGTGACCGGAAGTGACAGTTCGCGAGCGATTTTATTCTTTTATCTTAAAGACCTTGCTAATGTGTATATCATATATAAAAACATAAAATTCCATGGTTGGGTTTTTGAGCTATGAGGAGAAGATTTTCAAAGGTGGTAGGGGTCCGAAATGGTAAAAAATGCATAAAAAGCAAGATGGCGGCCAAGTCACGTGACCTAGAAATTTTTCTTGATTGACTTTTTTCTTCATCAGGTCAAGGCGCATCTTCATGTGAAATTTCAAGTCTGTAAGTGCAATCTGCATGTCTCTGGAAGTCCATTTCCGCTCAAAATGTGCAAGGTCGTACAGTAAATTCAAGATGGCGCCTAAACCACGTGAGCTACGAAGTCGTCATGATTGCCTTTTTCCTTCCTCAGGTCAATGCGCATCTTCATGTGCAATTTCAAGTATCTGAGTGCATTTTGAAAATTTTGCCCATGTTAAAATTTGTCGGAATCCGAAAATTCAAATTTTTAAGCCCTGTAAAAACCGGAAATGACTGTTCGCGATCGATTTTATTCTTGATTCTTGTAGACCTAATGCATGTCTAGCTCTCATGCAAAAATCATGAAATTCTATGGCCAGGTTATTGAGCTATGAGCCCTTGAAAATTGCGATTTTTTCGTTTTTGGTCAACTTTGAAAGGTCACAGTTTGAAAAGTATTAAAACTAGGACTTTGAAAATTGTCTAAATTTGAAGAACTATGCTTCAGCTACATATTGTGCAAAGTTCAGTTCTCTGGTGCAAGTTTCTTCAGAGAAGAAGAGTTTCAAAGGTGGTAGGGGTCAGAAATGGTCAAAAATGTACTAAAAGCAAGATGGCGGCCAAGTCACGTGACCTAATGATTCTTCACGATTGACTTTTTTCTTCAGCACGTCAATGCGCATCTTCAGTGAAAATTTCAAGTCTCTAAGTGCATTTTGAATTTTTTTCCCATGTTAAATTTCCAATTTTGTAATGGCAGTAAACCGGAAACGGAAGTAGATATCCGGAAACGGATTTCGATTGTATAGGGTTCAGCACAGAGGCTATCAGTTCTGAACGTTTCATGTAATTTGCTTCAGTAGTTTTTGAGCAATCGCGAAGACAAAATCGTGGAAAATAATAATAATAATAATAATAATAATAATCAGGATAATAACAATAGGTCTTTGACTTTCGTATATTATAGGGTTCAGCACAGAGGCTATCAGTTCTGAACGTTTCATGTAATTTGCTTCAGTAGTTTTTGAGCAATCGCGAAGACAAAATCGTGGAAAATAATAATAATAATAATAATAATAATAATCAGGATAATAACAATAGGTCTTTGACTTTCGTCTGAAGACCTAATAATAATAATTGACAGTAACATAACAGGCACAATCATGTAAGAGGTCACATGATGAATCAATACATGTATATCAGACAAGTGTCCAAATTTGTTTTTCAAAATCTGACCTCCTCATTTGTAGAAGGGGGAGTCAATGTACAGATATTATTCTCAATCACGTTATTTAAAGTGACCAATGACATTCCTATAAATTTCATAGAGGTATAATAAAGCCAACTTAAAAACTTATAAGTGCTATTACACACGTTCGATGAAACATCAGAGTAAACAGTACAGTAAACAATTTGAATGTCATAATGTCAAAGATTATACAATGAGAATTGGCCAGGATATTACGTTTGCTGAACACTTATGAAGACCATGACAAAGCACGCCTCTAACATAAAAGAGTGTTTTAGGGCACATTACCATGTTTACAAATGCAACTTCCAGCTTATCTCTAATTCACACCAGATAGACCACTGCATAGCAAATGCTTTTTAAAATCCCATAACTGCATAAAGATATATTTGCAAAAATGTTTTTCGACAAATGCGGTGCCGATTTATTGACGGTTTGATATGTTTGGATGATGTTTAATATGTTTAATCGACTACCGATTTATTGAAGGTTTGATATGTTTGGATGATGTTTAAATCGGTTTAAACCACGGCTTAACATTGGGCTGTAATGTCAGATTGTGTTCTTTTACAAAACGAGGGCATACAAGGGGGAATCACGGGCCCTTCTAATACGTCACGAGGCCGTCACGCTTCAGTGCGTTTTATTCTGTTTGCCGGTCTACTAAGGTGGTGTATTTATAAAGTCGTTAGTAGGCTGTTACTAGGTCGATTTCAGAAATTTTAATACACGTCAATGTCAAATAGATATCCCGTTTCCATGAATCCCGAAAGTTGTTATATATTATTCCATTCCATCTTTAATCTCAATCGGGCTTACCCGTACGGCCTATCTTGTTAATTGATTAAATATAATATAAAATGAATATCAAACTCATGTTAAAAAAAAACAAAGAAAATACATGTGTTTCTAAATGGTACTCTTCGTCATTATATTGAAAACAAAGACTCTATCATGTTATACTTCATTTTAATAATTAAATTTTCAGGATATAGGAGAATTATAAATAAAATGTTCAGGGTTATAAAAGACACATGAATCTTCAGTCAAGCGAAAATGTTGCAATTGATTATAAATGCTCCAAGAGAGCATTAAGACAATATATATTTGATCACAGTTGAAGGCCGTTGACTAACATTACATCAATAGTATGTTGATTACGTCTGATTGTGAGAGATAAAATTGTTGATAGTTCAGGCCTTTTTAGTACTAACATTTTGACATTTGTGTTAGAATTCTGTTATTGATGACCTAGGGTAAGTAAAGTGTCATTTGGGTTAAAAACTTGTATAAAAGATAAGAATAATGTGTTGTGAAACTTTGCTCGTGAGTACGTCGTAATGTCTAGTGTGCGTGTAAGAACATGTTACCATGCCATTATGCTTTTAATCAATACCAATGCCTGCAGCCTATGTTCAAGTACCATTGTTTATGATTAGTTATAGCTCATTTCTTTCAGGTAACCACTTTTTGCCCTTGGTATTGTTCATCTGTACATAATAATAATAATTAATAATAAGGGTATGTATATAGCGCACATATCCACACCGAATGCATGCTCAAGGCGCTCCCTGAATTATTACCCTGGTCTAACCCAAGCTGCCGATTAAGCGCTTGATGGGTCCCCTCCAACACTACTTGCACCAGGTACCCATTTCCTGCTGGGTGAACAGAGGCACATTTTGAATATAGTCTCTTGCCTAAGGCGACATCACGAGTTATTCAACTCGTGTCTCAGTGTGGGGCAGGGAATTACCCTTCAAACTCTCAGTTCATTCAGCAATGAATCCGGTAACCCAGCCATCCGGCGAGCCACGCCAGATGTTGCTGAACAACACTGATAGCGGTCAACTGAGCTTCGCACAGGACCACGTGCCACCACTATCATATCACATCTATCACCACATAATCATGGAAAAGGGTTTTTGGCTCCGTTGTGTTATTAACATATCATAATCTTAAACTCATGTTATTTTTCATATCTTGTATTTGTAAATAAAACACCCACGGTTTTTGCATTTAAGTTTATTCATTTGAACAAGCTTTCGACGTTAATTCGTGCTTGTGCTTTATTCAATATCAGGTGCATTGTCTACATTATCAAATATTTGAACGATCAAAGATAATCTACTATCACTAAAATTAAGAAACAGACTCTTGAAATATGAAGATAGTAAAGATAATTTGTTGCTGTATTGAAGATTTAAGGTGTAACTACTGTTGAACCTTACTCCATGTTTCAAACACAGCAATAATTTTAAGCACTATGTAGATTAGAAAATAATGAGTGAGGTTAGTTTGACATACCTGGTTATTCAAGAGAGTTAGTAGAGCTGCCTAAAGTTTGATACAATGCTTATAGTTTCTTATGTCAAAATCGTCATTTTGTTAAAGAAGCAGTATATTCTAAAATTGTCAGTTAAAGCTAAATGTATTATTTTGACAGTGTCAAAAATCTCATTACACACACCAATCATCAATAGTCAGAGGACAAAGTATGAAGATTCACATAAAATCCATTGGCGGCCTTTTTGTGTAAACACCTTTTATTCATTTTCTATAAGAAAAAGGAATCGCATGGCTAAACGTTACGTTATATTGAATTGTTACTGCTCCATTTAGTTTAAATACATTTTTTTTTCAATTTGATCCCTTAATTTTCATTTTCCTGACATCACCTTACATTCCCCCTAAAAACGTGCTACTGTCCCTTTAAAAGTTAAATTGGCACAATTACCTATTTAACTATTTAAACGTTTCAGTTTCAAGAATTTGGGATTGTCTATAACACCTCTTCATTACAGCAGCAATCAACGGTACCAATGAAGATATAAAAATGCAACAACAGGTTGCAACAATACCTATTACACCCATTATCTGTCAAATTACTTTTGTAATAGTTTCAATATATTGAGGGTTCATATCCCAAATTTAAAAATACAAGGTACATGTAAGTGGAGGCTGGGAACAATTCTGGCTTAACCTTGAAGAGGCGTTGGGCAAAATCAAAAGTTTTAGTTTTTCATATTTCTGCTGTTAGATATTAACAAACAACGTTTTCAGTTAAATTTGTTAACGATATGGTATATTTAGTACTTAGTACATTTCATAAGTTTTGACAGAAGGCTGTTGCATAAGTTGAACTGAAGTGAAGACCTAACTAAACATAATTGCACAGATTCATTTGCGTCATTCTTTTTTATCTGAACCTGTTTTCAAGAATTGAGCCTAGTCTATAACTGGTTTTCATTTTCTTCATTTCAATCAACAAAACCAGTGCAGATATAAAGATGCAACAACAGGTTGCAACCAGTCCCGATTTCAGATGGTTTACTGTAAATTTCGGTTGATAAACTGTTTTGGGACATTTTTTCTCTTTAGGCCATCGATCCTTTTCCATCTTGCCAATAAGTCCCATGGCCTTCAGAGTTAGGAATCTGAAAAATACAATATATCGAACCAAGAAAGTTGGGTTTTATTATCATAGTGATGTAACCCAACATGTACCCTTTATATTAATCACAATCACAAGAGTTCAATACACTTCATCGCATTTATTTTTTTGAGTAGCTTATGAAATGTTTTTTGTTTATTTAAGCTTTAAAACAATTCGACATTACTCATGGCCAGTCCAATTTTGCTAACCTCATTATATTGTGGAAAAATAAGAATGAACATTTTTGAAACTTGTCTAATAAATATTTATAACAAGACTTTCTCGAAAAAAGAATTTCTCGCCTATTTAAACAGTTTCTGAGTACACTTGTCCCATATCACAAACAAAAGTCACGAGTCCAAAAAATATACGGAACAAGGGCAATAACTCCGCAAAATTAGCTTCGTGCTTCTGATTTTCGAACTCAATCAAGCTATTGATTTACTGAAGGCATACAAATTTGGACGGAATGGACGGAGCCAAAACCTATATATACTACCCTCCCATTTCATGGCGGGGGATATTTAACGGTGGATAATTTGTCACATTACGATTATGACTAATGATTCACAGGAACATTTCACACTTTATTTAGGCGTTCATTTTTAATGAATTGGATGATATCTTTATGATCATACATAAAAGTGATATGCTTCAAGGTAAATTTAAAAATAAAATTGAAAACTTACTGAATATCGAATAACTTCAACAGTGGGGAGTGTTTAGGGAACAGCAAACCATAAGTTCTTGTAAAAACACTCTGTGTGTGTGACAAGTCACAACTCTTGGCAAGCAAAGAGCGAAGCATTCCTTGGGATACACATCCAACAGACTTGTCTTTCATTAATGTCTCCATATGGTTATTTATACGCTCCTCAAACGATCCATTTTCAGAAGTTATAGTGACTGTTCTTTTGTAAATTGATCTTAACAAAGGGTCCTTTGTCTCCTGAAAAAAAATGCGGAATGATAAAAATGTGTTAAACAAAGTAAATGCACTTTTAAGCAATTTCAAGATTGATGAAATAGATATAAAATATTATCACTTAGTTTTGAATTTCGCATAATTTTTCAACACATCTGTTTTGATTATTCTCATTTGCCATTTCTTTTTTTCTGTTTTTTATTTCACCGGAGAATGTTTGCCGTTGTGAATCACCTGATTGGATTCAATTTCAATTCAATCAATAATTAATTAGATGTGCTAATATATTTAAATAATAGTACCTTAAGTAGCAGTTCAACATACGTCCCCTCGTCAAGTATGACCTGATAATCTGTCTGTTCAGCCAACCCCGCCAGGTTGGAGAATGGTACCACCTCCTTCTCCACAGCAGACAGTGCCACCAGATTGCTTACATACACAGCAGCAAACATCAGGCAGAACAGGGACCAGGTGAATATTATTATCCTAGACGAGGTGGCCCTTGGAATTACTTGTAAATCTGTAATTTAATTATATTGCATTGGAGATATGGATATGCACACTATATAAATATTCATATAATTAAAAAAAAGATATGCCATGTCACTGTGTCAACATACATTGGTATACGGTATATTTGGAATATAGAACTTTACAGGATGTCGCATATATTTTTTTGGTAATCTTTTAATTATATAATTCTACATTGGGCATCAATCATGAACAATGTCCATTTTGAAGGTCATTGCGATGGCATCTTATTTACAATGTCATAATTACCAAAGGATCGTGTCAATGCCCAGTCATCTTTTCTAACACTTTACTGATTAAAAAATGAACACTTCTACTTAAATATATACAAACCTAATAGGACTTTCGCACATGTTATAAAATAAGTTGAAGTTTACTTTTTGAAAACCGTTTGAACAAGTATTAATCCTTGCCTTAAAAACTCATGTAAGGAGAGTTTGTTCGCAATCCAATTCTTTGTGAATAAAATATGTGTAAACCAACCTTGTCGAAACGGAACCCGAAATATGATGTCAAAATATAGTTGATGGTCTCTGCTATCTCCTTCAAGACTAGTAGTCCCTTTTTGTATGTGATCCAAGCAGAACAACCCAGTAACAAGCAATAGAAGCGAGCTGGCACCAACCAAATACACAGGCCAGGAATATGTGGAGATCAAGAAAAACCACAAGTGATTAACTTCCGGATTTTTCTTGTAGACCAGAATGTATTCCATTGGACCCAAGGGCGGGGAAAAGTCGACTAATCTCATTCTTGACTCGGTGATACTGTAGGGAACTGGACAAAGATGGGCCTTCTGTAAATTCAACCATACAACAATATGTACAGATTATTGTATAGTAACTCTCCATTCCTAAAAAATAATGGAGCCGAGGGAATGGAGAGTTACGAGAATATTAACCGACTTAAATTACACTCAACTTATTGCATTTTCAAAAATAAAATCGTTACTCAATGAACTGTTATATATAGTAAGTATACATAAATTTCCAGATTTTTTTACCATCTAATAACATGACAGTAATGAGAAACGATTACAATTGTTATGATTAACAAGAAAAGCAGACAAACCAAAAATACCTTATTGTATAACAGTCCAAGCATCCCAGTCACTGTTCCATTATCGAGCCTTTGTCCCCACAGCTTGTCTTCAGGTTCGACAATGGTATAGCTTAAAATAGTTTCAATTCTTATAATATGGCTAATTTATTTACATTTATCATTTTTGCACGGCATTGTAATTACATTTATATTCAACAGAAACATGATAGGGTTGTTGATGATCCAAAGTTAGATTTTTATGCCCCCGAATCGGAGATTCCGGGGGTATATTGTTTTTCACCTGTCCGTCTTTCCGTCTGTCCGTTTGTCCACAAAAACTTTAAACTTGGTCATAACTTTTGATTGGTCGGAGCTAGGTCTTTGATACTTGACATATGCATCCGGGGGCATTCGTGTTTCACAAACACATCTTGTTCTGACATGTGAAACTAAATCTCAGCCCTGGACTTTAAAGATACATTATCAGAGTTCAATATTTTAAAAAGTAAGTTTACTGTTTTCTTTGTATTTTTTGCAAAATTTTGCTACCAACCTAAGGAAAAATTGGACCAAAATTCATAAAATAGTAGATAATTTACCAAAATTACCGAAATGGCAGCCGACATAAAAGCGAATCACCAAACTGTTTGTCAAATTTAATGTTCAGGTCCTAAGTCAGGTCCTAGTTTATTCAATCAATTCAATTAACACAATCTATGAATGAATAAGTCTTCTGATAATCAGTTTAATGGGGGCATTTACCTGATGTTTTTTTTTGGGTTTTTTTATTACAGAGAAGTTACCACGATTTTAACAGTGAATACAATCCCATGTGGTGCGGAATCGCATTACATATTTTTGACAATAAGTAACAAATATTGTGGCGTCTTAAATTTGTGTCAGTATATTAAATCTAATTAAAGTTTAATTTTCAAAAAAAAAAGAGAGAGAAAAAACAGGGAAAATAAGTGAAATTACCTGAAGTTGTACTTCCTCTTCAAATTGTCGAAAAGGTTCATGGCAACACCAGTGTATGTGACTTTCCCGTTAACAAACTTCCGAATCGCAAACACCGTCCACTTGAGAGAGAAAAATATCGTCATAATTGGTCTGATCATTCAAACATAACTTATGAAAAATAAGCAATGCTATTTTGCTACATGATTACAACTATTTTCCGTATGTTTAAGGTTATATTAAGCTTACAAAGGATATCGAAAAGAGGATTTATCTTTCTTATCTTTACGTGGTTAAGTTAATCATCAACATATAATGTTAAGTATGAAAACCTCCATGGCAGTAACGACAAGCTCCCTGGCGTTCAGCCCTCTGATGATGTTGGGAAAGACCATTGTGTACGACAAACAATCTGTGAACTCCCCTAAAGGAATGTTTGACCATTCTCTTCTTCCTGGCATCCACAGCAAGGTGTTCAGTCCTATCTGATAAAAATATGACAAATTATGAAAATCATTATTAACAATAATGATTAACTCAATTATCCAATTAAATTAATGTTTTTTCCAATGTAATCTTTATAAAACAGCATTGCTATCTAAAGTTTATTTAAGTTGAAATAAGGGAAAATCTACACCTGGAAGAAAGTTTAAAAATATCTGACAAATCTTATTCATATTAAGTGTTTTGCAGTTGTTGTAATTGTAATGTAAAACAGCCAAAATGAAAGTTGAAATTGTTCCGTTTGAACATAAATGATCAGTTAGAAGTGTGATTACTATTGAAATCTGCTGTCTTAGACTGATTACTGGATTCACAGCCGTAAAAATAATTAGGTATTTGATATAAAGAGCACAAATGGTTGCCACACAACTGTAAGTTCTAATGCCTTAAAAGGGGCAGTAATACGTTTTCAGGGGAAATATAAGTTGATGTCAAGAAAATGAAAAGTAATGGTTCCGATTGAAAGACAATGTATTTATACTAAATGGAGCAGTAATAATACAAATATATAATGTAAACTTCAGCCATGCGATTCTTTTTTCTTACACAAAATGAATTAAAGGTGTTCACACAAAATCTTCAAACTTTGTTCTCTGACTATGGAATTGGCTTGTGTAATGCGATTTCTGACACTATCAAAATTATACATCTAACATTAACGTTCAATAATAAGTGAAAATTTTAAAATATAAAATTATCAAAAAACGTGCTACTGCCCCTTTAATATATTGCTATTATCTTACAATTCCATTCATTTGAATATTCAATTGCTGATGCTTCTTTATCTGTATCCATGCCACGTTGTCAAAACTGGTGTTTAAAGGCCGAAGATCGTCATGGGAGATGATCAGCCAAGTTGAAAAATGTCTCAATAGAGACCCTTGTCCATAATCCTCGTCAAGACTTTCCAGCTGAGAAAATAGAACAAATCTTTTATATAATGTGATCGGAATAAAATGTAGCTGTAGTCGTTGTGTGCTCCACGGAAACATCATTTAGTTTAAATGATAATGAAATTCTTAATAAACCTACTGGTACTTAATTTTATTTTTGAAAAATCATTAATATAATGAACAAAAATACTCAAGGACTATGAACACGTACAATGAGATCCTAACATTGTAAATAAAATCTAACAATCAAACGTCATTGAGAAACACGCTTAAGTTATAGTTAATAGGTTTTGTAATTGAGGAAGCTCAAATGGTGATAATATAATCGTTAATAGTAAGATACACAAGAGTTTGCGTCAATACAAAAGTTCAATCATTTGATAAATCAATTTCAAATAAATATGTTTACTTTCAGGTACCAAATGCATGTACATGTACCTCCATAAAAAGACGCTCAACACAGGTGAGTTCACAGACTACCAGGAACTGTAGCTGGTCACGCATCTGCTCCAAACTGGCGTGTTCCATGAGGTTCTCCATCACAGGGACGAGAGCTGTGTGTACTTGGTGGTAGGTGAACATCATTTGTGGATGTGTCCGTAGTAAAAAGCTAACCTCTGAGGCCATTTCAACTGAGAAATACAATTCAAACTCAAAATATAGTCGCAAGCGACGACAAACGGATTCAGCGCTGTATGGTGTTAAATGTAATGCACAAAGGTAATGATTTCAGTCAAAAGCTTATGGGTGATAATCTTTTGTTGCTGATTAACGCAATTTGCAAACAAACAGTTATCAAATGCATTTAAAACGCATGCAGGGTTGACAATATTCAGAGGTCCATAACTCAATGTAAATGTAGTAACTGAATTTATTATTAATTTTTAAAAGATTTTGTATTCTTTTGGCTTTCTAATGATATACGGAACAATGATTTGTCGTCTATCACTGATGACTAACAACTTTTTTAACATACCTGTATCCTATGCATTCAAAACGAAAGCAGAATTGACAATATTCAAAGGGCCGTAACTCAATGTAAAACAAATAAAGAAATTTACTGTCAAATTTTAAAAAAATCTATAGACTTTTGGCTTTCATATGATGTATAGAACAAAGCGTTATCGTATGCCGTTAATTCGCTACGATATTTCAAACATACCCACCAAAACACAACATGTCCAAAATGCAAAGTTTGACCTCTGACCCTGACCGGAAATGACTGTTCGCGAGCGATTTTATTCTTTTATCTTAAAGGGCTTGCCAATGTCTAACTCTCATGCAAAAATCATAAAATTCTATGGTCTGGTTTTTGAGTTATCTGCCCTTGAAGTTTGCGGTTTTTAGATTTTGGTCAACTTTGAAAAATCACAGCAAGAAAAGTATTGCAGTTAGGACACTGTAGAAGTCAAATTAAGCTTTCAGATGCTTCAGCTACATTGAGTATGAATTTCAGATCTCTAGTGCAAGTATCTTCAGAGAAGAAGTTTCTCAAAGGTTGGTGGGGTCAGCAATGGTAAAAAATGCACTAAATCCAAGATGGCGGCCAAACCACGTGACCTACGAATTTTTCATGATTTCGTTTTTTGCAGCATTTTTGATTGCGCACATTTAAAAAAAAAAATGAGGTCTCTAAGTGCATTTTGAAAAAAAAGTCAATGTTAAATTTTCGATTTTGGAATCGAACTGGACCTTTAATGTATGGGCCGAATTGTCCCAAAAGCTTATTGTGGCCATTCCTCAACAAGGTCTACCAGCCTGTGAAATTTGGCTTCGATAGCATCAGCCGTTTGGTCTGAATCCTGTTCACAAAAATCGTGGAATAATAATAAAAAAAAAATTTAAAAAAAGAAACACGCCAATAACAATAAGGATTCAGCCTTATGGCTGAATCCTTAATTATGAAACATCAATTCAATATTTAGGTTTGCTTGCATATACATTATATGTTGACCACGTTTATTGAATATGACATACTTTGGTAAATCAAAAGTTTTTACGAATTGAACCTGTTTTCATAAAGAGGAAATGTCTTTCAATATTTATAGAAAATTGAAAACTGATTTTTCTTTACATTTTTGGATTAAGTTCTGATGTCTTGTGGAATTTTTTGTTTGTACCCTGTAGAATTCAATAAAATCTTTACCATTTGTTTCATCATTGATGAGAGTCAGGACCCCATGTTTCGGGTATATTGAGACGACACTTGACAGTGTATTGGAAGAGTTCGCTGCCTCTTGTCCATCTACAAGATATAAAAACATCTATAATTTGGTAGACTTTTCCATTTCCATTTTCCATTGTTATGATCTCACTTTTGATATTCATGAAATGAAAATTCTTTTAGAAAAGAACATGGTGCTACCACTTCAGTATTTACTTTAAATGAAAGTCTATCATATTTTATCAGTAGAGATTCACCTGTTTACACGGCCTTTATGGATAATGAAAAGGCATTTGACCGTATATGGCATAATGGACTATTTTTAAAACTATACCAAATGGGCATTAAGGGTAAAATATGGCAGCTCCTACATAAAAGTTATACATCAAGCTCTGCATTTGTGCAATATTGTGGCTTAAAATCAAATGAATATGCTATTAAGCAAGGTGTCGGACAAGGTAGAGTTTTATCTTCTTGGTTTTTCCTCGTTTTTATTAATGATTTAATATGTGAACTTAAAAACACAAACAATGGTATTCATGTTTATGGTATTGATATTCCATGCATTCTACTTGCTGATGACACTACACTTGCCTCTACCTCCCCTAAAGGTCTCCAATCATCTCTTGATACTGTTCATAGATATGCTTGTAAGTGGCGGTTAACATATAACGGCTCAAAAAGCACATGTATCATTTTCTGCAAATCCAAGAAACGCCTTGGTAATTACTCTTTCAAATTTGGTGGGTCAGACATACCAATAAGTGATAGTGTTAAATATGGAGGTATTCTTCTTTCATCAGATTTATCCTCAAAATCTAGAGTGCAGTTGTATTGCCAGAAAGCAAGACAATCTGTTAACTCCCTCAATAGTCTTGGCTTAAATAGTAAAGATTTACATCCTACTTCATCTGTTAAAATATGGAAGAGGATGATACTCCCCACGAGCTTCTATGGCTGTGAACTCTTACCAATTCTACGAGGTAAAGATTTTGATATCGTAGAAAGCACACAAAGATACTTTGCCAAATGCATTCAAGGCTTCAGCAAACGTATTTCCTCTGCTTCTGTCCAAAGTAATCTTGGCTTGTGGACTATGGATGGGTATATAGATAAATGTAGACTTTTATTTCTTGGTAAGCTATGCAACTGTAAGTGTAACTCTATTTTTAAGGATTTATTTTGTATTCAATTAGCCACGTTTCAAAATAGAACAGCAGTATTACACTGTATATGTGATTCACTCATCGAAACTAGTATAAAATACAATCTTTTTAAATATCTAATTGATTATCTTGAAGTTGGAAGATTCCCTTGTAAATCGCTGTGGCTCAAGTTAGTTATCAATTCTGTAATTGAAAGTGAAACCATAAGATGGTCTACTCAGGTCTGTGTAAGGCAAGATATGTCCAGATACCATAAAACTCATAATGCCTTTGGTGTACATAGATTGTATTATTTTATGCATGTGTATCCACAATTTAAAGATATTTTACAGTTTTGTGTACAAATCAACTCCAGGGCAAAATTTTCAAAATATTGTGAACTCTGTGAGAGACATTGTAATGATTACGACTGCCATACAATTCTTCATTGTGAACACTACCTGTACAACAGAAATAGTTTCTTTTCAAAACTAATAGATCTTTTTGATGTCAATATATATGTTGAAATAGAATTATTATCAGAAGATGAAATGCTAGCTCTCTTTTCTGGAGGTCAAATAACCATAACTGACGATATGAATGAAATGTCATGGAGATGTATGATTGTTCTCTTTTGTAATTATTTGTACTCCATGCACACGTCATTGAACTGTACATTTTAGGTCTTCTTCCTATTCCGCCTTTCTATGATATCTTGTTATTTGTAAAATTGTTTTTGTAAATATTGTATGTATTAATGTGTAGTGATCTTCGGACACACATCTGGAGGAAATAAAGACATTCATTCATTCATTCATTCATTCATTCATTCATTAAAACTTTATGTTACCTTGGCTTAACACAAGAAGAAACGTCTAAGTGATTTTGAGAGTTTTTGGCTGGTGTAGGACAAATAAAACAAATATGTTATACCCTTCCAAAACGTCTTTACTTCAAAACGTATGATTGTTCGCAGCTTCTGTGCACAAAAGCGAGTATTTTAAACCACAGAGGTTTTTTTAGAAGCATTTGACACGATTTTTTGTTAAACATCTTGAGCAAATTTCACATAATCATAGGAGCTAGATCATGTCGTCCCGACAACCATCCAATTGCCCACATTGTTTCAAATTTATATTTCAATTTGAAATTGAATAGATGGGTTTTTTTGCAATGACAAAATTGTTGTGTCGAGAAGAGAAATAGAAACATCATCGTCGAAACCAAAGATTTATGATTTGCAGTAGTCTCGCATTAGTATGTTCATGTTTTGAGCATGCAAATCAACTGTTTCTCTCAATGCTTACGTCAACCTTTTCCATTCTGGATGAAATCAATGTTATGTCAAGTCAGATCATAGTAGATGTTTTGATGGATGCATATATATAGAGAGGATATCTGTCTTTTCTTGACTAATACCATGTTTATCTCATCGAGTGAGGTAGAAAGGTTATATTTTCACGAATGGCGCAGCCACGAGTGAAAATATTTAACTTTTCTACCTCACGAGATGAGATAAACATGGTATTTGTCAAGAATTGACAGATATTCTATTTATTATATGAGGAAATCCTTCTAATTACGTCAAAAAAGGCCAATTTCATGTTGAGCGGCCGCTTGGAAGAGCCCGTCACCGCGGTAACAGTGTGACGTCATAGGAGAACTCGACGTCAGACCATTGTTACATGACGTCAAACTCTTGAACTTGACGTCACTAGAGTGATAAAGGTTATCGCCACTGTAGCCAGATAGACTAAGACGGTTTATTTCACTGATAGAACAGAGAATCTCACCTTCAATCATATAATAAATATTGATATCAACTTCTTTAGTAACATATGATTGGAAGGACTCCTAAAACCAAGACAATATCATTTTAAAGACCGAGTTTGCAGTTTGGCTAGCAGTGAATAAATCGGGGCTGAGAGTTGCGATTCATGAGATCGTACTCGTAGAACTGTAGATTGGTGAAGCTGAACAGGAGCTTTAACACAACACAACACAACACAACTCACTCGTGTTAGAATTGCCAAAACGAAATTTATTTATCACCTTAATTTATAACTTATAACGGTATGGACATGATAAATGCATGAAGTATAAAATGACCATTATCTGATGAATACCTAAGAATGTCAGACAAGGAAGAGCCACAAGCACATTATGAAGTAAACTTAAATTCAGTCTATGAAATATTTTAAATGATTACTGTACCTTCATTTCTATTTTTTTTCTTTAAACATTTCATTTCAAAATCTAGTGCTGCAGAATTTAGACCTGGACTTTATAAAGGTATTATGTATTATGAACAGCAATGAAACTATGAAGGCCTCTACAGGTTTGAGAGTGCAATGGGGGTAGAGGTCTGCAGTCAGAAAATCTAAATATTTATTTTACATTTAAAATTTTTGATATGCATGAGCTGATAAAAAACAACACTTACCTGGGCTTCTTAATTCAGAAATTCCCTTTGTGATGACAACTGAGGAGATAATCAGAAAAACTACAACGACCATGTTGGCAGCAGGGCTATTGGCACATGAGGTCGAAATCGAAGTTTATAACAAGATGCTTCTCCATTGAGAAGTTTGAACAATGCGGAATGTTTACCAATCGTAATCATAAGCATGTAGTGTTACATTGTCGAAAATCGAAGTTTTCTGTTATTATATTCTGAATTGATCAATACCTGTCCTTGATAAAATATTTGATGGCATATTGCGGTGAGGGATTATCATCAAAACTGTGTTTGTACGTTTTAAAATCGATCATTTATAATTAATTATCTACGAAATATTGGAGTACAGTAATTGGACTCTTGGAGAAAATCATTTTCAGAACGCGTTATATCATTTATACTATTAATTCAAATGAAACATTCACATAATAATTGGCTGATCGTTCAATCTGATGTTTTGATTACCATAATGAGGGGGACAAAATCTATGGCGTATATATTTATTTTGCACCCTAATATACAATTATTTCCTCGGTGTTGTTTTGTTAGTTATAATTGCACGTGTATATATATATATATACATTTAAAACACATAAACACTACTGCCAGGTTGTATATAAATAAAATAGTATTATGGAATTGGGTACATTGGATATATATCAATAGACAGATCATTTTTTCAGTAGCCATTCAGTTGAACCTTTCCAGGGGAACTTGATTAATGTTGTCGATGGAAGATTGAGCTAAAAGAATTAATCGCTCAGGGTGAATGTTTCCCTTCTACATAAAAAAAAAATGCGATTTTTAGCTTTAAGAATACAAATTTAATTAAATAAGCCAAAATGATATATGAAGCGGAATTGAAACATTACTTTTCAACTCTACAAAATGAAAAACATTTTCAAATTCAGAAATAGCATTGCTTCTACATGTACCATTGATCGTTTATCCTTAACCTATTCACCTTTATTTCTCATATTGAATTATAAAAATGCCCTCTATATTTGAAAAAAAATTTACATAACTATTCAAGGATACATCTATATCAGATGTATCATGACAATTTGATATATGGAGCACAGTGATGAAGTGGTTTGCACGATTGCCTATTACTGCAAAGACCCGGGTTCGAATCCCAGAACATTATGACCTGGGCAGAGCACCTCATCCACTCACTCCACCCAGCTGTTAAAATTGGTTCCTGAAATCAAGATGTACAGACCTACATGTTCTTATGTTGTGCTCAGTAACAGCTGTGAAAATATAATCTTTCAATGTGTTTTTTGAGCATTTAAGGACTTCAAAATTATTTTAATTAAAGACTTTAGTTGCTGTTAGAAATTACACGTTAAGATTGTATTGAAGTTTCTTGTCCTCGATAGCCTACCTTTTACCTTGCAACGAAAGAAACTTAAACAAACACAATAACTAGGTCAGTTATTGTGCTATGTGATGTAACCTTGCTAAGTCTAACCTGATATCATGTTCGATTATTCTATTACTATTATGATTAGTTAAAGCTCATTTCTTTCAGGTAACCACTTTTTGTCCTTGGTATTGTTCATCAGTACATAATCATGGAAAAGGGTTTTTGGTCCTGTTGTGTAATTAACATAATCTTAAAAAAATGTTTAGTTTTCATATCTTGTATTTAAGAAATAAAGTAGCCGTAACCATCATGTGTTTTGCAATAAAGCATAGTTTTGCCCTGAACTATTATAGTTAAAGCATGAGGCCGAACATATTTTGTAAATCCCGTCCGGCTTCAAATTGAAAATCCTCGATAAGGGACATATCTAGTGACGTCATAGCTGATTGTTATTGACGTCATGGGTCATTTTTTCGTAACATCACTAAAAAAAACTATACTTTATTGCGGGATAAAGGGTAGGCGCCTTTGATCTTTACGGGAACAATACCAGAATAAAACACACAAGGTTTTGCATTCAAGTTTATTCATTTGAACAAGCTTTCGACGTTAATTCGTGCATGTGCTTTATTCAATATCAGGTGCATTGTCAAATATTTGAACGATCAAAGAGAATCTACTTTCACTAAAATTAAGAAACAGTCTCTTGCAATATGAAACTAGTAAAGAAGATTTGTTGCTGTATTGAAGATTTAAGGTGTTGCTACTGTTGAAACCTTACTCCATTTTTCAAACACAGCAATAATTTTAAACACTATGTAGATTAGAAAATAATGTGTGAGGTTAGTTTGACATGCCTTGTTATTCAAGAGTTAGTAGAGCTGCTGAATTAAAGTTTGATACAATACTTATTATTTCTTATGTCAAAATCGTCATTTTGTTAAAGAGGCAGTATATTCTAAAATTGTAACTGATAATTGTAAGTTAATGCTAAATGTATTATTTTGACAGTGCGTAAAATCTCATTACACACACACCAATCATCGATAGTCAGAGGACAAAGTATGAAGATTCACATAAAATCTATTGGCGGCAATTTTGTGTGAACATCTTTAATTCATTTTCCGTAAGAAAAAGGAATCGCATGGCTAAACTTTACGTTATATATTTGAATTGTTACTGCTCCATTTAGTTTTAATAAATAAAATTTCAATTGGAACAATTATTTTTCATTTTCCTGACATCACCTCACATTCCCCTTAAACTTGCTACTGCCCCTTTAAAAGTTAAATTGGCACAATTACCTATAAAAATACTTAAACGTTTCAGTTTCAAGAATTTAGGATTGTCTATAACACCTCTTCATTACAGCAGCAATCAACGGTACCAATGAAGATATAAAAATGCAACAACAGGTTGCAACAACATTACCTATTACCACCATTATCTATCAAATTACTTCTGAATAGTTTCAATATGCTGAGGGATTATATCTCAAATTTAAAAAAACAAGGTACATGTAAGGGGAGGCTAGGGAAAATTCTGGCAAAATCAAAAGTTTTAGTTCTTTATATTTCTGCTGTTAGATATTAACAAACAACGTTTTCAATTAAATTTGTTAACGATATGGTATATTTAGAACATTTTGACAGAAGGCTGTTGCCTAAGTTGAACTAAAGTGAAGACCTAACTAAATATATGAAAATTTCACTAATTTTGGATGAAATGTAACCACTGTTACTGATTATTTATTGAATGAAGTCTATTGATACTAAGAGTTGTCTGTTTAAGATATTAGTCTTAATTACACAGATTCATTTGCGTCATTCTTTTTTTATCTGAACCCTTTTCAGGAATTGAGCCGAGTCTATAACTGGTTTTCATCTTCTTCATTTCAATCAACAGAACCAGTGCAGATATAAAGATGCAACAACAGGTTGCAACCAGTCCCGATTTCAGATGGTTTACTGTAATTTTCGGTTGATAAACTGTTTTGGGACATTTTTTCTCTTTAGGCCATCGATCCTTTTCCATCTTGCCAATAAGTCCCATGGCCTTCAGAGTTAGGAATCTGAAAAACACAAAGATATCGTATCAAGAAAGTTGGGTTTTATTATCATAGTGATGTAACTTAACATGTGCCCTTTATAGTCAATCGCAAGAGTTTAAAACATTTCTTCGCATCTTTTTTTTGAGTAGCTTATGAAATGTATTTTTGTTTATTTGAGCTTTGATTCGACAATACTCACGGCCAGTCAAATTTTGCTTACTTCATTGTATTTGGAAGAATAAGAATGAACATTTTTTTTTAATTGTCTAATAAATATTTATAACATGGCTTTCTCAGAAAAATAACTTCTCGCTTCTGATTATCGAAATTCATCAAGTTAATGGTCACACAGCAAATTTGGTTTTCCTATTTTAAACAGTTTCTGAGTACACTTGACCCCTTGGAAGATATCACAAACAAAAGTCACAAGTCGAAAAAATATACGCAACAAGGACAATACCTCCGCAAAAATAACTTCATGCTTCTGATTTTCGAACTCAATCAATCTATTGATTTACTGAAGGAATACAAATTTGGTCATCCTATATAACAAAATTCGGAGAAAAGCTGCCCCCTTAAACTCGGACGGACAAACGGACGTGCACACGAACAGACGGAGCCCAAACCTAACTTACCCTCCCACTGGCGGGGGATATTTAACGGTGGATAGTTTGTCACATTATGATTATGACTAATGATTCACAGGAACATTTCACACTTTATTTAGGCGTTCATTTTTAATGAATTGGATTCATATTCTTTATATCTTTACGATCATACACAAAAGTGATATGCTTAAAGATAAATTTAAAACTAAAATTGAAAACTTACTGAATATCGAATAACCTCAACAGTGGGGAGTGTTTAGGGAAGAGCAAACCAGAAGTTCTTGTAAAAACACTCTGTGTGTGTGAAAGGTCACAACTCTTAGCAAGCAAAGATCGAAGCATTCCTTGGACTACACATCCAACAGACTTGTCTTTCACCAATGTCTCCAAAAGGTTATTTATACGCTCCACGAACGATCCATTTTCAGAGGTTATAGTGACTGTTCTTTTGTAAATTGATCTCAACAACGGGTCCTTTGTTTCCTGAAAAAAACTTCGGAATGATAAAAATGTGTTAAACAAAGTAAATGCACTTTTAAGCAATTTCAAGATTGATGAAATAGATATAAGATATTATCACTTAGTTTTCAATTTCGCACAATTTTTCCACACATCTGTTTTGATTATTCTCATCTGCCAATTCTTTTTTCTGGTTTTTATTTCACAGGAGAATGTTTTCCGTTGTGAATCAACTGATTGGATTCAATTTCAATTCAATCAAAAATTAATTTGATGTGCTAATATATATAAACTTAAGTACCTTAAGTGCTAATATATTTAAATAATAGTACCTTAAGTAACAGTTCAACATACGTCCCCTCGTCAAGTATGACCTGATAATCTGTCTGTTCAGCCAACTCCGCCAGGTTGGAGAATGGTACCACCTCCTGCTCCACAGCAGACAGTGCCACCAGATTGCTTACATACACAGCAGCAAACATCAGGCAGAACAGGGACCACGTGAATATTATTATCCTAGACGAGGTGGCCCTTGGAATTACTTGTAAATCTGTAATTAATATTGTTGCATTGGAGATATGGATATGCACGGTATATAAATATTCATTTAAGAATTGAATGTCAGTTTGTGTGTTTGCACTGGAAAATGAACGATGTCAAAGCTACATTCAAACTCGTGTGAACCGCGCAAGCTTTCGAGCTTGCGTGTCATGCTGGCCGCCATTTGCAGGGGTTTCTTCGTCAAAATATGTAAACAACTGTGGTTGAGTGATATTTTAATTATTATAACAGCTCTACCGTAACATTTTAAGCTCTTGTGTATACATCGTGAGTATAAGGTTGTCTTTTTTACGCCATACCGTACCCAATATTGATCGTCATGTAAAATTTATCAAGCAACTATAAATTTATGGATTTCGTTCCATTCGATCAGATCCATTTTTCAGTCTTACAACTGATCTAAAGCAAATGATAAGATGAATGTTTTTCACGTAAAATATATTTCTTGGTTGATAAAATATGATTTAAGTTTCTTTGGTAATATATACTAAAGATTTATTGAATAACATTTGATTTGATGATGGATGGAGAATTAAAATAGTTCCGGTGAATGTTCACACGACCTGAAAACGTTCACACAATGAATTGATGAAACTTCGATCACATGACCATGCCCTCGACCAATCAACGTTCGGGGATATGTGTAAACTTCAGAGTGTGAAATTATATAATTTTAAAAAAGATATGCCATGTCACTGTGTCAACATACATTGGTATACGGTATATTTAGAATATAGAACTTTACAGGATGTCACAAATATTTTATTGGTAATCTTTTAATTTTATAATTCTACATTGGGCATCAATCATGAACAATGTCCATCTTGAAGGTCATTGCGATGGCATCTTATTTACAATGTCACAATTACCAAAGGATCGTGTCAATGCCCAGTCATCTTTACTTTACTGATTAAAAAATGAACACTTCCACTTAAATATATACAAACCTAATAACACTTTCGCACATGTTGTAAATAAATTGAAGTTTACTTTTTGAAAACCGTTTGAACAAGTGTTGATCCTTGCCTTGAACATTCATGTAAGGAGAGTTTGTTCGCAATCCCATTCTTTGTGAATAAAATATGTTAAAACCAACCTTGCCGAAATGGGACCCGAAATATGATGTCAAAATATAGTTGATAGTCTCTGCTTTCTCCACCAAGACTAGTAGTCTCTTTTTGTATGTGACCCAAGCAGAACAACCCAGTTACAAGCAATAGAAGCGAGCTGGCACCAACCAAATACACAGGCCATGAATATGTGGAGATCAAGAAAAACCACAAGTGATTAACTTCAGGATTTTTCTTGTAGACCAGAATGTATTCCATTGGACCCAAAGGCGGGGAAAAGTCAACTATTTTCATTCTTGACTCACTGATGCTGTAGGGAACTGGACAAAGATGGGCCTTCTGTAAATTCAACCATGCATACAATATGTACAGGTTAATGTATAGTAACTCTCCATTTCTAAGAAATAATGGAGCCGAGGGCCCCAGGGCCTGAGGTTCATTATTTTATAGGAATGGAAAGTTACGATGATATTAACCGACTTAAATTACACTCACCTTAATGCATTTTCAAAAATATAACTTAAAATATTTGAAGTGAAAAACTTGATTACTGAAACATTTAACACTCTATTACTGAAACATTTAATTTAATTCGGTAAGGAAAGACAATTCACATTCTATTCACAAATCGTTACTCAATGAACTGTTCTATATAGTGAGTATACACAAAATTTCGAGAATTTGTTTACCATCTAATAACGATTAAAAAGCCGATGGCATTAAAAGATAATGCGTGATTAATTTGATTGGTGAGAGAAAATTATTAACATTTATCCGAATGACATTTTTGGGAATAAATTGTATCAATTTTCAAATACACTATAATTGAAGGGTTAAACGAGACTTACCTGTACCCTTCAATTCTCCCAACCAGTCTCGTGCTAACGAGGTCCCATGAGACGACTTCAAAGAATTTACTTCTGGTAGAACACCAGATAAATAAGCAGCGAAAAGGAAAAGACAAGATGTGAAACTTTGATTCAGTTTATATAGCAACAAACTTGTTACATCAGTGTTACAGAAAACAATTATTCTTCTTCACTTATCGAGGATTGAGGACAGCTTGTTCAAACGAGACGCCTCTAACGACAGGCTTATTATAATACTATACTATAATATTATAATGTCTTTGCTGAGGACCATCCTGCTTTAGAGAGGACTGCGGACTGCGGACTGCGGACTTCAGGCCCTCTCTGACCAACCTGCTGATAGTATCTCTGGATACAGGCTTGTGAGGCTTGATGCAGGAGAGAAACAACTTGCTTTCATTCCCTCTGAACTTGTCCATTCTGGCAATGTATTCATTTAACACGGTTATAGGGCATAGCCTTCAGTCAGGAGCGTTTGCCTTGATTGTGAGGTTCCTCTCACTAGCTACTGTATTAATTCTGTCCTGTTTCCGGTGTTGAGGACGTAGGAAAGTCACTTTAGACCACTTATTCGAAATAATGATGTCCTCTAAATCTAGCATACACAGAGTTTGTCCTCTCTGGGCTGTTGTTAAAAGAACTAATAAACATAACTTGATTGTCAGTTTTAACAGTGGTAATTTCTTTACCGGTGACAACCTTTTCAGGTAAGCAAGGACCTATGTCCCATGTCTCTGAATACCTGGGCTTGGCGGGCCGGGATTCAAAGGCTCCTTTCAGGAATCTCCTAATCAAAGGATCTGAACCAATTGGTGGCACATGTTGGCTGAACACTGAAATGGCGCTCCTGGCCGTGTTCAGTGCACTGAGTCCAACAAACAGTGAAAACAGTGAAAACAGTGAAAACAAAAATTCTAGCACTGCTGCTACATTGGGATAAGGTGGATCAACCTGTCTTGTACTTCAAACCTCGCACCATCTCCTCCAGTAAGACAAGTATTGCTTCCTGGTTGTGGGTCTCCAAGATTTAAGCATGATTTCTGCAACTTCTGGAGAAATGCCTTGTTGTCCCCATATCTGCCTGATACAGGGAAAACGCCCAACTTGAGGTTCATCAGGGCCGGTCTGGCCTGCTCATTCCACGGGAGACTCAACTTGTTCCTGGCTCTCTGTATCAGCATGGGCCTGTCAACGAGAAGACATAATAGATGTGAGAACCAAGGCTGTGTTGGCCAAATAGGGTATATGATGACCCCAAATGCTAGATCATTACGTACTTTTTGGATGCATTTTGATTAATGGTGTAAAAGGAGGAAAGCAATAAATCTGTTCCTTACTCCAGTTTACAGTGAAAGCATCTATGTGACAGGCCAAGATATCTGCCTGCCATGAAATAAACCTGGGTAGCTAATCATTTAATCTAGACGCAAACAGATCAATAGTTGGCTTAGTTTTAAGTGACTTGACTATCTTATCGAAAAAAGTAAGGGTTTAACATCCATTCTGTTAAATCATTGAACACACGAGACGCATGGTCTGCTTTAGAATTCTCTATACCCGGGATGTGAGAAATTGTTAATTTTTTTGTGATGGTCCATTGAAAATTTCCAGATCTGTTCAGCTATTTGATTACATGGCCTAGATTTCATGCCTCCCATTTCTCGTACGTAAGTCAAAGCTGTAGAATTGTCTGTCTGAATGAGAACAGTCTTTCTTGCCAAAATGTCTTTGAATGATTGGATTGCGAAAAGTATAGCTTTACTTTCCAATACATTGATATGTTCTGATTTTTCGAGAACGGCCCATCTACCATTAACAGTTGTACCATTGCAATGTGCCCCCCAACCGTCAAGGCTGGCGTCTGTTTGTACTACGATGTCTGGGTTTCTTGTAATCATACTCTTTGATGAGCCTTTAATGTTTCCTATCCACCATTTGACTTGAGATTTTGCTTTGTCTGACAAAGTTACATGGGAAAGGAAATTCCATTTATTGTTTTGTAATGCAGCTATCTTTTCAGATTCTAATTGTCTGTAGAATAATTTTCCAAACTTCACAGCCGGTAAAGCTGCAATTACTTTCCCAATGAATATTGCTAGAGTTTGAATCACCAACCTGTTGCCTTTGAGAATTTCCTCTCCCAATGTTATGATATCTGAGGCCTTTCTGTTATCCATATGCACAAGCATATTCTTAGAATCTAACCAGAACCCCAAGTATTTGATCATCTGTACTGGTTCTAATTGAGACTTGTCAACATTAACAGTGAAACCTAGTTTTGAAAACATCTCTGTAGCCTGTTTTCCATTTCATACTGTACTGAAGTAAGAAGTGAGTCATCTATGTATCCTTGAGAATTTATACCTTTTGTTCTAAGGCAAGAATAGATAACTTTACTTATTTTTGTGAAAACTCGAGGGGCTGAAGAAAGCCCAAAGGGCATGCAGGTGAACTGAAACCACTCATTGTTCCATCTAAATCTTAAGTATTTTCTGTGTTTTTGTCTGACATTTACCGCATAGAAAGCATCATTAAGATCAATAGATATCATGTAACAATTTTTCAAAATCAAACCAATTGCTGTATCAAGCGAATCCATTTTGAAATGAATTTAAGTTCTTTGAGATTCAAAATGATTCTAATTTTTCCGTTAGGTTTTGGCCAAAGGAAAATGTTTGATATGAACTGATTTTTACATTCGGTTGCCCTCTCTATCACTCCACGACTTAGGAATTCATTGATTTGTGACTCAATTGTATTGCTTTCTTCATCTGAGAATTGAATTTGTTTTGATTCTGAAATTTGGAAGGGCTGTTGTATAAACTCAAGTTGTAAACCTTTGATATGCTCTAGAATAATTGGATCTGAAGCAATTGACATCCATGCATCAATGTGATGTGACAGTTCACCAGCACTATTACAAATGTTTAAGATCTTATCAGACTTACCTTGCTGACCTACCGTGGGTGCAGGGTCTACTGGTACGGAGTGGCTGGCCCTCCCCCCTCTCTCTTTCCTGTCCTGACCTCTTCTTGGTCCTAAAAAGACCTTCCTCTCTGGGGGTAGAACTGTCCAGTAGAGCTGGTCTGTCCTCTTCCACGTCCGCGGAAGGTGTAGGGGGCATAACGACCTCTGCCTCTGTACCAGTTTTTGTCTTTACAATACGTTGAGCAGTTCCAATTTCTCTAATTTTCTTCAAAACGTCCTCTCCAAACAACAATTTTGGAATTGTAACAGATGTTGGTGAGCACAGACTTCTGTATTCTGTGAGATGTCATTTCTCAAAGAACCTATCTCCTCTGTATGATAAGAAGATTTGTATTTCCAAGAATCTGAAGCGTGTCGCCATGCAGTTTTGTCAATGAATCAAACAGTTCCTCAAGAATGTCTTCCTTTCATTTGACGATCAATTCAAGTGCTCGTGAGGAAGCAATTGCGCTTTCTTCATGTTATGTTCTTAACATGGCAGAACAATTCAATATATAGATGACAGAACAAATGGCGTCTGCTAAACATGTGCTTGACTGTTTATTACCTCTCATACAGAAGAGTGACAAAGGGGAGTAACTCGCATCATTCCGACACAGCGGTAGAGCGCCTGGCTTATGCATTAACGTCAATACACTACATCTCCTCCCTTGTTAATTTTAAAGTTACAACTTTAACTTTTTTTACTATGATATTAAGATCTCAATTGTGTTTACTTTTGGCAATAAAATACTCTTGCACAATGAATCACCTTAATCTATCAATATCCATGAACACTTAATGTCTTTCGTTAAAAAGCAATAACTGGAAACTTTAATGAACATGAAAAGAACATAGTCCAAGTTCTTGGTCTTGGTTGAAACTGTTTAACTCTTAACAGTAAGTTAACACTGAACATTAGGAAAAGAGAACACTACTAGATTCATAATCTAGAATTGAGAGTCACAAATCCAATCTATTGGATGCTCGTCTTTCACGAACTGGATAGCGGCGTCCAGGTGCTGGAATTGGATTGTCACTGTCAGTGTGTGTCCCATATGGTGTTACAGGATTTGTACAATCCGGTAACTCAGCTGTCTGCTCTGAGTTTACAGGACTAGGAGTATTGGAACTCGGCATGACGTCAACGGACGTCACTGGATTTGGACGCGATAACAGTTGGTCGGTATGGCGTCGCCAAACCGTCTCTTGGTCAACTTTCACTTTGTATGACACTTGGCCAGATTTATCAACTACGGTACCAGGTACCCACTTTGCACCCTCCCTGTAGTTTCTCACAAGCACAGATTGATTAGATTCGAACGACTCAGTTCGCACTTTCCCTGCACCTCGATCCTGAATCTGTTTCTCTTGAGCCTCAGACACTGTCGTAGAGAGATTCGGTTTAAGTAGATCAAGACGTGATCTCAGCCTTCGCCCTATTAGCAAAACTGCAGGAGCCTCTCTTGTTGTTGAGTGTGGAGTATTCCGATATCTCATGAGAAACACTGACAACTGCTGTTGCAATGGTGCACTGGATTTGCTCACACTTTCACGTAAACTCTGTTTCAGAGTTTGCACAAATCTCTCTGCCAACCCGTTAGTTGCTGGGTGGTATGGAGAGGATGTTATGTGTTGCACACCATTCATGGCCATGAATTGCTGAAATTCTGATGACACAAACTGTGGCCCATTATCACTCACTAGCTGCTGTGGTAGACCATGTCTACTAAACAAACTACGCAGCACATCTATGGTTTTCTCGGATGTTGTTGAACTCATCACAAAAACTTACGGCCATTTGCTGTAAGCATCGATCACAACAAAGAACATCTTTCCCATAAATGGTCCCGCGAAGTCAACATGAATCCTACGCCAAGGCCCATCTGGATACTGCCAAGGATGTAGGGGTGCAGGAGAGGGCTGGTTCTGACATTTCATGCACTCCTCGCACAACTTCACAGTTTGCTCAATCTGTTCATCCAGATTTGGCCACCACACATAACTGCGTGCTAGCGCCTTAATTTTCACGATTCCTTGGTGTCCTACATGTAGCTCACGTAAGACCACAGGTCTCAGGGATGTCGGTATGATTACTCTCATACCCCACATGAGACATCCTCCCTGCACTGTTAACTCATTCCGTCTCACATAGAAAGCTTGTAGAGAGTGTGCTTCTGGCTTGCTCCATCCAGTCAGAGTGTAGTCCATGGCCAAGGATAGATCCTTATCCTTCCTGGTTTCACTTGCAACTTGTGACGACTTAACTGGCAAACTCTCCAACTACGAAATGTTGAATACTGCAGCTGCATCCATCACATTCTCTGGCTTTTGCTCTGGTATCGGCAAACGAGAAAGTCCATCTGCATTTGCATTATTCTTCGAAGTTCTGTATACAATGTCGTAGTTGTAAGCTGACAACATCATCGCCCATCGCTGAAATCTTGCAGCTGCCAGTGGTGGAATTGCTGTCTTGGGTCCCAAAATCTTCACCAATGGCTGATGGTCAGTTATCAATGTGAACTTCTTGCCAATCAAGTACTGGGAGAACTTCTTCACTCCGAACACTATCGCAAGTGACTCTTTGTCGATTTGCGCATAGTTTTGTTCAGTCTTTGTCAATGTTCGAGAGATGAAAGCAATGGGTCTCTCTCCTTGATTTGTGATATGCGATAGCACTGCGCCCACCCCATAGGGAGAAGCATCACAAGCCAGTGTAACTGGTAGATCTGGGTTGTAGTTGACAAGTACATCTGCTGACAACAACAACTTCTTTGCTTTGTTAAAAGCAGTGTTTGCTTCTCTGGACCACTTCCATTCTGTTCCCTTCTCAAGGAGCTGTTTAAATGGTCTGATGACCGTAGACAGATTTTGGAGAAATCTGTTGTAATAGTTCAACAGTCCAAGGAAACTACGCAGCTGTGACACATTTTCTGGTTCCGGGGCATTCAACACCGCATTTACCTTATCTTCAGTGGTGTGAAGACCGTCTTTATCAATCTTGTGTCCAAGGTAGACAATGGACTCTTGGAAAAAGAAGCATTTTCCTCTCGACACACGTATGCCCCACTCCTGAAGCCTCGTCAAAACGTTGTTGAGATTCTTGAGGTGTTCGTCTGCAGTTTTTCCTGTAATGAGTAGATCGTCCATATAGCACAAAACACCTGGTATTCCTTGGAGCACTTGTTCCATGGTTCTCTGGAACATAGCAGGTGCCGATGCTACGCCGAAAGGCAATCTGTTGAAACAGAAAAGTCCCTTCTGTGTGTTAAGAACAAGCAAGTTCTTAGAATCGTCATCAACCAACATTTGTTGGTATGCGTTTGAGAGATCCCAACTTTGTGAACTCTTGCCCACCTGACAGATTTGCAAGTAAATCCTCTATTCGTGGCAGTGGGTACTCGACTCGCTTTAACACTGGGTTGAGTGTCACTTTGAAATCTCCGCATAGACGAACTGATCCGTTTTTCTTCATCACCGGTACAATTGGAGTTGCCCAATCACTACAGTCTACTGGTTCTAAGATGTTCTCTTTGACCAACCTGTCTATTTCATCATCAACTTTCTGACGTAATGAGTAAGGCACTGGTCGAGCTTTCACAAACTTGGGGTTGGTATTTTCTTCCACTTCAATCTTTGCCTTCACATTCTTCAAAGTTCCTAGTTCATCTTTGAAAACTTCTGCGTGATTCTGCAAAATATCCTGCAACTTTTCTTTGGCTTCCTTTGGAACCGCTTTGATTTGACGTATTGCCGGCCAGTCCAATTCAATCTTGTGCAACCATGACCGTCCAAACAGAGCAGGCCCTGTTCCTTGAAGAACGAACAATTTCAAGTCATACTGGACTCCTTTGTAGTGAACTCTCACATCAACTGTCCCTTCAGGTCTGACTGGTTCCTGTGTGTAAGTCTTCAAAATCACATCAGTGTACTTCAATGGCAAATTAGCAAATCTCTTCTTGTAATCTTCAAGGGAGATAATCGAGTACGCTGAGCCCGTGTCAAGCTCCATCCAAATACTATCAATGACTTCTGTATCATCTTTGATAAAGAACAATGGTAATTCAGATTCATCAGTTACTGTCTCTTCAGTCTGTCTCCCAACGTCATCCATGTGATGGACTTGACCTCTCTTCTTCTGGTTTCCATGGTAACCCCCTCTTTGTGGTTTTTGTTTATTCTTGCAAATAAATTGAGTATGTCCAACCTTTCCACATTTATAGCACTCCACACTTTTCATCCAACAGTCTCTGGAATCATGGTTAGTCTTCCCACATGACTTGCATTTAGGAAATTGCTTCCTCTTATCATCTTTGTAAACGCGATTGTTACTCTTACTTGACATCCTGTGCACCTGGGCTGGTGCTTTCACATTTAATTCCTGCATGTCTCTGGTAGCAGTTTCCATGGAAACAGCAATTTTCACCGCTTTGTCCAGTGTAAGACCTTCTTCAGATAGCAATCGTTTTTGAATAGAGTTCGATGATAACCCACACACAAACTGATCTCTAAGCTGATCATTCAACCCCTGATTAAAATCACAATGTTCTGTAGGTTCTCGAAGTGAAGCGAGATAGTCCGAAATCGTTTCGCTTGGTCCCTGAACTCGGTTTCGAAATCTGTGACGTTGAGAAATTACAACTGGTTTTGGTGAGAAATGTGCCGTCAGTACAGCCACTAATTCAGTAAGAGTCTTAGTAGAAAGGTTTATCTGGAGACAATAAACTTCTTAACAATCCATAAGTTTTCCCTCCGACAATCGCTAGGAAAGCATTTACTTGTTTGTCCTCGTCAATCGAGTTAGCTTCAAGGTACGCTGTCAGTCGCTCCGAGTAAACGTCCCACGTACCGTTTGCTTCGTCAAAAGGCTCAATATTGCCGATAGCAGCCATCGTTGGTTCCTTGGATGCACGTAGATCACAAAAATCGTCGTCGCCAATTATGTTATGTTCTTAACATGGCAGAACAATTCAATATATAGATGACAGAACAAATGGCGTCTGCTAAACATGTGCTTGACTGTTTATTACCTCTCATACAGAAGAGTGACAAAGGGGAGTAACTCGCATCATTCCGACACAGCGGTAGAGCGCCTGGCTTATGCATTAACGTCAATACACTACACTTCATGTTTTTCTTCGAGTGTACCTGCCTCAGCAGTGTGGCTGCGACTTGGCGACCCGCCGTCCGCCATGTTACGAGTGCTTGATCGTGTCAACAGTTTGACAAATAAAGAATGTCAGGTAAGGTACCTCAGGCCTAAAAAGTTCAAATATATATAAATAAAGATGTCACACTGTCACAATTGTCTTCCTCGGAAGATTTAGAATGACACGTGGTACCGTTATCGTTTCAACGAAGAGCTACTGAAACCACGTCTTGTCTGGCTGAGAGCATGCTTCGCTATGATCTGGCGCATGCATACTCGTAATCTCATGGGACCTCGTTAGCACGAGACTGGTTAGGAGAACTTATTATAAATCCGTAAATACTATGAAAACTTTAAAACAAAGTTCATGTAACTTAAGGTCCATGATAGTAATGAGAAACGATTACAATTGTTATGATTAACAAGAAAAGCAGACAAACCAAAAATACCTTATTGTATAACAGTCCAATTATCCCAGTCACTGTTCCATTATCGAGCCTTTGTCCCCACAGTTTGTCTTCAGGTTCGACAATGGTATAGCTTCAAATAGTTTCAATTCTTATAATATGGCTAATTTATTTACATTTATCATTTTTGCACGCAACAGAAACATGATAGGGTTGTTGATGATCCAAAGTTAGATTTTTCTGTCATGTGAAACTAAATCTCAGCCCTCGACTTTAAAGATACATTATCAGAGTTCAATATTTTAAAAAGTAATTTTACTGTTTTCCTTGTATCTTTTGCAAAATTTTGCTACCAACCTAAGGAAAAATCGGACCAAAATTCATAAAATAGTAGATAATTTACCAAGATTACCGAAATGGCAGCCGACATAAAGGCGAATCACCAAACCGTTTGTCAAATTTAATGTTCAGGTCCTAATCTTCGTTTATTCAATCAATTCAATTAACACAAATCTATGAATGAATTAGTCATCTGATAAACAGTTTAATGAGGGCATTTACCTGAAGTTGTACTTCCTCATCAAATTGTCGAAAAGGTTCATGCCAACACCAGTGTATGTGACTTTCCCATTAACAAGCTTCCGAATCGCAAACACTGTCCACTTAAAAGAAAAAATATCGTCATATTTGGTCTCATCATTCAAACATAACTTATAAAAAAATAAGCAATGCTATTTTGCTACATGATTACAACTATTTTCCGTATGTTTAAGGTTATATTAAGCTTACAAAGGATATCGAAAAGAGGATTTATCTGTCTTATCTCTACGTGGTTAAGTTTATCATCAACATATAATGTTAAGTATGAAAACCTCCATGGCAGTAACGACAAGCTCCCTGGCGTTCAGCCCTCTGATGATGTTGGGAAAGACCATTGTGTACGACAAACAATCTGTGAACTCCCCTAAAGGAATGTTTGACCATTCTCTTCTTCCTGGCATCCACAGCAAGGTGTTCAGTCCTATCTGATAAAAATATGACAAATTATTAAAATCATTATTAACAATAATGATTAACTCAATTATCCAATTAGATAAGTTTTTTTCCCAATGTAATCTTTAAAAACAGCATTGCTATCTAAAGTTTAGTTAAAATCTACACCTGGAAGAAAGTTTTAAAATATCTGACAAATCTTATTCATATTAAGTATTTTGCAGTTGTTGTTATTGTAATGTAAAACAGACAAATGAAAGTTGAAATTGTTCCGTTTGAACATAAATGATAAGTTAGAAGTATGATTACTATTGAAATCTGCTGTCTTAGACTGATTACTGGATTTTCACAGCCGTAAAAATAATTAGGTATTTGATATAAAGAGCACAAATGGTTGCCACACAACTAAGTTCTAATGCCTTTAAAGGGGCAGTAGCACGTTTTCAGGGGAAATATAAGTTGATGTCAAGAAAATGAAAAATTAATGGTTCCGATTGAAGGACAATGTATTTAAACTAAATGGAGCAGTAATAATACGAATATATAATGTAAAGTTCATCCATGCGATTCCTTTTTCTTACACAAAATGAATTAAAGGTGTTCACACAAAATGGCCGCCAATGGATTTTAGGTGAATCTTAATACCTTGTTCTCTGACTATGGAATATTGGCTTGTGTTATGAGATTTCTGACACTATAAAAATTATACATCTAACATTAACGTACAACAATAAGTGAAAATTTTAAAATATAAAATTATCAGAAAAACGCGCTAGTACCCCTATAATGCATTGCTATTATCTTACAATTCCATTCACTTGAATATTCAATTGCTGATGCTTCTTTATCTGTTTCCATGCCACGTTGTCAAAGCTGGTGTTTAAAGGCGGAAGATCGCCATGGGAGATGATCAGCCAAGTTGAAAAATGTCTCAATAGAGACCCTTGTCCATAATCGTCGTCAAGCCTTTCCAGCTGAGAATAAGTCTCCGTTTATATAAAGTGATCGGAAAAAAATGTATCTGTAGTCGTTGTGTGCTACACGTAAACAACATTAAGTTCAAATGATAATGAAATTCTTAATAAACCTACTGGTACTGAATTTTATTTTTGAAAAATCATTAATGTAATAGTAAAAATACTCAAGAAGGACTATAAACACGTACATAAAAATCCTAACATTGTAAAAGAAATCTAACAATCAAACGTCATTGAGAAACACGCTTAAGTTATATTAATAGGTTTTGTAGTCGATGAAGCTCAAATGGTTAAAATATGATCGATGTCTAATAATGTTGCTTATAATAGTAAGACAAACAAGACTGTGTCAAAACAAAAGTTAAATCATTTGATAAATTAATTTCAAATAAAATAGCTTTACTTTCAAGTATCAAATGCATGTACCTCCATAAAAAGTTGTTCAACATAGGTGAGTTCACAGACTACCAGGAACTGTAGCTGGTCACGCATCTGCTCCAAACTGGCGTGTTCCATGAGGTTCTCCATCACCGGGACGAGAGCTGTGTGAACTTGGTGGTAGGAAAACATCATTTGTGGATGTGTTCGTAGTAAGAAGCTAACCTCTGAGGCCATTTCGACTGAGAAATACAATTCAAACTCATATTATGAAACATCAATTCAATATTTAGGTTTACTTGTATATAAATTATATGTTGACCATCTTTATTGAATATGACATACTTTGGTTAATCAAATGTGTGCAGAAGTTTTACGAAATGAAGCTGTTTTTAATAAAGAGGAAATGTCTCTCAATATTCATAGAAAATTGTAAACTGATTTTTCTTTACATTTTTGGATTAAGTTCGCATGTCTTGTGGAATTTTTTGTTTGTACCCTGTAGAATTCAATAACATCTTTACCATTTGTTTCATCATTGATGAGAGTCAGGGCCCCATGTTTCTGGTATATTGAGACGACACTTGACAGTGTATTGGAAGAGTTTGCTGCCACTTGTCCATCTACAATATATAAAAATATCTATGATTTGATAGACTTTTCCATATTCTCAACCATTGTTATGATATTATTTTTGATATGCATGACATGAAAATCCTTTTGGTAAATGTTCTCTCTTATTCACAGGCCTTTGTTGTTGCTTCAGTTGAACTATCTTTATCAAGCGTAAGAGAATTGAGAATTGAGAATAAGAGTATGAAATAAAATAAATATCTTGAGTAGATAGATTGAGATGTCAATATATTTGAAAAATCTTTTATCGATCATTATAAAATTAACAATACGTGTCATTGAAATTCGGTTATATAAAAATAAGCAAATGGAAGAAGATACAATTTTACAATTATATTTAAACTTTATGTAACCTTGGCTTAACACAATATATACTCTCACTTAAAAGAAACGTCTAAGTTATTTTGAGAATTTTTGGTTGGTGTAACAAACAAACAAAAAAATACAAATATGTAATACTCTTCCAAAACGTCTTTCTTGTATGCTTCTTCGCAGCTTCTGTGTACAAAAGCGAGTATTTTAAACCACAAATTTATTTGAGAAGCATTTGAGACGATTTTTTGGAAAACATCTTGAGCAAATTTCACATAACCATAGGCGCCAGGTCATGTCGTACCGAAAACCATTCAATTGCACACATAGTTTCAAATTTTTATTTCTTTTTGCAACTACAAAATTGTCGAGAAAAGAAATAGAAACATCATCGTTGGAACCAAAGATTTTCTGATTCGCAGTAGTCTGGCATTAGTACGTTCATCACAGCACCATGTTGTCACTGTTTTGTTACTTCCTGAATGCAATACCCGCAAAAAAAACCAAAGAATTGCCACCAAAACCCTAAATTCTCTACATCATGGTCCCAAACTTGTTTCAGTCATACTCTCACCACGGCTATACAGATTTTCCAAAACCTTACTGACCACGAAGGCCAGTTATCTCCCCTGTTTTGGTGGCTTCAAATAACATAGTCGTGTACAGTGGCTTTGTGAGATTCAATATATCGAACTTTTGAAACTTAAGGGGTGTCTGGTTCAGTAATGAACCACAAATTCGTCATTAACAACAAGCTAGAAATAACGTGTCTTACGTTTGTCAGAAAAATGAAAATTTTGACTATTTTTTGCCACTAGTCAACAGATTTTGGCCAGTTGTGTGTTGGCGGGAGCTTTGATATCCAACACAAAACGATCTGTGTTTCAGAGGATTTTGAGAAAAAACATTTTGAGCATGCAAATCAACTGTTTCTCTCAATGCTTACGTCAACCTTTTACATTCTGGATGAAATCAATGTTATGTCAAGTCAGATCATAGTAGATGTTTTGATGGAGGCATATATATATATATATTGATATCAACTTCTTAATCAACATATGATAGGAAGGACTCCTAAAACAAAGACAATATCAGTTTAAACACCTGGTTTGCAACCTGCAAGTAGTTTGGCTAGCAGTGAATAAGAGTTGTTCATGAGATCGTACTCTAGAACTGGAGATTGGTGAAGCTGAACAGGAGCCTTTACACAACACAACACAACACACAGTGCACACAGGAGCACAGTGGTGTAGTGGTTAGCATGCTGGCCTCTCACGCCGGAGAACCGGGTTCGAATCCCGGTGGAGACAGCAAAAATTTGTGACTTAGGTCTCATCCTGTGTTGTGTCCCTGGGCAAGGCACTTCATCCACATTGAACTCAGTCCACCCAGCTGATAAAATGGGTACCTGGAAATTGGATGTACTGACCTACATGGTCGTGATTAGCGCTTAGTAGCAGCTGTGAAAGTACACTCCTTCGGGGTAATAATGTAGCGCTTTGAGCATGTCTTAGGACTTGGAAAAGGCGCAATATAAGTATGCACACATATAAGTATGCACACATTAACTCACTCGTGTTAGAATTGCCAAAACGAAATGTATTTATCATCTTAATTCATAACTTATTACGGTATGGACATAATAAATGCATGAAGTATAAAATGACCATTATCTGATGAATACCTAAGAATGTCAGACAAGGAAGAGCCACAAGCACATCATGAAGTAAACTTAAATTTTGTCTATGAAATATTTAAAATGATTACTGTACCTTCATTTCTCTTATTTTATTTCTTTAAACTTTTCATTTCAAAATCTAGTCCTGCAGAATTAAGACCTAGACTTTATAAAGGTATTCTGTATTATAAACAGCCATGAAACTATGAAGGCCTCTACAGGTTTGAGAGTGCAATGGGGGTAGAGGTCTGCAGTCAGAAAATCTAAATATTTATTTTACATTTTTACCTTATTTTGATATGCATGAGCTGATAAAGAACAACACTTACCTGGGCTTCTAAATTCAGAAATTCCCTTTGTGATGACAACTGAGAAAATAAACAGAAAAACTACAACGACCATGTTGGCAGCAGAGCTATTGGCACATGAGGTCGAAATCGAAGTTTATAACACAATGCTTCTCCGTTGAGAATTTTGAACAATGCAGAATGTTTACCAAAGAATATAGTGTTGCATTGTCGAAAATCAATGTTTTCTGTTATTATATTCTCAATTGATCATTACCTGTCTTTGATAAATAGTTGATGGCATAATGGGTGAGAGATTATCATCGAAACTGTGTGTGTACGTTTATTTATAATTAATTATCTGAGAAATATTGGAGTACTGTAATTGGACTCTTGGAGAAAATAATTTTCAGAACGTGTTATATTATTTATATTATTAATTCAAATGACACATTCATATAATAATTGGCTGATCGTTCAATATGATGTTTGGATTATCATAATTAGTAAAATAAAATCTATGGCGTTTATATTTATTTTGCACTTAAATATATCATTATTTCCTCGGTGTTGTTTTGTTAGTTATAATATGCCAAGGACGTTGTGCTGAATATATAGGACAGACAGAGTGCCTGAGAGACAGGGTCTGTGTTCATAAACAGCAAATAAAATGTCCTGAGACACGTTGTATACCACTGAGTGCTCACTTAGATACATGTGCAAAAGACAAGGACATTTAATTGTATATATCTATATATATATCAATAGTTGGCAAATCATTTTATCAGTAGCCATTCAGTTTAACCTTTTCAGGAGAACCTGATTAATGTTGTCGCTGGAAGAATTAATCCCTCAGTGCAAATGTTTCCCTTCTACACAAAATATATATATGCGATTTTTAGCTTTAAAAATACAAACTTCATTAAATAAGCCAAAATGATATATGAAGCAGAATTGAAAAATTACTTTTTAAATCTACGAAATGAAAAACATTTGTAAATGCAGAAATAGCATTGCTTCTACTTTTGGTCTTTTTTCCTTAACCTATTCACCTTTATTTCTGATGTGAATTATAAATATTCCCTCTATATTTGAAAAATAAATTTACATCACTATTCAAGGATACATCTATATCATATGTATCATGACAATTTGATATATGGAGCACAGTGATGAAGTGGTTTGCACGATTGCCTATTACTGCAAAGACCCGGGTTCGAATCCCAAAACATTATGACCTGGGCAGAGCACCCCACCCTCATTGTACTCACTCCACCCAGCTGTTACAATTGGTTCCTGAAATCAAGATGTACAGGGTCCTCTTTCACAAAGCACTAAGGTGATTGTAAGTCCTGAAGGTAACCTTAGTGCAATGTTAAAGAATGGGAGTTAAGGTTGCTTTGTGAAAGGAGGCCGAGACCTACATGTTCCTATGTTCTGGATCTGGATGTGTACACTGCAGGACCTTTCGGTATATTTGCAGCGGTATATTTGTTGTGCTTAGTAACAGCTGTGAAAATATAATCTTTTAATGTGTTATTTGAGCATTTTAGAACTTAAAAATTATTTTCAATTAAATACTTTAATTACCGTAAGAATTTTCACATTAAGATTGAAGTTTCTTGTCCTCGATAGCCTACCTTTTACCTTGCAACGAGAAAAATCTTAAACAATCACAATAACTAGGTCAGTTATTGTGCTATGTGATTTAACCTTGCTAAGTCTATCCTGATATAGTGTTCGATTATTCTATTACTACAAGTGTTGGTTAAAAACAACCCCGAAATAAAAATGCTGATGTACCGAGCAAAAATATCAAGCTTCTCAATTCTCTTTTAGCAAGACCTTTATTTGCATCTTCAAATGCATAAAACTGAAAGATTTTATAAAAATGAAGTAAGAAAAATACGATGATAAAAATAAACATTGTCAATTCAAAGTGACTTTGTAACATATATGAACTACGTTTTAATCTTAATTCTAAAAATACAACAATACTTTGACAGTTTACTTGTCTTGCGACCACAAAAGCGGTAACTACCTTGTTACCAGCGCAGGGGGGCAAAGGGTGAGACTGAACCGGGCAAGGCCATTTAATTCATATGTCTTTTGTAAATCAATGGTTTTTCGTGTCAACGAGGCTAAGTATTAATACATGGCATGCATCTCAGGTTGGCTCTTCATGATTATCAAGGAATTCCTGAAGGAGATCAGCATTCAGCCACTTACCATGAAACGCTGTTACACTGAATCAATTATTCGAATACAGCTGCGTAGCCTAGCCAAACCAAACGGATAATGTTGCAATTTCACGATATGAAGTTAGATTCAGTTTGCGTTAACATATCCGTATGTCGTTAACCATAACAAAAAAATATCATTCTTTTTTTATTTTTTATTTTTCTCTTGTAAATTCTTCATATGTGAGAGAGAGCTTTTGGTCTAAGTTATATTTGTTCCTTTTCACTAAGTCACTGCAAATGTGCAGATTTAATTATCTGAGAGTCTACAAGGAATCTCGAAATTTAAGAAAATGAGAATATCAAAAATGTGACCCCATCACTGAATCTAACCATGCCAAATGAATTGCACCAGTGTACTGACGATCCCAAAATATTGTTTGAGAATTTTTTTTTACACATGGACAAGGAGTGATCATTTGTCAGTGCTGGTGGAGTTATTCAATTGACGTCCAATCGAAACACAAACTACATGAAAAAGGCAACAATATTCCCTCACTGTGTATAACCGTACACCGGAACTAGCGAGGTGTACGGCGGAGAAATGTTGCTAGCGAGGAGCCGAAATCGAAAGTTAGGTAATATTTTACTTCATAACTTTCAAATAATCAACATCATGTGGTAATTGTAGCACACATACTTAGTAAAATGTATGTGCTTATCATTCTTTATCCAAGGGACAGTAACAATGACAGTTGCGAGTAATGCTGTTGTTAGTAACATGTTTGCTATCTCTGACTATGAACAGGATATGTCATGAAACAGTTATGTCTCGGACAGCTATTGACATGATAATAACATAGAAAAAAGTTGATGAAACGGCGATCATTGCTTTTTAAGTGATCCCGTTTGCGATCACGCTCCTCGCTAGCAACATTTCTCCGCCGTACACCTCGCTAGTTCCGGTGTACGGTAATACACAGTGTCCCTAGCAAGTGAACAAATTTAATATACGAAGCTGTCATTAATTCAATAAATCCATTGATTTACATCAATGCGAATCCAGAAAACGTGAGAAGTAAGGACACAAATTGAGAAGTTAGAAGAAAAACTTGTCTAAAAGAGAGAGTTGTGGACACATTGGTGAAAGGATCGTCCAGTGGTACCTGGGGAAGGTGTGGTCAGTCCAGGTGCTACTTGACTTTTGGCTCTTGTGGTGTTTCCTGACTAAGGGGATATTCTTTTGGTTCTTGTGGTGTTTCCTGACTAAGGGGATATTCTTTTGGTTCTTGTGGTGTTTCCTGACTAAGGAGATATTCTTTTGGTTCGTGTTGTGTTTCCTGACATTGGGGATATTCTTTTGGCTCTTGTGGTGTTTCCTGGCTAAGGGGATATTCTTTTGGTTCTTGTGGTGTTTCCTGACTAAGGGGATATTCTTTTGGTTATTGTGGTGTTTCCTGACTATGGGGATATTCTTTTGGTTCTTGTGGTGTTTCCTGACTAAGGGGATATTCTTTTGGCTCTTGTGGTGTTTCCTGACTAAGCGGATATTCTTTTGGTTCCTGTGGTGTTTCCTGTTTAAGGAAATGTTTGTATTTAGGGTGTCGTCTGACTCGGTGGATATTGTTTCTGTTCCTGCGGGACTCAAGGAATGTTCGTTTACTTTTTTCGGTTTTGCCTGACAGAGGATGTCCAATAACTGCAAGCAGCTCTACCCGAGAGAAACCAAGAATATTCAACATCAAATAAACGGGAATAGCTGCTCAAAGGCAAATGAACTCTCAAACGACCAATTAATAAAGTGTAAGATACTAGCAGAAAGGAGACCTGACGTTTTTAAGACTTCCAAAACCGCTGCCTTTGTCTGATTATTTCAAATAAAAGTACCAATCCTGCTATGGTGATGCAACAACCCGTTGTCACCAGTCCAGATTTAAAGTGATCCAGCGTAAACTTCAACCGATGAATCAAGGGCTCACATTCCTTCGCTTTGGGTAGTCGTTCAGTCTCCCATCGTTGCATGATTTTCATTTCCTCCAGAGCAAACAATCTTTTTGAAAAAAAAATAAACAAAGAAATATTTCATAACTACACAAAGGCACTATGGAATAAGCAAGAGCTGCGATTCCCTATGAACAACGTTATACCTTAAGGAAACTGACAATGTTCACGATCGTGATTTGGAAGTTGGCAAGAATGGTAAATGACAATGCGTAACATGTGCTGATACATTTGTGCTCGCTTATGATGTGATGTTACATTTAGTACTTGCTTTACGACTAATAAATTGTGGTTTTATGTTTAAAATGTACTGATACAATGGGTTTCTTTTCATAACATTTGTTGATGTGCTTTTGTGTTTTAGATAATTGTGACTTGCATTATCAGTTTTCAACCAGATATATAAAAAATATTTTTTGTAAAAAAAATTTACATTTAGATTACAATCCAATTACTCACTGTTTTTCAAATAACTTCAACAAAGGGGATCCTTTTGGAAAGGCAACCCCACTCATTCTTGTAAAGAAACGCTTGCGTAAGAAGGAAACTTCACAAGTCATAGACATCAAGATTCGGTCTGTAGGGGATGACACAAAACTTACAAAAGATCCACTTAATAATTGCGTTAAAAGATCCTCAACATACTTCTCAAATGAATTGTTTACTGATGTTAGCATTAAGGATCTTTTGTAGATCTTTTTCAAAGTCGAATCTCTTGTTTCCTGAAACAAAAAACAAAATTCATCTCTATAGAAATGATAAGCTTTGAGATGTTCACGACATGGATTCTATTTAAGATGGTTTTGGTGTTTCGAAAAGTTTCGTAATCAAAGAGTTATCATTCATGAAAAAAATATACTATATATAAAATATATTCATATTAGGGATCACAGCATGACAAAATGATTCTTTACCGATTCTTAGTATTGGTTGCTGTTCTTTCACTTTTTGACTTCCTAGCAAACTCTTCTTTATCGTTTTCGTGAGAAAGGTGAGAAATGTTAAGAACTTTATCAAAAAGGTAAGTTTCAACAATATACTGTATTCTAAGAAATAGAGAAATGAGCATATACTGACGTGCAATAAAAACATAAATGTAAGGGCCCAATCAAAGGTGTAACGGTCTGTATTTTCTTATGAAGAATAATTTCTAAGTCTGGCGTTTCAAATAGAATAGCCTCTTTGAGAGGCATTTTAGAAGTTGGAATAACAATAAAGAAGAGGAATATGGATGACGACTTTTTCATGAACTTCGAAGTTTTGACATAGGTTCTTCTATAGTTCTCAAGCAGAGGTAACAAGAGAGTAAGGTATAGCATTTACAGGTACATGGTAACAATCCTTGTCTAGTTTTCAAGTAGAGGTAACAAGAGAGCAAGGTATAGTATATCCAGGTACATGGTAACAATTATTGTGTACTTTTCAAGCAGAGTAACAAGAGAGCAAGGTATAGTATATCCAGGTACATGGTAACAATTCTTGTGTAGTTCTCAAGCAGAGATAACAAGAGAGCAAGGTATAGCATATCCAGGTACATGGTAACAATGAACAGTAACTATGTATTTAAACATTGTAATTAATAAATTCAAGAAGTTGCCATCCGTTGTTTCCCTTCTTATTCAAATAAACTGTTTGAACCTACCTGTAGTAATGTTTCCAAAGCGCCACCCTCAAATGTCACAAGCCTATAGTCAGTGTGGTCTGCCAGCTCTTTCAACGTGTTAAAAGGGACGTTTTCTTTGTGAACACTTAACATAGCCACCAGATTACTTGTGTAGAGGGCAGCAAACACCAAGCAGAAGAGGGACAGAGTGAAAATCATTATCCGGCTTGACATCGCACCTGGTGATGTCTGCATATCTAGATCAGCAATGAAGGAATAATTCATGTATACTTTTGATAGATATGAGAAATATCCCTCCTCTTTCAATCATGATAAAGTGTCATTTGACAATACATATGTAAGAAAATTTTTTCTAGGATTGTCATTGTGAAAAGAGCCTGTAGCAGAATAGACAATAACTTTACAACAAATAAAGGAATTAAAAAATATTATCGACTATGAATTCAAACATAACTTGTTTTTGTAAGTCACATAATGATATTAAAGCTCAAATATAGTTTCTTCCAGATGTGATAAATAGTAAACGACGTCCCGTTTAACAACATTTTTATGAAATGAGAATAGTTTGGTATTTAAGGAGCGAAAGTCATACTTAACGATCATAACGTCATTATTACGTCACGTCATTCGATTTAAACTTTGTAGACTCATTACACAGCGAAAACTTCAACGGGCGTGTAATGAATGATACTTCAACTGAATGCAAAAACTCCTTCAGTATGATGATCAGAATAACTTACCTTGACGAAATGATATCCTGAATATGAGGTCAAAATACAACATGTTTCTTTGTACATGAATTGGCATGTCGTGTTTCCCAGACCTTCCAATCCAATACATAATAAGAAAGGATCCAAGTATCGCCCCTGTAGCAGCTACATAGACGGGCCAGGTATAGCTGGATACGAGGAACAGCCACATATAGTGTACGTCAGGGTTCCTTTTATAAACTAAAACGTAGTCACGGGCATCAGCAAGTAAAGCAAAATCCAAAACCTTGTTTCTTCTATCTGTCACTGCATATGAGACAGGGCAAAAATGAGCTTCCTGAAACAGGAATAGAAACTTTATCTTTTCAAGAATGAGAGAAAGGGAAAAGGTAGAGAAATACAAGGACAGACAGAGAAAGAGAGACACAGACAGACAGACAGACAGACAGACAGAGACAGAGATAGGCACAGACAGAGAGACAGACAGGCAGAGAGACAGAGTAAGAATCTGATAGAGAGGCAGAGACAGACAGACAGAGAAACAGACAGAGAGAGGTAAACAGAGAGAGACATACAGAGAGAGACAGACAGAGATAGGCACAGACAGAGAGACACAGAGAGAAACAGAGAGACAGAGGCAGACAGACAGGCAGAGAGACAGAGCCAGAGCCAGTATATGATAGAGAAACAGAGACAGACAGACAGAAAGACAGAGAAACAGACAGAGTCAGACAGACAGAAAGACAGAGAAACAGACAGAGACAGACATACAGAGAGAGAGAGACAGACAGACAGAGATAGGCACAGGCAGAGAGACAGACAGTGAAACAGACAGACAGACAGGCAGAGAGACAGAGACAGAGCCAGAATCTGATAGATAGACAGAGACAGACAGACAGACAGAGAGAAGCAAACAGACAGGCAGAGAGACAGAAACAGAGCCAGAATCTGATAGAAAGACAGAGACAGGCAGACAGACAGAGAAACAGACAGAGAGAGACAGAGAGAGAGAGAGACAGAGACAGAGATAGGCACAGACAGAGAGACACCAAGAGAAACAGAAAGACAGAGATAGACAGACATGCAGAGAGACAGAGACAGAGCCAGAATCTGACAGAAAGACAGAGACAGACAGAGACAGACATACAGAGAGACAGACAGAGACAGATATAGGCACAGACAGAGAGACAGAGGGAGAAACAGAGAGACAGAGCCAGAGCCAGAATCTGATAGAGAGACAGAGACAGACAGACAGAAACTTACTTTCCTCTGCATGACGCCGAGGATGCCAGTAAAGGAACCATTCTCCAGTTCCTGTCCCCATAACTTGTCTTCTGGTTCTCTTACCACATAGCTGCAAACGTATGTTATAATGTATAAACTACAATGTCATCAAAATCACTTTCAACTATATGCTCAGGATTCTTTTTGTCTTCCTTATGCCATCAACTTCTAGAATCCCACTAATTGTTTAAAATAACATGTTTCTAATGACTTCTCAACAATTTAATATCACTTGTATCTCTCAAGATTTTAAATTGACGATGAAAGCTAAGCCATTTACACAAAGTGAAACAGATAACTTAGCGGGTTCCAGTAAATGTCATGTGGATATATTTCTCTACTTTTTATTTACTTAGCATAGTTGGGAAATCAAGTAAAAAAGTAGTATTCTTACTACGTGTACAATTTGTTTCTTTGATGATTATAAAGACTTGCCTATAATATGGTATTGTTGGGAGTATGTTGCAGTCGATTTGAAACATGGCTTTTTAACAGCTAGAAATGTACTTACGATGTAACAAATTACTTACAATGCTTTCAAAACATATATACATTGTGAGATGATTTAACGGCTCTTAGTTCAAAGGTTCAATAATATTAAAATATATTAAGTAGATATACCTGAAATTGAATGCCGTTTTCAAGCTGTTGGCCAGATCAATTCCAGCCCCTGTAAAGACCACCGTCCCATTGACAACTTCACGGATTGCACTTGTTGACCACTGTAAGTGACCATTAAAAATACAACATGTTTCAGACTAAGAATTAGCAAGCTACCCACTAGGAATATCTAGATGCAACAGGCACATTAAAGGGGCAGTAGTACGTTTTTTTAATACTTTATATTTTCAAATTTTCATTGATTATTGTACGTTAATGCTAAATGTATTATTTTAATAGTGTCAAAAATTTCATTACACAAACAAATCATCCATAGAGAACAAATTAAAAAGAATCACATAAAGTCCATTGGCGGCCATATTTGTGTGAACACCATAAATTCAATTTATGTAAGAAAAATAAATCGCATGGCTGAAATTTACATTTTATACTTGATTTATAACCGCTTTATCTAGTTCAAATACATTGTCTTTCAATTGGAACAATTTATTTTCGTTTTCCTTACATCACCTTACAACCCCCTAAAACGTGCTACTGCCCCTTTAAAGAAGAGGTGTTAGTTGGTCACATGACGGATATTTTACAACATACCAATATATCAAGACAGAGGCGTGATAACCTACTCGTAGAAAAGTGCAGTTAAATGTAGAATTGTTTTGCAACCATACGATTACTTAATGGTAATATGACAGTGATAAAACAAAGGGCTAGGTTTAGAATGATTAATTGAAAATAAGGATTTTTCATATTTTATCAACTACAACTGCTACAGAAATTCATTGCATCCGGAATGTGTGTATGACAGAACTAAATGTGGATGGATAAAGGAAAGGCTATTCATTAATATATATCTAAATCATTACAGACGCCAATTTTTACTGCTGTTAACAAAATTATACTTGTTAAAGGTAAAATATAATGAGAGTAATCAAATATAATTATTTCACTATTAAAGAGTTGAGCTGTTTCCTTGAACATTTGTGTTATATAATATAACGTTAGATTAATTAAAAATTCAGAGAAAACAATAAACAATGAGACGTCTGTAACGTCACGCCTTTCTGTAGAAACAACGACAAGTTTGAAATAAGTAACTGATGCTTGTCTTATTCGTTCATATGATTGAATAATTATTGGCGCAATTCTTAGTTGACCCTATGTTTTATTCTTGATACATAAATTTGTCCTTAAAATATATAACATGCTAGTTAATTTACAGAATATTTAAAGATATATGCCAATTATTGAACAAATCCTTATGTATTTCTCTGTAAACTGTTTACGAGGGAATGCTTCGTTCCAACAAACTTGTAATCTTGCCTTGAAATATTCGAACCAAACCTTTATTTTTTTCATGTATCATCATAATATCAGGTCGAGGTGAATATCATCCTGTCTCAGGGTACTAACGTTACGCAAACTCCACTAACCTGTACCCTGGGCTCAGAAGCTTGATTCGCTCGCGCGGGCCGACTTGGGATATAGCCAATCAAATCATTTTCTCTTTGAAATTTTATCGAGAAGGTGGCGAGAAAATGATTTGATTGGCTATATCCCAAGTCGGGCCGCGCGAGCGAATCTAGCTTCTGAGTCCAGGGTACAGATTAGTGGAGTTAGGGTATTGTTAGGGTTATTATAATGATAAATGAAAAAAATAAAGGTTTGATTCTGATTTAGTTTTGAATTGACAAACCTCTAGCATGGTGAGCACAAGTTCCCTGCCATTTAGACCTCTCCTAATGTTTGGATACAGCTCCATATTCACTGACAGTGATCTAAAGCTGGATACCAAAATATGTTTCCATTCGCGTCGTCCTGGCATCCACAATAAGGTGTGTATCTCTTCCAACTGAAATAGATAAATAAAGTAGGTGTACATCATTTATCTTTCACAAAATGTCAAAGTTTATTTGAATGCAAATCATAATTACAACATTGAATCTCACGCCAGAAAAAAGTCTTTGATACATTCTGGAGCACAGTGGTGTAGTAGTTAGCATGCTGGCCTCTCACGCCAGAGACCCGGATCCCGGTGGAGACACCAAAAATTAGTGACTTGGGTCTCATCCTGTGTTGTGTCCCTGACAAAGCACTTCATCTACATTGCGCTCAGTCCACCCAGCTGTTAAATTGGGTACCTGAAAAATGGATGTACTGACCTACGTGGTCGTGATTAGCGCTTAGTAGCAGCTGTGAAAGTACACTCCTTCGGGGTAATAATGTAGCGCTTTGAGCATGTCTTAGGACGTGGAAAAGGCGCAATATAAGACGCATATTATTCTGGTCAGACAGACAAAAATTCAGTTGTTCATAATGTTCCAATAAGTAAAACCCTTATCGATGACCCTTATAGGAACAGGGTACATTTGCAATGATTTATTGTTGTTTTGTATACTTACTGTTATATTAATTTGAGATTCCAATGGTTGATCCTCCTTATAACGTATCCAAGCAACGTGGTCCAAGGTGATGTTCGGAGGGTGAAGGTCATCAGGGGATATAATCAACCAGGTTGAAAAATGTCTCAGCAGAGATCCTTGACCATAGACAAAATCAAGATTCTGAACCTTGAAGAAAAGTTTTTTTTATAATTTTAGGTTAGGTATACGCATTTAACGTTCAAAGTTGTAATTACAATGTTTAAAAACGAATATACAACTTTCAAAAGTTGATATTACAGCTTTTAAACATAAATGTACAATTTTCAAAACTTGTAATTACAACTTTAAAAGTTGAAATTATAACATTAAAACAGAAATATTGTCAGTGAATATGGCCCTTGAAGGCTTTTGTACATTTGAACTATCTTTATAAGACCCTTCGTCCTGCCCCGCTTTCCTATAACAATAAAATGGTCCATACCCGAGGTCGAACAGTTGATTGATATCTAGTACTTTAAAGGGGAAGTAGCACCTTTAATTCATTTTGTGTAAGAAAAGGGAATCGCATGGCTAAATTTTACGTTATAATTTGAATTATTACTGCTTCATTTAGGTGTAATACAATCAATTTTTACATCCTGTCTCAGGGTAAGAACGTTACGCTAACTCCACTAATCTGTACCCTGGGCTCAGAGGCTAGATTCGCCCGACTTGGGATATAACCAATCAAATCATTTTCTCGCTACCTTTTCGATAAAATTTCAACGAGAAAATGATTTGATTGGCTACATCCTAGGTCGGGCTGCGCGAGCGAATCTAGCTTCTGAGCCCAGGGTACAGATTAGTAGAGTTAGCGTAATGTTCGTTCCCTAGGACAGGATGTAATTTTTATTTGCCTGACATTACCTTATATTCCCCATAAAAACGTGCTACTGCCCCTTTAATATTACCTCAAAGAAAAGTTGTTCAACACAATTGGCTTCACAGACTACCAGGAACTGTAGCTGGTCACGCATCTGCTCCAAACTGGCGTGTTCCATGAGGTTCTCCATCACAGGGACGAGAGCTGTGTGTACTTGGTGGTAGGTGAACATCATTTGTGGATGTGTTCTTAGTGAGAGACTAACCTCTGAGGCCAATTCAACTGTGAAATAAAAATCTAAATGAAATTATGAACCACCAACGAAATGTATTTTGATTCTTAAAGACCATCTCTTTCTGTCTTTAATTAATATAACAATTCAAAGGATGACTCGAATTGTAGGTCAAATGATGAAATACCTTTTCCCATATAAACTAGTGTCTAAAAGAAACGCTGCCAAGTCTTGAGCGTAGTCAAAAACTAAATTCAATAACCTGACGGGGTATAATTTGAATGTATCTGACTGGAATATGGTTTGTTAAGAAGTAGGCACATTTTTATTCTTCAGGAAAGACACTTTTGATTTTGTGTTTGTTCAAACGCACATGCATTCTCTCCCCACAGAGGCAGATCAAGTCATGTTGATTTAGCCTCTGTTATATTACGACGAGTTTGTGGGATAGAATGGGAGATGCCTGATTGGAGGCAATCAAAATTAGTTGTGCAATCAGCGACGCTGTTCTTAATTCATCATTTTGGCTACTGAAACAAGGCAAAGGGATTGTGATATGAACCACGCTTTCCATGCTAGAAGCCTTGTCATTTGATAAAGAAATTCAAATGTATTGAGATGAAAGTTTTTTTCCGCCAGGGGAAACTGCCGGAACCCACGGATTTCGGCGTAATAGAACAGAGGCTAAATCAACATGACTTGATCTGCCTCTGTGGGGAGAGAATGACGCACATGGTGTTCATACATCGCAATTTCAATTTGCACAAAAATTTCAGTTTAAAATTGGTGAAGTATGGCAGTTAGGTATGAAAACAATGTTATCGATATATTGCACTTTATTTGACATATTCGTTATCGGGTAATTACTCTAGAAATTTTTAAAACAAGCAAAAGTGTCCAATTTCTAATTAAGGAGATTCCAAATCGATGTTTTTTTTAAAACCTGTTCCTCCCAAACATGAAACGATAATGTTTCAAACTTTTGCATAGAAGTTTGCATTGAATTATCTTGTTATTAATATGGTAGCGTTTGATTTTGGACACTAGTTTACAATGTATATACTGAACGTAGTATTAAAAAATACAAAAAAATTCAGAATAAATTATTTTTCTATACAACCTTGAAAAGAACGTTTGATACTTATGCTTATATATTTTGATTAACATTACATGTTCTTACTGTATAATTCTATAATTTATCCCAAAAGGACAAGTTTGTAAGAGTCAGGTAAAATACAAACGTACCACTTGATTCATCGTAGACAATAGTCAGCATGTGATGTTTGATAGTTCTTTGAAACACGTGTGTAAGTATGCCGGGTAGGTTTGTTGAAATAGGTTTATCTGAAGACACTTAAATCAAAGGGTTATTTCAAGAGTATTATATAAAAGCATGCAGATGATTAACAATCGTTTCTCTTTGCCATAACTAAATTAATTATGATATTTTTAAAATTCATTGAGACTACAAATCATGGACACACGACCTAAAATCGGAATATCCATAACGTTGTTATAACCCAAAGGGGCAGTATAGTACTCACGTGAATATGTATAAAATGCCTTTGGCGAGAATTCATTAATTTGCAACAAATTTGGCATTTAAAATATTTTCAAATGTTTTTTCACAGCTTTTGTTTCAGTACATCTCTAGAAAAATATGTGTATAGAAAAGAGATATTATTTTGATTTAAACACATTGATATAATTACAAAGTCAAAATGATATTTGCAACAATATGTAAATGGTCTGTATTCCACTATGGTCTGATAAAATGTTTTGTTTTCTGTTCAATATCAATTCCATTCATGCATATTACTACTGTCTACTACTTATCCATATTTTAGATATCTAAAGTCATAAATAATTGAAAAGTTATGCTGTATACTTTTATATTTACGGACCATAACGCCTCTTACAAAATGCTATTTTACGAGTTAATAGTGAGTCTATTGCTAATTGCACGGTTGCTTTGGCAACGCACGTACAACTTAAACTTCCTGTGTAAAGAACGTTACACGTTTATTGGCCCACACATCCCTTATTGTGAGGAAAGCTATATATAACACGTTTTTAAATTTGTGTTAGGCATTTTACCTGTAACATATATTCAACCTATTTTTGTGTAATGCATAAATATAAATAAGTGGAGCTTTGACATCTTTTTCAAAAATACATATTATGTAAGTGTAGGAATCGAAAATCAAACACCAAAGCAAACATTTCATATCTATTTCCATCAGTACTTTAGAAGTTTTTTGGTAAAAAGAAGAATCTCGCTAAAACGACAATACATGTTACCATTGCAAGACAATTTTTTTCTAATCAAAGTAAGTAACTCTAAAACGAACGTATCATGTACATATAAGTTTCGTAAACCCATTTGCCTATATACAATGAATAAAAGTGTTCATACTAAAATAATGGCCGCCAATGTATTTTTGGCTTGATTCTCGATACTTTCTTCAACGCATTTAAATAATGGGTTAGAGTGATTTGATGTTTGACACATTTGGAATAAACTAATATAACTTGGGCGAAATTAGAGCCTGGCTCAGTAGGTCATCAGACTAGTATGATTTATAATAAAAAATTCAGCTGCGTACCTAAAGTTTGTTCACTTAATAATGTATCGCAAAAATAATGTAATTTGGGTTTCGTTTGGACAGAAAAGAACAGAGGCTGTATCAACATTTTATGACTTGATCTGTCTCTGTGGGGAGTGAATGCTTCTTCCTTAGCAAATATGTTAACCCCATTTATGATTTAAACGTGCTACTGCCCCTTTAAACCTATATGGCAATTATTCCTCACAATTATTCAGAATAGCCATTGTTTAAACGACAAAAACAAATAAGCCAATGTTTGAAGACATGTTCATTGAATCATATATGATAGATAGTTAATCATAACTACCAAAAAAAAAATTGAAATTGAATAAATTTGATATCTTAAATTAAATATACGTCAGGCATACCTTGCACATGGTTTTCACAAGATTCCGCTGCGTTAATCATCCACACCATTACAGCCAACAGAGTCTTCATATTTGCATCAGGCTTTGCTGCTATCCTCTACTAATGTATTATGTTGTGGTCAGAGAATATATGTAGTCATAAGACTTTATTTGGTAAGCACTTGATGGCAAATTGACTTCATTAGCGTTATTGGTCGTGTAATTGGTTTGTTCAAATTGTTTGAATGTTGGTCGGGGAAACAGTTTTATAGATGAATCTTCTCTTAATAGGGATCCATTTGGTTTGCACTGTTTGCATTATTTAACAATGTGCAGAAAATCAACATTCGATATGTAGTCCTTTTTTTCAGTGGATTTTATTCATAGAATATCTAACGAGCTTCCCCTTTCATATCAAGTTTATGTCCCAAGTGAAATTTTTGTGCTTTGTCACGAGCCTTGGCGAGTATAGGTTGTCTTTCAATTGGGACCATTAATTTTCATTTTCCTGACATCAACTTATATTCCCCTAAAAACGTGCCACTGCCCCTTTAAACCTATATGGCAATTATTCCTCACAATTATTCAGAACAGCCATTGTTTAAACCACCAAAAAATAAAAATAGAGCCATTGGCTCTGTAGCTCATCAGGCATCATATCAAGTTTGCTTTATACAGGCAAGATGAGCTAAAAATTAAACTGATGTTACCTATTGCAAGAGAACCTATAACAAAATTACAAAACAAATGTATTATTATTCAACACTTTCTAGATCGCCAATATCAGACAGTGAAAGAAGTCCACACTAAAATATCCAAGGAGAAATAAATTTGCCATAGACTGTCATCTAATGGAGAAAAATAGGTTTTTAAGATTGTGACCCCTGTGACCCTATTTGGGGTCATGGGGTCACAAAACCTACAGTTTAGAATCCCAATTGGCCAAGGAGTCTACATGCAGTCTTTCAGCTCAATAGACCTTTAGGAGCTAAAGATGATGATGAAAATAAGTTTTTAAGGTTGTGACCCCTGTGACCCTATCTGGGGTCACAGGTTCACCAAAGTTACAAATTAGAATCCCCATTGTCCAAGGAGTCTGCACATATCACTTTCAACTCTCTAGTCCTTTTAGAACTGGAGAAGAAGATGAAAATAAGTGTTTTAGGTTGTGACCCCTGTAACCCTATTTGGGGTCACAGGTTCACCAAAGTTACAAATTAGAATCCCCATTGTCCAAGGAGTCTGCACATATCATTTTCAACTCTCTAGTCCTTTTAGAACTGGAAAAGAAGATGAAAATAGGTTTTTAAGGTTGTGACCCCTGTGACCCTATTTGGGGTCACAGGTTCACCAAAGTTACAAATTAGAATCCCCATTGTCCAAGGAGTCTGCACATATCACTTTCAACTCTCTAGTCCTTTTAGAACTGGAGAAGAAGATGAAAATAGGTTTTTAAGGTTGTGACCCCTGTGACCCTATTTGGGGTCATGGGGTCACGAAATCTACAAATTAGAATCTCCATTGTCCAAGGAGTCTGCACATATAATTTTTAACTCTCTACTCCTTTTGGAACTGGAGAAGAAGATGAAATTAGGTATTTAAGATTGTGACCCCTGTGACCCTATTTGGGGTCACAGGGTCACCAAAGTTACAAATTTGAGAAGAAGATGAAAATAAGTTTTTAAAGTTGTGACCCCTGTGACCCTATTTGGGGTCACAGGGTCACCAAAGTTACAAATTAAAATCTCCATATGCTAAGGTACAAAATTTCAGCTCTCTAATGTGTATGGTTCATGAGGAGAAGTTGAATGTGTCAAAAGTTTACGGACGGACGCCGGACGACGGGCCATGCCATAAGCCCATTTGGACGTTCAGTCCTGATGAGCTAAAAATAAGCAAATGTTTGATGAGATGTTCATTAAATCATATATGATAGAGAGTTATATGTTAATCATAACTACAAACAAAACAATTTGAAAGTGAATACATTTAATATCTTGGATTGGTAAATTGACTTCATTGGCGTTTTTGGTCGTGTAATTGATTTGTTCAAATTGTTTGAATGTTGGTCGAGGAAACAGTTTAATAGACCAATCTTCTCTTAATAGGGATCCATTTGGTTTGCACTGTTTGCATTATTTAACAATGTGCAGAAAATCTTTCAACATTCGATATGTAGTCCCTTTTTTCTGTGGCTTTTATTTATAGGATATCTAACGAGCTTCCCCTTTCATATCAAGTTTATGTCCCAAGTGAAATAATTTTGCTTTGTCACAAGTCTTGGCGAGTGACAAAACAAACTTATTTCACGAGAGACATAAACTTGATATGAAAGGGGGAAGCTTGTTAGATAGCCTATAAATTCGCCAAACTTGATCTGATTTGGTTGCCTATTTGTGTAGTAGAGTTATCTTTTGAAATATTTCTCAGGTTTATTTTCATACATGGTGTTTTTATACTTAAAATTGCAACTTTCTCCTTCAAATGCCTTATCAACACAGCTTAAATCCAGAGTCTCTATCTCGTTGCATGAAGCTAGGTCAACAAAGTCGGATGAGGAGGTTGTCTTGTTTTGAATCGAACACTCTAGTGTGTGCTTTTGACTTGTTCAAACCTCGAGTATAATAAATTATAATCTATAAAATTGAATATTTTTCCGGTGAATTTGAGTCCGCTATTTTCAAGCTTTGGTTGTCGTGTGCATTCATGATTTATTAAATATATAATTCAAAACGTTGCAGGCTTTCCCTTGGACGATTTTCTTGCATTAGAAGTGATATCCCTCATGGTGAAGAGCTTTATAACCACATTTTTCAAAAGAAAGAGAATGTCGCTGACTATGTGGAACGAATGGTTCATACAAATTGTTGTTGTTTTTGGGGTTTTTTTTCTGTGAGAGCGGTGGGTTGCTTATAAAAAATCGAAAAGTTATTTATATGGATTTTTGAGTGTTGGGCCCCAAATTTTGTTTTGTGATCTTTTTTTGTTGTTTGACAATTGAATAATAATTGAATGATATGTGAATGTTATGAGTACATTATTGTTAAATGATTGATGAATTGTTAACAATGATCGATGAATGATTGATGCATGGTTAATTGTTCATCGTTGGATGATTAAAGATTTTTTGTTTAAGTGTTGAATGATTGATAAATGATTTGTAAATGATGTTTAAATGTTGAATGACTGATGATTCATCAATGAATGGTTAAGTTTTTTTATTTCATTATTGGTGATTGATGATTGATTATGGATTGATGATGAATGATTAAATGATAAATGATAATCATGATTGAAAATTTATGAATAATTGATATATGACTTGTAGAGAAGTGATGAATGATTGATGGATGGTTGATTCATGGATGATAGATGATTCAATGATAATTCAGGCATGAATAATGATGAAAATGATGTAGATGTTGGTACTGATGATATCGTAATTATTGACCTTATGACATTGAACTAAATAGGAAGCATTTTCCATCACTATTTCTCTGTGAATGGGTCAAATATGTTTTAATAACTAAAATATTCAGCATTGATATACTCAGATATTTTCAGTCAAATGATAAAGTAAAAACTATAAATTACTATTAGTGATTACCTTTGGCTATAGACAATTGTCATGTTTTAGATATATATCATTTACTTTGACCACAGTGGTGAAGAACAATCAAAAGTGAGTCAAGTTTGACCTTAGATGTTTTCTGAAAATCTTATCAACTTTTTTGTGTTGAATTAATACATTAATGTTGCTGCAAAAAGTCACATGTCAAGTTTATATAAAGACTAGTTATTCAACTAATTAAATACTATCGACTCTTCTGTCCTGTTTGCTTTTGTTATACTTCCAAAATAATGTAAACATATTAATTAGTCAAAAATTCGCAACTCCAAACCGGTATTTGCTCACTCTACTGAATCAATATGTAAAGCAATTTTTATAAACAAGAGCCAATACTATTGATAAAAATAGAGCCATTGGCTCTGTAGCTCACCAGGCTTCACATCAATTTGCTTTAAGGTGTGGCAAATAGGGTTTCCCCTTAATAGGGGAAACAGGGGCACCAAAGTTGCAATTTGAGAGAATGTTGGAGAAGATGAAAATAGGTTTTTAGGGCCATGGCCGCTGTGGCCCTTATTAGGGGCCAAAGGGCCACCAAAGCTACAATTTTTAATCCTCACTAGTCAAGGAGTCTGTTCACAAAGTTTCTGCGTTCTAGGCCTTATTCTTCTGGAGAAGAGGATGAAAATAACTTTTTAGGGCTACAAATTTTAATCCTCACTAGTCAACAAGTATGTACACAAAGTTTCCGCTTTCTAGTCCTTAAGCTTCTGGAGAAGAAGTCAAAAATGCACAATGTTTACAGACGGAAGGATGGACGGCGGACACCATGCCATGCCATAAGCACATTGGGTCATACAAGCAAGATAAGCTAAAAAGAACCATTGACATTAAGTTTGACAAATGTGACTACAATAACTCCTAGTGTGTCTTTTTACACAAGGCCCTTATGGAGACCAAACTGAGAAGCAGAAGTCTATTGTCCATTGTACCAAGTATGATGGAAGGGAGATAACTCATTTTATGTTCTCATAAGCCATAGAAATTTTTGTCACTATGCATCAAGCGTTCTTTTCAGTCTTTCTACCTTGACCTAGAAAAACATTGAATCATTGGAAGTTAAATGTGCAACTGGTTTCAGATCATGTAGATATGTTTGATATAATATATTTTTCAATGACAAAGTTGAATTACATATTCTTTCATACATTTATGTTGAAACTTTATTGTATACAAATCTGTCATTGCATCACTTGTATCTCCCTGTAAACACGAGAAACAATGTTAACTTAACTTCAAAACTGCATATTTAAGACTGTCACTGTCATTCATCACTGTCTGTTAACATATGCTTAAAGGAGTTCAACCTTCCTATATTCTCTCAAATGAGGAATATTTACTAAGTAGCTATAAAACACCCAGAACCTTTTAACCTATGGACTATGAAACCTGTCTTAAGACAACAACATTAAATCAATTCTATTAAATTTGCAACTTCATCCCAGATGCTAGACATAGGACACAGTAATGTTCATCAAAAGTCATACTCCTTAATGAAATGTCACGATTGACAACAATTTTAACTATTATATTCCACTCCATCCAATTTTTTTGTGTCACAATAAGGGTAACAAACAAAACAACTGAAAAATGTATGAAATTTTAATCAAATATGTTTACATTATATCCATATTCATCAACAATCAAACCGCACTGATCTAACTCACACACATGAAAATAAGGGTAAGCACTGACAAGAATTGTTACGGATCCTCTCTCATAAACAAATCCACAACTTTATTCTGAGAGAGTCTTGTTTGAAGTCTTTGTTCAAATTGATGCAACAATGATTCTGTCTAGAACATTTCAGAATCCTTTTTCTATCAAAAAATCAGCAACCATATCCTGAACAAGGCCTTTCACACGAATAAATTTTCCAACTTCATGCACCTGGGTTGAGATCTTCTTCTCGGTGACCTCCTCAAGATATTTGCGAAGTTCTGCCTCAAAAGCCTGGAAAAGAAACATTTACATCATACAACATGCTTTTAGAAAATGTGACACATGGAAATATCTGTATTTATGTTATCCAAACACACATATCTTTAAAGCTTCAAACTGATTGAAGAAAAATTGTTTATGAAGTAAATTGTTGGTAACTAGTCAAATGCATTTGAATAATATTTTGAAACATCACTTGCAAATATTCATTTTCTTCCTTTTACTGTCAGTTTTACAGAAACAAGGTTTTGATACTAACACAGGTTCTCTACATGTGTCCCCAATGAATGCTCTCATCAAAAGCGAAGACTTGAAGGGCAATGAGGTTCAAGTTATCAATATCGTAGCAGTTCTGTTCTTAGAACGTAAGTTGAAGGGTCATTTTTGCATATTATCAGTAGATGGGATCCTTTGCTAAAGTAAAAGCATACTACTTCTCAAATTTCTGATGGACACCAAGCTCAAAGGGTTGACAAATTTCCCCTCTAGGATCAATGCTGTCATAATGACCATGAAAATATAGTCAACCGGAGCTAGCACACCATGGGTGAAAACAATAAGTTGTGTTCTAGGATTAAACATCATGTCATTGACTCTGTGTAAATGACTTCAATTTACATTTACCCATAAATTTGTTTTGTTTGACATTGTTTAGGCCATCATTAAATAGGGACAAAATCTAACTTTGATAATTTAGGAAAATTGAAAATCATTGATTTACCCAGATGTCTCCTTCAACTTTTCTGATCATGACAAGTTTGCGAGAGCCTCCATGAGTTGTTTGGAGATAGACTGGTAGCATGTGGTTCCGCGTCCTTTGGACAAAATATCTTGGGGTCTCCGCAAAATCTGAAACAAGTTGTCAACCTTGAATTTAGATTTCATGAAATGGTTGTCAATAAACAAAGTAATCTCACTGCAAGTAGGCAGAGTTGTGATTGTTTATAGTACTCTGAATCTTGATACCTTATCTTACTGTATATGTTATCAATATGTGATGCACTGTCCGAATCAGGATGTGGCTGTTGACTGCTCATTTTCCCTTTAAATCAAGGTGTTTGTCCCAACTATTGTTTTTACTCATCAAAACACTACAAAATAGTAATCATGACACATAATGTATCCAATTTATCGTTCTTTATTATCAAATACAAAACTTTCATGACTGTATCGTATTGTCACAACTCACGATTTCAATGTCAATTAATTCAAGGAAGATCCCCTACTGACCCTCATGGATTAAACAGAAAATCCTTGATAGAAAACAAAGAGCTGGTTATATCCCCCTTGGGATATTAATGTAGCAAGAAGCATGTCCTACCCGCTGGTGGCACCCATCCTGAAGGTGTTGGGTAGGCGGAATGTTGAGGGGGGTCTGGTACTAATTCCTTCGGCAGCAGACGTTCAACATGTTCAAACCCTTCCGTCGTAACTTCATACTCTGGATGCTTTCTTTCCCTTTCAATCTGGCCATGCTGTAAAGAAAAAAGTTTAGGGTGAGTAGCATATCCCTATCAATGTCTCAAAATACCTTAAAGTCATTGATGTTATTTTTTTGCAAGACTAAGTTATGTATGCCAGGCAAATATCTCATCAATCTCTCCCTTGTTTTAATAATAATTTTCATTTCCTTGCGAGTGTGACAGATTATGGTTATGCCAGCTAATCTTTGGCTACCCTGCAGCTATCAATACAGCAATTGACAGAAGAGGAGCATATTTACAAATTTGCACTTGTCCACATCGGTACATCTTTATAATATGTTTGCCATTTTCCGATATTTAGGGATTTAACCCTTGGATTTCTGTTAGACACCTTTTTAGCCCTTGATATTTGTTGATGACCTTTTTATTAACCCTTGAATCCGTATCGACAGAATTTTAGGGTACTTTGTCTAGTGCAAAAGATGGTTACGAATTGTAAAGTGGCAAACATATTGTAAAATTGCTCCTGCACACCAGTCCCAAGGCCAAATATATGCCCGTCATAGGTTTCAGGGTTGTCAAAAAGAATTTGAGTAGAAGGCAGAATGAATAAAGTAACAGGCACCTTTACTGAAGATCCGACTTGCCGTAGGCAAGTCGGCCGACGGCCGAGTGGGGGAGAGAACGAGAGGGGGCATTGTCCCCTCTCATTGGGTGGGGTCCAGGGGGCCTCCCCCGGGAGATTTTTGAAAATTGTATGCTCTTAGATGCAATTTTAGGTACTCTTGGCAGGTAAATGACACTGCCAAAATGTTAATTTCACAGACTATTTTTACTATAATTTTTTTAATTTTCTTGGATTTTTCTACAGGAAAATATTTCATCACAGACAATATGTACAGTGGTTTTGATGGATACTTCAACAACAGGTCAATTGTCCTGAAGTTAAATTTACAGGTCATTTCTGAAACCTTCAGGCCACACTCTACAAGTCTAATTGGCAATTTTAATTAAGAGTTTTAGACCGAAAAAAAAACAGTCTTGTAATGAATAAAAAATACTTTCAGGTCCTGGTGTCAAGTGATTTATTTTATCTGACACTCAGACAGTCAAGAACAACTTTTCTATAATAATATAATAAATTCCCTTCATATTTAACAAACTAGCACATATTTACATCACATTACCAAACTCTGACAGTCCGAGTCTAGAACTTCTTAAATACATTTTAAACCTTTGCTTTGAAATATAATAATTCTCTTCATATTTCACAACTTGAAAAGAGAGTGATATTATCAAGGACTGATTACTGAAACAATAAAATCTCAAACAGTCTTAAGTGCAATAACAACAGCACATATAATCTTACCAACCACTGCAAGTCTAGAAAATTTTCAAATACAACTTATGATTTATACTTCATTTTATATTTCACAAAAACCTAAGGGAATCAATGGTCTTGTCAGATTGAGCCTGGCAACTAAACCAAACTCTCAAAAACAGTGGACAGGAAGTGTGGAATAATAACAGCACATATCATGATATTTACACAATCAACATCAGATATAGAAACTATTCAAATACAGTTAAAATAGGGGTATGGGCTTTAAACCGCGAGAGACCAAGAAATTAATCATTGATGCGAGTTGCGTTTAAAATTGACATCGATACTTCTTAAATATCAAATGGCACTTTTTTCAGACGTATATTATTAAAAAGAATGATAAAAGAAATTGTAAATGCTAACTTACATTGTTTGTTGTTTTTTTTAAATAGATTACATACCGGTAATATTATTCTCATGAAAAACGAACGTGAATACTCAGTCGACAGCTTTTGCTGCATGTGTTTACGAGTAGAGAAATTTTTGTTACAAGACTTTTCATTGGCCCAGAAATGTAGGTCAACCAATCAGCAAGTCGATTTGAAAACGATGTTTGATGCTGAAACGTGGTTGTAATAAATTCATGACAACACATTGTAATACAATATTAAATGTCTAAATATTCACATATTTGTAAAACATATTCGATATATTACATTTTTCAAAACAACATGCAGTTAATTGAAATATTGACTGATTTAAAATTCGAAGAAAAACTAGCATAAATTTAATAAATTATGATACTGACCACGAAAGATTATCATATAATGTTATTTGTCGTCAAGAAATTACAATTGAGATTCCAAGTACAGTGAAACAACGTGCTTTCGCGAAAGTATTTTTGACAAGATATCTTTGAACTCTGATTAAATATGATAAATAAGTTTGGAAATATACCATAATAAACATTTAAAATGGATAACAAGCCTTATGAAGCGATAGTTCTTGATAATATTTTGGGAATCAAATATTTCGATTTTCGATCGCTGAAACAAGTGAAGCCACATACATGAGAGACGCCAGGTGAAATGTATCGGTCCTTTGTCGGAATTTGTTTATAATAACATCTCTGCTTGACGTATCTTTTAACACTTGAATGTGTTCTGGCATGATAAGATACCATGTCAATTAATAATTTTTGGTAAAAAGATCATCTACAGAATTTGTAGACGGCGATAAAACACAAGTAGACGGCGAAATCGCCGGTCGCCGGCACATTTTGACAACCCTGGGTTTGTTTACATCATTAACCTGTCCCTCACAATTCTATAAATAGATACAATGTTTGACTGACAGAAGCTCTCTCACATTTACTGATTTATTTACCAAATATAGAAAATGTTTTTGAGTAAATGAAAGCTTGATATCACCATTATGATTTCATAATGCAAATTTCATTGCAAAATCGTAGAGCCAAGGCAATGCCTGCAGGTGAAAATCAGTCCCACACTGCGATTTGCGATGTACGAATCACAGCATGTAATGTTCGATTTATTTTAGAAAGATTGTCACTACTGGCCTAAACTGGTGAGCAAATTCACAGCCTACACAATAAATTTCTGGTGAGGTAATAATTTGATCATTTAAACTGCGGTCTCGTATCCATGAAACATCGCTGTCGCCAAGGAAAACATGTACCTGTTCAACTGTAGAACTGCATAACCTTCTTGTATGACCAATGTTGACATCACAAATACGGTTTAGGAGCAACCTTAACCTGCACCACGTTGTAGCAGCCATGCTGAGAACCGGAAGTTATAATTATTGGTTACGCTAAAAAGCTAAACTCTTTTACGGAATATTTTGATACAAGGTCTAAAGATAAAGGTTTTTAAGTTAATGTCATTTTTCGAAAATAAAACATGAATACTAAAAAATACTGCTTTTGGTGCAGTCATTGCACGTAGAGACGAATTTCAGATTTAGAATATGTTTTACTTTTGAAATGCTTCGTCCGTATTAAATCGATTTTGCTTTTTCTTAACAAAGCATGCACATGAAAAGCGTCTGCTTTATGCTGTAGGCCTAACATCCAATGTAATTTAAGTTTATTTAAGGATTGTCAGAAACAAGTTTCCCAACATCATCGAAATTATACGAATTCAATTTGCTGAAATACATAAACATTGCTTTTGTCTTGTAGCCTAATCTAATTTGGGAAATAAATATTAATATTTTGACAGCTACAAGGTCAAGGACGCATGTTCCGGAAGTGCAAGCTTTTCCCCAAACAAATCGTCGGTGAAATTTGTCACCACCTCATGATGTTGATTTATATCTGATAGTTTACCACCAATCGATTGATCATCTGAATATAATGGCGTCTGGTCAATGCTACGGCTGTGGAACAACCTTTGGAATATTTCGAAAAGAGGTATTGTCTTGTTCCACAGCAGCTGTCTTGTTGAACTTGAATCTTGATCAAGCAATGAAGCATCTTCAGTTGTCACGATTTATTATCAAATTATGGCAGGACATCATTGCTCCATTGTGAATTATCGATCATGTTCGTAAATAGTGTTTTTGAACTGTGATAAATAAGTTTGTATTTTATTGCATCATTTGATATTTAACTAACCATCTGTATTGGTTGAAATAAATTGTTTTGATGATATGATATTAAAGAATAATGATTAGCTTGACTGATTAGGATGAGTCTTGAGTTGAAACAATTATAGTATAATCATCATGATATCAATATTTAGACCACAGCGACGTGTAAAGACGAAAACAACAGAGTAAGAAGCTTTTTCAGTCGATGATCCAGCACATACTACTATAAAAAAGTATAATATGTGCTGGATCGTCGACTGAAAAAGCTTTTTACTCTGTGGCTTTTGACATTACACGTCTCTGTGATTTAGACATGATAGTATGTAATTTATACAACTCAAATGAATCTAAGGATCATTGATATATAGATCTAAAATGTCTCAAAGAAGACATTAATATATATTGTTCTTAAAATACTTTATATATGAGCACATACATGTCAAGCGGTGCAATACTCACTCACTACCTTCACTATTCTGCCTTCACAGTCATATTTGTTTTGATTTTTCTTTAAAATATCAAACATAGAACAGTAAACCATAATTTCTCCTTTAATTTAACTTAACTGTCTCAAATAATTAGACCAAATACTATTTTACTGAGATCACAAATTCAAATCACTTTAAATTTTAACAAATTTCAACCAAGTACTAAAAGTTTGAAGTTGTTGCCCCTTGTTTCATTTTCTGAAAAAATAATTGGAAAGACTTCAAGTTTTAGTATCTCAACTGCATTGAACAGTAAGAATGGGTATCGTTCCTCATTTCTATATTGGGATACAGAAACTTGTATTGCAATACGTATTGCTATATATTGATACTTTTCAAGTTAAAGATTTGGCATGCTTTCTTGTCTAAATATGAGAGTTAAGAACGATTGTAAGTGCTCAACTATCAGCCATTTTGGAATGGGATATTTTTCAATCACTGTTAAACATCAACTAACTCGACCTTACAACTGTCTCGATTTTCGTTCAAAGATTTTTCAACAAAATAAGAAATGGGCTTGATTTTTGTTAATTTGTCCAATAAACACCTTTCATTAGCCTTTCATTAAGACAACGTAATAATTAGCTTTGAAAAACCCACCTGGGCTAGGGACCATGAAAGCGGGTGTGACGTAATAAACAGACTGTACAGAGTGGCGCATCATATTTCAACTAAAATACCGCCTAAATAATTGTTTGATTACCGTTGTTGTGGATATCTTTTTTACACCAAATGCTTAGTAGTATTACATCGTCAAATGATTTATCTAACTGAGTGGAAATTTTTTTCTGAAAATCGTAAATTATTGTTTTTTTTCCTTTGGTATTGTTACGATAGATTACGAGGCTGATTCTGTTTATGACGTCACAAAATGGAGGCATGACCAGTCATGCATTCACTTGTTTGTTGTCAGAAAGGTCTAAGCGGTCCATCAAAAGTGGCTTTCAAAAACGGCTTTCATTACCAAACTAAACATATTTGAGTAGCGACCTTTACCGCACTATACAATATTGTAATCAGACTTTCTATATTCCAAAGAAAATAGTGAAATATGTTTGTGGTTATGTGAACTTTAAGCTATTTTCAATTATCACATTCATACCTGGTACTTTGTAAAGAATTTAAGTAAAGAAGTTCTTGGTGTTCATCTAATAATTCAACCATAGTGGAGAATGAGCAATCGAAAGTGATAAATAGTTAAACCATAGACATTTTCTGAAAAATCTTTGAAAATTTGAGGGTTGAATAAATTGAGAAATTATGGTAAACTATATATAATTTTTCCTTGTTATTCTTTTCTATCAAGTTTTATGAATACCAACACAACACTTGTTGCACTCATATTTGTTTTAATTCTATTGAAGATGTTAAAGATAAGAACATTTGAATCAGAATATGATGTCATTTCTTGTTGTTTTTTCAATCAAGTTTCATGTTTTTTGTTTCAGCATGGATGTAAAAATTGTGGATTTGCTTTCTGCAGTAGATGCCTTCCAAAATCGATTGAAGTTCCTAAACTAGATAATGCAAAACACCATGTGTGTAACAGATGTCATGAGATACTGACAGGGTAAGTAGGATTCATTTGAATGGTTCAAATATCAATTCCATATATAAAAGATAATATATGAGTGTCCATGACATACTATGTTTACGACATATGCCTAAATATTAGTATTAGCAAGTGACAAAGCAATATACTGATATCTTTTTTTTATATTATTATATGGATATTTATATAGCGCGCATATCCAACCACTCGTGATTGCTCAAGGCGCTCACATTTCCCCCCCTGGTCAAAGGCATTCGTTCACTGTCCGATCATTTTTCCAATTCAACTCCCTGGGGACTATTCAACCGGCATCCACATGTGGCGCTCAGGTTAGGTAGCATTCTATACTCACAGGGTACCCATTCACAGCTGGGTGAACTGAGACACATTATCACAGCAGTTTGTCCAACACTGCTGAACGCTGATAACCGACAGCTCGGTGTATGCACTTGTTCATGTATCCACCATTCAGCCACTGACATGAATTTGTGGGATCTTTTTAGTACGCAGTTTTTGTTGCACTACACACTAGGTCTCCAGGGTGACACTTATAGAGTTCTAACAGAGGTGAACTCTAGGTTTTTAGCTCACCTTTACGAAGTAAATGTGAGCTTATGTCATGGCGCTTCGTCCGTCTGTCCGTCTGTCTGTCTGTCCGTCTGTCCGTCAGTCCGTAAACTTTCACGAAAAAGACTACTCCTCCTAAACAAATTCAGATATCATTCTGAAATTGTAGTATGTTATACCCATGGTGATTCCTCACAGAAAGGTAGACGTTTCAGTTTTGAGAATCCAAGATGGCCGCCATGACAGCCATATTGAATTTTCAATTAGATTTCATGAAAAAGACTACTCCTTCTAAACAAATACAGATATCATTCTGAAATTTTAGTATGTTATACCCATGGTGATTCTGACAGAAAGGTAGACGTTTCAGTTTTGAGAATTCAAGATGGCCGCCATGGCAGCCATATTGAATTTTCAATTAGATTTTATGAAAAAGACTACTCTTCCTAAACCAATCTAGGTATCATTCTGAAAGTGTAGTATGTTATTATGAAAAGACTACATTTCAGTTTTGAGAATCCAATATGGCCGCCATGGCAGCCATTTTGAATTTTCAATTAGATTTCATAAAAAAGACTACCCCTTCTAAACCAATATAGATATCATTCTAAAATTGTAGTATGTTATACCTATGGTGATTCCGCACAGAAAGGTAGACGTTTCACTTTTGAGAATTCAAGATGGCCGCAATAGCAGCCATATTGACTTTTCAGTTGCAGATGACATATCATTATTATTAAATTTTAAGCTTTCATCAAGTGATCACTGGCACCATATACATTCTCTAATTTGAACTTACTAATCATAATATTATCTTGAATATAGAATATTTAAGATTGTCGTGCAAGTTGTTCTATATTTTTCAGTGTTTCTAAAAAAGATTAAGATGAAAGACAAACATAATTGATTAATTTGTTTAAAATCTTTATGGCAACTAGCTGCAAAAACCAAATCACATTAACCATGTTAAATTTTAAACAATGGTATCTCCCTTATATTCCTTTAAATACCACACATAAGGTTTCAACCAGAGTTCAGATATTCCACTATGCTGTCTAATACACATCCCAATACTGGATGCTAGCATCACAGCGTCAGCTGCTAGCCTGTTGCATAATCAACCTGACCCAATTGATATGGTAGAGCATTATGCTATATGGCCATGGCCCATGTGTATGCAATAAAAGTTATGGACTTGTATTCTCATGACAGTGATATGTTCTTTCTAAGAATAACAACTTACACAAAACTTGTCAACAATAAGCTTTGTGTTTAGCAATCTACATGATAAGTTGATGTGGAATAAATATGCAGATGAAAATCGAAAAGGGTTTAGTAAGAAAAGTAAGAAAATTTGATGTGTCGTATCTCTCTGTTGATTTGACAATGCAAAAATGTTTACCATTATAGTACTGTATGAGTATTAAATAAATTGATACTTTAATGAAAGACATCTCATGGTCACTTGTGAAATCAGTGAAATAATCTTGAAATCATAGTAATGATTCACTACAAAACACATGTAAGTGGCCACCATCCTGTAATTACTGATTGAAATCATAGTAATGATTCACTACAAAACAAATGTAAGTGGCCACCATCCTGTAATTACTGATTGAAATCATATTAATGATTCACTACAGAACAAATGTAAGTGGCCACCATCCTGTAAGTATTGAATGACATTTAAATGGATACACCTAAACCAATCAAGATATCATAATGAAATTAATATGGATGCCCACATAAAAGTAGCATTTTGAAGATTAAAAAGTACAAGATGGTCACCAATTCAGCCATAGATAATTAGATATACAAAAAAAGTTATACAAAAACCTACTGCTTGTTAACTAATCATGATTATATCATTTGTGTATTAATGTTTGTTCAAGCTCTAGTCGTTTCCAACAGAAGACTAGTATTTTAAAAGATATAAGAATCATGATGGCAGCCATAATCAATTATGTAAAAGATGGTTATACATGTATAATTAAACCATTTTATCACATCATTCATTTTAAGGTGAGCTTCTGTACCCTCGGTACTTTTATTACACCTTGGCCTGGATGGGATTTGAACCCCGGACCTCAGCAACGTGAGACCGGCGCTCTTGTCGACTGAGCTATCCCGTACCCTATATCTGGAGACAATTGTATTATTAACTTAGCCTGTGATGAGTAAAAAATTAATGTTTATTACGGAAGTCTTGAAATTTGGAAAAAAACTCAAAATCTGCTTCCAAACATAGGCGAAATGCTTATAGAAAGCATCACAGTCAAACTATGATATCAAAGCATTGTTTATGACATGTTAAAATGAATGAAAAAGAGATATTTTGCAATTGGTCTTCATATGAAAAATATGAACTGTTATGACTGCCTCATAGGTATTACAAATCATTATTAATTACTATCAATGATATGGCACTAATACAATTTATACGGCCTGCACTATACGAATCCACAACTGGGCCAATACAGCAAAACTGGGCCAAAACAGGGCCAATACGAGCAGAGTGGGCCAATACAAATCTGAGCATGCTCATACACACAAATGGCGAGAGTCCGAAGCTATGGCTTCAAAACTTACAACATATGTATGACAGTTCATCAATCTCATTGATAATTTTGATTTCGGTAAAAATTAACTCTCTAATGTTGTGCAAGTAAATTACAAAGAAGTTTATTAATAAAAATGTCATTAATCAAGTTTTTCGTATTGGCCCAGTTACAGGTCCTCGGTCTTCTGTATTGGACCAATACGGAAAAACTTGATTAATAACATCCCAGCTAACACAGGACGTAGATACGACGTTGTAGGAAGGTCGTGTTTTGGTAACGTAGTTTATGGACGTCGCTGGTACGTACTTCGGACGTAAAACATAACGTACTTTCTCAACGTTGTTCCGACGTTGTGTTCTACGTACTTATTACGTAACTATTATGTAGTATTGTGACGTCTAGTCTAACGTCCTCACAACGTCCTGATTACGAAGTTTTTACAGCACATAAATCAAGGAAAGTTATTGAGAAATATGAAAAATAAATCCACATTAACCCTTGAAATACTAAAACGAGAGAGGACTTACAGTTATATTTGCCCAACGGTCTAGTGAAACCCTTTATTTTGGTTACGTTATTTTGATACGTATCTGAGACGTACTAAGTACGTGAAATATAACGTCATTCCCCAACGTTGTTACAACGATAGATTGTACGTACTTTTTACGTAACTTTAACGTTGTTATGTCACGTAAAGTCTAACGTCCTCACAACGTCCTGATAACGTTTAAAAGAAGGAAAACTATGCCAAAGTTTATGTTATCACAAAAGAAACATGAATATATAATTAATTATATTTTTCATTACATATTTATAAGTATTCGATTTATTGATTTAATATGAACGTATATGATAAAAATCATCATATATCAAATAATCTCACACACAAATCATGGGATAAAAACTTGTTTTCATTGAAAATCTGAAAACAGTCAAATATTATATTTTTATAGTCATAAATTCACAAATTTAAATAGATTAGTTATATAACTAATCGATCAGCATCAACTCCTTAATGCCATCCTGATTGTTTTCAATAAGTTTTAAATATATTAAGTTTGACTAATTGACTCGCGTCATTGTCCGGTTTTCGATCACAATAGCAAATAAAACCTTCTTATTGTTAGGCCTACTATAAAAAGTCGCTTAGCTTTAAAGGGGCAGTAGCACGTTTTTTGATAATTTTATATTTTAATTTTTTTAGTGATAATTGTAAGTTAATGTTAAATGTATTATTTTGACAGTGTCAAAAATGTCATTACACAAGTCAATCATCCATAGTCGGAGGACAAAGTATGAAGATTCACATAAAATACATAGGCCGCCATTTTTGTGTGAACACCTTTAATTCATTTTCTGTAAGAAAAAGGAATCCTATGGCTAAACTTTATGTTAAATATTTGAATTATTACTTCTCCATTTAGTTTAAATACATTGTCTTTCAATTGGAACCATTAATTTTCATTTTCCTGACATCACCTCATATTCCCCCTAAAAACGTGCTACTGCCCCTTTAAAGTGTGAGTTTGTTTCGACACTCGATACTTCCTGATCAAATGACACTGTTTATAAAGTTGGTCATAAGAATGGGACCCCACACAACTCACGGAGTTGCTCTCATGGTCTCAGTTTTGCAAGGCAACCACCAATCGCATTATATTTATAAACGCCGGGCAAATAGTCAATAAATATCAATCTTTCCAATTTCAGTTGCAACAATTTTTAGTTTATCGGGTACTTCCTTGTCTCGATTAGTTAGTTAGCCCACAACCATGCATTCTCACTTCAAGTCTTAAAATGCATTTCCAAAAGTGTAGTCGTAAATCATTTGACATACAGTTAAAGCTGTAGGCCTACATGTCTCATTTTGTTTTCTTTAAACCCAGAAATCCGATAAAACTTGGATTAATGAAATACAAAATATTTCTGTCGTAAGAACAGTAATGACATTCTCATTCAATTAGAGTCCGAAATGATAGTTACATCACTTATTTCTTTGTAAGATTAGCTTGCTTGATCTTTCCATTTGATTATAAATACAATGAAATATTGTATATCAAGGAAAACACGCAAAGATGACGAATATTTAACATATCGCTACGGTTACGTTGTCACGACGTCCTCAGAACGTAATTCATATGTCAAGACGTCCTCACAACGTCCTAGCGACGTGAGCTAGGCCTATCTTTTCTCTGTGTAATCGAATTTTTCTGGTTAATCATTGTTATATTTTACTAGTTCATGCGTTCCGACATAAAAAGATTAAATAGCCCTGGCCTTTAAAACACTATAGGCCTAAGGCCCCAAATTAATTACAATTTTAGAATAGATTGATGACAATTGAATATGATTATAATAAATAAAATTTTAGGATTTTGCTAAATGTGGAGGTAATATCTTAGACTAGATTAGGTAAAGTTAAGATTTTTAATTCAATGATGCATTACTTTTTATAATGTTTGAACACAATACTCTTTTTGAATAAATAAAATAATATAAAGCTTGCTGACTTGTGGACTTGGAAATCTATTTTTGTCTTTACGCGCCAACACAAAATCCTCTGACGTCATCATTTTTAGTTATGACGTCATTATCGTCGCCATGTTTGATGTCGCGTAAACTTGAAGAGTCGCTACACGCAAGACAGTGTTTTTCTAATTTACCGGCAAAGGATTTACTTTCCCTATCGAAGGTAAGTACCCATTTTCGTTAAAACATTATGTCAGTAAAGAAAGTTTAAATTAAGCTTTGAATACCTGTTATATCAACAAAAGCATTCGAAACAGATTAGAGTAGCCGATGTTACTTGAGTTTTAAAAATTGCAGTCACCGTACAGTACAGTTCAGGCTGAAAGTATGTGTACTGTACATTTCGTTTCTATATTGCAATATTCTATCATCTACATTCACTGTAATTCATGTTTTAGTTCGAATCGACCGATTTACGGTATTCATGCATTTATTGTATGTATGTAAAATCCTGTGACAAAGGTCAAGGGCACTAGAAAGAAAACACGGACAAACTCCTCACCGCGAACCGCATTGCTCAACTGACTTGTATGACGTTGTTTCGTCACATGAGTAGTGAGGAGTTTGGAAACTATTTGATCATTGACGATCAGCTGTTTCAAAGTTCACTCGGTACAAGCTTGTTTGTTTTGATAATTGCAAGCCTCGTTTTGCTAGCAATGCTCAAAACACTACAGTTTATTCACACAAGTATTCTACTAATCTAGTATCATCGTAAAATTTCTAAAACGTACGTTGATACAGTCACTTGAGGCTTCTTTGCGATGTTTTCACAGACTTTCATGACAGTTTAACTACAGACCATATTCGGACGTAGACCGAAACTTCTGTCGCAGAATGCTGTAGCCTCGCACATATCCAGTGGGGTTGCAGGTAGAGTTTCTCGATCTAATTCGGATGTTGTCGTTGTTTCCATAGACTTGCTTTATTAGTGTAGCATAAATAAAATGCAGTTATTTTCCGTCGGATCCTGATCAATTTTTGCACTTTTGTAATGAATCATCCCAGCTACATCCTAATAATTTCTATGTAATCTTTCATCTTTTATTTTAGTAATTTAATCAAACTAATTGTAATCATGGGTGTGCATATGCAGTGTTTAAAATATAGCCCGTTCGCCAGTCCTTGACTGGCTACTTTTTGCCAGGACTGGTTCCTTTTTGGTCAGGACTGGTAACTTTTCAAAAGTTTTCTTTATTTTCCCCTAAGGAATGGATCAATTAATTTTCAGGACAGGCTAGGTTTCCAATCTATTTTATACACTGGCATATGTGAATAAGTTTATTATGGTGCTCTATGGGTCACGTTTCCACTGTATGTATATATGTAATTAAACAACAATTATGAACACCACTTATGCTTGATCTCATCGGTTTGAATTATTGACCTTAATTTTGCCCAGGAAAGCCTTGAAATTGGTCTTAAAAAATGTTTTTGTGAGAAATTGTGCAAAGCCTGTACCAAGTCATTGAAAATTATTCTTCTGTACGACATAAACGTGATAGAGTACAGAAATTATGTCATATTTCAATTATTGAATATCTGAGTAAGTTTTTTAATATAGCTTAATTCGTATGGGTAAAAAGATTTTAATTTCGCTTCGGGATGTTTCCTTTTGAAGAACCGAATTTCCACGGCGTTACATGAATAAAATATCATACTACGATAGAAATTTTATCATAGCTAGTCACAGCTAATTTGAAATAAACAATTATCCAAACGTATGTTTACAATTCAACGAAGATGTGTAATAAATCCCATGATTTCGATAAAACAGTTGATATTTAATTTTATGATTTGTAATTAATTACAACTGCATTATATTTACAGTAAACTAGCAGATAAAATTCATTACAATTGAATTCCAAGTTTTTCGTGTATTTTACAAAATGGATAAGAAATGTGCTAGAATAGTGTGAATATTTGACAATCTCAATGAAATTCTTCTAGAAAGCTGTTTACTGCTTTTGTGCTTCACGGTATTAATCTAATTTATGACTGAACGTTGAGGCTTGCCTTGGGTCACTTGTATGCTTTTCGATATAACATTTTCTGAGTGGTGTATAATACTAGTATAAGCTACATAACAAATCAGTAATAATAACAACTCTCTGCAATTGTTACAGTCAATTCCTAACTCATGGCACTGTTATTGTGTAAATCGGTGTGTGACATACAAGGATTAGGAAAGACATCTTTTACAACCGGCCATTTTCATGCTTTTCAGTGCTTTTCTTATTTTCTAGTGGGCCATTTCCTTTACATCAATAGTAAATTTCAGAATTTTAATGGGACATTTTTTTATCCATTGTGCAACATGGCCTATTGCCCCTGCTTGGCTGATTTTGTCTTAACAAACAATCGAGATTGTTTAATTTTGGTTATTTCCATTTTACAGTTGGCTGACTGATAGTTTGTCTGAGAAATGAAAGATCAAGGGACGGCACATAATAACTGAACAGGGATGGAACAATCGAGGTTTTTATCAGGTAATACCATACAAACTTATCATCCAGATATTAATTTTGAAGTTAAAATGGTTTACAGTGATAAATCTACAAAATATTGAGTCAAAGGGACTTGTTGTAAAAGTTCTTTAAAAAAATACCACGATCAAAATATGCATTTCGCCAAACACAGCTTAATCTTTATATGCCCGGTCAGAAATTCTCGAATATTTGATGCAGGACTCGATGGTAAACTATAAATTGTTATTTATATTTTCAATTAAATAGCCCTAATTCTGAGTATTTGATTTTGATGCAGGACTTGAGTCACTCCCGGGTATATTGATATTAATCAGTGTAACAGTTTTAGATGATTTTCCAAATAATAACCTATTATCTACTTTATGAATTTTAAAGCAGTTAATTCAATTGAAACGAAGACAACTTTTACGTGTTATTGATTTTATATGCAAGAGTGGTATTGTTGGGGTAATTATAATCTTCTTTAATGACTGGCATTTTTAATTTATTTTCACAGGAGGAAGCTTTAATAACAAATGGTGCCAAAGGTTGGTCTTGATGACATTCATATCGAACGTTTGACAGATGAAGAGTATTGGAGACACTCACTCACCTTTCTTATAGTAATGTGAAATAAACAACATTGAATAAACATCTGATTTGTTATCTATTATCTGTTTATTCTGATTAATTGTTTCAGTTCAATGTTTTCCCGTTGACATGTATTCAATACAATTTATGCCAGGCAGGTTTTAACAAATAATACACCTTTTTGGTATAATTGTCCATATGAATGATTGTATAATTTGTTTGTTTTTGATAATATTGTAAGAACATTTCAATTAAGTTTTTGGTATTAAATTTAAATATACATATTGTTTTTTTTACTTTCAAGTCGAACCAAGTGCCTGGTATTATTTCTTTTGAATACTGCTTATGCAAAACGAATGTGGAAATGTACTTACACCATATTAACGCGGAAAAATCACGTTGTAGCAACGTGTTTGGGAGTCTACAAAATGACGTGGTGACAACATTTTAATTTTACGTAAGGAAACCGTAAAATATGACGTCTATGTGACGTCTCAAGAATGTCGCATTTAGGTAGAAAAACCACGTTGTAGCAACCTGTTTGGGAGTCTACAAAATGACGTTGTGGCAACGTTAGAAATCTACCTAATAAAAACGTAAAACATGACGTTGTTTCAACGTCCCTACAACGTCGTATTCAGGTAGAAAAACCACGTTGTAGCAATCTGTTTGGGAGTCTACACAATTACGTTGTAACAACGTTAGAAAGTACGTAATGACAACGAAAAGTGGACGTTGTGACAACGTTAATACAACGTAGATTTGTTAGCTGGGATTATATTAAATTATACTTACTATGAAAATATTTCATTTGAACTTGTTAATGTTAATTAATCATTCATGTCTCAAAGGTAGAGTTAAAAAGAGGATATCTTTAAGTCAACTAGCTGATAAGATGGTGATTTTATTTAAGATCATTTATTAATATCAATAAATTACTGAAAGATTTCTTATTTAATGGGTATCATTTTCAATATCACTTAGTTATATAATTGTTCAATAATTGTTAGACAATTTTCAAGACATAATTAAAAAATGTTTTTACCTTAAATGGTAAATATAGATATATGTCTATAATTGTTAACAGGAAAGCTGACCGCGAGAGAGAAAGACTGGAAAAGGAGAAGAGATTGGCCCCAGATGCATATTACAAGTAAAATATTTCTAACTTTGGAATGTCATAGCCATCATTAGCAAAATCTCTATTAATCACAAATGTTACATAGGTTCATAGAGTATGCATGAGAACTATGTTAACAAAAACCATAACCTTCTGCTTGGTCAAACAATATTCCTGGATCGGCTGTCGACATTTTTAAGACTGAGTTTATTTCTTGTTCAAGTTAACCTCCTGTAATGTTGCAACTCAAATGTTTTAACCCATGTTATTCTCCACTACAAAATAAGAAAGATCAATTTTCTATGGATTTAGGGTCTTCATTTGTAATATACATAATTACAATTATCATCAATATGAGACATCAATCAGAAATTGTTCAATAAATTAAAGGAAAGTTTGAAATTGTTTTTTCAGGTTATAAGACCTGTTTGAAACTTTTATTTTTGATGGACTTATGACAGTTGTAACCAATTCAACGGTTGTAATATTGTTTTTTTGGGGTTGATAACATGACAGCATAATTTTGATTTAACTTTACATAATGATCTCCTTCCCTGATTTTCTTTGAATGTTTTTTGCTTTGTTCCATTACAGAAGAATGCAGGCATTGAAAGAGAGCCGTACCGGGGGCGTGACCTACACGTATGGAATGTCCTACTCCTACACACCGGAATCGGACAAGAATATTCCGGAGCAGTACCGAGGGCTCTCACGGGTTGATGCTGATATAGCCATGAGACTAGACAAACTCAGAGAGCAGCGACGTAAGAACTTGGCCAATTAGAGCATTGCATCATCACTGCATTATAATCTTTTGTCATGAACTTTGGAAATCTTTAATCTGAATTGTATCATCAATGATCTTTGAATTTGCTTTTCATGTTATCTATATTAAATCTGTATTATTTGTTAATCATTTAAAAAATTTCTTAACACTGCAGTACCACCCATGGATGTTAGTTCCAGCCGATGCTCGCAGGTTTCACCGCAATACATAGCCACAATAGTGTTGCGGGCTTTCTCCCTGCAATAATACTAGCAGCCGCAATATAAGTGAAATACTCTATAAAGCGGCGATAAACCCCAGATCACCTCACCTCACCTCACACTTTTTTAATTGATGCTTTTTCACGATAAAGCCTTTTGTTTAAAGCTAATCAGGGGTAGAATATTGGGCAGATTCCATGTCCCTGGCAGCAATGCTTTATAAGTTGTTGAGTGGCTGAAAGGTGTTTAGGCAGAAATGGCAGAATTTAAGGAAAAACTTCAAAATGTAACTGTCTATTAGGACAGTAAGCAGCTTTCTGCTTTATACTATATACATATACATGATTGCAGATGACTTCCTTCTTGTTCCAGAAACTCCTATATACACTGAGAAGGAGATAGCAGAAAGACTTGCTCGACTCAAAGGGACAAGAACAACCCCGGGGGTTTATGCTCCAAAAACTTTGGTATGATAACACATTATCAACCTCTAACCTAGTTGTCAGTCAATATTGTTTTTCTCTGGTCTATAAAAAAAAGGTATTGACCTTATCACCAGTCTATAATTGTACAATATTGGAATCTGTCATATTTCTTATTAGGGATGTCACAATACAGGTATATGGCGATACGATACGTATCACGATACTGAGGTCACGATACAATAAATATCGCGATACACTAAATGCGACATTATTACGGTGGGATGAAAATACGGGGATCTAAATTTAATATTCCTTAAGCGACTTATCTGAGTAACCAGCATTTAAACACAAAGATAAGTTAACCTCTTCATGGAAATGTCATAAAATGCTATATTAAAGCTATCTTAACAAGGAATTTCACCAACTCTGGATTTCTTCATTCGATATTCACACAAAATTGAACGATTTCACCGAAAAAATTGAACAATATTCACTAAAAAATTTATCACGATTCAGTTGACTGTATTGTGTATTGTATCCTGAACTGTACCACGACGATGCATCAGTGTATTGTGACATCCCTATTTCTTATAAACTGTTTGATAGAAGAAATGTATCTCCCCACAGTACTACCATCCCCCGGAGCGACGCCCACAGCAGCTGCAAGTTGACGATCTGCTTAACGAGATCTGTGACGAAGTTCAGATTGATACCAAATTTGACCCAACTAAAGATGTGGAAGAACGATTGGTCAGGTTTAAAGATGAACCTCCACGAAAAAATGGTTTGAGTTTTTCATAAATCGGAATGTACTTACTTTGATAAACATGCGATTATTCGTTTGTGTTCATCATCATATTGACGCGCTACCTTTGAATAATTGAAACATTTTGCTCTCAGAAATTTATATTTACTTGGCATACAAATATTATTTCTTTAAAAGTTAGAAAGTGTTTACTGTTATCTGTGGAAAAATATGTGCCAACAGCAAGATAAATAATTGCATTTGTAAAATTTCTGGGATTCATTTTTATTCAACACACGCAAATTTAGTTTAAAACCGAGTATCTACCGCAGTGATGTTACAATAGCCAATATCTCACTTATCAGGAATTTCATGATCAATGCAAATAATTCAACTTTTTGCAGTGGCACCAAGAAAATCTTCAGGAGGGAACAACCTGAACTCTGCTCTGTCTGGCCCTAACAAGTCATACACCAAGAACATCCAGGGAGTGGCGGGCGGTCGCTCGAGTCGTGAGTTGTCACTAGACGAGGTGAACTCACTGATCTCCTCCATGGCTCAAGAGATGGAAGTGGACGCACAGAAGGCAGTGGAGGACCTGCAGAAGGACAAGGAGATCATGGAGAGGCTGGAGGAACTCAAGAAGAAGAAGAAAGATGCTAAAGGTAAAGCTGTGTGCAGTGTTCTTCCTAGAATTTGACTACCCTTTTGGCTTGGTATGCAGTGTTTGAAATAAGGGTAGGTCCGTAAGCCCAACACTGACAGTTATTCACAAGGGCCCACACTTTTCAATATCTGCAGATCCTTACCATTCTCTCCCCACAGAGGCAGATCAAGTCGTGTTGATTTAGCCTCTGTTCTATTACTCCGAAATCCGTGGGTTCCGGCAGTTTCCCCTGGCGGAAAAAACTTTCAACACAATACATTTGAATTTCTTTATCCAATGACAAGGCTTCTCGCATGGAAAGGGTGGTTCATATCACAATGCATTTGCTTTGTTTCAGTAGCCAAAATGATGATTAAAAACAGCGTCGCTGATTGCACAACTAATTTTGATTGCCTCCAATCAGGCATCTCCCATTCTATCCCACAAAGTCGGCTTAATGTAACAGAGGCTAAATCAACATGACTTGATCTGCCTCTGTGGGGAGAGAATGGGTCCTTACAGGCTCACAGTTTGATACTCTTTCTTTCTAACAATACTTGCTGTAAGACATATTTCCCTGCCAAACTATCACTCTAAACTGGTAACAGTGTTGTGTATTTATAACATACTGATACCAAGAATATTATTATTTTAGAATTAGTCATATCAGTACTGAAAATGAATGCTGACAGTTACAGAGTTGGGCCCACAATTTTTCCGATCTGTGGGTCCTTATGGATAAACAGTTTTTGGATGCTTATTTCAAACACTGTTGGTATGCCTTGAAATTTTTAAAAAAAAACTTGGTACTTCAAACATTTCAATAGGTCAAAATTGAGCAAAATGACCCCCTCGGCTGATAACTTGGAAACAACAATGTGTGTGAGTTGAAGATATGCTGAAGCTCGAAGATTAAGCTTGGATACTCACAGGTCTACAAGTTCAAACTTGTAAATGCAATAAGTGGGATACCAATGGAGTAAACATGACAGGTTTTGCCAAACACTAGCATTATCATTTATCTTAGAGAAAAAGTATGTTTGGGGTTGTATTTTTGGATTGAGAATTTCTGGAGACAAACCGTAAAAATACAAAACAAGTTTCTGTACCCCGATATGACCAATTAAAACTTGTGTTGTATTAAGTTGTACTAACAGTGGCAAGTGATCTAATCCTGGTGGATGAATAAAATTTGAGATCTCTGTTTTTGTACTTTGCTCTGTCCCTGTGCAAGGCACTTCCTTCTCATTTCACTCAGTATAACCAGCTGTACAAATGGGAAAATATGGGATGACATTTAAAGGGGCAGTAGCACGTATTTAGGGGGAATATAAAGTGATGTCAGGAAAATAAAAATTAATAGTTCCAATTGAAAGACAATGTATTTAAAATAAATGGAGCAGTAATAATTCAAACATATAACGTAAAGTTTAGCCATGTAATTCCTTTTTCTTTCACAAAATGAATTAAAGGTGTTCACACAAAATGGCCGCCAATGGATTTTATGTAAATCTTCATACTTTGTCTTCTGACTATGGATGATTGGCTTGTGTAATGAGATTTTTGACACGGTCAAAATATTACATTTAGCATAAACTTACAATTATCAGTGAAAATATAAAACTATAAAATTATCAAAAAACGTACTACTGCCCCTTTAAAGGTATGAAACGGTAATTAACAGAATATCATATTCGTGCCCATGACCGTCTATGCTTACAACACTCGTGCCTAAATATCAGTTTATCCAACACTCTCGCTTAGGAGTATTACTAATATTTAGGTACTTGTGTTATAAACGTAATATTTCATTGACACTGGAATAACATCTTCTATTTATGTGCAGGTGACGGGGGGTCGGAGGAGGATAACGAGGAACAGACCAATGAAGACAGCGAAGATGAGGAGCTCGCAGCAAAGAAGATCATCAAACAGGTGAGGTGCAATCTGATAAAAAAATCTTTTATCAATATATTTCTAAGGTTTTGACAAATTTGTAATTCAAATATGTTTGACTTTCTAACCTTTGAGTAGGATGAACAAGTAAACAATTTAGAACTCTGTTAGCCGGAGTCATAACTTTCTGTTGAGACTATCTCATCTTAAAGGCACCACTCAAGAGGCTTTCATTCGCCATTTTGAAAGGTTTGCATTGCGAGAAAACAAATGTGCTGTAATATGCTTATTCATTAACAAAATTAAGTAATAACTACTTGATTGATAGAAGAGGGGCATATTTACAAATAATTCATAATAAAAGTTATCAGTTGCGACAGCATTTTGTCATAGTAATGCATTCCACGATCGTAGCTTCGATGATTGGCTTCATTTCACGATGTTTTTATTTTGTGTCAAATTGTCAAATCTTTAGCAACTAAAATGATTATCTCACAAACATATATGAAATTAATTATGAAATTATCATGTAAAAATCATATATAATTGTCAACAGGAAAGTCCTCCTGAATTTCGTTTCCACAAAAAATACCCCGCTCGAATGGTCTCTTTAAATGTTAAGATTACAAAAAGGATCCTATAACCCATCATGCTCTAAAAGGTCAAAGAGGGTTGTACTAGAGATAAAGGCTAAGGAATCAAGAACTGTTTGGTATGGTAAAGAGCAAAAAAAATTTAAGAATGTAAACCTGTACCTTTCTTTGTTTCAATGGAAGTGTTGTAAAATCACTATTTGAAGCTTCAAGTTTCAGTGTTAAGTTCACATTCAATTATGTCATTTTGTTAAAATAAACATGTTTTTAAGTTATTGCCATTGTTCCACTTTCGACTATGTTCAAAGTTTAATAAAAGGTACAGCTCTTCTCAGAAACAGTTTGATGAAGATTATCAAAATTGTGTGTGTTGCTTCAAGGTGCTATTGGTCTTGTTCCGTCTTTTTTACCCATGATTTAGGACATTTTGAAAAAGTTTGTGAGTTATTGAAATGACAAAAATGTTGATGACTATGACTGCTTGTTTACGTGGAAGGGGGATATAGGTTTGGGCTCTGTCCGTCCATGTGTCCGTCCGTCCGTCCGAGTTAAAGGCGACAGCTTTTCTCAGAACATGTTTGAAAATCAGAACCGCAAAATTATTTTTGACGGAGTTATTGCCATTTGTCCATGTTTTTGGAATCGTCAAAGTGTACAACTTTTCTCAGAAACTATTTATGATAGAGTAAAAAAAATTTGCAGTATCCTTAATGGGTATCAATACCTTGATAAAGTTCAATAATGAGGTAAATGCAATTACTTATTACAGAGTTACAGCCCATTTAGGAAAATATTGGGAGCTGTAATGAAAACTTATATGGCGGGGGATGTTGATGACCATTGTCTTCTTGTTATCAATAATACTGTTTCTATTGTTTCTCCGTCAGTACCTAGAAGAAGTGAAACTGGAGGAGAGACTGGGGGACATTCCAACCATCGATGATCAGCCCATACAACCAGAAGCCAAGAAACTCAACGCTGAATCAAAGAAGCCACCACCCCCTGCCAAGGTTTGTTACATGATGACATCACTTCCTGTTTGTATTTTCTGATGTAGTCATCAGGTAATTTCTAGTTATTTAGATATCCAGTTTGGCTAATAGGCCAAACTTCAAAGATTGTTTGATCTTCTTCTTCAGAAAATAAGCTTTTAAAAACAAAAGAATTTCTTTGTCCTCTTCACTGAAACATTTTGAAACCTGAAATCCTTAGTGCACATGTTTTGGTCAACATGGAATATGAATAGAAGATTTGGTGACACTGAACTCTGGGTTATTGTAAATCTTTGACTAAGTTGAATTTAGTTGTTTGTTTAATTCTCATGGTCAAGAAGGATTATTTAACACCCTGTGCCTGACTTAACAACTCTATTATTTGTTGATCAAAAAAAAAAATACTGACTCTGAAAATAAAACCAAGACAATTTCAAGCATCTGTTGGTCACACGATGTTTGGGAAACTTATGTCAAGCAGATACGAGATGAAATTTGATTTGGCAATGTTTGAGAGGTGATATGATTTATGTTAAATGTAAGTAATAGTCATGCTGGTCCCAATCACCCAATCAATCTTGCTGCATTCAATCATCCTTTCTGTGACAGTTCTCAAACATACTGCGTAAAATTTGGCACAAACATCAAGACTTTAAGTTAACCTTTAAAAATTGGCAGTTGTATATCATTAAGGGAGCGAATGTAATCTCATGAAAACAAAACATATGTTACCAATTTAAGGAAAAAGATTCTTATCAAAGATTGCAGTTCTAAAACTAATATCAAGTAACTCACTGAGCAATGCAAATTCATTTCGCTACCTCAAATGAATGAAAAGCATTCACACAAAAATGATTACCGTTGGTCAGTGTTTGAAATAAGCGTAGGCCCGACACCGACAGTTATTCACAAGGGCCCATACTTTTCAATATCTGCAGGTCCTTACAGGCTCACAGTTTTTTGTATATGACAATACTTGCTGTGAGCATATTTACCTGCTAAACCCTCATAACTATCACTCTAAACTGGTAACAGTGTTGTGTATTTATAACTGATATCAAGAATATTATTATTTTAGAATAAGTCAAATCAGTACTGATAATGAATGCCAACAGTTTCGGATTTGGGCCCACAGTTTATCCTATCTGTGGGTCCTTATTGACAAGCAGTTTTTGGATGCTTATTCCATTGGTGTTTGCATAATACTTGATTATTTGTTGTAATGTTGTTTGCAGGTTGAGAAGACGGAGAAGAAGAAGGGGAAGGTTGATAAGAAGAAGAAGATGGCGAGCCAGGAGTCGGTGGAGATGGAGAGTGAGTTTGACCCGGACGAGCTGCCCTACTGCTGTATCTGTACCAACGACGCCACCATCAGGTGCCTCGGCTGTGACTTCGACCTCTACTGCAGCCAGTGCTTCAAGTGAGTTACCCAACACTGCAGTTACAGTATTCTATGAAGAGCAATATTCTGTATTGGTGTATTTTCATGAAGAGCAGTGATTGACTTCTTTAAGAGGCATTTTAGAAGTTGGAATGACAATAATGCTGAGGAATATATGGATGACAACTTCTTTGTTCATTGTATGCGACGTTTCGACACAGATTTTTGTGTTGTTCTCAAGCAGAGAAAGAGTTATGATGTAGAGGGCATTATCACTATTAAAACCACTGTTTGTTTGTGTTTCAGAGAGGGTCATGACATGTTTGAGATGGGAGAACATGTGACTGTGAAATACACACCACCAAAAGGATCAGGCTGAAGTGAAGGGAGACATTGACATCTGAAATATACATAGGACACAGCTGCTCAAACTGATAACCTTCTTGTCAACGTAACAAATCTGCTGAATTAACCCTTTGCCTGCTTGTGGGTAATATTCAGGGGTTTACTATCATTTGTCACTCCGCCAAACCTTGTTGAGTTGTGATTCCAGAAGGTTGGCTTCTCAGGAATGGTATGAACTGGTTATTTAGGAGGTAAGGTGGGTGTTTTCAGCGCTGACTCTGTGCTGTTGCCATTGGGATTGCCATTCAAGTGAGTCATTTGAGTGATAATGATGTGAAGATCATGTCATGTCATCCTCTGTGCTGTAGATATTGCCATTTAAGTGATTTCCATTTAAGTGATGGCCATTTAAGTGATGACCATTTAAGTGATGGCAATTTAAGTAATGACCATTTAAGTGATGACCATTTAAGTGATGACCATTTTAGTGATGGCCATTTTAGTGATGGCCATTTAAGTGATGACCATTTAAGTGATGACCATTTAAGTGATGACCATTTAAGTGACGGCCATTTAAGTGACGACCATTTAAGTGATGACCATTTAAGTGATGACCATTTAGGTGATAAGGATGTGATGGTCATTAGGTCAACTTAGCCTTTATTCGGTGATCATTTAAGTGATGCCATGTAAGGGGTTGTCATAAGGTGATGATGATGTGACGATCATTTAGTAAAGATTGTGAGTATCATCTGATGGACTGGTCCTAACTGTTGATATTGTTAGTCATCCTGGCCCTATAGATATTTAAACCTGGGTATAGTTTTATTAATATTCATGATAAATGTTTATTTATGAATATCAATATTTAATTTTACTTTGATTGATCTTTCTTGCATTGTATTATTTTGAGGGTATACGGTACCTTTTAACTTATTGATAAAGTATTGTCAAGGAAATTTTATACCATCCAAACTTTGTACAAGATGTTTATTTAGATTGTCCAAGATAGCATATACCAAAAATCAAACAGAATTTTCATATTTTAAATTTTAATGATTCTGATAGTAATATTATCAAAACCATAAAACCAAAACAACAAACAAACATTGAATTATCAAATGAAAGCGTCCTGAAATAAGTTATCTGAGCCTAAAATCAAGATTCATTCGAGAAAGTGATATCAAAACCAAAGTGAGATTGTTTTTTGGATATTGATAAAAGGGTCAAGATTTCATATCCACACCTCGATAATCAAACTCAAAATATTGTTTCGATTTTATTGTCACATATAGAATTTTTAGAATATGTGGAAAATCTTGTTTCTTTTCAAAGCATTTGTTGAACGTGGAATTTTTGATATTTTCTTTAACTAGCTTCTTAGATCAATGTACATCTCGTTATTCTGATATCAAGCCCAAAGAATGTGTCAGTTGTATGTTTAAAACAAGAAGACTTGGAAAATGATTTCCTTTTTGTTGTAACATTCTAGTCTTGACAAGTTTGTCATGACAACACAAATTATTTCGACTCTTTTACTTGGACTTGTGTAGTTGTATCCATCTCCTTGATAGGGTTCCGCAGTCGCCCAGAGCTATGTGTTCAGATACTCTCCACAAATCACCACTAGGACTAAATAGAAGCCGCAGAGGCGCTAGATGACCTGTCTAGAAGCGGTTGAATTGTAGTAACAGCATGCAGATCCACTTAAGAATGCAGTTGCGGGGCCAACCAAAGTTGGATAAACTAAGAGAAGGGATAAAAAAGTCCACAACACATGGAGTTATCCGCCAAAATGCCAGAATGAAGATTGTTACATGTTTCGGAGTCAGTGTTTCTTGTCTGATGAAGGAGTCAACCGACTCCGAAACATGTAACATTTTCATTCTGGCATTTTGGCGGATAACTCCATGTGTTGTGGACGTTTTTTCTCCTACCACTAGGACTTGTCATGAAAATTTTTTCTCAACTAACTGTCCTTTCATCTTGTTCTTAAATTAACAACAAACGAAATGTTTCAGAATGACCTGTCTTGCTATGTCAGTGTTTCAATGCCATCAAGTTCAAACAGTCACCAGAGATAAGAAGGAGCTGAGGGCTGGAATGCTAGCTCAATTGCTCAGTGCAAGACCAAATCATGATATATATTTTTAGACAGGCTCATTGAACGATCAGCATAGATTGATTGTTAGTTTTGCTACTCAAATCATCATCATCAACTTTATTCAAGAATGGGCCCCTGAGGTGGCAATTTGTGTAGGAAGTGATATTCCCGATTAAAAGTCTGAGGTGTTATAAAAGACTAGAACATTCAGGCCTTGGTTACCAAGAATATGTCAACTTAAGCTCTTCACATCCATCACATAGTTTATAGAAAACTCATGATAAGATCCCATCCAAATTTTGTGAAAACATTGACCAAATGGCCTGTTTTTTAGTGGTTGGATAATGTAGCTTTGTAGAGCCAAAGCTGCATCATGTGATTTAAAACAAAGAGAAACTAGGCAAACAGTTGCTTGAGCATCCTTCCCAATCAAGATTTCTTCTACACTCAACTTATGTTTTTTATCTGGTTATGTCAGGAATTATCAACCAATGAATTTATTCAAAATCAATAAAAAATTGCAGTCCTTCAATTTAGAGTCCCACATATTATTGACATCTATGCTATGTTTTCTGTTAGTTGAATGAGGCAAACACTGTGATTAAAATCAGGGAGCTATGTAGAAAAGATACACTGTTGCAACAGCATGATGCCTGAAAAAAAGCTAAGATTAACACTGCAATGCAAATTTTGAATGGAGTAACAAAGCAAGTTATACTGCAACTCGCAGTTGATTCAATGGGCACACCAAGCATGGCTGGATATTTTCAGAATATTTGAAATCCTATGTGTACGTTATCAAAACCCAGATGGCTCAGTAACCATGATATGTTGTATGTCGACGATGATAGTGAATCTGTAAAGATGATTGCATAATCTACAAACATAATCTCATGATTTGTAGCACAACCTTATAAAGTTCAATCACCACTCAACTATTGTTGGTAATTTCAGAACAATTTTTCTTTTCCCAGGGGTAATATGTGTAGTGGTTCAAAACATAATGCTCTTGGTGGCTAGGAGTGTACCGTATTTCTTCTAACAAGCGCCTGGGCGCTTATTTTTTCAGCACCCCTTTACCCCCGGCGCTTATTAGAGGCCCGGCGTTTATTACTTTCATAGAAAACTGAAGTTTGTGTTGAACAGTATTTTACAATGAATATCTGTAAAAAATTTACTAAGGGACATCAATTCAGTGGTTTGAACCCGTTGCTTATTAGAGACCCGGCGCATATTTTCTCAACTACCTATGACCCCCGGCGCTTATTAGAGGCCCGGCGCTTATTGGAGACCCGGCGCTTATTAGAGGTAATACGGTATGTATTCCAATCAAAGGAGATACGATGGTGCTGTGTTGTGAAGAGTCCTCCATACCTCAGTCTGTGCTGAAGTCTTTCTCCTCAAGTGTAATCACACAGATGGTAGATATAGATTTATTTTTCTATTTATCATCATATCTTTTCTGGTGCTATGTCTTTCCTCAACCTTTCACCTTTTGCCTTCTCAAATAATCAACAACTATAACTACAACTCCTTCTTATGTCCTGGTTATAAGGGCTCTATTTCATGAAGCTCTATGATACCTAACTGCAATGTTAAAGAGGCAGTAGCACGTTTTTAGGGGGAATATAAGGTGATGTCAGGAAAATGAAAATTAATGGTTCCAATTGAAAGACAATGTATTTAAACTAAATGGAACAGTAATAATTCAAATATATAACGTAAAGTTTAGCCGTGCAATTCATTTTGTTACACAAAATGAATTAAAGGTGTTCACAAAAAATGTCTGCCAATGGATTTTATGTGAATCTTCTTTATCCTCTGACTATGGATGATTGACTTGTGTAATGAAATTTTTCACACTGTTAAATTAATACATTTAACATTAACTTACAATTATCAGTGAAAAATTTATGATTTAAAATTATCAAAAAACGTGCTACTGGCCCTTTAAAGAAAGAAATAAGATTGTTTTATGAAAGAAGCCATCTTGTTTGCTAATTCTCCTCACAAACTCGCCAGGAGTACCGTTACATATCAAAGATTCATAGAATACAATTATAGCATCCTGTCTCAGGGTAAGAACGTTACGCTAACTCCACTAATCTGTACCCTGGGCTCAGAAGCAAGATTCGTTGCGCTGCGATATAGCCAATCAAATAATTTTCTCGCCACCTTCTTGATAACATTTCAACAAGAAAATGATTTGATTGGCTATATCCCAAGTCAGGCCTCACGAATCTAACTTCTGAGCCCAGGGTATAGATCAGTGGAGTAAGCGTAACATTCGTACCTTGAGACAGGATGACAATTATACATATAGTAATGTTTTGTCCTGTTTATTGTCTCCCCTCAGTCTATATCGGGAAGAGAGTTCACAAACTTAAATTTTTCATGTCTACATCAAGATTCCTTGGATAGTTGTTTCTTCCATCTAGCCAGACTGACTGGGTAGTTACTTGTTTTATGGCCATTTGGAACCCTAATTTTCTAAGGGTGACTTGTTGCACAGAACGCTCTAGCCTTTAGATCTCTTGTGATGTAATGATCAGCTTGTGAGATTTGGGCAAAATATTAGTGGTCCAAAAAAGATGATTTCTAAGTGGTCCATACATTAACAAAGGAGGAAGTCGTTCCAAATATCAAAAAAAGAAATTAACTTTGATCCTCGATATTTATGTTAGGAGTACTCTGAGGATTTCCGTTATTGAATGATGTATTTCATGATCCGCAGATGAGAATCTTTGATGCATCAGTACTGAATACCAATCTATGTGCCAGTTGGAATATCAAACTATTGTTGCCTTTTGTCTCCTTCGCTGTAAGAGATATGCTTTGGTAGATTATCCAAGTTTGAAGCCATGAGTTTCTTACCCCTATACTATTACTGGTACGTTTTGTGATTTGCCTCATTGAATAACTGGTGTATTGAATGATGTCAACGAAGGTGAAATGATGATTCTGTTGAAGTTCTTTGACCAACCTTATGCCTTTGTGACAAGATACGTCAGTTGCCAACCACCATGACCTTTAAGTTTATGTATAAATACTTACAAGAAATAACTAAGAGCATAATATTACAAAAGTATAAGTAATATGATGAACTTCTATTAAACTATAGACTATCTCGTCGAAATTGCAATGAACGTATCACCCTCATGGTCCCATTAAAACTTCATATTGGTCATACAGTGACCTTGTCTGTGACCTTTGACCTTCCATAAATTCATCCAATCACAGATTCACTCTGATATCAAATTATGACATGGACTTCCTTATCTCATTGCTGATTGGCTGGTATGATTCCACACTTAAAGGGACCATTCGAGCGGGGTATTTTTTGTGGAAACGGAATTCAGAAGGACTTTCCTTTTTAAAATTATATATAATTTTTACATAAATAATTTAAAACTTAATTTCAAATATGTTTGTGAGGTTAGCATTTCAGTTGTTCAAGATTTAACAATTTGACAAAGAATAAAGTGTATGGCTCAAAACAAAAAAAAAGCATCGTGAAATGAAGCCAATCATCGAAGCTACGATTGTGGAATGCATTACTACGATAAAATGTTGTCGTAACTGATAACTTTTATTATGAATTATTTGTAAATATGCTCCTCTTCTATCAATCAAGTAGTTATTTCTTAATTTTGTTAATGAATAAGCATAATACAGCTCATTTGTTTTCTCGCAATATTAACATTTCAAGATGGCGGATGAAAGCTGATTGATTGGTCGCTTTAAAAAGGCCCATAAAGAACAGTACTCAGTTCAGATGCAGTGAGGAGCAAATGTTTGCCCTGATTTTAATGAGATTGTGAGACTTTTATAGTGTATGAAAAAGTAGCCAGCCAAAAAAGGTTCTTTGGTGAATTCTTATAGCTAATCTACAGAAAAATTTCTGGCCGAACCAAGGTAACCATAAATCCTGGATTATGAAAAGGCTGTGTTTCTTAATTTATGTTGATTCGATGAATGTCTGTTAGTTAATCATCAAGGAATATCCTCCTGAGGCAATCCTCCCCTATCTGAGCCTGGTTTTGTTTTCTGACATCAAACAAAATCATTTTGTGTTCTTCATTAATGCACATTATGAAATTCACTCTGTTTTCTTTGATATTTAGGTGTTCTGTATATTATGAATAACAATGCTATTTACAAGTCTTATACACTCATACATTGTCAATATCAGTCCAATTCTAAACTTTCAATCAAAGTCCTAAATTAAAACATGGACTACTTTGCTAAGATTCAAGAGGTCATAATATTCTTGCTACACTTAGGAAAGTCTTGTTTTTTTTGTGAGGGTTCCCAAGTATATCTATCATTTTTATTAATGTTTTGTAAAGATTTTGAATTGCTTAATAGATGAATCCTTATTTAGATTATAATTCATATTCAGAAATTTGTCCTCAAGAAATTTGTTTGTGAATATTAATGGTCCAGGAATATTTTTCAAATAATTTATTGATGTACAATTCTGAAAATAAAGAATAAGTCCTGGGATTGTATTGAGTAAAAATCAGTATAGAATTGTTAAGGATTTGCAAATATGGCTGTACACAAAATTATTCAGTTACTTGTACTGCTGCAGACCTTTGGCAATCAAGAATATGATAGAGTGAAGACATTATAACCTTATGTCACATGACAATGCCTTCATTCATCATGTGATCATTGTTAGTATTTATTACAAGGGATCATGTTTGTATTATCAAGTATCCATAATGTGACCTTTGTTGCTGTTCTTGCGATATTTTACATATCATGTGTTGTCAATATGGTTGTTACCTCCTTAAAGATGCTATATCATACTTGCAATATTTTTAAAAGTATTTTTAATGTATACGTTGTATTTTTAGAAAACTTTTGCGACCAACCTTGAGAAAATCGGACCAAAATTCATCAAATAGGAGATAATTTACCAAAAAATACTGAAACGGCTGTTGACATAAGGGCGAATCAAGTGTGGCCATTTCACGACTTCCGGTTTCTAAATGTATGCTTGAGCAATAGCTAAGTTTCATCCTGAACCGCTTGCAAGTATGATACAGCATCTTTAATTGATCACTTTGTTCTTCATCAATTACTTCTTCATGCTTTCATTACTTAATTCATTATTAACTGGCATTCCATGTGTATAAGTATTCATGCGGTGCTGCGAAATGTGTATTGCGTGATGCGTAATGTCTGATTCCATGTATCCATATTAGTGTGGCGTATGTATCCTATTTGACTCTCAATGTGTAATGAGTAATTAACACTTTGCACTTAAATAGTAGAAGTTGATTTGATATACGCTTAATGCGAAAAGCAATGCCCTATTTGGTCTGCGTAAGTACATATTGCGTATTCAGAAATTCGAGGAGCGTTCCGGCGAGCACACTTCGCAGTACGCAACGTGCACTACATGTACATGGAATGAACTTCTACTATTTTAGTGTAAAGTGTTTATTACACATTTCATAATGCGCTCTAGGCCATACGCACTTAGGACACATGGAATGCGAGCCTAAGTACTACATAGAAATTGATTTCTATGTTGATTGGTAACATATTTGTCAATTACTTCACCCAAAATATTCTTCTTCCTCTTTATTCATTGATTATTCTTCATCCATAAGTACTTTTTAGCTCATCTGGCCTGTAAGGCCCGATGGGCTTATGGCTTGGCATGGTGTCCGGCGTCCGTCCGTCCGTCCGTCCGTCCGTCCGTCCGTCCGTCCATCCGTCCATCCGTCCGCAAACTTTGTGGAATTTCGACTTCTTCTCCAGAACCATAAGACCTAGAAAGCTGAAACTTTGTGTACAGACTCCTTGGCGAGTGAGGATTATAAATTGTAGCTTTGGTGGCCCTGTGACCCCTAATAAGGGCCACAGGGGCCACACCCTAAAAACCTATTTTCATCTTCTTCTCCAGAACCATTAGGCCTAGAAAGCTGAAATTTTGTGTACAGACTCCTTGGCTAGTGAGGATTATAAATTGTAGCTTTGGTAGCCATGTGACCCCTGATAAGGGCCACAGGGGTCACGCCCTAAAAACCTATTTTCATCTTCTTCTCCAGAACCATAAGGCATATAAAGCTGAAACTTTGTGTACAGACTCCTTGGCGAGTGAGGATTATAAATTGTAGCTTTGGTGGCCCTGTGACCCCTAATAAGGGCCACAGGGGCCACACCCTAAAAACCTATTTTCATCTTCTTCTCCAGAACCATTAGGCCTAGAAAGCTGAAATTTTGTGTACAGACTCCTTGGCTAGTGAGGATTATAAATTGTAGCTTTGGTAGCCATGTGACCCCTGATAAGGGCCACAGGGGTCACGCCCTAAAAACCTATTTTCATCTTCTTCTCCAGAACCATAAGGCATATAAAGCTGAAACTTTGTGTACAGACTCCTTGGCTAGTGAGGATTATAAATTGTAGCTTTGGTGGCCCTGTGACCCCTAATAAGGGCCACAGGGGCCACACCCTAAAAACCTATTTTCATCTTCTTCTCCAGAACCATAAGGCATATAAAACTGAAACTTTGTGTACAGACTCCTTGGCTAGTGAGGATTATAAAGTGTAGCTTTGGTAGCCCTGTGACCCCTAATAAGGGCCACAGGGGCCACGCCCTAAAAACCTATTTTCATCTTCTTCTCCAGAACCATAAGGCCTAGAAAGCTGAAATTTTGTGTACAGACTCCGTGGCTAGTGAGGATTATAGATTGTAGCTTTGGTAGCCCTGTGACCCAAAATAAGGGCCACAGGGGCCACGCCCTAAAAACCTATTTTCATATCTTCTCCAGAACCATAAGGCCTAGAAAGCTGAAACTTTGTGTACAGACTCCTTGGCTAGTGAGGATTATAAATTGTAGCTTTGGTAGCCCTGTGACCCCAAATAAGGGCCACAGGGGCCACGCCCTAAAAACCAATTTTCATCTCCTTCTCCAGAACCATGAGGCCTAGAAAGCTGAAACTTTGTGTATAGCCTCTTTGAAGAGTGAGGATTATAAATTGTAGCTTTGGTGGCCCTGTGACCCCTAATAAGGGCCACAGGGGCCACACCCTAAAAACCTATTTTCATCTTCTTCTCCAGAACAATGAGGCCTAGAAAGCTGAAACTTTGTTTGCAGACTCCTTCACTGGTGAAGATTATGAATTGTAGCTTTGGTGGCCCTGTTGCCCCTAATAAAGGCAACAGGAACGTTCTTCAAATCTTTTTTCATCTTCTTCTCCTGAAGTATAAGGCCTAGAAAACTGAAACTTGTCGCCTATATACTTAATTTTATGATTGGTGCCCATGTGGCCTCTACAAAGGGGGAATCACATTGGCCACACTCTACAGCATAATTGATGATGAAGCCTGATGAGCTACAGAGCCAATGGCTCTATTTTTCATGAATTAATGAAATCCTTAACTTATTCAAGAATTGTTCACCACCTTTTTAGCCCATCTGGTTTGTAAGGCCCGATGGGCTTATGGCATGGCATGGTGTCCGGCTTCCATCCGTAGGTCTGTAAACTTTGTGGAATTTCGACTGCTTCTCCAGAACCATAAGGCCTAGAAAGCTGAAACTTTGTGAATATACTCTTTGACTAGTGAGGGTTTCCAAATTGTATATTTGGTGACCCTATGGTCCCAAGTAAGGGGGAACCACATGTGCCACACCCTAAAGCAAAATTGATATGAAGCCTGATGAGCTACAGAGCCACTGGCTCTATTTTTGCCATTATTTACTTATTCATCAATTGAGATTACACTTCCCCAATGGACGTCTCTTCATGAAGTGAAAACTTCTTCTTTCATTGCCTCCATTTAATAGTTCTTCATCCATTGTGATCACTTTTCCCTTAATTGATTATTTCTTAATTAATGATTATTTCTACATGAACCGATACTTTATATATCAACAACCTGTAGTCTGTTGTTTACTTCTTCTTCAATTTCCTTCTCTACTTGATGATTACTCTATCATTGTTTGACTATTTCTTTGTTAATTCATTCAGAGATTTTTGCCGAATGCAAAAGACCTAGAAACTGTATGCACAGACTTCATACTAGGGTGGGGATTTTAACAGATTTTTGTAGACCGGTAATTGTGATCCTTTATAAGAACGACAGGGGCCGTACCTATTTTCATTTTCCATCTTCAGAAGCAAAAGGCCTGGAAAACTGAAACCTTGTGGTCAGACTCATTAGTTGATTGGGAGGATTTATAGATTTGCTGACCCTGTGTTCCCCAAAAGGGTTTACAGTGGACACTATATGAGAGCCTATTTTATCTTCTTGAGAAAAAAAAGATCTAGAAAGCTGAAACTCCATGGCTGATGGCCGATTACAATATACAATGTATATTATAGTCAGCTGATCAGTATTATGATTTATAGATGTAATGACCTGATGGCCAGAGGGGCCATGCCCCTTACCTCAAGATTTTGTATCCTGTTGCGCCTCAGAGCATATCTTCTGACCATTTTTATGATAAATTCTAGAATACCTTATGAGCTACAAAACCAATGGATCTAACTTTCCTTCCAGTGCACTTTGTCACTTGTTTGTGGTTATCAGATTATTTTTATCAAAACAATTTATAACGTTATCTCTTAATTAGATTTAGATGTTTACAAATACTATTTAAACGTTTGCAAATTTGTTGTTTAAGCTATCAATTCCAAAGTATGCTCTTCTATTATGCCAAAATCTTGAATATAAGTAAAGTCATATTTATTGTTTACTATTTGAAAATTGTGAGCAGCATTTTTAAGAGAAGTTTGCCATACATCACTGGCTTATTTCTTTGATTAGGAATTTACACTTTTTCCATTTCAAAAAGAACAGTCATTCAGGCAAGTTGTTATTGATGAAATGCTTTGTTCACTCAGTATGCTACTTTCAAGACATGTATTACATTCTTATAAATTTCTGCCCAGTTCTTTGATCTCACTTGTCAAATTCTATAATGGTTGGTGCTTATAGCTGAATAATTAGAAGATCTGATCTCAGTATTTAGTTTTGTGGATTAAGATTTTCTTCTGAAGTGACTGACGGATATCTCTCTTATAGCAAACTTTCAAGACTTAGTTATCTGGCATTTTTGACAAGATTCAAGATTATTATATCGTTTTTGTTTCACTTTATATGTACAGTAGAACACAGATATAGCGAACTCGGATATAGCGAACAATATATCTCTCTTATAGCAAATTTTAAAGACTTAGTTATCTGGCATTTTTTACACTTCTTATTCAAGATAATTATGACTTTTTTGTTTCACTTTATATGTACAGTAGACGCAGATTTTGCGAACTCAAATATAGCCAACAATCGGATATAGTGAACAAAATTTCAAGTCCCGTCCCTATATAATATCATTAAAATTATATGCGTATAGCGAACACTGGATATAGCGAACTAAATTCTTTGGTCACTTGGAGTTCGTTATTTCTGAGTTCTACTGTATTCTTTAGTTGAGAATTTACAAACACTCATCTCAAGCATAAAATAGATACGATACATTTTTTTATATCAACAATACATTCTTTATATTGCATAAGGTATGTCTGCTCCAAACAAATAATAATTTATCCATCAAAAGCAAAGTATTCTTCCAGCCATTCCTTTCACGTTTAGGTAGAAAACTTTATATCAGTGTGAGGAACATACTAAGGCTAATGCTGTTAAAGGGGCAGTAGCACGTTTATTCAACATTTAAAATCTTCAAATTTTCATTGATAATTGTAAGTTAATGTTAAATGTATTATTTTGACAGTGTCAAACATCTCATTACACAAGCCAATAATCCATAGTCAGAGGACAAAGTATGAAGATTTACATAAAATCCATTGGCAGCCATTTTGTATGAACACCTTTAATTCATTTTGTGTAAGAATCAGGAATGGCATGGCTAAACTTTACGTTATATATTTGAATTATTACTGCTCCATTAAGTTTAGATACATTGTCGTTTGATTGGAACCATTAATTTTCATTTTCCTGACATCACCTTATATTCCCCCTAAAAACGTGCTACTGCCCCTTTAAAAAGTACAAGATAAAGGCCAATATCTTATCATATGCAAAGTTGTTATTGAGGTTAAATTCCTGTAAAATGGCCTTTTTAAATGGTTTATATTATTTCTTGAATTACCAGGGAAGATTTTATGTGCTGGAACTCTGTGATGTACAAGATCAAAGTGTTTGAGACCTCTTTTCTTGATTGTTATTATCCTTTTATATTGTTATGAATATTGTGTTGATGTATGGCTTCAACAGTCATTGTTGATTTCAGTAACATGATGGTAACTGAGTGATGTCATCTTTTATATCATATATTCATGTGCATATTGTTATGCCGTTTATTTATGTCAAAGAAATAAATTTCTCTGAAAACCTTTGAAGGAATTTGAGTTTGAATGTACAGTAAAACACGGATATAGCGAATTCGGATATAGCGAACAATCAGATATAGCCAACAAATTTTCAAGTCCCATCCCTATATAATATCATTTAAATTATCTGCGTATAGCGAACACCGGATATAGCGAACGAAATTCTTTGGTCCCTTGGAGTTCATTATATCCGATTTATACTGTAATTTGTTCCGCTTGCCACAGTGGTTATACATGTATTAAAGAAATTAATTTCATAATGTATTTGTCCACCTGTTTGACACTCGAAAGTTAAACTTGATTTAAAAACAACTAAAGAATCCAATAATTCAGTGCAAAACAGTAAAATACAAACAACATCAACAAAAGGTATTCTCAAAATTTTTGTTTTTTTTATTCAATTGATCGATAAATTCTGCTTGTCATCATAAGGTAAATAAACCACAAAATGCGTATGCTGAAATGTTTTCACAATAAACAACAAAGACAACATACTACAAAGAGTAATGTTTTGAAATACGATCGAAATATTTGAACAGAGTATTGTTATGAAATACCATCGAAATATTTGAACTTGAAGAAGAGAAGAAAAAAGGAATTCCATCCTTGCATTTGATCGGAAATTTGGTCTCTTCTCTGGATAAATTTTTTATTTGTTGGATGTTTTGATGTTTTATGGTATAATAGTCATGATTATTAATGATATAATGATATATAGATAAAATATGTTTACTAACATAAAGCAATTTTATGTTATTATATCTGCTTAATATATCTTATTTGTATTTGTTCACTTTAATAAGATCTTAGAAGCTTTGAAACATTTCCTTTAGTGCTAGAAAAAGTTTTTAATTTTGAAATTGTTTTCTTGCCAATGCGCCTAAAAAAATGTATGTAGATTGAAAAAATGTGATATTAGTACTTTCAGTTAAATGATTTAATTTAGTTTGAAAATTATGTATGTGAGTGATCATAACAGTGTTAATAAGAATACATATTCAACATCTACATCAACTGGTTATAAGTCATTTCTGATTATGGAGGCAGGTTTGGAGTCATTTCTTTAAATGAATTTTATTTTTTTCTGAAATACTGAACAAAAAGGATATCTATGAATTTTTTAATCAAACATCATCATCTTATTTTCTATGACACTCAAAGAGATATATCAAAGAAATTTAAATGTTCCTTACTCAAATGGTACAGTTCTATATCATATCAATGGGTTTGAGAGTCATATATTTATAGTTGGGAAAGATACAGAAGAGTGCGTTCGAGTGATCTTAAAAGGGAGAGAATGGACTTTAGTGGTGCATTTTAGGTTATGGGATTTGTATTGTCAAAAATTAAAGTCTAGAATATGCTAACATTTTGACATGATCTACATCCTGAGTAGATGTTCTACAAATCATGTCCAAGTAGATAATCAAGGAAAACGTCTACGATCCTAATATGAATGATAGTGTTGACATTTCGGTGTTCCATGTGAGCTTCGGAAGTTTGATTGGTACAATTTTCGACTTCCGTACAACAATTTTCAACGACCCATCTTTTTTTATTAATTGCGCAAAAGTGAAGGAATTGGTGTGATGTAATTCTTTCAATGAACCTGAGACAATACCATTTTTAAACTTAACATCTACATATACGTTTGTTTGTTTAGACAGGAGTAGGTGCTTTATAGTCGATTCTGTTTTCTAGACGTTATGTTTTTGACAAAACAAGTGCATTTAGGTTATATGAGTTAGGTAGCTAGTTCTTGAGGAGGAAGACGAGGGAGAGAAGGAGAAGGGTCTGCCAACAAGTCTTCTGCAGGCTTCCTGCTGAACTGCCGTCTGCAATCAGGAAAATATCATACAATCAATTAATCTTTATTTCTGTACTCAAAAGGCCTCAGGCCTATAGTACATATACAGTTGTTTATACATTTCATAACATACCCTCATCGCTAATGGCTGCAATATTGCCAAAGCGGCGCTAAACAATAACTCACTCATAACATTCTTGACACAATGTGGTATCTATATACAGATGCGTAAAATATATACATGGACAGGTTTTCAATTTCTTTATTATTCAAACTGTTGTTAAATTTAAGCATATTTGGATATAAATAATATTTTTCGTTGATATATTTCTTTCGGATGTTATAACAGCTAGGACACAAGTAAGATATGGTATTCGTCTTCAATTACATTTGAATGGCATAACTGACAGATTCTTTGTTCTCTAGGTATATTTTGATATCTTCCTCTCTCGATAAATAGTTCATGAGACGAACACCTAAAACGTTCTAGACTAACTCTATGTAATGCATGTAATATCATACAAACATGTCATGCTTATGAATATATGAAAATAATTGATTAATTAGTGATTGTCAAAATATAAGAACATATTCACCATCAACATCAACTGGTTGTAAGGTTATTCCTAATTTAGGAAGCAATTTTGCAACTTCTTTCATTGAATATGTATTTTTTTAAAGAAATTCTGAAAAATATAGATCTGATATTTTGGTAAAATTAAAATCAAACATATAAATGATCTATGCTTCATCAACACCTTCGAAGATATTCTACAAGACAAACGTTTACTCAGTGAAGGATGTGTCTTATTTTCTAGCCCAAATACCTTAAAAACTAGAGACTCTATTCTTCATTTTTGAGAATAAGCGCAGTAACCTTGATATGAAGGAAAGCTTGCAAATTGTATTTGACCCCAGTAATGAAACGCTGTCCCGGATACGAAGGGCGTCATAATGATGTAAAAAAGTTGCATTTTCAACTATGTCCATGGACATATCCTGAGCATTTGTCAGTAAAGTTTCATGATGCACATGTTAATCAAGGTCAATTGATGACAAATTCATAACACTTTGGAAATAAATTGACACTTGAGCAAGCATGAATCAGTTGTAAAATGTCTGCCAATACTACAATTTACTACCATAATTTGATGAGGAATCTAAACCATTGTCGCATAGTATATAAATTATATCATGCAAATTCCAATGTTTCTAACTCAAACTTGCAACTGAAAACTCTAATGAAATGTGGGACTGTTGTGCAACATTAGATTTGATTCCTCACTTGAAATACTTATTTCATGCATAAAGTATATTATACCATTGTAGCTTAATGAATTACTAATAAGACTTTTATTAAGCTAAATGATAATGTTATTATTTTGAATCTGCCAGTCTTCACAAGGAACATTCAAAGTTGTGTCCACAAAAAGCATATCAATTGAAACGTTCATTTAAATTTTGAAACCGTTCATAATCTTTGTTAAGAAAAGTATAACTGCTTTTTGTATCACTTAGCTACAGCATTGTCAGAATTGATATAAACTTATATTATGGTCAAAAATATAAGCAATACATACCCATTTTATCTGGAGAACATTCTGCAAAATAATAATGTTTAACTTTACGTTTTCGACTACAAATACGAACTATTATGCACCAAGTCTAAATTGAAACAAATAAATGTAGGTAAAATGATTATTTGTGTTTGGTAGGCTATCAAAAAGATATTTCAGTTTGCAAGTCAAATGAATAAATTCCTACCCTTCTTGTGCCGTGATGTGAGATACTAAAAATACGAACTCTTATGCACCAAGTCTAAATTGAAACAAATAAATGTAGGCAAAATGATTATTTGTGTTTGGTAGGTTATCATAAAGATATTTCATTAATCAGTCAAATAAATAAATTCCTACCGTTCTTGTGACGTGCTGTGAGATACACAGACGGGTTGACACACATGCCCTGCAGGGTAGCGAATAGCTGGTCCTCTACATCTGCAGGAAGTTCTGTAGTTCTGCTGAGAATCCGAGATGCTGCCTGATTACATCTGCCATCAGGTTCCAGTTCTACACACTTGTACAGCAGGGCGTACTGGCTGTAGTCCGTCTTCACCACAAACATCTCACCTGAAAGTTAGAATTAGGATTTTCTGGTACCAAAAACAAAACTCAGTAGATATTTGCACGTTTATTGATTATTTCAATGTGACTTTCGCAAATTTTTTGTTTTCAAAATGAGCTTAAGAGCCAATGGCTCTATTTAAACTTTTTTTGTGGATCTGAGGCTTTATCAATATCATTTGTGTTCATGATTCTCTATTTATTCTTTTATATATCTATTTTAAAAAGTTTTATTATAAAATTGAAATGTATATAAACATATGATGCCTTGAGTCATGTCAGCTCAAATGACCAATGGCATATAAATAGTATTCATAATAAAATCATAATACCTCTTATCAAGTATGAATTTATTAAATCTTATACAGAAAATAAGCAGACATATTATGGTTAGTGAAAATTTACATTATTTGACATGAATTTAACTGAACAGGTAAATAAAAGATGTAAAGGTATTCATGAGATGAAACAATCTGTAGCTCAGCAGTTAAAAAGGCATGGTTCATACGGGCCTTGAAAAGTACTTGAATTTTGTTTTGATACTGGAAAAGAACTTGAATTTACAATGCTTACTATATGTCCTGAAAAAGTACTGGGATTTCGCGGTAATGTCCTTGAAATTTTCAAAAATGTAATGGAATTCCCCATGACATGGATCAGAATCGAAAACACAGAAGTATCGTCATTCTGCTAACTGCGCAAATTGATAGAGAATGAAATGAAACAGAACCAGTCTGTGAGCTTCCAATCACTTCAACAAAATCGGTAATTTCCACTTCTCACTATCGATTGTTTTCGAGAAATTCTGTTGTTGCAATGCAGCACATTGGAAAATGGCGGCGTCGAAACTGAAAGTTTTGCAAATATATGTACTTGAAAAGTCCTTGAAAAGTACTGTAATTTAAGTCTGTCTGGCTGTATGAACCATGAATGGTATGAGTGACAACTCACTGTTTGCCTCCATATAGACTCCAGGTGTTGATGTTTCCTCCAGGTCAAGGGTCACATGCGAACAAGCACCTGTTTCCTTGGTTCTGAAAGTAGGTTTGAAAGAGGTTTGAATGAATGTCGTCCTATGAAAGAGACAAGTTAATTCTTAGATGTGTGAAGTTTTGAAGAAATAATTTTGAAAATATAAATGAATTCCCGGCATTGAACTATTCTTTTTATTGATGCATTTGGGACCGGTATGCTAAGAACATTGAAAAAACTTTGATAGCGATTATTTTGTTCACATTCATCTCTCCTTGATAGAAATAAAGAACATTACTGAAATCATTACTACATAAGATTTTATGTAAAATCGTCGACTAATTAACATAAACAAGTTGTATATCCATTTAACTAGTTAATATTCCATATAAAATTTTAACATCCCTCGAAGATGTATGTTTCACTATTAATATGGTATAAATCATTGCTGCACATAAGAGGTAATTTCAAGGAAAATACATGCAACTTGATACAATCTAAGTAAACCTAGCCTGAATATTATCCATTTCACTCCTATACTGAGTCTAGAAAGGCCTAGTAGAGGGTCGCGTCAGCCGACCTTTCTGCGACCTATGACTCTCCAACGTCATACACGCGAAGGCAAACTATTGTGACTTGGTAAGATGACTTCTGATTGGTCAATTCGATACGTGGGCTGAGTCTAGAAAGGCCTAGTAGAGAGTCGCGTCAGCTGACCTTTCTGGGACCTATGACTCTCCAACGTCATACACGCGAAGGCAAACTATTGTGACTTGGTAAGATGACTTCTGATTGGTCAATTCGATACGTGAGCTGACGCGACCCTCTATTAGGCCTTTCTAGACTCAGTATAGGAGTGAAATTGATGATATTGAGGCTAGGTTTACTTAGACTGAACTTGATACGAGGAGCTTGTGCTTCATATGACAAAATGGACAAGGAAGTGTTTTCTCATGGGGAAGACAAAGCTAAGAGTATTTCACCTGAAGTATGTATTATCGGTTACACCCTCGACCGTGTCGTAGCGGTAGAAGTGGACGGTATCCCACCATGCTCTACTCTGCGGAGCTGGCTGATTGACCATGTGCTTGATCTCGTACCACTTGCCTGCAAACTGATGATTAGGTCCTTATAGTAATCATACGGCTATCAATATATTTGATTATTTCAAGGGATTTTACTTTGAGAAATGATTTTTGAAAATATTTGGATTTGTGTTGTGTCATGGGTCATGTATCAATTATCAATAGGACATTAGCATATCACAATGCATCCTGTCTCAGGGAACGATCGTTACGCTAACTCCACTAATCTGTACACTGGGCTAAGAAGCTAGATTCATTCACGCGGCCCGACTTGGGATGTAGCCAATCAAATCATTTTCTCGTTGAAATTTTATCGAGAAGGTGGCGAGAAAATGATTTGATTGGCTATATCCCAAGTCGGGCTGCGCGAGCGAATCTAGCCTCTGAGCCCAGGGTACAGATAAGTGGAGTTCCCTGAGACAGAATGATCACAATGATACTTTTTCTAAAACAAAAAACCCAAAGCAATTATTGTTAACATAATGAGTTATATCGCTTGATTGCTGACCACTGTGACAACACATTTATCTTCTACTGAAAAATAAATTGATTGCGTTTTTTTTTAAATTACCTTGATTGAATGAATGTTTTACCTTGGTAATATCGAAGTTATTTTGTGGCTGCAAATCTTTCATAAGACACTGGCTCTCTGAACTTGGTTTCACATGGGTCTTGAACTCACACTCTGTAAGAAATATAAGAAAACATAAAGAGACACAGAGTATGTTGATAGGATCACATAGGTAAAATTTTGAAATCGATGTTTTTACATCGGGAACCACTAACTGTTACTTAAAATAACAATTTAAGTTTTTACTGGCGTAATTATTATAATTGCTCAGCTGAGATTCCCTCTCATCCGACTTAAACATTTGATGAACAGTTCAGGTACCGATGTAAAATACATTTACCATTATTGTGACCAGTGTTTCAAATAAGTGTAGGCCCGACACTGACAGTTATTCACAAGGACCCACACTTTTCAATATCTTCAGGTCCTTACAGGTTCACAGTTTTTTTTTATTATACTGTTCCTTTCTATCAATACTTGCTGTAAGACATATTTCCCTGCCTATCACTCGAAATTAGTAACAGGGTTGTGTATGTATAACATACGGATACCAAAATATTATTATTTTAGAATAAGTCAAATCAGTACTGATATTGAATGCCGTCAGTTTCGGAGTCGGGTCACAGTATTTCCTATCTGCGGGTCCTTATTGACAAGCAGTTTTTGGATGTTTATTTCAAACACTGATTGTGACGTACTGTGATATACAGAGACAGGCAAAATTATTTATTTGTGTTTGGTAGGTTATGATGGGACAATATATTTATGTATATGCAATAGAAGTACTTATCTATTAGCACGATTACGACATAGTGTAAACACGACAGGGTTTAGCGAGAAAGTCATGCATATTCTTCCCAAAAAAAGACTTATTCTATCAAATAAGTCAAATGAATAAATTCCTACCGTTCTTGTGACGTGCTGTGAGATACAGAGACGGGTTGACACACATGCCCTGCAGGGTAGCGAATAGCTGGTCCTCTACATCTGCAGGAAGTTCTGTAGTTCTGCTGAGAATCCGAGATGCTGCCTGCTTACATCTGCCATCAGGTTCCAGTTCTACACACTTGTACAGCAGGGCGTACTGGCTGTAGTCCGTCTTCACCACAAACATCTTATCTGAAAATAAAATATTGACTCATCCTCAGTGTTTGAAATAAGTGTAGGCCGGTAGGCCAAACGCTGACAGTTATTTGCAAGGGCCCACACTTTTCAATATCTTTAGGTCCTTACAGACTCAAACTTTTTTAACATGATACTATACCGTTCAAACAATACTTGTAGTAAGATATATTTCCTTGCCAAACTTTCATAATTATCACTGTACATTGATAACAGTGTTGTGTATTTAAAACTTACTGATACCAAGAATATCTTCTTTAGAATAAGTAAAATCAGTACTGATAATGAATGCCCACAGTTTCGGAGTTGGGCCAACAGTTTTTCCTATCTGCGGGTCCTTATTGACAATCAGTTTTGGTTATTTCAAACACTGCTCATCCACGGTTTCATTGGGAGTTTTCACCAATATTTGTTATCATATGTATGATTTTTATTTTCAAATATGTTTAGTTTTTGACGTCATATTCTGCAACCCACAGTTACAGGAGACTAATCATCATTCAAAGAACATTAAATATATTAAATCATAAATGGTATTATCTTAACATATCTTAAGCCAAAAAAATAATAAAAATGTTTCTGGTCTTTACATGGAGACAAAAGTAATGCGATGACCCGGATATTTTTTATTTAACAATTTTTTCCTAAAATGAACATAAAGGCATTTCAACAGAAAAAGAAAATAGACTAATATAGGCTTTATATCATCTTTGAAGAAAGGATGTGCATTTAAAAGTTCATGATTCAATGTCCCTAGGATAATACCTGAATAAAGTTCTATTTTTCCTCTTGACAACATTTGGGGAAAATGCTTAACACGTTGGTTTGAGACTTAAATGCGTGGGAACAAGAAACAAATAACTTTATAAAGTCTTACCATTTTGTTCCATGAACATTCCTGGTGTTGATGTTTTCTTCCATTCTACGATAACGTTGGAACAAGCATTTGTTTCTTTGGTTCTGAAATAAGGAATATTTTTTAAATGACAAGTCGTTCAATTTATGATTTATGATTTATGATATTACAGTTATTAAGACTTTAGCAATTTTCAAAATTAGTCCATATATTTAGCGCATTACCTAATCCCCCAGATTCCTTCATCTCTTCACTTGAAAAAATATTTTTAATTTTATTTGGAATGACAAAAATGATAAGATAAAAAGGGTTACTATGAAAAGATTGAAAAAAGAAGGTGGTCTAAGGATGATTGATATAAAAACATTTATTGAAGCTTTAAAATTATCCACTTTGAGACTTTACTGTAAAAAAGAGTCTGTAATTAATCCTTGCAAAATACCCTTTAACGATATATTCAAATTTGGGGCTTATGGTATAGAAGTTTTTAATATTAATAATCCATATTGGCTTGATGTTCTTAAAGCATGGAGTAGATATTGTAAGAAGAATGAAATAGATAATGATAATATTGATGATATCCTAGCTCAGCCCCTTTGGTTTAATCACAATTTTAAAAATACCCACCACTTTATAAAACATTGGGCTGACAGAGGAATATTATCAATTAAAGACTTATGTGACATATCAGGTTTTATGCCATTTGAAACACTTAAATCTATGTATGGCATCAGAGGAACAGTGTTAGATTACAATTATGTTATTAATTTATTGCCAAAGCCATGGATACAAACTCTAAATAATAAAATTATGATACCCATTAATAACATGAATATTTCCTCCTGTAACAAAAGCCTTATTTCACTTTCAAAAGGATCTAGAATATTTTATGATAAACTAATGTCTGATGACAGACAACTTAAGATATGTTTGAAATGGGAAAACCTTTTTGACTGTGACATAGAATGTCATAAGATTTTTGACATTTATGGTTTTATGGATGTCAAACTTATTGATTTTCAATTTAAGTTTTTACATGGTATTATATATTCCAAAAGAGAGCTTTTAAAAATGAAACTGATGGATAATGACACTTGTAGCTTTTGTAATGACACACAGGAATCCATATGCCATGTTTATTGGGATTGTAATGAAACCAAGATATTTTGGAATGATGTTGAGAATTGGCTAAATACCTATCCCAAGCTGGAAATTAAAATAACAAAATATTTGGTTTGGTTTGGTAGTTTATATTTTAAAAAAATACTAAACCAAATTATTTTCTCAGCAAAAAGGCATATTCATATATGCAATATCAAAAATATTATTCCAAAACTTGGCAACTTTTTGAAAACATTAAAATTGATTTACCAGGCTGAAAAATTTATTGCTAAAAGAAATAATAATGAACAAATATGTGAAAACAAATGGTTTCCTTTCATCCCATACCTTTGACTTAACATGCAATTTTATATATATATATATAAAAAAAAATTTTGTCGACTTTTCATAGATATGTTTTTGTAATGTCATCATGACTCCTTTGTCGTGTCGCTGTTATGACATGGTTTGTGTAAACATGTAACTGGGAACGAATAAAAAAAAAAAAAAAAAAAAAAAAAATTATAAAAGAACATATAGTCTTAAAACCTAAACCTCGTCTAAATCTCCTGCAAAAATCACGAATTTCGCTTTTCAGGATTGAAAATTTGTTTTGAAAGTTTTGAAAAATAGCAATCTTTGAACGGTTACTGCACCCTAAGGTTTTGAATTTGCAAGTTTGGAGAAAAAGATTTTAAAGCGCAAAATATCCGTAACATATAACAATATGTTTTGCTGTCTATCTTTTTTCACATGTGCATGGTTCGAATTGTTCGAAAATGTAAAACAATACACTGCGATTGAGACCATGTGACCATCGACTTTGTCAGGGTTTACTGTATGTACATGTATCAAGTTTCAAGTCACTAAGTGACGTTAATTTTTCGAACAAAAGGAACTGATTATTTCATCTGATTGAGCCTAAAAGCTAGGTTTCAAACAGTCTAAGTAAACCTAGCCTCAATATTATCCGTTGAGGCTAGGTTTACTTAGACTGGGTTTCAAATTGCATGGTAAAGGCTATAAGAATGAAAGTTTGGTTGTATTTCAAGCAGCCGTTTGTGCTGTAAGCTGAATGCAAAAATCGTGTAATGATAAAAAATACGTAATCGTGATTTGTGTCACCAATGATTCTTCAATTATCACTTGTGTATCTGAAAATAGCTACCAAGCTACCATTTACCTGAAGAAAATGTTGTCTGTTACGTCCATGTCCCTATTTCTGAAGTTGAAGTAGTGAAAGATGTCCCACCAAGCATTTTTCTGTGTAGCTGGCTGATTGACCATGTACTTCATCTCGTACCACTTGCCTGCAAACTGTACACACCATGGTCCGTTGAAGTACCATTAATGAATAATAAGGACACATAATACAGAGAAATGAAAACATTTGATACACAATACAAAATCATCAATATTTTTGGTGATACTTATATTAAAGGGGCAGTGATTTAGTGGGAATAAAAGAGGATGTCAGGAAAATGAAAATTAATGATTCCAATTGAAAGACAATTTATTTAAACGAAATGGGGCAGTACTAATTCAAATATATAATGTAAAGTTTTGCCATGCGATTCTTTTTTCTTACACAAACTGAATTAAAGGTGTTCACACAAAATGGCCGCCAATGGATTTTATGTAAATCTTCATACTTTGTCATCTGACTATGGATGATTGGCTTGTGTAATGAGATTTTTGACAATGCCAAAATAATACATTAAGTTTTAATTTTAAATTATCAGTGAAAAATATAAAATATAAAAATATATTAAAAAAACGTGCTACTGCCCCTTTAAAACATGACTACTTTAAAAAAGAGTTAACCGTTGTTGTTTAAATGAACATAAAGAGTGCTTCGGCTCAGATCTGGCTTAAATATATTTTTTGAATTCAAATTGTTTACCATGAACCGAATGTGTCCGGAGAAGTAATACATCAGCATCCATCTTATTAAAATGATATACAATTCTACACTACACTATAATCTGAAAAATTACAATCTTATTTATGAAATTGCATCAAATCGATCTTTTACATATCCCTCCCGCAATTAACAGTAATGTACATTTCTGATATTCTGAATTATGACGACGCCAAAAGATTAAAATCGATACAAATTACGATAACATTACGTCACTATAATGTTACCTTGTTGATGTCGAAATTTCTCTGTGGTTTTATGTCTTCCACCAGGCAATGGCTTGCAGAACTGGGTTTTATGTGGGTCTTGAATTCACAAGCTATTGAAAGACAAACATGCAAAACAATATTTTAATTGACAAGATCAGAAACGAAATTCTGTAAAATTCAAATAGTCTTTTTTAACTTTAAAGATTATATGATTCCTGCTCACTGAGATAAACGTTGAATTGTTAAAAACACTCAAATTTACCTTCTTAAAGGAAGAAATGAAAATTATGAAGGAAAATTTAAAAATGGTAAGAAGATATAATTAGATATGGAAGAAAGTCACCTGACGTTTTTTTCACCAGCAATAGCATGATAAGAAATAGGACAATGAGTTACAAAATCGTAAGATATTACAGGACTGTCATTGAATAGTTTAGGAAAGAAATTTGGATTAAGATAACGTTGGTTTCTTTTGGATATTCCATTTTATAGAATTTGAAAATTCTGAATTCTGAAATAACGCAAAGTCATTTGAATTGGTCCAATAACAAAATATGTTTAGCGTTTACTGTAATGCATTAATGACCCCTAGAAAGAAAAGAGGTCAATAAATTGATATTGAATAAAATAATCACAATTGTATCCCAAAATCGTATGATAAATATATAGATCAATAGTAGTCAATGATTGTTGAAAAAAGGGATGCCAAGAAAACAAGAAACATCATTGTATGATAGGGCGGCTTGTTGAAAATCAAGTAGGTAACACAAATATTGTTTTTGATATCTGAAACCCAAACGTATATTTCGTAATTTTGGAACTATACTTATTCCAGGCGAAAATTCAGTACCATCACCAACTTCAGTCGTAAATTCTTCAAATGTCAAAACGGATGGTAATTCTTTGCAGAAATGCTCACTAAATCTACATGTTGAGATTGGTATAATTATTCAAATTCTTTCGTTTGAGTTTTTAATAAGGATGCTTTTTTCAATATGTATATTTATCATCAACTCTTTAAAGGAAATTTTTATAACCATTTTCATAGTACGACTTGAACTGTTATACTTTCCAAAAAGAGGATACACAAGGAACTATTCAGAGCCAAGGGAAAATCGTACATGTGATAAAAGTACTGTAAAGTCCAACAGTGTTTTAATCAGTGAAACAGTGGGGCAACTAGCCTGATTAAGACAAATACAGACAATAAACAAGTTAAAGAATTCATAGTTACCAACATAAACTGACAGGCAAAAGAAACCTAACACCTCATTTAGTTTCGATTTAACAACGATTTGAAATATATATGACGCATTTGATTATGGAATCATCATCAATCATTTCTACAATATTTCATATGAATTGATCGTTGATTGATTCATTTTTTGTAAAGATATCTTTGTTTAAAGAAGACCGGGGTAAAAAATGAAATTTACACCAACATGACCCCTACCATGTTAAAAAGGGTGTAAATGAGTGGAAAACAAGGTTTATTTTGTAATTTTTTGGTAAAATATAGCTTTTTACAAAATAAAAATTATCAAAAATTTCAATTTTCCATAAAAAAAATCAAACGTCTAGAAGTATTCTTTGATTGATAACTAAAGGCCTGCACTGTTCTGTTTTAGCGTACGACGTTTAAAACTTAAAATATTTGTAATTGAAGATTATGTATATGATGAAAGCAACTAAAGTGTTAGGTTTCTTTTGCCTGTCAGTTTAGTTGGAGGTATGCATGGAATGGAACACCTAAGCACGTAGGAATTGTGTGCCAAGATACCAATGTGCCACCAGTTCATGCACGTCGATAACGAGGTTGGCAACTGACTTACCATTCGACAATCAAATAATTATTTCAGAACGAAAACAAAATCCAAAAGAGTAACTGGCAACTGACTTACCATTAAACAATCAAATATTAATTTCATAACGAAAACAAAATCCAAAAGAGTAACTGGCAACTGACTTACCATTGAACAATCAAATATTAATTTCATAACGAAAACAAAATCCAAAAGAGTAACAGGCAACTGACTTACAATTGAACAATCAATATTAATTTCAGAACGAAAACAAAATCCAAAAGAGTAACTGGCAACTGACTTACCATTGAACAATCATATATTAATTTCAGAACAAAAACAAAATCCAAAAGAGTAACTTGCAACTGACTTAATTACCATTGAACAATCAAATATTAATTTCATAACGAAAACAAAATCCAAAAGAGTAAGCATTTGCTGACATTTTAGAAGTTATGTGAAAGATGTTATTGCCATGAAATCAATGGCGTTTCTGGACAAATAAGCAGTGTCTAGATTTGACAGGTTCAGCACACTTAAATGTCCATGCAAGCATGACAGAAAGATAAACCCGTGTAAACATTGTATGGTATCGTTTCATCTGGGTCAAAACTATATAAGGATAGTAGTAGGGTAGGGTCTAAGAGTATTTAGAAACCTATCGGGGATTTCGTCTATTGTTTTGGAGGTCTCTTGTTTTCTCGTAATTACCTCCAATGAGGGTTTACATTGGGAAGTCAGTGCACTATATTCATATGTAAGACCTACTCGGAGGTTGGAAGGTTTTTATATTTCAAAGCCAAAGTGTTTTATATTCCAATGTATAACTTAAACCCATTGAAGTCAATACTATCTTGAAAAAATCTACAAAGTTGCATGCTTCAACAGTGGGGGGATTGGAACCCCCAACCCACTGGACCTTAAGCAAGCACTCTAACCACTCACCAACGGGCCAAATAGAAGTGAAGGCTATGTAAAACAATCTATCGATTGAAGTTCAGATTTCAGTAAAGCATAAAGCATTATAAAGCATTATGATATCCCATTGCACTTTAATTCCAATATTAAATGCATGCAAACATTCATAATTGATATTAACAGTGTTACACCTTTTAACTTGTGATAAATTTAAAGGATCAAAATACGGTATCAACCACGTGACTTGTCGATTGTCATTTGTAAAACCTTACACCTCGAAGAATGCTTTGCGCGTGCATTTTGTGCTATGTCAATGTCGAATAGTCGTTTGAACACACTGGTTATTTTGAAGGAAACTACTTTTTTTTATTCAGAATTAAAGCGACAGTATAAAGTAATGTAATCCAATAATAAACGTTAAAACAAACCGACAAACATAAATCCTTGATATTTGGGTTTTTTTTATGATCAGTCTAAAAATATGACTACAAATACTACAATATGGACAAATGATTACGGGTTGTTAATAACGGCATCTAAGTTAGTTAAAACACTCGAACTCGGTTTTCAAAACCTGAGGAAAGTAAGACCGAAAGCGAAGCCTCGTTCTCGCGTTTTCACCCTAACATACATGTATGTCCTTCTAACCCTGTTCTAAGCGGCACATGTTCCTGTGTTCTTACCATTCTTGTGGTTGGTGGTGAGGTAGACAGAAGGGTTGACACACATGCCCTGCAGAGTCTTGTGCAGCTGGTGTATCAGAGTTGAAGAAAGTTCTCTAGTTCTGCTGAGAATCCGGGATGCTGCCTGCTCACACCTGCCATCAGGCCGCACTGCTACACACTTGTACAACAGGGCGTACTGGCTGTAGTCTGTCTCCATCACCATGTGCTTGTCTGAAATACATATTTAGCAATGCTGTTCATCAGGTAGTCCTTTGGTTAAGAAGTCAGGCGAAACTTAGTCAGGTTTGTACCATAAAGTGATATCTTACGCATAGAGATGACAAACTACTGGTCCCAGGTTTAACTAGACTAACATATGGTCCCTGAAAAAAAGAGTTCATGACTAATTTTATCATTTTACTTTTTGACATAAAATCAAGTAAAATGAGACCTGGAAATACAAGACTTGTTAACATTTTCTTGAATTAAGAAGGCTCCTTTTTTTTCTTTTGCTTGAGGGTCCGGAAAACAGACTACATTTGCAAATAAACCATTGTTCAAACGAAATTATTGATTTCGTATATGCAAATCTACTTTTATCGTCATCAAAATACTGATCCATTACCTCATTCACAGGTTTCAGTAAAATAATAAGATAATTAGTATACATGATCTGATCACTATGCGATTTCCTCGTACTGTTCTCTTTCTTTGATCAAGGTATGGAGTACAGCATTCACAAGGGCACGAGTTCGATTAGACATTTAGAAAAATGTAACTATCATACTTCATCTATAACTTTTATAGCAGAAGCCTCGATAGCGAGGGACTCAAAACATTATAAGCCTTGTTTGAATTAACCTTGTAAATTAGGAAAAGATAACGATACATTGAACATTTATTTTATAGTTCTGTTTTACATTATCAGGGCTAAATAGAAATAGTCTAGGTTTATCAAAAACAATTCATTGTGGGATCAGGAAAGAATTTAATACCTTATAAAAGGTTTGGGTCACAGCAGACCATTAAAACTGATACTTGTAATGCAAATTGGGTCCTTATTATGTACACTCAGGGACAAAAGAAACGATACCATATATAAAATGCATGATAGGTTAAGCTACGAGTGATAGTGACGGCTGCAACAGGGTTATCCCATGTCTTCAAGAGCCAACTGAACTAAGTTTTTTATTTCAAAACTATATCTGTTAACGCTTTTGAATAACACGCCTTTCAAGAAACGCCTTAACTTACCAGATAGGATAGAAAAAATGGCCCTTTTGTTTTTTTTATACCAACTGACGGACAATTTTAAATGCATGAACAAATTAATTTCTATCAAGGTTTTTATATTCATAACATCTTTAATTTATCAAATTTATAATTTTCTTAAGACCCCTCTTGTATTTGAACAGTCATACAATTATAAGTATCATATGTTGATGTTGGAAATTGTGAGTACTTCTTCACAACTGATGTGCCTATCACAAGGGTTCGTAGTCGCATTTCGTTTACAACAGGGTTTTTAAAAAAATCTTTTGAATAGTTGGTATAGTTTCTTTTGCACCTGAGTGTAGTTTATTTACCAACTAACGATTGACGGCTGACATTTGCCAAGAGGTCCTTGGTTTGTGGTCAAACTTACCTTCATTTTCCAAATAAGTTCCCGGGGTAGATGTTGTCTTCCATTTGAAGAAAATATTCATACATGTATCCACAGACTCCTTGGTTCTATAAGAAATGGAATGGTAGACTTACCATCGACCCCTAAGCATAAACAGAGTTCATCAGCATAACAAGGAAACAAGGTTATGAACATCCTGTCTCAGGGTACGAACATTACGCTAACTCTAACGCTAACTTTGGATATAGCCAATCAAATCATTTTCTCGCCACATTCTCGATGAAAATTACGACGAGAAAATTATTTGATTGGCTATATTCCAAGTCGGGCCGCGCGAGCAAATCTAGCTTCTGATCCCAGGGTACAGATTAGTGGAGTTAGCGTTACGCTCGTACCCTGAGACAGGATGGGTTATGAAATAAAAAGTTATAGATACTGGAATCCAAAGTTGGACAGTGTCATTGCATCATGTGGGTCAGATATCTTCAAATTGTTTATAGAACTATGAATGAAATTCAATTGAATGCAACGTTTTCTTGAAGAAACTAACACTTTTATCAAGCAAATAACAATGGACATAATTTGTAGGTGATCAGACATGCATAAATGAGGAGAAAGATTGATGTGCTTAGGGAAATACAACTTAATAGGATGAAATACGGGGTGTTTGTATTGTAAACCTTCTTTATTGAGGTTAATCATTACCATATGTCCATTCACCATCAACAACAAGCTTGTCCAAGAACCTACTTGTTCGTGTTACAAATGCTATTAAAACTTACACAATGTTTTCGAAATATGTCGTTCATCTTCCAAAACAACCTATGCGTTGCAGTTTCAGTATTGTCTATAAGATGTAAACTTCTTGCCACGGAATACTGATTCGTTTATTTACGTATCAAGTATAATGTCGTCATTATGAAAACAGTTCAAGTTAAAGAATATCCACAGCGGACGTCGATAAATCTTGATTTCCCCACAGAGGTATATAAAGTCCTATCTTTCTATTTTAACCTTTGTGACGACCGGGCAGATTCTCCTATATATAGACAAAAAATATGTGCCAAATTTCAGCCAAGTAAAACACTTCTTTTAATTATAAGCTTGCTTGTACCCCCGAGGCGATGCCGAGATTGTCTTCATATTATGTGTCTATGTTCTTCGTGTGGGCAGTTGTAAGTTGAGCTTCCAAGAAATTGACGAAAATTACGGTAGGCGTTTAGAACGCTATATTTCAAAATGCATCCAATCAGACTTCTCGATTTCGAGGCCAGAAAATGCTCGACTTCTCACAGATGTAAATATGAGTTCTTTGAGGGGCATTTTAGAAGTTGGATTGACAATAATGCAGAGGAAAATATGGATGACAACTTCTTTGTTCATTGTATGCGACGTTTCGACACAGATTCTTGTGTAATTCTCAAGCAGAGTGACGTAAGGGCATATATGCCTAAATAAGAAGAGTAATGACGCAGGGGCATATATATAAGTAAGAGTAATGACGTAGGGGCATATATATAAGTAAGAGTAATGACGTAGGGGCATAAATATAAGTAAAAAGTTACTTATATATATAAACCCCTACGTCATTACTCTTCCTCTGCTTGAGAACGACACAAGAATCGAAACGTCGAATACAATGAACAAAGAAGTTTGTCATCCATATATTCCTCTGCATTAAATGTTAATATGGAATATGATATGAAATACCTCTGTTGGAAAAATTTAATTGTACAGTCCGATGTGTTTGCTTACCTGAAGTACAGATTGTCAGTGACATTCATGTGTTCATCGTAGTTGAAGTAGTGGACCATGTCCCACCAGGCTCTGTTCTGTGTAGCTGGTTGATTGACCATGTACTTGATCTCGTACCACTTGCCTGCAAACTGTTTTAGCAGCACCCATTAAAGGGACAGTAGCACGTTTTTTGATAATTTTATATTAAAACATTTTCACTGGTAATTGTAAGTTAACGCCAAATGTATTATCTTGACAGTGTCAAAAATCTCATTACACAAGCCATAGTGTCGGAGGACAAAGTATGAAGATTCACATAAAATCCATTGGCGGCCATTTTGTGTGAACACCTTTAATTCATTTTGCGTAAGAAAAATAACCTCATGGCTGAACTTAACTATACATGTATAATTTGATTTGTTACTTCATTTGATTTAAATATATTGTCCTTCAATTGGAACCATTTATTTTCATTTTGATGACATCACCTTATATTTCCCATAAAAATGTGCTTCTGTCCCTTTAACATTACAATGATGCCACTTATGTACTTTAGGTAAAAAAAGGAATTTATATTGAAGCATCAAAATTATGATTATGTTCATGTCATTCACTAACAATACAAAACAGTTGCAGATCCTAATAACTTATGTTATAAATACATATATGAAATGCGAGGAATCACGGGCAAAATCGTCATAAAGTGTTTTGAATTGAATTATGATTTGGGACCATTTTAATAGCGCATTTCCTGCAGGAAATAAATGCTTTAGAGTTCCGTACAAGCAACAAGTACTACTTCAATTTATTAGCAAAACTATTTGACTTTTAAAGAGACACAGAGTATGTTGATAGGATCACATATGTCAAATTTTAAAATCGATGTTATTACATCGGGAACCACTATTTGCTACTGAAAATAACAAGTTAAAGGTCAATCAGTACATTAGAGCGAAAATACGGCCATTCAAAGTCGGGATTTTGATCGAAAACCGAACAATGTGGCTCGAGTGGTGCGCGCAAATTCGCCAAACGTAATTTTGAAACCTTGTCATAATCTAACAGGAAGATATGTTCGATTCGATAGTGTTTATTATGTATTGTTACTAATAGGTTACAGGTAGATTAATTGGATGCATAATTTCGAATATTAAACGTAAAAATTTATTTGAGATGTTTTCTAGATTTTTCCATAAGTCAAGCATGTTAGAGATATTATGCATAAATGGATATATTTGCAAGTCCAGTGATGAGATATGAACGTCAATCAGTATATTAGATATTTTGTAGCTTATCAAAACCAAATAAAAATTTATTAAAGATACTCTGTGTCACTTTAAACGACTTGATATAGTCCTATTATCCGATATGAAGGACTTGCAAGCGTAACTCCTGGTGGGTTTATAAATAAATATTAAAGCATCTTCAGATTTCCCTTCATTTTAGGGGTTTTAGATAGAACATATCCTCGACAGCCTTGGTTACTATAATGTATCTTACATCAGGTGTTATTTACCTTGGTGATGTCAAAGTTACTCTTTGGCTGCAAGTCGTTCACTAGACACTGGTTATCTGGGTCCAGGCTGACGTGAGTCTTGATGTCACAGGCTGTTGGGTAAATAGGAATATTATCTAAGATCTGAATATCTGTTAGAAGTGTATGAACATCAATAATATAATAATAATAATAATAACACTTTATTGTCCTCAGTACATACATACATTGGAAATTTGTCTTGTGCCGGAGCACCCGGCAGCCACAGTGCTGCGCCAGTTATATCGTTGTTTTGCCTTTACAATGCCGAGTGTCAAGCAAGACAGCAACAACTTCCAACGTTTAACGTCTTTTGGTATGACGCGACCGGGAATCGAACCCCGGTCTTCCGGGTGACGAGCGGACACTCTACCACTGAGCTACGCTCCCGGATACAGCTACCTAGCATCAAAGTTATTACAGTCTTTACGTTTGTTCTCTGTGATTAGATCGGTCAGTCAAAACAAATCAAGCAATTCGATATACAATCTCATTCAAATCAGATCGAAACTACTCCTACGTCGCTACAGTAATTTCGATCTGGTTTGAATGAGATTGTTCGATGCATTTTCTCTGCTCTTTGAACCCGCCTTACATATGTCGAGTCACATATATACCTATGCCAGTACTAGAGCGTTTTCGTTACTTACGGATTTGAGTCAATTCTCCCGTGCGATCGCACATGTTGCTTACAAGACAGATGTAAGTCGATATATATTTGTATAAAATGAGAATAATTTCATGATTTCTCCATTTTGTGTGAACACCATTTTGAGGAAGAAAAAGGAATCGCACGGCTAAACTTTACGTTATATATTTGAATTATTAGTGCTCTATTTAGTTTAAATACATTGACTTTCAATTAGAACCATTGATTTTCATTTTCCTGACATCACCTTATATTCCCCCTAAAAATGTGCTACTGCCCCTTTAAGAACTGATTGACTTTCTGACACTCACTTTTTTCAAAGGCAACAGTTTCGAACTCCGACTCCTGAACACATATGTTCTGGTAGAAATCTTCTATTTTCACGAGAGCGCTTTGAGAGAGAGACTTGGTCCTGCTCCACACCGTCGTCCGAGCATTACTACACGAGCCACTGTTAGATACCGTGGTGCAGCTATACACGAAGGCGTATTCGTCGTAATCGGTGGCTATGATCCAAAGCGGTGTCGTAGCTGTAAACGTAGAAAATAGTATCATTTCCGGTACAAATGAATTTATTCAGGCTAACTTATTGTCATTTTCCTGTAAAATCAAATTTTTTCTAAAGTTATTGTTTGACGTAAATTTATTTCGTCAATCTAAATCGAATTGAGCTGTAAAATTAGATGTTATTTCAAACTATTCGCGACAGGTAAATAATTTTACCCCAACAGTCCCATTTGCTCAAAGATATTATAATTTTTCATATGATTAATGACTCAATGAGGATCCTTTTAAGACCATTAGCATGCGAAATCTTAACGATAAAAAGAATCTCGAAATGTCTTTTAATCAAAGGCTGTCATTGATGTCTGATAATGCATATGGGTTTATGAATGAATAATTTCATTTGTAATAAATGTATGTGTGTATGTGTTATCAAACTTACATCCAGATGACGTCATTTGCAGTTTTGCATCAGTTCCTGGTTGTGTCAGCTGATTAACACCATGTTGGCAAGCACTTGCTCCAGAGGTTCTGAATGCAAAAATTGGAAAATTCAACACAAGAATGATAACTCTTTAAAGGGGCAGTAGCACGTTTTAGGGTGAACATAAGTTGATGTCAGGAAAATAAAAATAAATGGTTCCAATTGAAAGACAATGTATTTAAACTAAATTGAGCAGTAATAATTTAAATATATAAAATAAAGTTTAGTCATGCGATTCCTTTTTCTTACACAAAATGAATTAAAAGTGTTCACAAAAAATGGCCGCCAATTGATTTTATGTGAATCTTCATACTTTGTCCTCTGACTATGGATGATTGGCTTGTGTAATGAGATTTTTGACACTGTCAACATAATACATTTAGCAATAACTTGCAATTATCAGTGAAATATTAAAAATATAAAATTATCAAAAAACGTGCTACTGCCCCTTTAAGGTTAAATCTATCAAACCTGTAACAATTTCAATTCAGCATCTAGCAATCCGAAAGAATCGTCTTCAGTGTTACCATTTAACTACTTGTCCCCCCTGACGTCATTGACATCGTTTCTTACACAGCCAATCACTGAGTTCATCGGCATACTGACTCTCGATCAAAGGGCATTATTGATAAAATGTGTCACTTTTGACTTGAGCAAATCAAAGAGTTTCACTTTCATATTCCTTCTTCTCCCTTTCGATTAAGCGTTCCATATACCTCACCAATAAGATTCGTTGCCATTATACAAAACATCACCCCTTCAAACTTCCATCCCAATCTATGTTTGTCCTTCACTATACACTTCTCACAACATTGCGTTAATACTGCCGCATACGTCCTTAAAGTTCACATAACCACAAACATATTTCACTATTTATCTTTGGAATATATGAAAGTCTGATTACAATAATTGTATAGTGCGTCAAAGGTCGCTACTCAAATATATTCAGTTTGGAAATAAAAGCCGTTTTTGAAAGCCACTTTTGATCGGCCGCATAGACCTATCTGGCCACAAACCGGTGAATGCTTGACTGGTCACGCCCCTTTTTTGTGACGTCATAAACAGAATCAGCCTCGTTATCTATACATTTATCGTAACAATACCACAGAGAAAAATTTATTTAATCGAGAAGTGGTACATGTAAAGTCGAGGTTAGTGGATGTTTAACCCTACTTCCATGAGCGACATCCATTTGTAGATTGGAACCTTTATTTCACAACTTAACTCCCTCTTTAATGGACCTTTTTATCAGCCCATTCCATTTATGGCTTGATGACGTCATCGACTTACCTCCCCCTGGTGTAGAAGGTGGCGCTTTTCTCGTCCGTCTGTACACCATGGTGGATCTTGTCCGACATCCACTCGCTAGGGTCGGGTTTGTCGCTCCAGTACCATTTGACCTCATACCATAGGCCCATGAACTGTACACGAAATTTTTTTTTAATGAGGTGATTTGATAAATATTAGTTAACTTAGCATTTTTGCATAACATTACGATAAAGTCTGCGATTCAAGGCTTGTTTCAAAATGGGCCAAAGCTGCGCTTAAGAAAAATAACGTTACGAACCATTGTTGGTTTCAAACTGCATTTTCAAATGTGTTTGAAACATTTCATGCAGATAGACGCGTTGTTAAAGGGGCAGTAGCACGATTTTTGACAATTCTATATTTTGAATATTTCCCTGATAATTGTTAATGCTAAATGTATTATTTTGACAATGTCAAAAATCTCAGTACACAAGCCAATAGTCCATAGTCAGAGGACAAAGTATGAAGATTCATATAACATCCATTGGCGGCCATTTTGTGTGAACACCTTCATTCATTTTGTGTATGAAAAAGGAATCGCATGGTTAAACTTTAATTTACGTTATATATTTGAATTATCACTGCTCCATTTAGTTTAAATACATTGTCTTTCAATTGGAACCATTAATTTTCCTGACCTCACCCTAAAAACGTGCTACTGCCCCTTTAAAACATACGTGTTGATGATGTCACTCGATAGGTCATATATCGGCAAATCAACCATATCACATATGTACTTTGATTTTTATAAAGACTTGTTGTAGTTTGCCTGGCAAAGAAATTATGGTAGTATTTTTTACTTTAATGATACTTAAATACAAATATGAAAACACACGCATTTTTATAATTGGCCAGATATACATGTAGAGATATCACGTCATGGACATGTCATGGAGAGTAATAAAACACGCTATGCTATGTAACATTTCACTTGTAACACGTGTCTACAAAACAAATATTATTTCACTGTCGCCATGTTCGACCCAGAAACAGTAAGAAAATATAGCAAGAACGTCCAAACTCAATAGTTTGAGACGTTTGAAACTGAAATAATCGTTTATTTTGTCAAGGGATTGAATTGAACGATTAGTTTAGCAGGAATTTGCAAAGGAAATATACGTCGTTTACATGGGCATCCGACGTTTTGCAACGACTATGTGGCGACGTGTATAGTACATATAGATACCGCAGCCGATCACAAACGATACTGACATTTAAAATACCAAAAATTACAAGTCATTCTATTGTATTTGTACATTTTAATGTGTATAATTTAATTACTTACTTAATCTACCATGGAATTTTGTAAAATGAATAAGAAATTAACGAAATCCGTTTTTATTGGGTACTTCAACCCTTAAAGTAGGGTAGAAGACAGTTGCAATATTGGAAATCAATTGGATGTTGTTTTTCTGCAATAGGTTGGACAAATTCTGATGGAAAATGACTAAGTGCAAAACATAGCAGTTCTTAAGAAATATCAGGAATAAAGAAAATCCCCTAAAGTTTGCCACTGCACCTCCCAAACTATGTTAGAAGACATGTGCAATATTCGTAATGATTCAAAAGAAGGGTTTTCTGCCATCGGCCATATTGGGTAACGACTGTAAAATTTTAAAATATTTTTTTAAAAATCGGTTATCATTTGTCACTGCACCTCCTAGTGGGGAAGAAGACATGGGCAAAATTGGAAATAAATTGAATGAATATTTTTTCTTTGAAAAAAATACAAAATTAACAAAGTTGCTTGTAAATTTACCCTGAATCTCTTCTAGCAGAAGATATGTGTAAAATTTGAAACGAATCAGATGAATGGTCTTTCTGACATTGGTCGAACCTGTATATTCGTTATTAAAAAATCAACATTGGTTGTATTTTAGCACTGCACCACTCTTTGTAGGGTAGAAGAGTGCAAAATTTGAAAATCGGATGAATATTTGTTTCTGTGATAGGTGGGACAAAACATGTCCTCGAACTGAATGCCAATATAGCAAGAACGTTCAACTCTACTCTTCCGACCTTTCCCAGGGTTAAAGGGGCAGTAGCACGTTTTAGGGGGAATATAAGGTGATGTCAGGAAAATTAAAATTAATGGTTCCAATTGAAAGACAATGTATTTAAACTAAATGGAGTAGTAATAATTCAAATATATAACGTAAAGTTTAGCCATGCGATTCCTTTTTCTTACACCGAATGAATTAAAGGTGTTCACACAAAATGGCCGCCAATGGATTTTATGTGAATCTCCATACTTTGTCCTCTGACTATGAATGATTGGCTTGTGTAATGTGATTTTTGACACTGATAAATTAATACATTTAGCATTAACTTACAATTATCAGTGAAATATTTGATATATAAAATTATCGAAAAACGTGCTACTGCCCCTTTAAGCGTGTATTGATGCCGCAGCAGGTCAACGATACTGACATTGATATTATCACTAACTCACACTCTGGAGAGCTACGTTGTTTTTCACACATTGACTAAAATGGCAAATTCTGATCAAAGAGAAGTTTGACGTTGGATAATGTCCTAACATCTTCAGTATTATAGTATATGTAAACTCATGGGCAAAAGAAACGCTGGGTATTTTCAAACGAAGGATAAACAAATTACCGGTATGTATGCCATGTAAATTCGATTTCGAATGTGTTTGATAAAAAAAGTATTTTGAGAATTATTGTTCATAATTTTAACCATGATGGCATTGAGCGTTTTGTACTGTGGTTGTCTAAACACTGTTTGGGTGCTAACATTGCTGTGTTCGGGTACTTTTTTGTTAATAATTATTTTGAAATTAAGTTTTAATTTTGGAAATGTATTTCAGAAGTTTATTTGAGATACTGTTAATGAAAAACATCCACTTTGACTTTTCTGCATTGATATGTCTTCGCGTTATAACGTCTATAAATATGCAGAAAATGACCAATTTGGCTCTCAAATCTCGCTTATTTAAGGAGATAGCAAATTGATGATTTTTTGACACGCGTTTTCTAAGGCGCCATGCAAAAACATCAACACAAAATGATTCAAACAAGGCAAACATAGTTGAGTTGACTTCTAAGGAAACTTTGCCACTCTGCTTCATTCACATTTATCTTACATGGAATAAAATATCCTGACATTTATGTTACCAGCGTTTCTTTTGCCCGTGAGTTTACATTTATTGTGATAATATGAAATAATTTCTTCCTTAATCTACCATTTTCTTGGTGTAGTTTACATTTAAAAATTATATATCTTTTTCGTGAGTTTATGGTCTAATCAAATTTGTGGTTATTAAAATATTCGATGCTTGATTTATCTGCATCAGATTCGGTTGACAAATGCACAAGAATGTCTTGTTAAAGCCTTTGAGTATATGGGAAATGAATACAAGGTAAGTCTGTCCGGCTTGTCGAGGACCGTTGAAAGGGATTGATGCTGAAGATTTTTAAGAATGTGTAACACTATATATATATCGCCTCGGTTTAAAATGAGTTGAATTTCAATTTATCGCTACTTCAAAATGCTTTTTCTCTTTTAAGACTTATGACCTTTGCCATATAAAATAATAAATTACACCGATATAACTCTAAATGGAAACTTGAATAGCAGTTTTCATACATAGATCCGGGTGTCTGGTGACCCACATGACGTCAGAAGTTCGGGTAAAGGTAACGGGATGAGGTAATGTTCTGTACAATATTTTACAAGTTTTTTTTTTCTAAAAACGATAAATAAATTGGATTTGAAATTTGAATATGAATTTAGCCTTTCTTGTATCTCTTTTCTCCCTTTTTTAAGTTTTAAGAAAAATTCTAGACCTATATAAAAGAATCATTTTTATGTTTTTAACGTTCATTCCCATGCTTTTTGTTAGATCGTTCATGAATTATTTATGATTATCAATGATGCATTACTTAACACATTAATTTCCAAAGCGCAAAACATTTGGTGACTTGATGTTTCAATATATCGTGGGTTTCGTCTATCTATTTATCTCAAACGTTTATCATTTCGTTGTTTCATTAGAGTACTGCAAGTTAGTGTAAAATTGATATTGTAATTTACAGGATATGATAACGTCAAAGTGCGCGTCAACAGTGGATTTATCTCTGCACAAAATATCAACCACCGTGATACAATTAAAGTATGTTTGGAATCTGCGTTAAAATGTAAACCACTTCTTAGGTACACCTCACCTTATCGTACCCCGACTCACCTCACATATCAATACTTCACCTCATCTTCACCCATTTCACCTCAAATCGTCTGACCCTCACCCACCAATACTTCACCTCATCTTCACCCATTTCACCTCAAATCGTCTGACCCTCATCCAACAATACTTCACCTCATCTTCACCCATTTCACCTCAAATCGTCTGACCCTCACCTACCAATACTTCACCTTTTTTCCCCCAGACACCTCAAATCGTCTGACCCTCACCTACCAATACTTCACCTCATCTTTACCCATGACACCTCAAATCGTCTGACCCTCACCCACCAATCCTTTACGCTAATCTTCACCCATTTCATCTTAAATCGTCTGACCCTCATCCAACAGTAGTTTACCTCACGTCAACTCAAAAACTTTCACAATGTCACCTCACCTCACCTCACCTCACCTTACCTACAAGTACTTCATCTTAACTTAGTTAATTTCACCTTTAATCACCTAACCTCACCTCATCTAAACTTATTTCACATGAAAACAACAATCTATCCTCGCATTAACTCACCTGACAATACTCCACAAGATCTCAACTCACTTCACCTTATATCACTTCTTCTCACCTCACATAACAATACTTCACCTTCTCTAAATTCATTTCGCCTCATGTAGCCTTAAAATGTGTCTTCACTAGATCATTTCACTTAATAATTAAAATGTATCTTCACCTAATCTTAATTCATTTCAGCTCACCTCAACTCACGTCACCTCTACACACCTCACCTCACCTTACTTTGCATCACCTCACCTCATCCAACCTCATCCCACCTCACCTCACCTCACCTCTACACACCTCACCTCACCTCACCTCACCTCTACACACCTCACCTCACCTTATCCCACTTCACCTCTACACACCTCACCTCACCTCATCCCACTTCACCTCTACACACCTCACCTCATCCCACTTCACCTCTACACACCTCACCTCACCTCACCTCTACACACCTCACCTCACCTTATCCCACTTCACCTCTACACACCTCACCTCACCTCATCCCACTTCACCTCTACACACCTCACCTTATCCCACTTCACCTCTACACACCTCACCTCACCTCATCCCACTTCACCTCTACACACCTCACCTCATCATACTTCACCTCTACACACCTCATCCCACCTCATCCCACCTCATCTCACCTCATCCACCTCATCTCACCGCACTTTCCATGAAGTAAAGATCTTTTGTATACAGAACGAGACGAGGCGGTGTTTTTGTTCAAGTGTCACTATACTTTTAAGTGCAAACATTAGATATATAAAAGGAAGGTTGTTGGTATCTCTTTAAAAAATCTTTCCCAACTGGAACGTAATAAATTTTATCTATGCTAAGTTGGCTCTGAATAAATATTCAAATATTTTGTCAAATGATTGCGTCTCTCCAGGACTTAATGTATACATCGCGTTTTTGTTGGTCTTCATAGCACTTTGATAGTGTGAATCCAGATACATCTCTGCACCTAATTCTTATACGTCTCTGTTTCGTTTATTTGCCATGCAACTCAAATTTATACACCCAGTTTTGAGGTGAAAGGATATAGTTGTGTGATTCAACTTTTAACCTATTGAACAATATTTCGTTGCGAAAACAGTCTGCGACACGCGATTTTGATAAGTACATAGAGTTACGTGTAGAAAGTAACAAAATAGGTTTATACCTCAGTTAGTTTTTTCATATCTATGATTTTCAAATACAACAATTTTCAGTTTTTGACGTCGTACTATAAAACTGACAAGTTCAAGAGATTAATCAGAATGAAGAAATATTTTTCCAAAATTCATTTTCATAAAAAAGGTTTTTTAGACATATAAGATATATATTGCTCAGGGGCAAAAGAAACGATACCAACTTTTCAAAAGAGTACAAAACAAAATCCTGTTGTAAATGAAATGCGACTACGAGCCCTTGTGATAGGTGTATCAGTTGTGAAGAAAGAAGTACTCACAATTTCTAACATCAAAGTATAATACTTATAATATATATGACTGTTCAAATACACGAAGGGGCCCCAAAACAGCTTTTTCAATGTTATCTTTGGTCATAATGTTTGGATTATGAATTGGAAAACAAAAATTATTAAATGTAAAAATTTAATAAATTTTAGATGTTATCGATATAAAAAAAACCTGGTAGAAGTTAACTTGTTCACGCATTTTGCCTGTAGGTTGGTTTTACAACAAGCAAAAGGGCCGTTTTCCCTATCCAATCTCCTCTAGTGAAGGAGATTTTTAAACGGCGTTTTTTGAAAGGCGTGTATTTCAAAGGCGTTAACAGATATAGTTTTGAAATTAAAAACTTAGTTCAGTTAGCTCTTGAAGACATGAAATAACCATGTTTCAGTCGTAAATATCCCTCGTAGCTTAACCTAACATGCATTTTATATGGTATCGTTTCTTTTGCCCCTGAGTGTACATTAAAAACAATAAAAGTGCTATTTTTGCAAAAACATTATAACAGAGTTGGGTTATGTTGGTCAAAGTAGGTGTTAATTTTCATAAATCCCTGCCTACAATAAACAAAGACATTTTGAAAAAAACATAAACCAGAAACCAAACATTTCATTCAAACTGCTGCACATTTGTGTTATCGGGATCGTGCGATAATCAAAAGTATTACATGCCATTTAGTTGAATTGAATTGGTAGTTTGTTTTACCCAATGAATTTATATCTCATAATTCAATCATTTGCAAAGGAAAATGGTTTTAAAAACATTTATTTCAAAAAGAAAGGGATTGGTAAACAGGCTATCAGCCTATCTGAATACCTCTCCTCGCAAAGTAAAATGTAATCCTTTAACGGGCAGTACCACGTTTTTTAAAATTGTTATATTTAAAAATTGTCAATGATAATTGTACATTAATGCTAAATGTAGTTTTTTATATTGTCTCGCTTTCAAAATAATCCATAGTCAGAGAACAAATTATAAAGATCCGCTTAAAATCCAATGGCAACCATTTTTGTGAGAATACCTTTAATTCATTTTTATAAGAAAAAAGGAATCGCATATCAGAACTTTACATTATATATTTGATTTATTTCTGCTTCATTTAGTTTAAATATAGTCTTTCAATTGGACCCATTTATTTTTATTTTCCCGGCATTACCTTGTAATCCTCCAAAAACGTGCTACTGTCCCTTTAACTGCTGTTATCAGTAAATTGATGATAAAATATCATGATGTATACAACATTTATGCTTAATCACCCTTTTGTAATGAAAAAGATTTCATTAAATATATATAACGATTGAAAAGTTGATAGATTCTTATTTTCGCCATTTCGTTGAAATTTTGTATCATTTAAAACATGATCAATTAACTAAACAATACTAACAACCAAATCCAATTCTTTATTGAAATAAATATGTTTAAACCAACCAAACATGAAAACAATATTTAGGACTTTAGCTTTAATCTTTAACAAATCATACTTCATAACAACACATAACAATTTTTAAATCTTTGTTTGAATTTTTGAAACACTTACCCTCTCAAAATTGAAATTTTCCTGAGTTGGGATATCATTGAGCATGCATTCTGATTTGACACCCGCTGTCGCCAATACAACAATAAGACCAAAGAGAAACACCATCTTGGTGTCCATGATCTCAAGCAACTTATAAAAAATCACCAAACGTGCCGAAAGAATTTATATTCCTATCAGGGCACCTCCTTCGGTCCTCATTTTAATAACAAAGTGTTTTTTGGATGGCTGGATTTAATGGGCATTTAACATCATATGAAATAGACACACGTGACAGTGAAAGGCCGTGAGAGACAAAACGAAATCGTAAACCACGATATGTCTTACAAATAAAATCTGTTGCGTAGGTGCATCTACATATAGATTACAAAATGAAATTTAAACTTGTATTTATTTGTCCCTAAGTGTCCTATTTTACTCCCTCTCTCAAGAAGGGTTTATAGGTCATCTTGGTTTTTGCTTTGGAATGTTATAAACTGTCGTTATTATGGTTCAAATATTCCTCCTTTCATAAATGGAAATATATGAAGATTATAAACAGGTAATGTTAGTAAGTGAAGACTTAAGGGATTAAGGGATTAAGTTCAGTTTCCCTGCATCGCTTGCCACCAAGAAAGGCTGTATTGAATTCTGGACTATAGCTATTCGATACTTTTGAGGTCTCGTAAGCCTGTTTTGTACAAGTTTTTATAAGCAGTGGGTGTCAACATTATGTCCCATTTTTCTTATCATTAAAATTTACTCTATATATAGTTGCATTCCAAAGGTTTGTTCACGTAAGTGCGTATTCCAGTTTGAAGTGCAATGTCACAAATATAATATTTCACAGCTTATTTATTTATGCCATATAAAGTCCATATAAGTTCTTTACTGGAAAAAAAACCCGTCAACTTTCAAACGTATACTTCTGTGGCATTAAGTGCATCTGAAATAATTAGTAGACTGTCAATATACGACAACATCGCATGAGAAAATTTAGTGCAGAATGTACAGTCCAAAAGGTAATTGTGTTAGGAATCGCACGTACGAATATGAACTTTTGAAGGTGCTCATCAATACTTGAGCGTCCACATTGATTAATGTTTTAAATTAGATAAGGGATCTTGATATTTAACAAATGATATGACAGCTAGTATGCATTGACGAAAACAAGCAATTATCATTAACATAAGCATTCAGTATCAAGTTTCTTACTTCTTGCCTTGAGTTCCCGATTAGTATCATCGAAACCTTAATTCGCGAATGAATTTAAAGGGGCAGTAGCACGTTTTAGGTGGAATATAAGGTGATGTCAGGAAAATCAAAATTAATGGTTCCAATTGAAAGACAATGTATTTAAACTAAATGAAGCAGTAATTGTTCACATATATCATGTAAAGTTTAGCCATGCGATTCCTTTTTCCTACACAAAATGAATTAAAGGTGTTCACACAAAATGGCCGGCAATGGATTTTATGTTAATCTTTATACTTTCTCCTCTGACTAGGAATGATTGATTTTTGTTATGAGATTTTTGACACTATCAAAATAACACATTTGGCATTAACGTACAATTTTTAGTGAAATTCTTTTAATATAAAATGTTTAAAAAACGTGCGACTGCCCCTTTAATTGGTAAGACTGTGAATGATAATCTAACAATTGGATACATAAAGCCAATCATCAGCACAGTTGATTTCATGTCGTGATAGTATTGATTTTAATGTATGAACGAAACTTCAGTATACTGAGATACACAGATGATGAACGAACTTTCGGCTGCAGCTATATGTAAATATTGTAATATTTACCCTAAGTTGAATCTATTCAAACTTTTTGTGGACATGATCGCGCATCAACTGTAGCTACTGTTCCACAAACTTGTGTTCCTCAGACAAATAATCTTAAAAACATGAACAGAAAACTAGTGAAACGGAAATTTGTTATTCTTTATTTTTAAGAAGGTAAAGCACAAATTCATAACTGCTACATATAGAAACATGACACTATATATACAATTACCTTATATGTCTGATATTTAGCGACTCTGTTCAAGATGCTGTTTCATACTTGCATGCGGTTCAGGCTGAAATTTAGCTATTGAAAAAGAAATACATCACTTTGTCGAAATTTTTATATTATATTTAGATTGTTTAAGAAACAATAACATACTTATTTCGACGCCCAAAGCACAGTACCCCTTCTAGAAAGGGCATAGCATTTAACGAACCCGCTTTCGGTGACGTAATCATTACGCGTGTAGGATTTACACCATGTCACAACTAGCGTATTTGCTTTCGATGGGTATCAACTTTGGCAGCAACGAATACCTAATTCGGAGAAAAAGAAAAGTAAATCTAGTCGTGCGCGACAAAGACGGTTTTCAAGCGTATGTTTAGAGAACGGAAGTTGTGAGATGGCCACACTTGATTCGCCTTTATGTTGGCTGCCGTTTCCGTAATTTTGGTAAATTATCTCATATTTAATGAATTTTGGTCCGATTTTCCCTAGGTTGGTCGCTAAATTTTTTTAAAAATACAACGAATACATTAAAAATACTTTTTAAAATATTGCAAGTATGATACAGCATCTTTTACTAAATTGGATTGTATACTATGATGCGGACTTGGGACAACGATTTGTTGATCAAGACGAATATAAATTCGGTGATATTTTCAAAAGGCTATCCTTTACAAAGACTGGTGGAACATATGAAAGTTGATCTTTGTATGTCATCTCTCACAATGTAAATGATATACAATTTATGAGACATTTATAGGGTACGTTACGTTGAAATTACACGGCAAGCAATATCAGGTTATCATTTATATTCCAGGGCATCAGTTTTAGATCTAATATCTAACCTACACGGAATTCTTCAAGCGTCCAAGTGGGGAGTTGGATAGTGGTCGATTTAAAAGTTAGAGTGGTGGGATCCGGTCGATGGGGTTTTGGTAAGGGGAAGGATAGTCACGTATGCGAGTGGATGGGTGGATCGACTGAAGGGCGACATTTGATCTTGGACACGTCTATAGATGTTAAAAGTGTTGGTTGGTATGTCGCTTGCTCATCAGGTGGAATCGGTGGGAAGATTGGTAGGTGGTTGGAGTAGAAAGGATGACAAGATAGGTATAGTGGAAGCTTTGGAAGGGTGGATCAACATGTTAGTGGACTGGTGGACGGATATACAATCGGGTGGATGGGTGGATGGGTGGATGAGCATATGAGTGGACTTGTGGACAGATTTACAGTCGGGTGGATAAATAGTTGAGCACATGATTGGATTTGTGGGAAGATACACAGTCGGGTGGATGGGTGGTTGAGTATATGAGTGGACTGGTGGGAAGATACACAGTCGGGTGAATAAATGGTTGAGCACATGATTGGACTTGTGGGAAGATACACAGTCGGGTGGATGGGTGGTTGAGTATATGAGTGGACTGGTGGGAAGATACACAGTCGGGTGGATAAATAGTTGAGCACATGATTGGACTTGTGGGAAGATACACAGTCGGGTGGATGGGTGGTTGAGCACATGATTGGACTTGTGGGAAGATACACAGTCGGGTGGATGGGTGGTTGAGCATATGAGTGGACTGGTGGGAAGATACACAGTCGGGTGGATAAATAGTTGAGCACATGATTGGACTTGTGGGAAGATACACAGTCGGGTGGATGGGTGGTTGAGCACATGATTGGACTTGTGGGAAGATACACAGTCGGGTGGATGGGTGGTTGAGCATATGAGTGGACTGGTGGGAAGATACACAGTCGGGTGGATAAATAGTTGAGCACATGGTTGGACTTGTGGGAAGATACACAGTCGGGTGGATGGGTGGTTGAGCACATGATTGGACTTGTGGGAAGATACACAGTCGGGTGGATGGGTGGTTGAGCATATGAGTGGACTGGTGGGAAGATACACAGTCGGGTGGATAGGTGGTTGAGCATATGAGTGGACTGGTGGGAAGATACACTGTCGGGTGGATGGGTGGGTGAGCATATGAGTGGACTGGTGGGAAGATACACTGTCGGGTGGATGGGTGGTTCAGCACATGATTGGACTTGTCGGAAAATACACAGTCGGGTGGTTGGGTGGTTCAGCATATGAGTGGACTTGTCGGAAGATACACAGTCCGGTTGATGGGTGGTTGAGAATATGAGTGAACCGATGTGGAAATCAATTAATTGAGTTTGTGAACGAAATAATATTGTGATGACTTATGTGATTAAAAACAATGTATAAGAATTAACAGATTGTTACTGTAATCGACCGGCTTGTAAGTTGATCAGAACGGATTTACACCAAAGAGGACTTTTCGAATGCGCATCTGTGACGTCTGCATTGTTTGTGTTTCTTTTGACTTCGAAACCTTAATCATTATTCTAAAATCATCATTAAACTGATAATAGAAACATTGCTTTAACAAGTGTTGTGTGATAACTAACCTACCTTTGATGTAAGCTGATACATCATAAACCAATATTTATTCATGCAATTACAAAGTTTTGGATGAAAAAAAAATGATGAAAAATAAAAAAAGGAATGTGATTATAAAATGTTATCACCTCATACTAAAGAACGCTCCAATTCCCGTCACTATTAATGGTGTTTTGGTTTGTATAAGCGCAGGTCATAAATCATGCCTCTTGGTCAACGTCACCTATTGAAGTTATATCTGATTCGCTCATCAGTCATATGACGTGTTTATACCGTTTTTATTACCGGGTATGGGTTATCGGTAAGAATCTTTTTCGTGAAGGGAGTGGTTATCAAATGGGTTATCAAGGCAGGAACCTCTATCAGTTTCGTCCGTCTCATCGCCTCAGTACATTCCATTCAATGCACTCTCCTTATACCTACAGAGGACACCGTGACCTTCAACATCAGTTGAAACATATTGTGACGCTTTTACTCGCCTTTATTATAATATCGCCTAATGAAATATGTCTTAAATAAACTGTTTTTTATACTAAAGAAATAACATACATGTACCTACAAAACAGGCGAATTTCATTGTTCCATAATAGGATATCCTGAATTATAGTGCTAAATCACATGGCCTTAGATTTGAATTTTTTTTTTAAACGGGAGGAGGACGAAATTTTTTTTATAGCCTTGTTAGAGAAAGCAAAAGATACAACGCACTTTAGAGCATATCTCGAACACCTCGGCGTGCCGAGGACAACAAACATGGAACACTAGTCGTGTTTTAATGTTGCCCACCCTTTATGCACTTTGCGTCCCCCTGTAATAGACTGTTACATTGCAGTTTTCAATGTGTTGTGTTGCTCCAGTTACAGTATACGCAAGTGTTTCCTGACGTGGTGTGAGTTGTATTAAAGAGATGTTCAATTCAACGTGCACAGTGTTGTCATTGTACATTCTAGCTTCAACGGGCGATAAACTTGCAAAGCTTTGATTTGATGAATACACAATTTCTTTTCGGCTACATGTAAGATTCATACTTTTGAAAGAATTCATATTTTGCAATTTGAGCGAAATGTTGCCTAACATAATGTTTAAAGCTGTGAACAACATTTATTACATATTTTTCTTAACATTTTATTGTATTAAAACGAGTTAACTTTCTTTCGGTACATTTACATAACAACATTATAAACATAAATGATCACACACAAAACTAAAGGGAAAAGGACAGAATATTTCGAAGAAATTCTGAAATAACAATATATGAAATTAACAATAATATTGCATGCATCATCGGAATCATTCTCTCCCCACAGAGGCAGATCAAGTCGTGAAATGTTGATACAGCCTCTGTTCTATTACGCCGAAATCCGTGGGTTCCGGCAGTTTCCCCTAGTGGAAAAAACTTGCATCACAATCCATTTGAATTTCTTTATCAAATGACAATGCTTCTGGCATGGAAAGGGTGGTTCATATCACAATGCCATTGCCTTGATTCAGTAGCCAAAATGATGATTTAAGAACAGCGTCGCTGATTGCACAACTAACTTTGATTGGCAGGCATCTCCCATTCTAGCCCACGAAGTCGGCGTAATAGAACAGAGGCTGTATGAACATTTCATGACTTGATCTGCCTCTGTGGGGAGAGAATGCATCAGAATATGCTATTTTCGAAATATAGCCAGGGCAAAGTCCAAATAATTTCAAACGAAAGACTCGCTTGAAAGCTTTACACATCGAATATATTACATTGAAATCCCTGTAGTAGATTGAAAAGAGTGAAAAAGCGACACATTTTTCTGCCAATCAATCAGTTAGTTCAAGATGACACTTATACAATACAAATGATAACAAAAGACAACAGCCAAGAAGAAGCCAATGATTTATCCAACATTTTTAACACGCCCAAACTCATTAAAGTACATTTCGTAAACAAGCCACAAAGGTCTCTTTTGTTACTTCGAACAGTATTTTGTTTAGGCTTTTTGACATTTCAGAAAGATAAAAAATAAGTAGTATAAGTATCTTTAGTGCGATTCGCTTGAATGAAAATCAAAATAACCCCCATCCAGTGGTAAACATGATATTGTGAAATATATAAGTCACAGATAATTTGCCTGCGGATTTGCGAACTCAATTCGGTCGCTTTAACAAGGTGATTGAAGCACGGTCATTCAGACTAACATAAGTCTCAGAAGTATTTTTTATCGACAATATTTTTAAACAAATCATGTATTGTAACAAAATGGAGCCCAGAAGATGTTTTAACTAAAGCTGAGCAATCTAGACTTGCTATACTTTTCTAGACTTGGTTGGTCATCAATTAAATATTTTTGCTTTAGGGTCTGGGTGACAGACTAGGTAATTCTTTCTTATTCTAGTTATCTTTAACTTCAGGGTTCGCTACTCTCAATAAAATATATGTCTAGCAACTGTTAACAGTTGTCATTGTGACAACTCCACTTAAAGGGGCAGTAGCACGTTTTTGGGGGGAATATAAGGTGATGTCAGGAAATTGAAAATAAATGGTTCCAATCTAAAGACAATGTATTAAAACCAAATAAAGCAGTAATTAATCAAATATAAAATGCAAAGTTAAGCCATGCGATTCCTTTTCTTACACAAAATGAATTAAAGGTGTTCACACAAAAATGGCTGCCAATGGATTTTATGTGAATCTTCATAATTTGTTCTCCGACTATGGATGATTGGTTTGTGTAATGAGATTTTTGACACTATCACAGTAATTCATTTAGCATTAACTTGCAATTATCAGTGAAAAATTGAAAATATAAAATTGTCAAAATACGTGCTACTGCCCCTTTAAAAGGCATGTCGTGTAGCGGATAAAATTATCTCACAATATATTCCGAGATGTGCAAATATCAGTCTCAGTAAACCTAGCCTTAATATTATCCGTTTCATTTTGAGTCTAGAAAGGTCTAGTAGAGGGTCAGTCGACCTTCCTGCGACCTATGACTCTCCAACGTTATACGTGCGAAGGCAGACTATTGTGGCTTGATAAGATGATGTTTGCATGGTCAATTCGATACGTTAGCTGACGCTTCCCTCTACTAGATTTTGCTAGACTCAATATCGGAGTGAAAAGGGTAATATTGAGGCTAGGTTTACTTAGACTGTGCAAAAATGAGATTGCAAAAAGAATCGTCTGAACAGTGTCACAACCGCTTGAGTATATACTTTGCAAATTTCAGTTTGGTCTTCTTCAGCCTACAAGGCACTTCGTCTGTTATCAAATTTATTGTCGCTTTGTCTAATGGACTGGCGGTACCATAGTTCGCCTACAGTCATACCCAAGCACCCCTATAAATGGAATGAGCTATAGACCTACCATGTTTCTAGTAATGTTACTGATTTGTTACTGAGGATTTATACCCCGATATGTAAGGGGTATATCGTGATTAACAAATTTGAAAATATGCACGTCAAATTTTGTGTTTGGGTTAAAAGTGTTGCTTTGTAAGACAAATGAAGTGAGTCATGTCTGGATTATACATTGTTCTCATTCGGGTTATTTATGACAAAGTTCATCATGGATTGCCAAAATACATGACGCCCGATTTGAAGAAAAAAGACAATAGTTGTTTCTATTAGGTAGATTATGATCAGATTAAGCAGTTAAAGGGGCAGTAGCACGTTTTTTGATAATTTTATACTCTAAGTATTTCACTTATAATTGTAAGTTAATGCTTAAGGTTTTATTTTGACAGTGTCAAAAATCTCATTACACAACCCAATCATCCATAGTCAGAGAACAAAGTATGAAGATTCACATAAAATCCATTGGCGGCCATTTTGTGTGAACACCCTTAATTATTTTTGTGTAAGAAAAAGGATTCGCATGGCTAAACCTTACGTTATATATTTGAATTATTACTGTTCCATTTAGTTTAAATACATTATCTTTCAATTGGAACCATAAATTTTAATTTTTCTGACATCACATCATATTCCCCCTAAACACGTGCTACTGCCCCTTTAAATTCATTCGCGAATTAAGGTTTCGATGATACTAATCGGGAACTCAAGGCAAGAAGTAAGAATCTTGATACTGAATATTTTATTAATAATAAATGCTTGTTTTCGTCATTGCACACTAGCTGTAATATCATTTGTTAAATATCAAAAATCTAATTTAAAACATTAATCAATGTGGACGCTCGAGGTATTAATTGTTGGGCACCTTCAAAAGTTCATATTCGTACGATTCGTACGATTCCTTTTGGACAGCACATTCTGCACGAACTTCTCTCATGCGATGTTGTCGTATATTGACAGTCTATTAATTATTTCAAATACATTTGATGCACGTTTGATTCCTTCTAATCTCAATCAACTCCAACTCGTGTTAGAGCATATGCAATGTGGTCAGATTAAATACTCAGTACTCTGTATCCTCCTTATTCAGATTACAGACAACAGGACATAAATACATAAAGTTACTCCCAATGTTAGAAAGTCACCCTGAACCCGTGCTATCAACTTGATCTAGTTTTTCTAGGTTTTCTTTTTAGATAAGTCTTTACTGTCTACCCATGACTTCGCCTTCTCCCACAGAAGCACACAGCAAGAGATGACTATCCCAGCGGAACAAGTAGCTAATGCTGCTAAGAGATGTTTCAGCTGAAGCCCGGGTATATAGTCGGGAACTCCACACTTCAGGGCGGGCGGAGTCCATTTTGCAAGGAGTTTGTCATACACCGCTGATTCCTTGAGGATTAATAATCTGAAGAAAAAGGAACGTTAGCCTGGACAATTATCTAAACTATTGAAAACAAAATGTTAAAACATCGTGTACAGGTGTATTTAGAATGTGTTTTGAAATCTTAGTGAAAGTTTGTTATTAGTAAACTAAAATCCAAAAGAAACGTCCCCTCTTGTTTTTTCACACACATCAAAAATCACGAAAGATAATTAAAAAATGACACCATTCATATATATGCCAAGGCACTATCTGAAGAAACATATCGGTTAAACGCACAAAACCAGTGGTTAAGGTACTAAGATATCGTTTTGTTCTATCGAGAATCGGGAATCAAATATAGAGGGGACGTTTCTTTTGGATTTTAGTTTATATGCAAAGACATTCTCTTCCCGCAGAGGCAGTTCAGCCATACCCGAGCAAGCCTCCGTTCTTATTAGCCAAGTACATGGTGTAGAAAGGTAGAAACCTGACTCGAAGAAATCCAAGTTTATAGTTGTGCAATCAGCGACGCCGTTTCAGAAGTGGTCATTCGCAAAGCCTCGGTCTTTTCCGCATGCTTCGGCATAGCTATCGATGAAATTTAACATCCAGGGGAGATAACTCTTTCTTTCGCAAAACATCGCTTTTTACCTTCTCATTGCTTTTTAGGTTGATTAGTAAAATAAAAAATATCATAAAACAAATTATAACTTACACAATTATAAAACAGTACTATTTAATTTTTTTTTTAAAACCCAGATCCATTTATGATTTTTCAAATATTTCCCCCTCTCACTTTTACTAAAAAATAAACACAAAGGGAGGATATTTTCCATGTTACTGCCTTAGATTCTCCCAGTGAAAGGTATCAAAGATGTGTTTTCATTGGCTGCAAATTAAGGAGATATCTTGAGTTTCAACGTTTTGCCGCTAGGGCAGTCTGTCGGAACCACGGGATCTTAGCTAAAAGAGAACAGAGGCTTGCTGGCACTGAGCTGCCTCTGTGAAGAGAGAACGAGGCAAAGATAAAAAGTAAAATGACGTCTAGTCATGTAATTCCTTGATAAAGACAAAAGCAATACATTTACCGTTTATCAAATATTTTTCTAAGAGGTGAGTTTTTCGGGTACACGTAGCCACTATGAACAGGAAAATAGCTTCGTTTCATAGTCATGACGTCACAGGACAATGCCCGGATGCTGTCCTTGACCTCTCGGGCCACGAACCAAACGAGACTTCCGTCGAATAATCGTCTTTTCATGGACTCCTGAGTAGATCCTTCATTATCAGCTTCAAGAACCTTGCTGTACAGCAGTTTGTACATCGAGTCGTTGGAACCCTGCCGAATAAGAGTAATGCCCATATTTCACTACGAGAGGAATTGTCACGAACATTCCTCCACTTCGTTGCAACCGTGAACAAATTTTGATTTCTTCAAAAATTTCACGAATCAACTACGAATTTTAGATAATGAACTTCGTAACCGGTTCTGGTAAATTCGTGGTTAATAAATTTGATGGTCTGGCCCTGATTTACTTACGAATCATCTACGAATCATTAAAGAATGTCCTAAATTAAGGACGAAGATTCGTAATGTATTCGCAACTTTTTCCATATCATTTCGTACAAAATTCGTAACAATTCGTAAATTTTTCTGATTCGTATCTGTTTCAGCACGAATTTTCATTAACGTTTCGCACAAGTGAAATATACGAATTTAAACAATGAACTATTCGTGGCTTTTCGTGACAAATCCTCTCGTAGTGAAATAGGGGTCCAAAGGATCATGTTACCGTTTTAGAACCTTTAAGCAAAGAGGGTTTAAATCAAAATTGAGAACACCAAACCTTAAATCCATTCCAACGATATCTAGCTATTGTATAATGAAGATGGGTCTTAGACGAATAACTAGTCCTATATTTAAGTACTGGCTTTTGTCATATAAACTCTGCACATTGTATTATATATTTAGAAAATTGGCTGTGCTGTTTCAGTGGCATTCTAGAAGTTGATGGTATAAGGAAGACAAGAGTAAACAACTTTTCATTTGTTTTCTCATTACCATACCAAAATGTATAAATTACTGTACTCCTCATTGATTCACCATATGATTGAAAGAGGTATAAGGATCTATACCGAAACGTCGCTTCTGTAAAAAAAATGAAGTTGTTCATTCAGTTGTTTCTCCTGTCTTCTTATTGTCAGGATTATGTTATCACGGTAACAGCATACGAACGTTCCACTGCAGTGATAACCACTTATACACTTACTTACACAATCGGCTTGCCTTGCGACTATTTTAGTGTTAGCACCTATTAGTCCATTCTCTCCCCACAGAGGCAACTCAGTCACACCTGAATTAGGTATAACTGAGTTGCCTCTGTGGGGAGAGAATGCTATTAGTCATGAGAGATAGGGAAGTGCATTTGCGTAGCTTAACCCATCATAATACGTACGTTAAAGGGGCAGTAGCACGTTTTATAGGGGGAATATAAATTGATGTCAGGAAAATGAAAAATGGTTCCAATTAAAAGCTTATCCATTTAAACTAAATGAAGCAGTAACAATTCAAATATATAATGTAAAGTTTAGCCATGCGATCCCATTTTAAAACACAAACTGTATTAAAGGTGTTCACACAAAGTGGCCGCCAAGGGATTGTATGTGAATCTTTATACTTTGTCCTCTGACTATGGATGATTGATTTGTCTTATGAGATTTTTGACACTATCAAAATAATACATTTAGCATTAACATACAATTATCAGTGAAAATTTTGAAATATAAAATTTTCAAAAAACGTGCTTCTGCCCCTTTAAAGGACTAACGATTATAAAAAAAATTGTCAAGCAATAGGTAAGATTTATGTTCTTTCTTGCGAGACCCTCCTTTATCAGAAAGTACAAAAAGACATTTTAAATCAAAGGACGATGTTATCAGATGCTGAATGTTCGTCGCTGATTCAGGACACTTGAATCCATCAAGACAAGGATTTTTTATGGATGATCAACTTCGTTATTGAAGATTCCCCTTCATCGAAAAAAACTCCACTGTCTTCTTGATATTGCCAACTCAAGCATGCCTTTCAAACAACTTGAACTCATACGTTGAGCACAATCTTATCAAAGAGTTACAAAATTAAATAGAAGATAACATTCAATAATGACATTTCATCATTAAAAATCATACCAATGAAAACATATTGAGGGAAAATCTTTAATTGAAAAATGGTTATGGTTGCCGGTATGTTTTACAGTCAATGCGGTTAAAGGGGCAGTAGCACGTTTTTAGGGGTAATATAAGGTGATGTCATGAAAATGAAAAATGGTTCCAATTAAAAGCTTATCCATTTAAACTAAATGATACAGTAACAATTCAAATATATAATGTAAAGTTTAGCCATGCGATCCCATTTTCTAACACAAACTGTATGAAAGGTGTTCACACACAATGGCCGCCCATGGATTTTAGGTAAATCTTCACCCTTTGTCCTCTGACTATGGATAATTGGTTTATGTCATGACATTTTTGACACTATCAAAATAATACATTTATCATTAACATACAATTATCAGTGAAAATTTTGAAATATAAAATTATCAAAAAACGTGCTACTGCCCCTTTAACGGTTTCCAACAAACCTTCAATACGTTCTTGACGTAGGTTCCTTCGCTCATTCCGATCTGATAGTCGTTCTGTGTAGCGAGATCCTCCAGACTGCTAAATGGAGCCTTGTTCAGAGATACCGTGGCAAAAGCCACCATGTTGCCAGTGTATACAGCGACCATGACGAGGCACAGGAAGCTGTAGGTGATGACGACGATTCTTGACGACGGGTTCTTGGCTATTGTCCTTATTTCTGAAAATATAATCAGTTTTAGTTCAAGTCTAGCCAAACGAGGGGGTTTACTCGTTATTGACCGTGACGTCATTTCATGTTAATTTTTAATGTTTGACCCCAGATCATCTTCACAACGTCACGGGCGAAACGAAAAAGTTTCTAAACTTTCCCATTCCTCCCTTGACATCATTGGCCGTAATTTCACTGCTAGCGTTAGAACAGTCCAATCAGAAGACAGCATGTTAAATGAACCGATTTGAAAAAATACTTTTGTATGCGTTTTAAAAGGGAGAGAAACACTTTATTTGAGTGATACATTTATGTTTGTCTTCTCTGCATTCTCGGTGCTCATCAAAAACATGAAAACAACCATGCGGACTGAAATTTAAAATTAAATTTCACTCGGATAGTTTTCAAAAAGATCGTCTGTTTGTATTTTGAATTTGTTCCGAATGTAAACGACACTTTCATTGACTATTGTTGAAAGAGCTGATAAGGGGCGTAACTCGTGATCACGATAGGTGTCGATGCTTCGGATCACCAGTTTTCTACCTTGTGATGGCAAGGTCTAAACGAGAAGTTGCTCGATACGTTTTCACCTTGCCGTGGGAAGATGACCCCAGATGTGGTTTTGCACTTCTATTGGAAAATCTCTTATTCCCGAAATTTAAAAAATGGAATACATTGTTACACTTTCCCTGGATTTCTTTCCATCTGATTGCTCCTTGGCCTTATCATTTGCACTTAATGAATCTTGAAAATTCATTATCCCCTACTTGTTTTGATAGTACAAATATAGCATATAAAATAGAAAATGCCAGAATGTTTTGAAGTCGTGAATGGATTAAGATAGAAAATGCACGTTCCGTTCACTCCTTCCCATGCATTCTCCATAACACACTATAGGAAAACGTTCAGTCTAAGTAAACCTAGCCTCAATATTATCCGTTTCACTCCTATACTGAGTCTAGAAAGGTCTAGTAGAGGGTCGCGTCAGCCGACCTTTCTGAGATCTATGGCCCTCCAACGTTAGACGTACGAAGGCAGACTATTGTGGCTTGGTGGGATGATTTCTGATTGGTCAATTCAATACGTGGGCTGAAGCGACCCTCTACTAGGCCTTTCTAGACTCAGTATAGGAGTGAAACGGATAATATTGAGGCTAGGTTTACTTAGACTGGGAAAACGTTCGAACCTAAGAAGGATCCTCTCGTTCAGAATTTGCATTTCAATGTCAACTATGGATAATGTGATCTTCAACGATTCGAGGGAAATTCTGTGAATAGGATCAGGTTATTGTAAGAGTTAAGCATATAAGCTTCTGATGCAGTGGGATGCTAATTGATATATAAGTAATCAACATAAATACCTTGTCTCAGAGGGATTCTGATCAAAATATCATATGGGAGCAGAGTTGGTTGATTATCAGACTCGTCCATACATTCTCGACGCACGAACTTGATGAACATGGTGAGGATGAGAGTCCATAGCATGGCGGCTCCCCCACAGGTGTACACCTGCCACTTGAAGCCCGCCAGCAGGTAGAGCCAGGGGGACCTACCGCTCACCCTCTGGGTGTACAGCGCGTAGAAGCGGGTACCATCTATAGGCACGGAGTAGTCCATCACCTCCTGCCGGCTGATACTGAGTCCCCAGGGGACTGGACACATGTCGGCCTCCTGGAATAGATAGTATAAGATTAAATTTTGGGGGTTTTTCAGTCCAAATAAACCTAGCCTCAATAATACTCGCCATACTCCCATATTGAGTCTAGCTAGGTGTAGTAAGGGCTCGCGTCAGCCGACTGACCAATCAGAGCTCGGCTTACCATGCCGCAATAGTTTGCTTTCGCACATATAACATTGGAGAGTCATAGGTTGCCGAAAGGTCGGCTGACGCGACCTCTTATTGTATCTCGCTAGACTCAGTATGGGGGTATAGCGAGTATTATTGAGGCTAGGTTTACTTAGACTGGTTTTATGTCACAGCCTCACAGGTTGTAGTATTCGTCGTCGAATAAATTAGAACTGTCTTTCTGTTAAATTTCATCGTGCTTAAAGAGTGTCTTTATGATAAGGCAAAACTGCTACAGTTTCCCTAACGGACAGAGCACATCCCCCTGATATAGCAAGGAGGGAATGGTGATCTTTTCTGTTTTTGGTTGAAATTCTTTAGTAAAACCAAAAAACAGAAAAGCCTTTTCTGTAAAATTAAACCCGTTTTGTAGCCATTTTGTCATAGTTTGTCTATGCTTTTCTTGTATTAACAAGTTGATGAAATAACTTCGATCGGTAATTAGTTCGGCAACTAGCATACACTTACGTGGACACTTACTTGTTTTGGTCGTTCTTACGATCGTAAATTGATAGTCGGAAATTGTGTAACAGAGACATGCTATAGAATATAATAGTTACCGACTTAGACCGAGATGTTGAAGATGATAAGTTAGATCAACCATGCATCGCACACGTGAATCATAAACGCCGAAGTCGAGGTCGATAACTTGTTTAAACAGTCGCTAAACACAGCATTCATCCAAATGCAAAATGTCAATGGTTTTGATAATGCAGATAATGCATTTCTTTCTACATATCAAAACATTTCTTGAATATATTGAAACGGCGAAACCTTGACTCAGAATGGAGAAGCAATCTCTTCTTTAGTCATCTGACATTATCACGAGCCTCTCGTGCTGCACGTGCTATCCGCTGAAATTTACAAGCGGGACTGTACAAGCTAGACCAAAATAGATTGCATGATTGGTAATATGATTACAGTTTACAGAATACACTTTGATCAACACATTTGGTACCAATGTTTTTGGGTTCTTTTTGAATGACCACGTGCACTTTTTAAATTATGATTAACGGTAACGTTTATACTCAGGAAAAATTAACATTAACCATTAGCGAATTTAGCTTATGAAAATCATCTGATATTTTTCAACTAGTTACTAGGCTCCTTTGCCTAATGGTTAGCTCATCCTACAGGTCACAGGAAACATTTGTAAATGTCCCGCTTTGGAAATTCTAATTATTTGGCGTGTCTTTGGTTTCGATCTTGACAAACCTTGAATTTGAATAGATTTCAGAAAAAAATATCGTAAAACTATCAGGTGTTTATGACGATACCGGATGTTCACCATTAACAACCGGTAATCCTGTGCATTCAATAGATGATATAAGTCAATATGAGAAACGAACACACGGACAAAATAAAAGAGCTAGTGTGTAGGTCTCGGATCAATTTGCCGTGTGAAGCATTTGTACATGACCCTGTGAAGCATTTGTACATGACCCCGGGAAGCATTTGTACATGACCCCGGGAAGCATTTGTACATGACCCCGGGAAGCATTTGTACATGACCCCGGGAAGCATTTGTACATGACGCCGAGAAGCATTTGTACATGACCCCGTGAAGCATTTGTACATGACCCCGGAAAGCATTTGTACATGACCCCGGGAAGCATTTGTACATGACCCCGGGAAGCATTTGTACATGACCCCGGGAAGCATTTGTAGATGACCCCGAGAAGCATTTGTACATGACCCCGTGAAGCATTTGTACATGACCCCGGAAAGCATTTGTACATGACCCCGGGAAGCATTTGTACATGACCCCGGGAAGCAATTTTGTACATGACCCCGGGAAAGGGGGGTTTCCGGGCCTTCTACGAAGCGCGATGATACAAGAGGGGTCGCCATGCTATACTTCATTTAACGTTCTTTCCGCTGACAGTGGAGAAATTCACTTAAGTCATGCAAAACATTTTTACTCTTGAACGTCATTTTGAACATGTAATAGCTGATATTCAATTGAAGGTATGACTTTTAGGTTTAACATCAATGTAAATCTTTGTAAGCTTTCTAAGTGTTCTCACGTTTCTTTGCAGCATTCCTATAACACCATTCCAACTTCCGTTTCCGGTGTCGGCTCCCCATAATTGATCGGCTGGTTCTTTGATTATGTAGCTGAAATAAGATAAAATAGAGCGATTGGTTCTGTAGCTCATCAGGCTTCACATCCATTTTGCCTTAGGGTGTGGCAAGTGTGGTTTCGCCCCTTAGTAGGGGCCACAGGGTCACCAAATGTACAATTTAGAATCCTCTTTTCTGACTTAAGAATCTGAATGCAAAGTTTAAGCTTTCTAGGCCTTAAGCTTTTTGAGAAAAAGATGAAAATAGGTTTTTAAGGGTATGGCCTTTATCAGGGGTTACAGGTCCACAAAAGCTATCATTTATGACCCTCACTAGTCAAAGAATCTGTACATAAGGTTTCAGCTTTAAAGGCATTTTGCTTCTGGAGAAGATGAAAATAGTTTTAAAGGCGTGGCCCTGAGGTCCTTATTAGGGGCCACCAAACTACAATTTATAATCCTCACTAGCCAAGGAGTCTGTACACAAAGTTTCAGCTTTTGTAGGCCTTATGGTTCTGGAGAAGAAGATGAAAAGAAATGTTAAGGGTGTGGCCTATGTGGCCCTTATTAGGGGTCACAGGGCCACCAAAGCTAAAATTTATAATCCTCACTAGTCAAGGAGTCTGTACACAAAGTTTCAGCTTTCAAGGCCTTATGCTTCTGGAGAAGATGAACATAGGTTTTAAGGATGTGGCCCCTGTGGTGCTTATTAGGGGCCACAGGGCCACCAAAGCTACAATTTATAATCCTCACTAGTCAAGGAGTCTGTGCACAAAGTTTCAGCTTTCTAGGCCTTACGGTTCTGGAGAAGAAGTCAAAATTCCACAAAGTTTACGGACGGACGGACGCTAGACACTATTCAATGCCATAAGCTCATCAGGCCAGATGAGCTAAAAATCGAATCATTTGTTGCATTATTTATTAGTTAAATTTTGTCGCTTAGTAACTACCATGTTTTTATCGACTTAAATTGTCAGCATCAGTAGATGGTTTATCCTTTTGTTTTCATTAGATTTTCGTGTAAACATCGTAATGTGTTTAAACTATTGATATAATTTCCATTTTTTGACAATTATGCCAAATTGTTTCGTTGCCAATGGTGATTGTTTGTAGTTAAACTTAAAAAAACTTTCCATACGTTGGAAATAGGTCGTATTAATTAGTTCTTTTCGCTTGATAAACAACGCCCCAAAATTAGGTTTACATTGTAAGTAATCAATAAAAAGTAAAGTACACACAGCAATGGAAAATGATCATAGATGTTCATATTTCCTTCATGGCCGCATGTAACCGATTATGTGATTGACGTGACAGTAAATTGCGTTTACAAGATCAAACATTGACTCAAATTACTTATTTACTTGGTACTCACGTGATCTGACGATGCTGGAATATTCCGATTACCTCCATGGCCGCACTTTACATATTCTGTGATATAAGTGGCATTTATATAGTTTGTTTATGTTTGAAATCAAAGATTGACTTAACTTTTATATTTACTTGGTACTCACGTGAAGTTGAGATGAAAGGCTAATATGTCCGCCACGTCAACACTGGCTCCAACGTATTTGACTTCATTAGTAGACACACGTACTGCAAATGTTGGCCACTGAAAGGTGTAGAAAATCGTAGAATTCCCACATAATTTTTATATTGATGAAAGACTTAAAATCTAACTATGACGTCCAGAATGTGTCTACGTTATACGCAAACCTCCTCTTGCACTCCCTTTAATTTGAACGTCAATGAGATATACTGTATTGAGAATACTAAACGACGTCCGATTTCATCACATTTTTTATGAAACGATTGAATTGGTTGGTATTTAACGAGCGAAAGCGAGTTATACTCCTATACCATTCACGAGTTTCTTAAAAATGTTATGAAACAGCCGAGTTTAGTATTTTATTTATTACTGGCTTATTTACATGTCGTCAATAAATATAAAGAAATTCGCCGACACGACCATTGCGGCGACCCGCTATATCTTTGTGACGTCATACTTAGCATATATCATTCGGTCAGCGCGCGATGTTATGACACATAGTGTAATAACATGGTTGATTTATTAAACAGCAATATCTTCAACGGGAGAGTAATACAAGTTTTTTTACATTTATGCACGTATTTACACCAACCAATTTGATGCAATCTATTCTATGTCTCCTGTGATAATGACATTAATGAATAATGATAAAATTAATACCCCAAGCAATGTGAAAGTGAGCCGGCGTCCATTCAGACCATATAAGGTGTTAGGGAATAGAGAGATGTAGGCGTCTTCTTCCGGTGCTTTACCAAGGTCAACTGGCGACCATTCTCTCCCCCCTGGCGTCCATAGTAACGTCATCGCGTAGGTTTGGTCCTTAGAAGTAACAGAAATGAAATGACCGAAGATAAAGGGAATTCTATGGACGAGCAACTTCTTTATTCTATCTCCCTCTCCTTCTCCCTCTCTTTTTGTAAACGATCATTAACATCAATTCTTAATCAATATGTAAGAAATATAGAAATAAAATGACCGAGGATAAAGGGAAATTTATGGTCGAGCAACTTCTTTATTCTCTCTCCTTCTCCCTCTCTTTTTGTTAACGATCATTAACATTAATTCTTAATCAATATGTAAGAAATCTTGTTTTAATTGTGCGTTGATAGAACAATAGCATATTTTTAATTTGGTTGTGTTCAAACGTATCGCCTCGACAGATACTACTGTCACTTTAAGAGTTTTGTGCACTTACCTTTGTTGAATTTGTGCCCGTGGAACCATTAATAACGATAACAGCAACGTTATCTATGGTGATACTTAAAGCCGGCGGTATATCGGGGGAGATTATCAACCAGGTAGAGAAATGGCGTAATAACGAGCCTTGACCAGAGGTCCTGTCCACTTCATTGACCTTGTAATAATAATAAATAATTAGGGTATTTATATAGCGCACATATCCACACCGAATGCATGCTCAAGGCGCTCCCAGAATTAGTACCCTGGTCTAACCCAAGCTGCCGATTAAGCGCTTGATGGGTCCCCTCCAACACTACTTTCACCAGGTACCCATTTCCTGCTGGGTGAACAGAGGCACATTTTGAATAAAGTCTCTTGCCTAAGGCGACAGCACAAGTTATTCAACTCGTGTCTCAGTGTTGGGCAGGGAATTACCCTTCAAACTCTCAGTTTAATCAGCAATGAATCGGGTAACCCACCCATCCGGCGAGCCACGCCAGATGTTGCTGAACTACACTGATAGTGGTCAACTGAGCTTCGCACAGGACTTCGCATAGGACCACTTCATTGACCTTGTAATGAAGACTAAGTTCTAGAATGACACTCATGCAGTGCACTGAACGGGCAGGCAAAAGACAAACTAATTTGGCATGTCTTATAGTTTGAATTGCGTATCATTAATAATTTACATATTTCTCTAATAATAAACTATCAAGTATTAATGAACAGGGTAATAATAAATATAATATAACGAATTTCTTAGTTGATATCTCAAATGAATGAGATCATTTTAAAAAATGTAACGTGTTTGGTTAAGCGAGTATTGAAATTGTTGTAAAAATGTGCTTACGCTTTCTGAACGGTAACTTGAATTCCATGAACAGTTTGAAATACCGTCATGGACTACACAATTTATTTCGATTGCAAATCATAATTATGTCTTTATTGAAAAAGAGTATCACTGATTGAGATATCAAAAGAACTGAATAAACGGGAGAAATAAATTTTGGTTTTGAATCATAATAATTTTACTCTTACCATAGACATGCGTTCTCACGGCGTCTGCTCTACGTTCTCAAAACGAAATGAAATGGAAACACCGCCCGAACCCAAAGACATCTATTTATCACAACAAGTCTAGCTTTTAATTATTTTAGCTCCGTTCACAAGTACACTTTTATGCTCTCAATACTACGACCTTCGTGCCTTGTTGGTTTTCCTAATAGTATGTATTCTTACTACAAGATTAATGTTACTATTGCGTTAACGTTGTAAGCGTTTCAAAGTCGTCATGAATAACGCTCTATACTACCAGAGTAACGTTACTATTGCGTTGTTGGCGTTTAAAAGTCATCATGAATAACGCTCTATACTACCAGAGTAACGTTACTATTGCGTTCTGAGCGTTTCAAAGTCGTCAACAAAGTTCATCCGACGTTGTTACTGCTTTAATTATTACTACAAATATACCATCGTGTTGATATCAGTGTTTCGACTCAGACATAAACACGTTCTTAGTGCTTATCTCGCACTTAGGCAAGTTCTAGAACCAACACATTCTCTCCCCACAGAGGCAGATCAAGTTATGTTGATTTAGCCTGTTATATTACGCCGATCTTGTGGGATAGATAAAGATAAAGATTTGATAAAGAAATTCAAAAGTATTGAGATGAACGTTTATTCCACCAGGGGAAACTGCCGGAACCCACGGATTTCGGCGAAATAGAACAGAGGCTAAATCAACTTGACTTGATCTGCCTCTGTGGGGAGAGAATGGAACCAACAGAGAACGCCGGAAGAACGCATGTCTAGTGTGGCAGGGGCGACCTGTCTCTTACGTCAATAATCAGCTGTTGTAACTGGTCACTGTTACAGAGAACTATGAAGTCAAGCTTTGATGACATGTGCAGTGTTGTATTCTGCATCAACTCCTTCAGGTATAGGTCAGTGAAGGTTGATAGATGGTACATAAACATTTGACGATACGGACCCATCTGGATGCTTACAGCACTTGCTGCGTCCTCTGAAATACGAGTTTAACTATTTGTTAACAATTGGATTCACTAAAAACTGCTTCAGTGAGTTGTTTATGCTATCTACGATTGCAAGAATATCACATAATTGGATCTAGGACAACGGCCACCCGGAAAAACCCAACCAGAACTTGTCATGAGAGCTTAAATAAGTCTATATTCATTTATATGAAGTAATATCATTATAATTCATATGGAAAAGCCAGTATCATCTGCTTATGACGAGCCAATCAAAATGCTTTTGATATGTTTGCAGTTGATTAAACATTGCTGCTCCGGAAGTCGGTGTCATCGTCATACTTATAAATAAAAAACAAGTCAATGATATCAAATAACACAGTTCTTCTGAAAATGATTGGCATATGTGACTCAATACTGAATTCGAACGAAAAAAATTAGCTTGGATACGTTTTTGAGAGAATGTCAGCCATGATGCACCTGTGGTCACCTTGTTTATATTCAATTAACGGGGGAACCACATCAATATAATGGAAAATACCAATAAGAGCTTAGATTTTTTTATTAGCGTTGTCAATAAGCCCTTACACCAGTCTGATTAAAATCGACCGTACTCCGAGGCATAAAATATCAAAAATATTGTCTCTATCGGGGCTCGAACCAGCCAGAACATCCTCTCCGTCTCGGTCTGATGCACCCACCTCTATCGCATGTTCCTATGACCAGTTTAGCGCAGACAAACCCAGTCATAAGCTATCCAATCACATCCTCGTTTTTAAATAGCGTTTAGCGGCGATTATGTATAACGAATGGTAAACTGGAGTTACCTGAGCTGCCCCTGCATTATACCGAAGCTTTTACTGCGCCCCTTGCGATTGGCTAGATGAGCTTGCGTCAGAACATGCGGATAATAGGGGTGCCTTCAGACTGTGAATGAGAGAAAAGCCGGGCTGGTTGAAGTTCTAACCCCACTAGAGACAATATTTTAAAACTTTTTTACCTCGAATCACAGTCGATTTAATCAGACTGGCCATTACACGTAAACAATGTTATTTGAAAAGCATCATAGCCTGTATAATTGTGCTGCTGCTAAAAACTTGATTGTTTGCTTTAAGGCGCTGTAATAAGCTCTCCCGCAGAAATAAATATCACTTTTTAATTAACCTAGATAATAAAAAATGAAATCGCAAAATAATAAATGGAATGTCGCTAAAAGCTTAGAGTGTTCCTATATGGTCTCGCCATATCTCGTGTAAATAAATATACGAATAAATGAACGTTAATTATTGTTAAACACCATAGATGCTCAAATAACTACCTCTATGCCTCATAATGGTCGTTTGTTTTGTTTTATTGTGATATAGTAATGGGGACTATGAATTGAAGATATATAAATGCAATTCTCTCATCAATTAATATTGTGAAAGGGTTGAACAATCTTGGTTTTATCCAATAATGGCATGGTTTCAGATGAGGTATGTATTAGGTAGCAACTATAGCCTTCAAATAAGGTCAAATATATGAGGCGTGACCATTTTGCATTTGTTCTTTGGTTCGTTAATGGCGTAAAGCATCGTGTGTTGTGTGTTCGTAATTATTGGAAAATAATTTGTAAATTTCTGAATTATGAAGTTGTTTGATTATATATGCTAACCAAACTGATCAAAGGTAAATAACCACACAAAAAATTCATTGTGTGAGATTAATAATTAAAATGAGCTAACCTCATATCTTATGTCAGTAAAAACTAAACATAGTATTAATCACCTTGTGAATGATCGTACACCAGGATAGCATTAGCCCATGCCTTTGACGTAGACACTTGGTGTAGAGCGGCTATCTTCTCTACCTTGATTATAACTCCATCTACAACAAAATGCAATTTAAAACTAATGACATATTTGAAAGTTGTGTGAAAACAAGACAGTCGCCACTACCTGCATTCTCTCCCCACAGAGGCAAATCAAGTCAAGAAATGTTGATACAGCCTCTGTTATATTACGCCGACTTTGTGGGATAGAATGGTAGACGCCTGATTGGAGGCAATCAAAGTTAGTTGTGCAATCAGCAACGCTGTTCTAAAATCATCATTTTGACTACTAAATGGTGGCAAAGGCATTGTTATATGAACCACCCTTTCCATGCGAGAAACGTTGTCATTTGATAAAGAAATTCAAATGGGTTGTTGTGCCAGGGGAAACTCCCGGAACCCAGGGATTTCGGCGTAATATTACAGAGGCTGCATCAACATTTCTTGACTTGATCTGAGTTATGAAGACATAGATAACTTGATATGCTACAGTTGCTAGAGGTAGAGGAAGCGATCGCTAGTGACATATGGGTACCAATAGTATTACTGGGTGTGTTGTAGGCCAGGCTAAGTTAATGCAGCGCTGGAATATTTCGTTTTAAGAATAAAATTAAAATATGATTGGCAAACATGTACATGCCTTTATCAATGCCTCTCCCAAACAAAAACGTGGCGAAAAAAATAATGACAAGAAGCCAATTAAAAATGAACAAGAAAACTAACTTTATGTTGCTACCACACACTTCCTTTAAGAGCAACACTTGTTTTCTACTTTGAAACTAACGTAGATGGTTTTAATAATGATATGAATTTTTAATCATCCCACATATTCAACCCAACATTGTAAATTGTAAACATTGGCACCCAGTGGCCGGTTCAAACTCTTTTATTCAGAAAAGTGTGAAAAGTGTGAACCCCCTCCCACGTTTTCAATAGGCAAACGCGTTTTCTTTCAAAACTCCAGTTCGCCGTTCAAAAGGACCTCTTTAATCAAATTGGTCGTAGCACACGACCTTGTTACCGACCCTCATGCGCCCTGCCCTGCGATCGTTACACAATAGTAAGTGGTCTTTGTCTTTCCGGCTACAAATATGCATTGATTATAATTATATGATCAACTTCATGGGATGAGGTAAATATGAGATGTGCATAAAGAATATTATCCAACAATCGAAGATAAACAGCTCTTAAGCATTTGTTTGATTTATGTTGCTATTCATATACACATATTGGTAACTATTTGCTTTATTTCAATGGAAGCAAAGCCACCATTATATTCCCGCTGGTTATTTGAGGAAGTTTGTGGTTACAGTGATCATACTTGGGAGACATTATTTGAGTTTAATTTAAACTAATCAATAGTCCTTCTTATCAAGTACATATTACCATCATGAATGCACGTGTTAACAAAGAGTCCCTGGAGTGGGGGTCTATACTTACTGCCCAAGTTTTCCGCTATTGGCATTTGATCGAGTATCCTTTTAGAGACAGCTTAGATTATGATCGAAAACCGGACAATATTGTATGTCACTAGTCTTGCGTATTTTTAAAACGTATCCAAAGCGTGTGAAATTTGTTTCCCCAAATTCACGTGACTACGATTTTCATTAAAACCAAGAATTTATCATATAATAACCATCTGTTGTTGAATCTGTGAAATGATCATATCATTAATTGTGTTATCCACGTTAGTCTCAAAGCATAAAACTATGAAAGAAAGACACGGAGTGTCCCTTTAAAATCACATGTCTACATGCCATTGATGTATCAGGGTAATTATAAGCATTAGCTGGGGTTGTATAACCACACGCTTCATTGGATTTCACTTGTATCGCTACTGAATATTCAAGAATAGTAAAGAAACCTTATCAGAACTTCTATTCTCGAACTGCCATTATTGTTTAATTTCTAGTCATATTATTGGCTAATTGCCTTTCGGAGAATCATTTGAAGGCAATCGGGGCCTGTAGGAGCAAAACGTATAGATATAGCAATTCTCTTCCAACAGAGGCAGATTAAGTCATGAAATGTTGATACAGCCTCTGTTCTTTTACGCCGACTTTGTTGGATAGAATGGGAGATGCCTGATTGGAGGTAATCAAAATTAGTTGTTACCCTTTAATCATTTTGGCTAATGAATCATTGCAAAGGCATTGCGATATGAACCACCCTTTCTATGCGAGAAGCGTTGTCATTTGATAACGAAATTCAAATGGATTGTGGTGCATTTTCTCCGCAAGCGGAAACTGCCTGAACCCATGGATTTCGTCGTAATAGAACAGAGACGGTATCAACATTTCATGACTTGATCTGCCTCTGTGGAATGAGAATGAGGCATAGCCTCAAAAGCTATAACCTAAGGGTTCAAAGAATTTAATACAATCAGTGGAAGCTTGGGATGTTGAAGCCGAGATGCGACAACACGGATATACATGGCAACAAATGGCAAAAGTAGCACAAGACAGAAGAAAGTGGCGAGGGGTTGTCGGTGGCCTATGTTCCGCAGGGAATACAGAGGCTTAAGTAAGTAAAGTGGAAGCTTGGTTACCTGATACAGCCCATGTCCATGACAGGATAAAGGTCAGACTTGCTAGTTGCTGGAAAAGCCACAGGACAACCATTTTATAATGGAAGATCCACAGTATTTCCACAGTTCTTCCGCTGTATATTTATTTCATATTCAGGGTTCTCAAAGCTATTCCACCATACATCGAAAATATATCTTCTTTCAAATAACAGTATATTGAAAATATATCCACCTCATGTCCTTGGTTATCTTTGTTTCAAACCGATTCTCACAGTACATCTGTATTACACATCCGGTGAATATCAACTGTTAACTCCAACTTTAGAATCTATGGTATGTCCACTTAACATCCATGGTATACGCATGGTTCAACCAAATTCATGTTAAATAGTCAATATGTATAAAAATTCCATCATTGTTAAAAATTTATCCCTATATGTTCATCACTGTATATATCGCTATGACAATCATCATCGTTTGGCGAATTTATACAAGGGATGACTCCAGTGGTTTTGACTTGACTTGATTGATGCTTCACTTAGGAGATAAACATGTCTGTTAAACTGGATTGATAACGGGTAAATATTAAATGAACCGAAGGTGTATCCAACACTGTTACAGTAGCTATTGATTCATGAATGAATAACCTACACAGTGTATCAACGTAGTGGCCACAGCAATAGTCATTATGAAGTCTTGAGCGCAGATACAATGATACGTTCAAGCTTCCAAATGTTTAATTGCTGCGCTGTGATTGATTATTGGTTCACGGTTGGTTGGTTTCACACATGCTTCATAGTGCACATCTCAAAACAATGCAGCTGCATTACACTATTGGTATTCAAGTACATAGTTCACAAGCTCGATGATCCACTAACAGAATATTAAAGTTACTTTAGAGACACTTGAAATGATAAGCGAATTTTTGTGAACATCCCGTTAGAGGTGACCCATTATAAACATTGCATCAACAGCATATCCAATACTGTATTTATGCAACAAACACAAATTAAACCAAAGATTGACGAAATGATACTCCAAGCATTGAATGAGCAAGTCTTAAAGTTGATTTTAAAGTTGAAACTTAAACGACACCAACTTTGCACCTTCAAAATATCGAAGATTTCATGCACTAGCCGGATATATAATCCTACAGATTGACGAATCGACTCTACAAGGAATGGGCGAGTTCTTCAAGAACTAATTGCTGGTCGATATTATAACCAATACAACTTAGAACACGCCAACTTTACAACTTGATCATATAAGCACAATATAAGTCCCTGAATGACATCTCAAGGTTTCAAAGAGCTTCATTGGTTGATCTATGATCTCAATCCCCTTCAAGAACTAATCGTTGATTGATATTATACCCAATACTACCTTACACCACGCCAACTTCACAACTCAATCCTGTAAGCACAATAAGTCCAGGTTTCAAAGAGTTTCATTGGTTGATCATGATCTCCTTCAAGAACTAATCGTTGATTTATATTATACCAATACTACCTTACATCACACTTCAGAACTTAATCCTGTAAGCACAATAAGTCCAGGTTTCAAAGAGTTTCATTGGTTGATCTGGACCTCTTTCAAGAACTAATCGTTGATTGATATTATACCAATACTACCTTACATCACACTTCACAACTCAATCATGTAAGCACAATAAGTCCAGGTTTCAAAGAGCTTCATTGGTTGATCTGGATCTCCTTCAAGAACTAATCGTTGATTGATATTATACCAATACTACCTTACACCACGCCAACTTCACAACTCAATCATGTAAGCACAATAAGTCCAGGTTTCAAAGAGCTTCATTGGTTGATCTGGATCTCCTTCAAGAAGTAATCGTTGATTGATATTATACCAATACTACCTTACATCACACTTCACAACTCAATCATGTAAGCACAATAAGACCAGGTTTCAAAGAGTTTCATTGGTTGATCTGGATCTCCTTCAAGAAGTAATCGTTGATTGATATTATACCAATACTACCTTACATCACACTTCAGAACTCAATCCTGTAAGCACAATAAGTCCAGGTTTCAAAGAGCTTCATTGGTTGATCTGGATCTCCTTCAAGAAGTAATCGTTGATTGATATTATACCAATACTACCTTACATCACACTTCACAACTCAATCCTGTAAGCACAATAAGTCCAGGTTTCAAAGAGTTTCATTGGTTGATCTGGATCTCTTTCAAGAACTAATCGTTGATTGATATTATACCCAATACTACCTTACACCACACTTATCAACTCAATCCTGCAAGCACAAAAAGTCAAGGTTTCAAAGAGTTTCATTGGTTGATCTGGATCTCCTTCAAGAAGTAATCGTTGATTGATACTATAAGCAATACTAACTTACATCACGCCAACTTCACAACTTAATCCTGTAAGCACAGTAAGACCAGGTTTCAAAGAGCTTCATTGGTTGATCTGTGTTCTGGATCTTCTTGTAGCGATATACCCACATTGCATCCAGACACTATCCAACATCCGGGCCATAAAGGCACTATACAAACCTACACAGTTGACACAGTGAAACTCCCAACCTATGTCTAACTATTGATCGGGTTATCAGTGGGAAACACGGACTATCTACATTGATGAAACACTGTAAACATCAACTTCTTTGGGGCTATAAAACATATCAGTACACATCATTCTAATGCAATCCGATTACTATCATCCATATTGAATTGGCTCTATCGGGATAGTAACTCTAACATCTGTTCTCTCTATTCATCAAACAAGTTTGTTTCCCGGAATAGGAACTCTTTTGAAATATTGAAAGGTTAAATTTGAGTCAGACTGGACTACGGTGCAAATGGTACATAATGTGACCCTGATACACCGATATACAATACCAGTATACCGTAGTGTTATATCCAATTTTAAAAGTTTCCATATGTCTTAAGCCAGTTATCGTTGCATAGTTATGTTGACATTTCAATATTGTTGTATCATAAGTAATGTTTTGTTTCTTGTTTCATATGCTTATAACTCATGTTTTAATATGTCCTTTATCTTCTTAATGTGTTGAGCAGCGACTGATGCAAACCAAATTCCTTGTCGTTGTCGTTGTTGTCGTCGTTATTAAACAAGTGGCGTAAAAGCGCATGAATGTGTGAGTATTGGGTGTCAAGCGCCTTCAACAATATCTCAGTTGTTCAACGCCTTGATGAAAATAACCCTCTCTTCTGTCAACTTTATTGAATCTGAGGACAAGGAATCTCCCTGGTTCCTTGTTCGGACTTGTAACATGGATTCAGAAATAGAATATTGACTTTAAAAAAAAAAAAAAAAGACAATGATAAGAATGGACAGGTGTTGACATTGACAAAAATGATTTTCGGAGAAGTTATGTAAAGAACGACAATACAGACACAGACAACAGGTTTACGAAATCTTTAAGTTGGTCTTGCTTCTGTTATGTTTGGCTGTGGTGGCTCTACAAGGAGCATATTTAACATCCGGTTGGCATAGTAACTGAATTAACAAAAGCTTCATACCGCATCTGTGATGCAGAATCTATTCACACACAAAAAATATTTAAACTGCAATCTATGATTAAAGCTGCTTAAAGAATTCAACAGGACATAAACACGCGATTCAGACATCACACCCACGTGATTTGTATGAACTGGAAATTACAACCTCAAGAGTAAGTACAACAAAGTATTCAATGAAAAACCATATCACGCCATCTGAAGCATGTTATTGTCTTTCGTGTTTACATAGTATTCAGGACATGGTCAGCAAATGTTCTCTTAAATTGCTGATCGCATGTTGATTAAAGAGTACACCACAATTTCTATCACGGTATTAGTATAATCGTGCAAGTGTACATAAGTTATTGTCCATTTTACAGACGTAAGTATACAATGCAATAGGCACGTCAGTATAATGTATTTACACGGGGTTGAAGGCACAATTCTGCAGCCCTAATGCACCAAATGTACGCAAGTGCACACGTTGTATCGATACTGCATTATTGCCACATGAATGATACACCAAAAGTAGATCAATAGTACATCAAAGATTCTCTAGTGCAACACCTGTGTAACATTAACAGTATGCAAATTATTCATCAATTTTATTTTGTCAACGGTACGACAAAAACACCAACGTTACACATATTGTATAGATGATATATCAATGTTATACCCATGATATACCAATAATACACCAATGTTACATCAATGATATAACAACATTACATTGATATTACACCGATGTTACATCGATATTTCACCAATAATAAGCCATTGATATAAATGTAACACCAATGTTACGCCAATGTAACACCAATCTTACACCAATGTAACACCAATGTAATACCAATCTTACACCAATGTAACACCAATACCAATGTAACACCAATCTTACACCAATGTAACACCAATCTTAAACCAATGTAACACCAATCTTACACCAATGTAAGAGAAATGTAACACCAATCTTAAACCAATGTAACACCATTCTTAAACCAATGTAACACCAATCTTACACCAATGTAACAGAAATGGAACACCAATCTTAAACCAATGTAACACCATTCTTAAACCAATGTAACACCAATCTTACACCAATGTAACAGAAATGTAACACCAATCTTAAACCAATGTAACACCATTCTTAAACCAATGTAACACCATTCTTAAACCAATGTAACACCAATCTTAAACCAATGTAACACCAATCTTAAACCAATGTAACACCAATCTTACACCAATGTAACAGAAATGTAACACCAAGCATGAGCACACCAATGATATGTCCATTGTCCATGTTAAACGATTGTACATTAAAGTGAAATACCAATGGTACCACACTCCTTCGGCTACAATATGATCACGCAGCAACCACATCATTATCACGGAGTGATTGGTACATTCACCTATACATCTGTAATGTGTAGTGTATTTTCTAAGATAGTAAGATGGTAGTTACTGATTAGTCACGTTTAATGTACATGAATGATACTGGAATGCTATAGATATAACATTAACGTACAACAATCGAGCGATGACTATCGACACCCCAAGCTGCTAATGAAGTTTACGGTCGATATCTAGTTGACAATTGATTAATCAGTGGTTTTCACTCGATTCCATCATCCACGTCATTGTACTGTATTTTATCACAGTGAGTGTAAGCTTATGGTAAATGACGGCTACTATGCAAACATTCATTATAAACTGAGAAAGTACACACCTCAGTTATTTTTGCTTTGGCATGTGAAGCATTTGATTATCACTTGATCAACATAGCCCATTTTTACAGCACTTTTAACGAACTCCGTGTTGTCTGGTTGATGGTTTATCAGAATATATTTGTTTAATATTGTCAGGGGTGAAGAAAAATTTGACATTGTGAATTGTAAATGTGTGAAGAATGAGGTTCATCAGACTGATTAAAATCGACCGTGCTCCGAGGAATAAAATATCAAAAATATTGTCTCTATCGTGGCTCGAACCATTCGGGATATCCTCTCCGGTGTGAATGAGAGGAAAGCCGGGCTGGGCGAGGTTCGAATCCCGCTAGAGATAATATTTTTACACTTTTTTTCTCGATTCACAGTCGATTTTAATCAGACTGGAGGTCCATTTATTGATCCTAACATAAGATACCACTTACATACCTATAAACAATTTGTTTTTGTAAAAATATTGTTATGATTGATCAAAATGTAATTTTTAAATGATAGATTAGAAAATGCTTGGAAGTGTTCTCTTGCAACAAAGTAAAGCCCCTGTCACACTTCAGCGTATACTCGCAGTGTACGAGTTGCGTATGGCAATTTCCCTCATACGCAGCAATACGCACCCATGCGCAGGACACGTAACTCATACGGATCTTGGGTGTATTGAGGTCGTTTCTTATACGAGGGCATGCGCTTGAACCATTTTCATACGCTTGATAGTTTTGAACATGCTCAAAACTATGCTGCGTATGGTTAACACACAACGCATCAGTTTTACATCGGTCGAGGGCGGTATATGTACGTTAGATAATCGCGATGAGTATGCACTTCATACGCAGTGTAAGTTGGTGTCCCGAACGAACGCACTGACATCGCAAAGAAGACGTACACAAAACGACCTTCAAGCAAATGTAGCACGAATGAAGAACGATCTCAAATAGATTGATAAACAATTGAAAATGCATGGTCAAGTTTTTCCGTATGAGTAACGTATGACAAGCGTACTCATAGCGTACATAGGGTACATCGTGAATTTGATGTAGATACCATAACGAAAGGGTTGGTGAGCATAATATCTCCCTATGCTATTTGATAGTTTTTCATTGTGTTTCCTTCTTTCATATAGCACTTTGATGCTATAGTTTTAAAGAACTAAGAGTCGAAATTATCAAACAAATACACATTTAAATTAATTAACCAATTTTTAAGAAACCCATCCAATTATGTATCAAAATTGTCCAAACTTTGAGGATAGAAACAAAATGAATGAAATATTTCTACTACTAATTCTAATTTAGTAAATCAAAGATGATAAGAGATGAATTAAACAATAAATAACTTTACATTTCCATGCAAACAGAATCATAAAGAAGCTAAAGATTTGTTTTTAATGTTTTCATTGTAAACTTCTCAGTTGGAAAGCGATTTCAGACTATGAAATATACCATTAGACCTGTGCACTATTCCATTGTTTATATAGGATTTATCCAGGAAAATCTTCTGGTCAAGTGTAACGGAAAGTTTTGAATAAGTGTTTTACTAAGTTATCCTTGAAAAAGGCAGGTCCGGACCAAAAGCGACAGGATGAAACCAATGCTATTGTTAATGTTACAGCATGATATTGTGAGTAGAGCGTGGGTGCATGTAACAGAAAAGAATCAACCATAGTTTTAATTGGGAGAAGAATGTTTTATATTCTGATATTTCGGAAAGTTTCATACCTCAATCAAGGGGTATGTATTCGTATAGAAATGATCAAGTATCAAGCGAAAACTGCGGACTGACATTTAGGTGTGATAACTCCTATAATCACATGTGTTAGAGAAATGGATTCAGTAAACTTAAATTTGTTCAGTACACTTTTGTTTTAATAATTGTCTTGCAATTGGTAACAAAGTTTTTCGTTTTCGCGAGGTCCCTTTGTATATATATTACCTACGAAAAAGTACTACAAAGACAGAAAGGATGGAAATTTATGTGAAGACGCAACGGGCTCGTAATATACTCGCTTTGTTTGCGCAAGACATGCGGTAGGCATAAGTTTTGAGCGTCTAGAGTATGGTATGTATGCGCTCTACATGTGCAATGATATGCCACAATAAAGTGGGGATACGCAAATCATATGCAACTCCAACGCATCCTCAACGCAAAGAAAACGCAAAGTTCGTAAATCAATCGCTCCATGTGCGGTACAAGTACGGCAAATTACGGTAAATGTTTGAGCGTACTGGTTGCGTATGAAAAAAATTCCATACGCAACTCAGACGTACTTGCTATACGTTTCCTGTACTTGCCAATTTTTGCGAACGACGTCAAAAAACATAAAATATTTGTAATTGAAAATCATGCATTTGATAAAACCAAATGGGCTGTGCATTTTCTTTTGTACCTATGTTTAGATGTATTATGCGATTCGACACGTCAATAAATGACAGCAAGAAATTACTTTCAAATTAATGTTATAATTAAAGAATGTCTAGCTCATGTTGTATTGACCATGAATCAAGTCTCAAGGGTTATTGTCTTTTCGGAACTGCAGTCAACGTTAATCTGTTTAAAGATTTACAATGGTTCGTCTAGTAGTTGATATTGTAATATAACTTCAGCAAATACTTGATTCTGATTGGTTGATTAAAAATTATTTCCCTGCGTTGAATGACAATGAACACCCGAAGGCTAATCCCCTAAATGATACATTATGTCCACACGATGAATTTTAAAACTGTTTTCTTCCTTAAATTTCACATTGAACGTTGTAAGATCTTCTCGTTACGTGTGCAACTACTGTTGTTTACATTATAAATACACTATTTATAATGTATATAACCCTTCAAATTGTCACAACCCTCACCCCTCACTAACCCAGCACCCCCTACAGCGCATTCACGCACCAAAGCGCATACACCTCTTTTAAGTTACATGTACATGTATATTCAAAATAGTCTCAACTTATTTTCATCTTCTTCAGAACCATAAGACCTAGAATGCTGATCGTGTGTGTACAGACTCCTTGACTAATGAGGATTATTATTTATAGCTTTTGTGGCCCCGTGGCCCCTAAGAAGGTTCAGAGGGGCCACACTATTAAAACCTATTTTCATCTTCATCTCCAGAAGCATAAGGACTAGAAGGCTGAAACTCCTGTATGTGTATATACTCCTTAACCATGATATTCTGCTTGAGACATTGGGAAACGTTGGACTGAAAGGAAACATCTTAGACATTTAAATATCAATGTACAGAAGCCTCAGTGTATGTGTAAGAACTAGAAACGATCTCTCTAAATATTTCAGCTGCAACATGGTTACCAGGCTTCTTTGCTGATGAGGATTATAATATATAGCTTTGGTGGCCCGGTGGCCCCTGATAAGGGTCTGAGTGGCAACATCCTTAAAACCTATTTTCATTTTCCTCTCCAGAACCATAAGGCCTATAAACTGAAACTTTGTGTACAGACTCCTTAGTACTGAGGATTCTAAATTTTTCACTTGGTGATCCATAGGGCCCCACCTAAGGAACGGGAATTGATATGAAGCCTTATAAGCTTCAGAGCCAATGGCTCTAATTTTTTTAATCTGCCACCAGAAAATACCTTAACTAAGCCAAATCAATTGGCTTTGTAAAGGTTAACTGAAGAATCAAGTTGCTTCGTTAAGGTTACCTTAAGGACCATTTGGAATTGTTGAGTTATTGTTCGGGATAAATTTGTTTTGATGACTTTACATAAAGTACCAATTTGCTTTAAAGGGGCAGTAGCACGTTTTTTGATAATTTTATATTATAAAATTATCACTGAGAGTTGTAAGGTAATGCCAAATGTATTACTTCAACAGCGTCAAAAATCTCATCACACAAGTCAATCATCCATAGTCAGAGGACAAAGTATGAAGATTCACATAAAATCCATTGGCGGCCATTTTGTGTGAACACCTTTAATTCAATTTGTGTGAGAAAAAGCAATCGTATGGCTAAACTTTATGTTATATAATTGAATAATTACTGCTCCATTTTGTTTAAATACATTGTCTTTCAATTGGAACCATTAATTTTCATTTTCCTGACATCACCTTATATTCCTCCCAAAAACGTGCTACTGCCTCTTAAAGACCATTTGGAATTGTTGAGTTTTTGTTTAGGATAAATTTGTTTTGATGAGTAAAGTACCAATTTGCTTTAAAAGGCCAAATGAAGGATCACCGACCGAGGTTGAGGTTCGTTGGATCAATAATCTTTATTTCACTTGGTATGGCGTTATCAATGACGAGAACTCGAAATAACGACTATCCAAAATGAAATTGTGTTGTTATTTAATAAGTTTAGTTAATATACTGTCCAATATGGCACAACAATTTCACGTTAGTACCAATTTAAATTGATAAAATTTCGGTATAGATATTTGTCGCATCAAGAACACTTTTCAACCATTTATAATATCACATAGCAAATACATTAAAATCAAATATCATATGTTATTAATTCTTTAAAATGTTGTCATAAGATAAGAAATGTTTTCTAGCAAGCAATATTTGGGTGGTTAAGGGGTCCTTTTTCTTGCAATACGACGAAGGTGCCGAAATGGCTTTAACTGAACAGCTTATTTCCTATTTTTTCCATAGCCATAATAACACATTGAGTGCTTTTTTTCAATTTTTTTTATTCACTTCCGATGGGTACAATTATAGAAAATAGACTTAATCTATTAATCATCGCAACTTCTATAATGCCCATCAAAGAAGCTATCTGAATAAAAATCATCTTTTGGCTGTAGCTGGCCAATTGGCATTTTTTGACAAGAGTCGTCTCGTTATATCCGATTGATTTTTAAAAAAAGGATAAACTTACATCTTGAAGACCAAATAAAACAAAGATATATTAAAAAGAATGTTCGTGAAAAACGAATTTTATCAACACAAAACAATTAAATTTCCATAAGAAATATAATCAGAGAGCATCGTTTGCCATAAATGTTTTAAACAGATATCTTTATGAGAAACGAACCTATTTCAAAATTTTAAATTCAGATTTAATGTCATACCAACATCCAAATGGTTAAACAGTAATCAAGAAAGCCAAGATATTTGAAATACTGACAAGCCTCCAAAAAGACATTCGCCCACGTGTGTAAATAGAGGTGATCATGCTCGTGTGTTTTAAAAACGTAAATATCCTGCATTTGAAATAAACATTTATTTTGCGAGCCATGCCATTTGCATGAAAAAAGGAAATATATACATAGAATAAAAATAAGGAACCATCTCGTAAAAAATTGCCTGATGTGAATATATTTATTATAGTTTAACCAATGAAACTTCATTCAAATAACCTTTTACTACTTGTTGTTATATTTGCATTTGTAAAATCTCGCTATTTTGGTGATCAAAACCATGTCATGTTTTCTGAAATATGGCTCTTTAATAACGAGTGTTCTCATTCTATATGAAGTGTACTGATAGTCATTTTAGTAAACGCATTTCAATCGAGTTTTTAGAAAAGACAGTTAGGTAAAAGTTGCATATGAGCATATGTTAATCAAGGAGTAAAAATAATGTACACTAATTAAAATTGACATACCAGAAAAATACAGAGTTCGGACTTAAAATTTTATCAACCAACGGTGATGTTACAGTATCCAAATTGTAAAATTTCCGGAATACATAGTTTTTCAACACCTGCAAATTTAAGCGCTTAAAACCTCAGGCACACACCGTCAGCTTTAGACTTAAATTGCGGGTGTTAAATAACAATGAAAGCCGGATATTTTACAAACGCAACTGTTTATCTTCTATTCAAGGACCCCTATGATACAATATAAAGGTCGAGCAGACGGTATGAACCAAACTCAATCTTCAGACATTTTAATTTTCAAAAAACGTTTAGTAATGAATTATCAATTTGGCTTAAAGGGGCAGTAGCACACTTTGTGAAAATTTTATATTTCAAAACTTTCACTGATACTTGTATATTAATGCTAAATGTATTATTTTGATAGTGTCAAAAATCTCATGACACAAATCAATCATCCCTAGTCAGAGGACAAAGTATAAAGATTCACATAAAATCCAATGGCGGCCATTTTGTGTGAGCACCTTCAATTCAGTTTGTGTTAGAAAATGGAATCGCATGGCTAAACTTTACATCATATATTTGAATTATTACTGCTTCACTAAGTTTAAATGGATTGTCTTTCAATTGGAACCATTTATTTTCATTTTCCTGACATCAATTTATATTCTCCCTAAAAACGTGCTGCTGCCCCTTTAAACTGCAAGGTAATATCAGTGAAAATATCCTTCATAACGCATAGTAACTTACATATTTTAAACCAATGAAATGTACCCTAGCTACAACTATCGTACCAATAGAAAAGATTTAATAACATAGGCCACAGATCCAATCTGGACTTCAAATATTTTCAGTCCAAAAAAGGTAAATTGAGGTGTTACATTGATTTACAAAACTCTTAAAATTGTCAATACCGAAAACGCCATATCATCTGTGTCACTGTCCAACCCAGTCTGTTTAAAATCGTACTCCGAGGAATAAAATATCAAAAATATTGTCTCTATCGGGGCTCGAACCTGCCAGAACATCCTCTCCGTCTCGGTCTGAATGCACCCACCTCTATCGCATGTTCCTATGACCAGTTTAGCGCAGACAAACCCAGTCATAAGCTATCCAATCACATCCTCGTTTTTAAATAGCGTTTAGCGGCGATTATGTATAACGAATGGTAAACTGGAGTTACCTGCCCCTGCATGATACCGAAGCTTTTACTGCGCCCCTTGCGATTGGCTAGATGAGCTTGCGTCAGAACATGCGGGTAATAGGGGTGCCTTCAGACTGTGAATGAGAGGAAAGCCGGGCTGGTTGAAGTTCTAACCCCACTAGAGACAATATTTGAAAACTTTTTTACCTCGAATCACAGTCGATTTTAATCAGACTGTTGTCCAAACCAGAAGACTACTGTTTAACCACAAAAAGCCACAAGGACTGTCAAGTCGTCACTTGAAGAAGGGTAGCGAGTTGAAAACGCTTGCCTTGCTGCACCGCCATTTTCACTCAGCTCCCAAATTTCAACTTTGTTAGACCAAGGGAACGAGAAGGCGAGAAGACCAGGGCTACTTTCCATCAGTCCATGTTTCCCCACTTGAAATACCGTTTTGGCTTCGCTGATATGTCTCTCTGTATTAATTTCAACCATTCTGATATCATATTTTTTGTCTTCGGTTTGTTCAGTGTAAAATAGCATTACGAAGTTAGATTTCTTTATCAGTGCCAACCCTGAGATTCTCTTTGGCTTTTGGGGTTGTTTTAGAGTATAGATCCTCTTTTTTGAAGTCACCTCAACGCAGTTCAGTGCAAAGCCTGCAGCGCTATGTTTAATCCAACATGCTATATCACCGTCTACCTTTAAATCATAAATGCGGCTTCCTTCAACAGTGATCCATCTTTTCTTTTTATAACTTTCCGTTTGAACACGAGTGTAAATACAACTTCTTTGAAAAGAATTAATGCAGTAGAACAATGTATCATTGTAAATATTCAAATGTTGAGCATTTTTGTGAAAGGCAATAAATGTCCCTTTCGAGCCTGATTCCACTGTTTGTTTATTCATGCCTCTTTCGTCAGACCAGAAAAGTATGTTCCTTTTTCGATCATAGACAGTAGATACGATTTTGTTGATCATATGAATGTCTGTCTTCCAAACTTTATTTGAATCCAATGCCACTTTATAAACATATCTGTCGTCAGTGTTTTCTCGTTCACCTTGCGAGACGATAAGAAATGACCTGTTGGGCGTTGCTTCAGAATCCTGTCTATCGTTGCTTTTTTCAGATTCAACATAATGATATATCATGTGAGGCTTGTCTGTACGTCCTTTAGCGTGTCGGTATAAGCTACCGGACTCCAGATCTGCCAGAACACAGCCAGGAGTCGACAAACATGTAGCGGCACATTGGACAGATTTCTTACACTGGGTACTCGACAAAAGATCATGATTTGAAAGTTTGAGGGGCTTATTCTTCCTGTGTTTGAAGTTTGAGGTTCTCCTGTACAATGCCTCTGTAGACATTAACAAGAGAAAAGCTATGTTCAACAGCATCACAAAGTTTGCATCCATCACGTACGTGGGTGAGTGAGTTATTGTTTAGCGCCGCTTGGGCAATATTGCAGCCATTAGCGGCGATCACGTACAAAAGACGATAGCAGTGTCCTAGCTGTAGTCAAGATAGTTAAAGCCAGTTCTTTTTTCATTGGCTGATTTCGGCGCATGCGTGACCCGGACCAGGTGGGTTAGTAGCTAGATGTAACGTGAGGACTTAGGGTTCGTATATATTACAGCTAGTTTTAACTAGATTGAGCTGTTGTGGTACTAGCTGTAAGGGCTTTACAATAAAGTATTCAAAAACTCTTGGTTTTAGCTCCATTCATAGAAGATATAACCTTTCGGTTTCATTGATTTCCCATTGGATAAAGAATTTATCTTTAACAGTAGTGGATAGATTTCAAAGTTATTTTTGAGATTGCATTGGAAAAGGTTGTTCACCCCGTGTAGACTCATAGAATGTTCCAGAAATATCATGTTATCCAACCATATTTACAAAATTATAGTATCAAAAATGTTATTCTTACATGTGTGATGACGTCAACATAAATTTGAAGGGGCAGTAGCACGTTTTTTGAAAAATTTATATTTTAAAATTTTCACTGATAATTGTAAGTTAATGCTTAATGTATTATTTTGACAGTATCAAAAATCTCATTACACAAGCCAACCATAGTCAGAGGGAAAAGTATGAAGAGTCACATAAAATACATTTGCGGCCATTTTTTGTGAACACCTTTAATTCATTTTGTGTAAGAAAAAGGAATCGCATGGATGAACTTTACGTTATATATTTGAATTATTACTGCTCCATTTAGTTCAGATACATTGTCTTTCAATTGGAACCATTAACATTCACCCTAAAAACGTGCTACTGCCCCTTTAAAGTCAACAGATATATTTCGTCATGTGAAGAAATAAGACGCGTGGCAAGTAGAGAACGTGGACTGAGTATATTAGATATATACAGTTTTATGCCTTGCTGCATAGCCTTGAGTTTTCTATGCTTGCTCTCTAGTCTGTAGGGGCACTATCGCAGAACAGAAAAGTAAAGTCTCTGCAGCAAGGCATAAAATGACAGTTTGGAAACTGGCCTTTTAGGCTCTGCGTAGGAAGATGTGTAGGACTATGGACGAATCATAAAGTATTTCAAGCATTAAGTTCCATATCGTTGTGTTACTCAAGATGTAGGAAATGAAGGACTGATGTTGGAATCTAATCATGGATTGAAAACACGATTTGTCCCACCTGCAGAAAGTGCGAGACAAACAAAACACATATTCACTTGTTGATCTTTCAAATATATTGTTTATAGCATTTCTGTAGTCTTGCTTTATGTCATTCTCTCCCCACAGGGGCAGCTCAGTCATACCTGAATTAGCATTCTCTCCCCACAGAGGCAGCTCAGTCATACCTGAATTAGCATTCTCTCCCCACAGAGGCAGCTCAGGCATACCTGAATTAGCATTCTCTCCCCACAGAGGCAGCTCAGTCATGCCTGAATTAGCATTCTCTCCCCACAGAGGCAGCTCAGTCATACCTGAATTAGCATTCTCTCTCCACAGAGGCAGCTCAGTCATACCTGAATTAGCATTCTCTCCCCACAGAGGCAGCTCAGTCATACCTGAATTAGCATTCTCTCCCCACAGAGGCAGCTCAGTCATGCCTGAATTAGCATTCTCTCCCCACAGAGGCAGCTCAGTCATACCTGAATTAGCATTCTCTCCCCACAGAGGCAGCTCAGTCATACCTGAATTAGCATTCTCTCCCCACAGAGGCAGCTCAGTCATACCTGAATTAGCATTCTCTCCCCACAGAGGCAGCTCAGTCATACCTGAATTAGCATTCTCTCCCAACAGAGGCAGCTCAGTCATACCTGAATTAGCATTCTCTCCCCACAGAGGCAACTCAGTCATACCTGAATTAGCATTCTCTCCCCACAGAGGCAACTCAGTCATACCTGAATTAGCATTCTCTCCCCACAGAGGCAGCTCAGTCATACCTGAATTAGCATTCTCTCCCAACAGAGGCAGCTCAGTCATACCTGAATTAGCATTCTCTCCCCACAGAGGCAACTCAGTCATACCTGAATTAGCATTCTCTCCCCACAGAGGCAACTCAGTCATACCTGAATTAGCATTCTCTCCCCACAGAGGCAACTCAGTCATACCTGAATTAGCCTCTGTTCTATTACGGCTAATACACGGGATAGAAAGGTAGAAATCTGATTGGAGGCAATCGAAGTTAGTTGTGCAATCAGCGACGCCGTTTCAAAAGTGGTCATTCGCAAAACCTCGGCCATCTCCTTGTGGTTCGTCAAAGCTTTCGTTGAAATTAAACATCCAGGGGAGGTAATTCTTCCTATTACAAACCATCGCTTTTTACCTTCTCATTACTTATTATTTGGTTTATTAGTAAAATAAAATCTATCATAAAACAAAAAATAATTTACACAATTATAAAACAGTTTCTATCTAATGAAAATCCCTATCCATGCCTGATTTTTCAAATTGTTTCCCTCTCACACTGTTAATGAAAAATAAACATAAAGACATAATATTTTCAATGTCACTATCCGACCGTTAAGAACTCCCTAAGTCATGGATATCTAAAAGGTGTTATCATTGGCTGCAAATAAGGGAGATAATCTAAGTAACAACTTTTTGCCGCTAGGGCAATCTACCGGAACCCCAGGATCTAGGCGTGATAGAACAGAGGCTAATTCAGGTATGACTGAGTTGCCTCTGTGGGGAGAGAATGGCTTTATGTGGGGTTTTGAAAGATTTTTAAAATAATTCATAAAGAAACAATTGTATTCTTAAAGAAGAAATATGTGCATGTGATGTCCCCCGTCCCAACTTTTCATCAGAAAATGACCCACTTCATCCTAAGGTCTAACCTCATACCAAGTTTCGTAAAAAAAATATTAAACAGTTTTTATTAGATTTGGTCCGGAAATAGACCCTACCAAATAGCAAAATGCACCATTCCAACACTTGATCTAACCACATACCAAGTTTCGTTAAAAAAATTATTGAACGGTTTTTGAGATATGGCCCGGAAACGAAAGCATTTCGGAATTTCGGAACCACGGACGGAACTGAAAACGTTATGTCTCCCACAAAGCTGTGCGGGGAACATAATTATATCTGTATATGTATAAACCTTCATACGAAGGTGAGTTTTTGAAAGCATTTTTTAAAACTACCTGTTAAATAAATAAAGCACAACGGACAGTCTCGAATGTGTTTTGAATATTTCGGTGTATGACATTACCTTTAGCTATAAACTTTTAGAATGAGCTCTTTTCTAATTGGTGGACCGGTGTAAAACGATTATTGCAAACATTATACGTTCCTTACATTTCTAACGGAAGTTTATTTATGCTGTTAGTTTGCCAGTTGTCTTAAAACATCAAAAATTGATGTAATTAGGTATTTTAGGTGTTAGTTCGGAATTTTCCTTATTTCTATATCATCGCAAAAATCTGGCAGATTTAGAATTCTTTTCTGGATTTTCAAAAATTCAAGTCGAAGTTAGTAGGCCTATATTATTCGTGTTCCGCTTTTCTTTGTTAGTTTCGACAATCTAGTTAAAACTAGCTGTAATGTATACGACCCATAAGTCCTCACGTTACGGGACGTATACATATACAGCTAGTTTTAACTATAGATTGTCGTTTCGGCGGCACCCAATTCTAAATTAAACGACTACCAAATTCTCAATAATCGTATAGGGACGATGCCATATGACACGAACAGGTGAACACTATGATTTTATTCAACTGTGACGATGTTTATAAGTATAACATCGAATCTAGATATTTTCAAAATTATGACAGACAATTTCACTTATCTTTAACGAAATATTGAAGATTGTTGGGTTCCAAACCTAAATTGACGAACATGTATTTCAAATAGTGGGATGAAATCAAGTTGTATTTATCAAACAGACACATCAGGGAAATCCTTTGCTTAACTCTAAGTGAACACTTTTTATGATATACAGGGGTAAAGATGATATAGATAAAACCAAGGCAATACGACAAGACGAGACAAATATAAAATGACAGGATTTGCTGATATTGGCATTAGTTTTACCCCTGATATTAATGATTTATGGGTAATCATTATAAGAAAAGACTGGCAGAAATCAACAGATTACTAGCAACATGGAAAAAATAAATTTGAAAATGATTGGGAAAATCACGACACAGTAATTAAAACATTGCCTCTTTCAGAATAAATTCACATTTTCAATACTTTACCTTATTCATCTAAATATTTTATACACTCCCTTGAACAGATTTTCCTTAGATTTATTTGGAATGATAAAACTGGCAAAACAAAACGCAGCATATTAAAAGAAGGGGGCTTACACATGATAGCTACAAGCCCTTTAATCGATGCAATGAAAATATCCACACTCAAACAAATCTATATAACCCTTGCAATTATCCATTATGGTGTCCTAAAATAAGGCCTTAATTTTCAGGATATTGTTCAAACTGATAATCCCGTTTGGAAGATGTTTTTTTTAATGGCATTGAAATCATTTTGTACTTATAATATCATAGAGGATGAGCTCAGCTCTTCGTTAAATGATAAAGTTCAAAACAATCATTATCATATCAAACACTTGGTTCTTTAGTATTAGCTGTAATCAGTATATAACTGAGCCAAAAATGGAATTTTGATCTTTGCAATCAATATGTTTTTATTCTTTTTATGAACTAGGTGATGATGGATGATATGGGTTTGTTACGCCACTTTCAAGATTATTTCCCTTTTCTCGGCGGCTAGTATTATTGCAGGGAGAAAATCCGCAACACTATTGTGGCTATGCATTGCGATGAAACCTGCAAGCATTGGCTGGAACTAACAACCATGGGTGGTACTGTGCTGTTATTCAGTGTAGCATTGCACCCAAGTCTTACTGCGTGTAGAACAGTTCTTTACTGCAGATAAATTTGAGACCCAGGCGGAATTCGAAACACGGAACTCTTGATCCGAAACCGAAGCCGAACGCTTTAATGAACTAATTGTTAAGTTTAATATAAGAGGTACATACATGGATTTTGAGTATAAATGCATATCTTACCAAAAGCATAAAAAAATTACAAAAAGAAAACAAAGAATAATATGAACAAATGATCTGGAGACCTCATATGGTCAAAATAAGTAACTAGTGAAGATAAAAAGGATCTTAATGAGAATATATTCCTTATACTGTATTTTTAAGACAAAATATTTTATTCAAGTCTCACCTTGTACATCTATTGTATATACCACATAAAATGTTGATAAATTTCCAAGCCACTCCTGAGTCCGTTTTTCCTTCGGCTGGGCCTAAGAAAACACAACCTCTACAAGGGTATTACAGTCCCATACTCCCTTTCAAAACACAGTATAACTAATCATATAAACCTCAGGTGTAATAATCGTGTCATTTTGGAGGTAATTCTTTTCTCGGGTAAACCTGCTTTCAATGTCCCATCGCTCCTCACCGGGACATTATAGATATCCCAGGGACATTCTAGAATAACCCAGGGACATTCTAGATTAATTTATTTTTACTTTACTTTTTTATATATTTTACATTTTATACAAGACTCATAACTGGTAAACATTACGAAACAAACAAATGGATTTGTAAAATTTGAATTTTTAACAAATTCTGATTTAACGTTTCAAGCGGGATTAGAACCCGGAACCTCTATGTTGTGTCTACGGCCCACGGGTTTCCCCTCACCCCTCATGTTTACATTTTCAATCGAACCCTAGGGACAGGTTAATATCCTTTACATATTCCCTTCATGAAGATTTTATATCTGTAGTACAAGACTGTGTTATAATAATTCTATCTGAAAACTTAAACCGTGTAAGAACTGCCAAAAATCAGAAAACTAATTTTTGATACAAGTTTTATTTGGCACGATTTTTTATATCTGTAGAATAATCTGAAGGCAACAAAGCTATATGAATGTATATCACATAGGTATAAAGAGTAAAAGAAATAATATATTAAATAAAGACTTTTACAAGCTCATACTCAGATTCAAAATAATTTACATAATACATACTATCATTGTAAGAAATCCTTTAATTTCTATTTCCATAAGAACAAGTTCTTTTGCAAATGATAGTAAATATAAAATTCAACCTTGACATTTATTTTCTAAAGAATTGAATACTTAAGTTTTGCAATTGAGAAAAAAAAAATGACATCAATTGGTTCTTTTTTTAATTTTAACCGAATATACTTTTTTTTTTGAGGAAGAGATCTTGAGACAAGGGATGCACTCTAGTGGTTCATCTATGGAACTTTTGATACTTATTAAGTCAGCATATATTCCCATGCAGCTAGTCCGCGGAGAGTCGTCCTTCATCGACAGTACACAATTATAAACTGTTGATGAGGCTTATAACTCTTTTTATAAACCCCGACTATGGATTTCATGCTACAACAGGTTTTCTTTTAATCATAAATAGCAGTCTAAGTAAACCTAGCCTCAATATTATCCGTTTCACTCCTATACTGAGTCTAGAAAGGCCTAGTAGAGGGTCGCGTCAGCTCACGTATCGAATTGACCAATCAGAACTCATCTTACCAAGCCACAATAGTCTGTCTTCGCACCTATAACGTTGGAGGGTCATAGGTTGCAGAAAGGTCGGTGACGCGACCCTCTACTAGACCTTGCTAGACTCAGTATAGGAGTGAACGGATAATATTGAGGCTAGGTTTACTTAGACTGTCATAAATAGAAGATACTCAACGACCTTCCTGTCAGAATTCATTTATATTCAATGAGGTAATGATTTTGAATTGAACAAGCTAAAGTGAGTTTAAGGCATGTTTCATTACTGAAATTTCAAACCAAAGCTGTGAACATGAAAATTATGTAAAGGTCACCAAATCGATAATGTCTAAAAGGTTGCCAATTCAAATGCAATTGAAAACATTCACCTTATGCATGTAACAGACACAGACAAATTAAAAGTGTTCATGAGTTACCTAACTATCGTTTCTTGGCCTTGTGATTGGCAATCTAAACTTCTGTCGGAACATGTGACTCCACGGACTGTTCTCAGACCTTAGTGCAGAGGGAGCACCTGATAGGTCAATTTTGTATCCATGTAGAATTTCAATTCCTCTGATCTTGATCAGTTTGAAATAGACTGTAGGCAGCATAAGTTTGTGTATGTATTTATACGATATTGAATTATCTAGTCAGATTTGAAACTTGACATACATAAAACAGTGACAAGTCAGAAATATGATATAATATTCATAATTAGCACTCTGTACAACTGTATCAACAACAAAGGTAGATCAAATATTTACACACATATATTATTCCTTAAAAATGCAAATACTACAAGTAAATAAATATACAAATGGAAGAGAAAACAATATATATACAGATAAGGCACTTTGAGTTTGGTTATATGTTTTGCCATTGAATTTTTGCATTCTGTAGATTGACTGTACTCACTATTCACAGAGTAGGGAAAATGTACATTTTACATGAAAACACTTCTCATTTGATAAAATGATACATATTTCTGAAAATATCTAATTTTCATATGACCCTGCATTTGCATAATTACAATGATAAAATCATAAAATAAAAATACTTGACAAATACCAGTCTAAGTAAACCTAGTCTCAATAATACCCGTTTCACTCCGATATTGAGTCTAGCAAGATGCGCCGATCTATCAAATTGACCAATCAGGGATTGTCTTACCAAGCTGCAATAGTCTGCATCGGCACATATAACATTTGAGGGTCATAGGTAGGCGAAAGGTTAGCTGACACCATCCGCTACTAGATCTCGCTCGACTGAATATCGGATTGAAACAAGTATTATTGAGGCTAGGTTTACGTGGTTATGTCAGGTGGACAGCACAAACTATGTACCTCACTTGGTAGATACAAATAGGTAAAGAAAAGAAGAGACAGATCTATATATCATAAGTTACATCAATTTCATCCTGAGAAAAATCATTATCAACACCTGAATCAAAGAGTTTTTTTACACCTCTCACATATGATATTGGCCACCAGGTGAAAAGACTGAATATAAGAATTGTGTGTCAAAAACTTAAATTAGTCAAAAACATTCATACTTATATCAAAATTGATGTTGATGATGATTTTTGGGAAAGTAGCATATGGCTCCTTTAAAGGGGCAGTAGCACGTTTTTAGGGGGAATATAACGTGATGTCAGGAAAATGAAAATAAATGGTTCCAATTGAAAGACAATGTATTTAAACTAAATGGAGCACTAATAATTCAAATATACAACGTAGAGTTTAGCCATGCGATTCATTTTTCTTACACAAAATGAATTAAAGGTGTTCACACAAAATGGCCGCCAATGGATTTTATGTGAATCGTCATACTTTGTCTTCTAACTACGGATGATTGGCTTGTGTAATGAGATTTTTGACACTGTCAAGATAATAGATTTAGCATTAACTTACAATTATCAGTGAAACAAATAAAATATAAAATCATCAAAAAACGTGCTACTGCTCCTCTAAAGGCTACAATAACAGTCCAACAGGAGTTGGGCAAAACAGGCAGAACATCAACCATAACCAAAGATTGTACACGCAAAAAGAGCCAGAAAAGTAATGGTATATGTTTCAGTTCAATACATTGTCATACTAGCCTGATTGGCTGATGGGAGATTTATCCTCTTTCAGTCAATAGAATTTTTCTTAACTCAACTTTCCCTAAAGGGTATTCAAATTTTGATATTCATTCTCCTGATGATTTTTGTGGACGCACACATCTGTGAGATTCTGACCCAAATAACTGTCTATTCATATCGACATTATCATACATGAGAATGAAGAATGAATATCAGCTCTGATTTGTGCTCTGGGCCTCCTTCCACAAAGCAACCTTAACTCCCATTCTTTAACATTACATTAAGGGTATCTTAGTGACTTACGATCAACTTCAAGCTTTGTGAAAAGAGGCCCTGTTCTTTTCCAGGAATATAACGTCAATCATTTGTTCCTTAGCATGTTAAGATTGATGGCGCAAGCATATCAGCTTTATATTCCCCAAATTAAAAACCAACCTCACGAGGGACACTCTTATCTAAACTGTTCAACATAAATGTGTTGAAAATTATATATATATAAAAGCATTTTATCTTTATTTTTACAATACCCCTAAATTTTTGTTTGTAATTTTCGGTTTTGGATTGAGCATTTTCTTCATTGCTTACCCTGGTTGAGCATTTTAAATTGTTTTATGATGTAGGTAAGCATGAAATGAGTTCCATTTTTTTCAATGATTTAAAATTTGATACCTCTTACTCATGTTGATTTGACCTTGTCAACAAACTTGAGATAAAAATTCACAAAGAAATAAAAAAATTGAAAAATGAATTTGAAAAGAACAAAATTGAAACTCGATCACACTATAGAACTTTATCAAGCACTTTTGATCATCATCATCATCATCATCAGAGTTCTTCTCTGTCAAATGTTCTCGTCATGTTTGAGCTCAAGGGATGAGAATACTGAGAATTCCAGTCCCTCAGGAACACGTCCTCCAGCTGTTGCCGTAGATCCACGCTTCCCTTTGCTGTCCTGACTGGCTCCAGAATAAAACCTATACCTGCAGTCACCGTGAAGTAATCACCGTACCAGTTGGACGTACCTGCAGTGGAACATTTTCACATTAGAGATTAAAATGTACTTTATATGACGAAATACGGAAACAATATTTACCAAATAGATATCTTAAGAATAGTAACTTTGAAATGTTTTGTTTACTCATGTCTGATGATAATACAAAAACAATTCTAAATCTTACAAAATTTTGTAAACACGCCTTTTCAATTAGAAATGAGACAATGAAAAACAAAAAATGAAATATTTCAGAAATGTTTGTAAATCTCCATCACCAATGTATGCACTTGTAAATATATGTATGTAATCGTGTTTATTTGTATATGGGCCTATGGCCAAGGATGCAATAAACTTAATTGAATTGAACATTAGAGATACTTGCCATTTAGCAAGTAAACAAATGCAACATTTTGGATAACACTACCTGCAATTGGACAAATTCTCTAACGTCCCCTGCGGTACAAAACAAGCCTAAATCTGAGGACACTTGAATGTAAAGGATACAAGAATCTGTACTATTGCAGATAGTGTTAGACACATTGTACATTAAACCTGCACTCCTTCATCCGGGATGAAGATTTTCTATTGCCCTTGTGAGGCAGAGCAGACCTCATTTAAGCTGCCACACTGAGGACAGATATGAGATAAGAATCTATTGTTTATATGGCTGGGTCTGCTTGCTGACATTATACTTTTTCAATCACAACAGGATAATGGTCAAGCATTACTGTATCATAGTTATAGATCAGCTTATAAGGTAGCAAAATGTTGATACCTTCTCATATTGGTCCTTTGAAGATTTCAAGTGTACCATTTTATGAAAATAACATAGATGTACTCAGATTCCATTTTGTCTGTGGTTTCAGTCTATAGCATTGTGTAGAGTGATACTTAAAATATGTTCAGGAACTAAAAGGATACACTGATGTCTCCGTTGAGTATATTTATGTTAAAGAAACTTTCCTCTGACAGCTTTCTAAATAGCCATGAGTGCGGGTTTAATGTCAATAAATCAGGGAATATAAAACTGAATGGAATCCTTACACTCTGGATTTGAAGACTGATATGTTGGAAACTGTGAAATAAGTTGTCTACCTTTGTAATTGTTTAAATAATCTGTGTATGAATGTTAATGATGCATATGGCCCTTAATATATCAAGATTCTAAGCAAACATGCTCCAACAAGTTGTCTCCCTTTGCATTTACTTGGGGAAAAAAATGCATCAGAATGTTAAAGATGCATATGGCCCTTAATATATTAATATACTAAGCAAACATGCTCAATCAAGTTGTCTCCCTTTGTAATTATTTTAATAACCGGCATCAGAATGTGAAACATGCATATGGCCCTTAATATATTAATATACTAAGAAAACATGCTCCAACAAGTTGTCTCCCTTTGTAATTACAGTAGAACACGGATATAGTGAACACGGATAAAGTGAACACTCGGATATAGCGAACAAATTTTCAGGTCCCGTCCCTATATAATATCATTAAAATTATATGTGAACAGCAAACACCGGATATAGCGAACTAAATTCTTTGGTCCCTTGGAGTTCGTTATATCTGAGTTCTACTGTATTTCAATAATCGGCATCAGAATGTTAAAGATGCATATGGCCCTTAATATATTAATATACTAAGAAACATGGTCCTACAAATTGTCTCCCTTTGTATTTACTTGAAAAAAATGCACATGAATGTTAGGGACTTAACTGAACGTTTTAGAACACCAACAACCATAAATTTTAAGATCAATTACCGTTACTTTTGTAATCCATAAAGTAGAATATTTATCCTAATAAGAATCAATGTATCAAGACAAAATGAACTGTAATCCTTTGGATGCAAGGTTCCACAAATGTTCTGCCTCGAGGACGCAGTTGCTTTGAGGTGCTTCAAGAGTATTTCACTTATATTGCGGCTGCTAGTATTATTGCAGGGAGAAAGCCCCCAACCCTATTGTGGCTATGCATTGCGGTGAAACCTGCGAGCATTGGCTGGAACTAGCGAACCATGGGTGGTACTGCACTGAAATTCAGTGTAGCATTGCACCCAAACCTGACTGTGTGTAGAACAGTTCTCTACTGCAGATAAAGTTGCCGAGCCCTTGGCGGGATTCGAACTACGGACCTCCTGATCCGATGCCGAACTCGCTAACCACTCCGCTATTCCGCCCCCCAGCTGCTTTGAAGGAGAAGTCAAAACTAGACAGACAATGGACATCAAGCCATGACATAAACCTATATGGTCTTGGACTTAGATAAACTAAAAATGGTTCCAAAAATTATTTTCTCTTCTTACCAATATAAGCGTGTTGATCTGTTACCATATATTTGTTGTGATTAACACGTCCAAATGGAATTTTAGCCTGGGCTTCTGTGTATGTAGGGACTTCAAACATTTTCTGAAAAATAAGATTTCTTACTTGAGAAAATGACTTAAAGAAAATTTAATATAAAGGAGCAAAATACTTCTTATGGGTTATATGAAAGAAATGGTTTGAACTGTACAAGCATTAATGAATGTAAGACACAGTTTGGGGAGAAAGAAACTTTCGATACCATTGTATTTAAACTTGAAGGATTATGACTGTTATTCATAAAATTTCAAAATTAAAGTTCAAATCTCAAATAAACATAAGAAACCTTTTAGCAAAGATACACAGAAGAAAGTGAATGAGTAGAGAGATAATTCTCTTTAATCAATTTCTTACTTTAGGGCTATATATTCAGGATTATAGAAAACTCACAACTTCCATCTTGACTTTTGAAACTTTCTGGATGTCTTGTAGAGACTTAAGGAATATAGGCATGTCCTTATCTGTGTGGTTCCAGTAGCTACCCAGGAGCCTCACTGTCACTCCCTTGTCAATAGCTGCACGTCGCAACTCATCGTCAATCACAGACCAGAATCTGTCAATCAAATATACCTGTTAATTACATGATATATAAATGAATTGTATCCTACATGATAAGAGAAGTTTGGACGTTAAGCCATTGTTTCATGATGTCTTTAGCGAAAAGATCCTATTTTCATTTAAATCAGTTCTCACTACTTTAGACTGCCATCTGGTTTATTACACTTACAGGCCAGTTGTGCTAAAAATGAAAGGTTTAGTCGTGGGAATGGATAGATGCTGGAATTTAGTCATGTTATGGGTGAATCTGGTCCTTTGGGCCTAATGAGATATAATGTAAATTGTTTGAAAGCAACAAAGAGGCATAATAGTAAATTCTACTTACCAAATGAACCGTAAAGGTATGAAATGTAAAATAAAGGAACACTTACGTTCTGGGGTCCTTGTAGGCAATCATAGGCAGATAATCCATGACTGCTACATACACAAAACGTGTTGCATTTCTAATGATTGACACAATGGCATCTATGTCGAATGTCCGTCCCATGGGACAGAAGTTAGGAGGAGAGCTCTGCAACATGAAGGAAAACATCATCTTTTGGTGCACTTATATTGTGTAATCTGCAACGTTCTTTTTTATTGCTTCTAAAAGATCAACTGAATGCTCTATTTCGGGATTCATTGAAAAGGGATTGCAGTCAAACAATCAACTGAGTGGGAGCAGTTTATTCAATGAGTTAGAGTAAATGATAAATAAAGAGCAAATATACAAACACCATCCTCTCTCAGGGTACGAACGTTACGCTAATTCCACTAATCTGTACCCTGGGCTCAGAAGCTAGATTCGCTTGCGCGACCCGACTTGGAACATAGCCAATCAATTCATTGTTTTGCCAGCTTCTCGATAAAATTTCAACGAGAAAATGATTCATTACAGTAAATCATTGTCATTCAGACTTACAGACATGAAAATCTTGGCGTGAGTCTCGTTGTGGTTATAGGAGACTTTCTCAGGATTTTCACTGTTGATGTACGTGGAGAGATTGGCAGGCACCGACGGAACAGAAGACTTTTCATCAGCCAGAACCCAGTAAGCCTCGAAGATTTTGGCCATGTCGGACGCCAGACAGCTGCAGTTCTGAACCATCACACCCATCTCTTTCACCTGGTGTATACAGAACATAGTGAGTGTTAGTGCCAAATATAGACATTCGTGATCATGTGACCAAGCAGGTCATGTGACCTCGGATATCATGTGCAGTGTGTGCACCGATGTAATTGGTCAGTAATGAATGTAAGCTCTTCCTGTATGACTGGGAACAGTTTTCAATCATTTTATATTCTTCTCTTACTGTTAAAGAGAATGAACCTTGCAAGCCCACAAAATTGATAAAAGAAAAGTTGAATTCTACAGAGAGATATCAAAAGTTCTATGTTCAAAATTTCAAAGCATGCTATGCAGAGTCAGAATAAATGACAAAAGATATCAACCCTTTCGAAAAAAGTCAGGTTAGTGATAAAAAAGACTAAATTCATTGAATCTTGGTTAAATCAAGTGAACTTGACGCACGCTTCAACGTTTGGCCATTGTATACGTGATAGGAACTTGTACAACTAGCCAAATTCGATCTGATTTTAAAGGGGCAGTAGCAAATTTTTTGATAACTTTATATTTCAAATTTTTCACTGATAATTGTAAGTTAATACTAAATGTATTATATTTATAGAAAAAAAAAATCTCATTACACAAGCCAATCATCCATAGTCAGAGGCCAAAGTATGAAGATTCACATAAAATCCATTGGCGGCCATTTTGTGTGAACACCTTTAATTCATTTTGTGTAAGGAAAAGGAATTGCATGGCTAAACTTTACATTATATGTTTGAATTATTACTGCTCCAGTTAGTTTAAATACATTGTCTTTCAATTGGAACCATTAATTTTCATTTTCCTGACATCATCACCTTATATTCCCCCTAAAAACGTGCTACTGCCCCTTTAAAGGAAAAAAATTTTATGAAAAAATTGAAAATATGAATTTCTTGTATCAAGATTTTTTGAAAATTATATATTTTATAGTTGATACACACTTGAATAACATTCAAAAGAAAAAAATAGAAGTCACCAGAGGATAACAGAGATATTCACAGTTAGATTAGCCTTATCAATGAAACTTAACATCGAGGGGAGATAACTCTTCATTGTGAACATTACCCTTTTTTAGATCTTTTCCGTCATTATTAATATATTTTTACATTTTTTATTAAACCAAATCAGTAATTAATTTTTCATTTGTCAGTGAAAAATATACAAAAAAGTATTACCTTTTCAACACCACAATATGACCATTACTGATGCGCAGTAACAAAGGTATCCAACCTCCTTAATCAGATTGAATTCATTGCAGAAATTATTCAAAGTTAAAAGTGAATTACACAAAGTCTCAGTATTGAATGATAAAGCAATATCAGCCCCCATTAATATTCATATATTTCTGGTAGAAATATAATGAATGAATATAAAATAAGTCTATATTCATTTAAAATTCAAATCTGCTTGAGACCCGATTTTGTGGTTAGGTTTAAAAATCATGAAGTCAGTGCATTGTCATGAAAATATGAAAATAATTAAAACATGCGTCATAAGGAAAATTTAGGGAGGTTTGCAGAATAAAAAGCAAAGCCTTACATCTCAACCAGTAACCAGGAAATCAAAACAATAGTGGTAATCGTAACACTGTATATTTTCTCCTCTTGATATCATAATATAGGTAAAAACTAAAATAGAAGTGGCGCTAGACGACCTGTCTAGAAGCGGTTGAATCGAGGTAACAGCATGCGGATCCACTTAAGGATGCAGTGGCGGGGCCAACCGAAGTTATCCGCCAAAATGCCAGAATGAAAATGTTACTTTTTCGGAGTCGGTTGACTCCTTCATCAGGTCTGATGAAGGAGTCAACCGACTCCGAAACATGTAACTGATAAGGGGGTCCGACTCCGAAACATGTAACATTTTCATTCTGGCATTTTGGCGGATAACTCCATGTGTTGTGGACGTTTTTTTCCCTTCTCATAATATATAGGTGATAGATTATCAACTTTTATTGTCACTGTCACCGTAGTATATTATTGGATGAAACAAAAACTTTCAAACTCCGGTACTTAACATTATAAATGATAATACTTGCATTAGAAGAAATATCTTTTGGTAGCAGTCCAAAGATAGAAGAGTTAATCATATTGATAGATTCAATACCGTCCGTTTCCAAGATTAAAACTGAATGACTAAAAGATATATTTCTCGAACATTTATTAAAATTATTTTTTAAATAAATGGCAAAACAAAAGTCAGATTAAGAGTCTGCTATAGTAATTTTTATATCATGAGTGTAGAATTGAACACAAGCACAATGGTCGCACATGATGTGCATATGATTCATATGACCCTGTTTATGTTTAACTTTTACCTGTGTAAGAGATCTCCAGTCTGCATTGGCACTGCCCACATAGAAGTGTTTCCTGTCGATGAGCCACAGCTTCGTGTGTAGTATACCTAGCCCCTGGTTGAACTGGGACACGTTCAGTGTGCGCACATCGGCGTGAGCTAAACAAACACAAGTAACAGGAGTTCTTTAGCTAGTTTCACTAAAGATTATAAAATCTGCAAGCTGTACTTCATTTATAACTGGGAAAGACCATTGATCAATTATCGCAAAACATAAGATATATCCACTTGCTTTACCTCATTAGTATTTGTAAACATGATTCACTTAACTCCGACACATACCCTGATTTCCAACTAGCCCAAGACCTTGTTTACCATACAGTAGAACACGGATATAGCGAACTCGGATATAGTGAACAAATTTTCAAGTCCCTTCCCTATATAATATCATAAACATTATATATAACGAACACCGGATATAGCAAACTGAATTCTTTGGTCCCTTGGAGCTCGTTATATCGGTGTTGTACTGTTTACGTACAGTGATAAATCTAACCCCAGAGTCCTGATTCAATTACTCATAAAATTTTGAAAGGACTCAAAGAATTATAAACAGTGAGTGCTGGGAAGCAAAGTTTTCTCTGTGGTACATTTGCTTACTTATATGAGGACTCATCAAATTCTGCTAGGACTCACAAGAATTTTTGGTAGCAAGTCCCTAGACACAGCAGGTCAAATCTGTAGGGTATTACTGCAGGGAGAAAGCCTGCAACACCATTGTGGTTATGCATTGCAAGCATTGGCTGGAACTAGTGAACCACGGGTGGTGCTGCGCTGAAATTCAGTGTAGTATTGCACCCAAACCATACTGTGTGTAGAACAGTTCTCAACTGAAGACAAAGTTGCAAAGCCCCTGCCAAGATTCAAACCACGGACCTCTTGATCCGAAGCTGAACAGGCTAACCACTGCTATCCCACCCCCTCCCTAATGATAAGCTTTGTGTAAGATAATGAAAGAATCAAGTTAATGTTTCTTGAGATAACATGCTAACAAGGATAAAACGTTGAGTTTCTTTGTGACCATAAATTGAAGGTCAAGGTTACAAAACTCTTGCAAACTTTCTCTCATTGTGATAAACCATTAAAACCGTTCAACAGTCCATGCAAAATGTTTTTCCAGTCTTAAGTAAACCTAGCCTCAATATTATCCGTTTCAAGGCCTAGTAGAGCAGGGTTCGAAATTAGCACTAGCCCGGTAGCCCATGGCTAGTGCAAAAGATTTTGGTCGAATTTAAAGAAAATACTATTATATTGATGTATTTGGCTAGTCAAAATGTCTTTGGGCTAGTGCTCTCAAGAATGCACTAGTCCGAATGGCTAGTACCCCAATAGTACTAGTTTCAACCCCTGTAGAGGGTTGCGTCAGCCAACCTTTCTGCGACCTATGACCCTCCAACGTTATGCTTGCGAGGGCAGACTATTGCGACTCTCTACTAAGCCTTTCTAGACTCAGTATAGGAGTGAAACGGATAATATTGAGGCTAGGTTTACTTAGACTGAAGTTATTCAAGTTTGTAAAGATGTGTGAATAATAGAGGTGTGACGATACAGAGTTTTCACGATGCGATACATATCACAAAATCTCATGGGGATACGATTCAATACGATACACATCACGATACGCTATTTCAAAGTTTTTGTACAAAATAGACCTTTAATTTTTTATGAGTCATCTGCTTTTTAGGAAAAATAAGCCATGTAATAGTCAACAATACGTATCACAATACAGAGAATATATCATGATATGTGTATTGTCAGAATAAGTTTCGCGATTCACTAATACCACGATATATCGTCACACCTCTAGTGAATAAATGTAAGGACAGAGTGAGACTCTAACCAATACTATATCATCTGCTTTGCAGCGGATAATCAATTTAATGAAATACTACACTTCCTACCATATTCCTTGAGGTATTTGGAATCATGTTGGGGAAACATCTCACTGGCAACATTTTGAACTATCTTGATATTGATGCCATTCTTTCCTGCTTTCAACAGCTTGTCAAACACAAGTTGTCCCTGAAAGGAAATGTTATCATAACAGCTATTACTCGCCGACAGTTTTGTATCAGGAAATGTTTGGCAATCATGATTATGTAAATCAAAATCAACTTCCTACCATGTAATTCTGGTTTTATTAAACTCATGAATGATTTGGTATCAAACCTGCTTTCGCTTGTCTCATAAAGATAGTCAATCATGAACTGATTGGTAAATAAATATGTCATCTCAACTCCACCTATCACTATATACTGACCGGACGACTACTGTTGTCCCTGACGTTGGGTATGTCATTGCTCCTGAGCGTCCAGTAGAAGATGGCCAGCTCGATCGTATGGTTAGCGGAATTCAACAGCTCCAAGAGTGCCTCGGCTGTCGGCTTGTGGACCGTTTCATTTGCGTTGTATGTTAAGTTCTCGGGTATGCTCTCTACAAGTTGAATCCTAGAAACATTTGACTGTTAGTTAACCAGGGATACATTTTCCCCCGAGTCCTGCTTCAAATACTTGTAAAATTTGAAAAGGACTCATAAAACATGAAGAAACGAGTCCTGGGATGTAAGTTTTCTTTCAAGGAGCTATTGCTTTCACATTAGAGGATTCATTTACATCTGCAAGGACTCACAAGACAATTGTGCTTGCCAGTCCCTGAACTCAGCAAGTCATATTTGTAGATTGATCACATTGAAGTTAACGGAATTGCATTTAACATATAGCACTTGTTCTAGCCTCAAGTATGGGCGTGACAGGGTGTCCAGTATACTGTTCACTCTCAAATTCTTCATCTTTCTCCAGAAACCATTAATGCCATGATTATCAAATTCATGAAATTATATGAAGAATACAATAAACGATAGGTTTTCTTATCAGAGCATTGTGAACAAAAATCAACAAACATTGTGTTTCATTTATTCTGTATCAAGAGGCTTCAGTCATCACTCTTAAAAATATATCTCAAAGGTCCTTCACGCATTGTAACAAAATCTTAAAACAACTTTGCCATAATATTACCAAAACACTAATCTTCACTAGTAAAGGAGTATGTACACAAGGTTTCATCTTTCATAGGCCTTACGCTTCTGTAGAAGAAGATGTAAAAAGGTTTTTAGGGCGTGGCCATATTCCATATTTTATTCCAAGTGATTATACTCACATGCATTTATCCTTGCAAACTGTATCTTCATGGATTACAACTTCTTCGATGATAAATGTGATGACAAGGCCACCCACCAAGATAGCACACACGATCACGCCGAGTATAAACACAATACATGCCTTTCCAGATAGACATAATCCTCTCGGGTCTTTTGTTTTGCTGCGAGGTGGCGCTAATAATGGCGCCTCTTCATGGTTGACAATCATTCTGTAATGGAAACGATTGAAAAAATAATTAAAACAAGCAGCTGACATGGTCGAGCTATATCCCCCGCAAATTGCACAACATGTATAGGTTTTCCTTATCATCTTGCAGAATAATTTTTTTCTCTCAAAATAACAAAAAAATTCAAGGATATGAAGGAAAATTTTCTAATCAAAAAATTAAATGATACCAACTTCATGTTCACATAATCCGAGTATACTGACAAAACTAAAATCAAACAAATAAATTTATGTATTTGGATCTCCAAGATCAATTTGACCGTATGTAAACAAACATTTTTTTCAAAATTGTTCTTCGTGACACATCTTCAGATGATTATGTATCTCCATATCAAATTTGATCTAAATGTGACGATTAGTTTAGAAGTTGTGAGCCGGACGGGACTTGTAACAGATTTCTTACAAATTAACCACTTTTTCTCCAAAATCCTAATATTTTATGTAGATTTTCAGAAAATTTTTACTCATGACACATTATTACATGTTTCTTCATGTCATTGACAAATTTGAATTGAAATGGTTGATTATTTACAAAGTTATGAGCCGGACACAAAGTGTAACAGACGGACGGACGGATGGTACCCATTTTAATACCCCCCCCCCCAACTTCGTTGTTGTGGGGGATAATAATAAATAAGTTCATTTGTAAACATCCTCACATGACTAATTTGAAAAACAATGCTACTCAGAAAATCCCTTGAATAAAAAGTGTTGCCAAATTATCCCCCAACTGGATAAATAGGAAATGAGTAAAGGTTTTCACACAAAAATGGCCACCAGTGGTTTTTGCTTGATACTTGATAAGTCCTTCTACAACTATGCATGATGGGATTGAGATATGGGATGTTTGGTAATCTGAAGATTATACATTTGGCATAAAATAATAAACAATGTTGAAAATATGAAAAATAATTTTCGAAACAATGTGCTATTGCTTCTTTAAATGAGCTCACTGACAGCTGGCAGGCATGTCAGAGGGTATAACAAAACTAATGTAGATTTTTGCAGTCATGTATGTATATTTGGATTTTTTTAAAAAGAGGATAAGGCCTCTTGTAGTTATTTGTATGGGGAGCAAGGGGGAAGAAGAGGGAACCGCTGGAGTTTTGGGGGTTGGACCCCCTGCATCATATTGTGTATTTTCACAATTTTCACAGATTTTTGTACATCATCTTCAAAACCAGACAAGTGAATATGACAATCTAAAATAGGCAAATTAAACAGTGTTGTTCCTAGAGGAGGTCCTGGGGACATCTGCCTACCCTTTTTGCTTTGTGTCTCTTAAAATTTAGAAAAGTAGGATACTTTTATCATTGTAAGGGATCCCATCCACTCAGAAAAGGTCAAAATGACTCCCTTAACAGACCACCAAGGAACACAAATTAAATATTTAGAATTATGAATTTATTATCTAGCGAATCTAACCGGAAGTAGGATCAATGATCTATAAGCACAAAGCAATCATATCTCTCATTTCCGTTTGACAGGAAACTGAGTGTACAGTGGAATGTTCGAAAGGTCATGCAAATTTGTTAGACAAGTGTAATCCCATATAGCTGTTAACAAAACCCTTGTTCTCAAATCAGTGTTTAAATTATGTTTTAGTCCCTGCAAGCAATCACATCCTGTCTCAGGGTACGAACGTTACGCTAACTCCACTAATCTGTACCCTGGGCTCAGAAGCTAGATTCGCTCGCGCGGCCAGACTTGGGATCTAGCCAAACAAACCATTTTCTCGCCACCTTCTCGATAAAATTTCAAATCTATGTTAAAAAGAAATTCTAGAACAATGAACACTTTCTTGATACCCTTGATTGTGTGATTATGAGAAAGAAATGAGTAATTTGACAAAATAGTTGAACGCGAGTGGTCTGCATATTTAAGTCTTATAATAAGATCGTAATAATGCAGACCACCTCTTAGATACACAGACCACTTGAGTATTGCCTGACCACTTCATAAACTGCAGGAACACCAATCTTCTCAACACTTACAGTCTACAGAACAGACCAAAATTGGCAAAAATCTATTTTGAACGTTGCTTTTTAGCAAATGTTAGAATTAATAAGGTCCAATTTAGGTTGTTTTTGTAGAAACTTTGGGATGGTAGAAAGTTAAGGGAAGATATGATGGCGGCGCGAAGAATGAAAGTGAAGATGTGACGTCATATCATGACGTCACATTATGACGTAGCGGATATAATAATAGTTGGGTGCGCGAGGGAAGCGGAAGTAAATAATATATATAAATAAACCTCGATATCCCTGTCATAAAGGCATTTAGCTTTAAGTACTAAATGCTATTAAAATGACCCATTAGAAAAACCTTCTGATGCAGTTTGATAGACTTGTTTAAGATTTTAAATATCTTAAATTATCTACGTTCACAGTTTTTGAAAATTTAATGCTTTAAAATTTTCACTGATAATTGTACTTTAATGCTAAATCTATTATTTTGATAGTGTCAAAAATATCATTACACAAACCAATCATCAATATAGTCAGAGAACAAATAATATAGATTCAAATTGGCGGTCATTTTTGTGTGAACACCTTTAATTTGTTTTGTGTAAGAAAAAAGAATCGCATGGCTGAACTTTACATACATGTAATATTATACAATTATAGACTGGTGATGAGGTCAATACCTGTTTTTATAGACCCGAGGAAAACAATATTGACCTAGGACGAAGTCCGAGGTCGATATTGTTTTACTCGGGTCTATAAAAACAGGTATTGACCGAACTCACCAGTCCATAATTGTTTTATTATGTCTCGGTCAAGAAAATCAAGACATAATGGAAACCTACAGCAATGAGCGGCATTTGGGCTCAATTGTTGGCGAGGACGGGTCAATGACGTCATGATAACAATAGCATGACGTCATGAAACAACGGTTTGACGTCGTCGACTCTATTTTTAGTAACTCAAGTCAATATCACTTTTGGTCGGACTCGGGGTCACGGGGGTCAAGTCAATATCACTTTCTGTCGACTGTCACGTGACCGGTTCTCGACCAATCGGATCGCCGGAAAATTACGCTCACATAATAAATTTGATTTATTACTGCTTCATTTAATTTAAAGATATTGTCTTTCAATGCAATTGGTACCCTTTATTTTCATGTTTCTGACGTCACCTTAAATTCCCTCCAAAACGTGCTACTGCCCCTTTAAAACTTCTGTAAAGTGTATTTTTTATAGCAAAGGGTACAAGGACAAAGATATCGATAATTTGAGCATCCTTATGAACATGCAAACACCATCAAGATCATGTTTACAAACATTTAAAGATTATTAAAAGATTAAATAGGTCAGGTCTATGACACTTTAACATAGAAGATCAAAGTTTTTACTCATGACTGACAGTCAAGGCTAAACTCGTGCCTGGCGGATCAACTGACGCGACCTACAAACGTTGAACGGTCAACAATGTCACACCATCTTCACACTGTATATATGAGATAAGACAAAGTTATCTGCTTGTATAGGTATCATAACAATCACGTATTACTTACTTGCTTAGAGTTGAACGTGATAACCCTGCGATCTGTCACAAGACTCTTTCTGAACTGATTTACAAATCTATATTTAGGGGCACTTCCTGACGTAAGCTCGATTTCTATTGGCTGGTTTAGCGGGGGTGTACGATACTAATTGGCGCCAAATTTGAAAGGCGTTTCCGTCAAAGTGTATTAGAAAAACGATACTTGACTTTTGAGTTCTGATTAATCATTAGACACTCGCAGAAATGTTTATTAGCAGTCTTTTTGGATGATCAAAAGAAAATCAGTTTACAGTGAAGTCCTCAGTGATATCAGTGTAGAAAATTGTAGCCAGTAATCCTTTAATGGCTTAGTTACCTTATTAAACTAACAATTATACATCTGTCTGTCTGTATTATATATAACGGCCGTAACTGGTAAAAACAATTGGCCATAATAATATTATGTCATAATAAGTAGCTTAAACAAACATGCCATGTTATTTTTTTAAATAAAATTAATAGTCTTTAGTTATTGTCGCTCCTTCCCTCATATAATAGAGTGAGGGGGTAGGTCTTTCTTATCTACCTTTTACCTACATTTTATTTACGATATCAGGTTCCTGTGATTTGTTCTCAGTATTGAGAAATTCTAGGTCTGTTTGAAAAAAGATGATTGTCTCATGAAAAGGGATTTTTTTTCTAGATATACTGATTATAGTTAATTTGATTATATAATGTATATCCCATAAGGACATATTATGAACTTATTAAATCAATAACGTAAATAAATGAAAAAAGGATGATTGTCTCATGTCTCATGAAAAGGGATTTTTTTTGTAGATATACTGATTATAGTTAATTTGATTAAATGTATATCCCATAAGGACATATTATGAACTTATCAAATTAATAACGTAAAAAAGAGATGATTATTGATTTTCGGGAAAGTAAAAGTGAATTTCTGTCAATTACAACTGATACAGAAATCATAGACAGAAATAAAGAGTACAAATATCTTGACACAGCCAATTTGACGCAAAGCTTACTTGCCACAGCAATACTGAAGTATCTACAAGAAAGGTCTATAGGCCTACTGGTTGTATCTTTTAAGTCGTTTATGTAATTGACACAACCATACTTTCGTTATTTTACAAGTCAAAGTATCTTATGCCCTTTTCTCATGCACGGATTTACGTATATATATGAGTAAATTTGCTTTTGTTTGTAAATGCATTTGGGGTACGTAAAAGCGTCTTACGGTCATTAGAACGCAATTACATACATGATTATTTTTGCACAAGGAGCAAAAACATGACCTCGGGAGGTCAAGTAAATGTAGATATACATATACCTCATGAGAATCGAATTCATTTCAACTCATGTATGCTAAAGAATAATATATATTTTTAAAAATGTCAGTTAGTGATCTCGTCGATTAAAAATGTATATATATGATATGTGGTGGTGATTACTTATACTTATACAATTACTTTGTGGTCGATAACTTAAGTATCTGTAAGTTTTCATGTGCATGCATGATTACACCCTTAAATTGCTCTTGTTAATTCGGTATTAAGTACGTGTACCTACGGAAACATAATTATATTATGAAAAAAATCGATCTGACGATATTAAGATATATATACCATCTTTCATTTCAATGTTGTTCAAATAATAACTAGTATAGTTTAGGTAGACATACATCAAACAACGAAAAATTATAACCGCCTTCCCTATATATATATTACATGCATGACAATTCGTATTAATTCTTTTTTCCTATAATGATATGAACATTTACCACAGACATGCATTTCAATGTAAATACCAATTTTAAAGGAAAATAAATATCCGTATTTCCTCGAAACAAACCCGGGGCTCCGAGGGTTCTAATCGAGGCCGGGTTCTATTCATTTAGACCTGAAATGGCATTACAAAATCTATTGCAAGAGTGAGAAAGTGGCTTTCAATATCTCAAAACTTTCCATCAGGAAATCATACAAAGATTGTCTTGAGAACACAACAACTCGGATACACATGAACAATAAAGATGTTAATATCATTGACCTGACAGTTGTCCAAGTCATACCGATACCTTAAAAGAGAATAGCCGGGTTATATTCGAGACCCGCGGGTCATACTGGAGGCCCGGGTTCTAATTCACTCAGCACCTTCTCCTTTGACCATACCCTCTATTCTAGAAAAAAAACAGCTAAAGTAAGTATGATATTGCAATTACAACTTTCTTTGAACACTCAATGGCTCTTCAACTGTATAATTATTATTACTGATACTTTACCTGCAGTCTATCTGTGCCTTGTCCTTCTCTTCGGTTCTCTGGTGTTTGAAGTGGAAAGTAATTAAACACTAATAATAAAGAAATACGGGAAATTCCTGAATCTATTAATTCTTCTCAGTCTTATCACACAGGAACCCGATATCATGAATAAGATGTAGGTAAAACATGGATAAGAAATCCCTCCTTCAATGACTTTTGAGCCTATCGACAGAAAAATCAGGCCTCAAAAGCTGTATCTAAAAACATTATGCGGATACAAGATTATTTAGTATAAAGATATATTGTTGTTCGTTTTTGTTGGAAAAGTAGGCCTATGTCTTTATTATTAAATACCATAAGGTAGTGTATGGATCTTCATTAATGAAATCAATGAACTGAAATATTTATGTACTGACTGGAATCTTTAACTATTTCTGTCACTGACTTGATGTTTAATGACTTTAACTATTTCTGTCACTGACTTGATGTTTAATGACAAGAAAGTGATACATGTATTTTCCTTTCTCTTTTTAATATGTTATCCGATCGCCTGTTTGCTACTAGCACCTTTTTGGATATAGGGAAGCATTTAGAAAAATTCGAAAGGCCTGGTTATAGGGACAGTATGTTATTTATTGTTAATAGAAATGTTAGAGGATATATACCGAATGCATGCAAAGACCGTGGCTTACAGAGATTCAGAATAAATATTTTCATTTTTAAAAATACTCACAAATTGCTGTTATCGATGAAAACAAGTAATTGTGATGAAAGCTCTTTATAAACTTCCCTGTTATTTGAATACTTATCGCGTTTTGTTGTTCACAATAGTTTTCTGTTGACAACTTCCTCACATTGTCCTCGTGAGATTTGGATCTGCGATACATACGGGGAAGTTAGAAAATTCAAAGAAGCATCTCACTAAAAAGCAGCTTCCTACAGCAGTTTGATTTTACCTTTCTAAGGTTATAATCTCCATTATAGTATTCATATAATTATTTGAATATTTACCATATTATTATAAATGCTATGATGATGTGTAAATATATTTATTAAAACGTATTTGAATAAATAGAATATTGTTATAACGTATTTGCATATATATAATCGAACAGTCATAAACATGTGATATATGCAAGGTAATAATCGTATATAAACTTGTAAGAGTCGCAGCAGAGAATCGTAGTTCGTTTCTTGTGACTAATAAGCTGGTGCTGCATTATGGTAGAAACCCAAACCGGAAACGACTGAATGGCGTCTGTGGTTGCAGTTGGAACATGTTTACAAAATGAAAAAAATATTGTTTACACAAACTGAACTTTGATAACAACAAATCTCTACAACACGTTTATGTAAATATACCTTTTGATTAGCTTTACTTTCGTCAAAATCTTATTTTCTGAAGATTTCAATCGAAAATTTAGTACAATATGACTGATATTTTGCGAACTTTTCGCTGAGTGATGACAGAGAGTGATAAGTGTATTTGATGTTTTGTTATGACTGTTGTTGTCATGTTGATAAAAACACAACTGTCAATTTGTGCTTTAGCTTTTATATTTGTTACCGATCATGTGATGTTATTACCCTTGGGAAGTTTAGGAAATTTAGTATTCTAATTTTGCCATTTATCCTAAAATATGTTAAACTTTTTTTATTGACATGTGACAGTCTTTTTATTCAGAATAGATTGTTTCCTTTTTACAAAAGAGAGAGGTATATTTTAATGTAAAACTATAAATTGAAATGTTTACTATGTCTTGTGTCTATATGTCCTAATTCATACTTCAATGCTTTGTTTGCCAATGTTTCTGCTGACAATCACTGTTAATGAATTTTTAAAGGGGGTCTCCAACTTCTAATTTTTAACTTCCAGTGTTTTATTAGCGAGGCCCCAAAGGGGTCGGAGAGGGCCTCGCTAATAAAACACTAGAAGTTAAAAATTAGAAGTTGGAGACCCCCTTTAAGTTTAGCAAGGACGTAAATAGAATTTCTATTTACGTCCTTGAGTTTAGCAAAAATCTGTAACTGATGATAATGACATCTATTAATCATGGTCTAAGGCATCAATTTTACTATAAGTGTCACACCCAAATCTTATATATCTTGCTTGACCGTTTTACCAAAATGCATGTCCACAATTATCTTTTATGCTTTCCAATGCAAATATATCAGTCTGAGTTGCCTGATATTAAAAGATACTAATGAAAGGTCACATTGTCTATTATTATATGAATGAACTATATCCGTCTTTCTGATTGGCCCACTTGGTCACATGACAGCATTGACGTCAAGCAATGTCAACCTGTGTGAAGCGCGAGAGGTTGATATAACAATCCAAGCACCTCCCGTGGCTAAAAATAGATTTGAGAATTACGTCTCGAACTCCGCACATCACATGTCACGTTTTTAATCAAGCAATAGGCATCGCTTCGTGACTGTGCTGAATTAGAGTTATGTCCCTTATAGTTTTAACCAAATTAGAGTGATGTCCCTTATTTGCACAGAAGAAAAGTGATTCAAGAACATTTTTCATATAATAAAACAATTATAGACTTCAGATTCGGTTGATCCAATGATTTGTCGACCTTGCACACGTGATATTCACCTCGGCGTTGCCTCGGTGAATATCACGTGTGCAAGGTCGACAAATTGCCTCGGTGAATATCACGTGTGCAAGGTCGACAAATCATTGGATCAACCTCACTTGAAGTCAATAATTGTTTAATGTCTATACAAAAAAAGGCTGAATTATTGGTTGATCAGCACTTTATATGAAGTTAACAACTCACTCACCAACTCATAATTTCTCTAATTATATTTCAGAATATCAACTGGGCAATGTGTTAACCACAAACTAATTATAGGGGAGTTGACATGTCTGGAGAAGAAGAACTAAAGGAAGTGCAGAGAGAGGTTGTTGGTGAGAGTTCAGAGGAAGAAGAACCTGGTGTCAACCCGCAGGAGGAAGAAGTTGAAGAAGGAACGTCTGTAGATCCTGATCAGTCTGTTGAAGAGTCGGAAGAAGGAAAAGATAAAGAAATACACAATCAAGAAGAATCTAGAGTGCCGTCAATGGAAACTGATATTGACACAGGAAAAAATGCTATGGAAGGAATTGATAATAAACCTGACTTAAATGATGAATCTGTGACTACTGGAAGCAAAGGCGTGGAAGTGCAAGATGGAACTTCTGGGGCAAGTATAGATGAAGAGATAAAGAAAGATACCAAAGTGGATGAAGCAAGTACTTCAGATGAAACTGGCGCCAAAAAACAAACTGGCAAATCAAAGAAGTCCAAGAAACAAGCTGTAGAGGACAATGGTACAGGAAAATTTATCTTATTGTAGAATGCTAGATGAAGCACTTTTATGTTTGAAATTTGTTTTGATAAACTGCATGTCTTTTCCACATGATTATAAAGCAACCCATGTCACAAAGGTTCATATTAGGTTGCTTCAGATTTGACAAAAGAATCTGATAATACAGCCAAATCAAAGGTTGAGTGATTTTGATTCTTGAAGTTTGAAGAAATAAAAAATATTACTTTCAATGTTACATTACGGTATTTTGATTAAACCTTTTATGTCAATTATGCATATTAATAGAAGTCAGTCCCCTTATCTTATCCTTGATGCAGTCTTATTTAAATCAACAGTCTCTGAGGAATATAAGTTTAAAATTATTGACTGGTGAGTTGCCAACTCGACGAGCCAGGCTTTCCTCTCTGTCACTGTGGAGAGAAAACCACGGATAAAGCAAGTTTGTATCCCAACAGAATACACATTTGATTAATTTCATTCCTCCGAACACCATCCTGTCTCAGGATACGAACTTTACGCTAACTCCACTAATCTGTACCCTGGGCTCTGAAGCTAGATTCGCTCGCGCGGCCCGACTTGGGATATAGCCAATAAAATAATTTTCTCGCCACCGTCTCGATAAAATTTCAACAAGAAAATGATTTGATTGGCTATATCCCAAGACGCTCGAGCGAATCTAGCTTCTGAGCCCAGGGTACAGATTAGTGGAGGTAGCGTAACGTTCCTACCCTGAGACAGGATGTCCGAACACAGTCGATTTTGATAATATTGTTCTTGTTGGCTGTTTCAAGGTATTTTGACATGTCTGTCCATCCATTAGCATTTGTTTTAGGAGCACAACTAAAACTATTCATTATAACATTACTGAAAGTTTAAACCATCTCAACTACCTGATGTTATTGCAGATGAAGAGGTGGATGTAGGAGACCTCTCGCAACTGACCGAGGACAGTCGCAACATCCTGTTTGGTCGAGGGTTGGTGTACGAGCGTGCAGGGAAGAAGAACTGTGCCCTCAAGTGCTACCTCTCCTGTCTCTCTCATCTCACACCTCGCTCCAACTTTGTTCTTCTCCCTCAGTGTCTCAGAAATGTGAGTGTTCTTCTTAAAGGCAGATCCTACCAATCTAGTTAGAACTAGCTGTAATGTTATCATCCCGTAAGTCCTTACGTTACATCTAGCTACTAACCCATCTGGTCCGTGTCACGCATGCGCGGAAATCAACCAATGGAAAAAGAACTGTCTGATCCCTTTGAATCGGACAATCTATTTAATACAAGCTGTTAGAATCGGTCAATCTAGTTAAAACTAGTTGTAATGTTATCGTCCCTTAGTCAACCAATCAACCAATGGAAAAAGAACTGTCTGATCCCTTTGAATCGGACAATCTAGTTAATACAAGCTGTTAGAATCGGTTTATCTAGTTAAAACTAGCTGTAATGTTTATTTCCAATTAGTCATACATTAAATCATTGATATTTATGCTCATAATGTGTTAAATGCAATTAAAACATAACGACGCTCGATTCAAAGAGATCAGCCAGTTCTTTTTCCATTGGTTGATTTCCGAGCATGCGCGACACGGACCAGGTGGGTTAGTAACTAGATGTAACGTAATGACTTAGGGGACGATAACATTACAGCTAGTTTTAACTAGATTGGGATCCTACCAACTGATTTTTTGTGGAGACAAACGCCCAAGGACTTAGGTTCTCGAATTATTACTCAAACATGTTTGAAATGTTACTAATGGGATATATCGGGTAAAAAAATGACCTGAGCTCATTATTCATTAAAATTCAAACTCATGAAAGGCAGATTTATTATAAAAAGTTTTTATTTCATAATCACCTGGGCCTCCTTTCACAAAGCCACCTTTACTAAAGTTGACCTTAACTCCCATTCTTTAACATTGCACTAAGGCTACCTTAAGGACTTACGATCACCTTAGTCCTTTGTGAAAGGGGACCCTGATTTTAAAAATAATACTCCTGCCAAAATGCATTAGAAATTCATATAAAAATCAATTCATTCAACATTCTCTATAGATTTATGTATTGCACTATATATGTTTTGGCTTATAATGACCTCAGTAACAAAACTTGTTTGGATACTCCTAACATAAGCTTTATAAACCAGATTATCTAGGTCTGAATAATGAATCTGTAACTGTTGTAAAAAATGCTGCAAACTGACATAAAATGGTCAAATATGATTTCAGGCTGTAATTCATATTTGAGTAGGAAGAAAAAACACCTGTGTCAAAAGTATTATGTGGAATAATTAAGCAGCGTTCTTAGTTTTCAAAGTTTTAATCTAGTTGAACTTTGATTAACTGCGCTTAGTCTGATGATGATCTCAAACAGGTTCACATCTGTACTTTTGTTTTTTGTATATGTTTGTACGATATTTTCATTAAACAAATTTGATAATTCCAAAACAACAACATATCTTGGCTTATATTGTCACTGTTATATGTATGACATTGAAACATTTGGTTTTACACATCCATACTATACAAATATGTTTCCTTTGCTTTGTTGCAGATAGCGGATCTTTACTACAGAAAAGAACAATGTATCCTTTCTCCTTTTACATGGGAAAAAGAATGATCATTCTGAATACTTCGTTTTGATTTGTTTAGGTACTGTAGATTTATGACATCTTAAAGTAATTTTATATGTTTTCCTTAGCTTTTGCTCAGATGAGAAGGCCATTCTGTTCATACAAGCAGAGAAACTTTTCTATGAAAATGCTCTGATTGACACAAGTGAAGTCCAACAGAAAATAGGTAAGGCATAAGATTATTATTTCTTTGAAAATATACAGAACAGATTAAAACAAAAAATATATATAGCAAGTTCACACATCCACATTTTCAATATTACAGTGTATCTGGCTCCATCTGATTAAAATCGACTGTGATTTGAGGAAAACAAGTTTTAAAATATTGTCTCTAGTGGGGTTTGAACTTCAACCAGCCCGGCTTTCCTCGCATATACAGTCTGAAGACAACCCTATTACCCGCATGTTCTGACGCAAGCTCATCTAGCCAATCGCAAGGGGCGCAGTAAAAGCTTCGATATCATGCAGGGGCAGGTCACTCCAGTGTACCATTCGTTATACATAATCGCCGCTAAACGCTATTTAAAAACGAGGATGTGATTGGATAGCTTATGACTGGGTTTGTCTGCGCTAAACTGGTCATAGGAACATGCGATAGAGGTGGGTGCATTCAGACCGAGATGGAGAGGATGTTCTGGCTGTTTCGAGCACTAATATTTTTGATATTTTATTCCTCGGAGTATGGTCGATTTTAATCAGACTGTATATGGTTAAAATGTCAGTTGCTTGATCCAACAAGTCCAATATGTTGTCAAGAGTTATAATTAAGTGTTAAAATCTATTTTATATGGAATAAGTGTTATTACTTTATCTATTGCCTTTGTAGAAGCCCTGCGAGAAGGGTTAGACACAGCTGAATCTTCCAGATCGAACGAAGATGCCAAGATTGCTGCAGATTCACTGCGCGCTGACGAATATGAACATCTGGCCAAACTATGTGTGGATAAGAAACAGTGAGTCTTCTTATTATTAAAGAGAAGTTATGATGGGGAATTTAGAGATTATGTTTGAAGGGATTATATTTTAGCAGTTAAACCAATATTGCACATCAACAACAAAAAGACGGAAATTTTTTTTTTGATATGAGACAAAGTGATTCTTGTAATGTTTCAATTTTATTTTTTTGTAGTTTTAATTTCTTATGTTCATGCTCTGTCATCCTTTGTAACTCATCCATGTACATTCCAAGGAGAAGGTATTCTACGTTGGAGAACTTGTTCCTCATTCTTTTCTTCATGAATAATTTAGTATGTTTTTATCAAATCAACAAAACATCCTCTTTAACATCAATCATATCACGGCTATTGTGTGTAATATTATGCCTTAATTACAAAAAGTCATACTCAAAGCTATGGCATCATACCTAGCCTATTGCAAACATTGCGAACGTGAACCAACAGTAGGTAATATGCAAATGCATGAGTGTATAAATTTATCATTATTTTTTATCTTGAAACTTGGAAGTAAACAATGCTATATTAATCAAAGTAGTTATTAGAAATGATTTAAGATTTAGTTGTAAATAATTATTTATGAAATAAGAAAACTGATATCATATATAAATGTATGTAGGTTTAAAGGGGCAGTAGCACGTTTTTAGGGGGAATATAAGGTGATGTCAGGAATATGAAAATAAATGGTTCCAATTGAAAAACAATTTATTTAAACTAAATGAAGCAACAATAATTCAAATATATAACGTAAAGTTTAGCCATGCGATTCCTTTTTCTTACACAAAATGAATAAAAGGTGTTCACACAAAAATGGCCGCCAATGGATTTTATGTAAATCTTCATACTTTGTCCTCTGACTATGGCTGATTGACTTGTTTAATGAGATTTATGACACTATCAAAATGATACATTTAGCATTAAAGTACAATTATCAGTGACAATTTTAAAATATAAAATTATCAAAAAACGTGCTACTGCCCCTTTAAGTACTGTTATTGACCAAGGGTGACCAAATCTCTTAACATTATTTTACAAAAGCCTAAGTTTAATCCTGGAAAAGAAAATAAGGGCAAGTTGACATTTTCAAGAAAATAAGCTGTGGCAGGATGCCCAAAATGAGATAAAGGCATCATATTTACATTGTGGGTAGGTGTTTGCTTTATGTATCTGATAATTGTAATTAGAAAAGAACTTGTAAGAGAACTGATAATTTGCTGGGTTTTTTTCAGACCTCAGTTGGCGCTGGAGTATGCTGGAAAGGTATGAAATTTCATTGATAATATTTATCTGCATAACGATAAATTGGGTATGTGCCTCACATCTAAGATAAACATGAACTTTGACCTATGCATGAGAGAGTTTCATCACAATAACTGGTTGGGTAGGAGATAGATAAAGAAGTGTGATAGCCGTGTTACATTTGACCTGGGACTGGACATTCTTAACACAAAGTGTGTTGTTAGAGGTTAATATGTGAAACGTTGGCAACGTTGTTTGTTTATCAAGAAATATAGACTCTTGATAATATTTCTAACATCAGTTCAGCATGATGATGACATCAAGTTCCTGATTTGTGAATGAAAACTGGACAATCTACCACAGCTTTGGCATGCCAGTAAGATCGTGGGTAATTTTTAGAGGTGTAAGGATACAGGAGGGTCAAGATACGATACGTATCCTGATATTGGGGTCACGATGCCATACGTATCCCGATACATATAATCTCCTGACATATTGATCTTTTCACAAACTTTTGGAGTCGGTTAATCTTGAGTAAGAATTTACTTGCAAGCTTTTTTGATGTAAATGTATAATAATCAAACTTCCAAATTTAAGAAGAGGTTCTTGTGTGCATTATGAAGTATTTTCTTGATGTGTATCTCAGTTTTGAGCACATACATTGAGAATTTATTATTATTTTATGTATCCAGATACACATCCTACTATAAGATACAAAATATTGTGGCCCATGTATCATGATACGATAATGTATTGCCGTATCGTTACAGCTCTAGTAATTTTGAAAAGGTATCTTCATACAGCTGATAAAAAGAACAGTTATGGGTTAATGGTGTTGAATAGCTTATGTAACTAGTGTGCAAGTGAATCTTATGTATCAGAAATTAAGTTAATGTATACATATTTTTGACATTTATTGATGAAGATGTCAGTTTGGTAAGATGATTTGTAATGAAGTCAATATACTTTACCAGTTCCAGCCCAAATTAGAACATACGGTAATCAATATATGACACACAATGTAAAGAAATATATTTACACAGAAAAGAAAATCAAAGTATTTTGTCAAAAATTAAAACAAAATAAGAATTTTATGTGACGAGCAGCACATTTCATTCCTGTATCTTTCAAATGTGCAAATATATATTTCTTTACATTGTGTGTCATATATTGATTACCGTATGTTCTTATTTGGGCTGGAACTGGTAAAGTTCCTACTTGGTCACCTACCAGTGAGTTGATTCAAAACAATATTTTCATAAATGTTTTTAAATTGCAAGGCATACAATTTCAATGAAAATTTTAATTATAACATTCTTTGACACTCACGTATTTAACTTTTTGTCAGAGCAAGTCTGGGTCCTGCTAATTATCGACCCTTCCCTGGTGTCCTTACTTGTTCCAGCCCTGGCCTATGATTGCTCTAGAACTTGGAACCATAGAAAGTCCTATTTCCTATGTCAATCACAAATACTAGGTCAGACATTCTTCTTTTAGGCTACCAAACTGAGGCAGAAAATTTACGGTAACGACAATCCAATCACCAAAGAAAGTCTTGATTTCTTTGCAACACTGTATGCAGAAGTAGGCAAACAGCAATATTCAGGTAAATATATTTTTATTTCCAGAAAATGAATATGTTCCAATGGATAAACAACTTCTTTAAAGCATTGCATGTAGATCCTAACATTGTTATCAATCAAGTGATACATGTGTTTTATGTATAAGAATAAATACATACAATAAAGCATAAAGACCAATGTTATTTTGTGATATATCAATGCCAAACACAAGGTCATAAAAAATATGGAATGTCCATTTAACTTAACGGTCACCATAAGAATATTTATTCTTGAACCTTAAAATGGTTTGCTTGACCTTACAGACTCAATGACAACCTTATCAGAGCCAGGGGATGAAAGTGCTGATTCAGCTAGTCCTGTTGTGACCCCGTCTATGGAGAGGTCACCGTCCTCTATTCTGCGTCAACGTAAAACTGGGGACAGCGAGTCAGGTACTCTTCCTACTAGGGGTGACTATTGACTAGGGATGTCACGATACAAGTACCTCACGATACGATACGTATTACGATACTAAGGTTGCGATACGATACATATCACGATACAATAAATGCGGCATTATTATGGTGAGATACAAATTCACATATCTAAATTCAATACTTCAGAATCACCAACACAAAAACAAGTCAACTTCTTTGTGAAAAAGTAATTTTTTCCTCTTTTTTCCAACTTAAACATGAACAGAAAGGCTATCTCTTGATTTCTTGATTCGATATTCACAAAAGTTGAACGATATTCATCAAAACTTGTATCACGATACACTGTAACTGTATTGTGTATCGTATTGTGAACTGTACCACGATGATGCATCGGTGTATCGTGACATCCCTACTATTGACCCTCTAATGTGGGTAACTATTGCAATAGCGATGGTCTATTGCGGGTTAGGATGCAAGGTATTTTTGTATATACACAAGAACAACATGATATGTATGGGTACACACTTCTAAAAATATCCATAATATCGAATTTTACTTAACAACTGAATTGACTTAAATGCTGATACTATCTATCAATAGCTTGACATGCTATCGATTCTACTGATCGTTTAAAAAATTACTATCGATAGAGTACTATCTGCACAGCAACTATCGCGATAAGTCGATAGTTTGATCTATCATTACACCCCTACTATTTAGTAAGGCTGGATGTTTATTCAAGTTTTCTTTGGTGATCTATTATAATCAACATCTCTTTTATTGCCATATTAATGCATTATTTAGCATCTCTGACTAAGATTAGAAAATCACTAAAATAATCCTTGTAAACATGTTAACTTTAGGTTTTCAATTTATCATATGACAACGTGACTGAATAGTATATCTTGTTCTCCTTGACAGAGAGAAAGAAGCAGGTTAGATTCCAGGAGCCAGATCAGTCTGATACACCCAATGCTGATTCTCAGAGAGAAAATGGTAAGTGTTCTTACTTATCAATGGCTGATAGAAAAGAGGGTTCAGGGGGCCTATATTTTTTTATTTTTTTCCAATATACTGCACCTTAAAGAGAATAGTCACCCCTCTCTCCCTTTTCAATATCTATATGGTATTCATTAACCCTCTTGAAAACTGCAGACCGTAATAGATTTTCTTGATTTATGAATATTAAGGATGCACGGTATTATCGATATATCGGTATATTGCAATACGGGAACAACGTGATACGAATCGGTACACTCTCCTGGAAATATCCAATATATTGAACGTTTTAAAACGAGCTATTTCCATCTTAAATTGCCAAAAAAAAAACCAAAAAAAACTACGGATAAACCACGATTGACGCAAAGCTCTTTACAAAGTGTGAAGTTTTGTTATGAAAATAGCTCAAATATGTAAACAGATCATAGCATGTACATTCTTGAATTAAAGAAGTGCCAATATATTACAATACGTATTGCAATGCGCTTTCCTGTATTGTAATATATTGCAATACAGAAATGAGGAACGATACCCATCCTTAATGAATATCAGCATGTTACTACCGGTATGTATGTATAATCACTAAATCATGCAGTTTATCAAATGTCTTTTCCAAATTCACCTTAAGTTAATTGCAACAGTATTAACAGTACGTTCATATAAAAGATTCAGATGAACTGTTCAGGAATTTGAACCTTCCAACCGCCTAGTACCTCTATCTCCAGTAGTAGGTTTAGGTGCTTGTCCAGGGTTTTATGAAATGATGCTGTTTAAAGGCATTACAGCATGCATTTTCGCTCACAACTTTGATTTAAGAGGGCATATGATGACATTGGCAGATACCTTAATTTTGTATTGATAAGATTTCTTTCTGATTGACCTGCAAAGAGATGGTCAAAATGGCAGTAGTGGGTTAGCACAAATTGGAAAAAATAGATTGTTGAAAATTGCTGGACTAGAAATATATATTCTGAACAGAGATCAAAGTTTGAAGTGATCTTTTTAAGGAATATCTGCAGCTTCGCTGATTTGTTCAACACTGTGTAGTCATTGCTATTGCTTGAGCATAACATCTGCAGTTTGGTCTTTTGAAACTTTATGCAATATCTTAACATTGCATTAAATACTTTAAATCTTTTAGAATTAACTTTATGATGGTATTATGTACTCATTTCAAAATAACTTGTGTGGTAGGTTACCTTGGCGTGAAACTTAAATTGTATGATAGATTTTAATAATCTGTGCAGTACTAATGTTTCAAAAAAATATATGTGCCCAAGTGCCTTTACGATACATATTTATCAGACTGGGCTTCTAAACACCTGAGCATTAGAATTAACTTTATAACACAGTAGGTACATATTATCCAAATAACTTATATGATAGGTAACCTTAGTGTGGATCTTAAGTAATATCTCATCCTGTCTCAGGGAACGAACGTTAGGCTAACTCCACTAATCTGTACCCTGGGTTCAGAAGCTAGATTCGCTCGCGCAGCCCGACATGGAATATGCCAATCAAATAAGTCAGGCTGTGCGAGCGAATCTTTCTTCTGAACCCAGGGTACAGATTAGTTGAGTTAGCGTAACGTTCGTTCCCTGAGATAGGGTGGTAATATTCTGAGTTACTGATTATCTGTGCAACACTAATATTGAAGAAATATGGCGTGCCAAGGCAAAGTAAGGAAACATTTATCGATAGCTTCTGATCATCTCTAGACAATTGTCAAGCAAATGAACTACATTCACCCAATAAAGCATGAATAAATCTGTCTTTCAAGCACCTGGCTAAGCTCCTACCTTTTATCCTACAGAGGAGTGGATCTCACGCACACTGCTGTGGGTGCTGTTTCTGATCTGCGCTCTGGTGCTGAGTTTCCTGGGGGCGTGGCTACTGTGTACCCTCTCGGAGAGTCACACCTGCAAGTGGGTGTCCGGGGAGGTCCAGCACATCCTCATGAAGATCAAGTATTACTACTATCAGTATGCTTCAACCAAGAAGGTCAAGTACATGTAGTTGAGCAGAGACAGACACAACTCAGTCTCTTCTTTGATTTCCACTCTAAAAGTTGATGTGCTGAACAATAAGAAAATTATTATCGATGAACAACTTCTGGATTTCACAGAATATAGAAATTGTTAATTCAATAGAATTGTCTTTTTGTCAGACATTAGTCTCATCAAAATCAGTTGTAACAAACACTCATCACCTGTTCTGATTCTGATCTGAGGACTGATCTGACAATAGAGGTCATGTCAGGTGACATTTCTAACCGCCACATGATTGGTTGAATTTGTGTAAGGTCACCTGACATGGCCGATATGAGATACTCATGTCAGACACACGAAAAGGTTTGAGTGTCATGTTTGATCTTAGTTCAATGAGGTCAGTCCTCATAGGCTTAATATTCTCATGCTTTTGTCTCTACTACTCCTGAGATTCTTCATCAAGAAAGCTTCTACTCAGTTACCTGCCCTTGATTTTTGTCATTTAGATGACCAATGAAAAAAGAGTGATGGAGATGTTGGAATATGTAGCTATATAGAGAAAGACATTGTCCCACTCCAGCCAGGAGATAAGTTGATATCATTCTTCATAAATAAGTTGGAGAACGGTTTTACAGGACTAGTTGATTGAGCTTTCCATTGGCATAAAATAGTCAAGTGATGCTTGTTTTAGATTGTACTTTCATGAGGACATATCCAGGGCTGTTCAAGAGATGAGCTTTGGGTGACTGAAATATCTGTATTTTCAAAACATAGGAAGTATATTTATTTTCCTGATTTTACCACCATTTGCATTTTCCTTCCTCTGAGAAAATCAAAATGTGAAAGTATGCAGATAAGAAGGGAATTTGTTACCAAAATTTACCAGCTATTGCATTTCCTAAGCAAATCAAATCCTGTAGCTATCTAGATCCTGCCATCATTTTGTTGCGTTGACTCACAACAAAATAATCTCACGTCAAGAAAGCAAGATTTCCATGAAAATGACCTTTTTATTTTATTGAAATACATGTTTCAGAGGTTTCGCTTAACTTATTTCAATCTTGCTTTTCACTGTACGATTCCTTCTTGACGCCTATCAAGTTGTAATCAAACAAATATATAGTTGATTGACATTATGTTTTGGACCAAAATCGTATTTTCAGTGAGAAAGCTTTGAAAATGACTATTTTCTGTTGAGACTTTTTTGTTGATGCAAAGATGGCAGTAAGATTAAACTTCTGAAAGTGTTCGTCAAGTTTGAGTTCAAGCAGTTTTGAAAGTTAACAGTACAACATCAAATTTATGAGGGCATGAATCAAAGGATAAGTCATTCAAGTATCCTTGTCAAAGGATAAGTTGAATATGTTTTGTTTTTATCAAAGTATTAAAGTCTTTTTGACTTTGCTCAGTATTTATATATTTTTATATAGCATTGTCGAATTAACTTTCATAATTGTGATGTAATATTTGTTGTATTCTCTCTCTTCAGATTTGTAACTCCCATCATTTGCAGAAATTTGCCTTAAGAACACATTAGATTATGATTTATCACAAGTTGCTGAACATGCAACCAGTTTGAGATTTCATTTCACTTTGTCTAACAATAACAACAGCTAATCATCATAATTATTACATCGCATCTGGGGAGATTTGATTTCTACCTCCGTGGAGAGAGAATTATTCTATTAGTTGTGAATTTTGCATAGATAAGATAACTTTGATGGTTTTGCTGTAAAAGACATGTTATTGACTTGGAATGTGAGGAAGGTGAAGTGGTCAGGAATTTGTTTCTTTCCCAAGACGAAACAAAATATTTTTGTTGATTTACGAATACTCCTCCAATTTGAAAATTTGGGAAAAGAATGCTACTAAGAATCATCCAATTGAATAAAGGTTGCCAAATGTAACCACTGAACTTCAAAAAAAAAAAGGGAAAATTTGTATATCCGCTTTGGTAATTTTCATTCTTAGCTGAAGTGTTTCAGAAAAGTTTCATCAGATTTGCTTTTTTGGTTCGGGATTTCACCAAATCCCCAACCCCGAATTCCATAAATCAACATAATAATTTTGTCTGGTGTAATGAATTACTTGTCCCAAATTGGTCCACACAAACTAAAGCAATTGACAAATAGGACCACTGTGAGAGAGGAGAGGTTAGTGTTGTATTTTTGCCCTAGTTTCATGGACTTCAATCGTTTGGAGCACATTTGCAAGCATTGCAATTTCACATAGTGAATGGCAATGATGATTGTATTACTTGATATGAAAGTCCCATGTGTTGATTTTGGACAATAATTTTCCAATTGTTTTAAAGCAACTGTTATGTACATAGGCAAGGATTTATGCCCAAACAATGTAATTCACACAAATCAAATATGAATAAATGGGTTTTCTTTGTCTCCTTTGTGGGATTGTTAGCATGTTAATATGCAAATCACACAATAATTCTCTACTTTTATCTTTAAAAAAAATCTTTGTTTATTAATTTTGTCCTCTAGCAATAATTTTTTATTTTTCTGAGAATATTAAAACTTTTCAAAAATGTTTTAAACTGATTACTTTGTCATGATCTTGTAAATATGATAATTTTTACACCTTCAATAAAACAAATGTCAAGTGTCATTTTGTCAATAATTGTTTTCTTGAAAACTTTTGAGAGCAGATATGTTTTTCTCGTAAATTTTGTGTGTGTAATTGTAATACTTTTAGTCTCGTACCACAGTGATATGAAAACTACATTGTTTCAATAATTTGATGCTTGTGAAATAAAAGGATTAAATGGAATTTAGCTTATCATAATGACTTGTTAGATAATTTACCTTATATGATTTTTTCCTTTTTGGTTTTGATAAAAATAAATGATATCAACTTTTATCATGAAAATATCTGCTGATATCAACATTTCTCATAATGACTTGTTAGATAATTTACCTTATTACTCGCCCGTGTAAGATACCGCAGTGTAATATTTATACGGCAATATTAAACTAGTGTAATATCACAATGCAAGTATGACGTCACAGAAGTGAGATGTTGTGACGTCACAATGGGTGCCGAGTCGCGAAACTGTTAGTTTCAGCACATTTGCGGCAAGTTTGCGTGATTTTTAGGGCAAGTAATAAACAGAATACTAAACTTCCTTCCATTTAATACTAATTTTATTAAACTCGTGAATGATTTGGTATCAAACTCGCTTTCGCTCGTTTTATACAAAATCATTAACTCGTTTGATAAAAATAGTATTAAATGGAAGGTCGTTTAGTATCCTCTATTTATATCATTTTTCCTTTTTGGTTTTGATAAAAATAAATGATATCAACATTTATCATAATGACTTGTTAGTTAACTTACCTTATATCATTTTTTTCCTTTTTGGTTTGATAAAAATAAATGATATCAATTTTTATCATGAAAATATGTATTCAAAATACCGACCCTCAAGTGTTGTTTTCCCAGATGAAATATCCATGGCTTTAGTGTATCTGATGGAAAATGATCTCTCGATGTCTGAAGGGTGATCATGTTTGTATCTCAAGAATATTTTACGTAGATAAAATGATATTTTTGTAATAAATGATGTTTTTACTTTGGGTTAAATTTCACGATTTAATTTGTGAACATCTCAGTTGACAGTTAAAACCTCAAGTTATTTTGTTAGAATCTCTTGTTTAACATCACAACCTTTGAAGAATGGTTACATATTATGACATAGTTAAAGGCATGATATTCCTTGACAATTGCTTTATGTACTTCTTATCAAAATATCATATGATTCTCTTACTAACAGGGATATGAAGATTTTCTTTGAGTATGAATGATAGTAACATATGTATTTTTTGTATTGATTTTAAACATTTTTACTGACAGTCACAAAAGAGTGATTTATTTATATGTTTTTTTTAATGAATTTTTGTTTAATACGGTTTTACATTTTTATCTCATCTGGCCTTGAAAGGCTAAATGGGTTTATGACATTATCATTTGTCCTATTTTTTTGCTAATTACACTTCTCGAGATGCATTGATTCAAGAAATCTTAATTCTGTACAGACTTAGCAGGCCCTTAGAACCAGTTTCAGGAGTGGGGGGCCCAACTTTTCAATTTTTATACACTATAGCTCAGTGGGGGGTGTTTATATTATCATGTTCATTTTCGGTGGGGAGGCAAAAGCGTTACTTTTTAGTCTTAATTTAATACTTAAATTTTTTTTTTTAACGGTTGTTTTAGTCATCGCCACTTACATCTTTTAAGTCAGATGACCCTACAAATAAACATTAACTCATATGTTGGCAATATAAAACCTATGGTCATGACATAAGAGGGGGGGGGGGGGAGGAGTCCTCTCCGCTTTCTACGAGCCTGCTTAGTACTTATTTTATAGGAGTGGTGACCCCATGACTCAATCACCACCAGAAACAAAAGAAACAAGAAGGTAAAACATATGGTATGTAGGTGAATTTCTCAGCTGTTGAGCATAATAGACTTTGGATTATAATTCTGGGGCCCGCTTGCATGGGGAGCTGTGACCATATGTATGATACATTAAAGATAGCCTGATGAACTACAGAGCTCTATTTTTCATGTTTTTATTGCCTTAAATACCCATATGACAAGAAGGCTTCATGCCTTGATGAATTTGGTGAGGGGTTTGTATTCAATATTTCCAATTTTCATCTCACTAACTTTTATATTTTTACAGAATACAGTAGAACACGGATATAACGAACTCCCAACGAATTTAGTTTGCTATATCTGGTGTTCGCTACTCACGTTTCGCTGTCATACATAAGGCTTTTGAAGGGACTTAAAAATGTGTTCACTATATCCGATTGTTTGCTATATCCGAGTTCGCTATGTCCGTGTTCTACTGTATTTATAAATCTAACAATATATGGATTATTTTTCAATATAAGTAAATGAAATAATTGTCTCATTTGTAAACTACATTCCACAATTAACCAATGTTCTCATTATGTTGTCTTGTATAATATAGTATTTCCTAAAGTTTCTCAAAATTTTATCAAGTTTAGATCAGATGTTTATCAAGGTAGTCTCCAGGGCCATCGCTGCCCATCTTTGTAATTACATTTTCCATCTTATTGTCTCGATAAATAATCAAATATAGACAAATAGAAATTAATCAAATACATTGTTCTTTTAAAAACGAATATTGACAATCAAATCTTTCAAATGTATATATTTCTGTATCTCTTCTTGCATCATGTCATAAGTATCTTGTATTTCAATTTGAGTAAACTACTCCAAAGTTTTAGCACTTAAAGGGGCAGTAACACATTTTTGGAAAATTTCATATCTTAAATGTTTCACTTATAATTGTACATTAATGCTAAATGTATTATTTTGATCTCCTTTCACAAACCAATTATCCATAGTCAGAGAACAAATTTAATTTTTTTACATAAAGCACATTGATGACCATTTTTTTGTGAACACCTTTATTTCATTTTGTGTAAGAAAAGAGAATTGCATGGCTGAACTTTACATCATATATTTGATTTATTACTCTTTCATTTTACATTGTCTTTCATTTGGAACCATTTATTTTAATTTTGCTGACATCACCTTATATTCCCCCTAAAACGTGCTACTGCCCCTTTAAAGTGAATGTGCTGTATTCAAACTTTTTTGTAAATTGTTTTGTTCTATAATAAACTGTATTCACTTTGTATGTTTCAATGCAGTTTTTGTGCGACAGTAAGGTTTTGGGAGCAATTCATGATTTGGACCTCAAATTTAGAAACTTTGGCATGTAACCTATACTGTTTTGAATAATAATACTTGTATTTTTTTGTATCCAAAATAAACAAATTGTTTCTTACAATATTATATATTGATTTAAATATTTTATGAACAAATTTCAAGATGAAATTTGTATTTGTTGATACGCTCTAGTTTTAATAACTTTGTTAATTTTGTAATTGAATTCTGTGAATCCACCAGCTATTGATTCTTGAAATCCAAATAATTCATTTTGAATTCATAATTTGTATGTTTTTTGAGTTATTTTATATTATAGAAATAGAAATATTCAGGTATGTTTTTTAATACATGATTTGCTTAAAATCAATAAGATGAACAGTTTGCCTACACTACATGTGTATATCGCGCCTATCTGTGATGTTTGTATATTGTGTTTATTGACCCTTTCCCTGGAGCTGGCCTTCTGAGGAATTCCTTGAGGCACAATTTGCTTTTATTGCCAACATTAAACAAGCTTTTCTAACTTTATTGTTGTGTTCTCTTTCAAAGCAAGTGTGAAGCACTATATGTTTCCTGTCACAAGGTGGACAAAGTTATGAAGAGACACCCAAAGAGTCACCGGTGTGACACTGTCTTTTATTGTATTTAATGATTATTGTGGGATAGTTTTGATCTTTTTTTATTGTTGTTATTAGCAGCCCCGATTAAGGTCTGGAATGCTATCAGTTTTTGTGCAGTTTCTAACCGCCATCGTTGCAGCACTCGTACTACTGGCTATAACTTTTTTCCACCAAGCTTGCCAGAACTCTTATTCATATCTTACTGCCCATCCCATGGGGGACTATTTTTGACATGTTCACTTTCAAGGTCAAAGGTCAAGGTCATGAGTTATGTAATCACTGTAAGAATTCCTTGTAAATGCAATAACTTGAAAAGTTGTTGTGAAACGAAGCTCAAAGTTTATATATATCATCTCTTGAGAAGTACAAAATTTTGAAAAGGTTTTGGGTGCAAACTGTCAAAGGTCAAGTTCACAGCAAGGTCACAACTTAAAATAAGCCATTTTCTCAATACACGTTTAACTGTTAACTCTTTATTTCAATACCGGGTACATTAATTTCATACTCAATGAAATGTGTGATTGATTGTGTGACCTTGAATGTCAAAGGTCAATATCACGACGTAAGTTATTGCATCATTGCATCGTACACCAAATTTGGGTATAACTCTATTCCTTTAAGCTTTTCAGAACTCATTTACATGTGTTACAGTTTACACCATGGAGCCCAACTGGCAGATACCCCTACATACTTTAATAGACTATAAGTATAGTGAGGGGTATCGGTTAGCGGGGCCCCATGGTTTACACCTCTTGAGAGTTATTGTGACATGTTCACTGTCAAGTTCAAAGGTCAAGGTCTCGAGTTATAAAATCACTAACAATACTTGTTGTAAACAAGATAATTGGAAAAGTTTTGTGCTATGAAGCTCTAATTTTGTTTATATATTTCTTTAAAGAAGTACAACATCTTGAAAAGATTTCAGGTACAATCTCTCAAAGGTCAAGGTCACGACTAAGCATGGTGCAACAAAAATGCTATATTTTAGCAGGGATCTTATAACACCGGGATATGAAACAAGGGTTAATTAGCAATCTATTTCGTCTCGTTCAAGGTTCAACGCACATACGACTGGGTTCGGGCACAGCGCATACTCATAAGCGCACAGTTCCAGCGGAACCCTTTACCCAGCGGCTTTATCCGGTAATCTCCGTAGTGTTACTGAAAGTAGAAATTGTCATCCCATGTGTTCTGATTTTAAAAATTAACATTCAGCTGGCCTGATGATACATAATGTGAAATTAAACTTGCTCTTTTAATTTAATTTTCTTGTTCTTAATAATTGCAAGTTTGAAAGATTAACAAATGTATTTGACTTGAATGTATATAATTTGTTTAAGTAATAAAAAGTTAAGCACCCCCTATATTTTTTTACCTGGAATATATATTTGCTTTTTTAAAAAAAGACATTGGTAGTGGAACAGTAATTGAAATTTAAGATAGAATATGTCTCACAGTGTATCAAGGAAGCTATATGTAAAATAAGGTTTCACTACTTTTGAATATTTGCATTTTTAAAAACCCTGTATTTTAGTGTCCAAAACCGTGTTTAATTGGTATGAAAAATGAAAGTTTACATTGATTGTAGTAATGTTGGAAATTTCATGCATACAATTTCAATCCTGTTTCACAACAAAGTGATATTCTACATGTTATTGCCTGAATAAATTTATATAATGATATAATTTGGATATGATATCAATGTCATAGCCTTATATGATTGATTTGATATTGATGCGTTATTTTATCGAGGTTATATTTATTTCTATATCATACATTTGAATAAAATGTATTTGGATATTGTATTTGGATATGATACATGTGATGGTATTCCTAATAAAGGATATGTAAATATGCATTATGGATATGGACATAAATATGTAATTGACTAAATATTAAACATTGATAAAGTAAACACTATTCACTAAATAGTAAACAATTTACTTAATGTGATGCAATGTTTTTGTTTCTATGTGAAGATATATCCAATATGATCAAGCTATGACGTGTATCTTTATACAAATAAAATATTGACTTTAGACATAAATGAAATGATAACGTTGTGTATGATTTTGTAATACAGGTAGGTAGGGTGTTGTTATGCAAGTGACTTAGTCCCTGGTTGATATGATCATGCCTATAAAAATGGTTATAATTACAAATAATGTGCAACCGAAAATCATCCATCTATCGGGAAAAGTTTACGTTTCTTATTCCTATGTGAAAAGTAAGAGCGATAACCACACTTACAGAAAAAATATTAAATTACCATATAGTGCAAATGCCATCAAACAAATATCCATCTGTCAGAAAAGAACATATTTGGAAACTACTTCCTAATGTACAACGATATTTTAGAGTCTTCTTTTAGGCATTCCTCAAGCTCTCTGCTATCTATGCAAACAAAATGGCCGACGTCCAATGTGAAAAGTAAGAGCGACAACCACACTTACAGAAACAATATTAAATAACCAAATAGTGTAAATACCATCAGGCAAACATCCATCTGTCGGAAAACTACATTTTTGGAAACTACCTCCTAATGTACAACGATAATTTAGAGTATATTTAAGGCATTACTCAAACTCGTTTCTATCATTGCAAACACAATGGCCGATGTGCTCGCTGTTTAGATAGAAAAGTACGAGAGGTACACATGCTGATAACTATTTACAACTATTCCAAAAGGATATAATTCATCTATCTCTATAAATTTATTTTTTAAATAAAGAAAGATGCGTTCCATATTCTATTCCACAAGTCTCTGAAGAAGTTTGGATGCCATATATCAAAGTATTAAGAAATAGCTATTTGGTCTTATTCTGTTGAAAAATATGTCTTGAATCTAATTATGTTTTTAAAATACCACAGTATTTATTCAGGAAGAGACTTTCCATTAGGGCAACCAATTATTAAAATAACACATTAAATAACTCTTTTTAAAAGTTGACTTTTGATTGTTATTGTTAATTCTATGTTTTTCAATTAAGGCATTGAAGTATTGAATTACACCAATGAAGACAAAATGAGCTTGACAGTCATATGAAGTAAATCCATACAAATTAGCTTTTTGAAAATTGCGATTTGTATAAAATATTTATTCTTTAATGAGAAAATAAATTTCTCGTATTAAGCTGTTGTTGAAAATCTTAAATCTAATTTAAAAATACACATGTGAATAAGATTAAAAGAAAAAAATATATGTAACCAGAGGATAACTGAGATATTCACAGTCAAATTGGCCTTATCAGTGTAATTTAACATCATTGGCAACATTACTCTTTTGTTATACCTTTTTGTTAGTTATTAAAAGGCCAATTGATAAAATGAAATTAGGTATAAAACGAAAACTTATGTTTACCTTTATAATACAGCCACCGTATTTTATTTAATTAAACCATTAGGGATTTTTTTCAAATATTTGCCCTCACACTGACAGTAAAAAATAAACAGAAAGTATAAACTTTTCAATATCCGGAGCTGACCAGTAGGGATGACAACGATTGATTATTCCTTATATGTATATATATCTCTTTTCAGCATGTCTGCACAGGGATATTGGATTTCAGGCTGAACTGACCAATAAAACAATATTTATGGCTGATGGTAGAATCGTGTTTGACAAAGTCGCCCACAACGGGAATGGATACAACAAAACCACAGGAGTTTTCACAGCTCATGTGTCAGGATCATATCTCCTTTGGACAAATATTGTATACAAAACTACAACACCTGCAGTTGTGTTTCGTATCCAAACTTTCAGAAACACCATCGGTCGTGCTTATCGGAAACTGACTGAGGTGTTTGATGCGACGAGTAAAACAGCAATCTTCGATCTAAAGAAAGGGGAAAGTATTTGGATAAGTCCTACCAAAGATGTCGAGGTCCAGGCCTTCTACTCATCTGCAGGAGCTGTATTGATTAAATCATACTAAATAAGTTTGTTTTCTTTCATTACTTTACGAAATTACAATGTCATCAATGTCCAAAAATGGAAAAATATAAATTTTGAAGGTAGCTTAATAATATTGGTATTAAAACTTTAAAAATATCTAACTTAGTTTAATTAAATCAAACTGATGATAATTGTTAGCCTTTTATTTAGATTCATAATTATACTGTTCATTTATATTACCCCTCCCTTCTTTTACAACAATGCTTCCTGATTATCACCATTTTATGACCTGCATTGGCAAAATATTCTATTCGTCTAATTGCTTGCTTCTGCTGTACCTGGATTCAGGCCTAATGACCCACCATCATGTCTGCAAATTGTCATGTCATCATACCTGTGCCAAAGCCAGACGAAGGGACGTCAGATTGTTGGGTCAAAGAAGGTTATTCAGTAGGCTAGAGCTACAATATGATAAGACCAGCCAACTTGGACCAGCTAAAGCAGTTTGTTGACCACCTCCAGTAAAACTTCAACTCTTTCATTTGAAGCCGTCGGCGGGGTGGGGGTTGAGGGGGGGGGGGGGGGGAAGTAATATTTGTTTGTTTGTTTGTTGTTCTTTTTATTTAATAAGTTTAACAAAGTATGACATTATGACATTATATCCAAACAGATCACATTTTCATCACTGGGTCACATTAGTTTTTTAAAGCACTATTTTCATACAATAGTACGAAAGCCTGGTACCGCCAAAATGAAAAGTAAAAAAAATAATTAAAAACTCGTAATTACGACTTTAAAATCTCGTAATTACGACTTATAATCTCGTAATTACGACTTTAAAATCTCGTAATTACGACTTTAAAATCTCGTAATTACGAGATTAAAAGTCGTAATTACAAGTTTTATATTTTTTTGTTATATTTGCAATTTGACGGTAACGGGCTTTCGAAAATTTCAACTGTTCAGATGTTTTTGCTTAATGTTCCTTTCCCCCTACATTCGTCAGTAAAGGAATTATTTATTAAGTAGACCAGAGCAATTCTGAAATATGTTTGGACCAATCATCTGCAATATCCCAAATTATCCTGAGCCTACCTACACCACCTTGATCTTTTTTAAACAGAGGCTTGTTTTGATCAACAAGTTTTAGGATCTGACACAAGATCATTAGATTTTCTCTCTAACTGACAATCTGACAAAGCCAGATGATGATCAGTCATTTTGTTGTCATTTCAGAGGATGACAAGATTGGGACCAGCTTTTCAATAACTTTAAATTCTATCTATTGTTTGTTTGATACTGTAAACAATTTATTTGAGAAGCAAACCAGAATGGTTCTTGGTTTAATGACTACCTCATAAATCATTTTTAATCTACCTTTTCATAGTTTTAAAGACACAAAACATACAATGTAACAAGGACATACATTGTTTTGTCAATAATCTACAATTTCTCATAAAGTTTGTTCATGGTCGACTACCTTGTAAAGTATTTTGTCAAAATCGTTCAATACCGTTCCAAACTCAAGTAATATAAACATACACATATAAAATACTTGTAATATAAAAGATTGATGTGCACATATATTTTGGAAACGTTGATCTCTCCGGATTTGGTTTCATTAGCACGAGCTAGGAGAAGTTGCAGTAATCCTTGTTATGAGTGATATGGTGCATTCATGGTCAGGTCTTCTTGATGTTGCGTAAGATTGCACAGCAAATCCTGGGGCGTTGAGCTATATGGTCATCTAAGGAGAGGGCCAGGTCATAACGATGCCGAGGTCTTTCGCTTTGTTGGAAAAAGGGATATTTGCACCACGAAAATCAAGAGCAATGATGAGCTATATGGTCATCTAAGGAGAGGGCCAGGTCATAACGATGCCGAGGTCTTTCGCTTTGTTGGAAAAAGGGATATTTGCACCACGAAAATCAAGAGCAATGATGAGGTATATGGTCATCTAAGGAGAGGGCCAGGTCATAACGATGCCGAGGTCTTTCGCTTTGTTGGAAAAAGGGATATTTGCACCACGAAAATCAAGAGCAATGATGAGGTATATGGTCATCTAAGGAGAGGGCCAGGTCATAACGATGCCGAGGTCTTTCGCTTTGTTGGAAAAAGGGATATTTGCACCACGAAAATCAAGAGCAATGATGAGGTATATGGTCATCTAAGGAGAGGGCCAGGTCATAACGATGCCGAGGTCTTTCGCTTTGTTGGAAAAAGGGATATTTGCACCACGAAAATCAAGAGCAATGATGAGGTATATGGTCATCTAAGGAGAGGGCCAGGTCATAACGATGCCGAGGTCTTTCGCTTTGTTGGAAAAAGGGATATTTGCACCACGAAAATCAAGAGCAATGATGAGGTATATGGTCATCTAAGGAGAGGGCCAGGTCATAACGATGCCGAGGTCTTTCGCTTTGTTGGAAAAAGGGATATTTGCACCACGAAAATCAAGAGCAATGATGAGGTATATGGTCATCTAAGGAGAGGGCCAGGTCATAACGATGCCGAGGTCTTTCGCTTTGTTGGAAAAAGGGATATTTGCACCACGAAAATCAAGAGCAATGATGAGGTATATGGTCATCTAAGGAGAGGGCCAGGTCATAACGATGCCGAGGTCTTTCGCTTTGTTGGAAAAAGGGATATTTGCACCACGAAAATCAAGAGCAATGATGAGGTATCTGGTCATCTAAGGAGAGGGCCAGGTCATAACGATGCCGAGGTCTTTCGCTTTTTTTGGAAAAAGGGATATTTGCACCACGAAAATCAAGAGCAATGATGAGCTATATAGTCATCTAAGGAGAGGGCCAGGTCATAACGATGCCGAGGTCTTTCGCTTTGTTGGAAAAAGGGATATTTCCACCACGAAAATCAAGAGCATTGATGAGGTATATGGTCATCTAAGGAGAGGGCCAGGTCATAACGATGCCGAGGTCTTTCGCTTTGTTGGAAAAAGGGATATTTGCACCACGAAAATCAAGAGCAATGATGAGCTATATGGTCATCTAAGGAGAGGGCCAGGTCATAACGATGCCGAGGTCTTTCGCTTTGTTGGAAAAAGAGATATTTGCACCACGAAAATCAAGAGCAATGATGAGCTATATGGTCATCTAAGGAGAGGGCCAGGTCATAACGATGCCGAGGTCTTTCGCTTTTTTTGGAAAAAGGGATATTTGCACCACGAAAATCAAGAGCAATGATGAGCTATATGGTCATCTAAGGAGAGGGCCAGGTCATAACGATGCCGAGGTCTTTTGCTTTGTTGGAAAAAGGGATATTTGCACCACGAAAATCAAGAGCAATGATGAGCTATATGGTCATCTAAGGAGAGGGCCAGGTCATAACGATGCCGAGGTCTTTCGCTTTGTTGGAAAAAGGGATATTTGCACCACGAAAATCAAGAGCAATGATGAGGTATATGGTCATCTAAGGAGAGGGCCAGGTCATAACGATGCCGAGGTCTTTCGCTTTGTTGGAAAAAGGGATATTTGCACCACGAAAATCAAGAGCAATGATGAGCTATATGGTCATCTAAGGAGAGGGCCAGGTCATAACGATGCCGAGGTCTTTCGCTTTGTTGGAAAAAGGGATATTTGCACCACGAAAATCAAGAGCAATGATGAGGTATATGGTCATCTAAGGAGAGGGCCAGGTCATAACGATGCCGAGGTCTTTCGCTTTGTTGGAAAAAGGGATATTTGCACCACGAAAATCAAGAGCAATGATGAGGTATATGGTCATCTAAGGAGAGGGCCAGGTCATAACGATGCCGAGGTCTTTCGCTTTGTTGGAAAAAGGGATATTTGCACCACGAAAATCAAGAGCAATGATGAGGTATATGGTCATCTAAGGAGAGGGCCAGGTCATAACGATGCCGAGGTCTTTCGCTTTGTTGGAAAAAGGGATATTTGCACCACGAAAATCAAGAGCAATGATGAGGTATATGGTCATCTAAGGAGAGGGCCAGGTCATAACGATGCCGAGGTCTTTCGCTTTTTTTGGAAAAAGGGATATTTGCACCACGAAAATCAAGAGCAATGATGAGGTATATGGTCATCTAAGGAGAGGGCCAGGTCATAACGATGCCGAGGTCTTTCGCTTTGTTGGAAAAAGGGATATTTGCACCACGAAAATCAAGAGCAATGATGAGCTATATGGTCATCTAAGGAGAGGGCCAGGTCATAACGATGCCGAGGTCTTTCGCTTTGTTGGAAAAAGGGATATTTGCACCACGAAAATCAAGAGCAATGATGAGGTATATGGTCATCTAAGGAGAGGGCCAGGTCATAACGATGCCGAGGTCTTTCGCTTTGTTGGAAAAAGGGATATTTGCACCACGAAAATCAAGAGCAATGATGAGCTATATGGTCATCTAAGGAGAGGGCCAGGTCATAACGATGCCGAGGTCTTTCGCTTTGTTGGAAAAAGGGATATTTGCACCACGAAAATCAAGAGCAATGATGAGCTATATGGTCATCTAAGGAGAGGGCCAGGTCATAACGATGCCGAGGTCTTTCGCTTTGTTGGAAAAAGGGATATTTGCACCACGAAAATCAAGAGCAATGATGAGGTATATGGTCATCTAAGGAGAGGGCCAGGTCATAACGATGCCGAGGTCTTTCGCTTTGTTGGAAAAAGGGATATTTGCACCACGAAAATCAAGAGCAATGATGAGGTATATGGTCATCTAAGGAGAGGGCCAGGTCATAACGATGCCGAGGTCTTTCGCTTTGTTGGAAAAAGGGATATTTGCACCACGAAAATCAAGAGCAATGATGAGGTATATGGTCATCTAAGGAGAGGGCCAGGTCATAACGATGCCGAGGTCTTTCGCTTTGTTGGAAAAAGGGATATTTGCACCACGAAAATCAAGAGCAATGATGAGGTATATGGTCATCTAAGGAGAGGGCCAGGTCATAACGATGCCGAGGTCTTTCGCTTTGTTGGAAAAAGGGATATTTGCACCACGAAAATCAAGAGCAATGATGAGCTATATGGTCATCTAAGGAGAGGGCCAGGTCATAACGATGCCGAGGTCTTTCGCTTTGTTGGAAAAAGGGATATTTGCACCACGAAAATCAAGAGCAATGATGAGGTATATGGTCATCTAAGGAGAGGGCCAGGTCATAACGATGCCGAGGTCTTTCGCTTTGTTGGAAAAAGGGATATTTGCACCACGAAAATCAAGAGCAATGATGAGGTATATGGTCATCTAAGGAGAGGGCCATGTCATAACGATGCCGAGGTCTTTCGCTTTGTTGGAAAAAGGGATATTTGCACCACGAAAATCAAGAGCATTGACTGAGCATAGTGAACGGCGTTTGGAGGGGCTAAGAAGGATGCAGTTTCAACTTGTTGAGCATCCAGCACTTGGTATGAAGGTGGTCCCTATTATCGTGGGTCTTATTGGTTCACATGTATATTTTCCTCTAAATAAGTACAATCTAAATATTTTTTCTTGTTTTTAAACTCTGCAAATATGTCCTTCCAAAATATGTTAATAAACTTCTATCTATGGAAAATATATTTTTAGACATAGATATAAAAAATCTTCTCTGTGTGATGTATTTTATCCGAAGTGTCCCTATTATCAAGGTATTTAGTATATGATAAATAAATTATTCTCTGTAGATAAAATCACCAATGTAAGATTATTATTTACAAATGTAATGAAAATTGATTTTATATCAGGATATTAAACACAATATTTGCAAAGCTGTAACAAGAAAATTCTAATAAAAAGACGCCTTGTCATAGTTTTACAGAGCAGCCATTTTTGATAAGTAATTTGAACACTATCTTAACAAAATGGCATTTTTTACAATTAAATCATATAAATAATATTCAAGTTTCATTGCTCCTTAAAAGTGAGATCATTGTTTTCACAAAAGTTGTACCTATAAAATGAAAAGAGAATGTTGCAATCTATTTTAAGCTCATAAATAACCTACTTTTATCTGGCGAAAAGGTTATGATTTTAGAGTTTGTGTCTTATTTTCGCACTAAATGTAATTCTTCATTAAAAATCTTTGAAACCATTAATACATTTTCCTTTCATACATTTCTGTTTGTTATCTATCAAACTATTCCCATACAAAATAAAAAAACTCTCGGACAATATTTTGTGAAGACAGGATCGTTTCTTTATTGATTGCACAAGCAGTTAATATTTCATAAATGAAAATGATTACTCATTTTTTCAGATCACTGAAAATGTGAAAAGATACTACTGAACATTTGAACAAATGTTTTTTTAGATGCCTCAGTATCTAGTTAATTCATCTATGATGTGTTTTGCAAATATAAATATTCCTTGTAGGCATTGGAGACTTAAATGAGTTTACCACGATAATAGGGTTACCACGATAATAGGGTCACTAGCCATATCTTCACAGCACGGTCCACATCCACGTCAAATGTATCGAGTTTATGGTCTGAAAGGAGATATTCAAGCTTTTTTTGTTCATTCACATACATCACTCAACATGCATGCTCTATTATTACGTAAAATTCAAGGCCAAAGTCCAAACTCCCACTAACACAAGATCTAAACTCCTTTAGAACGTTAATGCATGAACTTTATTGACGTGCACGTACACGTCTTATTGTTTTATCACAATGCAGGACGAATTTGGAAGAACTTTGTCAAAGAGGCTTTTACCTTATCCATCCATTGCAATAAATATGCCAATCAAGAATTGCTTTAAATGAAAATCAATAACATGACTTTCGCGCCAAGTTTTAGACTTATAACACACACAAAAACAGAAACAAAAAGGGATGTTTACGTGTTTGCCAACACTTGCCATTGGCTCTGTTGCTCATCAGGCGGTCTACTCACCTCCCTGTTTAGAGGATGGCACTGAAAAGGAATGATAACTCCACATTGATTAATTGTTGAATCCGATTGCTTGGATGTATTTTAGATAACGATTAGGTATTTTCAAATAGTTTTGCGTAGGTATCTAGTTGTCAATGACATATATTGATTGCACATCGCACAGAAAGTTATGTGGCGAATAATAATCACAGACTTGGAGCACGCTTAACGTCAATTGAAAACTGCATGTAAGGGAAGATAACTCTTTAATTGAAAGACTTAAATCATCATTTCTTATGCTTACAAGATGAATGTGCGATTTTGGAAACGGTACAGAACCTAAAGAAAGATACCTTTTGCAAGAGCCACTCCTTTTTGTCATGCTTTATATGAACGTAAATGGCATAATTCATAATATAGATTCAAAATATCTCATATGTTCATTGTGTATGCTTATACTTATGCTGCAGTTTAAATAAAGTTCAGTTCAGTAAATGGCAATTATATGATAAATACTTGTTTTCAATGAAATGTAAAAACAGTCATATATATTCAAATTTACGTCAAATTTACACGAATACTAGTTAAATAACTTATCAAACAAACATTATTAACTCGTAGCTTCTCATTACTTTATATACGTTTTAAAGTTGACGTTTGAATGATTGACGAGGTTCATTCACGCATTGTCCGTTGTCGATCATTGATCGCCGTCCTGTTGTTGTCAATTTCAATTTTCAATTTCTTTATTCTCATTCAGCCACCATCGGTGGTACAAGAGAAATGATATTCATATATACATTGTACAGTCATGCAAAAACATAAATATAAGCAAAGGTGAAGGTTGATTTTGTTACACATTCTTAAGTTTTTTATCAATGACAGTTATAAATCTTGGGTACCGGTTTACTACGTCTATTAACTTTTACATTATTCTTTCCGGTTGGGCTGGATATTGCATCAAATTTCGTATTGTCATATATTGCAATATACAGATCATGTATTGCAATAATATTGCAAATATTGCAAGAACAGTTTAAAAAGCTCTCTAAATGTTTAAAGAAATATACTTACTAAGTTTACTTTATGGATCATAATTAATTAACTATCAATGATATGGCTCTTATACAATTTATACTGCCTTCACTATACGAATACACAACTGGGCCAATACAGGAAAACTGGGTCAGTACGAGCAAAACAGGGCCAATACGAGCAGACTGGGCCAATACAAGTCTGAGCATGCGCATACACACAAATGGCGAGAATCCGAAGCTATCGCTTCAAAACTTTCAACATATATGACAGTCCATCAATCTCATTGATAATTTTGACTTCGGTAAAAATTAACTCTCCAATGTTGTGCAAGTAAATTACAAAGAAGTAATTGATAAAAACGTCATTAATCAAGTTTTTCGTATTGGCCCAGTTACAGGTCCTCGGTCTTCTGTATTGGCCCTTGGCTTCGCCTCGGGCCAATACAGAAGACCTCGGACCTGTAACTGGACCAATACCGAAATACTTGATTAATGACATTATAGTATATCTATTTATTTTTTACATTTATATCTGAGTATATTTCTTTGAGCTTCTTTGTTCTAAGTTAATGCGCCGCTATTGGTTGAAATATTGCCGAAGCGGCGTTTAGCATTAACCCACTCACTCACTCTTAGTAAACATAATTTATACTCTCCCGAAGACATCAAGATGATCAAGAAACCGAAACGTATTTTTTAAGATTGCTGAAACGATGACTTTTTCATATTTTCAGCCTGGCAAACTTAAATTCAGAATTGATCTTTAAACCAGTGAGGATGCTGATTGAACATGAAGAGTTTCGTCTTGATTGGTGTCATTTAGTTAATGCTTCACTGATACACTGTCACTGAGCAAACAAAGTGACTATTGGAAACTAGAAAAAAACGCATGACTGCGATGTTCATGGTACAAAATCATATTACGGTTTTTACAGTCGGCAAGGTACAAAATCATATTACGGTTTTTACAGTCGGCAAGGTACACAATCATATTACGGTTTTTACAGTCGGCAATATACACTAACATAAAATAAACTTCAAATTAGATTGCGACATGGTTATATTCTTTGACTTAATTGCATTGGTAGCTGCAAAAGGTTTTGTTTTTTTTTTTGTTTTTTTTTAAAATGTGTATTGCACGGATCTATAAGGTAACATCTGTAAATTTCCAGCTATTAACATAGTGCTTTAGTGATGAGGGGGTTGTTTCATCATACTAGATTCATTCTAAATATTATATCAATGTAATATTAATGATCCTTTAAAGTCATTACAATTCAGTGTGTTTGGTTGACTGAGCTATTGTATCAATTATCAAATATGAAACATTAATTTTGATAGTCATGTCACTCTTTACGGAACTGTTTTTTCTCTCTTTTCCCTCTACCTTGTACGTTAACAATTGAGAAGACAGCTGAAAGAAACTAACTTTTATTTCATTTCAATTGAGCTTTATAACTGGATACAAATGACCCATATAATATACCCCATGTCTGATCGCGCACAATTCCTTCTAGTAAGCAACCACCAATGAATCGTATGCGTAAAAATACTTCTAACGGTACGTTGTCTTGATTGTTACTTCTGAATATCAACATAAATGGCTTGCCGTTTAACCACTCTTATTCATTTGATGTGTGTATACAAAAGGGTATTCATCAGGGCTAGGGTTAACAATGAGAAGTCCCGTTATGAATGCAATGTTCGCATAATGATTGACCACGCCCAGTGGCAGACTCAAAGGACCTGAGTATTTTTCAAACTTTTTAAAACAGCAGTAGTGGCAGTAGGGGAGACCGGGGCCAGTACGTCCCCTTTGCACTAAAATAGAGATACTGAGTTGGGTTTTGTTGCCATATACTAGTGTACTTTTGTATATATATTGAGACATATCTTAACTTTATTGCAATAATTGTTGAAAATTCCTTATGTAACAAGTTTGCCAAAAACTATGCTTTAAAGACAACGAGTTGAAAAACCGAACATGCCCCGCATCGGGACAGTTCGGCGATCCCTTGGAACAATCAGAACATGTTCAGCCTACAACAATTAAAGAGAGACAAGATGCTACTCATAGTATTCAAAATTTTGGACAGAAAAAATACTGCATTACTTTACAAAGATATATTTTATAATGATGCGGCCTCGGATAACTTTCTACTACGAAAAGTCAGTGTGGGAGTAAGGTCATGTTGTCTGTTAGGAATTACCAATTTAATATAAAGTTGCCCCGAACAAAAATTACAGAGAAAAGACGAACATGCCCCGGGCCGTGCCTTCCCCGGTCTCCCCTACTCTATATTCATATTCGGAAATTTGGTCATAGAAAGATCTCTAAATTGACAATCGTCATTGTCCTGTTAGGCCTGCTTCAAACATGTTTGTAAGAACCGGTGAAGTAAAAGTCCTCTCGTTATATCATTTTTTATTCTATGGCAATATCTTTTCACGAAACATATTTGCGAAATATTTGGTTAAGCCCGATAAACGTGTACCATAGATACTATACGTTGCATTAGAGGAGAAAACAAGAAGAACGCTATACTTCATGTGAAATTCATATCAATATCTTAACGTTCTTGTTTTTCTAAAGCATTGCCAATACCTGAAAAATATGTAATGATCATTCAGGTAAATTGGTACTGTCAAATGAAGCAATAAATGCGCTAAGTGAGACCATAACTTAAACCCATTACGATAACAATTTTTTTGCTGTTGTATGATCTCTCACTACGGGTTACAGATACATAATCGAAGGTATTCCAGTACAATAGCACATGCCAGTAGGTAAGTGAGAATAGCGCTTGAATACATGAAAGTAGCGTGTGGATCCTATCCAAATTTCAAAAGGTGTATTCAGCGAAACACATTCATGAACTCAGTTTTAGAATGCGCCTCACAAACAAGGCAATAGTCGCCGCCTCGCCTCTTGTACTATGTCTTGTCGGGTAAGAGGTATACCACTTCTTGTGAAGCTTCTCATATGTTTGTGTTACTTTGCTGGTAAGTAAATGTTGCCTTAGATTCATTACGTTTAAAATTGCTATTTCGTTAGAATGATATCACAGTTTTGCTTATATATTATTCATATGTTATTAGTTTTTTCGTTCTTGTTATGATGTAAAATGACAACAAGAATTACGTTTTTTTCTATTCAGAAACGTGTGTCATTTTATATGAAAAATGTTACACTACTGATAAACAATTGATGCAATTAAATCCAATAAACGCAAACAAAACCGAGAATGTTACCTTATTGACAATTGTTAGAACTTAAACTTCAATTCTAAGGGGGACCGATTCATCAAATGATTTGTGAGGCCAATGTATTCCATTCATTCTTCAGGAAAGTGCATTCAATGATTACTTAGGGAAGTCCATTCAATTCCATTCTCCGCTCACAGAGGCAACTCAGTCAAACCTAATTCAGGTATGACTGAGCTGCCTCTGTGGGGAGAGAGGGATTCAATTCGTTACTTAGGAAGATCAATTCAATTCATTACAACGGGAGGTCAACTTAATTAATTACTACGGGAGGTCAATTCAATTCACTACTTAGTGAGGTCAATTCAATTCATAACGGAAGTAGTTCATTTCAATTTATAACTGAGGGAGGGTCAATTCAATTTATTACTGTGGGAGGTCATTTCAATTCATTACTGCGGGAGGACCATTCATTTCATTACTGAGGAATGTCAATTCAATTCATTACTTAGGGAGGTTATTTCAATTAATTGCCTAGGGAGGTCATTTCAAATAAATACCGAGGGAGGTCATTCCAATCATTACTTAGGGAGGTCAATTCAATTCATAACGGAGGTAATTCATTTCAATTTATTACTGAGGGAGGGTCAATTCAATTTATTACTGTTGGAGGTGAATTTAGTTAATTACTTAGTGAGGTCATTTCAATTCATTACTGAGGGAGGTCCATTCATTTCATTACTGAGGAAGGTCAAGTGAATTCATTACTTAGGGAGGTCATTTCAATTAATTGCCTAGGGAGGTCATTTCAATTAATTGCCTAGGGAGGTCATTTCAATTCATTACTGAGGTAGGTCATTTCAATTCATTACTGGAGGAGCTCATTCAATTCATTACTTAGGGAGGTCAATTCAATTCAATACTTCGGGAGGTCCATTCAATTTATCAGTAACGGTACCCATTCAGTTCATTACTTAGGGAGGTCAATTCAATTGATCACTGAGGTTGGTCAATCCATTTATTACCTAGGGAGGTCATTTCAATTCATTACTGAGGGAAATCAATTCAATTCATTACTGAGGGAGGTCAATTCAATTCATTACTGAGGGAGGTCAATTCAATTCATAACTGAGGGAAATCAATTCAATTCATTACTGAGGGAAGTCAATTCAATTCGTTACTGAAGGAGATCAATTCAAGTCATAACTTAGTGAGGCCAATTCAATTAATTACCTGGGGTAATCAATGTATTTCATTACTTAGGGAGGCTAATTTATTAAATTAGTGATGTTCCATTCATCTCATTTTTTAAATTGTTGTTGATAAAGCTTAAATATCACAAATGATCTGATTGCAAAATACACCGTCATGCGTTAACCTTTCTTAACGGAGATTCAGAGGGAATCTGAGCATGACTAGTCATGAGCAAAACTGTCTGCTGCATTTGTAAACGACATGTTTGTGCAGCAGAACATCGGACACTCCAATTACCGGCTGTGTCTCAGATCTCAACCCTATTGAGCATTTTGAGATGAGATTAAGGGAAGATTGAGCTTAAGTCAACGTCAGCATGTGACCTTGAACGACCTGACGCAAATCCTTTTTGACATTTGGAACGAGATTTGACAAATCATCTTCACTTACCTCTTATGGTCTACCAGGCGTAGATGTCAATTTCATCCCCCCACCCCCCCCCCCCCCCCCCCCCCCCCCCACTCTATTCCAATTTCTTAATTAATTTTATTTATTTTTTAACCACTTTAGAACTTTTATTAACTTTACTTGGTTGTCTATGCCGTTTTCTAAATTTCATGCCCCCTTGTTTTTGGAAATAACTAAGGCATAGAGGCCACGTCGACGACATCACCGTAAGGTGAAAGAAGACGTTAAACTCCAACCCAACAACAACAGATGTCAATGCTGTGTTGAAACTTGATGTAGGCACATTCGATACTGTTCTGTTCATGAACTTGTGAACCTCTCCTCGATAGTCAACGTTATGCTTTACTATTGACTTTTGCTATGATTTTTTTTATATGTCAATGGCAATTTAAATCCCCATTGACATGGACGACTTTTCAAGCTGTATTTAGAAACCGGAAATTGTGAAATGGCCACATGTCGGTATGGCGGGGATTACGTTTCGGTCATTTGGTAAACTATCTCCTGTTTGATGAATTTTGGTCCGATCTTTTCGTGGTTCGTCCTAAAATATTGCTAAAGATTCCAAGAATACAGTTTAAATACGTTTTAACTGTATCGTGTTTCAATGTGAGTCTTTTACACTGACCTCATTCAACAAAGAAAATATGAATACATGGATCCATTTGCTTTGTATCCTAACATGATGTATACCTATACAGTTATTTTTGCTCTTTATATATATATCATCTTAATAATTTCAGAAAGACAATTTTACATTTGTTGGACTAACATATTAAACCTGTTGAGTGATTTTTATCTAGTTTTGTTTAACATTCTACAAAAGATTAATAATGTGCAAAAACATCTTTTGACACCAGTTAATCATTGCTAGTGTTATTTTTCAGTTGTGCTTACCTTTCCTCAGAAAGCCGAAATGATCTGTTTATCCAAATTTAGGAAATACGAATATAGAAATTCTCATCCCTTTGTCTATTTTATCATGCAAAATCCAAATTGTACATGAGCAACTAATGGTAAAGGATCCAGAAAAAAGAATGTGTCTAAAATATGTGAAAATTGATTGATATTCTTTGTCAGATTAGCTGATGGTGTTCCATTGAGGTCCAATTCAAATCGAAATACCATGATATTTATGTTTACAGGTCACATCACCGAATAATACATGTACAAAAATATATCAGAAGACAAAATTCGATTTACCAGAAAATAGACTATTAATGAAGATTGTTTGAAAAATACCGATAATGTATAATTTATAATATCTCTCACTAACCTATAATCCTTTTCTTCACACCCTCCCTTTATATCTTTTTTTCATTATACTACAGCTGCAAACCATAAGTTTGTTCTCTTGTTTGTGATCTTAGTGCAAATATCATGTTATTTTTGGTTTCGTTTTGACGTTCATAAAATAACTCCAGGAGCACTTACAAAAGATCACCAATTGTTAATGTGTAAAAAAGCCTTTCCCAAACCATATTTCGGGATCGTCTCATCACTGGTGCTGGATGTCAATTATAGGCATGGTTAGATAGACCGATGGGGTCATATTTGTGAAATTTGGATTTTCTTAAATTTCGATTTAAATCATCCATGTAAACTTTGTAGTGAAAAACTCATCACAGTTACGTTGCTTTAGCGCAAAGGAACACACATGAATAAGATCTAAAGCTGTTGATCACTTATAAAGGATTTTGTAGAGCAAAATAGAAATCAGTGTTTTCGAAATTTTGACCCCTGGTCACTTCAATGCCACATGTGTTACAGCTGTCTGCTTGGTATGACATACTAATATGTTTACGCAAACTGAATAATAACTTATGCAGTGAAATTTCATCAATACTGGTTTCGTTTTCACAATGCTAAGATGTCTCAAAGACGTTACAAATTACATGATATTTGCACTAGTATACGAAGGTAAGTGAACAAACTTAAGATACGCAGCTGTATTCACCAATCAAAGCAATCTCTTCCAATTTCAATTTGATAATATACTTTCTACTATTTCAGACAAACAACCGCATCAACGTTACTAAAAGCAGTGGACTTGAAATATCATCATCTCATTTTGATAGTCACTGAACAAAGATTGAGAGTCCATGAAAAAAAAAGCATTTTAGTTATCGTACACTAGTTTCAGAACTGTTCTCAATAACGTATATATTCTAGGAATTGTTCTAAGTTGCGAATAAGAGCAATATGCAAAGAAAGACATGCTTTCTGATATCACTAGCAGGCCTGACTTGCTTCATAATTATCATCAACATTCATATCTACAAGGTTCATCAATTTGGACGCGATAAGGCCTCCAAAGGGCTTGACCAACACCTGTCGAAGAGGGCCCCTGATTGCACCTGTAAAACCGACATTCGCTCCTCCAATGAGAATCCTGCAACACCTGCAAAAAGTGTTGCAAAGAGCGCGGATGAAAAACCACCAAATAGTTCTAACAACGCTTCGTCTGCAGTTGTCTCTGCACCTTCCAAACCAAAGGAAAACCTTCCTCGTCCGGATGATTGTGCAAACTGCTTTGTGCATACCTTCAACTACCTGATCCAAAACACCAGGATTTGTGCTGGTGGCGGATCGATAGAACTCCTCATGCTCATCTTGACAGAACATTCTCATGCCGGACACAGACAGAACATACGCAAATCGTGGGCGTCAGTCGCTAAAAACAACACTGGAATAGTACGCTACAGCTTCCTGCTTGGAGGAACATTGAATAAAGACCTACTTGATGCCGTTTATGCAGAAAATAAAGTTTACGAGGATATTCTTATGGAGGATTTTATGGACGCTTATACCAATCTGACTTTAAAAACGATAATGGGTATGAAATGGATGACCCTATTCTGTCCTCAAGCCAAATATTTATTGAAAACTGACGATGATATGTGGATAAATGTTCCTCAGCTTCTAACGCTCTTGGGCCAGAGAGGTAAGGAATTGCAGCATGGGGTAGGGGGCGCTTGTAATTTCCTTTCCCATCCAATCAGAAGAAATAACTCCAAGTGGTATGCCAGTAAGATCAGCTATCCTCATCCCCAATATCCTGGCTTCTGTTCAGGAACTGGCTATGTGACGAGCGTGGAAGTGGTTAAGAAGCTCTATGAAATATCCCCAAATGTTCCCTTCTTTCATTTAGAGGATGTGTACATTTCTCTCTGTATTAAACGACTTGGTATGAAACTAAAGCCACTGCCAGGTTTCATGGTAAAGCAGAAAGCCTTGGACCCGTGTTTCATGCGGTCATCAAATCTCGTCACAAGTCACAGAGTGCCAATAGACTTTCTACTTAAAATAATGGCAGCCAAATGTTAATGTTGATTTGGCGTTGTTTGTTCAGAGAAGTGTTCATTTTGTACTCATTGCTTAGATTGGCCAATCCTTCATTGATTTAGTCTGATTCTAGACCACAACAAATACAGATATTTCACATGTTTATTCTCATATATGTAATATCATGTCATGTGCTTTGTCATTTGTTTCTCTATTTCTTTAGCTTAAATTGTCGTTGTAACATCAAATGCATTTTTAGAGAATAAATAATTTTGAATCGTGAAACTTTTCCTACATGTAATGCTGGAGCTAATCATTAGTTGTTGATTGGATGTAAGCATTTTAAAATAAGATTTGCTTCCGGGAGGGTATGCCTCTTCAAATAGTTGGAAAGAAGTTTACGTTCTTTTGTCGGGACAAACGTTGCAGTGGTTCCTGAATACCATTCTCTCGCCACAGAGGCAGATCGAGTCATGAAATGTTGATACAGCCTCTGTTATATTACGCCGAGTTTGTGGGTTAGAATGGTGATGTCTGATTGGAGGCAATCAAAGTTAGTTGTGCAATCAGCGACGCTGTTCTAAAATCATCATTTTAGCTACTGAATAATGACAAAGGTATTGTTATATGAACCACCCCTTTCCATGCGAGAAGCGTTGTCATTTGATAAAGAAATTGTCTTATACTCATTTTTCCCTTAAAATGTTTTTAAATTTAATTTACATTAAAACTTATTTTCATAATATCATTTGTCTTTAGATTCATTTCCCCCATGGGGTCAAACTTTCAATCAGATCTTACATGATATCTCCTCATGTTGGAACTGTACACAAGAACGTTTTTTTCAGTAAGCAACCAATGAATTGTTACTTAATTTGTTTTAACCACCCGTTTCTCTAGTCCCCCCTCTCTCTATAATCCGACCTTTGGATTGTTCCATTCTACCCACACCAGGTAGGTGTGCATTATTCTGCCAAACTCTTTATAGAAGTTTTCGCCAGTAGAAGTTTAGAGACTACTTTTGTTGATGTCGCTCCTAAATACATATAAGGTTGTACATGTACATACACCCTGAATAATGTATCGAATCGATACTATTCACACTACCGAAATACAACATGATAAACCATGTTAAAACATGGGGAAATATATATCGGCACGCACTGTATTTACTGAATTGTATGTTAAAGCCACATGCAAAAACTGGTAAATGCATATTTTAGCAAATCAGTTTTTTTAATGTATTTTAACTGGCAAAAAAATGCTGACGTAAATGGAAAGAGTCAGATAAATGATATTTGAGGTTGAGACAAATACAAATGTACATTGCTAGATAGATGTTATCTATAACTTTGATTGAAGTTAATTTGTTTACGCATATTTACTGTAACACGCTAGAAAAAGAAGCAACAAGTCAGTTTTCACAATCCTAGCTAGTCTAGTTAACGAGATTTTTCAACGACACAATTTGAAAGGGGTGTCATTAAAAAACGTGAACAGATATTGTTTTAAAATTCATAACTTAGTTCAGGCGGCTACTGAAGACATACTTAAAGTATCAAGCATTTTATATTGTATCGTTTCTTTTGTCCCTGAGTGTATTGTGTTGCAGATACAACATGTGTTTTTACAAGTGTAACAGATATAGCAATATATCATCACAAATACAAGCAGCGATCTGAAATTGGCAACTATGGTTGAAAAAAATGAGGAAATGTTATTACATTTTGCCGCATATTGTGTTACGATTGACCGCACCCTTCTATTACAATTCACATTACCAATCTATATTACATTTGACCGCAATTTTATTTCAATTAACCACAGTATTACATGTGTTTTTACAAGATAGTCAAAGAAAATGAAGATTTTATTAATAACTTGTCTAGCATTCATCGTCTCTATTATCTTCTTGAAAGAATTAAACTCGACAACACATTAATTCGTTGAACTTTCTTATATGATTTATAATGAAGACATTTTAAAACTCGTCCCATTTAGTACTGTACTATTTTCATTAGAGTCGTGTGTCCTTAATATTGCTGATAAGACTTTGTCGTTATCAATATTTCAAACTCACAATGTACTTGTATCACGTGTGCTTATACATCAATCGTCTCTATTATTATCTTGAAAGAATTAAACTCGACAACACATTAATTCGTTGAGCTTTTTTATATGATAAAGTTAAAATAAAGACATCTTACAACTCGCCCCATTTAGCTTAAATACACTGTACTATTTTCATTAGAGTTCAAGATACATGCCCATGTGATTCCTTCTATTATGTAACAGAAATGTTATCATCAAAATTAGAATGCGAATTCGCCACATGTTGAGCATTTCTGGTTTTCTTATCTCTGATATCACAAATTTTGAATATTGGAAATGTCATGCTTTCACTTAGTGCTTAGTGCTTTTATGTCTCATCTTGCGCCCAAGTCAATCGGCGACAAGGCTTATGAATCATCTGTTCAAATTCCCCCAATGCATGCAGGCCGGGGATTGATTAGAATAATTGTAATTAATCCTTAAAGATGGACTGGGCTGGGAATAAAATGTGGAAAGCGAGAATTAATTAGGTCACAGCGAGTCGGGTATTTCAATTAGCGTCATCCCTACTCAGCGATGTTGGATATGCGCAACTCGCCACTACTGGTCGTACAAGTGCGATATACTCAACCGTATGAGAGTGTCTAAATTAGCGTTGTTTTCATACTTTGTTTACTTTACCCCTGTCGAAGAGTAATCATGATCAGAACATTATGTAAATCTAACGTAACGAGCTCGATTTACTAATTTAAAGTCAGGATTGAGTTGAAAATTGATATGATTTGTTTATCCCGTGTTACGTGTCAAATTGGACTAGTGGTGATTTTTAAAAAGTTTTTGGCATTTGGCAAAATTAGGCACAACTTTGATTAGTGACTGGTACACATGTACTTCAACAAATACGCAGAGGCTATCATGAACGAATGCTTTTAGGTCAGATCTACTTGACAACTACATAAATGTTAGCTGTTGATAAAAATACGTTTGATAGCTGTTGACATATGATATTGGCTGTTGATTAAAAAATTGAATTTAAATTTGAAAATTTGAATTTCATTATTAGGTGTTGATAGAAAAAATGGGCGAGAAAACACTTTAACAATGCTTGAAAGCAGAATATGTTCAAACTTTTTCTATGCTTTTCATTTGCGTCGGATCTGATTCCTGGGTAACATTTTGTATAATCTACCATTACACACAAGTTATCCCAACTTCGTGTAAGTTGTGAAATTTATAGAGATATGATCGTTTACATAATGCAAACAAAACAAATGGCGGACTTGTCAAAGAGGATAGAACTGTTACTTTAAGTCAGGCACCAAAAGCAGCCTGGAAACTTCCACAGTTTCTTAGGGATTGCAGTGACTTACCACCTTCAAACTCCAGCTCAAAACTCATTTGTTTCGAGAGGCTTTTCATCTATGAATTATTTCTTTGTGCGCTTTGAGCATGGCCTACATGGACAATAGCGCGTTATAAATATGTTGTAATGATGAAAGGTACCATCTCCGATTAACAAAACATGTTCTTATGCTACCGCGGTACCTATTAAAGGGGCAGTAGCACGTTTTAGGGGGAAATAAGGTGATGTGAGCAAAACCACAATTAATGGTTCCAAATGAAAGAAAGTGTATTTTAAACTATATAAAGTTGTAATGAATCAACTTAATTATGTAAAGTTGAGCCATGTGATTCCCTTTTCTTACACAAAATGAATTAAAGGTGTTCACACAAAAATGGTCTTAGACTTTATGAAAATCTTTTAATTTGTTCTCTGACTATGGACGACTGGTTTGTGTAATGCGATTTTTTACACTATCAAAATAGTACATTTAGCATAAGCGTAAAAATATTAGTGAAAAATTAAGAATATAAAAAAGTGCTACTGTCCCTTTAATTTACTTATGTTTAGAGACAAAATGAACGAAATCTAATTCTAGATTTAAATTAAAAACATGACATTTACTTTCAGGTTGAGACTCTTAAAATAGGATATTTAACGTGGATTTGATATCTTAGTCTCAAAGATTAAAGATAATGCATGGAAGGCCGAATATGTAGATAAGACTTTGGCGGACACTTCACCAACATTTCATACCTGGACATCATGTTGATATATACAATACACGTGTTTATCGCGTGCACGCTTTTTGTTCATGCGCAGATAGACGGTAGGGTAAAGCTTGTTTTTTCTCTTTTTTAATCTCTTCATATAGTTATTTAAACAGTAATCGGAATAATTTGGTATAATTTACAGTTTGTCTACCTGTACTCCTTATCGTAGGTCAACGTAAGTAAAACACAAACCAACACTCTATATGCATAGCATGTAGGTTTGTAGTTTACTTATATCTTTTTCTACAAAAGGGATCATGAATGAATTATCATTTTAAGAGGAAATGTGTTGTCAGTTTATTAACGAAAATTCAAAGCTCTATCTTAAACATAAATTATTTTAAGACATATAATTTCAGTTCAAAATGTTCATACCGTGTCTTTTTACACTCTATATGCATAGCATGTAGGCTTGTAGTTTACTTATATCTTCACCTTACAAACTGGAAATTCTGGTATTATGAATGAATTATAATCTTAAAAGGAAATGTGTACTAAGTTTATTAAGATAAATTCAAAGCTCTGTCTTAAACATAAATTTAAAGACACATAATCTCAGCATGCATAATTTTTATACCGTGTCTTTTTATCAAAATATCGCTTTCTCGTGTTCACACAACACAATGGAGAGTTTTCCCCTGCATCACTTCAACTATTACTTGCGTTCCAAATGAATAACGAGTCTGGTCATTCTTAAGATAGATTTTGAATTAAGCTCAATTTAACACTTTAAAACCATTAATTGTTTTGCTTAGAACTAACCTGAACATCAGATCTTTCGAAGTCGAGACGTATTCATTATCTATAAGAGAGACTTAAGAGGACTGTAAAGGCATAATGAAGAATCGTATTTAAATATTAAAACAACGTTTGATTCTCTTTTAAAGCTTTTCTTTTCGAGATTGTTTGACAAACTTTAGCTATAAGAAATAGAATAATGCGTTTTTTTCTATGTTTGAAATTTTGTTTGAATTTTGGCGCTTTGCCCCATTTCAAAAACAACACAGAATTTAATAGATATTACACACCAATAATCAGTCAATAGAAATCAAAAGCTATCATCTTAATAATGCAAGGCAACTATCGAACCAATATAAAGGATAGAATTAACATAGAAGTTGGCAATATATGCAAGGGTGCTCAAAATATTCCTTAACATATCATGGACCTACATGTTCAACATTCTCAATGACCAAATATCGTTACGTATTACGTATTACTACGAAAGTGTTAATAATGTAGGTTATTGAATATCAAAACCAGTAATAAATAGAATAAAAGAAAAATTGAATTCGTTATATGGATGAATTAAAGAGTTCATATCATCTATTTTGTGTCGAACTTGGTAGAACGGCATAAATTGCTTATCGTTTAGGGTTGAACAGTAATATACAATGAATTATATTTTCATGATTTAAAAAAAAAAAAAACAGTAACTGCTACTTGTCGTCATTCTGTAGCAAAACAAAACCCTTTAAGTAAAATGGTATATTTCATTTTTTATAAAATACAGCAGAATGCTGATATGAAAATGATAGTTCTCCTTTACACTTTTTGCTTAAGAAATGTAAAATAATAACTTTTACACCAATATGTTAACCAAAAAGATAATATTATACCACACGGGGCAAAGCGCTCCCCTCGGCGCGTTTTGCCCCATCAAGGGTAGCATTTGTTAAGTACATCACAAAAAGTCATTAAAGCAAGTAATTAAAAATTTCATTATTCAATGAATTAATGATACCAATTCATGTTACATGTGCACGAGAGTTCAATGTTCCTTTGTGTATTTTTATGAAATATTTGAATTTGAGACATATCCGCTCCTTATACTAAAATCGCGTTTTTTTCCAATATTTGAAATTCTGCGTCCACAACTCAGGCAAATGATTCCAGCGTTGGTCACAACGCTTCATTGCGGTTACTTTCATTCGTTGGTAATGACAAATTACTTCATTTGTCGATAGTTTTGAAGAAAAACCGCGTGGTCACTTTGCCCCGGGGGCGCGCTTTGCCCTGGTTTCCCCTATAGGTATAGTCGTTTGATACAGTCTCTTCTTCATAAGTAAAGTCATATCTCGCGATTTTAATATTAACAGAGATCTTATCACTCCTATACATCGTGTGTGGGACGATTTATTGCACAAGGTATCCAACGAAATAGCTTTAACAAGCAATATGGCATGTGTATACACAGGAAATATACAAGACATTATAGACATGTACACGAATCACTCACTCACCCAACTCACTCACTCACTCACTCACTCACTCATTCACTCATTCATTCATTCATCCATTCATCCATTCATTCATTCATTCATTCATTCATTCATTCATTCATTCATTCATTCATTCATTTTTCCATTTATTACTCATCTATTCCCTTACTCACTCATTCATTTAATTCATTATTAATCCATTCATTCTTTATTCATTCCATTTCTTACTTACAGATGTCATTGGACGGCTACAAGCTACTGGTGCTAAGATACTTGAAGGTCAGACGATGCCTTAAAGTTTTCATAATCGCAAATATATTTCATTATGTCTGTTTAAGATCATCTTATTTCGTGCGCCACCGGTCGTTACTAAAATATGTTCAGATTGGTAATTATAGCCCTTTTTGAAGGCAGCTCAGATTGTTCTGGCGACAAACCAGTGAATGCGTGACTGTGACACGCCCCTTTTGTAACGTTATAAACATAATCATTGCTACGTGAAACATGTATCTACTTTTATCGTAACACTATCACATAAAACATAAAATGATGAACGATTTTAAGGATGTGTTGATGGGTTAAACAAAATAATGGTATTGGAGAATGCATATCATTACAAGAAAAAGATAAGTGCAAACAATCAACGAGTCCTGATGTTCATATATTTCTAACATTTTACTCAATTCAATTCAAATTTCGGCGCTCAATCATCGGGAACACACAATATTTGGCCAGGCTTTTAATGGGTTCATCTATGCGCGGGCATTGCCATTTTTTCCCGACGCCGATGCCATTTACATCTCATTTGGGGTGCTCTGCATGTGTTAGCCATGTTCTCCACGTGCTAAAAAAAATTTTCTAGATCTGTGTGAACTCCATACTCTATTGCCAAGTTTGCCATCAGAAAACTTGCCTCTTTGAATCAAGACTCGCCTCATTTTAAAAGTTTATTCTCAAATTTGAGAGGTTATAGATTCGTCCTTTTTAAAGCGTCGGAGTAGACAATGAGAAGTGGGATTCTGGAAGTAATTCATTGTTTATGCAATAGAGTGACGTCATCACTATGGAAGATAGTTGTAGATTGTTGCTTTAATATTGAATAAATTTGAAACCAAACATTTTGATGATATTATACGTACTTACATACAATCTCATTCAAATCAGATCAAAACTACTCCTACGTCACTACGTTTCAAGAAACGTAGCGACGTAGGAGTGGTTTCGATCTGATTTAAATGAGATTGACTTACATAATAACCTTTTTTTCTGCATTACAACTTCTTTTTTGTGAAAATCGAGAGCATTCGGTGTTGATGCTTACCCCTGTACCATTTAACAGCATGTCCTCAGATCTGATGAAGGATTAAGCTTATTCTCAGAAATGTCTTATATGTTACTCGACAAAGACGTAATTCAGATATTTCTGTTTCTGTAATGTATGTGACTGTTAAATTAAAGGATGTTTAACTGTTCTATTCTTTATTGGAATGCACGAATTATTTTTGCTTCAGATTCCAGTTCAGTGAACGTGACATTGAAGAAAGGTCAGGAACTTGTATAGCTTGTTTACATTTTTTGTATTTCATTTGTGTAGGAACAGCTTTACTATATATGTGTTTTAAAGAAAACGTATAATCATAACATTTGGTAAAAAACTGTCGTCAATGAAACATTATCCATAAAACTACTCACCCTTTCTACAGAGGCATCTGTCTTTTACAATATTTCCTTATAAAAACATACTATTTCAACATCTCTCTAACAAACACTTTCATTTGCCCCCGAACGATGTCAGTTTAGAGGTAGTAAATTGTATCATTTTAAATCCTTATCTCTGAAGACTTGAAAGTTGTTCTATGAACTAATTTTGCACAAAGAACTTCAAAGAATTTCAAGATTAAATCAAACTATTGTTTTAATATTCAGCACTTTACAGTTCTAAAGCATTGGAATAAAAATCTGTATTTTAAGAATGCATCAACCGACCTGCAGACATCGTGTTCTTACTGGATTCGTCCAACAGCGAGGGTGTGAACCATTTCAGAGAGCAACTAAACTTTGCAAAAAACATCACAGACACCTTCGACATAGGACCAGACAAAGTACAGGCGAGTGCGTTCCTATACCAGACTTCGTTGAGACAGGGTTAGCGCGTTTGGCTTTGGATTTTGAGGTCCGGGGTTCCAATCCAGATAGGGGATCGGCAACTTGGTCTGCCTAAGACAACGCAGTAAGGTTACTGAGCAATGCGAAAGTGCCATCAATGATCCGCTGGTTCCACCCCAAATCACTTCACTCCTTTGAGACAGGGCCATGAAATATTTCGTAAAAGACATTGACAAAATGATGAACATGATCTCCTATTTTCAGCAGTTTTTCAGTTCATGTTTAGCGAGGAATTCAATAGGTGTCTGTCCATGAAAACCAAGGAACAGTTTCATTTTATCGAGAAGTACTAACTGTTAAAACATATGAACTACTGAAAATACCAATTTCAATGATGAATGGTTCAGAAGAGTCACCCTATAAAAGTATGTCGCGATTCTGATCGAAAACAAGTCAATGGCGGACGTCAATTAATCTTGAACTAATCTGAATTATGTGAGCGATAAAGTTTAAGTTTACGGTTTTTGAATGGTTATAAAAGTAGTATTCCTGATTAACCTTTGGTACAAACATGAAGATGTCAATACTTGTCTAGTTTTGATTGAAAATAGTAACGATTTTATTTTCAACACATATATGCAACCAAAATAAATATCTTTACACTACACCCTACTATATTAACCGGGGATGAAGCTGTTGTATTTTTTTCAATCTAAGTAAACATAGCTTCAATATTACTCGCAACACTCCCTTAGCTAGAATCAGTAACGGGTCGTGTCAGCCGACCTTCCGGCGACCTGTGACCCTGCAAAGAAACGTGAATGAATTTATCCAATCATAAAGCGGCTACATATTTGTAAGTTTGAAATTGGAACGTTATGAGCAATTGCAGACCAATGCGTCTTGGTAAGAAAAGCCCTGATTGATCAATTCGATAGGTCGGCTGACGACCCGTTACTGCATCTGCCAAGACTCAATATGGGATTATATCGAGTATTATTGAGGCTAGGTGTACTTAGACTGATGATATTATTTATGAACTACAGGTGAGCGTGGTGACCTTCTCGGAAGCGGACCACAACGAGTTCTGGCTGAATCAGTACTCTAACAAAGCTGGCGTGCTTCAAGCAATCAGTCAGATCTTGTATCGGTAAGTGATGCACTGACTGAAGATAAGATGTAGGACATAGGCTAACAGACTGTGGATACTAATGGGAGATCTTGTCACACTTCTAAAATATAACGAAGTCCATAGTTTTATATATTTATGGCGAATTAATAAGAAAACATTATATAGGGTCATATTGAATATTTTAAGCTGTTAACATTTAGTTTGAAATAATACATATACAATTATGTGAACAGTTGCATGTGATGTGATCATCATATTGATTGTTCTTGACATCCAAGGTGATTATGCTTTGAAGTGCAACTGGGATATGAGTCAAAACGTATCATTAGCAATTCAATTGCACACTCTGACCAAGACAGTATTTGCTATGAAACCCAAGGAGACAAAGAGATAATAATATGTCGTCTTTGATTTACTATCTAACAAATTAAAAAAGATAAAATAAAAATATGGAATATTGCAACAGGAATATGAAGGAAGGATACCTGCTCCAATGCTATTGCGACAGTAATGACAGGATGTTCTCTTTTGCAGTCAGGGAGACACAAGGACTGACATCGGCCTTGATTTTGTGTTCCACGAGAGTTTTCTCCCAGAACATGGCGGCCGAAACAATTCGGACAAGACCATCATCGTCCTGACGGACGGGGAGTCCACCAACACGGCCAGAACCAAGGAGGTGGCGGAGACCATCCACAGCACCAACATCAGAATCATCTCCATCGGGATCGGAGTTGCGGCTAACAGGGATGAACTCCTTGCTATAGCTACTGATGCCAATAGTATGCGTCTAGTAGCCAACTTCAGCAGACTCTCTGACATCGTGGGTGATGTTGTGGAGCAGACCTGTCACAGTGAGTTGGTTGTTCTTTAGTTTCTTTAGAGTTGGTTGTTTTTTAGTTTATGCTGAACAAATTGAATCAGATGGCGATGTTGTGGAACAGACCTGTCGCAGTGAGTTGGTTGTTCTTTAGTTTATGCTCAACAAAATGAATCAGATGACGATGTTGTGGAACAGACCTGTCACAGTGAGTTGGTTGTTCTTTAGTTTATGCTCAACAAAATGAATAAGATTGTGATGTTGTGGAACAGACCTGTCACAGTGAGTTGGTTGTTCTTTAGTTTATGCATTAAACATAATGAATCAAATAGCGATGTTGTGGAACAGACCTGTCACATTTAGTTGGTTTCTCTTTAGTTCATGTTAAACAAAATGAATCAAATAGCGATGTTGTGGAACAGACCTGTCACATTTAGTTGGTTGTTCTTTAGTTAATACTTAACCACATAAATAAGATAGTGTTGTTGTCGAACAGATCTAGCACAGTGAATTAGTTTTTTATTAGTAATTAGTGAACAATATGTTGTTTACCAGGTTGGTCTCACATAAGATGCATACGTTGCATGATGCTGTACAGTAGATCCACGAACGTCCCACATTCGGTGGTTGTTGTTTGTTTATACTGCATATCTTGAATGAGGTGATTATAGTTGAAAACAGGATACATTTCTGGTTGGGTTTTTTTGCCGAGAAAGGAAGCATGAAAAGTGTTATAATGGTTAATGTATTACTCACAAAATTTCAATCCATACGCAGATTGCTTCTCTGTCATAAGACCTTATAGACGTGTACACGGGATTGTAAAAAGAAAGGGATATCTTTTTGGAGTGGGCAAAATGTTATCTTCACATTTGAATCTGGAACTTGATTTTGCCTTATCAGACATTTGATTTTCTCATATATTGATTTTCTAATCTGTTTCAGTCCCCAACTTCCGTAAGTACTTGTTTGTGTTTTCTGTTTAAAAAAGGATTTAATGAGTGTCGTTGTGAACACTGCACACAGGTGTATAACAAAATTGATTTGTAAGAAAGTAAGGACTTTCAAGACTGGCTATCTTAAGCATCAGCGATTCTGGATAAAACCGTCCTTTAACTACTGTCTATATTGACCCATGATAATGATTTGTGGATTCTGAATATTTTTTTTTTCAAAACGTGTGTTGTTACCCCTGCCTTTGCTTTTTAAAACAAAGAATTGTCTTTAGCCTAGGCCTACATGTACTACGTGTAATAAGCAAGTACTGGAGGAGAAATTAACCCAAAATACAATAAATCTTTTCTTTAATTGATGAGTTAAATCTGTTCATTAGTTTAGGGAATTATTTGCAAATTTCACGAATATTATATCCAGCATGCCGAGATACCCCTGCGGACATATTGTTTCTGCTGGGCACGACCGGTACCCAGAATGCAACAGAGCTACAGTACGTGCTGGATTTCGTGAAGAACTTCACAGGAGAGTACGAGATAGGTCCCGACTCCGTGCAGATCGCTGTAGCGACCATCACCAACACCACCGAGTGGAGCTTCACCTTCAACGACTACGACAATAGAGACGACATCGTCCAAGCCATTGGTTACATCAATTTGTTGCCTGGAGATATACAGACATCGGACGCTTTAAGGTAGCTTTGAAATAATACCTTTGTTAGTTTCTTTTAAAGGGGCAGTAGCACGTTTTTTGACAATTTTATTTTTTCATTGTTTCACCGATAATTGTAAGTTAATGGTAAATGTATTCCTTTGATAGTGTAAAAAATCTAATTACACAAACCAATCATCCATAGTCAGAGATCAAATTATAAAGATTCACATAAAATCTATTGGCAGCCATTTTTGGCACACCTTTAATTCATTTTGAATTTCATGGCTTAACTTTACATTATATATTTGATTTATTGATGATTCATTTAGTTTAAATACGTTGTCTTTAGATTGGAACCCTTTATTTTCATTTTCCTGACATCACCTTATATTCGCCGTGCTACTGCCCCTTTAAAGGGGCAGTAGCACGTTTTTAGGGGGAATATAAGGTGATGTCAGGAAAATTAAAATTAATGGTTCCAATTGAAAGACAATGTATTCAAACTAAATGAAGCAGTAATAATTCAAATATATAACGTAAAGTTCAGCCATGCGATTCATTTGTCTTACAAAAATGAATTAAAGGTGTTCACACAAAAATGGCCGCCAATGGATTTTATGTGAAGCCTCATACTTTGTCCTCTGACTATGGGTGATTGGCTTGTGTAATGAGATTGTTGACACTGTCAATATGATGCATTTAGCATTTACTTACAATTATAAGTGAAATATTTAAAATGTAAAATTATAAAAAAACGTGCTACTGCCCCTTTAAGCTCATGTCTTTTTAGCGTCTTCTCTTATTGCAAGAAAATTCTTTGCCTCACATCTTGTCAATCTTCTGACAATGACTTCCATTCAAATTTCTTGTTTAATTTAAGAAGGATCTAAAATATTGTGGTAGATGTGAAATAACATTGAAATGAAAAATATCAAAATAATTTTTTTTAAAGATAGAAATACAATATTGCTTAAGTTGTCAAACGTACATCGGAGAACGTGATAGCCTTAGCTGTTTACAATCATTATTTAGAAAAACACAAAATCGCTTTTTGCAAAGGCCTTCATGTGCTTTACACGTGTATTAAAGAGGCAGTAGCACGTTTAAGGAGGAATATGAGGTGATGTAAAGAAAATGCAAATAATTGGTTCCAACAAATTACTTAAACTAACTGAAGCAGTAATAAAATCAAATGTATAATGTAAAATTCAGCCATGCCATTCATTTTTCTTACACAAAGTAAAAAAAGGTGTTCAAACAAATCTTTAAATTATTTTCTGTTCTCTGACTATGGATGAATGATTTGTGTAATGAGACTTTTGGCACTTTCAAAAATAATATAAACATTAATTATCAGTGAAAAATAAAATAAAATATATAATTCAACTTTTTCCAACGTACAGTTTCGCCCGTCAAGAAGCTTTCACTCTACTGACCGGTGGCCGGAATGAGTCTCGTCATATCGTTATCTTCATGACTAATGGTAATTACACAAAATTTCAAAGTCGAAAAGAAAATCATTTTGTTAGTTTTTTCTTCTCAAGTTCATCCCCACAGAGGAAGCTCAGTCATATCCGAGTTAGCCTCTGTTCTATTACGGCTAATACATGGGATAGAAAGGTAGAAATCTGATTGGGACAATCGAAGTTTGTTGTGCAATCAGCGACGCCGTTTCAAAAGTGGTCATTCGCAAAAGCTCGGCTATTCCCGTGTGGTTCGGCATCCAGGGGAGATAACTCTTCCTATTACAAAACATCGCTTCTTATCTTCTCATTATTTTTTAGTTGGTAAAATTATTAAAATAAAATTTATGATTAAAAAAAGAACAATTTACACAATTATAAAACAGTATGTTTCTTATGAAAAACCCTATCCATATATGATTTTCAAATATTTTACCTCTTAAACTTGGAAATGAAATTCAACCTAAAGGCATGATGCTTTTGCACGTCACTACTCGACCGTTACGTTGAGAATTCCCGAAGTCGTGGATATCCAAAAGGTGTTTTCATTGGCTGCAAATAAGGGAGATATCTCAAGTTACAACTTTTTGCCGCTAGGGAAATCTGCCGGAACCCCAGGATCTTGGCGTAATAGAACAGAGGCTAACTCGGGTATGACTGAGCTGCCTCTGTGGGGAGAGAATGGTTCATCCATTCTTAAATTGGTTTCTTCGCCTACATTGTTATTTTAAAGCGCTGTATATTCAAACTAATTAGAGAGAAAGAGCTAATTGACATTAAAAAACACATTATAATGGGTGTTGGTTGGGACGAGGGGGAGGGGCAATACATAACAAAGAAAAGTTTCTAATTTTAAAACAAGTAAACGAACGCGAGACCATTTTCATAATAATATCATTCATTTCCGAATAAAAAACCCTGACAAGTGTAGCTTGGTAAGGTGTCAAACATATGTCAACCATCCGTTCATTAAGGCGTTTTTGCATTTTCAATTTTTTTAGATACAAGTGGGAAAATAATCATAAAAAGTATAAGGTATGAAAAAAAGGCTAATATATTTTCAATAAATCCATAAATGCACATGATTAGCTACAGAGCCAAAATTATGTCGATATAAGCAAAAATACTAGTCAAATACTCGCTTCACTCCCGATTTTGAGTCTAACAAGATGCCGTAGCGGGTCGCGTCAGCCGATCTATCGAATTGACCAATCAGGGATCGTCTTACCAAGCCGCATTAGTATGCATTCGCACAGATAACGTTGGAGGGTCAAGTTCGGCGAAAGGTCGGCTGACGCGACCTGCTACTGCATCTTCCTAGGCTCAATATCGGGAATGAAGAAAGTTTTATTGAGGCTAGGTTTAGACTGACAAACATACATAATCAATTGAGAGTTCTCTTGTGTAAACCTGATACCCCAAGGCGAGTCAACAGACAAGCTGCAGACATCAAAGGAAGCCTCAGCTCTCCACAACGAGGGCTTCTTTGTCATCTCAATCGGTATCGGGACGGGGACAGACCGCGGGGAACTCATGGAGATAGCGTCTGGGGGACAGAACTTCTTCGCCGTGTCTAACTACGATGCTCTCAACACCATCGAGGTGGCTATCGAGCAGCAGACGTGTGAATGTGAGTGTTCAATGTCTGTTGTTGGTGGCTTATGTTATAGTTATACTCCGAATGTATGTTGTTGGTGGCTTATGTTATAGTTAAACTCCGAATGTATGTTGTTGGTTGCTTTTGTTATAGTTAAACTCCGAATGTCTGTTGTTGATGGCTTATGTTATAGTTAAACTCCGAATGTCTGTTGTTGGTTGCTTTTGTTATTGTTAAACTCCGAATGTCTGTTGTTGATGGCTTATGTTATAGTTATACTCCGAATGTCTGTTGTTTCTAGCTTATCATGTTGTAGTTATAAATCAAATAATTGTTGATGGCGGCTTATGTTACAGTTATGCTCCGAATGTATGTTGTTTGGGGCTTATGTTATAGTTATACTCCGAATGTATGTTTTTTGTAGCTTATGTTATAGTTATACTCCGAATGTCTGTTGTTGGTGGTTTATGTTATAGTTATAAATCAAATGTCTGTTGTTGAAACTCCGAATGTACGTTGTTGGTGGCTTATGTTATAGTTATAAATCAAATGTCTGTTGTTGGTGGCTTATGTAACAGTTATACTGCGAATGTCTGTTGTTTGTAGCTTATGTTATAATTATACATCAAATGACTGCTGTTGAAACTCCGAATGTATGTTGTTGGTGGTTTATGTTATAATTATACATCAAATGACTGTCGTTGATGGCTTATTTATAGTTATTCTCTAAACTTCTGTTGTTGATGGCTTATGTAATAGTTATACTCTAAATGACTGTCATTGATGGCTTATGTTATAGTTATACTCTAAATGACTGTCGTTGATGGCTTATTTATAGTTATACTCTAAACTTCTGTTGTTGGTGGCTTATGTTATAGCTACACTGCAAATGTTTATTGTTGGTGGATTATGTTAAGTTAAGATTCAGTAATTATTTTGAACGGGTTTTTTTTCTCTTTTTTTCAGATGAAACAGGTATAGCGTTATTGGTCTGACAAGTATGGAAAATGAGTATACAAAGTTTTATCGTTTTTTTATGAAACCATTTTTATTAAAAGTCGAGCAAGTGCTCCACTAAAAATTGAGAAGAACCTTTTCTTCCGTTACTCGTTTTCTCTAGTTAGTGCCGATGCCAAATATTGTCTGTGATTGTGTGCGACCTTATTACCTATAGATTTTGGTCGACTTTGCAGAAATAAGTTTTTCTGAAACATGTACAATATCTTCTCTTCTGATATCGATGATTCGTGTTTAGATACATTTTTATGATAAAATTTATCACGTTAAATCTTACTGGGTCTTTCTACACCCCTACATAGTGTGCAGAAACAGACCCTTTATATCAAAGTTCACATCGATGACTCGTTCAGTTAAACAGTATTACACGATAGCGCATTTACAGTTTCCTTATCCCGACATACTGTGAAACTAAAGACCTCTGGTTTCGTCTGTAACATATCATTTTGAACACTTGTTCACTTATTAAATCAATTATTAAGGTATTTCACGGTAGTTATTTTCCTTGGAATATCCCGCATAGCAGTTTAAGCACAAGGCCGAATAATTATTTTGTATACGATGACCTGTTGATAAAATGGTGTAGCTCCTCTATCCTTCCATGACCCCATAGTGTGCAGCGCGTGACATATTACATATCACATCAAAGAAAAATAATAACATGTTATGACATATCGAATTGTATGACACGTTAGCTCATGTACTACCCCTCTAGTGTGCAGCACCAGACCCCTACTTCACATCATATACCATATCGAATTATATGACACGTTAGCTCATGTAATACCCCTCCAGTATGCAGCACCATACCCCTACTTCACATCATATACCATATCGAATGCTATGACACGGTAGCTCATGTAATACCCTCTAGTGTGCAGCACAAGACCCCTACTTCACATCATATTCCATATCGAATTGTATGACACGGTAGCTCATGTAATACCCTCTAGTGTGTAGCACCAGACCCTACTTCATATCATATACCATATCGAATTGTATGACACGGTAGCTCATGTAATACCCTCTAGTGTGCAGCACCATACCCCTACTTCACATCATATACTATTTCGAATGGTATGACACGTTAGCTCATGTAATACCCTCCAGTGTGCAACACCAGACCCCTACTTCACATCATATACCATATCGAATTGTATGACACATTAGCTCATGTAATACCCTCCAGTGTGCAGCACCAGACCCCTACTTCACATCATATACCATATCGAATTGTATGACACATTAGCTCATGTAATACCCTCCAGTGTGCAGCACCAGACCCCTACTTCACATCATATACCATATCGAATTGTATGACACGTTAGCTCATGTAATACCCTCCAGTGTGCAGCACCAGACCCCTACTACACATCATATACCATATCGAATTGTATGACACATTAGCTCATGTAATACCCTCCAGTGTGCAGCACCAGACCCCTACTTCACATCATATACCATATCGAATTGTATGACACATTAGCTCATGTAATATCCCTCCAGTGTGCAGCACCAGACCCCTACTTCCGTCATATACCACATCGAATTGTATGACACGTTAGCTCATGTAATACCCTCCAGTGTGCAGCACCAGACCCCTACTTCACATCATATACCATATCGAATTGTATGACACATTAGCTCATGTAATACCCCTCCAGTATGCAGCACCAGACCCCTACTTCACATCATATACCATATCGAATTGTATGACACGTTAGCTCATGTAATACCCCTCCAGTGTGCAGCACCAGACCCCTACTACACATCATATACCATATCGAATTGTATGACACATTAGCTCATGTAATACCCCTCTAGTGTGCAGCAACAGACCCCTACTTCACATCATATACCATATCGAATTGTATGACACGTTAGCTCATGTAATACCCATCCAGTGTGCAGCACCAGACCCCTACTACACATCATATACCATATCGAATTGTATGACACATTAGCTCATGTAATACCCCTCTAGTGTGCAGCACCAGACCCCTACTTCCGTCATATACCACATCGAATTGTATGACACGTTAGCTCATGTAATACCCTCCAGTGTGCAGCACCAGACCCTCCGACGTGGTGTTCCTCCTCGACTCCTCGACCAGCATGGGGGCCGAGAACTTCAGCAAGCAGGTGGACTTCGTGGGCAACTTCTCCCAGCGCCTCATCATTGGACCTGGGGCCGTGCTGGTCAGTGTGGTCACCTTCTCATCCACCACCAAGCAGGAGTTCCCTCTCGGACGCTTCCCTAAGAAGGATGACCTTCTCGATGTGAGTATACAATTATGGACTGGACGAGGTCAATGCCTTTTTTATAGACCCGAAGAAAACAATCTGTTATTACTGTTTTCCTCGGGTCTTCACAAGTCCATAATTGTTTTATTATGGCTCGGTTTCAAAACGAAAAGAGAACATAAAAATACAGCCATGAATGGTATTTCCACTCGATTGTGAGCAAGGCGGGTCCGTGACGTCATGATAACAATAGTATCACGTTCTAATACAACAGTTTGACGTCATCGGGTCTATCTATAGTAACTCAAGTCAATATCACTTTTTGTCGGGCTCGGGGTCAAATTAATATTACTTTCTGTAAACAATCACTTGACCGGTTCTCGACCAATCAGATTGCAGAAATAAATATGCTCACATAACGTGATTGTTAACAGCATTTAATATAAATCAACTGTTTGTTATCATATAATTGGATTGTATTGGAATTTATGTTCCTATGATCCTATGACCTTGAAAATATGAGCAATGTTTACATAATTTTATACCTTTAACTGAATTTTGTATAATCAGTATGGTTGTATACTGAAAGATATGCTTTTGTGAACTTTTCACAACAAATACTCTTATTCTATATTGTTTATCGTCATATAAAAATTAGCAAAGTATACCCTTTTGCAAAGTGAACAAATAATTTAAGAATTCAGTTACTTAAGAAGAGTTTTTTTTGGGGAAAAGAAGTTCCTTATTGCAAATTCGAAAACATGCTTTTTAAAAAAAAACATTTATACAAAAGTGCAGTTTGATATTTGAAGCATTAAAAATACTATTTTACGAGTTAAATCTAAGTATATACTGAAGCGAATTGGCATTCTGTGTTTACTATAACTAAACCTTGATCAATATCATCAAGCATGTTCGAGTAATAATTTCGTTTCTTTTCTTTCAGGCTATCTCCAAGATCACGTATCGCCCAGGAGCAACTCTCACCGACTCTGGTCTCAGTTTCGTTAACAGCAACAGCTTCAAGCCCAAGAACGGCGCCCGTAAGAAAGCGAACCAAGTGGCCATCTTAATCACGGACGGTCAGTCCACCAAACCCCGGTCAACCTACAACGAGGCTAGTCTTCTACACGACAACGGGGTCAAGGTCATCTCGATAGGTGTGGGAGACAAGGTGGACGACTCGGAGCTCTACAATATCGCCTCTGGGTCTGACTTCACCTTCACTGTTCCCGACTTTGACTCCCTTGAAGAGTTCCAGGTGGAAATCATTGAATCTGCTTGTGAGTATGACTTGTACGGGTTATTAGAAATGCTTGAAACGATACTAGAATCTGTATCGAAACGTCGCACCCTATGAATAAAGAAGTGGTCATCCATAAACAGTGTCCTTATTTGACCTAAAATGCCACTCAAAGAAGTATTGGGATGTTCCTTCAGAATAAAACTAGGGCAGTTTTGTGGACATGTTAAGGAATGTTTTGGCATGGAGATTGCGGTTCATCCTGTTCATTTAGCCATCCAGACTATTGATCAAACCTTCACCTTTTTGTCACCTTCAAGGGAAATTGGCATATTGTTCATTTAGTTTTAACAACTTATTATCAAACATCTCACCTTCAAGAGGATTTGGCTTTTATGTAAAGGCAGTATTGAAAGGGGTGACAAGTTGAAAGATAAACTGAGAGCCCTGGAATGCCCTTATTTAGGGCGACGGCAAATAAGTATAATACAGTTATAGCCACAAAAATAGAACTTGATGGATACTTTTCCTGCAAAACAATCCAACATCATAGGCATGGAAGTGTCAAGGAAGTGACATAATGGATGGCGAAGCTAGTGTGGAGGGCCTGGCACTGCATTGGTCTAGAATATGACCTTGTTATTATTATTTTCTCTATTTGCGCGTCGTTTATCAAACTATCTACATGTATTTATGATAAGGGTGATCTCTTCGTTGCCTTTGTGTCTTTTTAAGAGAGTCATATTTTCATCATTGTCTTATGCTTGCTGTTAAATGCGTTAAATTAGCTACATGATTGCTTTTATTTTCAGGCAAAGCAAATGTTACAGGTAAGGAAAATCTGTATATTTGTATCTCAAGTAACCAAAAGTTCTCTTGACAGCCAATTTGAATGATAATGATTGAAAAGCAAATGATAGCAACAGCATTAGTCTAACAAAGATTAAAACATTTATTTCGACGTGTCCCTAGTTTAAACATCCTTTCTCAGGGTAAAACGTCGGTCTACGTTTCATCATGTGATACCATAAAATTGATTAATAGAATAGCTTCTTAACACTTCATCGTCATGAACGGCATCGACGGATTTTTTTAAACTAAATATGAAGAGAAATACAACATAACCATTATTGAAAAAAGACCATTTTCTAATTCAAGCCAATAGCACGCTTAATCATAAGTAATATGACATACGTTATGGATGACATAGGAATGTGTACGCCTGAAATAGAAATTTGATGCGCCGAGCCGAGGTTTTTTTCAAGGCTCGCTTTTATCATGACAGGTAAAAAACATTTATAAACCTACTCAAGAAGGTGATGCCAGTTATCATTTAGAGTCACGTGCGCTAACCAAAGACCGATATTCTTATCTAAGGAAACATAAAAAAGTTATATAGAGAATCTTACCAAAGTATCTTCTGATATCAAATATATCAACACAAGTTGGTAAAAGTAACAAATATCCGAGGCTTGCCGATCGTGTTAATGACGTCATAGCATTGTGACGTCGTTGTGTTTTGACGTCATAGCATTTTGATATCATTACTGATGATGTCATTTATTTACTGATTACAGGGCATTGTTCAAAATCTTCTGTACAAGCGATATCTCCTGTGGAACACAGTTTTTGGATATAAAGAGGATATTATATGAGTGTCAATGACTATGTTTACGACACGAGTGGCTAAATATTAATATTTCCCGAGCAAGAGCGAGGGATATACTGATATTTAGGCACGAGTGTCGTAAACATAGTATGTCATGGACACGAATATAATATTCTGTTTATTACCATAGTCCCAAAATGTAAGAAAATACTCAAAAATTACTTCTCAGCATGAGCGAACTAGCCGCCGACGACCCGTATAGATTGTGACGTCATAGGTGAAGCGTGACGTCACACTGCAAAAGTGATTGATTGCAAAAGATATTTTGCCCTAGGGCAACATATGAAAAATATGAACCTCGATATGACTGCCCTCGTAGTTAATAATAAATAATATATATATCTTCAGAATGTTCTCAAGAGTCGAGGGACATCATCTTCCTCCTGGACTCGTCCACCAGCGAGGGTTCAGCAAACTTCAGGAAGCAGTTAAACTTCGTCTCCAATTTTATCGACGGATTCGAAATCGGACCCAACGCGGTGCAGGTTGGAGTGGTGACCTACTCGACTTTAACCAAGAATCGGTTTTCTCTCAACGACTACAACAGCATTGCTTCCCTCAGGGCTGCTATTAATAGAATATCTTACACTTCCGGTCAAACACATACTGGTTCCGGTTTGGAATACGTGCGGGAAAACGCTTTGACGTAAGTGTGATGTGTCATATACTTGATAGACACAATTGTAGAAAACGTCACATTGAGCACATTAATAAGACAGTTTTGCGGATCCAGAAAGTTGGAAAGGGATGCCTCATATTGACAAGATGTGTGTGTATGGTCATTTTTTATTTAAAAAATCTTACAAAGAGGTTGATCTCATGACAAATGTCTTAAGAAACAACTAAAAGCAGGCTTGAGAATACTTTCTTGATAAGAACAAATATAAAAATGTTTAGTGTGTTATAATGCAATCTAACAATTTCGAAAATCGAGAGATGTATTTATTCAAGGATTATTGTGGTGACGTAATTTTTTATAATATGTTCATAATGAAATAATTATTCTTTATTGTCTTCATTACAAAGCAGATACGGGAAATCTATTTGTGCCCGGTAGTCATAGTGCTGCTTCATTTCAAGCATAGTTTTAAATGTTGTTTGAAATGACACGGTCGGAATCGAATCCCGGCTACCCGGCTGATGACCGGACACTCTACCGACTGAGCTACATTCCCCGTCTGTTCATATCATGTCCATCTCTTAGAGCCGCGAACGGAGCCCGCCCGTACTCCCAGAAGGTGATCGTGGTGATGACCGACGGCCAGTCCCAGCAGAAGCAGCTGACAGCCAACCAGGGCATCCTGCTCCGGAAGGAAGGGGTCAAGGTCATATCCATTGGTATAGGTCAAGCAATCAACCCATCGGAGCTCGCTGTCATCGCTTCAGACGATCACCACGTTGTTAAGGTGATCGTTCATCTTTTGTAGTTTAAGTGTGTTTACAGTCTCTCATTTCAACGATAAGATAAGACTCATAAGAAAGGACCAATTATGTTCAAATATTATTCATGCCACCATGGCATTTATATTTGCTCTGAAAGCTTATATTAGTCAATGACGTCATTTTGTTATAAGAAAGACACCTCGTCATTTTCGGATAACAACAACTAGTTGTGTACCTGGAAACGCTAAAATAGTGATGAAAGTTAGTTTCAAATTGTCTTATTACATTATGTTTCCATGGAAAATTGAAACCTCTTGTTACGTAACAAGAAGTTTTGCAAATGTCTAAATACCGTTACTTTTTCTAAGAGTTTTTTTAGTCCGTCACTTATCCTCTCGAGGCTCAAAGAGATAATGGTCCGGCGTTAGAACATTGTTTATTGACCCTACCAGAAATATAACAATTTATGATTTACACATCAGTTATATATTCAGGTGTCCAGTTTTGATGACCTCGACACCGTGGAACAAAGTGTCCAAGAACTTGTATGTAAGTAAGGCAAGACGTTTGATATGAAAGTGTCATGTTGACAATTGAGTAAATAACGATAGAAGTTGTAATGATACTCCGTTTACTACAATAATTTCTTTTGCTCTTGTGTCAAAACTACCTTTGGTTTCACTCAGGGGCAAAAGAAACGATACCATATAAAATGCATGATAGGTTAATCTACGATCGATAGTTACGGCTGAAACAGGGTTAATTCATGTATTCAAGAGCTAACTGAACTAAGTTTTTAATTTCAGAGCTATATCTGTTAACGCTTTTGAAATACAAGCCTTTCAAAAAACGCTGTTAAAAAATCTCCTTAACTAGACGAGATAGGATAGTGAAAATGGCCCTTTTTCTTGTTTTTAATGCATACAGACAAAATGCGTGAACAAATTAACTTCTACAAGGGTTATTTATATTGATAACATCTTAGATTTTGTAGATTTTTAAATTTCATAATTATTTTATTCCAATTCCAAAGATTATGACCAAAAATAAAATCGAAAAAGCTGTTTTTTTACCCCTCGTGTATTTGAACAGTCATATAATTATAATAATATACTTTGATGTTTGAAATTGTGAGTACTTCTACACAACTGATGTACCTATCACAAGGGCTCGTATTCGCATTTCATTTACAACAGGATTTTGTTTTGTACTCTTTTGAAAAGTGGTATCGTTTCTTTTTCCCCTGAGTGTATAGTATACTTTGTGAAATAGAAAAAGTTTAACTTTTGATTCGGAGTATATTTATACCATAACATGTGAATTAAAGAATACGCATCTAGTTTTTTTAAATGCTAAGTAATAAATGTACGTGTCCTATTTGTTATGGATTGCTGTAAGTTGTAACATATTTTTTGTTACTGACGTGAATGACTTGTTTGTCAGTAATTTAGTATAAAAACTTGTCTATCAGTCGAACATGCATGATGTTTGGAGTTTCCATCTTCTAAGAGTAACTATTGTATTTTTTGTTTCTCTTGTAGGCAAGAAACTTGGCAAGTATACCTTTGTATTACTTTCTCAATATCCTAAACCAATACACTGAAATATTCATCTTTTGTATCTCAAATGATTAAAGATTTACGTTAAAATGTAAGAAAAATAAATGTGACCATAAAATGATAAGATATAAATTCATACAAGAGTCATATCAAATTGTCGTCTCTTTTTCAATTCACTTTAATTAATAAAATGACAACATGATTAAAAAAGCGTTAAAATTGCATTTGACATTAAAGGGGCAGTAGCAAGTTTTTAGGCTGAATGTAAGGTGAGATAAGGAAAATGAAAATTAATGGTTCCAATTGAAATACAATGTATTTCAACTAAATGAATCAGTAATATTTCAAATATATAATGTAAAAATTTAGCCATGCGATTCCCTTTTCTTACACAATAAGAGGTGTTCACACAAAATGGCCGCCAATGGAATTTATGTGAATCCTTACACTTTGTCCCCTGACTATTGATTGAATGATTGATTTGTGTTATTAGATTTTTGACAGTATCAAAATAATACATTTAGCATAAACGTCCAATTATCAGCGAAAACTTAAAAATATGAAATGTTCAAAAAACGTGCTACTGCCCCATTAAGAGTAATGTCCCTTTGTTACGCAGTGTGCGCATCCACCCCAGCGGATATCCTGTTTGCACTGGACACGTCATCAAGCATTGGACCAGACAACTTCCACGACATGTTGGATTTCATCACCGACTTCGTGAAGAAGTTCTATGTAGGGACGAGCGCTGTCCAATTCGGCGTCATAACCTTCTCGAACGACGTCTACCCCCAGTTTGACTTAGACGTGTACACAAACAAATCCGAGGTTGTCGAGGCGATCCACAGTATCCCATACCATCATGGCGGCACCTTCACCAACAAGGCGTTGAACTACATCAGAGAGCAGAGCTTCCAGCCCAGACACGGGGCTCGCTCTCAAGCCGCTCATATCGCTGTTGTACTCACAGACGGCCAGTCTCAGTCAGTTCAGAGGGTAGGCTTTTTTCCTTTTTTTCTTTTTTTTTCCATTTTTATTTCCCAATTTGTATACAATGTGTTTACATCCAATCATGTTATGTCATATGTATGTACAAATAAACATTTTTCACCAAAAAATACGTCCTAAATCATTTGTTAAAAAGGTTGTGAAATGCTGACCAGAAAGTATAGAATTTGGCATAGTTGCAGTTTGAAAAAGCTGTTGTCTTACTTGTGGGCTTTCTTCTTTGATTTGCTTGCTGCGACGAAATTTCAAGAGGATACATTGTTTCTGCAGTTCATATGCCGTAGTGATGAGAAAATGTATGTGTCGAATTTTTAATGTGTCAGCGAAAACTGTGTTTGCATATATGTAACAATACATATCTAATGAATATCTTTGAAACATTTTGCTAAAAATATTATCCCGCTTTGGGTTTAGCAAGTAACGAAGAAGGCGTTTTCATGATTACAATGAAAATAATGATGCACATTTAGGGTATTTGTGTATGTTTGAGGCTTTTCATTTATGATTGTGACACACATCAACCACTCTCTAAAGGAGAACCCAATTGAATGACAATGTATTTAAACTAACTGAAGCAGTAATACATCAAAGACACTATCTTAAGTTCAGTCATGCTATTCCGTTTTCTTACCTAAAATGAATTAAAAGTGTTCACACAAAAATGGCCGCCAATGGACCTTATGTGAATCTTTATGATTTGACTATGACTGATGATTGGTTTATGTCATGATATTTTTAACACTATCAAAAAAATACATTAGCATTAACGTGCAATTATCAGTGACAAATTGGAAATATGAAACTTTCAAAAAAACGTGCTACTTCCCCTTAAAGCTCTATGTAACTCCCTACAGACAAAACAAGAGGCTGATCTATTGCACGCAGCCGGTGTTGAAGTGATCGCTATCGGTATAGGCACCGCTGTGAACCCTACAGAGCTGTCCAACATCGCCACCAACATCTCCTACGTCTTCAGCGTGGCCACCTTCGACTCTCTGGAAACCATCCAGAATGAACTGCTTATCGCTACTTGTGCAGGTATGGATGACAGACAAGCATATCGTGATTGTATATGAAGAATTGTAATCATTAATAGGTCTGAAGAGATTTAAATGCTTGTTTGCAAATCCCACCACTTTCCTGAATTTAAATCATTAATAGGTTTGGAAAGATTTTCCACTTGGTGAAACTCCTTGGTTTTACAAAGCATTCTCATGACTTAGGGCACTGATATAACCTTTTATTTAGCTCACAACTTCCTATAGAAGATTTCAACAGAAGCTTTATTCTCTGTTTTGTTAGACCATCTAATCGAACATTTTCTTAAAAACATTTTAAATTGAATATCTCTTTCAACCTTTGATCTACTTTTGGTTGTCATCAATGTCAATCAATGTGTTCTGTTTAATCATATTTTGGAATAAAATGAAACATTTTTTCGATTTTGTATTTTATTCATACGATCTAATTACAGAGTTTCAAATCACCACAGTTCTGATGTTACATTTTTACCTGTGACTAATCTTAAATTGTCCCGTTCTTTTCAGCTCAACAGGTTATCAGCCAAGGTATGTATATCTTTACCAAATAACATTTGCAGTGGTTATTTGAATCTGGTCCCTAAAACTGGGATACAAGCCACTCCCTTTAAACCTATTTTCATTTTCTTCTCAAGAAGAATAAGGCCTGGAAAGCTGAAATTTAGTGTACAGACTCCTTGACAAGTGATCATTATAGTTTATTGCTTGGCCTGTTGCCCCTAGCTGAAATCTTGTGTTGAGACTCACTTTAGTGAGGATTGATAATTACTGTTTTGGTAACCCTTTAGTGCCTAAAGGGGCTTGGTAAACCTTTGGATTCTAACCCCAAAATTAAAAATTGAATATTTGAGCAATTTCCACTTCTGAAATGATTACAGGTATCTGAAATCACATCGCATATATACTTAATTTTAGGATTGGTAACCCTGTGGTACGACATTGGCCACACCCTACAGCAAAATTAAATATGAAGCCTGACGAGCAACAGAGCCAATGGCTCTATTTTTATTGTATCACACTTCCATGGGAAAACATCTATGAGTTATATGTACTTTTTATCTATAAATATTTAATTAAGAAATTGCTAGCTTTGTGATTCTTTAGAAATCTAGTTTGGCTTTACAAGTGTGTCCAATTCGTAAGAGGCTCCTTGACTTTTATCAACTAGTAGTTTTGCATAGCTTCTGCCTTTTTCTCTTTCAGTTACTCAAGAGGGTGAGTTTTACTCTATGACACATTATTTTGAAGACAATTGATGTTGTTTTTTTCATACAATTAATGAATAGTTTTACCTGTTAAGTTTGATCTATAGCTCAAGGTGTTTGAATCTTCATGAAAAAGCTGTCCTTGAGTTTTATGCTTGTATTTTCTTGGGCTGAAATCATTTTTAAAAATAAAAGAAAATTAATACAAAAGAATAGTAAATATAATTAAGATAAGACTAACTTTTCAAAGCAAAGTGACCGTAATTAATATGCGATATTTGAACGTTTTTACTAGAGGAGAAAGTTATTTTGCATTTATGAAATAAGGATAAAATATTTGTTTGGACACTGCTCTCTGCAAGTGATTTTAAACACGCAAGCCTTTTATTGAACCATCCACATACAGCCGGCCCTTGTGTTGTGGAGGACAAGGCTGACGTGATGTTCCTCCTCGACTCCTCCAACAGCGAGGGACCCAACTACTTTCAGGACGAGCTGCGCTTCGTCGAGCAGGTTGTGGACAACTTCCCTATAGGTCCTCAAAACTTCCAGTTCGGAGTCATTGCTTACGCTTCCAACGCTCATCTCTGGCTTACCCTCAACGCTACATCCTCAGCCAGTCAGCTCAGGTTCGCTTTGCTTCAGGTGGGTGAAAGTTGGTAATTCTTGACATTACCATTAGAGATTTTACGAGAGCTTCTAGCAGTGAAATAAGCGTAGGCCAGTAGGCCCGACAGTTGTTCACAAGGGCCCACACTTTAAATACCTTCAGGTCCTTACAGGCTCACAGTTTTTTTAAAAAATGATACTGTTCCTTTCTAACAATAATTTCTGTAAGATATATTTCCCTGCCAAACCCGCATAACTATTACTCTAAACTGATAACTGATAAAGTGTTGTATATTTATAACATGCTGATACCAACAATATTATTATTTTAGAATATGTCACTGATAATGAATGCCGACAGTTTAGAAGTTGGGCCCACAGTTTTTCCTATCTGCTGGTCCTTATTGACAATCAGTTTGTGGATGCTTATTTCAAACACTGACTTCTAGCCGAGCAGATTTCGTTTTAAAGATCAAAATTACACTTTATTGTCAATTTTGATACGTCATGATGAGTTCCATGCGAAAATTTGCATATGAACATCGATGGATAAGATGATGTTAATGAATTACCCCTTTCGCGTCGTATACTTTCTCATAATTTGAAGATACAGAACCAACGTTATAAGAAAAGTAGTGAAACTGTTGTTAAATCTACTTTAATATGTGACAAGTGTGATACTATGAGTGTCGAAGATGAGTTCCACTTTATATTGAATTGTCCATATTATACTTCTAGTAGAAACACATTTATTCCAATATATTTTCATCACTATCCTACCCGCGAAAACTACAGTAACTTATGTCTTCAAAATATATTTACGTATTGAAAGGACTGGCGTTGTATTTGAAAATAAACCTATTTGTAAAATGATTGTTGTAGAAGCATTGTATTTATCATTTACTGTCAAATTATATTCCCATGGTATTGTTGTTGCACTTCACATACAAAAAAATGAATTTCAACAAAATTGTACTCTGGGCCACGAGGCCTCCAATACTTAATAAAGACTTTGACTTTGACTTTGAATTACCCCGTCAAACGGCTTGGTGCCTATGTTTTGTCTAGGTTGCTTACGAGGGCGGATTGACTTATCTGGACGCAGCCCTGAAGCTGGCCCGTACTGAAGGTTTTGTTGCAGCAAACGGTGCCAGGCAAGGCGTCAGGAAGATAGTGGTCATCGTCACTGATGGCAAGTCCAACATTGAAGCCTGGACAATCCGTGAGGGTCGAGCTCTCAAAGCTATGGGGGTGGAGATCGTCAGTATTGGTATAGGAAACTTGATCTTGCCCCACGAGCTGACTGGTTTGGCCACCCGCCCGAACAACTTCTTCTATGTAAAATCATTTGAAGATCTGCCAAATTATGTCGTTGACTTACGTCGGAGTTTGTGTACAACGGTAGGTACTCGTTTCTTATGTCGGGTTGAAGTAACGTTTTAATTAGCTTGATTTTCCCCAGGCCACGGTCCATCTTTGCTCATCATTTTCTTTTTCGAATGATAGTTAAGAATGTTCATATGCAGTTACTTCACAGGCACAAGTTTTTAGAGTTATGTAGCCAATCAGTCTAAGTAAACCTAGCCTCACTATTATCCGTTACACTGCTATACTGAGTCTAGAAAGGCTTGGTTGAGAGTCGCGTCAGCCCACGTGACCAAGTTGACCAATCAGAACTGATCTTACCAAGACACAATAGTCTGCCTTCACACATATAACGTTGGAGGGTCATAGGTCACAGAAAGGTCGGCTGACGCGACCCTCAACCAGACCTTTCTAGACTCAGTATAGCAGTGTAACGGATAATAGTGAGGCTAGGTTTACTAAGACTGGTAGCCAATCAGTTGTCATTAAGTTGTTTGAATATGAGTAGCGTTTAGAAACCATTAAGTTACGTAGGAAAAACGGAGATTAAGTTGGATTACATTTAAAGGCACCAAATCTTTTTGAAATTTTGGCCTAACAAGGCCAAATGTTTTACATTATTCCGTTTTCGGAACATAACTCAAAACTATGTGACTTGAAACATCAAGTTCGGTACGGGGGTAACCTCAATGGTGCAGACGGCCTTTTAAGGGTAACAATTCCAGGGTTCATTTTTTAATTTAAAAAAACCCTTTTTGACTTAAATCTTTACCGGAACTCGAAAATTATTTTACTTAAAGGATCAAATACCAAACGGGAGATCTCCTGCTGATGTGGCTTTAAGGGGTTTCAACTGTAGGCGGTCATTACATTTTCGAAATTTAACCAAAACTTGTCAACTGTATCTATTTTGTTTTATTTCTGCTTCTTTCATAGCTTTGACTTTCAATTTGTATTATGTTTATCCTCACTATTAGTCCACTGACAATCATCATCATTCATTGACATGACTTGATGTATCTCTTTGATATTATTATTTTTATGTAATGGCGATCAAATTACAGCGGTGGTATATGAGCTGTGCTCTCTTTTGCCTTGTCGAAATACGTCAAGTTTTGTAATATTGTCAATATTTTCATAACCCACATGAGACGTACAGCAGGCTTTGTTTGCAGCTTGCTTCAACGTTGCCAGTGACAACAGTAACCACTCAACCACCCATGGTTACCAGCCCAACAGATTCAACATCAGGAACCGCAACCACTGAAGCTTCAACCTTGCCTAGGATTTCCAGCGAAACTACTTCATCTGAAATCGTAACCCAAACAGGTGAAACCCAAACCTCAGCAGCAAGTGAAGCCACTACTTTGACCGCTGGGCTAACAGACTCGTTCACATCAAACATGCCGAATGTTTTTACAGATTCGTCACAGGGGTCGAATCCAACTGATGAAACGTCATTAGCTAGTGAGGTCACAGGTGACGTCACGTCTGCAGGACCTACAGATTCCACATCAGACATTGATATGACAAGTATGCCATCTGGACCAACACATTCCCTAATGACGAATACGGATTCAACGGAAGTGACGTCACCTCCTGAAGGAACTGGACCAGCTACAATGGGTCCGGGTTCTGTGATTGTAGGGAAGTGAAGAAGCTGGGCATTTATGATCAATAAAATGTATCGTCAATTAAGAGTCTCGTTTGAGTAGTCTTTAACTAAACAGCTACAGCTGCGTATCTTAAGTTTGTTCACTTACCTTCGTATTCTAGTGCAATTATCATGTAATTTGTAACGTTTTTGCGACATCTTAGCATTGTGAAAACGAAACTAATAATGTTGAAATTTCACTGCATAAGTGATGATTCAGTTTGCGTTAACATATTCGTATGTCATACCTACCAGATAGCTGTAACAAATTTGGCAGGTCATTGAAGTGACCAGGGGTCAAAATTTCGAAAACACTAATTTCTATTTTGCTCTACAAAATCCTTCATAACTGAATAACAGCTTTAGATCTTACTCATATGTGTTCCTTTGCGCTAATGCAATGTCACTGTGATATTCTTTTCCTACAAAGGTTACATGGATGATTTTAATCGAAATTTAAGAAAATTCGAATTTCACAAATATGACCCCATCTGTCTATTTAACCATGCCAAATATTGACATTCAGCACCAGTGACGAGACGATTCCGAAATATGGTTTGGGAATTAATTGTTATTTTACACATGGACCATTGATGATGTTTCGTACGTGGTCCTAGAGTTATTTTATGAACGTCTAAACGAAACCCAAATTACATCATACTTGCACTAAGATCACAAGCAAGTGAACAAACTGAAAGAGACATAGAGTATGTTGATAGAATCACATATGTCAAATTTTGAAATCGATGTTATTACATCGGGAAACCACTAACTGTTACTGAAAATAACAAGTTAGAGGTCAATCAGTACATTAGAGCGAAAAAACGGCCATTCAAAGTCGGGATTTTGATCGAAAACCGGACAAAGTGGCTCTTGTCATAAGCTCACAGGAAGATATATTCGATTCGATAGTGTTTATTAGGTATTGTGTAAGTAATAGATAGATTAATTGGATGCATAATTTCGAATTTTCAACATATTTGAGATGTTTTCTTGATTTTTCCATAAAATCAAACATTTTAGAGATATTATGCATAAATGGATATATTTGCAAGTCCAGTGATGAGATATGAACTTCAGTCAGCATATTAGATATTTTGTAGCTTATCAAAAATTTTAAGAAAGATACTCTGTGTCACTTTAAGATACGCAGCTGTATGTACATCGTTGTTTTCACTGAAAACCCTATAGAGGATCCAGAAATTATTTATGGGTCTCCTTCTAAAAGAGGCGAGAGGGCTTTTTCAAAAAGGTACTTTTACAGCTTGATTGCTTGATCAACAGGAGTTCTTTGTTGCTTAACTTTCTAACAGCATGCGGTTTGCCGAAAAGGTTAAGACTTTAACTGTTCATCGGCCAATGGGGTCTCAAGAAAACACATCATGATATTATTTTAACTGCTTTGTATTTCATTGAAATAAATACAAATGAGTTAAGAGCCACGTTGATTATCTGGATGAAAGGAAATTAAAGATCAATTTAAGTTTCGAAATACTGTCAATAAACTTAAGGACGTACTTAAGTGTTAAAATTGACCATTTTATGTCATATGCGAAATAGGTACTCTCTACAGCTACAGCTGCAGCTATAGATTTAATGCGACTTATTCTTCACATGCAATTAACCGGTCGAGCGATGTAACCAACGTTATATTCATAACTTCCAGTCTTAGAAATTCTTCTGTAATTTTGAGCTAAATATGTACAAACATTTCACATCATGAGAATTATTAAAACAAATGCATGATCTGTGTGTTAATGTACGTCTTTGCCTGTTACAAAGAATATTGATGTTGCTTTCACATGTATAGAATTTAGATTCAACCCATTTCGTAAAAGTCATCTTTGGACATCAGGTAATGATAGAAATAATCTGAACCTCGTGCTATTCAAAGCACATTTGACCAGCAGATGCGCTATTGTAAAAGGGGAATTTTGGATGAACTAATCAAACTTCTTGAGGTAATATGAATACGTCTCAAAACGTCTCTCAATCCTCAGCAATGTTTTCAAAGATGATCCACACCAATTATTTCTTATTAGCTCATCTGACCTGAAGTGAGGATTATAAATTGTAGCTTTGGATGCCATGTGACCCCTAATAAGGGCCACAGGAGCCACACCCTAAAAACCTATTTTCATCTTATTCTCAAGAACCATAAGGCCTAGAAAGCTGAAACTTTGTGTACAGATTCCTTGACTAGTGAGGATTATAATTTGCAGCTTTGGATGCCCTGTGACCCCTAATAAGGGCCACAGGAGCCACACCCTAAAAACCTATTGTCTTCTTCTTCTCAAGAACCATAAGGCCTAGAACGCTGAAACTGTGTGCACAGACTCCTTGACTAGTGAGGATTATGAATTGCAGCTTTGGTGGCCCTGTGGCCCCTAATATACTTTATTCCTACAAATGGGGAAACCACATTGGCCACACCCTGCAGCAAAATCAAATATGAAGCCTGATGAGCTACAGAGCCAACGACTCTATTTTATTTTAATTGGTACCATGCAGCAATCTAAACGTTGTTTTCTAAGAGAAATAATGACTCACGGCACATATAATGCCAAATTGACAGTATTTTACATGTTTTACAAAGCCAGCGAATCTTGCAGAGTTCAACAATGTTCAAACAAGGACAATGCATCTTTGACGAACCTTACTGCTGACACACTTAACACGGATTTTATTTGCGAGCCTAACATCTTAACATTCACGCGGTCTCATCCAACACATTTAACAAAAGAATAATCAACGCATTGACAACTTTTGTGGCAGTTTATTAGTTTGTATCTTTTAGTTGTCCATACAGGTTTACATGCTCTGAAACAAAAATAATATCATTTTTATATATGTTGATCATTCTATAGTGATTTAACACATCGCTCATTATATATATAATTATTTTAAAAAGGAACGTTTATTCAAAGTATGTCACCATTACATTAGTGTTTGAAAATAAGTCTCTACTTGGATATGAACACGATTGATGTAACATAGTAACTGCTAATCCCATAAACCACAAGAATGACTGCTGGACTAATACGGATTACAGTTGCTAGCTAGCAGTTACTTTTGTGTTTCTATTGTCATGGGACAGTCATTGGTATAAAGCCAAGTGATCAACTCCCCAACAGCAGAGAACGCCAGACATCGACTCAGCAAAGACATGTGAGACCGTGGCAGCCAGCGGTTTGGGAACCCGGAGGGGACTGGCAGAGTTGGGCAACAATATATGCACATAGAAGAGTAGTGAATTTAATAAACCAAGGAAATCCGACCTCGTCTTGTTCGAATCATTGCGAAGTGTGGCCTGCTGATTGTGCTACATTGATGCTAGAGTTTAAACGTTTAGCCCGTGTAGACGTGTTCTTCAGTTGAGTACAGACCAAAGTCATAAATGAACCAATAACAGCCCGTTTGCTTAGAAATATGGCTGCGATCATCTGCAGAACGAATGATTACTTGCGTCTACATTATGAAAACTAAAGCCTCTTTTGTGGAGTATTTACGTAATAACACTCGACTATAAGCACTGGGTGTAATGTGTACGCGAGGACGTTCGTTGTTACTGATCAGTCACGTGACTCTTAGAGCGAGAGACGTGTTATCATTGTCCTGATCACAACATAAAAACTAAATTATCACCATGATTCTGACACATCCTGTATCAATATTAGTATATATCTATTACTAAGGTTTAACCATTTACTAATACACAAGGAGAAGTCATGTAAACAAACATATGTCTGTCTTTTTGAACTTGATCACTGCAGTTACGCTGTTTGGAGTCCACACCTCATGACCTGTTTCGTCTGCTAACATCTAAATAAATCAACAAATCTTAAATATAATAATTCCTATTTAACCCTTGCTAAACCTTAAAACAGTCTGCAAATTTTGAAAGAGTTGCGAACTGCATTAACGAAATTTGGACGAGGTGAATAAGTAATCTTGAATCGAATCGTAGTGTACGGATTGTTCAGTCTAGGTATACGGATCGTTCGTGATTGCACCAAACCTGGTGTACGGATTGTGGTGATTGACTTTCTTGAATAAAATGACAGTATTGTGCCAAAATATTAAATTTTCGTTTGAAATAGATCACTTACAGAATGTGATTTCATTCAGAACATCATAATTTTTGTTTAAGACTACCAAAACACATACTAGCTATATAATAGATTGTCCATTCCTCAAAACTTCATCATTCCGAAAGAAGTGCCTATGTATGGCATTTCAGTTCTCAAAGTATTCATTTTCCAATACACATAACGAAAACGATTAACTCAAAATCTAATAAAACTGGAACTTCTTTTAATTCAATATGTGAATAAAACAAACGTCTTCCTGCACAAATTTTTTAGCTCATCTGGCCTGTAGGACTCCTTGGCTAGTGAAGATTATAAATTGTAACCTTTGGTGGCCCTGTGGCCCCTTATGACGGCCATAGGGGTCACATCCTTAAAACCTATTTCCACCTTCTTCTCCAGAACCAAAAGGCCTAGAAAGCGGAAACTTTGTGTACAGACTCCTTGACCAGTGAGGATTATACATTGTAGCTTTGGTTCATAAGTGTGTGATTCTGCAAGTTATTGTTACTGAAAAAGCAAATATCCCAAGACATTGACCATTTTAGTTGAGTGTTGTCCGTTTCCCCACTTCCATCCAATGTTACCAAATCATACCGTAAACACGTGTTCGCCTGGAAACCGTTTTTTTTTTGTAGGATTTTATGAAGAATTCGATTTTCAGATATGTGTTTGAAAATACTCTACAGGCTGTAAGACAATGGTGAAATCTTAGACAAAAGATAATGTCATTATATACCCTCAGTCGAGTAATTCACGTCTTGAGAATATCTAGTTTCACGAGAGGTTTAACAACGGAAAGCTGGAAAACACGAATGAACATGAATATTTAGCATTCTTACTCCAATTTTAAAAGCATTTCATTTCAATTACAGGGAGTACTATAATAACAAGTTAAACATTAAAATCGCTAATAACCACAAACTTGTATATATATAAGATATCTGCTTTGAATTGGATTGACGGCCCTGTCTTCCTGTTTGTCTGATGATCTGAATGATTAATTCTAATATAAATAGTCTCCTATGTAATTTAAGGAGCTGATGAATGTAGAGGGTCCTTGATATCGTAGATGCTTCTTTCGGCTCCCTGGGAGCAGTGCAACATTCATGCTTTCTGTAGATATAAACAAATTTATGAAGTTAAAGATAAAACGGTGTTTTGATACTGTTAGACGGATTGCATGTGTCTAAAATGATAGACTATAATTTAATAGACATTTTAGTAGTAAAATTTGTTTTTCAAAACCAATTTGTTTGGATTTATTAAGAAAATAAAGCAAATTCAATCAGGCACAATCCGTACCCTCGATCAGCACAATCCGTATCCCGTATAAAACATGATCGGTAACATTCCGTACACCGGAAAACTTTAGCAATGAAAATACATGATAACACTTTGACAACAGATTATTAAAAATTCACACTTTGCTATACTTTGAAATTTCGCCATTACTTGCAGTTATTATAAAAGCAATTATACATAATACACATTTTTGATAAAGTGGACATTGGATACTATTAATGTAGGCAAAATGTACAGAGATCGTCGACATTTCGACGACATTTATTGACAGGCAGTTACTAATATGTTAGTTTGCAAAAAATCAGTGAAATTCATCTTCTATTTGCATTCATAGGTTCGTGCATAGATATCTGCCCATGAGGTAATCGATAGTTAAAAGTTCATATTTATTCATAAAATGCTCGCAATCGTATAAAATTGACAAAAATATGTGCTTGAATGTCTCGCTCCTCGCATTAGAAGTCACGTGACAAATCAGTAACAGCGAACGTCCTGTCGTACACATTACACCCAGTGATAAGGGCTGTTCTCAAACGATGAGCAGAGGGCCAAGATTGATGGGTCGAGTTCGTACCCCGGTTGTATTTTGTGACAATATTTTGAAAAGTGTATTGCTCTGAAAACGTCTGAGTTAACCTTTATATTGCTAGAGGTCCACCCTGTCTCAGGGAACAAACATTACGCTGACTCCACTAATCTGTACCCTGGGTTAGCGTAATGTTCGTTCCCTGAGACAGGATGCCAGAGATCAGATTTCTTCAAAAGACCTACAGAATCAATTCGTTGTTTTCTCGTCTTGACAGATCTGCTAATCACAATATCATTAGATGTCACGGAAATGGCACGTGCAATTCCTTCAACTCTTAAACTAGACATTATTCAGAGTCTTACCTTAACACAAAAGCGATTCAATCTTTGGAGCCAAGTTCTTCAGGTCCTGGAAGCTCGTGGCTGTGAGGACGTGGTTCGAATCCGTGGCGATGGTGTTGAGCTCCGACATCGGAACGTGGTTATTTATACCCACGGCTATGACCTTTACGCCGTAGTTTTTCAACAAGTTGGCCTCAACCTTTGTAGAAGCCATGGAAGATGGTTGTCCGTCAACCAAAAGGACAGCGTATCTTGGAACTCCAACCCTAGCGCCATGCTGGTAACTGAAACCCAGTCGGTATGCTAAAGATAGGGCCAGTTGTGGGTTTGTTGATCCGCCGCTGAACCGAATCTGGGGTATGGCATAGAGGAGAGTGTTTTTGGAACGATGAGAACTAAGATAGAAATCCATTCTGGCGGATGAACCGTATGAGATGGCGCCAAATTGCATGTGGTTGGGCCCGACATCGAAGTGGTTAACTACGCTGGTCATGAAGTTGAGCTCCTGATGGAAGTTGGCGAGTCCAGTCTGGGTGGAAGAGTCCAAAAGGAACACCACGTCAGCCTTGGTGGTCTGGCTGCAGATGCCTCCTGAAACTGATACAAGGAGTCTAACAATTGAACCGCTAGTGACCTTTACGAAATAAACGATAAAAACAATAATTGTTAGAACACCAACAGGAGAAATGTGGGAAACTTACTGTGTGATTGTTACGACAGCGGTTTAGTTAATAGTAGTGTTTTAGTTTGCAATATATTACATTTGATTCAGTTCGGTGGCATGGAGATATTGGGTTTTCAAAAAAGAATGTATTCATTTGTCATTTTATCGGTTAACCAAACATAAATTGAATACATCGTTCTGACACTGAAGAATTTCTTAAATTTACTTACGTGGTGTGGATGTTGTGTCTGTAAAAAGCGAAACATACAGTTGCAGTACATACAAAACATTTGGCAACAAATCCAATACATTAAATACACTCTTTTGTTTCTCAAATTATTTAAAAGCTCTTATGAATGAATCATTCATAGGCTATAAAATATAGATGTTCATAAATCAAACAACAAAATTATCAACTTTTAAAGTTTAAATATATACTTACTGACTTTTAATCCTGAAGTAACTGAAATATAAAAGAATATTTATATTAGAAAAACGTTTCAACAAAATATGACAATGATTAAGCAGGGAAATAGGAACATTTTGTAATGTAACTGATTTCAGCAAAAAAAATGAGATACGATAATACTTTATTGGCCAAAGGGAATTCCTTATACATTCACATTGTCATAACATTACTGATAATACAACATTTAAAAACAAAACGTACATGAAATACATGTATGCCATAAAAAAAGACAATAACTGTATTATGATATAAATTATGAGCACTAAAACGTATATTTATCATACAATGGATAGTGTTCTCGGCATAATAAAGCCAACGGATATTTTCGATATCCGTTGGGCGTGGCTAAGGGTCATATACGGATACCGATGCAAATTTCAAAGGTCAAGGTCGGAACTTCTTTCGAAAATTCCGATGACGTCACAAGCGTTAACATTTTGAACACTTTTAGTAACGGAGAGAGGCATTACAATATGAATGATACATTGCATAAACATTAATCTAAGAAATAACAACAAAACTGTATGGGTCTTTAGCCATATGTATGACTAAGCAGTGCTAAAACACTGTCATCACGATTTGAATGAAACCGACCGAACAATTTTACTCACAGGTACCAGAAGCAGTTCAAGTCTCATGTTCAAACACCTCATTTACCAATCTTCGGTGTTCTTTACTTTAATATTGTTTAGTTTGGATTCGGAAATCCACAGACTATGATCTTGTTTAGCTCTCCGGCCATCAATGTTCGTTCAATCGCTCTCAACGCAAGCTGCCATTGTCACGTAGGCGAAGGGAAGCAACTCTTGCCCCTTGGTGAGATTGACTCGTCCTCTCGATGACGTCGGATTAAAGAACGTCAGTTCGATCCCACCAAAGACCATTTTAAAATGTCTCTAATTTTTAAAGTCATCGTATTTTATAGATTTTTAAAATTTCAAAACTTTGGAGTCGTGACAAAATAACTCAAACGGCAATAAAAGGCATATATAAGGAGGAATTATATTTTGTCAATTCACCGTCAGAGTCACTGCTCTATTCATTTGCATATATCAATGCGCGAATCTTAAATCAATTTCAACTATTAAAATAGTATTACCAGGCATTTTTATCGAATTAAATTTTAAAATGACATTGTATGATAAAGAAGTTATCATGCTCGTGTGTTTTGGGATCGTAAATATCCTGCATTAGGAATAAACACTATGTATTTAGCTCGCCAAGGCTCGCAAAATACAATGTTTATTCCTAATGCAGGATATTTACGATCCCAAAACACACTCGCATGATAACCTCTATGTATGTACAGTATTAATGAACAAATTAATGCTGATTGGAAAAAAAAGGTTCACATACCAGCACAAGCTGCGCTCTGCAATTCGGTCTGTATCGTCTTGAGAGCGTCGAAGTTGTCGACAGAGAAGACATGTTTGCCGTCACTTGCAAGAGCCCGGACTTCGTTCTGGTTGATGCCTCGACCGATACCTATAGCCAGAACCTCCACACCTGCTCCGTGAAGCTGATTGGCTTCCAGGTGAGTCTGGAACGATTTTCATTGGTTAACATTTTTGTGAAACAAATTTCAGAGGGACAATGTTTATACATTTTCTACCCTAGAGAGCCTACTCGACTCAACCTCTGTAACTATGTGGTTAAATTCCTCGATTCTTCAGAGGTTTGCAATACAGATGCAGTTCTTTAATTTTGCAAACCAATTACACAAATGTACATAGAGACTCTCTCCTGGCTTGAAAGGAACCAAGCGCAATGGACAGGTGAAAGTATATTTGCCAGCCATTATGGGGAAATTGACATTGAGTAGAGTTAATCATATTCTCCCCACAGAGGCAGATCAAGTCAAGAAATGTTGATACAGCCTCTGTTATATTACGCCGGGTTTATGGGATAGTATGGGAGACGCCTGATTGGAGGCAATCAAAGTTAGTTGTGCAATCAGCGGCGCTGTCCTTAAATCATCATTTTGGCTACTTAATGATGGCAAAGGCATTGTGAAATGAACCACGCTTTCCATGCGAGAAGAGTTGTCATTTGATAAAGAACTTCAAATGGATTCGGGTGCAATTGTTTTCCGCCAGGGAAACCAAGGGATTTCGGCATAATATAACAGAGGCCGTATCAATATTTCATAATTTTCCTCTGTCGGCAGAGAATGAAAGTTAATATGTTCATGACAAACCTCACCTGTGGCAGATTTGCTGAGGCTCCGTCTGTCATTATGATGACAATCTGTGTTGCATTAGGCCTGGCTCCATGAGCATCAGTTAAGGAGGTATTGGACACATAGTGAAGCGCCTTGTAGGTCGAGGTCCCCCCTGAATGGTAGGGAATGGCGTCCACGGCGGCCAGTAGAGGGGCTTTGGAGGCGTACTTGTTCAGATCAAACTGAGGATACACATCGGATGAGAAGGTGACAACGCCAAACTGGGCAGCACTGGAGCTGACCTCGAACTTGTCGATGAAGTTGTGGGCGAAGGTCAGTTGCTTCTTGAAGTCCGTCTGAGTTTCGCTGGCAGAGGAATCGAGGACGAACATAATGTCAGCTTCCCTGGCCGCACATCCTGTATAGTGGATATAGTATAAATGAAGTATAAGGATTACTTAAAGGGGCAGTAGCACGTTTGGTAATTTTATATTTCAAAATTTTCACTGATAATTGTAAGTTAATGCTAAATGTATTATTTTGACAGTGTCGGAAATCTCATTACACAAGCCAATCGTCAATAGTCAGAGGACAAAGTATGAAGATACATATAAAATCCATTGGCGGCCATTTTATGTGAACACCTTTAATTCATTTTGTGTAAGAAAAAGGAATTGCATGGCTAAACTTTACGTCATATATATGAATTATTACTGCTCCATTTAGTTTAAATAAATTGTCTTTCAATTGGAACCATTAATTTTCATTTTCCTGACATCACCTTATATTCCCCCTAAAAACGTGCTACTGCCCCTTTAAAACGAAATGATGCTTATTTTTAGTTCATCAGACAAGTCGCACGGAGATCAATGCATCGTTTCAGCTTTAACAAGTGTAGCGCGTAAAGGATACAAGAGCCTTAAAGGGACAGTAGCACGTTTTTAGGGGGAATATAAGGTCATGTCGGGAAAATGAAAATTAATGGTTCCAATTGAAAGACAATGTGTTTAAACTAAATGGAGCAGTAATTATTCAAATATATAACGTTAAGGTTAGCCATGCGATTCCTTTTTCTTACACAAAATGAATTAAAGGTGTTCACAAAAAATGGCCGCCAATGGATTTTGTGTGAATCTTCATACTTTGTCCTCTGACTATGGATAATTGACTTGTGTAATAAGATTTTTGACACTATCAACATAATACATTTACAATTATCAGTGAACAATTTAAGATATAAAATTATCAAAAAACGTGCTACTGCCCCTTTAAATCGTGATATTAATACTTTGTACATACACAATATGAAGATTAAATATTGTTTGTTGTCTTTTAATCTTAGGGTAAAAATGAAAATGATTCCATAAGTATCAATGTGATTGTTAACAGGCTTACATAATCTACGCATTGTGCAAACTGGTATAAATGCTATCGCTTGTCGACAAGTTTCACAGCTTAACCTTTCAATGGGACATGAACATACATATCATTAAATTTGATTCTTGTAAATTAAACCTTTTATAAATATTAGGATGTTTTTTTAATGTCCTTGAATGGGAAATTACAAAAAGATTCAAAAACTTGTTACAGTGTTTACAAAACTATTTTGACTTCAAACGTTAAAATTCCATAGGTGATTAGGTTAAATTAGATAATGGATTATCGATGAAACAAAATCACAACAGGAATCAGTTATGATAATTAATTATAACCTGATCGTTAAAACCAAGTCTAAATGTATATGTAAACGCTACTTACCCAACTGGTTACCTGTGGTTTCGAAAAGAAACGTTTTGTTTTACTCACACTATTTTGAATTTTATTAAGTCCTTGTTTACGATTAAGGTTTATTGCAAATTTATAACCTAACAATTCAACTTGGAATGTAAACTTAACGCATATGTATTATATGACTTCGTATATACTATTGGTATCATGGCCGGATATACGGGGGAAAAAACTCTGTTATGTTCTGCTCTGTTCTGTTCTGTATATATTTAATTGACATTAATACAAACTGTTTGTGATGACAATTATCAAAATATATGATAAAACAAAATCTTACATGTTGTTTTCTGCAATTCCTTCTCAATGGTGTGAAGTGCATTGAAGCCAGCAACCTAAAGGTTAAACATGCATTGTAACAGTGGAATATGACATAAAAGGTGATCCCCAATGTGCCTAATAACATAAATATTCTTTCAAAAGAAAGCTCCTTTTATTAAATTGTTTATATTTGTAAACGTATCAAATACAAATATATTTGAAAGCTAAAATTTATTGTCAACGCTGCCGATACTAACGATTGCGAACTCTCTTGGGTCTAAGCACGATCAATCATCATTGTCGCCAAATGTTCTACACCCTCTGTAGATAATGGTAGATTGGTTTGAAGGATTTTATGAGAAATTTGTTTATGTAAATCTAAATCAGATATGGGAAAGTCTAGAATACCTATTGCATGAAGGTGCGCCCTGTTTTGTCTATCAGGTGTTGATATAGCTATTAAATTTAGGAAAATTCCCCGTTTCTTGAATGGAACATGTTTGAGGGACATTTTTTAAAACTCTAATGGTCATGGGGACTAAACAAGAAAGTTGGTTGTGGTTTGTACCGAGAAGACATGTTGAGGATCTGTAGCAATTGTTTGGAGCTCTGCTGCATTGATGCCATTTCCGATTCCAACCGCAATGACCTTGACCCCTGCGTCATGGAGCAGCTTGGCCTGCTGGGAAGTGAGCGCCGCCTGTTGGCTGTGACCGTCTGTCATCACTATGACAACCTGGTGGGCGTTCTTCCGGGCACCGTGCCCATTGCTTTGAAATACATTAGAATAAATTAGATAACCACTTTAGCATATAGATACATTGATACTTACAATTAATGGTTAGTGCTGCAAATGCAATTGACACCAATACTAAGGCATTCTCTCCCAACAGAAGCAGATCAAGTCAAGAAATGTTGATACAGCTTCTGTTATATTACGCCGGGTTTATGGGATAGAATGGGAGACGCCTGATTGGAGTCAATCGAAGTAAGTTGTGCAATCAGCGACGCTGTTCTTAAATCATCATTTTGGCTACTTTATGATGGCAAAGGCATTGTGATATGAACCACCCTTTCCATGCAAGAAGCGTTGTCATTTGATATAAAGAAATTCAAATGGATTGTGGTGCAATTTTTTTCCGCAAAGGGAAAACTGCCGGAACCCATGGATTCCGGCGTAGTATAACAGAGGCCGTACAAAATTAACTTAAATATTGAAAATATTGCAGGATGTTATCAAAATGGTAACGTCAACAATAACGGAAAATTACGTGAGCGACTTGGTCCTGACGAACTCCAAGCCTCCACCGGTATCAGTGTTCCCGGAAGCATATGGGACTCGGCCTATAGCGGCCTTCAGGGCTGCCTTGTTGTTGAAGTCGTTCAGCCAGAACCGGTTCTGTACAGACGATGAGAAGGTGACGAGACCAAACTGTACTGCATTAGGTCCGATGTCGAATCCATCCACAAAGTTGCTGACGAAGGTGAGTTGTTTCTTGAAGTTGTCGGAGCCTTCACTGCCGGAGGAGTCCAGGAGGAAGACGATGTCGGATGGTTCAGATTTGCAAGCTGAAAATTATTACGAATAAAACAAAAATTGTGATTCTGGCTAGTGAAATGTTTTGAAACAGCTTTGTTTGAGAGCCGCAAGATTTAAGGAATTCAATTACTAAGATTCGAAGAACATAAGTGACTGTATGTAACAGTTCTTATAAAAATTTAAAAGTTTTGTTTTAAGGAAATGCAATTATCGTATACTTACAAGTAACTTCAGAACCTGAAAAAAATTAAATCAAATTATAACTCAATGATCTTCAAAATAGGTATGGTTTCTAGTATTGCTCTAAAGAAATGTATATATCTGACATTTATATATCTACATTTTATTTTCCGAAATAAATCACAACGACCTCTCACTATCACGATAATAGATAAGAATAATATATTCAAAGGATTAAATGAAGAAAGCACTTGAGATGCTTATTTGCTGTGGACGACGTTAGAGAGTGGTTGTAAAGGAGGGTCAAGCTGTATCATTTAAAGGCACCACTCGAGCGGCTTTCATCCGCCATTTTGAAAGGTTAGCATTGCGAGAAAACGAATGTGCTGTAATACGCCTATTCATTAACAAAATTAAGTAATAACTATTTGATTGATAGAAGAGGAGCATATTTAAAAATAATTCAAAATAAAAGTTATCAGTTGCAACAGCATTTTGTCGTAGTAATTCATTCCACGATCGTAGCTTCGATTATTGGCTTCATTTTACGATGTTTTTATTTTTTGAGCGATACACTTTATTTTTTGTCAAATTGTCAAATCTAAACTAAAATGCTTATCTCACAATCTTATATGAAATTAAGTGAGAAATGTTCATGTAAAAATCATATATAATTGTAAACAGGAAAGTCCTCCTAATTTCGTTTCCACGAAAAATACCCCGCTCGAATGGTCCCTTTCATTACAACCAGCAATATCCAACATTGTTGAAGCACATCACTATATGGTCAATGTGTATACAATCTTCTGCACACTACTGTACTTACACGTTGTCGACAGCACTTGGGACTCTATCTTGTGCAGAGAGTCGAAGTTAGCCACGTGGAAAGCGTATTCCGTCTGACTGGCGATGTCAGTGAGTTCACTGAAGTCAATGTTTCGGCCGATACCGATGGAGATAACCTTGACGCCATCTTGATGTAGCTTCTGAGCCTCCACGGCTGCGGTGGCCCTGTTATTAGGGTGACCATCGGTCAAAACGATTACCACCTGTTCAGCGTCTGTCCGTCCGCCATTTTGAGGCAGGAAGCTGTTTTGTCTGACGAAGGTTAGGGCTTTGTCTGTACCGGTATTTCCTCCTGAATATGGGACCCCTGCCACTGCCTGGAAGTAAGAAGTCATTGTCACCCTGTTCCTGTATTAATGTATTTTAGGTTTAGGCTATACGAAATCAATGTTTGCCAATCAGGCCACTGATCTAGACACCTTCCACTCAGGTTCGGAGACTCTGAGACTATGATCTGTGATCTATAAAACTCATGATTTTGAGTGTATACCTTAGAACTTATACGAGGTCAAAATATGGATTATACGGTTTTTATTGGACCACCTTAGTAAGAGAGGCCTTTATAAACTTCGGGTCATCGTTTAAAGACTTTACTTTGGATCATTAAAGATCTAAACGAATTATATCATGCCTGTCCATTATCATTTTAATACGTATATGAGGTAGATCATAAAGATCAATGACGAAGATATAACCTATCACGCAAGGAATGTGTTACAAATTAGTGCTAAAATGCAGTGATTGCACACTTGCAAGTAAGAGATGCACATGTTAAATGTAAAGAACTTTCAAAATCCTTTCCTTAAATTTCTTCCCGAAAGATTTCTTATTTGGATAAAAGTTAACATTTTCAAGGTATGTATTGCAGTGATTGGTTACGATTCTTATTTATATAAATAAAAAATCTTACATTTTCCAGACTAGCCTTGTCATGGTACTTGTTGAGCCAGAACTGGTTCTGAGGATTTGTGGAGAAGGTTACAACACTGACTTGCACGTTGTTGGGACCGATGGGCAGCTCCTTGGCGAAGTTGTTGACGAAGTCGAGTTGTTTCTGGAAGTTTGGTTTCCCCTCGCTTCCCGAGGAGTCCAAGAGGAAGACCACATCAGTCGGCTTGGTGCTGCACTCTGTCGTACACCCCAACCATATCAAATTATTATTGTCGTACACCCCAACCATATCAAATTATTATTGTCGTACACCCCAACCATATCAAATGATTATTGTCGTACACCCCATATCAATTGACTAATTTTGATAAAATGGTAATTTAACAAGAAGATATGGTCATCAACATCCCCCGCCAAAAAAGGTTTTCATTAAAGCTACCAATATTTTCCTACATGGGCTGTAACTCTGTAATGCGTTATTGCATTTACTTCATTTTTGAAATCCATCAAGGTTTTGATACCCTGAAGACACACGGCAAATTTGGTTATCCTATCTTAAATAGTTACTGAGAAAAATTGTCCCATTTGATGACACACTCGAACAGAGTCCGAAAACAGGGAAAAGGGGCAAAAACTATTAATAATTTTGCGGTTCTGATTTTCGAACTCCATCAAGGTATTAATACCCAGAAGACACACAGCATATTTGGTTATCCTATCTTAAATAGTTTCTGAGAAAAGCTGTCCCCTTTAACTCGGACGGACGCACTGCGTGGCGGGGGATAATAACACTTTATTGTCCTCAGTACATGTACATATTGGAAATTTGTTTTGTGCATTTGCACCCGGCAGCCACTGTGCAGCGCCAGTTAATGCGTTGTTCTGCCTTAACAATGCTGAGTGTCAAGCAAGGCAGCAACAACTCCCACCTTTTAACGTCTTTTGGTATGACGCGACCGGGAATCGAAACCCGGTCTTGCGGGTGACGAGCGGACTCTCTACCACTGAGCTACGTCCCCGGTTTTAGTGATGGCAAGTTAATGAATACATATTGATGAAAACATCATTAGTCGCCTACCTTGAATAAATAAATATCCTCCTTCATATGAATAAACCTTGATATTTCATGTGGTGTAGACAAACAAAAGATACAATGAATAACTAAAGCGTTAACCTTTTTCCAGATTGAATTCTAACGAGAATCGATAGAAATACTCAATAACTTACCACTGCTTGCCACTACCATTATCTAAGGTGATAATTTGAAACTTACGCGTCTGGGCTGTAAAGAAAAAATAACAATGTTTAATGGTTACGTCAAAACATACATCATAATACACATCATAACTAAAAATAAAGTAAACCGTGACAAGATTGTCACTTGCTCGACATGAGATTTCTTTGTAGAATAAGTATATTTATAACTTTACTTTATGCAACGTAAACTCATCATTTGCATTCATAGAAAAAGAATCCACATGTTTGGGAAAACTCAATATCAGAATAATAATAAGGTAAGGTTGGTTTGATAGGTTTTCGGTGATACGCAATTTTTTATGATTTTCATTTTAAAATATGACAAACTTTTGAACATCAAATTGTATGTTTTGCAAATGCGTCCAGGGGTAAAAACGTGTATCGAAGATGACATGCAGCCCTGATATCATGACGAATATCGTTAACCTACTTTTATTTTACAAAATAAAGTAAACCGTGAAAAGATGTCTTTTTGTAGATTATGAGTACTTGAGTACTTATGCAACGTAAACTAATAATTTGCATTCACAGAGAAGGAATCCACAAGTATGAGAAACCCCAATATCAGAATAAAATCTTCTCTTTCGTAATTTTGGCTTGATAGCATTTCGATAAGACAATATATTTTTATGAAATTTCTTTTTTAAATGTTTTGTAGCTTTTAAACATTAGATTTCATTAGATGAAAATGCGTACAGGGGTATTTATTCATTTATTGGTGGCGTAAACATCAAGTCCTGATATCTTGACGGATATCGTTAACCTACTTTTACAAGTCTGTTGCTGAATGGTCGTCTCGATGGTGTGAAGCGCATCAAAGTTGGCCACAGAGAAAGCATTCTGACTTCCGTCTCCAGACGCGATATCCTTGATCTCCTGTTGATCGATACTGTTGCCGATACCGATAGCGATTACCTCGATACCGGCGTTATGGATGTTGTTAGCTTCCTGCTTGGTCTGTGCCTTGTTGGAAGATTGGCCATCGGTCAGGATGATGATCTGATGGTTGGAACCATTCCTGGCACCGTTAGCAGGCGTGAAGGCTCCTTCCCCTAGTCTGAAGATGGTGATAGTCTATTAGTTATTCAGTTTTTATATCGAGGGTCAAAGGATATGTTCGTTATTTTTGAAAATAATGTAAGTATTGATATTTCAGTAAATGATATATGATGGTAGATTTGACTTATTTTGAGGAGCATTTTTTTAAATCTTTATTTTATGATTCAATAAAACGTTAAAAATGTTAGCTCAAGAGATAGAACTATGACGAATGAAAAGATTAGTTAAGAAAATCACACTCAGTAGATCCATACGATGAGATCTACTGAGAGCGTGTTTCAGGTCATATTTTGATTTTTTTTGGTAAATATAATGTATGAGGAGCATACATTACATTGTTATATTTCAGAAAACAATATCTGCAATGGTTTAAGTTCGCGTTACTTCTTCGGTCAATCCAATGTTAGATTTAGTCATTATCTAAATTGAGTTATAGATTCATATAATTATAGATATACGCATGATAAGTACTTAAGCGCCAGAGAAGTCTGAGTATTTCCACTTCTAAACTGGATGTTGTCGATGGCGTCCAGTAGAGACGACTTGTTCTTATAGTCATCAAACCAGAATTCGGACTGTGTTGTTGTTGCGAAGGTTGCAACGGCAATCTGAACAGCGTTCGGCCCGATGGAGAAGTCCTTGGCGAAGTTCTTCACAAACTCAAGCTGTTTCTGGAAGTTGGCTTGACCTTCGCTGCCGGAAGTGTCCAGAAGGAACAGGATATCCGCCGGGGCTGATCTGCACACTTCCGGAACATTTTTATCGTTCATTATACGTAAGCTCGATAAATTGTTAAAGGGTAACGATTATTTAAAACCTTCTGTAACCTTTTGGCTAAAAGAGTACTTCTGTTTGTACGCTTTAACTGAAACTTTAGCTTATAACGCTTCAAATGTGATTAAAAAAGACAAGAATACATAGTCAGAAATTTATTTCACATGACTCTTGTATTGTGAGAAGACAAGAAGTAATATTATAGTAATACGTGTAAGTATTACGACATTATAACCATACATTTACTTATATATAAACATTTTGACATGGGAGATTAAAAATAAAGGTTCATTTTCAAATAAATTCTTGAACCTGTCATTATGTTCACATTTGTACAAGACATGAGTTGAACAAACTTTTATCGTGTTGGATACTGATAGAATATATTTTGTATATGCTTCGTTCTAACTTCCTTGGAGAAGGGGCAAACAAGAACTATTGAAACTCATCTTTGTAAGTGTTTATTTATTTTTCATCAAAAATTAAAGTTGATAGTGTTGGTCAAAAAAATTAAATACTCACATAACCCTTCAGCTGAAAGAGACAGAACAAATGTATGTTTAGTTAATAGGATAAGAATGATCGGCGAAAGGTTTAATCTTATGAAAAATATCTGCAAATCTTAACTACAATAGCTACAGATTTCTACAAATGCGGTGGCAATATTCGAATAGCAAATTTTTTCAAGTATCAGTAATCAAATGAAACTGTAAGGAGGAAAAATATTCTTAGCAAAATCTCTTCTGAAACTTCCAGTGTCAAGTTCGAGAGTTAATGTTCCGTATAAGCATTTGTTGGGACTGGATAAGAGTGTCAGAATGTCGCTTTAGAGGGAGATTAGTGTTTGATATTATATTTGTTGTGGATGAATTTCTTGTACAAAGATAGAGACAAATACGGGACTTAATGAATTAATCGGTGTAGAGAGAGTGTTGGATTAAAGGGATGATGATGGGAGTGGACTTACGTTGTAAGTTAACCTGTCAAAAACAACCATTACTGCTAGTTTAATAAGACAAATAAGAAACATTTTGATATACCGATACCAAAATGATACTAAAATCCAACTTAATTTACGTTGAAATTTACGTTAAAAAATTTCCATAGAAGTTTGTTGAATTCTGAAGAAATGATAAAACTATGTTTTAGTCGTATCAATCTGCAGTGGATTGAGTTATCGTGCGATTTGTATGGTAGCGTTTCTTTTGGACACTAGTTTATAAACAACCTACTCTTGCATGTCTTGTAGGCGACACTCTTCTCGATACTGGCCAGCCCACTGAAGTTGGCCACCGTGAAGACATGCTTGTCGTCTGTGGCTATGACTGATAGCTCGTTGGGATCGATGCTGCCACCGATACCGATGGCGATGACTCTCACATCGGTGTTGTGGATGTTGTTTGCTGCCTCGAGGGTCTGCTTGGCGTTAGTGGACTGACCGTCGGTCAAAACGATGAGGATCTTGTTAGAGTTATTCCTTGCCCCGTGGTCAGCAGTGAATGTCTCATTCATGACGAAATTCAGACCAAGTCCGGTGGCTGTGTTGCCGGTTCTAGGGGATATTTTGTGTATTGGTACAACATGTTCTTATCTACACTCAATGGCAAAAGAAACGATACCAACTTTTCAAAAGAATACAAAACAAAATCCTGTTGTAAATGAAATGCGACTATGAACCCTTGTGATAGGCACAGTAGTTGTGAAGAAGTACTCACAATTTCAAACATCAAAGTATGATATTTATAATTGTATGACTGTTCAAATACACGAGGGGGCCATTTTCACTATCCTATCTCATCTGGTTAAGGAGATTTTAAACGGCGTTTTTTGAATGGCGTGTATTTCAAAAGCGTTAACAGTTATAGCTTTGAAATTAAAAACTTAGTTCAGTTAGCTCGTGAAGACATGAAATAACCCTGTTTCAGTCGTAAATTTCCCTCGTAGCTTAACCTATCATACATTTTATATGGTATCGTTTCTTTTGCCCCTGAGTGTACGAGAGCTAAGATTTTCAAATGATGCTATGTAGAATATGAGAACACTTATCATTACTGGTTTTAATAGAGTATAAATGTCTTTCTAAACCTTTTTTATGTTTTTTAAGATATTCATATCCGTATGAAGACGATGAGGACTGGTTCTTGTGCGACACATTAGAATCGTATTTTAATAAAAGACATGCGACAAAACAGTAATTCTATGTCTACTTTACTTATTCACGTTCACGTGCCATAACAAAGGTAAATAATTTGCCTTTGGGAATGGCTTTAAATTAAATTTACGTGGATAATTCCATACCTTGTATGGGACACGATACACAGGATATGCCCTGTTTTAAAGTATGTTGTTTGAGTAAAAAGGTAAAAGTTACTTTAACGTGCTGTGTTATATTAAAGTACAAACTTAAAAATCATTAAAATGGTTATCGATTCAGTGTAGCGACAACATTATGGTTTGAATTTCACTTTTGATGTTAAACTAGGTAATACAATGTGGCTTGTGCGCGCCAATGGTGCATATGTAATTTTGAAGACTTATCTTATGAAGACAGAATATCATATATAGATTGATAATCTACTGCAATTAAATACCACACCTGTAGGTGATGTTGTTGATGGCGTCGATGACGTCCTGTTTCTTGTGGTACTCATCCAGCCAAAACTGGTTCTGCACGTCCGTTGCAAACGTCGCCACGCTCACCTTCAAAAATCATTTCTATTTTCAAAGCCATAAATAATACAGGATATCAAATGCCATCATAATGTAGAGGTAGTAGACTTATTACTTTCTCTCAGTTACTTAAAGTGGTTGATATCGCTTATGGGCATAACTTACCTATTTAAGCCATATCGGTTATAGCTTCCCACTAGTTTTAAGTATTGAGGTGTATTTTATGGAATAAAACGCAACTGTGCATTATTGTGTGTAACTGTGCAACCATACTCTACAGTTTATACACTTAAAACAATGCGTGCAACTTATTGCAACAGTGTGTCATCATATATAACTGTAAGCTTAAAACAGTTACAACATTTGGGTGCAATCGCTAGGACAATAATGTGTAATAATGCGCAGATGTTAACACACGAGGATAATATAGTGTAACTGTGTAGAAACTGTGTGTAACTCTAACTACAACACATATGACGGCAGAAGAAGAAAATTCTGTGTAATAATGCGGAGGTGTAAACACACGAGGGTAGTATAGCGTAACTGTGTAGAAACTGTGTGTAACTCCAACTACAACACATCAGGCAGAAGAAGAAAATTCTGTGTAATAGGTGTAAACACATGCGATTGATTCAAAGTGATTTTCCATGAGCGTTTATGTGTATAAATTTCTTTGAGAGGCATTTCACAAGTTGGAATGGCAATAAGGAAGTGGAATATATGGATGACAACTTCTTTATGCAAGGTATGCGACGTTTCTCTGCTTGAGAAGGACACAAGAACAAGATACGTCGTTAATGAATAGAGACGTTGTCATCCATATACAGCTGCGTATCTAAAGTTTGTTCACTTACCTTCATATTTTAGTGCAAATATAATGTGATTTGTAACGTCTTTGAGACATCATATCATTGTAAAAACGAAACCGATAATGATGAAATTTCACTGCATAAGTTGAGATTCAGTTGACATTTTCGTATTTCATTGAAGTGACCAGGGGTCAAAATTTCGAAAACACTGATTTCTATTTTATTCTAAAAATAGCTTTAGATGTTATCCATATGTGTTCCTTTGCGCTAATGCAACCTAACTGTGCTGATTTTTTTCCCTAGAAAGTTTACATGGATGATTTTAATCGATATTTAAGAAAAATCCGAATTTCACAAATATGACCCCATCAGTCTACTTAACCATGCCAAATATCGACATTCAGGACCAGTGACAAGACGATCCCGAAATATGGTTTGAGAATTGTTATTTTACACATGGACAATTGAGGATCTACTGTGAATGGTCCTGGAAAACGAAACCTAAATTACATGATATTTGCACTAAGATCACGAGCAAGTGAACAAACTTATGGTATGCAGCTGTATTCCTCTTCCTTCTTGTGTGTACCTTTACCTAATACCAGACAGAGAAGACAGAAGACGCAGTTTACCTGAACAGCATTAGGTCCAACTTCAAAGTTCTGCACGATGTTTGAGATGAACTTGAGCTGTTGTTGGAAGTTAGCCTTACCCTCGCTACCAGAGGAGTCGAGTAGGAACACCAGGTCGGCTTCTCGCGTCTTGCATTCTGGGATAACAGAAGATTCGAATCACAGAGGATACTAAACGAGCGTCCGTATAATATCGTATTGTATTAACGTTATTTACTTATAACGTGAAATAAATTTCGTGATTGGTAGAAATTAATCTTAAAAACACCAACCACCTTAAGACCATTTACAAATCACTGAGGTAAGTTTTGAAAATATATTAATAATTTGAAAAGTTCGAAAGAACCACTTATGATTGGATAGAAACCGAATCGCTTAATTTTTTCCCCTTCGTTTTATGTTCAAAGTTCATTAATCACGACATGCTGGCACTCTTTGAATATAAATGGAACTGATCATGAATTGCTTGACTCCATAAAACAAAGTCTAATCAGTTTTCATTGGGTTTTTTTATTCAACCCATTAGCGTAGAATTCAAAAGAGAATTCAGGGCCCATTAAGATAAATATAATGACCAATATTTTCAAATAGTATGCACTATTTCCCCTTTGCATATCTTTCATAATGATTAATTACCTGTTGTCAGATTCGGTGGAATGGTGGGAGGAACTGAAAGGTAGCAAAATACAATAAATGAGAAACATATTTCTGATAAACAAATATACAGAAGGACATCTACACGTATCTACAAAGATGTTGCTGTTCTTATGTATACCACTTCTTAAAGCCTTTTAAAGACTAGAAAAAGATTATCTATAGAAGAGGAGTTTTCTACAGAAAACATTCGTCTTGTGAAGATGAGTTATCTACAGTAGAATTCGTATGTATGAAAGAACACTCGTCCATAATTATTTACAGAAGTTATCTACATTTATCTACAGATACCGTATTCGCCGTTATAAGCGCCCAGGGCGCTTAAAAAATTGATTTGGGTGGGCGCTTATTAAAATGATGTGAGTGACGAACGAAAAATATAGACTACTCACGTGGAACTGTGTTTAGGTTGTCTTTGATGATTGATACAGGCGTTCAAAACATACTTACACATTATCGAGTTCAAATCACATTGCCTATGGCGGCGAGAGGCCCCAACCAAGAACATCATTGTGCGAGTTGCATTGAAAATTTACATCGATACTTTTGACTATATTGTTAAAGTCTTCTTAAATATCAAGTGACACTTTTCCAGACGTATATTATTGAAAAGAATGATAAAAGAAATTGCAAATGCTAACTTACATTGTTTGTTGTTTGTCTTAGTCAGATTACATAATATTATTCTCATGAAAAACGAACGTGAATAATCAGTCGACAGCTTTTGCTGCATGTGTTTACGGGAGAGAGATCTTTGTTACAAGCCTTTTAATTGGTCCAGAAATGTAGGTCAACCAATCAGCAAGTCGAAAAACAACAACTGGACAATGTATTTTTATTTTTTAAGAAATGACATCGATGTAAACTTGTGCATTTTTTATTCCGGTGTAAACATCGCTAACTCGATCGTCTGACATTGATTGTGTCACACTTCCCAGAATTGCGTGGTGACAGATGATAAATATATAGACACTCGACAGGAGCAGGGCGGAAATTCCTTGTCAAGGGCTCTTAACGACTAGTTTCTCGTCTGAAGGGGTTGTTGGATTGAAGTTAGGTAAGTTGAATTTATTATTTAGTACCGCTGGTACATGGGCGGTTATTAGAGTTAATTGCAAAAACCTTTGGGGGGCGCTTATTGGAGCAGGGCGCTTATTACGGCGAATACGGTATAGAGTTTTCCATAATTGAACAATTTTCATTAATATAAAAAAAATTTATTACAGATGTTTTATAAACAATAAAACAGTTATTTACATTAGAAAACTTATTTATAGTAGAACAGCCATTTTCGGAATATATCAAATATTTTGGTCAAATGTTTAAGTAGACTTTCACCTGTTGGAGCGGGAGTTGTTCCGGCATCAAAGGTAAAATATTCTGGAAAAAATATGGAAGTGAATAATGAGTAGAATTCGGTTCTGTTTAAAAATTGTGGGATAAAAACGAACTTACCAAGAAACCTTTTTTTAAAATCTGAATGACACTAATGCTACAATTAAGTTTAGAAGAACTTCGTGCGTAAAGGTCAAAATGGCGAAAACTTGTTATCATGATAAAACAATTAGAGAAATGATAATATATGATAATGTGTATAGTCAGTTTCATATTTGGTGGAAATAAACCTTAAAATTTGTCTAGGATAGTGTTTTTGGTTAGAGCCATTTCAGTTTGGATGTTTGTTTCTTTTGTCAGGTATCAGTAGTTTATTTAACTTACTCTTTCATTTCGATTAAACAATATTTGCTAAACACATCTACATTAATACAATATTACTTCCATTGTAAAACTCAGACAAGCTGTCATCTAAAAAATCATATAAATGAACTTAAAGAGTTATACCAAACATGCAACTTGCAAAGACTGGATAAGCATACATAGACATATATAACAGATGCAACAACGGGTCTTGGTCCATATTTTGATTTAATCATTGTGCCTTAATGAAACACTTCGAAATGAGGAAATGTATATCATTTTACGTCAAAACCTTTTCGAATTAAAGTAAAGTGTATCAATACTTGTATATATGTCTAGTTAATGCTATTTAGCGAAATTAAGGTACAATTACACATACCGACATTATACCATATGCATTCAAAACGAAAGCAGAGTTGACATTTTTCAAAGGTCAGTAACTCAATATAAATTAACTGAATTTATTGTTAATTTGTAAAAGATTCTATATTCTTTTGGCTTTCTAATGATATGGAACATGGATATGGAATGATGGAACAAGAATTTGTCGTCTGTCGCTGATGAGTAACGAATTTTTCAAATATACCTATAAATCAACTCTAAGATATGGCCATTATACCAAACATGCAACTTACAAAAACTGAATACTACAACAAGAGTAGATCGTTTTGAAGTTTTTGCTTTCATTAATAAACATTTAAGAAAACATGATTATAAATGAACTCAAAGATATGGCTATTGTACCAAACATGCAATTTGCAAAAACTGAATACCACACCAAGAGTAGATCGTTTTGTAGATGTTACTTTCATACAGAAACAGCTAAGAAATTTTATATAAGTTTTTACCAGGCGTTTGTGCAGAAACTAATGCCGCTCCAAGGAAGCCAGCAAACAGCAAGAGGAACGCCATGGCTGCAAGGCGAGGTGTCTTCTAACCAGAACCAGTCTGGAACCGTTCTCATCTTATCTTGCAGAATGTATGTCAGAAAAATATGTCAGTGGAAATATCGAGATTGTCGAAATGTGAAAATTGAGCTTAATTCTAAGGTTTTTTTAATAAGGCGTATATTTTGTCGAGCTGTGTAACTTAAGTTTGTGTCTCTTATAGTGTATCTTATGCAATTATCATCTTCTTTTGGGTTTATTGAAGAATCAACTTCTTTATTGCAGAAGGGCGACGTTTCGTGTGACAAACACCGTTATCAAGCACATATTTTGCTGACAGAGGAGCAACAATTGTGAAATAACTATTATTTTACTTAATTTTGGGATCGTCTGATCTCTAGTGCAACATTTCAAATTTTGGCATAATGAAAAAGTAAGAAGGTCAGTAAGAATTTTGATTTTCTTAAATTTCGATCAAATGATCCAAATCGACTATCTGGGGAAAACATAGAACAATTACTTTAGTTTAAAACTCTACATGATTTTAAAACTGATCACCAATGAATGTATTTGGAAATTTAAAAAATGGTGTTTTACAAATATTGACCGCTGGTCATTTCAATTACCTGGCAAACCTGTATCGTTATCGGATGTTAGGAATGACATACTCACTGTAAGTATTTGTTAACGTAAGTTAATCAGAACGTTTGTAGTGGAATTTTAACAAAATCCATTTTTTCGCAATGTTCCATATGCCTCAAAGGCATCACATATTACTCATACCCCACTATGCTATGGTTTCCTTTGTTCTAACAGTAGGTGTATTGACCGATACACCTCAACTTTACTAATACAGCTACTTTTTATTGGACACCAAAAGTAAGACAAGAGAAGAGATCTTCAACTTTGGAAAGTCAACGAGTTGTAGGATATAGAATTTCAATTTTTTTGAAAAATGTTAACGATCACAGTGGGAATCGAACCAGAGTCGCGATGCAACGCCTTTATCAACTGAGCTCCTGAGGATTCATAAACTAAAATCCAAAAGAAACGTCCTATCTAGATTAGATTCTCGATCCTCGATAGACCAAAAATATAACAAAACGAAATGTGTGTGCCTTAAACACTGCATTTTGTGCGTTTAAGCGATGTGTTTCTTCAGATGTGGCCTTGGCAAATATAAGAATGGTGTCATTTTTAATCATCTTTCGTGATTTTTTATTTGTGTGAAAAACAAAAGGGGACGTTACTTTTGGATTTGAGTTTAGAAGTAGCGGTACTTTTTGTTGTGTCATATCTAGATTGTTATATTTTCCTATAATAAACCTATGTTCATGTATAGGTACTAGTTTTATGAAATTTTAATGTAATGAAGTCAATGTATGTTTTTTAAAACGTGATTAGAAGAGTATTGTTAATCTTGTTTTGATCACGTTCTGTCAAGACATATATATCAGACTAGTGGACAGCTCTTTTTCGTCAGATATAACTCGACCGGAGTGGGGTATAAGTCAGATATACTGACACTTCCCGAGGTGTATCGCTCAATACACCTCCTGTTTGAATCGTGGATCCTCAGCTCCAAAACAAACAGGAGGTGTATTGAGCGATACATCTCGGGAAGTGTGGGTATATCTAATACTTTGCACTATATATTTGCACTAGGATACGTAGGTAAAAGATGATTTAAATGTTTTACCGAACATGTGAAAAACATGAAAACTATAGGAAAGAAATGAAGAAACGAAAGAAAGATCGATTGAATGATTTCCGGGTTCACCTTTATAGATCTCTATTGGTGACAGGTCTTTTCCGTGAAAAGATTTATTTCGAGTGTTGATATCGCGTTGTTTAAAAGGTGTTCATGGGTTAGTTCTCATAGATTTCACGGATAGGTAATTATTTCAATATTCGCTCCTTGATTACTGGCGTCAATTTTACGGAAAAGTTAGTTTTAATTAGAAAAAAATACACACAGAATAGAGTGAAGGTTTGTGTTTTGGTTAAACATGTGGAGGATCGTGTCTTACCCTTACTAAGATAAGCTGTATGCTCTTGTCTGCGTTCTATTTGGAAATCAAGCATTTAGACAACGAATCTAATAGAAAAGTTAATAAGGAGAACATGGTGAAAATCGTTAATAAAAACCCGTAAAAATCTGTTTTAGATATTTTTTTATAAATCAGTTTTTTAGTAGAAGTATCGGAGAAATCATTATTTATAACAATTTTAATTGGACTTCTAAAATTTCGCGTAATTAACAAACAAATGAATACTAAGGTACTTGGTTATAAAGAAATAAAAACTAATATCATAACACAACGAACGGTAAGGGTAATGATAAGCATATGTTCCCATGTGGGAAAATTGACAGAAGGACAGGTACAGGTATATAAATAAGTTTGTACAAGTTATTTTTATCTACTAAATTTAACGAAGTACATTCTGACAATCGATGTAAACATAGTATAGAATAGTAGCAAAATAAGAGAATTTATAAAGGCAAGTTCATTCTAATTTCTTTATATAATGAATATTATAATATAACATGATATATACAGACTATTCGCAGATACCAGCAGTGGTGGTATTGTCACTGGATTTATAGTGATTAGCATTTGTCGAAACATTTAAATTAATAATACTGTTGATAAAGGTTTACAACATCCACAAATAATACATACCATATTGGATAATTTTCAAACGTCGTAGGTTTAATTTAACACAAACATGTACGTGTTACCTGAATATTTGAATAACTCTTAGCATTAAGAGCAAATCTTAAACAAACTATCAGGAAATGGGTAATTGAATCAAAAATTATTAAAAATCGGTTATATAGTGATCGATAAATGTCGTATATTCAAAGTCGAAACATTAATGTTTGTGTTGTAAAAAACAATATTCAAGCATTTTGAAGACAAAATATGATCATGTGAATCAGCCATTGGTTAAAAAATCACAGACGTCACTATTTTGCTAATAACCAATGATGGTTATCACGGGAGAAAAAAATTCAAACAGACTATAACGACGTATAAAGTGTATCTTAAAGGGGCAGTAGCACATTTTTTTATAATTTTATATTTCAAATGTTTCACTGGTAATTGTAAGTTAATGCTAAATGTATTATCATGACAGTGTCAAAAATCTCATTACATAAGCCAATCGTCCATAGTCAGAGGACAAAGTATGAAGATTCATATAAAATTCATTGGCGGTCATTTTGTGTGAACACCTTTAATTCATTTTGTGTAAGAAAAAAGAATCTCATGGCTGAACTTTACGTTCTATATTTGAATTATTACTGCTTCATTTAGTTTTCATACATTGTCTTTCAATTGGAACCATTAGTTTTCATTTTCCTGACATCACCTTATATTCCCCTTAAAAACGTGCTACTGCCCCTTTAAGCGTTATTTTACAAATGGAAGGATATTGTTTCAGTTCAAAAACGTAAAATAATGGTCTCATTGCTAGATGAAAGCTGTAACGAAAGAAAATACCATATACGATATGTAATACATATGTTATTTACTAATATTGATTTTGTAAAATTTGAAGAATAAGTTTTTCAAAAACCGTACAACTGCCAATTCAAAAGTTTAAATAAAATATTCGGACAACACCAAATCTCGAATTCAAAGAACAAGTGTTGATGCAAGGTTTACACGAAGGCTAGAATATAGTATTACGTATGATGACGTCAAGTGATTATTCAACCATTCTACCAGGGAAGTGCGTGAAACTCGAATTCGATTCCCTTTCAGTATACACTCAGGGGCAAAAGAAACGATATAAACTTTTCAAAAGAGTACAGAACAAAATCCTGTTGTAAATGAAATGCGACTACGAGCCCTTGTGATAGGCACATCAGTTGTGAAGAAGTACTCACAATTTCAAACATCAAAGTATAATACTTATAATTTTATGACTGTTCAAATACACGAGGGGTCAACAAACAGCTTTTTCGATTTTATTTTTGGTCATAATCTTTGGAATTGGAATAAAATAATTATGAAATTTAAAAATCTACAAAATCTAAGATGTTATCAATATAAATAACCCTTGTAGAAGTTAATTTGTTCACGCATTTTGTCTATATTTTGGTTTAAAAACACGAAAAAGGGCCATTTTCACTATCCTATCTCGTCTAGTTAAGGAGATTTTTTAACAGCGTTTTCATAAAGGCTTGTATTTCAAAAGCGTTAACAGATATAGCTCTGAAATTAAAAACTTAGTTAAGTTAGCTCTTGAATACACGAATTAACCCTGTTTCAGCCGTAACTATCAATCGTAGATTAACCTATCATGCATTTTATATGGTATCGTTTCTCTTGCCCCTGAGTGTATATACTATCCCAAAACGCATATGCATTTTTTCATAAAATTTATTGCTTCACCATAAAAATCAAATATGTCACATAATTTCAATGGTATCAAACCGAAAATTTACTTGTTTAATAACAAAGAATAAGCCTTGACGAAAACAACGGTTTGTTTCCGTACTTTCTTATCCACAAGATGTCGTTGAAGTAAGAAAAGGGAATCCCTGAAATTTGCAAGAATTCTTGCTTCAAATCTCTTTGGAAACGAATGGACATATTGATTGAGTCTCTTTATGCAATTCTTCCAAACTCTTTCTGCAATGCAATGACCTGTCGTTGTTGTGTCTGTGGAGTATATTTACGTTGACGTATACATTTATTTAATTCATACCGTTGATGTCATATGGCTTGTAATCTGTTGTCTGAGAAGGCATAAACAGCTTCTTTACATTAATAAGGCAATTAGCCCATTGACGCTTTGCAAGTGCATTCAAGTTACCATGCTCGGAATCTAAAGTCACGTTATTTTCTAATTGACGAATTTGTGAGTTTTTACTGAACCAAAGTTCATGATCATGATTTTAAAACGCCGCTTCATACGATTGTGTTCTTTGAAGCAATCAAAAACAGGGGCGATAACTGGCCTTCATCCTCGAATATCCACTTCATGAAAACGTTGAGTGAAGTTTTTAAACGAAATGGGATATCTTCAATAATCTGTATCGCTGTGGCAAGAGAATGTAAAAAAACAATTGTGACCCGGATGTAGAGAGTTTGGGTTTTGGTGGCAACTCTTTGATGCACACTTCTTAAGGTCTTTTTGGCAGAAGTAGCCCGTAGGAACGAGCCAATAATGTGCGATGATGCATTTTCTGCTGTCAAACTACTGTGAATCATTAAACTTCGATTTCAATTTCACGTTCGACAACGTTTTCATTTCCGACACTTACTCGATGATTAACGATAATCGTTGTTTCATGTAGAATTGAATAAAAAAATTGAAACAATGAGTGCATAAGGTTGGGTAAAGGTACCACATGATCTAGTGTTTAATATTCAATTAATTCTGTTTTTTTTTCTTTTCTTTTTTTTGGAAAATGAAAATTTATGGTTCCAATTGAAAGACAGTGTATCTAAGCTAAATGGAGCAGTAATAATTCAAATAAATAACGTTAAGTATAGTCATGCGGTTCCTTTTTCTTGCACAAAATGAATTAAAGGTGTTCACATAAAATAATATGTGAATCTTCATTCTTTGTTCTCTGACTATGGATGATTTACTTGTGTAATGAGATTTTTGACACTGTCAAAATAATACATTTAACATTAACTTACAATTATCAGTGAAAAAATTTAAAATCTAAAATTATCAAAAAACGTGCTACTGCCCCTTTCACAATTTTGAAAGATCTGGAAAATGATGTTGTACAAGGCGAAGTACCTTGAACACTGAATTAATTGTGAAATCAGCTCATAACATGTGAATAGTGTCGAGTAATAATGAAATTAATGAATAAAGTTTAAAAAATGGTGTCATGTTTCGTGTCTATGTAAATACATGTATTGTTTCATTAAACATAAATCTGATTAAATATGAAGTAATGTTAAGTATAAATTTATAAAGATATATGTATTTCTGAACAGATGAACCTTAACTGAGCTTTTGTCCTCTTTAAAGCGAAAAGTAACTCTTTTTTTTAAAATTCCATTATCTGACACGATGCCGGCCGGCAAGACGAATGTACTAACGATTAGTACAAGACAATCTAAGTGAAATAAACAGCTCTTGGAGGTTATCATGAATATCTTCAAATGAATCGGTGTCATCACTGATAACTTTTAGAAATAGATATTTCTTATCTAACTGTCTGGTACTTAAAACCCGTTTCGTACATGTACAACTCAACTGAGTTTTCCTTGTTGTCATAATTTAAATATTAAAGTATTTTGTTCTTGGATTGCCAAAAGGCGACTTACAAAAGAGAGGCATTCTCTCCACATAGAGGCAGCTCAGTCATACCCGAGTTAGCTTTCCATACAGTTTGGTGGAGTTTTTAAACGAAATGTTTTCAATAACCTGTATCACTGTGGCAAGAAAATGAAAAAACAATTGTGGCACGGATTGTGTTAATTGAAGCAATCAAAACATCGACGATAACTGCGATATAGCCAATCAAATCATTTTTCTCGTTGAAATTTTATTGAGAAGGTGGCGAGAAAATAGAATCTCGTCTCGATTCATCCTGTCTCAGGGTACGAACGTTACGCTAACTCCAAATCATTTTCTCGCCACCTTCTCAGGGTACAGATTATTGGATTTAGCGTAATGTTCGTACCCTGAGACAGGATGAATCGAGATGCTCTATTTTCTCGCCAGGCGTTTTACAAATATATTATACTCCATACACCATCACTCTTTTAAAACAGTGCGCTTAGCTGTGAGAAGTCTCAAGCGAGATGGGCATCTTTCTAATTGGCATAGTGGCCTAATGTCAGAGTTCAACAGGTCGGTCAATGTCAGATCAACAGAATATGACTTAATATAACAACCTGTTAAATTAAATGTATTTGGACTACCAATTGTATGATGTGATATAAGGTTCACCTATAACTCTGAACCAAGGATGCCCCTTGAGTCTTGTAACGCTGAGGTGCTCTTACTGAATAACTATACGTTTTATGCTCGTAAAAGGCGCAATAATTTGTATCAAAACTTCGTACTCGCTGAATAAAGAGGTTGTCATCCAAAAGATTTCGTTTGTGATTCAGCTTGAAATTGAATTCAAATATTACTATTTTATGCCCTATGAAAAGACAGAAGAAGAAAAGAAAGGACAGAATCCCAGGCTCTGATAAACACGAAATCATCATTTAAGTTAATTTTAACTTACATTTGAAATGTTAACCAATAAACATGATGATAAGATCAAAATCTAATTTATTCTTCATCCAACTTGGTTCCCGGGCCCTGTTCCGCGTGCGCTAACTTAGCGCACGCGGAACAGGGCCCGTGAACCAGGTTGTTCTTCATCTAGATATTCAATAATTCAGTGCAGTAATGTTTTATTTAACCATGGTTGCGTCGTGGCTTGAGTGGTGACATGGATGGTCAATAGGTCAGACATTCGAATTGTGAGATTTATTAATCATATTTATAGTAATCTATGTCTACAGAGTGATAGAGATTTATAAATTTAACCTTGTTTATAATATTTAGAACTTACATGTCACCAATAGTCTCGGTAACATTCTCGAGTCCATGATTTGAATGCGATTTGATGCATGTTCACAGATATAATATATAAACGCTGACTGTTCCCATAACTCTTGATCGTTCGTTTCTTTTGGATATGATTATCTTAATAAATGGAAAAAAAACTGCTTTACCAAAACGATAAAGGAGATTTTGTTTATGTCATATGTATGTATGAATCGCACGTACGCAGTGCTTTGAACTTTGTGCAATATGCGAGAAGCACTCGTAAAATGTCTATTCGGCCTCTGATAATACAATTCACACTAAGATATATACGATAGCGTCTATCTGCTGTTACAATTGTGTGTTGGTTCGCTAGTCTGTCATCCAGACCCTAAAGCAAAAATATTTAATTGATGACTAACCAAGTCTAGAAAAGTATAGCAAGTCTAGATTGCTCAGCTGAAGTTAAAGCATCTTCTGGACTCAATTTTGTTATAATACATGATTTGTTTAAAAATATTGTCAATATTGAACAAATTATTCTGAGACTAAATGTTAGTCTGGTTCGCCTGTTGCGGCAGAAAAGATATACCGGGATCGAACCCTATTATATAGGTCGCACTGATGAACAATGAAACATGATTATCATCACTAACACCAATAAAGTATAAACATAATAATAAGGTCAAAATCGATTTTATTCTGTATCTAGATATTCAGTGCAGTAATGTTAAATTTAACCATGGTGGTGGTGGTTCGGGGCTGGAGTGGTGACGACATGTCCATTCATCTTGCACGTGGTTTCAAACACCTGTTTCTCGATGGTCTTCAAGGCGTCAAAGTTCTCCACGCTGAACACGTACTGACTGTTACTGGCCATGGTCTTCAGCTCGTGGTCATCTTGACCAAAGCCAACGCCAATGGACACAATGGTCACTCCGGCCTTCTTCAAGTTTGCAGCTTCCTTCAGAGTTTCAGTTTCGTTGACAGAACGTCCATCTGTTACGATGACCGCTATCTTAGTAGCCGCAGCTCTACTACCGTGATGCCTGCTGAAAGTTTGCATTCTGGCCATAGCGAAAGCAGCTGCCGTGTTGGTTCCTGCACCGATGTATGGGATGCTTGTGATGGCGTTGGCTACATCGCGGCGGTTTTTGTATTGGTTGAGCCAGAATTCGTTATGAGGTGTCGTGCCAATTGACAAGGCGCTGATTTGGTTGGCTGAGGGGCCGATGTTGAGACGATAAGCGAAGTTCCTGACGAAGGCTTTTTCCTTCTCGAAGTTGTCTGCCCCTTCACTGTCCGAGTTGTCCAAGAGGAAGAGAATGTCCGCTGGGTTCTGTCCGCACTCTGAAGGCAAAAAAAAAATGTCAGATGGAATAATCGTCACATTTGATCATATATTCGATTAAACTTTAGAAGATAGTATCCTTAATTGTCAATAGTGGATCATTCTTGCAAAGAAATGCACTCAACATAGTTGGAAAAATAAAAAGTGAATGTGAAAAACAATGGTCTGAGAGAATAACCTTGTTGTACTCCATAAATCATTATCTTAGTCGTACATTCTATATGTATAAACTAAAAATTGTTAGAAGGAAAAAAAATATTTACTTTTGAAATGACATTAATAATTTCAAATGTTATTGAGATTAATGGTTTTCAATTTCAAATTGTGTATAGCCAAGGGATCCTAGAGGTCGAATATATTATTACGAGCAGTCCAAAACCGACCTTTTCAAAATAAGTTATGGTTATATGGTAACACAGAGGGCAAATGCTTGACTAATATAAGAAGAGATTATTAAAAGGCAAAACATTTAAGATTATTAAAAATCAACATATGAAAGGGCAAGAGTCTTATAGAAGCTTACTAGAATGGTCAACTGTTATGGCTATATGGTGTATTTAGTATTTGTTGAAAATCAGAATTAGAGTTAAACTCACCTATGGGTGGTTCAGTTGTTGTCGGTTTTGGAGTTGGTTTTGGGGTGGTTGTTGTAGTTGGTTTTGGGGCTGAGAAAAAAGGGTGAACAAAAAGGTTGAAAACAGTTTAGAAAAATGAAACATTGAATATGCTGAAAGACGGACGGTATCAAAGAAGTAATAGATTTATCGATGAACATAAACGACAATTCTGATGAATATTGATAAGAAAGTGCTTACATTCTTCAATGTTCTAACCGATAAAGTAGTAAAAATAGTGCATATGACTGACGGTAAATAAATGTTTGAAAATTAACGAATAGTATATAACTTTCAAAAGTGTTAAATATTTTATATTTTCATGAAAATATGAGAAAAAAAGATTATAAGACAGTTATCATTCATTCATATCAGAACTGTTTACAAAATGTTATAATACTCACTCGTTGAGAAGATATTCTTAGCTGAAATGATAAACTTAGTTATAACATCTATAACGGTATTTCTACAAAGCTCATTGATTGATGAATGTTTTTATCTAGAGATTATATGATCATAGAAATGCACTTGATGGAATATGACTAAGTAAGGAGAAGTTGAAACAACAGGCGACAGTTAAAAGTCAGAAACCAAAATTTCAATATCAATTATTAAATTCATGTCAACTTCTGTATATCAAATCGCGTGATTCTAAAAATTAAGACAAACAGGACCATAAATGTTTTTATATAACAAAAATAAAGGCAGTCCCTCGATAAATATTTTGATAATATTGTTTGCCAATCATGAAAAATTAAAATGTAAGCAATATAGTCCAACCTTCACATAGCAGATCGATGACCTTGTCATGGATGGAGTCCAACATCGCGGAGGAGTTGACTCTGAGGACGTACTTCTCACTGGAGGCGATGGTCTTCAACTCCACAGGGTCAACAGCATTGCCGACTCCTACAGCGATCACAAGAACGTTCTTGGACTTGAGACGGTTTGCTTGTTGCTTGGTAAGGTCCTCCTCGTTAGACTTGCCGTCTGTGAGTACCACAGCGACGTGCTTGGTTCCATAGCGAGACTGCCCTGGCACGAAGATGTGGTCCGTGAGGTACTGGAGTCCGAGATGGGTGTTGGACTCACCGTTGGGGTATTTGACAGAGTCGACGCCATGGTTGACAGAGGCAAGATCGTGGTACTTGAGTAGATTGAATGCAGCCTGAGCCCCAGTTGAGAAGGTAACCAAGGCGACGTGGGTGCCGTCGCCGTGGAAGTTGAGTTCCCCTGTCACGAGCTTGACAAACTCCTTCTCGTGGGAGAAGTCCGAGTACCCTTCACTGCCGGACCCATCAAGAAGGAAGGCTAGATCCATTGCTGTTGAGTCGCACACTGTGGGCCGAATGTGCATGGATGAAGTTCATAACTTCTAGTCCAAATGTGTTCAGCAAACACTACTGTTATTGAGTTGATACAAAATCCTTAATGTAAAGCCCTATCTCAAAACCCTATTTTATTAATAGAACCAATCAGAGTAGTTCTGCTTTCATTTACTTAGTGGAAATGTGTTCAGCAAAAACTACTGTTATTGAGTTGATAAACAATCCCTAAGCTATAACCCTATCACTGAAACCCTATTGTATTAATAGAACCAATCAGAGTAGTTCTGCTTTCATTTACTTAGTGGAAATGTGTTCAGCCATAACTACTGTTATTGAGTTGATAAAAAATCCTTAATGTAAAACCCTATCACTAAAATCCCTATTGTATTAATAGAACCAATCAGAGTAGTTCTGCATTCATTTACTTAGTGGAAATGTGTTCAGCAAAAACTACTGTTATTGAGTTGATAAAAAAAACCTAAAGGTATAACCCTATCACTAAAAACCCTATGTTATTAATAGAACCAATCAGAGTAATTTTGCTTTCATTTACTTAGTTGAAATGTGTTCAGCCATAACTACTGTTATTGAGTTGATAAATACTCCCTAAGGTATAACCCTATCACTAAAACCCTATTAGAACCAATCAGTAGTAGTTCTGAAGACATTTACTTAGTTTCATTTCGATTTCCAAAGGCTACCATCATAATCAAGAGACTTAACCTTACATTGTTAACAAGATGAATGAAGTCTCATTCCCCGTTCCCAGACTTACGTTTGCAGGTTGTTGTGGTCAAGTCGCTGTGGATGGTGTTGAGAGCGGAGAAGTTGGGTACAGTAAAGAGATGCTTGGAGTTGCTGGCAATAGCCTTCAGCTCGTCCTGGTTGACCTCGTTACCGATGCCGATGGCGACGACGGTGATACGACGGTCATGGAGCTTCTTGGCAGCAGCAGCTGTCTCTGTTGGGTGGTTGGACTCTCCGTCTGTGAGGACGATCACTATTCTATCGGTATGAGATCTGCCTCCGTTGTTGGTTGAGAAGCTGTTCCTGTCCACGTAGGTCAGGGCATCACCAGTGTATGTCTCCCCGTTCAGGTAGTGGATTCTGGACAGAGCATTCTCAAGATCTGTGATGGAGTGGTGGGCCTTCAGGTTAAACTCGTTTTTTACTTGGGTAGCGAACTGGACCACGCTCACCTGGGACTTTGACGGACCGATGTTGAAGTTCTTTGCAAAGTTCTTGACGAAGTCGACTTCCTTCTTGAAGTTGTTGTGTCCCTCGCTGCCTGATCCGTCCAACACGAACACGATGTCTGCCGGCTTGTCGGGACATTCTGGGAAGGAGAAGAATAGTGTGGGTTTTCTTAAAAAGTTAATGGTGTTGTTTTCTTAAAAAGTTAACGGTGCGGGTTTAATAGATAAAATCATGCCCTTATTGCAACAAACCTGAACCACTTTGTTACACTGGTTAGTTTTAGCTACAGTCAGTTGTTTTTCATAAAATGTTACAATTCATAACGTTTTGTATTTACTACAAGATGCTTTTTGTCACATTGATGATCTAGAGCGATTTACTTCCGCTATCACGCATTTGACATGAACTAAGTCTATACCAGCTTCTCCAATGTCTTTATTCTGACAATCTAGTTAAAACTAGCTGTAATGTATACGTCCATTAAAGGCACCACTCGACCGGGTTTCATCCGCCATTTTGAAACGTTATCATTGCGAGAAAACAAAAATGCTGTATTATGCTAATTCATTAACAAAATTAAGAAAAAATTACTTGATTGAGAATATTTACAAATAAATCATTATAAAAGTTATCAGTTACCACAGAATTTTGTCGTAGTAATGCATTCCACGATCGTAGCTTCGATGATTGCCTTCATTTCACGGTGTTTTTATTTTTTGAGCGATACACTTTATTCTTTGTCAAATTGTTAAATCTTTGAAAATTAAAATGCTAATCTCACAAACATATTTGAAATTAAGTGTGTAATTATCATGTAAAAATCATATATAATTGTGAACAGAAAATTCCCCCTGAATTTCGTTTCCAAAAATATTAAAACTTAGTGAGGTGATGTTTATCTAACCTTTTAATGTCAAACTCCACTTCCTTGATTGTTTACAAATTGTCAATTACCTTCAAAAACAATTAAAAGCGTCCAATCTTACTTTAAAAAAACGAAAGGGTAAAGCGATAAACCTAATTTAATTCAAAATATATCAGAAATAAATATTCATATTATTCATATCTGAATCATATATACATGTAGAAACATTCGATGGTTTAAAAGGGTTTCATTCTCGTGGAGCTAAATCAAATACATTGACTTATTTCACAACAGAACACATAATTTGAGGGTTAAAGTATTCATCCTGTATCATCCGCCATTGCCATTTTCATCATATGCATATGTAAACATATAATAAATATGTAAACAGACATCCCACATCAGTCGTTTGGAAATTGATAAAAGTTAAAGCATAACAACTATAATCACATAAGGTAGACATGTCCTTTACTGGATGAAGTATCATTATCCTACCTCATGTAAGAATCTCGATCTCTGATTGGTCCACGTTACACTGAATAAATACTGATATCACCCTCTTGAGCGGGATAATAAATCATTTATACCCCGGCACATAAAAAGCATGAAAAAGCGTGCAGATTGAGCTTCTTGAAATGTACAATGTATGTTACCTCCAACACATGATCAAGCTGGTTACGTTTGATCAACCTATATGTAGCTTTGAATAAACTATGATAAAATGACATATCTTCATATTATATGTGTTTTGTTTAAACATTCGGTAAGATAAATTCGTTATACCATTCAGAGGCGTGGTCATGGGGAGATATTCGCTAGGTGTTATGCAACTCGCCTTCGGCTCGTCGCATGACACCAAGCTCGAGGCGATTATCTCCTCAATACCCCGCCTCTGAATGGTATAACTTATAATATCGCAATGTTTTGAAAATAAATCCAATATTTCACTAATGCCTAAGATTTTAACGAAAAAACTTAATCAGATAAATGTGTCGATTCGAAACACCGTTGATTCACCAATTATTTAAAATTCCATTCAATGAAGCAAGTATATAATAGTAATACCGTCATTTACAACTTCTCTAATGTTTTAAGGTTAGCATTTAGAAACGAATAAATCTCAAAAGTGGTAGTTTCTATATCATATATGCTTTACCAAATGAACACCATACACTTTCAAGAGCATTTTATGAAATATTCGTTGAAAATTTTTATATCAAAAGATTATGAAGCATATGGGATCGTCCTTTAACCTGACTGATAATATACATACCTATCTATGCACATACCGACACCGAAGCCAAGATTAGTCACGATTTAGTGATACCGAAAAATAGGACAGAGTAAGACTTATTGCTTTGGCTAAAATGCTTACAAATATTGATATGATACAAACACTACAACTGCGTACCTTAAGTTTGTTCACTTGCTTGTGTATCTTAGAGAAAGTATCATGTAAATTGGGTTTCATTTTGACGTCCATAAAATAACTTTAGGAGCACCTACAAGCGACAACCAATTATTCATTAGTAAAATAATCATTCTCAAACCATATTTCGGGATCGTTTTGTCACTGGGACTGAATTTAGATATTTGGCATGATTGAATGGGGTCATATTTGTGAAATTCAGATTTTCTTAAATTTCGATTTAAATATGCCATATTAACATTGTAAGAAAGAAATCAGTACAATTATACATAACATTAATGCAACGGAACAGATATGACTTAGGTCAAAGATATTGATCACTTATGAATGATTTTGTAGCGAAATATAAAAAATAGTGTTTTCGAAATTTTGACCCCTGGTCATATCAACGCCCTGCCAAATAAGTTACGGTTATCTTTAAGGCATAACATGCGAATATGCTAATGCAAACCGAATATAAACTTATGTACTCAAATTTCAGAAATTATCCGTTTCTTTTTCGCATTGCTAGGATGCCCCAAAGACATTCTAAATTACATGATATTTGCACTAAAAACGCAGGTAGGTGAACAAACTTAAGATACGCAGCTGTATTTCACCCATCCTAATGATGGATGACACATCAATCACATTTCAACATGTACAGAATATAACTTATCCAGTAAGCCTTTCTGTTCTCATAGAGATCTACCTTATGATTCCATTGTCAAAAACTACATGTATCCTTACCAATTTCCAGTTTGGTAGTTAACAGTATCAACTGAAACTTTATCACATATCAGTATTTCAAGAAAGTCCGTTTAGTACTTTGGTTGTAACAAGGAAACGTAATCAAAAGCAATCGACAAGATATGGTAATTGATTAATCATGCTGAGGCGATACTAACTGTCTCCATACACCTTTATACCAGAATCAGCAGAATCAAAAGTTAGCAGTTGAGCAAAAGTACTGTTTGGCCGTACTGTCTCGATCCTTCATGGAGAAAATGTTTTGTGTAAAAATAAAAACAAAGAATTATTTTACAACATATAAAAGTTCAGGCGTTTCCCGTGTAGACGTCTCTTTCACAGCATTTGACCCCCCATACAGAGGAATCAGACAAAGCATTTTCTCATAAAATTTACATTACTATGTCTTGTATCTCTGCATATTTTCTTTTTATCTCTCCTAATAAGGTAAAAGAAATCTGCAAAATTGGAAAACAATATTAGAATTAATAGTTTTCCGCATTCAGACCAATTCAGATAAGGTGACTTGTAAAACTGTTTGATAAGCCAGATCACGGCACGTTATGTTTCACGTGAATTAAGCATGGTTCACAGAGTACCTAGAACATGAAAACGAAGGAATGAGGTCGAACATTGAATGATTTAACACACGTGATTTTACCTATAAAGATTCAATACCATGCTATTTTTCTCCAATTACGCTTACATTTTACAGGTAATTGTACTAAAGAAAATCCCAAATATGAATAAAACCACAGGGACTCGTTTCTTTAAATACCTTACAAAGATAAGAATGCACCTTCAGGCATCCTATAAGTCAGCTTTGGCCTTGAAAGTTCATGAAGTCAATATTATGTAGGTATTCATCTTATCTTAATACTATTTTAAAGCGACAAAAGCTTTGGTTATAACTTACTTTCGTTGTCGACATTAAATTCATAATGGAAATAATTCAGAGCCGAAAGCTCTGCAAACGACATTGAAAATATCTTTTTTTAAACCAAGTTAATAACTTTGCTTTCATCAAAATTCAACCCCGACTTCGCCACTTAACATCACGTATTTAGAACATTTGCGACTAACGTTAACGATGTCAGCGTAGGACACAGCGCTTTCTTACGGTTGCTTCATCGGTTGAAAATGACAAATTTCATCACTCGTCGATCGTTTAGGGAAAATAACGGTCAGTCACGTTGCCGTTGTGGTCCTGGTATCCCCAAGCTTCAAAGCCATAATCTAAATCCCTTTTAACGAAAACGTGAAACACTTAATATGTATTTCCGTTTCAGGTGTGAACGTTATTTAATAACTTATCTAATGATGGTCGGAGTACCCTTTGCAGTTACTAGAACCAGGTTCGTCCGACGTTTTTACTTCATTCCTACTTAACCATAAACCATTGTGCAGATTTTGACAGCAGTGATAGATTTGCCCTCGAACTGGTCATTTGTCTATAAAACATAAATGCCTATAGGCTGCACAATGATTATGTTATAATGTATACCAGCAAATGGTGACGGTGTGATATCTCGAAGAGAAATCAAATTTAACGTATTGCAAACTTGTTAAAAACGCCCTTACAACGCCTCGAACGTATCAACATCTAATGGAACTAACCATCTTGACAAATAGATGAGCGTTCATCAAGCGCTCCCAGTGGTCAAGCGTAGTGTGATCTCATTGTCTGCGTCGCATCGAAAACTCATAAGGATGCACAGGGCGCTCCAAGAACGAATTTCAGCGCTGAACCTCTGCGTTTGTTTGAACATTTGATGTTCTGACGAAAGCGACGGGGGGACGCGCTGTTGTCGCCGTGGCAAAGCAAAAGAAATCTCTTGAACTTATTACAAACGTAATTTGAATGATGTGGAACATCCTGCTACATCAGCTATATATAGCGATACGGCTGAATGCCAGGGGATAGGTTGTAGCATTACGCGGAGACATAGGCCTACACGCTGATGTAGCAGGATGGATGTGGAAACGTACTAATTGTTTCTGTATAATGGTGAACATGTACTTCCCTGTGACACTTGACATGCATTACTACGGCGTCTGCGGTGAAAACTCTCGTCATGTTTGAAACAGAGGCAAAAGTTCGGGTCTCAAGGGAGTGTTTGAAGTGTTATGTGCGACACTAACTCGTTCTACTACATCTCACTGCGCTAATGTCGTTTTTAGAACCCACTGGCTACGCCGAACGAGCGATTGTCTTGTGTGTTAGAGTGAAGGTCGAAGACGTCTTTTCTGGCTTTATCTACTTTCTCGATCTCATAAAATATGGTAAAAACCATACAAAAAGCTGTGCCAATCGATCACGTAATTGGGATCTGCGTAAACTACGACGAGGTCGGCTGTTCGCAGAATTAAGCACCACTTTAACATGGCTGGAACAGACATTTTGATTTGTACATTCTTGCGAGCATGTTATATTGTGTTATATAATTAATAACTTACTGACGTCGACGACGTAATGTGGATCAGCGTTGACTAACGCAAGGGCGGCAGTAAAGACCACAAGAAGACCCATGGTTCAGCTGAAGTGAAAGAATTTTCACCTGCTTCTAGATTAGAATTTACCACCTGAGAAAAATGTCACATGGACCTAGGTCAGTGAAAGGTACCCTGTGCGTAACACATTTCGTTACTCGGTTTATATAAAGATTCAAATTGTTATATAAGCACAGTCAAAAAGAGAAATAAATTATTGAATCGTGCAATATTGGATAAAAAGGTAGTACTCTTGACACGGTTTAGCCAGACAAAAAAAATATGTAATTGATTTTATTTGTGTGTAGCATTTACTTTTGTTTGTTTTCGTCGTGACTTCAAATTGCCTCGTAAGTCCACTCAAAACAAGATATAAGGTATTGAAGTCCGCATTTTGTGATGGAAGCATCTACGTAAGCAGAAGTATTATTTTAGAGATATCCTGTAAAATAAATGTTTTTTGCATATTTTTTTGTAGCATAAATTTTTCAATAAATAACCTTCAGATTGTATGTTAAGTGATTTTTTTTTTAAATATAAAATAAGTTTTAAATAAATTTGAAATGAACCAAAACTATCCGTTCTCATAGCTCCGTACCTTAACAAGTTAATACATACTGTTAATTGAGAATAATCAAATATGATGTTAAAACAATCAATAATCAAGTCAAACTACGATGCAGATAAATATATCCTCTTCCATATACAATAGGCTAAAGGAGAGTCAGGTGACATCTACGCTCAGTTCTCAAAATCCCCACCTTTGAAAAAGTTGAAACATCGTTTAAAGAGTTGAAATTTTAATGTTGATATATTGTTCTAAATCATGTTTGATATATAACACAAATGGGTATCAACAAGAAAGATATATTCTATGTGGAATTTAACGTGCCTATTTTTACATAGAGACAACATTTCAAAAGTTATGATAATGTAAATTATATATCTTACCCCTGCCTACAATTAACAAATATATTTTGATAAAACGTTACCAACACGCCAATTATTTAATTGAAACTACTGCAAATATGTGTGATTGTTAAAGTGTCACATCTAAGTAAATCATATATCTCTCAAATATTAAGTAAACATTAAAAAAACTTTATTGAGTACTTTATTTCGTCTGGGAGTTTATAATAATGTTTACATCTTAGTGATAAACAAGCAAATTAAACAATTTACTCTGTATTTTCTGGTACGTGTGCTCTTATTTAAGCCAAATTCAAAATGAAGAAATGTTGCCCTCGCTACTAGCATGGCATATGAAGCAGCTTTGTGTAATGGTATTCTCGTTTTTCTTATATTGTTGCAACCAACACTGACACATGCGCGATATGACGTCTTTTCGGTTGCAAGATGCCACGTACCAGGTACCCAGTTGCACCGCTGGTTCGACTCATCGCCTCTAATACTTGATCTGACTCAGGATTCAAGAGTCCTCTAAATTTCAGATAAGCCAGCAATAACAGTAAGCGAACTACAAAGCCGATGGATGTTGCTCAACTTACGTTACGTTACGTTGTGTAACCATTTCTCTAAATACTATCACAAAGTTTCAAGAAAAAATTCAACAGAAATATATTTATTTCAAATCGTTTTATGTATATATCATTTCTATATGGAAGACAGAACAAAGAGTCAGAGTACCGTTGCAAAAAAACAACGAGTTCGGGGTTTTATTTCTTCTTGTTTTTCAAATTTATAATCTTCCTACTCAAAGCCTAAAACTCCAGTTTCCGAACTGTCAATTTTATGCCTTGCTTCATTCCCTCAGTTTTCGTGCTTTCTCTCTAGCCTGTAGGGGCACTATAGCAGCACAGACAAGTAAAGGATCAGCAGCAAGGCCTAAAATGACAGTTCGGAAACTGGCGTTTTTGGCTTTGAGTAGGAAGATGCATATTTATATATATGTTACATCCAATTTGGTATGAATAATGACATTATATCAGATTACAATTCAATTCAATCGTTTTATTGTTGCAAGGCCATTTGACCCATAATTCATACACTTGATAGTTAATACATGAAAGTTACACACATGCGCGTTAAAGCATTTCTCCTCGTACACGAAAAACATTATATAAGAATTTCCCTAACATGAACATATAATCATTTGATTTCATTAAGTACTTCAAGTCATTTATATTTCTATTATGAGTGAACATCAAAGGAACATCAATACGAAGCGATTGATACATTGGACAATCATATACAATATTAATTTCTTATTACAGACAAAAGAATAGCAACAATGACATGAAATCAATAACAAAGATTACACAAAACCACTGACATTGAAAATAATGTGTGCATTGACGCCTTCAAATGTACATGTCTATTGTGTTTCATTTCCAAATAACAAATGGAGGATCGGTCAAAAAACATCTGTTCAATGCCCGTTCATGGGCACACGCATTTTGAGATATCATAATATCGAACAATTTCTTTCTTTAAGACCTAATTTCACTAACCTTAGTGTAATGTTATATTATGGCACTAAGGTAAACGTATGTAAAGAGCAACAGTCACCAGATTATTTTCTTCACGACTTGTTTATTGTAAATATCAAAATTGTTCAATACCTGATGGAAGCGTTGTATAGTCTATAGCCCATAACGACGTGAATCGATCATGAAGACATTTTCATTTTTAAGTATATTTGGTACGAAAGTACTCAAATAACGTTTACTCAATAAGAACTAGTTGCTAACATATCTGATCTTATCAGTTGACGAAATTAAAAATATGTGATATTTATATAACTTTTTAAAAATTGGACACGTGTCGCTTATGATATAACGTTTAGGGCTTGTAATCTCGGTTTAGTAACGGCCGGAATTTCAACTGCAATGTATGTTCTAAAACTCACCTCGCTCTTCGCCACGTTTGTCCTCGCCATCGCTGATCCTCACTACGTAGTGGATTCAAGTAAGAACATTTATTATCAATAACGCTTCAATCTCAAAAAGTAATTCCCTGAAAGAAGATCAAGTACGTTAGTTTGACGAAACATCAGCGTAGGCCGACGGTACAGGCGTACTATTTTTTTTAAGCCCGACTAGCCGAAATGTTTATGAACAATATCATATTAGTTATGTTTCACCTTTTGCCATGAAAAATCCAAACTACGCTTATACCCGGGAGGATTTAAGTTTCAAAATAACTTTTTTTAAATGTTTTTATTTCAAAACGAGAAACCTTGATAAAATGATATCCGAAGATCGAGAGATTGAAACAGAAAGTCCCCTTCAATAGAATACTCTTGCAGAATGTCCAGACAAGCCGGTAGACATCGTGTTCGTGTTGGACGGCTCGGGGAGTGAGGGACACAGCAACTTCAACAAGGAACTGGACTTCGTCAAGAACTTCAGTAAGAACTTCAACATCGGTGCATCAGGTACTCAGGTCAGTGTCATCCAGTTTGGAACTCAAGTGAGGCAAGAATTCAACCTGAAAGCTCACCATACTCTCTTAGACCTTGAAACCGCCATAGGAAAAATCCGTTGGTTAAACGGCGAGACCTACACGGGCGATGCTCTGACATATGTTGATAGGAACACCTTCTCTATCACGAACGGAGCAAGGGAGCACGTTGATCGACTGGTCATTGTTCTGACCGACGGTCAGTCCAACCACCCAACAGAGACAGCTGCAGCTGCCAAGAAGCTGCACAACAGGCGAATCACTGTGGCCGCCATCGGCATCGGGAGCGAGGTCAACCAGGACGAGTTGAGGGCCATCGCCAGTAACAACAAACATCTCTTCAACGTGCCCAACTTCAGCGCTCTCAGCACCATCCACAAGGACATCACCTCCACGGCCTGCAAACGTGAGTACAAGTTTCGTACTTGCATCCTAGACTATATATATATAGTCTCTGCTCCTAGGTAGGATAAAATATCTCCTACGTTGGAGAAACTATGTCCTACGTAGGAGATACTAAGTCCTACGTTGGAGAAACTATGTCCTACGTAGGAGATACTAAGTCCTACATTGGAGAAACTATGTCCTACGTAGGAGACACTAAGTCCTACGTAGTAGAAACTATGTCCTACGTAGGAGATACTAAGTCCTACGTTGGAGAAACTATGTCCTACGTAGGAGACACTTAGTCCTACGTAGGAGAAACTATGTCATACGTAGGAGATACTAAGTCCTACGTAGGAGAAACTATGTCCTACGTACAGTCTAAGTAAACCTAGCCTCACTATTATCCGTTACACTGCTATACTGAGTCTAGAAAGGTCTGGTTGAGGGTCGCGTCAGCCGACCTTTCTGCGACCTATGACCCTCCAACGTTATACGTGCGAAGGCACACTATTGTGGCTTGGTAAGATCAGTTCTGATTGGTCAACTTGGTCACGTGGGCTGACGCGACTCTCAACCAAGCCTTTCTAGACTCAGTATAGCAGTGTAACGGATAATAGTGAGGCTAGGTCTACTTAAGCCCCCGTCACAACCCATCGTGCGTGCAATTCGTTCGTACGTTTTTTGGGGAGGCCACGGTCGCTACGTTTTTCTGAAAACGTAGGGTGGATTTATCAAGAACAGAGAGGGAGTTTGCCAACGCACGTCACACGCACGTCGTACGTACGTAGCCCGTCGACACGTCTGGCAGTGAGGAGCTGTGTGCATCGTACGATGCGCACGTGGTACGTGCGTGTGGCGTGCGTACAACGTGCGTACAACGTGCGTGTGATATGCGATTGTCACATTGTCGTACGGGGGACGTGCGTCTCGCGTACAGTGTCCTTACACCACGCACGTTGTAAGTGCGTGCGAGTGCAACGAGGTTTTTCTCGCCCGATTGACAGGTGCTTGGTACACATTGTCAAATGTGCTGGAGCCATAAGATGCCGCCCTTTCCATCGCTCCGGGTCCTGATGCTGCAAGAGCATGTTCTCTTCAAATGATGGCAATCGTCCGTCGGCTCGGCTTATATCCTAAAAAAGGTGCCCAAAACGTGCGTTGTACGTGCTTACTCGGTACGTTGTACGTGCTTACTCGGTACGATCGACGTGAGTTTTCTTTAATTATTTGATAGTTAAACTTTGGACGTGCCGAGTAAGCACGAACTACGCACGTACAACGCACGTTGTACGCAAGTGCAACGTGCGTCGTTCGTAAAGAAAGTTTGAGTGGGTAAGCTTGAAAAAAACGCACGATGTCGGTGCGTTGTGCGTGCGGTTGTCGTACAGGGCACGCACGTCGATCGTACGGAGGAAAATTCGCAGCCCGTTCGTAGACTGCACGCAGCGAAAGTTCTGCATGCACTAAAAGTTCTACGACGAGTCTGCGTGCTCCAAATTTGTCCAAAATCGGTACGGCGTCGGTAAAGAGGACGCACGAATTCCCCAATTTACCCCACGTTTTTGTCGGTAGACAGCACGCAGCTGCACGTACGACGGGTTGTGACGGGGGCTTTAGACTGTCCTACGTAGGAGATACTATGTCCTACGTAGGAGATAGTTGTACAGTTTTGTTTTCACCGTGACACTAATACGCTTCCGTAAAATAGGGTATGGTATGAATGTGAAGAAATCAACAACATGGTCATTCTTCATGTTGAGTACAAACATCAGATCACCAAATTATCCAATACATTAGAGCACAATGACTTCACTATATGGGAAAGGCCATCTAAAAACCATAAAGCTCTCTGCTACGGCATTAAGAAAATTTCAAAGTGATCCAGTTTAACTGATCTAGAAGTAACTACGAAAAGGGCTCTTTTAAGGTTTGTAACTGATCAAAATCTAAGAATCGAAGGTTTAAGTTTTCAATGGGTCAAACTCTGCTGTGAATTATATTATATTGGCGGTAATTAGATTATACTCTCTCTTACTCCTTCCAACAGAAGTGTTTCAAGTCAATGCTTTCCATATAGTCTACTATTCAATCGTTTTTTACAAAATGCACAATACACGTTTAACATCCTTATTTTGATTTCGAGCCCTGTTTCATCTCATCGAAAGAATTCTTGGTTCAATTAAATATGTGCTTATCGCAAATGTTAAGCAAATCCAGCTTAAAAGTAACTTTGGTTACCGGTTACTGGATATGATATATTTAAAATAAAACAACAGGGGAAATTTTAAACATGTACAAGAGGAAATTAAAACTGCATATTTTGTTGACCGATTTAATGCCTACACAAATTGTAAATATGACAGCTTTATGAATTTCTGGTCAATTTGTCATTATCTAATCTGAATTATTAGATCAGTTTTTAATATATACTAAATTTATTTACCACCCAATGTCAGATTGAACTTTGAATATAAAATTGTCTATTCATCAAATCCTGTGTACGTTGTTAAATTATTACTTGTATATATACGTGTTATGTCTGGAATTGTTATCCTTACATGTCCTTTTTCTGTATGGAGTTTTGAAAAAAAAAATTAAAATTAAAAAAAAAAAAATTGATTACTGCAAAATATAACCGTAAGTGTAAGAGCTCCACTTTTAACATAGGTTTTTTATAAGATTGACTTGAGTAATCCTTGTGTGTATATACTTTTATCTATGTAATTCGCGTGCGGTATAGCAAGAGATATCCTGATTTGCCCCGTCTGACTCGAGGAACAAGCAGCATACCGCGCTTCAAGTTTGTCTGCCAAACCTCATTGATAACAAATTAACCCATAATGTGTTTGTTATATTATGTTTGAAAGTTAAACATGTATAACTGGCATAGCTTGCGCAGCCAATTATATAAAAACAAGTTGACAAGTTTCAAACAGGTTATAACCGTGTGGTCAAACAGGTTTTTTTTCTCCATTTGTATATCACAAATCTATATACATTTTTGTTTGAACAGTGTCGTACATATAGTATTTAATCTCTTGCTCCAGTTTGTGACTCAACACCAGTAGACCTTGCTTTCCTCCTGGACGGTTCTGGAAGCGAGTACAGCGGTTTCAACAACCAGAAACATTTCGCTCATCTGGTGGCTGGCGAGATGAACTATAACGGCAACAGCACGAGGGTAGCGCTTCTCTCGTTTGGAACATTCGTCAAACTGAGCTTTGACTTCAACAAGTACCACGACGAAGTTTCCATCCTTCACGCGATCGACATCACACGCTTTCCTAACGGGGAGTCCAACACCCACCTTGGTCTTCAGTACCTCACAGACAAAACCTTCCACCAGGCACGGTATGGTTCCAAGCATGTGGCCATTGTTCTCACTGATGGCCATTCTCTGGAAGAAAAACTGACCAAGAATGAAGCCAATCGACTTAAAGCCCGCGGTGTTCTTGTCATAGCGATAGGCATTGGTAACAACATTGATCCGGTGGAACTGAAGGCGATAGCGTCTGGAGACAACTACATCCTGAGGGTGAACTCTACACAGTTCCTCGACAACGTCCACGACAAGGTGGTTGATCTGCTCTGTGAATGTAAGCAACATCTTCTTCTGAACCATTCTCTCCCCACAGAGGCAGATCAAGTCATGAAATGTTCATACAGCCTCTGTTCTATTACGCCGACTTTGTGGGATAGAATGGAAGATTGGAGGCAATCAAAGCTAGTTGTGCAATCAGCGACGCTGTTCTTTAATCATCATTTTGCTAGTAAATCATTGCAAAGGCATTGTAATATGAACCACCCTTTCCATGCGATAAGCCTTGTTATTAGATAACGAAATTCAAATGGATTGTGGTGCAATTCTTTTCCGCCAGGGGAAATTGCCGGAACCCACGGATTTAGGCTTGATAGAACAGTGGCTTTATCAACATTTCATGACTTGATCTGCCTCTATGGGAAGAGAATGTTTCTGAACTCACGGGTAAAAGAAACTATACCATATCAAATGAATTATAGAATAACTCACAACAGAAATAGGGTTAACTCATGTATTAAGCAGCCAAATGAAATAAGTTTTGAGTTTTCTAAACAATAACGGTCCACGTTTTTTAAGAAAAGAATACGCCATAGATATAAAAAAAATCGTTTCGAAATAGCCTCAACTAGATGAGATAGGTCCATTGAAAATGGCTTTTTCTTGTTTTAAATTTAATTTCAAACATTCTGGTTCAAACATTTGAACAGACACAATGATACTCACATGTGCCTATCTCAGGGATCAGCTGATTAAAATTAATGATTAATTTTTTTTTAAATGTTTTGTACTCATTTGAAAAGTCGGTATCGTTTCTTTTGCCCGTGAGTATATTTTAGGATAGATAAATACCAAATCAACTCATGAATAACTTCGCATGATAATTGCATTGTTGACATAAATGATAAATGATGAAACATAGACTCAACGATGTGCAATTCCAAGCTTTCACTAGGTCTTGCATTTTCTATTTTGAATTCTAGTGATGCCAATCAATATGATTGTAGTTCCTGAATAATATTTATGTATATTGATAATTTATTTTAAATTTGTAATTAAATCATATATTTCAATTATTCTTCAGCTAAAATGGTCTACACCACAAGTACGTATGCATTTATTTAGTAAATATAAATCACTTGTCATCTTCATTGTTAAAAATAATATTTACTTCATGAATAATTCTTGATACTGTCCTCCTTCAGACAAATCTCATAAATTTATGAATATAACCTCTGTATTATCACCCTTATTTTAAAGTTTACTGTATTATCTTGCAATAAATTTGACACGAGCAAAGTTGACCTTGAAGTTTGATAATGTTAATAATACTGCAGTAAATACAAAGGCTCAATCATACAGGATCAATATTGTTTAATAGTATTGTTTATATATTCTCAGCTCCCAAGCCAACCACAACAACTCCGAAACCAACAACAACTCAAAAACCAACAACCACTCAACCGCCTATAGGTAAGTTTCAAATTCTTTACAATTTGTCCTAGGATGGAGTGAGCTATTGGAAATCTCCAGTGAGAAAGGGCAGTCTAAGTAAACCTAGCCTCAAAATTATCCGTTTCACTCCTATACTGAGTCTAGAAAGGCCTAGAAGAGGGTCGAGTCAGCCCATGTATCGAATTGACCAATCAGAACTCATCTAATACCCCCATTCCACCGAGCATACGACCCCACTGCGACCGATTTTTGTCTCCCGGTCGTGCACACTCTCACTCACTCTCACTGACACCGCACTGGAGTCTTGGGAAGATCCCCATGCTCGCACAAAATATCTTCCACACTCTCCATTGGTCGCATGTTGTCGTAGGGGGGTTTGCGATTTCGATGGTCCGTTTTCAAAAATCACACAACTTCTGCGATCGATGAAATTGATTACTTGCTCTCAAATTCGGTCGTAAAGCGCTCGCGTCGGTCTCAATGGGGTCTTGGTACGGTCGTGTGTCAGTCGCATGAACTCGGACCTAGGTCGTGTTCACTCGCAATGCACTCGCGCTAATTTATGACTGGCGATCAAATAATGCGATCAGTGGATAGCGCTTCAAGACCCCATTGCGACCGCACTGCGAGTGCGAATTCCTATCCGTCTTTTAAAGCGACCAATCAAGAATGTTCCCGCGCTAATTCGCGACCAATGGCGAGCGCTTCTGCGAGCGCAATGCGACCGATTTGAACGACATTGCGACAGGCACCAGGACTATAAAAACCCACAACTGACGGTCTTTGGTCAGTCGCAGAAACAGTCACCTAGCTGTCAACATCCATCGAAATTCGCTTCCAATAGTACTGCCGTTGAACATCATGGGTCGAACGAAGAGAACAACTCGGAAGAAAGTTAATCAGCCGACTCGTGTGACATCAAAAGAAGGTGACCAGAGGTCAGCTACTCTTAGAAGAGAGGTCTAATACACAAAAAGACGTGGTCGGGCCGTCTACCTCTCACGTAGACATACAGCCTCCATACCCAGATCGCATGCCGTCGACGCCTCCTTCTCCTTCGTTGATGCTGCCTCATCATAGCTAAGGTGTAGTCGCCGATATACTGTAGCTCTTGTCTGGTTTCAGAAACCAGAGCAACTACCGGGGCCATTTCATTTTCCATCTCATCTGTATGCTAGTCAAACTCCGAATGCCATGATTGCAGCTGGTCGCAGTCCTTTTTATACTTTGGGCCCGATCTGTCGTGAAAAGGTTGTGTCGAGGTCGCATATGTCTTAATGCGGTCTTGTGAAAAGTCGCAATGGTCGTACTTGAGTCGTACAAGACTCGCAACTGTCGTAATGTGGTAGCACTCGATTGCAGAAGCAATCTCACTAGTCGCAAGTTGGTTGTAAGTCGATCGTATGGCAATCGCCGAAACTGTCGCGGTGATCCTAACCACTCGCATGAAAAATCGCCAATTCGGTCGTATCTCAGTACGACTATGTTGAGACCGACATGCGATCTATACTGCAATTCGAATCAGTCTCAACTCTGTCTCAATGTGCTCGCCGGAAAAAAAGAAATTAATCACTTTTTGGTCGTAGTGGGATCGTATAGCCGGCTTGGTGGAACCGCAAAATCATATTTTTTTTAAATTGCTAGTATTTATATTATTTATATTATAGTAGTGAAACGGATAATATTGAGGCTAGGTTTACTTAGACTGAGCATCTTGTCGATCTCAATAAATTAATATTTCTTCACTACCTTAGTGTGCAACGTAGTGAAGAAATTTGATCTTAATTTATTGAGATTGGGCATCGTGTCTGATTGGCCTAGTGGTCAAATGTCATAGTTCAGGGGAACGGGCCGTCATTGTTAGTATGACCAAACATAAAAACCTGCTGATCTCAATTTAATTCGATTGCTGTGGACGTCAATAACATGTCTTTTTCTGAACCCTATGCATATAAATGTAAATCAAAATCTTCGTCATTTTTGAATAAGCATTAGATTATAATTTGGAAAAGTTTTTGATTTTAACAAAATGGAAAAGACACAAGGGTTGAATTTAGGAATAGGATAGTCCATATCGATTGAAATTGAAAAAGACATATCACGTTAACGTTAACAGTAACGTTTACGTTGAAGTTCATGAAACGGAATGCATGAGTGATTTAGCGATGGTTTATAGTTGAGCTGTATATGGAGAGAAAAAGAAGAGTTCTCAAAATGTATATCTCTGATCTATTCAACGAGTGTACACATCAGCTATCGTTAATTGTTAGATCTGGAACTAGAATTGGCGTTTACATGTACAATTCCTTTAATCCATGAAATACTATTCTGCTTAGCATAATCTTTTCAGACCCAGACTATAAAGAACTTTAATCTCCATAGATAGTTACGTATCTCAGTAGGTTTGTGAAACTTGTTGTTAATGTGTATTGTATATATAAAAGATTTGAATGTGAGTTATAACATTTTAAACTAATTCAAGAAAAATCTTGACTTAAGGAGTACGGCAAGGCCTGGTTTTGAGAGTACAATTCTTCTAAGGAATTGATGGTTTACATTTCAGATATTGCTTGCATGGTCGAATTAGACAACATTGATACTATTTATCATATAATAAAACACTTCTGTTTCAGAATGCGGACAGAACCCAGCGGACATCCTCTTCCTTTTGGACAACTCGGACAGTGAAGGAGCCGAGAACTTCGAGAAGGAAAAAGCCTTCGTCAGGAACTTCGCTTATCGTCTCAACATCGGTCCCTCAGCCAACCAAATCAGCGCCTTGTCTATCGGCACGACCCCTCATAACGAATTCTGGCTCAACCAATACAAAAACCGCCGCGATGTAGCCAACGCCATCACAAGCATCCCATACATCGGCGCAGGAACCAACACGGCAGCTGCTTTCGCTATGGCCAGAATGCAAACTTTCAGCAGACATCACGGAAGTAGAGCTGCGGCTACTAAGATAGCGGTCATCGTAACTGATGGACGTTCCGTCAACGAAACTGAGACTCTGAAGGAAGCTGCAAACTTGAAGAAGGCTGGAGTGACCATTGTGTCCATCGGCGTTGGCTTTGGTCAAGATGACCACGAGCTGAAGACCATGGCCAGTAACAGTCAGTACGTGTTCAGCGTGGAGAACTTTGACGCCTTGAAGACCATCGAGAAACAGGTGTTTGAAACCACGTGCAAGATGAATGGACATGTGGTCACCACTCCAGCTCCAAAACACCATGGATGAATGATTTTGACATCTCAAAAACAATTTCTGATTTAAATATTTTATCAAAAAGTTAACTTAACTCTTATCTAACTAGTGAAATTGAAGGGTCTTTTTTCATTATGAATAACAATTTTGAAAAGATTAAAAGTATTCATAGTTTTAATAGATTTTCGCATTGTTATGCTTTTAAGTCACAACCTTGACTTTTAAAAAAGTTCACTTCCTCATAGATAATATGTATACCAAGTATGAGATTCACAGTACAAACACTTTGCATGTTATCATGTCTTAAAATATTTTAAAGTTATTTTATAACTACTGCGGTGACCTAAGACCATGAATAAACATATTGAATTAATTAATTAATAATCGAAAGCATTAAGATATGTTTATGAGTTCCGAAATGCTCCATTAGATAAAGTTATAGCAAAAAAAGATAAAAATCCTTTGACCCTTGACATACAAGGTTACACCATCAATTAAAACCTTCTATTGAGTTAAATAATAATGTGATCATTGGAAGTATCAATAGTTAAAATGAAGCATTCTCACTAAAGATTTGACCTTGCTGTGACCTTGACCTTTGAGCTATAGTAGAGAAGACAGAAGTGGATGATTCAGCCTACAATCTTACCATTGGTTCCGTGCGGTTGGAAAGAATGAAGCTTAAAAACTCTACCATAGTTCAAGGGATCTTCTCTTTCTGGTAGTAGCACCAAGTTCACGATTTTCCCTAAGCTGAGTTATGATTTCATATTTTAAATCGTTTTTTTCCTGATGTGAATAATTTCGGCGAAGTGTTCAGAGAGTCAAAATATGAAACGTCTTTTTGTTTCTCCCACATATTGTTTGTGATATTTTTTGCACATAAGTAGGTATACTACATTGTGCAGTCTACAAGTGTAGTTCCGTTTTTCGGAAAACCTGATGTGTGACATAGCTATAGCTATAGAGCTTGTCTGTGGATAGATCATTTTGCAATATTTTGCAATTGTAATTTTCGTACACATCTGCCACTGGGTGTGAGAGTGAGTGAGTGAGTTATTGTTTTACGCCGCTTGGGCAATATTTCAACCGTTAGTGGCGTGTGGGTGTGAGACTGGGTAGGTTAAACGAACTTAATGATCTTTGATAGTATTATTCCTATATGCTGCAAAATGCGGGGTGTTGGAACATTTGTTTGCAAATTTCAGACCCTGTGTGGAAATGAAGGAAGTATACAACAAGTACGAGTGTGTTCGTAGGTTTACAATAGAGAAAGACGAATAGTGAATATAAGGCACAACACAAGTCATTTTATTTAGTCTGACGAGTCTTACACCAAGGACGAAACCGGTCACTCACAAGGCAACCACCAGCCTATCTCCCCTTGTCTTTTGCAATTTTTATTAAATGCACCACTCGATTGGCTTTCATCCGCCATTTTGAATGCTAGCATTGCGAGAAAACAAATGTGCTATAATATGCTAATTCATTAACCAAAATAAGAAATAACTACTAAATTGATAGAAGAGGAGAATATTTAAAAATAATTCATAAAAGTTATCAGTTACGACAGCATTCCGCGATCATAGCTTCGATGATTGGCTTCATTTCACGATGTTTTTATTTTTTGAGTAATACACTTTACTCTTTGTCAAATTGTTAATTCTTGAATAACTGAAATGCCAACCCCACAAACAGATTTGAAATTAAGTGTGAAATTACCATGTAAAAATCATATATAATTGTAAACAGGAAAGTCCTCCTGAATTTCGTTTCCACCAAAAATACCCCGCTCGAATGGTCCCTTACGTAGGATAATAATGGGATCATTGGAAGTATCAATAGTTTTTTCATGCTTAAGAGTTGACCTGCCTGTGGACTTTATCTTTGAGCTATAGTTGTTTCATTTTTCTAAAGATGATATATCCAAAATTAGAGCTTCATTGCACAAAAAAATTCAAGTCAAGGATTTATTTAGTGATTTTACAACTTGTGGCTTGGACTTTGATCATAAATATGAACATGTCAAAATAAATCAACCTGATGAATGCGTAGCCTGATGTAATTACATAGAGGGGACGGGTCTTTCTTACCCACGTTTTACCTACATTTTATTTACGATATCGGGTTCCTGTGATATATATGCGTATGTGTTCTCAAAAACTTAATGGGAAAAGTCATAGCCAAAGAAATATGTGCAGTGGCGGTGGTGGTGGAAACTGCACAGAAACGGATAGTAGCTTCGACCTATGTTGGGCCGCTAATTACAGGCTTGGCTTTGAGGACTGTCAAAATTAAAAGGCAAAAAAGGAGCAATTGGCTCTGTAGCTCTTCAGGCTTAATATTCAATTTGTAGGGGTGGCCAGGCCATGTAGTTAACGCTTTAGTAGGAACCACAAGGTCACCAAATGTACAATTTAGAATCTCCATTACCTAAGGAGTCTTCACAAAACATTTCAGCATTCTTTGCCTTGTGCTTCTGGCCCTTAGTAGAGTGCAATAGTTTGCGAGATATGCTTCTTAAACAAAATCTTAAATTTAGCTGTTTTGGTGGCAAAGTTTCAAAACAATTGGACCACTAGAAGGCACATCTGCACAACATAGATACCATTCATACCAAATTTTAAGTTTTGGAGTCAAATAGTTTTTGAGTTATGGTCCAGAAACAATTTCTGATGCACGGAGGGACAAACATTTGGAGCCTTATAAAAACCCTACTATGTAAAAAATAGAGCCATTGGCTCTGTAGCTCATCAGGCATCATATCAAGTTTGCTTTATACAGGCCAGATGAGCTAAAAATGAAACTGATGTTATCTATTGCAAGAAAACCTATAAAAAAAATTACAAGACAAATGTAACGATTTCGGAATAAATTTCCTTACCCAAATGATTTATTATTATTCAACACTTTCTAGATCGCCAATATCAGACAGTGAAAGAAGGCAAATAAATTTGCCATAGACTGTCATCTAATGGAGAAAAATAGGTTTTTAGGATTGTGACCTCTGTGACCCTATTTGGGGTCATGGGGTCACAAAACCTACAGTTTAGAATCCCAATTGGCCAAGGAGTCTACATGCAGTCTTTCAGCTCAATAGACCTTTTGGAACTGAAGATGATGATGAAAATAAGTTTTTAAGGTTGTGACCCTAATTTGGGTCATGGGGTCACGAAATCTACAGTTTATAATCCCCATTGGCCAAGGAGTCTGCACATATAATTTCAGCTCTCTAAACCTTTTGGAACTTAAGAAGAAAATGAAAATAGGTTTTTAAGGTTGTGACCCCTGTGACCCTATTTGGGGTCACAGGTCAACAAAGTTACAAATTAGAATCCCCATTGTCCAAGGAGTCTGCACATATCATTTTTAACTCTCTAGTCCTTTTGGAACTGGATAAGAAGATGAAAATAGGTTTTTAAAGTTGTGACCCCTGTGACTCCATATGCTAAGGTACCTGTACACAAAATTTCAGCTCTCTAATGTGTATGGTTCATGAGAAGAAGTCGAAAGTGTCAAAAGTTTACGGACGGACAACGGACGGATGGACGGACGACGGACGGACGCCGGAGGACGGGCCATGCCATAAGCCAATGCTCTTTTATACTAGAAGAAGCCACAGACATGAGATTCCAGGATCTGGCATAGCTTCAGAAGTGGGGATCCTTCTATGGGTAAATGGGTTGAACTTTAGCCAAAAGAAAAACAACTCTTTTTCTATCAGAATATACAGTTTATTTAAATAATATTTCTTATGGAAAGACTAGATATATAACATAGCTAGAATCAGGTTTATTGCACTATAAAGTGTGAAATTATTTGGTGTAAAATTGGATAAAGGTAATGTCATTGTGTCAATACACTTACATAATTGTGGTTGGTACAACAATCAGACCAATACACTTCCAATAATAAGGAAAGCAATGAACCCAACTTTATTATGATTAAATCAAAGCAGTAAAATTTGATTGACAATTAAATGAACTCAACTGCATACTTAATGAATGAAACTGTTTTCAAATTTAATCAATACAGTGGAATCAATGTTTAACAATTAGTACTTTGTTGAGTGAGTTATTGTTTTACTCCGCTTGGGCAATATTTCAGCCATTAGCGGCGTTAATAATTTGTTGGGTAAAGTTTGATAAATTAGTAACGTTAATCAAAATTTAGTTTTAAAATTTGTCAAAACATCATTAGTGTGGGGACAAGCTGAATTTTTTTTATCAATATTAGAAACAAGGTAGAAACAGCTGAATTATCATATAAGAAACAGCAAATTTATGATCATTGTAGTTGCATTATTTGAGACATGAGAAATGGTAAAAGAAATGAGTTCTATGGGTTTTCATTTCTTTATTGCAAGAGTTCAAAGTGGTATTTGGTATAGATGATCACATATTAAGCAAACTAACAGTCTAAGTAAACCTAGCCTCAATATTGCACGTTTCCTTCCTATACTGAGTCTAGAAAGATCTAGTAGAGGGTTGCGTCAGCCGACCTTTCTGCGACCAATGACCCTCCAACGTTATACTGGCAAGGCAGACTATTGTGGCTTTGTAAGCTGAGTTCTGATTGGTCAAATCGATACGTGGGCTGACGCGACCCTCTACTAGGCCTTTTTAGACTCAGTATAGGAGTGAAACTGATAATATTGAGGCTAGGTTTACTTAAACTGGCAAACTAACAGAGTCAACTTCTTTGAGAGCTTGTTTAAATGAATGATTTGCTTGATAGCTACATCGAAATGTACCACTCTTGCAATAAAGATGTTGAATATCCATAGAACTCTCCCTCATTCTTCACTCTTGCAATAAACCCATTTTTATTTTTTTACAAATATCTAAATGCCTCTTGAGGTTCTCCAAACAAAAATATGTTCATCATAATTCCTGCTCTCTAATAATTCAAGGGAGCCAAAATGAAAACATCAGCATTCTCATTACATAAACTTCACCAACATAGCCAACATAGTTGAGATGACCGATTGTATTTGTTTCTCATATAAATAGCTGCACTCATATAGCAAATACAGTTACATAATTTGTAAGGTTAAGACATGTATTCTCATAAAATAAAATTACCTTCTAAATGGTCAATGAAGTTAGATAACCTGGAGACATTTTTGCTGCTAAGATAATGCAAATCGAAGAATCATTAGCAAGATGATTCAAATTTTTTAATTTCTTGGAAAATGGATAAAGAGCATAAATTTAAAAACATGAATATCCTCGTGTCATATTTTTTGTATGTGCACATATCACTTTTGTCAGACAATCAATGTAGAACAATATAAAAATCATGACTTGTGAGCCCATCTAAGGAGAAACAAACGGTTCTCAAACAATTCATGATTGATTTGGCCAATTGGCAAATAAAGAAAAATTTACCTCCAAAACTTTGATATATCCTCAGGTGGGTCATCTTCACGGCAAATATTTAGAATTTGAACATTGAGACTTAAACTGAAAGAGTTATGGTATGACCATGAACAGGACAAACAGGGAATACCGGTAAGTTACCAAGCAGTACAACTGGGTACCTAGTGATGGTTGTGTAATGACTCAAGAAAGCCATGTACTACTAATGGTGTTAGTAGCGCCATAAGCATGCATTTGATGGTGGAAAATGGGTCACATAAATATCAATATATCAACAACATTAAGCTCTTGGTGACACTTTTCAACCAAACATCCCTCACAAGACATATCTAACACCAGTCTCCATCGCTGACTAATCCAAGCGTGCAAGCGCTTCACCATGCTACAAATGAACAATTTAGTCCAATCAGAAACCTCCAATCTATTGTGTCTAAGGATATTACAAATGAACAATATCATCCAATCAAAACCCTCAAATCTATCGTGTCTTAGAATATTACATCTGAACAATATAGGCCAATCAGAAACCTCCAATCTAAACTTCATTCATGAAACAGCACAACATCATAACCATGACTGTTGATTGTTTTCAGACTGCTAGCCAATTTTTGTATCGCATCTCAGAATAAAAAAGTTGTTATCCATAAAATATTCGTCCTTATTTGACTTCTCTCAGAATAAAGAAGTTGTTATCCATAAAATATTCGTCCTTATTTGACTTCTCTCAGAATAAAGAAGTTGTTATCCATAAAATATTTGTCCTTAATTTTTGTATCAATGCAATGAAATGTTGCTGATTGAAAGGACCAGGGGAGGTAACTCAGTTACTGAAACAGGAGTATTCCAGTGAGCTTGCTGCAGCCAAGCTACAAATTGTGTCACACTGCAGCAAGGCTGAAGTCAGCCGATATTGATACAGGTGTTAGATACATTGAACCATAATACCCTCTTCAGCATCTAGCTACTGCAACTCTTCAACAATAGCGTATCATGCAAGCAGTCATTCAGATATCTTCAAAATTCAAAGTTAATTTCAAAATATGTCATATATATGCTGTATTTGTATATGATTGTTTCAAACAAGTTTAATGTTTCTGTTATAAAAATAAACAGCTTATGTTTCAATTTTATCAATTATTTTCATTCAGTAAACTTAGTCTCAATAATACTCGTATACTCCCATACTGAGTCTAGCAAGATTCAGTAAGAGGTTGTGTCAGCCGACCTTTCAGTGACGTATGAACCTCCAATGTTATATCTTCAAAAGAAGACTCTTGCGGCATGTTAAGCTGAACCCTGATTCGTCAATTCGATAAGTCCGCTGACGCGAGCCCTTACTACACCTAGCTAGACTCAGTATGGGAGCATAGCAAGTAATATTGAGGCCAGGTTTACTTAGACTGAATAAGGGGGTAAAAGAGAAACATTCTTTTCACTGAAATTAAATCACTTCTGACATTTAGCTTTTTTTATGTCTTAACCCTTTTCTTCTCTAGTTCTGTCTGTCCTTTTCAGTAACAATATTGAGTAACCATCCTAAATTAAACTAGTCAAAGGCTCTTATTTATACTGAACCAATCAAAGGCCATTTCTTAGCCTTGGTACTCATAGGCCTGTGTGAAAGGGCCGAAGACAAAGTTGAACAATGGGTCACTTCTTAACTTTATAGCATAGCTCAGTGTTAGGCAAAATTGGAGATATGAACAAATAAACATAAATGAAATTGATTCAAAGTCCAAACTATTAGTCAGTTTATTAAAATTTTACACATTCAATCAATTCAAATAAAGATACATGTATTATGCGTGCCATTGGCCAAGCTTTGTTTATATCTTAAAGAGACCTTAAATCACTTTTTTAGTGTAAACTAAATCATTTATAAATACATAATGCACAGTTCCTGACAAAGCCACAACACAGAGGTGATCAAAAACAAAGTGTTTATCACAGTTAGAAAAACAAACTGATGTGCAATAAATCTAATATCTATTTCTTACAAGCAGAAATCTTAAAATATAATTGATACACATATTAAGCCATTAAGACAATACTCTTGAAAAATCCTTTAGAAAAGCTTTTATTCTTTTTTTAAGATAATATAGTTGATCTGTCACTCACTGACTGAAGATTTCGGTGCAATACAAAAATTTCTTCTTCAAAAAGAATTCATCCTGTCAATATAATTACACAATGTTGAGTGAATTTAATAATTGTTGAATAAATTTTTCATATAAAAAAACAATTATGAATCACTGCTTACATAGACAGTCAAACCCCTCTTACATAGATAATAAAATTTGGAACATGATAGAGAGAATTGCTTGCAAAGGATAATTAATTTTTTGACATTTTAAGAATTTTGATTTTCAAAGGAAAAAATCAACAAGCTTATATTGTATAAATTTACAAAAGAACTATTAAACTGTCACACATTATTCATTGTGACAAAATAATCATGGTTTAAAGGAATTAACAAATTCAGAAAATTACAGATTCTGCGCAAAGAAAAATAACACTGAAGAATTTAAAGAAAATCACAGATAAACAATAAATAAATGTTTGAGAAAAATAAGAGCACTTCAACAAAATAAAATACATTTAGATATAAAATTCAGACCTTTCATATAAATCCGTTAGCACCCTTCTCAGATCTAACATGTAGATATTGGGCTAAAAACTTGTCCCTAAAAGTAAGTTTTTCATCTTTAATACTGGATTACTTATGAGAATACCAAATAGACAATTTAGAGATTTTTGCTCATTACCAACATCAATAAACACATCTTGAATACATTTGCAATCATTTTAATAACTGAATAATCATACCAAGAGTCAACATAAACAAGAAAGCTGTAAGCATGGCGGTGGAGTAGGTTATATGGTTCAGGAACGAATACCCTTAAATACCCTATATTTAATATAATGTAAACAACATAACATAATCAAGGCAGTGGAAAATGACAAAATTTTGATCAATCATCAAACATAGTACAATTTCTTAAACATTTAAAAAATAGATTAAATCATTATCTGCAAGCTGGTAGCTTTTGATTCAAAACCTTAACACAATGAATGCTTAACCATTCTGTTTTTGGTTTAATATACTAGGCAACCAAATGAAAAACATGATAACAAACAATAAAAGAAAAATGAAGCAACTGTCATTAAATCAATCATTCATAAAGCCCAAAACTTCAGTATGTCCTTCGCTTATTTCAAACTTAAAGTGCAAGATGCAACTTAGAAAATCTTAAAATACACAAAACTATGAAAAGTTGATATCACCAAATTACATAATTTAATTCTTTGGTGGGTTGCGAAGAAGAAGAATTGTCAAAATAAGCTCCCTTTGGTTCCAAGCAATTCTATTCTATAAATAAAATATCTGAACAATACTGTACTGCGTGATTCACCTGATCGGAGTTCATCTGGATTTCCATTTATATTCTATGCATTGACAAATTTCCAATATGGACTCATTCACAAAATCACAAAAACATTATTGTAAACTTGTGATAAATAATCAAAAATGAGTAGAATGTTTCAATAAATTGTTTACTATTATTTTGATTCACAACTTGACAGAGAAAACCATGTCCCTTGCATACTATCAAGTTTACAGTTTTGAGGGTTTTTTTCATCTCAGAGACTATGAGAGCTTAAGAAGTTTTAAAAACAAATATGAAAAATATCAAATAGTGCAAACTAAATTTGTTTAATAAGAAACAGTTACTTATTAGGAACGTTTGAATATTTCAGTTTTGAATTGACATTTAATTTTTTTATTTATTTCAAAAGTACATGTCTTTCAGATGTTTTTGCAAATTCTTGAAAGGATGGTAAAGAAAAACAAATTTACCATATATGAACTACTAATAAGTTTCCTCAAAGATTAGACTAAATAAGTGTGAATTTAATTTTGCATCAACTTTGTAAATTCCTTTTCAGAATAAGTCTGATATTTCATTAAACCTTTTCTTCAATAACAAATGATTATTTTATATTATCATTTTTCCATAAAATCAAGCAGTTTACAGATATTACGCATAAATGGATAAATTTGCAAGTCCAGTGATGAGATATGACCTTCAATCAGCATATTAGATATTTTGTAGCTTATCAAAACCAAATAAAATTTTAAGAAAGATACTCTGTTTCACTTTAAAATAGATTTGCATTATATCAAATAAAGTAAGAGTTTCCACTTTTTTTCATGGCACTTACAATTGGTTAAGCAGAGTGCCAGACTTTTGCAAAAGGGTCATGTGACACCAGGAATCTTACAAAGCTGATAGGACAACATCTTCCTACACAAAGCCTAAAGCTCCAGTTAGTTTTATGCCTTGCTGCAGACCCTTGAGCTTTCTGTGCTTGCTCTCTTGCCTATAGGGGCACTATAGCAGCACAGAAAAGTAAAGGGTCTGCAGCAAGGCATAAAACTGATCGTTTAGAAACTGGTGTTTTAGGCTTTGCACAGGAAGATGATAGGACAGTGGCAGACATGTTTACGTGGCATGATGGGATAGTTGCAATTCTTCAGAACAGAAAATGGAAATGTGGGCTTAGTGTGAGACATGTTTACAAGGTATGATTGGAGCACGCTTACAGCAAGCAACACAACTAGCAAATTGATAACCAAGGGTAAACATTCCAACAATTCTCAACTAGAGACTCTGTATTCAGTGCGGGCTTGTCCTGAAAATTTTATTACCTCCCTTACTGGTCTGCCATTCCTCATTTAATAAATAGCAATACAATTTGTGTCCACCCTGAATCCAGAGTTAAAGTGGACAATTATCGGAAAGTTTACTCTGGATTATTGAGAATGCACGACAAGAAATCCAAGCAAGTTTGATTAGCACACATCACTAACTAAACATGGTCCGTGGGTGGTATCGAATATGTATCCGCCGTTTCTTGATAAACCTGTACATGAGGAAAAACAGTACTAGAAAGCACACAGAAAACACTATAAACATAGCCTTCTCAAGGGGCTCATGCCTCTTAGGCTCATGAAGAATATGCAAGTGTTTATTCTCCTGAACACTGTGACTTTTGATGCGGTGATGACTCTTCACCACGTGTGTGTCTCTTTTCACACCATCTTGTTGAACACTCTTCTCCTCCTTATCCGGCTCGTCATAATACGTGTACTCGGCATCGTCATTATTTCCCTGAGGGTTATCTCCCTTGGGCAGAGCACCTGCCATATCGTCCACCAACCCTTCACCGTCAACATTAGCAAATCTGTTGACATCTTTCCCCTTCTCTTTATCAGCACCAAAATGAACAATCTTCCTGTCCTGAACAGCCTCGTCTTTATCTGGGTACATATCTTTATCCTCATATCCCTCTTCATCTCCATCATCTTCATCCTCATCCTCATCCCCCTCATACTCCTCCGACTGCTCCCCACCTTCCCCGCCCTCACCGTCCCCGTCCGGCCCCAAGTCCTCCCCCTCACGGTCGTCCATGTTGGCCATCTGGTTCACTGCAAGTTCCTCCTCGTTCAAGCTCTGTTTCACAGGGATCAGGCCTTCTTTCTTCACCTTCTGACTGTCCCCAACACTCATATCTGGTTTCTCGAGCAGGGACCGTGAACTCTCAGGCAGGATCAAGTGCGAGGAGTTCAAGTCCAGTGGACCGGGGTCTATCAGGTATCGTAGATACATGACAAGTGCCCCAGCAGCTACAGCCGTTTTGTGAGAAAAACATCCTCCTGTGAGGGAAAAACAAGAATTTGTATCTTTCCTCATAAAAGTTTGAGTCCTAAAATTATTCATACTGTCATATGTTAAATGTAGAATATTACAGATCATTATACTAGACATACTCCACTATAGACCTTAAAAATATCAACACTGGTTGAGATGATCATATTCAGGGGTCGAAATTAGTCCTTTTGGGGAATAAGCCATTCGGACTAGTGGATTCCTGTGAGCACTAGCCCAAACATATTCTGTCTAGCCATATTCACCGATATAATCATATTTTCTTTAAATTCAACTAGTCCTTCTGATTGCACCTTACTAGCCCAGCTATCTTTTTCACTAGCCTTGGGCTACTGGGCTAGTGCTAATTTTGAACCCTGATATTTATCTAATTAAAAAAACATTAATGCTATGTCATCGTATGTTTGCAATATTTCTATAACATTCATGCATTTTGGTTCCTACTTCCTTTGAACACTTTGCCGAACATAATTGTTAAGCAATAAGTCAATGAATATATTTCTCCTTTTAAAACCAAAGTTTATAGAACCTTCTGAAGAAAATTTTTTTTTCTTTGATGGTCATTTCTCAATAATTCTTATAAAGGAAACAGTATATAATTCATCATTTGAAAAAAGAATACATAACAAATGCCTACCTTTCATAGATTTTTCAACAAGAAGTTTTCTTTGAGGTCCACCAGTGGCAGAATAAGGTTGTCTCCCTTGACGGTTCCCTGGTAACAGCTTTGGGATACTATCTGCCATGTTTTGTTGAAAGATTTTCACATTTTTAGACTCCTTACCTTGAGATTTCAAAGGTTTTTGGATTTCTTCCGTATTGGCATTTGCCATGTTAATGTTTTGTAATGGTTTATTTTGGATATTAACATTTTGTTGACCAAATTGGAAATTTGGTGGTTTGATTTGTTCATGGATATTGGCCATGGGTTGGATTTGGTGAATTCCTTTGTGAACAAGACCTTCCTGTGAAGGTCTCAGGATTTGATTCTGCTGATCCACCATCTTGGATTTCATTGTTTTGAAAAATTTACCCTGTTGATTTTGCAGCTGATCTTGAAAAGACTTCTGTGCTATGTTTTGATTGATTTTGTTTTGATGAGGTTGGAATTTCAATGGAAGGGACACAGTTGGAGCTGGAGACATGATCTTTAAGAGCTTATCTAACGCCGATGGTTTTACAATGTTTTTCGGACGCGTTTGAAACATTGTTTCAAAAGTTTCAGCAACCTCTGAGATGTTATCGACCTGTTCACCATCATCATTGTTGTCTCGATCCTTTGAATCCTTCAGATCACTCTCACCCGGAGATTTACCAAAACATCCTGAGGGTTTTTGCCAGGAGAGTATTTGATCCAGATAATCTTTGGTAAGATGTTCGTAGAAACCAATACTTGGACAGACAAACTCTGAAATATAAACAACATTGTTAGCAATTCTATTTTCATATTTAGCTGCCTAATCATAGTTATTCAAGTTTAGTCCATGACCAAATTTTCAGGGAACAAAAGGCAATGGTGCTCCTTGGCAATGACCTTAGATGGATCAATGATGAAAACATTGTAACAAAAGCCCACCAATGCTGCTGTTTAGACCTCATACAACAATGAGGAAAACAAAGGAATAAAATCGATCCTCAATCAAACTCACCTATTCTCTCCCCATTCACACAATCTAAAGAGGATGAAACCTTGAGAGTTAGAAATGAACATCCCAAATGATCCCCATCACAAACTCCACCTCATCTCAACCCCAGACCCCTTGTAGCTTTACATGAGCAACCAAACTATCTCACGATAGTGAACACATCCTGTCTCAGAGAACGAACATTACATTTACTCCACTAATCTGTGCCCTGGGTTCAGGAGTTGGATTCACTCGCGCGGCCCAACTTGGGATATAGCCAATCAATTAATTTTATTGTTGAAATTATTATCGAGAAGGTAGCAGAAAATGATTTGATTGACTAAATCCCCAGTCAGGCCACGCGAGCGAATCTTGCTCATGAGCCCATGGTACAGATTAGTGGAGTTAGCGTAACGTTCGTACCTTGAGACAGGATGTAGTGAACAATACTTCCCCAGCACAAACTGATCCTATCTTACCCCATCCCAATGAACAACATACACCAAGAGGCATCAACAGAACCCTGATGTTGACTTGTTAAGTGAAGCTGATACAAAGCATCTAGACTGTGGACTCACGCTGCTCAAGGAAGAGATCCTGGTACTCAGCTCTGATGACTCCCTTCATGTAGATGTGGACGACGGCCAGCATCTCATAGTAGTTGTTGGTGCAGAACTCCAGCTGGAGCCTCTCCACGTCCGGGAATCCGTGCTCCTGGATACTCTTCTTCAGTTCCTGGGTACATCCAGCCTGCACACATACACACATACATAGAACTATGATAGAAGGGCTCATTTTTGGTAAGATGAGTTCTGATTGGTCAATTAGATACGTGGGCGTTAGAAACGAGTAACCAGATATGAGGGAAATTATGTTCAGGGTATTAGGGAATTTGGGAAGCCGAGCAGATCTTATATCTACCCTGAGGAGAAAAATGAAGAAGTAAAGTGCTCTGCCCACCTTCTCGGCGACCATGGTCCACAGTATCTGGTGGGTGAGACTGTACTCGGTGTATCCACGCTGCGTCATCGTCTTCAGGCACCGGTCACTGATGACGCATGACCTCCCGTACTTGTGACTCGCGCCCGTCATCTCCCCCATACACCAGTCTGACACTTCCTCGTTCAACTTGGCTATGGACAAAGTTCAGAATATTTTTACATTTAAACAAACTTCTGGAATATTTAAGTATAAACGTGGTTGAAAAGTTTCAGCAAACGATCTTTATGGCTGTGAACTGAAGGACCGTTTCCGTACCCCTGAGTGACTTGCACAAATGCAACTACGAGTGCATGTGTGGCCAGCACGTGTGAGGCAGGGGATTTGCCTGTCACTTTGACTTGAGATAGCGTGGCGTGAAGACACATACTTGGTGTTTCCCGCTATCACTTTGATAATTTGATAATACATATTTGTTTGTATTTTTGAACATTAATATATTGTCATATTTGGACATAAATATATTGTCAATTTTGGACAAATTGAAACGGCGTCATATTTGGACATCACAGCTTACCTGAAAAAACATTATTGAATTTTGTTGAGTGTTGACTTACATTTTATGAAACAATGAATTCACTGCGTAACAGGCTGTATAATATTAGCCGTAAGTTGGACCGATTTGGTCTGATTGGCGCCGGCAGTGGAGGTACCAAAGTGTTTGAATTTGGTGGCTCAAGGTGAGTCTCTACCTCTAGTGAAACTAGCACAGGAATATCTATATTTACTATTCTGGAAATTTAGTTCATGTTATTTATTTCAGCTGTTGATTGATACCTCTAATGTTGAGCAAGAAAATTCCTTATTTTCCTAATGATTTCCTTTATAATCCAGGTTTTTATATGCTAAGTGGTGCAAGACTAAGTTTCCTCAGTTCGAGAAGGGTGTTTGGCCACTGAATTTGATATCACTTTTTAATCAGTGAAAATATTACAAAGGATCATATCTCATGGTCATGGACAATGATTTGACTTCCCAATCAACGTAATGTCATCCCTATTGCTAAGTTACGATGAAGCAATGGCATGACGTTACAAGACTCTTCCAGCAGTCGAGGACATTAATCACCACATTTCCCACCAAAAAAGCAAACAACAAGGCAAAAGTGAGCCCAGCTCACATACCCCCGCCACCATTTGACCGCCATTAAATAACAACACTTAATTCAAATAAAAACATTTCATCATGTGAGTGAATGTTGATTAATGTTAATGGACTAAGGGTATCTAAAACAAATAACATACGAAGTCTTGACGCCATAGCTCAAAATTGTGAGGAATTAAAGTCAGGACATTTGATTTTTTGTTTCCAAATTTGAAATGTTAAGGCCACCAAGGAATTGTAACTCCTTAAAGGCATATCTGTACCACATAGGTAACATCCATACCAAAATAATGCTACAGAAACTATGTAGGACGCACAGACGAACGAACATGCGGAGCGCTATGTACCCCAGCCTACGTCGTATCCAGGGTATAAAAAGACTTTCAGTTATACCACTTATCTGTTATCCTGTGACGGGATAAAAACTATATTTCATCTGTGGCACAGTCACATGTGAAAATACTTGCTCCAGACTGTCACAATTTGTTAATGAGGTGTGATGGAATATATATATGCAATTCCTAGTGACCCCAGAGATTCATGAGTTACATGATCTCTAATGTTACAATTATCAGAATCAAAAGCTTCTTGTAATCCCAAAAGTTCGATTTTCATCCTATGGGAAAAGTTGCCTCTTTGTGGAACAATCTACCCCCTGACATTAAAAATGCTGACACTCTTAGCTCTTTAAAGACCGCGTTGAAAACCCACCTATTCAGGATGGCATATTGTTAAATATTCCCCTGTCCAGTCCCTCTCCTATGTATATACCTCTCTGTATATATTACTCTCTTTTAACACCATGAGCAGGTATCAGTACTTTGATGTAGCGCATTACAAATACCCACATTATTATTATTATTATTATTATACTACAATGTAGTTATATGCATGCTCTTTTGCCCCAAAAAAATCCTATACTGGCCCCAAAAGTTGATAGCATAATGTTCAAATAGCCAAAAGGATTTGTCAAAAAAAACCTTTATTACTACCTTTTGTAATAACAAGCTCAATTCTTAACCAGTTCCTTCATTAAAAACTTAAAACTCAACAATCCCATTAGCATTCAACCTGATGATTTGATTATCGCACTAGAAGTCACAATTTCGTTGAATAAATTCTAACCCACAAATTTTGCAACAAAATATAAATATAACAAATAAACATTAACAAGTGTTCGACATTTACATGCCAATGTTATTGTTTGATATATTACAGTAGTAATAAGAGTTTGAAAAGCTTTGCAGAATAAAGTCAAGGACACCATAGTCAGTTTTTATGTTATCTGCCAATGTAGGCTGTCAACAAACTAAAAGACCCTGAGTGTAGAAGTCCAAAGAACATTTCAAAGTGAACTTCAAAACATTAACAATAGTTTGAAAGCGCTGTAGCATCTTTGAAAACAGGATCTAGGTCATCCAAAATGACTAGAGTATGCCTTATCTCTTAATTAACGCTATGACATGCTTTGGCGACAACGGATCATAGGGTATTAAGTTATCTATTTTTTTTTGCAAGGCCATTTGACCCATAATTCATACACTTGATATATATAGTACATGAAAATTACACACAAGAGTACACAAAAAACATTATATAAGAATTTCCCTAACATGAACATATAATCATTTGATTTCATTAAATACTTCAAGTCATTTATATTTCTATTATGAGTGAACATAGGGTATAAAGAGAAGTGTGAAAAGCGGTCAGGGCAGAGTGCCTTTATGATCTTGAAACTATCGAGGTAATCCAAGGCAAATCAGCTGGTGTGTATGCGTGATCTCCGTATATAAGCTGTCACCAAATTTATAGATGTAACAGTTCATGAGATATCAAATTAACAAAAGTTAGCATAATGTGTTGGTGACCTTGAAAATACGGCTGTGACTAAATTTGCAGACTTTGATTTTAACAATTCATGATACCGTATTCAACGTAATAAGCGCATAAAAAATTTTCATGGGTGGCCGCTTATTAAAATGGTGTGAATGACGACCGAAAAATGAAGAAGTCAAATGGAACTGTGTTTAGATTGTCTTCAATAACTGATACAGATGTTCAAAACATACTTACACATTATTGAGTAGAAAATAACACATATTGCCGCTATTGTATCCTTTAATTTCACTTGAAACAAAGTGAATACGTTGAATTTATAATTTTAGTACTGCTGGTACATGGGCTGTTATTAGACCTATAAATACAAAACCTTTTGGGGGCGCTTATTGAAGCAGGGCTCTTATTACGTTGAATACGGTATGTAACATAAAAAAAGATTTGGATATACCTATTTACAGACACTGATGAATACATAGATGATAATATCAAAAGCTAACACTTACAATTTTTCTGTTCGTTGTAAATTTTTGGTAGCCATTTGAGGTAAGGATCAATCCCTCGATGTTTCTTATACACTGACCACGGAGAACCAATCAAAAACTTGAAATTGTTGTAGTATTCCTCGTCGTCCTTCCTCACATACTCCAGCGCCTCGTTGCTAACCTGAGTTGCCTCCCTTGACAGGAAGCGGAGACGCTCTAATACTGGACCTATATGCTGGTGATGCCCCTCGTTGTACTCATTCAATAATAACTGCACATGCCCTGAAACAAAGAGAAGATGTTTGTATTGAAATTTGATGTTTGATATTTACTTCAAATGCCCTGAAAGACAGAGAAGATGTTCGAATAGAAATTTTGGACATTTGATGTTTGATATTTACTTCAGTTGCCCTGAAAGAAAGAAAAGATGTTTGTATTTAGACATTTGATGTTTGATATTTACTTCACAAACCCTGAAAGAAAAAGAAGATGTTTTTATTTGGACATTTGATGTTTGATATTTACTTCACAAACTCTAAAAGACAGAAAAGATGTTTGAATTTAGACATTTGATGTTTGATATTTACTTCAGTTGCCCTGACAGAAAAAGAACATGTCTGTATAAAAATTTTGGACATTCGATGTTTGATATTCATTGCACATGCCCTGAAAGAAAGAGATGTTTGAATAGGATTTGTTTACGTTTGATGTTTGATATTTACTTCGGTTGTCCTGAAAGAAAAAGAAGATGTTCATAAAAGAAATTTTGGAATAATGTTTGATATTAATGTACTTCACATTCCCTGAAAGAAGAAAAGAAGTTTGTATGGATTTTTTTGACATTTGATGTTGATATTAACTGCACATGTAGCATACCTTGAAAGAAAGAGATGTTTGAATATAAATTTTCGACATTTGATGTTTTCTGCACTTACATAAGTTCAACAAATAATTGATGTTTGATTTAATGTCATTGGAACGTGACAAATTAATTTGAGTCTCAAATTAATTTGAATTTAAGTCTGACATTATTATCAAAACTGAAAGATTATTGCATGCAAATCACTCAGGATGCCAATGACCACAAATCAGTTCAAATCTGCTTTAAAGACTCATCTCTTACTCCAAGCTTATCAATAACTCTCTCTTGTGTACAGCGCCACAGAGCACCTTCAAGATGGATTTTCGGCGCTACATAAATTTATTATTATCATTAATTATTATTAAATTCAGGAACATAAAAGATATTTTTAGAGAATTTTTTGGAAAATTTGCTTTGGAGTGGAAAATGGTTATGGATGGATGATTGACAGACAGTGTCAATCCTGGATATTAAAACTTATATTTTGGATGTACCAAAAAGCTTAAGGCGATAGCTATATGAGTGTCTTAGGTATGAATTATGAGTAGGAATGAAATGCGATAATTTATGAAAATGAGGAACTAAAAACATACAGAGGGAACCTCAATAAACAGATGGTAGTTTAATGTGTCAAATGTGTCAAATTCTAAGAATTGGTGTCCTAGTTAGGCGTGTTTCACACTACGTCCGCGTGCGTCAATGCATGCGATTTTCCATTCACACTACACGCATCATCAATTGCGATATCCTGACCTCGTGTTTCAGAAATAAAATTTTGCAAGTGTCATGGCGGCATCGGGTTTAGCAAGGTTGTTTGAAGAAGAGGAGGAGGAGGAGGAAAATGAAATGGAGGACCTGTTGGATTTTCTGGCACTCATGTTGTAAAACTGAAATATTGATTTATAGTATAAATATATATATATAGTATAAACCCCTTTCAAATGTTAAGCGCATCTATAGATGGAGAGTTGAGCAATGATGTTAAGTTGAAACAAAAACATATACCGTTTTGTCCAGTCGCCAAAGACACGAGGTGGAAAATACCCTAACCCACGTTGTAAAATATTACGTCATCAACAGAATTCCTTTGCGTTTTCGGATGCGATGCGTCAGGAATCGCTACATGTTCGATTCAAATCGCATCGCATCGCAACGCATTTCAAATTCGCAAGTAATGTGAACGTCAAATGAAAAAATAACTGAACGCGTTTTTTTACGCAACGCATGACGCAACGCACGGAAAAACGGACGTAGTGTGAAACGCCCCTTATGAGTGGGAAAATTCTTTGACGGGGGAAAATGCTTAAAGTTTCAATGTTTGACTAATTGGCGCAAATGTTGCTTTGTCTTGATAATGCCCAAACTAGGACATCATACAGAGAAGATTACATTGAAAAGTATAATAAATGAGAATAATTATCAGATAATGGTCAACCAATACCAAATCATTTGTTAATTATAAATAAACATCTTCAAGCAAAATCTCTTTTACACTTTTCTAAGTTTTCTTGTATTTGTAAAAATGTTGACCTACGATATATTTTAATCAATAAGACGACCTTGTGCATAAGGCGACCCCCTTCTTTGACCCTCAAATTTCTGGTTTAAACAAACTCGCCCTATACACTGTAATATAAGATAATACTGAGGAAAGTTTGACTAAAAATTTCGAAAGGAAGTTTTTTTTCATATGTCAAAATACCTATCATTGAAATAAATCAGTATGTATAATGTAAACATAAAGACAAATACATAAGTATTCACTTAAGTTATATTAATTGTATGAAAATTATTTGACAGTTTTTGAGAGAAATTCAATTAAGTTTATTGCATCCTTGGCCACAGGCACATAATGGGCATATACAAATAAACATGATTACATACATATATTTACAAGTGCATACATTGGTGAGTGAAATTTACAAAAAAATTCTGAAATATTTCATATTTTGTTTTTCATTGTCTCATTTCTAATGTAGGTAAACTGCCTTGTGTCATTCAAGAATCTTATCTTTGAAACCGATCCCTATTTGACATACATGCATTCACAACTCTTGATTTCACTTAGCAAAGATACTGATAAGGATATAAGAATGCAGACACAGTATTTCAACTTGTGAACTTGTGAAAAGGAATTCCCATTAACAAACCCTCTTTGTTAAGTTGCATGTCAAGCAGCTGAGTGAACATGCTGGAAATAAAAAAAACATCTTGATAATCATTTCCCTTGTCTTTTTATCTTTAAAAAGTGTGCCCGTTTCATTTTGCCATGAACTTGGATAATTTGAGGCTTTTGCTGGAAAATTATCAGTGAGCCCTGCCTATGCCAGGAGACAATGCAGATCTTACACAGAGATGGAGTTTTGGTGGTTTTACTAGCATCAACTTCCTTGTGTAGATATGATTTCCAGATTTAAACTTCCACCTACTTAGTGGAAATTAATTATTCAAATTATTTTTCATCAAAGATAGAAATTAATTAAATAAATTGTATATTTTAATATGTATTATATTGTATAATATAGCAAATTACCAAACTAGAAAGTTAATGTGAACGATCAAAACTAAATGTAAATATGAAGAAAACAAAAATAATTACTTTTAAGAAAAGGGATAAATTGTCCCGACATGAAAATGGTACTTTTAAGGAAAACTAATAGAATCAACAACCTCATTCAAGTACCTACAGACCCGTGCCAGTTATATTCGGACAGTGATTTTGACTTGCATGTTAAATTAGTGTAGAATAAATAATTTTCATGAAAAATAGAGCCATTGGCTCTGTAGCTCATCAGGCATCATATCAAGTTTGCTTTATACAGGCAAGATGTGCTAAAAATGAAACTGATGTTACCTATTGCAAGAAAACCTTTAAAAAATTTACAAAACAAATGTATTATTATTCAACACTTTCTAGATCGCCAATATCAGACAGTGAAAGAAGTCCACACTAAAATATCCAAGGAGAAATAAATTTGCCATAGACTGTCATCTAATGGAGAAAAATAGGTTTTTAAGGTTGTGACCCCTGTGACCCTATTTGGGGTCATGGGGTCACAAAACCTACAGTTTAGAATCCCAATTGGCCAAGGAGTCTACATGCAGTCTTTCAGCTCAATAGACCTTAAGGAGCTAAAGATGATGATAAAAATAAGTTTTTAAGGTTGTGACCCCTGTGACCCTATTTGGGGTCATGGGGTCACGAAATCTACAATTTAGAATCCCCATTTGCCAAGGAGTCTGCACATATAATTTCAGCTCTCTAGACCTTTTGGAACTTGAGAAGAAGATGAAAATAGTTTTTTAAGGTTGTGACCCCTGTGACCCTATTTGGGGTCACAGGGTCACCAAAGTTACAAATTAGAATCCCCATTGTCCAAGGAGTCTGCACATTTCAATATTAACTCTCTAGACCTTTTGGAACTGGAGAAGAAGATGAGAATTGGTTTTTAAGGTTGTGACCCCTGTGACCCTATTTGGGGTCATGGGGTCACGAAATCTACAATTAAGAATCCCGATTGGCCAAGGAGTCTGCACATATCATTTTCAACTCTAAAGTCCTTTTAGTACTAGAGAAGAAGATGAAAATAGGTATTTAAGGTTGTGACCCCTGTGACCCAATTTGGGGTCACAGGTTCACCAAAGTTACAAACTAGAATCCCCATTGTCCAAGGAGTCTGCACATATCACTTTCAACTCTCTAGTCCTTTTAGAACTGGACAAGAAGATGAAAATAGGTTTTTAAGGTTGTGACCCCTGTGACCCTATTTGTGGTCATGGGGTCACGAAATCTACAATTTAGCATCTCCATTGTCCAAGGAGTCTGTACATATAATTTTTAACTCTCTACTCCTTTTGGAACTGGAGAAGAAGATGAAAATAGGTTTTTAAGGTTGTGACCCCTGTGACCCTATTTGGGGTCACAGGGTCACCAAAGTTACAAATTAGCATCTCCATTGTCCAAGGAGTCTGTACATATAATTTTTAACTCTCTACTCCTTTTGGAACTGGAGAAGAAGATGAAAATAGGTTTTTAAGGTTGTGACCCCTGTGACCCTATTTGGGGTCACAGGGTCACCAAAGTTACAAATTAGCATCTCCATTGTCCAAGGAGTCTGTACATATAATTTTTAACTCTCTACTCCTTTTGGAACTGGAGAAGAAGATGAAAATAGGTTTTTAAGGTTGTGACCCCTGTGACCCTATTTGGGGTCACAGGGTCACCAAAGTTACAAATTAGCATCTCCATTGTCCAAGGAGTCGGTACATATAATTTTTAACTCTCTACTCCTTTTGGAACTGGAGAAGAAGATGAAAATAGGTTTTTAAGGTTGTGACCCCTGTGACCCTATTTGGGGTCACAGGGTCACCAAAGTTACAAATTAGCATCTCCATTGTCCAAGGAGTCTGTACATATAATTTTTAACTCTCTACTCCTTTTGGAACTGGAGAAGAAGATGAAAATAGGTTTTTAAGGTTGTGACCCCTGTGACCCTATTTGGGGTCACAGGGTCACCAAAGTTACAAATTAGAATCCCCATTGGCCAAGGAGTCTGCACATATCATTTTTAACTCTCTAGTCCTTCTGGAACTGGAGAAGAAGATGAAAATAGGTTTTTAAAGTTGTGACCCCTATGACCCTATTTGGGGTCACAGGGTCACCAAAGTTACAAATTAGAATCTCCATATGCTAAGGTACTTGTACACAAAATTTCAGCTCTCTAATGTGTATGGTTCATGAGGAGAAGTCGAAAGTGTCAAAAGTATACGGACGGACGACGGACGACGGACGGACGACGGACGGACGGACGACGGACGGACGCCGGACGACGGGCCATGCCATAAGCCCATCTGGACTTTCAGTCCTGATGAGCTAAAAAGGTTCTTGTTGTATTGTTATCAAACTTGGCAGGTTGAACTTAAATCATCTCCGCTTTATGTACATAGTTTATATTTTATCATCCGATTATACTTATGTAACGACACCAGATTACCGATTTATGTACAAAAATAAGGCACCTGTCCCATAGATCGCCATTATAAACTTGTTCACAATTATGCACATAATTTGATTGAATTACTGTCATTCCTTAGATAATCGACCGAAAATTAAACAGAATTTATGATGTTGTAGCTGAGATGATTCGTTACAAATGTGCAAACAATAAACAGAATCCGACGGAAATTAAATGAGTGAAAATTATTTATGCTACACTAATTTAACATGCATGTCAATGGAAAAAACTTCACTGTCTAAATATAACTGGCACGGGTCTGCAGGTGTTTATTTTACAAATGGCAGCCAATCTATTGGACCTTATGTGAAACCTCATAATTTTATGAATGATTGGTTTGTGTAATGCGATTTTTGACAATATAAAATTGAATCATTAAGCATGAGCATACAATTATCAGTTAAAAATTGAAAATGTAAATTTTTCAAAAAATTTGCTACTGCCCCTTTAAATATTTCTGGTTTTGATGTGTCAGAAATGTCTAAAATCAGAGAATCTCTTCTACAACACGTACAGACAACAATGTTATCCCCAACATCTAATTATTTGCTTCTTCACAGTTCATTAACCAACACTTCAAACCTCCAGCTGCCTCGTAATTGATTTTGCCTTGTAATACCACGTCGTAAAATTAATTGGATTTTTATGTGAGAGCTTGTGAACAATAAAGATAGTGTTATGACAGTGTGCATAGAAATAGTTTTATTGTCCATATTACATATAGCAGTGAAAATTAATTATAGATATAATAATAAGATATCAAGGTTAAAATTGTTATATATGACATTTTATTGGATGTCGTCTAGTTTAAATGTTTAGTGTCTCTTTGCAATGTATATTCAAATCATGAAAAAAGTTTGTTGTTTTGAATGTCAATAGTTGTTGTTTTTGTCATCTAAATATTTTGTCAAACTATACCCTACAATGTCAAGGATCGTTTAGGAATTTTGCTTGATTGTGTCAACAATTACATTTCATAAAGTAAACGTTCTTTAACTGCAAATTTTCTGAAAAATAATTGTTGATTGAATATTAGAAAAATATACTTTATTCTGTATGTATGTACCAGCATAAGTAACATAAGACATTAAAAAAAAACATACTAACACTAAGGGGTTTAACTTACAACAAGCTAGAGGCGACTCAGGATGCCCAGCTTGCTCATTCTAAATCATGTACTTTTATATATTATACATGCAAACAATCAAAGTTGTCATCATATTTCACAAGATGTCTAAACTGTAGCAAATCTTAGGGACATTCATTTTGTATATTGGTAACATCTCAGGATATATAATACCTAATTGATAAGACAGATGTTATCACATACATATATAAAACATAATATGAGCGTAACTTAGTTGATACAAAACTGAAAAAAAAAAGAGGGAAATGAAATTATTATGAAAACATTCAATCAGACAGAGCCAATTTTTGCTAATCATTTTATCATTAATAATACCATGTCAACCTTTTATCAGACACAATGTAATTCATTGGTGTTCAGACAAGCCAAAAAATTAACAATGTAAGTTATATATAGAAATACCACAAAAATATCTTTTAAAAACTTTCATCATACCAACATACTTCCATCATAGAAAAACAACATGTTTTGAGCTAACATGGCTTATAAGAATCTATTACCATTTAGAGAAAACACATGGTAATTCTGCTTGTATTTTTAGAACCATATAAGAAACTGTCAGTTTTACAAGAGAGTTAACTGACAGAAAATGCTTGTTATTGCAGAAGGACTGACAGTTGCAAATGATGACAGATCATATTCTCCAGATGCTTCCTGCCGATGTCTGTTATAACAATCAGCTGTAGCGCCATCGATGCCATTGCAATATAGAAGGGGGCGGGGTGGAATAACCAAAATTATTCCACACCCTTTTATTCCTCAGCTTGATCATTGCATAAAATCGACTACAAATATACGGATTTTAGTCTTACGCAATAAAGTAAGATGCAACATTTTTCCAATTGCAAAAAAACTTTCCCTTGTCAATAAGATTACAATTTACATTCGCTTGCAGGCAGGCATTCGCTTGGAAACTTACCTTCGACTACACGCAATCCAAACAGCCCGTCGACGTTAAAACCTCGGTAACTACTTCTATAAAACTGAACTAATTTTTCCAATGCTTCAATCACGTTAATTAAAGGCGTTTTAGAGTCGCCATAGTGCAAAAACGATAATATAAACAAAGACAGCAATAGCGGACTGGTGGCCGCCATCTTCGGCAGCTACCACTGATTATCTCCCTTGTCCGATAGAGGGCGTTGTATTTGGGGAATCCCCTCTGGAAGTGCCATTGGCAGATGTTATTCCACTGTTTATCGATCTATTTATTATTTACATACTCCCTTTGGGGAAGTTTTAGAGATCGGTGGAATATTATATCTCTAGTCCTCTCGCTTATAGACTGACAGTTAATTATTTATATACGATGATCTGATAAATGTAATTGTATTCATATGACAATTCTCTGGCAATGTCGAAATTACTTTTTCACAATGTCAATCCCTTTCACAAGTTCACGTTTTCTTCCTGAGGTATTTGTACAATGCATGTCTTAATTCATTATTTTAACATAATAAATAAATATTGATTACAGAATTGTATTTGCCAGCAATATTCTGTGGTTATCTAACATTTTCATTAGGAAAATAATATTTTGTTATTTGTATCAAAATTCTTTCAGCAAACATATAATTATTTATTTTCGCGTAAACTTGTAAGATCTACTGCACGGTTAATTCAGCGGTCATCGTTCCACAACGGCTTAGGCCATATTCTCATGCACGTATTAACATATATCAGAAAATTTACTTACGTATGTAAATGTAATTGGCGTCATGAGAACGCAATAACATAAACGAGTACTGTTGCACTACGTATTTTCACACACTATGTAAATAATTCAGTGTCGTGAGAATCGAATTCATGTTTACTCATTGATGCAAATGCATTATATCTATAAAAAATTGTCATTGAGTGATTTTGTAGAACGGTTAAATCACAATGTCTGAAACTATATTTCACTTGGTGGTGATAACTTATACTTACAAGTAGGCCTACTTTGTGATCGATAACTATTTGTTTCTTTATGTGCACGAATTCATCCTTGTTGTTGGTTCTGTTTAGTAGGTATAAGTACATGTATGTGTCTAAGGAAACATAATTATAATGAAAACAATCAATCTGAAAATATCAAAATGTATCCTCCTTCATATCAAATTTGATAAAGAAATAACAAACATCGAGGACAGCAGTACAGGCTGGTGGTGTTCCAACGTTTCTCCAAAAGTGATTCCAAACGTGTCGTGTTTTGCAGTCGATGACATCCATGCAGTTAACGGCTTATGCCATTTTCAATTCAAATGCGATTCCAATGTCGCCTTGCTGATTCTAGATATTCCATCAACTGCCAAAACGTCTTAATATCACGAAATCTGGAATTAGAATCAAATAATACAAGACAGTGAAGAAGTTGTCATCCATAGCATTGTCTTTTGTTACTACACCAACTTTTAGATGTCCTTGTTGAATCATTCTCTCCCCACAGAGGCAGCTCAGTGCGAGCAAGGTATGAGTGAGTTGCCTCTGTGAGGAGAGAATGTTAATGAATTAGAAGAATTAGTTCATAACATGTTTTGTATGTGATCGACAAATACAACATTCCTTAATAACATAAAAACAGAAAGTATATTCACTATTACACCAAACTAAAAAAAATTAGCTCAACAGTTTTTTATTACGTCCTACAGTAGGACGTAATACAAAAAGTGTTGAGCTAAATTTATTTAGATAGCTATTACACATGTATGTGTTTATACATAGTGTGTAAATTTGCTCATGTGTGTAAGTTCATGCATGCGTAAAAGGGCCTTACAGGAAATGAGTTCCTTTCGGAAGTCCTCTTCAACCAACGCCGTTAATGATTGAAGCGAGATTTTATGGGTGACTCTTTTCCACGGGGCTAGACAAGCGTGAATGACTGCGATGTTTTCGGTATATATATGAAAGAGAACGACCTCTCTCGCGGGTTTTCCTTCGAAAGAATGTACCTGCCCTCGATATCGACCGCAGTGCAGGATGGATTGATTCGGCATAAAAGCTTCATGATCGGTATTTCTTTATTACTTCTGCACCAAGCTTTTTATGTATGATATTGATAATGAAATCAATCTAAGTCACATGCAAAGGTATTACAAACTTTTGGATAATTTTCTCGAAAATCGTTCAATTGATATCAAATTATCACGTAATGTATTGCCAGTATACTCTCATCCCTGAAACGTTATTCAATTGCTCTACAGAGAGGTGTACATAATACGCTCCAATTCTTATTTCTGTGAATTTTTCCTCGTTTGCATTTTCAAATTGAAATGCCTATTTACTATTTTCAAATAATTCTGATTTTAGCAAGAATTAAACAACTTCGCATTCTCTTTTTGAAAATGGCAATAGCTCAGTTTTAAAGGACAGGAGCACGCTTTTAAGGAATATAAGGTGATGTCAGGAAAATGAAAATAAATGGGTTCAATTGAAAAACAATGTATTTTAACTAAATGTTAAAACGGTAATGGATCAAATATATAATGTAAAGTTCAGCCATGTGATTCCTTTTTCTTAACCAAAATGAATTAAAGGTGTCCACTCAAAAATGACCGCCAATGGACTTTATGTGAATCTTAATAATGTGTTTCCTGACAATGGATAATTGGTTTGTGTAATGAGATTTTGACACTATCAAAATAATACATTAAGCATTAACGTGCAATTTTCATTGAAAAAAATAAAGATATAAAATTTTCAAAAAACGTGCCACTGCCCCTTTAAGTTCCATTTCCTAAATCCATGTACACAGATTATCAATAGAATGAATAAGTATGTGATTTTCTTCCTTTGAAGAGGCTGATAAATCGTCATCGCGCGAGCTGTTACACACACTTCAGAGATTCATGGTTACACCAAAATCTGTTTATTGTTAATGTTGATGAGAATTGATAATTCATCTTTATGTTATTTTCACTACATCTGAATCGAGTAATAAAACTATCGCCACCTTCATCAGATGTATATCAGTCATGACCGAGGGGGTTTAGTAAACAAGTAAAATGCAATATTATATACCACCCCAATACTCATATATTTGTGATTTTTAATGTTTCAATGGAAAGACTATTTTTAAGCAAACGCACAAGTTATCCACGTACATGCATTATAATGCATGACATGATATAGGTCGCATATATCAAACCATCAGATGCATTGTACATAATTACGATCACTAGCAAGATTCAGATGCTCATCACACGATTTATTAATTGAAAACGGAAGATATAGAAATATTAAACAAGAAGACCGGATATGTACACTTTGTAATTTACATGCATAGTTGAAAATGAATAGCATTTTCTCTTTGTATGTCCATTATATGATTCATTACGATACAACTATATTAAACGGTTCTATTATGTCCATCCAAATCTAATTAAATTTTATAGTCTTATGAGCTGTAAAAATCAATATACATTACAAAATCTTGCCATGTATATCCATAATGCAATGATTTATAGAAAACATGTCATTTCACTTTAATAACTAAATACTTATTCATGTATATCCCAACTAGCAATGTAAATGTTCTATAGGCCTGAGGCCTCTTCAGTGCGGAAATAAAGATTGATAATTACGCCAATTTTTTGCCCAAAGTTTGTGTCAATATTTACAGCATTTTAGCTCCATGTCTGAAATAAAATATGGGCAAACACAGGTAAAATTAACCCTAAGCCCTTATGATTTACCGGTAGGTTATAATGTTATGTTTATCATAGATTTACCTACATTTTACAAACTAATTACAGGAAATATATTTTAATTAGTTTGTACAGATTTAAAAAAGATCATATTCATATCATTTTAAAGTTTAAATCTTCGCTTGATCATAATAGTTGGAATAGAAGGAGTAAAAGGGAAGAGCTCGCATTTTTTTAAAAATAAATGGGTCTTACGAAAACGAAATAAATGTTGCCAATTGCAACGTTTTCTAATCGAAAGTAGCAGGTCGACCTGTCTAAACGAAAGAGTCGTAGTCGGTTATGGCACCATGTCCAAAAAAAAAAAAGTTAAGTATTTATTCGCACACAAATGGTCACCACAGTTTTTGCTTGATAGGGACCGGGGTCAAATGTAACACTGCTACTTCATTTGTCCGAATTAGCTGCTTGTGTCTTGGGCGTTGGTACTACAATGTTGCATTCTCAATTTTCAATTGTTAATATATCTTTGAATGAAGCAAAAAATCAAACTAGGACTGCCGCAGCATTACTTAGGTCTTCACGATTTTGACCTACGCATCATGTCTGACAATCACTTGTCTTTTGGTAACAGGGGAATTTTACAAAACTTTGGAGAATAACTGCGAGCAACGGCAGGTATGACGTCATTCAATAGCGAATGGTGTAACCTATATGGAGAAGAATGTTTGATGAAATAATCTGTCATAGTTTTGGCGAAATTGAGGTTCTAAGTTTCTCATTTAAAATGATAGGGGTCAGTTTTTCACATCACGTCACAGAATTTTGCCCGAAAGTTACACCAATTTCGTCATGAGTTAATACATATTACAAATAATGCCGAATCAATGATTTTTTAGTGATATATCGGGTTAGGCAAAGGTAGAACATTTGAACTCAGTGACTAGGATCTGAAGGTATTCAAACTGACTGTTTCCGACTTATGTGTGATAAAATTAACATTAAAGTGGCAGTAGCACTTTTGTTTTTATTTTATATTTCGGAAAATTCACTGATAATAAGTTGATGCTAAATGTATTTTTTTGAGAGTGTCAAAAGTCTCATTACACAAGTCAATCATCCATAGTCAGAGGACAAAGTACAAAGATTCACAAAAAATCCATTGGCGGCCATTTTGTGTGAACACATTTAATATATTTTGTGTAAGAAAAAGAAATCGCATGGCTAAACTTAACGTTATATATTTGAATTATTACTTCTCCATTTAGTATAAATACATTGGCTTTCATTTCGAACCACTAATTTTCATTTTCCTGACATCACCTTATTTTCACCTTAGGCTGCTACTGCCCCTTTAGAGAGGCCAATCTATCAGTGTTTTGACCGCCACTATAATTTTTTTGAAAATGACATGGAAAAAGATCTGTATATACTGTTACAAATTTTACAATATACATGTAGTTTACAAAACCTTAATGTATTGGTTTACTAACTGCACTTCACAAATTATCATTGATGAAACTAATCAACAATGCTTAATAATGCCGTAGGAAGGCTTTCCACACACAATGGCTTCATTTATCACTGTTTTCATTTTTGACCGATTGTGTACTCTTCTTTATCAAGTTGTCGAAAGTAAATCAATGAAGTTACTACTAAAAGTAACAGGGTTCAAATTCATTGTGTTAAAATCATGTACTTATAAAAAATATGTTATAATGGAATGTCCCCGGGAAATTGGTTTCCACAAAAAATACACTGATAGAACTGTCCCTTTAACTATATAACTGTTACTATCTAACTATTCTCCTCCCTTGATTGTCATCTTGAAGGGGTGGAAAAGCTTGTGTACTCGGAGAGCTGTGACGACTGGAGATTTCTCCCCTGGCAGGTTCAACCAAGGCGAACAGGTCAAAGGTTAGGAGTCAGACCAAAGGACAATCGCTGGTTCTCCATGCAGGTTGGGGGTTTGGTATGAGGCTAACAACCTCATCGAGTACAAATTAGCATGTTACAGAAATCAACACAAGCAACCATACTACCATCCTGCTACATCAGCTTTACATAAACATTTCGATTTGACATCAAGTGCTTGGTCAGGAAAGAATGATTTTCCAGCTTACAAGTGGACTATTTTTGTATACATTTAGTACACACATTCTTATGAGAACGCATGCAACTGAACAAAAAAAATACTTTTCCTTTAACAATTTTATGACATAATCATCAATGGTTGTGTAAGCACTCTGCTCTCCACTCAGTTTTCACAAGACTCAACCATTTTTTTTATTAATTAAAATTGATTAATCAAACAAGTAAAGCAGTTTTGTCCATATCGAAAACAGAAAACAAAGTAAGCAGACACTCGGAGTATATAAATCTGAACATCTGGATTTCAACACCCAAACATGTTTTAAACTGAAAATGATAGCCCTTTCATTAGCTCTCCTACATATGACCCAGAAAGTGTGTCAAATACACCCAATTCAGCTTGGCAAACAACTACCACTTTTGACAGCGAACTGGGTTGATCACGTGACGTCAACAGTTCCCCTTACATATGTCAGACAGGACACGTAAGTATTCACTTGTCTGCAAAGGGTCATGCTAACCTAAAGTCTTTACTTTTTTGTATTGAGATTGTTTGTTCATGGTTTGTCAACAACTGATTATGTTCATTGCCTATATTCGTCAATAGGACATAGATAATTGTGACTTGCCGTCATAATAACTGTCCCCGTTTATGACATCGTTGTCAATTGCATTGTATATAGATTTGCTTACCTTTGCATTGATTTATCATACTGGCATATATCATATCTTTCCCTCCTATTCGACACAATATTGCAAAACAATATCAATATATATAATCATTAAAGCATTTCGATATATATCCATTGTTGTCATACAAGTTTGTGTTTATATAATGCTAAAGCTTCACTATAGATTATGTGATAGCCCCCTCCAGTACGGGTAACCGGTTCGTGTTTCGAACTCGATGCTGTAACGTTATCGTTATATTTGCTGTAAGAGGCATAAAGAAGACGTACCAATGAAGCAACACCAGTGATAATCCTTCCTTGTTTCAAATATTGCGATTTCTTCCTTGCTCGGTGTATCTGGTTTTGTTTAAACATTTTATTCACAAGAAAGGGATTGTTTATCCGACTTAAAATGCCCTCTCCTGGTATGTACAAAATAGATTTACGCATGAGGTGTCGAGAGTGGTTAACATTATATTTCCAACATTTTACAATCAAAACACTAAAATTTCCAGTGCCCACTCATCGGATATAGGGCTTAACCTTAGGCCACTCTACAAATGGGATTATCCTTGCACGTGTATTTTCATATTTTCCCGACGGCGATGCAATTGACAATTCATGCAGAGTGCATTGCACGCGCTAGGCATTTCCCCACGTGCACTCTCCGCTTCACCCATCAAATGAACAACACAGGTTTCATACTGACTAACAAACTTTCTTTATCTGTAGACCAGTGGCTAACGCGCTGAGTTATCATTCGGAGGGTTGCATGTTAGATTCTTGACTCACATCCTTCCAAAATCTTATTTTCAAAATTAAACGGTCTAGATGTGTCGTTCTTTAAGCAATGCAGTAGACAAAATCCAAAAGACACCAAAATCCCTCGTAGCCGGGACAGTCAAAGAGCAGTGGATTCTGAAAAAATAACCCTCTGTTTACACAATTTAGAGTGACATCCTCACCATGTATTAATTCACAAGAATTAATATAAAATCTGAGGTGTTAACTAAGAGAGTAAAACCTTTTGCAGACATTTATGTATTTATTGATTTTTTGGGGAAATCAGTTTTGACACACCAAAATTAATTTAATTCTAGAGAAAGTCGTTGCCAACCTTTGCTCACTTCGTTCGCGCATAGGGAAAACTGGTAACTTTCATATCAATGCGCAAACGCTAAACTTGGCCTTTGGTTATGCCTAATGGTATAGGTCAATAATTCCTCTTACAGACACAATGCTTGAGATTTATGTGGCGAACATTTCATCCTTTTTCAATATTCAGCGTCAATAAATGTATAGATAAATAAAAAGTTAAAATCTATAATTTTCGGAACCGTTTCACAATGTCAATCGGAAAGCATATCTTTTACCGTGTCGATCTTGCAGATGATGACTTCTCTCCTACTTTCTTGGTTATCTCCCCTGATTCCACAATCTCGGACCACACAGGCCATTCTGATTGGAGGAATAGTTGCTGTTGTTGTCTACATGTTCAGCAGGAAGAGATACAAGTACCCACCTGGACCAACAGGATTGCCTCTTATTGGCAATCTTCTGTGTAATATTTGGTTATTAATTCATTAAGTTAAAAATTCTTCGACTAAACTAAGGTCTTTATATATTTCCCAAACCTTACGACTAGGGAAGGATATATGTACAAAAACCCATATTTCCAGTAATTTTATACCTTGAACCGTTGTTTTAACCTTCAAAATATTCTATAAATATATTCACTTAATTATGTCAACCGTTCTTCCTAAAGGCAAAGGATTAACTATCTCGTCAGAGAAATGGACCTGCATTTCATAGTACATTACAGTCATGCAAGGAAAAAGATAAATGTTGTTTTAAACCAAGAACATATAAAGATTAAAGTGACACAGAGTATCTTTCTTAAAACTTTATTTGGTTTTGATAAGCTACAAAATATCTAATATGCTGATTGAAGTTCATATCTCATCACTGGACTTGCAAATATACCATTTATGCATAATATCTCTAAAATGCTTGATTTTATGAAAAAATCAAGAAAACATCTCAAATACGTTTAATATTCGTAATTATGCATCCAATTAATCTACCTATTAGTTACAATACCTAATAAACACTATCGAATCGAATATATCTTCCTGTCATCTTATGACAAGGTTTCAAAATTACGTTTGGCGAATTTGCGCGCGCCACTCGAGCCACATTGTCCGGTTTTCGATCAAAATCCCGACTTTGAATGGCCGTATTTTTGCTCTAATGTACTGATTGACCTTTAACTTGTTATTTTCAGTAACAGTTAGTGGTTCCCGATGTAATAACATCGATTTTAAAATTTGACATATATGTGATCCTATCAACATACTCTGTGTCTCTTTAAAGCCTATGTAAAGGTAAAACGAGCAAGCAATTTTAACTCTCAGCGGAAAAGCCATAGTCTCTGAAGTGTGAAATTCAACAGTTTTATCAACCCTCTTATTAAATATTGTATATAGCTTTCGACGAAGATAATCAGGCGCTTAATGTAAATTTCTGATCATCAAAAGACTGCAAATCGAAAACTGAAAATATCATGACGACCAAAAGAAATTATACAAACTAATTGGACGGATTCCTATATGGACCTAGAATCTGACCTTCTGACATGTTTATAATCGCTTACCGTATGTATATCAAAAATATATGAAAATTTTGATTCTCTTCAATCATTTAGCACTACGAAATGCAACTCTCTATAAGAAGCTAGACGATTGGATGAAAGAATATGGGGAGGTGCTGACAGTAGATTTTGGTAAGTGCTGACAAATTGCCATGATACAAAATACAAACGTATATTTCTAAGCTGGGCTGATGTGAGTTTTGATATCAATGATTTCCAATCAATATTTATGTTTGGTGTTATTGTGTACCACTATGTTCTGTTTTAGATTATTGTGAACTCATCGGCAAAAGAAAGTTACAACTTTTGAACTGAAATCATGAAAACATAATTATTTTATGTAACTATTGACAGTAAACATCACATTGTGCACCCCTATTATTCATGTATTTTGACTAGTAAAGAACAAATTAACATTAAAGTGAATATCACGTGACTTTGTCATTGGTGCAATGTCACGTGGCACAAAAGTCCAACAAATGCTCACAGTCGATCACGGCCATAAAAGTAAAAACACAAAAGCGCGAGTAATCATAAAAGTTGACAAAAATTGTCAAAGGATACAAACTTCTGAAGAATTGTCATAATTCCTAAATATTATTTTTGGTATTTATTATATAGTCAAGATATGAAGAAAAGACCAAAACAACAAACACAATTGTATATATACTGTATGAAGACTTATATCCGCTCGCTTGAGACAAACGTCAACGTTTTCTTAAAGTGGCGCCATGAACATCAAATGCTATAGGTGTATATTGCAATGTACGTACGGGGTCACATGGCAAGTGAAATCAGAGCTATTAGATTCCTAAATAGTCCTCCATTTACTACTAAACTTTGACTAATTGCAAATGCAAAAACATGTCAGGAACAGACTTAAACGTTAAAGATAAACAGCGATCGTAAAGGTCATATGCCTTGTCACTGATTGAAGAACACTTAGTCTTAGTCAAACCCGATTCTTTAACAGAATACTGAACAAGCCATTTGTTGACGTCACAAAATTATTTTAACTGATGCTCAATTAATGGTTATTCGTGTCTTAACACCCGTCTTGAGCATATTTTGGTCTCAAGTAAAACAATTTTCAATATGTTTTATCTTAGAGTGAAAAATTTTTAAAGTGGGAGTCTCTATTTTTGTTTTTGCCCATTAGTCACTTTGAATTTCTGACGCGCACTACCGGTTATGTTTAATAACATTTTCCGTTGTTCAATGTTTTGCAGATTATTTGGTTTACTAGACGTACTTTATTTCAAATGTCTAAACTTCGTTTCTTTATTGCTTTGGGCTCCCAAGTTTATAACTTTTTAAAGGCTTTTTAAGAGTAATTCCATTTCGTGAAAACTTTCTGTTTAACATTTCGTTTTCAATAAAAGTATAAATTTACATCATATCATTGCGTAATTATCTTTATTACCCATATAGTTTGAAATAAGTAGTGTTATATTTTCAATATGAGCACTAGTGCACATATCACTTTTGCCTAGCAACGATTGTTCCGGTATCTTTTCGCCTGTGACGTCATAAACTCATTGTTCGTGACGTCACTGTAGCCGGGAGTCATAAGAGAAGCGGTCCGTTTCTTGGATATTTCTAAGATGGAAAATGGAATAAAATCGGTTATAAAGAAATTAATACCCCCGGAAGTAACTAGTTCTTACTTTTCAATGGCAACTTTCAGTGTCTCTGACGTTAAAGGCATACCAATTTAGAGCTTTTCTATCAAGTATGGACAACTTCTATATGTCTAATTCTTCCTCCCGATCCCTGTAGGTCCGATGCGAGCTGTGTTCTTGAACAGCCTGGATGTAGTTCAGGAAGCCTTCATTAAGAAAGCAGTAGATTATGCTGGGCGTCCACAGTTCTACTCGAGTAAGTATGTAATGAACTCATATAATTATGTTATGTGTAAGCTCTGGAACCAAAATGTTTGTCTTATTGAGCAATCATTTGCTACGGCCTTGCGCTAGTTCAATGTAGAAATACACTTTCAGCATTTAATTGCAAATAAGAGGAAGTTTCTTCACCTGCTAAGTGTAACTTTGCATCGCTGAGGTCCAAGCATGATCCACACATGATTATTGGGTCGGAGAGATCGAAACCGTTGGCTATCCAGTAGACCGAAACTTCTGCCGCCTGAATGTTCTTTTCTCGAATACCGAGCCGCTTACTATTCAATCGGGTTGCAGAGAGAGCCTGCTAACGAGATTGTATAAATTAGCCTCTCAACCAACCTGCCAACGAGATCGTATAAATTATCCTGCCAACGAGATTGTATAAATTAGCCTCTCAACCAACCTGCCAACGAGATTGTATAAATTAGCCTCCCAACCAACCTACCAACGAGATTGTAATAATTATCCTGCCAAAGAGATTGAATAAATTAGCCTCTCAACCAACCTGCCAACGAGATTGTATAAATTAGCCTCTCAACCAACCTGCCAACGAGATTGTATAAATTAGCCTCCCAACCAACCTGCCAACGAGATTGTATAAATTATCCTGCCAACCAACCTGCCAACGAGATTGTATAAATTATCCTGCCAACGAGATTGTATAAATTAGCCTCTCAACCAACCTGCCAACGAGATTGTATAAATTAGCCTCTCAACCAACCTGCCAACGAGATTGTATAAATTAGCCTCCCAACCAACCTGCCAACGAGATTGTATAAATTAGCCTCTCAACCAACCTGCCAACGAGATTGTATAAATTAGCCTCTCAACCAACCTGCCAACGAGATTGTATAAATTAGCCTCCCAACCAACCTGCCAACGAGATTGTATAAATTATCCTGCCAACCAACCTGCCAACGAGATTGTATAAATTATCCTGCCAACGAGATTGTATAAATTAGCCTCTCAACCAACCTGCCAACGAGATTGTATAAATTAGCCTCTCAACCAACCTGCCAACGAGATTGTATAAATTAGCCTCCCAACCAACCTGCCAACGAGATTGTATAAATTATACTGCCAACCAACCTGCCAACGAGATTGTATAAATTATCCTGCCAACGAGATTGTATAAATTAGCCTCTCAACCAACCTGCCAACGAGATCGTATAAATTAGCCTCTCAACCAACCTGCCAACGAGATTGTATAAATTAGCCTCTCAACCAACATGCCAACGAGATCGTGTAAATTAGCCTCTCAACCAATCTGCCAACGAGATCGTATAAAATAACCTCTCAACCAATCTGCCAACGAGATCGTATAAATTAGCCTCATTCAACGAGATTGTATAAATCAGCCTCTCAACCAATCTGCCAACGAGATCGTATAAATTAACCTCTCGACCAACAAGATCGTATAAGTTAACCTCTCAACCAACGAGATTGTATAAATTTACCTCTCGACCAACGAGATTGTATAAATTAACCTCTCAACCAACGAGATCGTATAAATTAACCTCTCGACCAACGAGATTGTAAAAATTAGCCTCTCGACCAACGAGATCGTATAAATTAACCTCTCAACCAACGAGATCGTATAAATTAACCTCTCAACCAACGAGACTGTATAAATTAGCCTCTCGACCAACGAGACTGTATAAATTAACCTCTCGACCAACGAGACTGTATAAATTAACCTCTCAACCAACGAGATTGTATAAATAAACCTCTCGACCAACAAGATCGTATAAATTAACCTCTCGACCAACGAGATTGTATAAATTTACCTCTCGACCAACGAGATTGTATAAATTAAACTCTCAACCGACGAGATCGTATAAATTAACCTCTCAACCAACGAGATTGTATAAATTAACCTCTCGACCAACAAGATCGTATAAATTAACCTCTCGACCAACGAGACTGTATATATTAGCCTCTCGATCAACCTGCCAACGAGATCGTATAAATTAACCTCTCGACCAACGAGATTGTATAAATTAACCTCTCGACCAACAAGATCGTATAAATTAACCTCTCGACCAACGAGACTGTATATATTAGCCTCTCGACCAACCTGCCAACGAGATCGTATAAATTAACCTCTCGACCAACGAGACTGTATATATTAGCCTCTCGACCAACAAGATCGTATAAATTAACCTCTCGACCAACGAGACTGTATATATTAACCTCTCGACCAACAAGATCGTATAAATTAACCTCTCGACCAACGAGACTGTATATATTAGCCTCTCGACCAACCTGCCAACGAGATCGTATAAATTAACCTCTCGACCAACGAGACTGTATATATTAGCTTCTCGACCAACCTGCCAACGAGATCGTATAAATTGTTGACGTGAACTTGTAAATGTTGTCGAATAGCGGAAACACGAAGTTAGTTACAAAGCTAATGAAAAAGATGTAATGTTTCAAACAATGATCTATTCATTTGGGCGTAATGTCTTAATCTTTGTTAACTGGGAATCAGGATGATTGGATTGATAACGTCGTTATAAATATATGTTATGTGTACAACTCTTTATTTCAGTGCAGGCAGTGACGGAGGGTGGTAAGGATATTGCATTCACAGACTATGGCCCTACCTGGCAACTACATCGGAGGTTGGCAGTGAAAGCTCTCGCGTGAGTTGTCAATCTCAAAATGTTAAAAACAATTGATAAGACTAACAATTAGTCCCTGAAAAAAAAGTTCATGATTAATTTTATTATTTTAATTTTCGATTTGAAGTAAAATTAAAAGGAGTCAAAACTTAATTTCAGGCCTAAAGCTGAGGCATCTAGACTTGCCAACACTTTCTAGACTTGAATAGGCTCCTTATTTTATTTCATTTAGGGTGTGGGTAACAGACTAATGTATTATCAATGCCTTGATATACACAGCGAGATCTCATTGAAATCAGTTCGAACCAACAACAGGTACTTTGCTGCCTTTTAGAAACGCCTTGACATGCGATTGATTGATTCGTCCTTGTTTTAATGAGATTGTTTTTTTAATCAATATTTTATTTCTGAATCCCTGTTACAATTCCGAACAAGGAGCCAGGGGTTTCTTGTCCTCAGATTAAATAAAGTTGACAGAAGAGAGGATTCATGTTTTTCATACAAAAAAAAATCCACACGCAATGTCATGATGAACAGGCATATAAAGACATTTTATGTCTTAAGTTAAGGCTAATGTAAAGATGTTGTACAACTTCTCTGAGACTCATCAAAAAGTGGATGTATGTATGTGAAACTATACACATAGAGCCTGCCTCTGAAAACTGGGGCGAAAAAAGGCGAAAGACACCTTTGTTGTTAACACATGATCCCTGTCAAGTATCAGACTAAGATGACGGCGACGGGGACCTTTTTCTTGCATTGCTATTTTTAACAGCATGATAGGTAGACAATCAATGCATTAAAACATTCTGACACAAAGCTCTACTTAAAACAATCCAAGTGCTCCCAATCCTGTCTCAGGGTACGAACGTTACGCTAACTCCACTTATCTGTACCCTGGGCCCAGAAGCTAGATTCGCTTGCGCCCCGACCTCGGATATAGCCAGTCATATAATTTTTTCGTTGAAATTTTATCGAGAAGGTGGCGAGAAAATGATTTGATTGGCTATATCCCAAGTTGGGCCGCGCGAGCGAATCTAGCTTCTGAGCCCAGGGTACAGATTAGGAGTTAGCGTAACGTTCGTACCCTGAGACAGGATGAGTGCTTCCTAGTGTTTTTCTTAACAGTTGTAGCGGATCTTGGTTTAAACATGTTCAGGTCTAACTGTGATTAATATATTATACATGTTGTCTGAGATATGCATATATGTTTTTAGGAAGCAATGATAAATCATTATCGATGATTAAATTCGTATTTTTCACAATTATGTCCTAGCTGAAGAGATTAGCACGTTTTAGGGGGAATATGAGGTGATATCTGGAAAATGAAAATAAATGGTTCTAATTAAAAGACAATACATTTCAACCATCCTGTCTCAGGGAACGAACGTTACACTCACTCCATTAATCTGTACCCTGGGCTAAGCCGCTAAATTCGCTTGCGCGGTCTGACTTGGGATATAGCCAATCAAATCATTTTCTCGCCACCATCTCGATAAAATTTGAACGAGAAAATGATTTGATTAGCTATGTCCCAAGTCAGGCCGCGCGAGCGAATCTAGCTTCTGAGCCCAGGGTACTGATTAGTGGAGTTAGCGTAACGTTCGTACCTTGAGACAGGATGTATTTCAACTAAATGAAGCAGTAATCAATCAAATAAATAATGTAAAGTTCAGCCATGCTATTCATCTTTCTACTGCCCCTTTAAGGAGTGTAAACAGAAAATGTGTGTTTTTTAATAATATCATCAAATGTAAGGTGATGTCAGGAAAATGAAAATTAATGGTTCCAATTGAAAGACAATGTATTTAAACTAAATGGAGCAGCAATAATTCAACCATATGACGTAAAGTTTAGCCATGCGATTCCTTTTTCTTACAAAAAAAATGAATTAAAGGTGTTCACACAAAATGGCCGCCCATACTTCATACTTTGTCCTCTGACTATGGATGATTGGTTTGTGTATTGGGATTTTTGACACTGTCAAAATAATACATTAAACATTAACTTACGATTATCAGTGAAAAAAATAGAAAATAAAATTATCAAAAAACTTGCTACTGCCCCTTTAAGGAGTGTAAACAGAAAACACCTTTTTCTAAACAAATGTATCTAGTTCAGGACTCCAGAACTATCCCTCATCATTGAAATAAGCGACGACTGGCTAGCTGCAGGAAGCTTACCTTAATTGTACTTGCTGTACCCTGGCAGGTCCTACATGAAGGGGAACAGGCTGGAGAACACGCTGGACGTCGTGCTGACAAAAGTTTTCGATGAGATGAGTTCGGAGAAGCAGTCATTTGATATACAGCCGTACATAGACAAGATTGTCTTCAACATCCTCAGCAAGATATGCTTCGATGAATGGTGAGTGTTAGCATGGTTCATTATGACATATGTGTTATCTAATAAAATGTATATCTCTTAATAATCATCAGGTAATAGAATGAAAATTATGACATTGTAGTAGATGATTTCCGACATGCTGGTAGAGATTTCAAAATCAACAAACGCATCCTGTCTCAGGGTACGAACGTTACGCTAACTCCACTCATCTGTACCCTGGGCTCAGAAGCTAGATTCGCTCGCGCGGCCGAACTTGGGATATAGCCAATCAAATAATTTTCTCGCCACCTTCTCGATAGAATTTGAACGAGAAAATGATTTGATTGGCTATATCCGAGGCAAGCGAATCCAGCTCCAGATTAGTGGAGTTAGCGTAATTTTTGTACCCTGAGGCAGGATGCAACAAACGTTTAATTCATGAACATTATTCTCGCAATTGCAAATTAACATGTTAGTCTATGGAATGACGTCAGTTCGAACAAACTTCCTGCCACTGACTAGGTTTTGAAACTCTCTACCAATGTATAGTTTGAGAGCACGTTCTTCTAGCTATTAGTTTTTTTTGGATTAAGTTCTTCTTAACCGTGGCGAGTATATTTCGGCAGATTCCAATTATTTTTTAGTTTGATGTTATGTGAATAAAAATTGCCATTTTTTTCTTAAATTATTTTTTAAGAGAACATATAATTAGAAATGTTATTTCATAAAGCGTTATGATTCATTTTAATTCTTCCAACGTTTATAGATTTGATGTGCTTTATACCGTAAGCACGCCTTTTTATGTAAGAAATACATAATGTGCCAAACAATTTACTCACATCGATTATTTCTATAAAAAGACGTTGGTAAGGTTTCTATGAATTTGGTTTTATATGATATTACTTTGGTAATATATGGAATTTATATGAAATTGCCGTTTGCAGATATTATTGAAAGATGATGTTTAACTTTGAATGCTTTTAACTGTGATTTATATTTCTAAAAAGATCATCTTTCTCTCAATATTTTATTGTAATTCTGGAGTCACAAATGTAAAAATATCTTTAATTATCTCGACATTTCTTCACAATTAAAGGATTTTTTTTAAATGTTTCATTTCATAATGAAAATGCGAACATATAAAAACTGACGGTGAAGTTACTAAAGTGATTTGATTTTGCTATTTTTATGGTATCAGCTTCGAACAAGACGAACAAGCCGAACGTTTTCTCTCTCTAATTGACAAGGCGAATAAAGAAGTTGGAAACGGTTTCCTAGAGGATATTTTCCCTCCACTAAGGCTCTGGCCGACGAAGAAATTTCGAACTCTTATGGAAACAACTAACGAAACGCTGGGATTCATTCATAAGCGCATAGTCGCTCATAGAGACACATTTTCACCAGGTAAGTATTAAACCCCCAAAAAAATGAATAAAATGTTTATGGTCTTTGCATACAGGTAAAAATTATGCGATAACGAGGATTTTTTTAATTATTTCTAAGTATATTTTTTATTATTGAATATGAAAATTATTCAACAGAATTTGAAAAAATAAATGAATATAACTTTGGATAAGTTTATAACTGTATATTGGACGCTTACACGAACAGAAACGAATTAAATAATAAAAGTTTAAGTTTTAAAGGGGCAGTAGCACGTTTTTTGATAATTTTTTATTTCAAATTTTTCACTCATAATTGTAAGTTAATGCTAAATGTATTATTTCTACAGTGTCAAAAATCTACTTACACAAGCCAATCTTCCATAGTCAGAGGACAAAGTATGAAGATTAACATGAAATTCATTGGCGGCCATTTTGTGTGAACACCTTTAATTCATTCTGTGTAAGAAAAAGGAATCGCATGGCTGAACTTTACCTTATATATTTGATTTATTACTGCTGCATTTAGTTTTAATACACTGTCTTTCAATTGGAACAATTTCTTTTCATTTTCCTGACATCACCTTATATTCCCCCTTAAAACGTGCTACTGCCTCTTTAATGTATGTTTCTGGGCCTGGGGACTACATTTCCAGCATCTGGAAAAAGGCTTGATCAGGGGTTTGAAACTGACGCGGGCGGAAATCAGAGACAAATTACTTTTTCTAGGCCTTAAAGATAGTTAAGCTTTGTACATTTCAATCTGAAATTAATCAGCTGCATTTTGGATCTGATTGCTCTTGTAACGTCCTCCTGTTCTACCGCTTCACTAATTTTCAATAATGGAGCGTTGTACTTAACATTTTACATTTTTCACTTGAAAATTCATTTTTAAACGTTTGGAAGGGATGTTGTTGGAGCACAGTGGTGTAGTGGGTAGCCAGAGACCTGGGTCTAGATTTTCGAAGCTCTCTTAGTGCTAAGATAGTCGTTAGTCCAATACATTAACATTATTCTATGACTATCTTAGCACTAAGAGAACTTCGAAAATCTAGACCCTGGGTTCGAATCCCTGTGGATACACCAAAAATCTTTGACCTGGGTCTCATTCTGTGTTGTGTCCTTGGGCAAGGTACTTTATCAACATTGCACTCAGTCGACCCAGCTGTATAAATGGGTACCTGAAATAACGGGTGTATGTAGAATCTGCGCCTTCGGCAGCACCGATAGTACAATTCCGTCAGGGTAATAATATGTAGCGCTTTGAGCATATATAGCAGATGGATATATGCGTATTATATAAGTGGACTACCATTTATTATCATTATTGTTGAATAGCATAAAGTTGACTGTAAATGAAGTCGGGTAATATCCTAGTAGCTCTCCATTCCTGGAAAATAATGTTCCTCGGCCCATGAGTGAAATATTTTCAAGAAATGGAGACTAAGTTACTCGGACATGAACGTAATGGTTTATATGGGTCGTGTCAAGGGCCTTGTCATTCACCATTCACACATCCAAACAATCACAATCTCATTAAAACATGATATGTTTGCTACACTACGCTACGCTGCGTAACGTAGTGAAGAAAATCATTATCTTATTTTAATGAGATTGAAACAATCAATAGTAGCTATTGGGGTCCCAATATTGACAATATTTTTTGACCGTTCATGTATTATGACAAACGAGTCCAGAAGATGCCTCAACTTCTATATTTAGTAGTATAGACTTGCTTCTTTATTAGACTGGGTTGGTCGTTAATTTAATATTTTTGCTCTAGGGTCTGGATGACAGACTGATGAATTTCAAGTCTGACTTTTGACTGAAATAATGATAGTCGACCGTTTTCTAGACTTTTGATTTCGAAAATACAAATCCCTTGAGTTTGTGTTCTCCAACTTTCGACCCTTGTTTCAGTGTTACAAAATACACTTCATGGTATATTCATTATTTCCTCCGCTACGCAAGCCAAATTTGCTATGTGTCTTCAGGGTGGTAATAAACGTCGCAATTATTTCTTGTGGAGATATTGCGATTGTTTGTGAGTTGGACTCTGCTCGAGTGTGTCTTTGAAAGGGAAAACTTCTCAGATTCTAATTCAAGATAGGATAACGTAATTTGCTGCGTTTCTTCGTGGTATTTAATGTATCAATACTTTGATAGAGCTCGAAATATATATATATATATATCAGAGTTATGGCCCATGTAGGCAAATGCCAGGAGCCCTAATGAAACTTAAATTGGCGGGGACTTGGATTACTATGATTCATCTATTTACGATTATAATTTTACCCCTTTTTCCTTAATGAATCCATCTTGTTATCTTGATATCGATATCTTAATCTATTAAGCATTCCTTTAAAAGACACGTTAAAATATAGATCTTAATCAGTCCCCAGACAGACTCTTTGACAGTTCAATCGATGTAGGCTTATGTAACCTGATGTAAACAGTGGCAGTGACACGTTTTTTGAAAAATTTATATTTTAAAATTGTCACTGATAATTGTAAGTAAATGCTAAATGTATTATTTTGACAGTGACAAACATCTCATTACACAAACCAATCATCAGGAGATCTCTCTTAATATTACGTCATGAATAATCATGCGCTATCCAGAACGAGGCTAAGCCCGCATGATCAAGCAACAAGAACCCGGAAGTGGATTACCCGATCACGACATGCCACTAAAAAAGTTCGTTTTATCTCATTTTGGAACGTTTATATCTAGATAAAGATTAAGCATGATCTAAAGCAATATCTCTATTGTCTATATACCAAAAATATGTTCATTTAGTGTTTAGGATACAGTGAAACGACGTCGATCGCGAACGTAAAGTTTTGGTCTTTTTACAAACGTGACATCGAAGTCCGATTGTGTATCTTCGAAACTTCATATTGCTGATTTTTTTTTCAACATAAGCATCAACATTTTAAAAAAGATTTCTCAAATGATGACTTGGACTTATATTTTTGGGATTTTCCCCCGATGTATCTTTATTTACGGTTATTCAAACCGCACGCCTTCAATTCGGTCACTGTTGATTTTGACAGTCATGGACCTAGTGACCCGGCCATTGCTGACTTATTTGAGTGAAAGTTGTTACTGAGAAGAAATTTTCCATGGTGAAATATATGATATACATCGATATTATTTTCAAAAATTGTCTACTTAGCTAGTTAGAAAATCACAGTCGACCTACAAGATGAATACAGTGGAAGTTATATCAGTCCCACCAAGATAATTCAGTTTGACAACTCATGAACTGCATGAAATGTCATTTGATTTTTTTTCAAATAAACAAATATATCAAGGTAAGTTATTTCAAGAAATATTACATTTAATTAGATACTGATTATAATTGTTATAGCAAAATTGTAAAGCTATCAAATGTAATTCCAAAGGACATTATTAGAATAAAACATGATATTCATTAAGACATTTTCAAAATAGATTTTTTTCAGATAATGAGATAATAGTAATCATGTATGAAAGTACATGTTGTATCTACCAATGAGAACCAATTTCATGCCTAATGTATTGAATCAATATTTGTTTTCATATGAATGATTAGTAATATGATTAATGTATAACTTTCTTTAAATTATAGAATTAACCATGCTTTAAAATATTATGTATGTACTACAGATATGACAAACATAGGTCAAAACTTTTTAGATAATTCAATGTGTAATTTTCTTGATACCATTTCAAAATTATTCATGTAACTATGCATGTACATCTTGTCAATAAATCACAGTTTTGCATATCACTCTCAATCCACAATCAGAAGGTATAATTTGCATTTTACTGATGTTGATTTAGAATAATTGAGTGTGAAATTTTATTTTTAAAGTATGTTTTTTATAAATTGAAAGCTTTCAAATCAAATCAAATCAACACAATTTTTTTCAAACTATTGAAATGGTTTTTACCTTGGATGGAATTATAAAAGTATACAAAATTCTTAATCAAAACATTAATTCCTGACTGACATTTTTATGATAGTGAGCTATATTAAGAATGCAACAAAAATCATCATAATGTTAATGATCATGTCCTGAAGTCTCTCAGAATGATTAAATCTTAACATTTAATTTGACCAAAAGAAAAATAAATTTCCCCTAAATTTTTTTAATGATTATGAAAAGACAACCACATAAAAATATTCTTGTTTTGTCAGATATCAATGCAATTTTGAAAAGCATAACTGATCATAGCCAAATTGATAACATTAATTCATTAATAAAACAATTTTGATAATTCAAATTGGATTACCCTTCTTACTGCTATAGTTACTAACAAAACAAAAATAATTCATATCATATTCATTTCAATTTTTATGTATTTTTTACACAGTTTAAGCCTTATGATTTTTGCAATATAAGGGAATATAATTTTAGAGTGGGACATCATCTGTTCTTAAATCAGGAATACGTTTGCATGAATGGAGATAACTTTCTGGTGTAATTAAAAAAAATAATTACAGATTAACATTAGTAATTGATGATCCATTCAAGTCGTATATTGACTATAATAAAACATTTTCATAAAAAAGTTGCATTTTAAAATTAATTTCAACAAATCACATTTATGAAATGAAAAGCCCTTTTATTTTTTGGAGCAGTGGTTACATTTTAAGTATGGGTTTGTTGATACATTGTTGATGAAAATATGCCGATACAATCAATATAATCCTTGATAAATTATAGCATATCATGTTGACGGCCTGCACAGAAAGGTAAGGAGTCTCAGTTGATTCTACTGAATCTACAGGCTCGTATATATCCGGTCTGTTATTCTGCAAGGTTAACTCATGAAGATACTATACGAGGTAAATACAAACTATCCGATGAGTAACATTATGCCTTGCACGATAAACGAAATGTGACTGACGAAAAAGTAGCAATGAGACCTGTCACAGTCAGATTCCAACCCTCCCGGATGTTGATCGACTGTTCGAGATGACACACGAGCGGCAATAAAATCAAAGGATTAAATAATTAATGTTAATATGATAGCCATCGATTGTTTTAGGAAATTTATATTGACTTCGGAAAAGAAAAATGTGTTTTTCATCTTTATTTTCCCCGTGGAATTTGTAAAAAATTGGAAATTTTTCGATGAATACCCCTCAGCAAGTCCGCGTTCCGCGATGTTGTTGCTTTTGAGCGAAGAGTGTGATGAATGAAAACTTTAATAATCGTTTACAAGTTTATCCTCAAAACATTTTAAAAACGGCACATGACCTATTTGCAAATATAAACAATTTTTCATGATCTTACATTCACGCTAGTCACGAATACTGCAGTGGACACCGACTTGAAAAACGGCAATGGCCGTCATCCATTCTAGAAGCTTGCGGGCTTAGCCTCGTTTTGATATCTAGGTCACCGCTATGCATAAATATTAAGAGACGGCTATCACACCCTATAATACGCACCGTCGACGAATGAAGGCACGCGTAGCTACGGAAGGCTTTGACGCGTTACGGAAGGCGAATGACCAACCACGTGACGGATGTGAGCGGATAGGAGCGCATTCTAACACAAGGTAGGGAGCTATACGTGGGTAAATTGGTGACAAAATGGCATAATTTTGTTCACAAAGGTGTTATTTCAAATATGATATGAGTCAATATATGAATAACACACCAATTGTCGAGTAAATCAATAGTAAAGTGATTTTGTTATGTTTACGTGACGAACTAACTGCACATTATGGTAGATATCTTCTAATATAATTAGAATAGATATACCAAATATATTTCGAACTAAAGGTTTAGTATCAAAGAATCATTTGTGTCATTTTCATAATTATTGAATATGTAATAAAAAATTGAGACGTTGTTTCATCCAAATTGTGTAGAAAAAAATGGGAACGGAAGGCTAAAGGTATCTCAATGTTTGAGTACCGGAAGGCACATATTTTGTAGGTAAAAGTGTTACGGATAAGTGGAATAGAAATGTTGATGCAATTTGCGAATTATGACCTCAAATGGTACTGAAAATATCGTTTATTGCTCAATTAGATTTGGGCATATCTAACTAAATGTTATCATATTGTGTTTTCAGATCAATATGAATTTAGAAGCAATCGACGACTCTCTGTTAGATGTTTCGGCCGTGGAGACAACAAGAAAAGCCTTTAAAAAGGCAAGCTTTGGGACGCCCGGTTATGTATTACTGTATAGAACCAGGAGATTTAAGTTAGGGAGGACGGGGACGGAGACTTTTACTTGAATAAATTGTTCCAATCAGAGACGCATGTTCTTTGCTCTTTGTTTTGATAGTTATCAGTACATTATGTACATAGTAAAACATCTCGTTCGTTCCGCTTAAATTTCAACAATGATAGATACGTCTTATATCTCAATTACGATATAAAAAAATTAAACATTAATACGGTAATTCAAATGTATGTTGATTTAAAAGAAACCTGACGGTGAGTTTAATACAAGAGCCAGTGATTAACTCGAAGATAAATAGTTGCGCTAGTAAACTTTCCGGGTTCCATTTCTTTCCAATAACCGCAAATTTAGTTTAAACCCGACGAATTTCCCATTGACTTTCAGGTTAATTACATGTTGCAAGAAGAGTTTTCCTTAATTAAGTGTTGATCGAAAGCCGAAAGCTGAAAGTTGCTGATAAATGTAAAAATGATCTCAGCTACAAGTTCATAATTTTCATTATGTTATAGGATGACATTTAAGAATATTTTATTATACTTTAGACTCTATGTCGATACTTTCTTCGAAAGACACCTTTCATCGTAAATAAATCATCCATAACGTTATGTTTTGAAACATGAACTTTGAAAATAGCCTGTTCATTTGTCTGGGAAATACCAGGATATGCTTTAGACAAATATTATTGGCTGAAACTTCTCTTTGAAGTTTCCAAGAGTAATACAGAGAGAAACTTCTGCCATTAGTTTTCAATATAAAATGTTACATAACTTTGGGGTCTCTGGACCCCGAAGCAATAACAACAGCCCCTATAGCAAGTATAGTACGCCCAGCAAGCATGCCAAAACAAAACACAGCTTCAAGAAATTGATATCTTCTGGTCATCCTCTGGTATATGAATATGCTTGCCTTCTTTATTAATTTCATCTGGAGTTATTCCGAATTTCTAACTCAAATACTATTTCTTTCCACTTGATTCACATAGTTTAAGCAAGCGATACTTTAACTCCTCTTTCGTGTGATTTGAAGACAGATGGTTGATGATCAATTTGAATTGATCGGCTTCGAACTTACAGTAATAGCAGTGAAACATCAGTCACTGAAACAAGAAAATGAATCAATACGTTATGTCCTGATTTGAGTAAGACTTTTATTTTAAAAGCGAGAAGTGGTATTTTATGATGCTGCATAAAGGTATTGGAAAGGTTATCACAAATAATATTGGTACAGAGTAACTTTCTAGAACCAGCCTAGTTTTTAAAATATATCTTTATGGCATGCCTTCCGTATCACAATAAAGAAGGGATTATGCGCCTTCCGTTGCTAGGACAGTTCAGTGCAGTGTGCCCCGTAACACTTTTGAAACAGCACGTTGTTGTGATAAATAAATATTTCTTTTTATCAACACGGTTATCGGTACATATGTTGCAAGGATATGTTTGACTGAACCCCAACGCATGTTAAAACACTCTGAAAATAATATGTCAAAGCTTAATTGCTTGTTAATAATGGATTATATTTACAAATTATGTTTTAAAATGCCGACATATGTAGCTTGACGATGAATTACAGAATTTAAAAACTCCCTTTAACAGTTTTCTGCATTGCGTTATGAAACGTCAATGGAGGCGATAAGTGTTTTAAATTAAACAATTATTAAGACTTACATTTAGTTTCAAACTGTCGCATCCATCACGTGGGTGGTCATTCGCCTTCCGTAACGCGTCAAAGCCTTCCGTAGCTACGCGTGCCTTCATTCGTCGACGGTGCGTATTATAGGGTGTGGCTATAGTCAGAGGACAAAGTATGAAGTTTCACCTATAATCCATTGGCGGCCATTTTTTGTGAACACCTTTAATTCATTTTGTGTAAGAAAAAGGAATCGCATGGCTAATCTTTACGTTATATATTTGAATTATTACTGCTCCATTTAGTTTAAATATATTGTCTTTCAATTGGAACCATTAATTTTCATTTTCCTGACATCACCTTATATTCCCCCTTTAAGTGAATATTACCAAATTTAACAAACGAAAGTTGCTCTATGTACAATATAGAACTAAATGATCTTTTAAGTTGTTTAAATCATACCAAAGATATTATTTTTCACGGGGTAAATTAATTTTTATGTTACATTTTCTACTTTAGACGTCGAACGGGATTTGACAGACGCCATGTTAAACGCACAGAGGACACTTTCGGAAGAGGAAAACACTGAGCTCCTTGCAGAGATAACCGACACCCATTTTGCACAGACTATAAATGATATATTCAGAGGTATGTACAATAGGTGACATCACGAGTTTTGCCATTCTCTCCCCACAGAGGCAGATCAAGGTATGAAATGCTGATACAGCCTGTGTTATATTACGCCGAAATCCGTGGGTTCCGGCAGTTTCCCCTGGCCGACAAAAATTGCACCACGATCCATTTGAATTTCTTTATCAAATGACAACGCTTCTCGCATGGAAAGGGTGGTTCATATCACAATGCCTTTGCCATGATTCAGTAGCCCAAATGATGATTTAAGAACAGCGTCGCTGATTGCACAACTAACTTTGATTGCCTCTAATCAGTCGAATCTTCCACTCTATCCCACAAACTCGGCGTAATATAACAGAGGCTGTATCAACATGACTTGATCTGCCTCTGTGAGGAGAGAATTTTGCTTGATTATTCAAAATAAAGATGAAACCACAATTTCCCATGTCATTTAATGGGACTGCCATTTTCACAGGCGTGCTTACGATTACAAGTTAAAGGTTCCGATAGTCAAGTTAAGCCAGATACTATCACAACATACGACAATTTGCTCTGTTGCATCATTTGAATGGAAAATAAATTTTTACGACCGTTGCTAACATGGTGCTGTTGTATTAGAACGTGAACGCCTTCGTAAGTGATCTGTCTTAAATTTTGATACTTACAGTTTTTGATTGATGGAATAATGCAAACTTTTAAAATTTAAGTTATGTTTGTTATTTGTGAATAATATTTAACATGATTTTGAAGTGACAGCGGTTTCTATTTCAGCTGGAGTTGACACCTCCAGACAGACGCTTCACTGGACAGTCTTGTACATTGCAGCTCACCCGGATGTACAGGCCAAGATGCACGTGGAGCTAGATTCGGTCCTAGGTGAGGGTTCCATACATTACATGATGTCATCTTCCTACGCAGAGCCTAAAAGGCCAGTTTCCAAACTGTCATTTTATGCCTTGCTGCAGAGACTCTACTTTTCTGTGCTGCTATAGTGCCCCTACAGAGTAGAGAGCAAGCACAGAAAACTCAAGGCTATGCAGCAAGGCATAAAATTACAGTTTGAAAACTGGCCTTTTAGGCTCTGCGTAGGAAGATGACATGATGTTAGCAGAACTCGATAAGGACTTGAACATGCTTATTTCAGAAGTCAACTAGACATAGAACACACAGTGAAGTTTCGGAATGTATAGTTAATGATCCATGTCAAGTAGCCTTGTCTTTACCCTTCACCTTCCATATATAGAGGATACTTAATGTTGTTTTCCAAATAATGGTTTATTTCATCGAGTGTCATGGGTAAAGTTGATATGGTGCAGCCACGAGTGAAATATCAACTTTACCCATGCCACGAGATGAAATTAACCTGGTATTTGGTAAACTACATTAAGTATTCTATTTATTTTATGATTTTTAATGAAATATTGAATTAAGATGACTTTAAAACTGGAAATTTCCCCCCTTTTGTTCACATGGCTGAAAGTAGTTCCGGCACAGTGAAAATATAATATATCGTCACTGTTGCCTGATAGACAGTTTATTTCACTGATAAAAACCCAGTATTTCATCCCTGATCATATAATAAATTGAAATAATCACAGACCCGCAAAAATATCAAATCTAGTTAGATTGTTAGATCGGTTGGAAAGCTATCATCTTCCTATCCGCAAAGCCTAAAACCCCAGTTTCCGAACTGTCAGTGTTAATCCTTGCTGCCGACCCTTGAGTTTTCTGTGCTTGCTCTCAAGCTTGCTATGAGAGTTAGCAATAGTCCAATCAGAAAGTAATTGGAGGTTGCTAACGATCGCCTGTAGGGGCGCTGATATCAGCACAGAAAACTTAAGGGTTGACAGCAAGGCATGAAACTGACGGTTCGGAACTGGCGTTTTAAGCATTGCGTAGGAAGATGGAAAGCTAGAAGAACACCTTGAGCAGTGTGAATACACTTCAAAAGTTTGAAATGTGCTGAAATATTGAACTACATGTAAATTAGGCTCGAAAATCCTTGATATTGCCATTGCTCATTACACGTCCGTCTATTGAACACAGGATCGAGAAGGATTCCCCTGATGTCAGACAGAGCGAAGCTGCCTTACACTGATGCAGTACTCTTGGAGTGTATGCGGATCTCCAGCCCTGCTCCCATCGGCTTGCCTCACCAGACCACGTGTGATACTAGCATAGGTACATATACTCTTATAAACTAGTTAAAGGGGCAGTAGCACGTTTTTCGGGGGAATATAAGGTAATGTCAGGAAAATGAAAATTAATGGTTCCAACTGAAAGACAATGTATTTAAACTAAATGAGCAGTAATAATTAAAATATATATCACGTAAAATTTAGCCATGCGATTGCTTTTCTTACACAAATGAATTAAAGGTGTTCACACAAAATGGCCGCCAATAGATTTTATGTGAATCTTCATACTTTGTCCTCTGACAATGGGTGATTGGCTTGTGTAATGAGATTTTTGGCACTGTCAAAATAATATATTTAGCATTTACTTACATTAATGGGTGAAAATTTTAAAACATAAAATTATCAAAAAACGTACTACTGCCCCTTTAAGGGATCCCCATAAATCGATACCAAAGTATCGAAATGATCATTATATCAAGGACGAGCATTAAGATCTTTTAATTCGTCGCTGTTTATATTAACACCTTCTTCCCCAGCAATGATTAAAACGGTAAATTCAAAACTGTCTATTTGTGAAACAGACGTTTTAAACTTTGCGTAGGAATATGTTTGAACACTAAAATATCTCAATATTAAAAATTCGGGGTGGGGGGACAATTCTTGTTTAGTATAAATAACCCATCATAAACAGCCTGGTTATCACAATGTTTATGTCAAAAGAGCTACGAAAATCAACCCCAGTTGCAAAGCGATATCTTTAAGGGTTAGATTTGAAGGTGTTTGAAGAGCTCCGATGATGTGATGACTAACGTATAACGTATATATTTGCTGTGATTGGCACCCTCTTATATATTACATTTGATTGGCCTATGTTCTACAGGAAAGTACATTTGATTGGCCTATGTTCTACAGGAAAGTACATTTGATTGGTCTATGTTCTACAGGAAAGTACACGCTTCCCAAAGGCACAACCGTTTTTGCGAACCTGCATGCTCTACTCCTCGACCCCAAGATCTGGCAGGAACCTCACAAGTTCCACCCTGGGCGCTTCCTCGACTTGTCTGGCAAGTTAAAGCCCAAACCAGCAGCATGGGTCCCCTTCTCAATGGGCAAGAGGGCGTGCCTTGCAGAATCATTGGTCAAACCGGAACTACTCATCATACTTGCTGCTCTCTACCGGAACTTCGAGATACGCATGCCCGAAGGAGTTGAACCAGATCTAAGGCCGACAGACACTGGAATAAGCTATGTTCCAAGACCATATGATGTTGTGATTAATGACCGATTTGTTTGAGTCTATTCTTAATGGAAAATGCCGTAGAGACGGACAATTGAATGCGTCCATGTATGATGCTTGACGAAAGATTTATGAGAGTTTCTACACGTTTTACCCATTTTCATAAAAAAACATAGGACCATTGAATATATAAAGGATAATACTGTGATGATCGCAAATATTATGCCCGAAAAAAATCGCCTGAAAACAAATGTTTCTAGAACACAACTTTTTTATTTGGTACATAAAAGACGATGCACGCAAGTTTAACACACTACTGAGATTTATGCATTATGTGATATAAGATATATGTGAATGTGATATTCGATATCCACTTATTTTTGATGAACAACAGTGCAGTCCTATTTACACGTGTAAAATGGATGTATTGAAAATAGTATCATAGTAAATATTTTGTAGAAATTCATGACGTGTCTCTGTTTTTTTCTTATCAAATTTCTATTATCTATTTATAAAAACGTATAACACCAATTCACGCCACAGGATGTCAAAACAAATACGCACCCTTTTCGAAAAAAAGATATCTTTTTTGTATCTGACTTACTTTTAGCCATTTTTAAATAATACACTCAGCTGGCTGCCTATGCTGTATGGTTAATTAGTCTCAATTCCGATTGTAACCACAGGGAATCTTGGTAACCAACATTATGTAAATGATATACATCGTTTCTTCTAAATACAACTTGGAACCACAACCACCATATTTGTATGTAATTGATATATTCTGTAGGTTTCCTATTATTCGCAATTGTCGGAATGGCAGTCACCTTGCGTTTGTAGTGATAGCGTGTTTGAGAAGGCATCCATTGAAAATCCTCTATTTAAAACTAACATTTAACGATTTGCATATTTCGGAAAACTGAAAATCAGAATATATAGAGTATATACTTAATGCAGTTTTCCAAAATTCTTCCCATTTGTTCGAATATCAAAAAGTAGTTCCGGCACCTGACTAGTGACGATACAATATATCGACACTGATCTCACGTAATATATAATTAATATTATGTTGCCGGATAGACAGTTTATTTCACTGATAAAACCCAGTATATCATCACTGATCATATAATATTTATATACTCCATATTTGTTGAAAGCATTTCCTTTATAAAAAAAATAATTATATAAGCGATTATCTTTTTTTTAAACACAACGCAATTTTGAAGTTAAAACGTAAGTGTTGATTCGCTTTATAAAGCTTGTATGTCATGACATGAAATTTTAATATAATATAAAATAAAATAATTTATATCATTTCAAAAACTCATTTCACATTGAATTTATATAACCAATACAATTGTACTGAAGTTGCCATCACAACCGTAAACTGTAATTTTTAAAAGATGCAACTTTTACTAAGATATAACGTGCATATCAAAGATATGGATGTAGTTTGCTCAAATATTGGTACGTATACTAAGAATGAAACTACACTCCATTTATGGTCATCCTGTCGTTACTATTCAAAGTTTTACAGCAAAGATTGATATACATTTGTTTCATTTGGACTTTATTACTTAAAGGGGCAGTAGCACGTTGTAGGTGGAATATAAGGTGATGTCAGGAATATGACAATTAATCGTTCCTATTGAAAGAAAAATGTCTTGAAACTAAACGAATCAGTATTAATTCAAATATATAATGTTAAATTTTGCCATGCGATTCCTTTTTCTAACACAAACTGAATTAAAGATGTTCTCACAAAATGGCCGCAAATGGATTTCATGTGAATCTTTATACTTTGTCCTCTGACCATGGATGATTGATTTTTGTTATGATTTTTTACACTATCAAATAATACATTTAGAATTAACGTACAATTATCAGTAAAAAAATTAAATATCATTTTTTTTCAAAAAACGTGCTACTGCTCCTTTAAAGACCCATTTCATACTTGCAATCGGTTCGGGATGGAATTGTTTATTGAGAATATAAATACATCACTCGGTAGACAAATCTTTCGTCGAAATTTTGATATCACATTTACATTTTTTTATGAACAATAACATACTTATTTCGACGCCCAAAACCACAGTGTCCCGGTAAAAAGGCCATAGCATTTAACGAACCCGTTTTCGGTGACGTAATCATTATGTGTGTACCTTATTTGCGTTCGATGTGTATCAACTTTAGCAGAAACGATTACCTAATTCGGTAAAAAAGAAAATAAAATCTAGTCGTACGCAATTAAGGCGAGTTTCAAGCGTATATTAAGAAACCGGAAGTTGTGAGATGGGCACACTTGATTTGTCTTCATGTCGGCTGCCGTTTCGGTCATTTTGGTAAATTATCTCATATTTAATGATTTTGATCCGATTTTGGTCGCCAAAAAGGAAAACAGTCAAATAACTTTTTTAAATATTGAACTCTGAAATACTTCCACATACTTCACAGCAGAGTATGTATGTATCGTAGCTAGTGACGGAAAATACACGTTGTCAATTTTCAGAAAATGTTAAATTTTTCGAAAATAGCTATGACGTTTGCCAATTAGTAATGTTCTTGGACACACAAAAACTAAATGATAATAATGATAATGAAATATTGTGTTTTTATTAAGAATAGGATAAAAATCATTAAACAAATGTACATGATTTCAAAATGTGTTCGCACTTCAGGCGAAACTGAAGATAAATCATAACGTTCTTTTCAAAAATAAAACTTCCGTGAATGTAAATCATTCAAATTCAATACATCCCCACATAATAAAGAATTAAATTGTAAATGCACTGAAGCGGAAAGAAAAAATGGTTATTACCAAAGACAAGTTGATTAAAATAAATAAAAGAAATACTGGTACATTGAATATGAATTTAGAAAAAGAGGTCAAAGGTTCAATAGAGAATGAGATCAGATAACAATAAATTGGGGTTTTTTTTTCAACACATTTTTCATCTTCCGGAATTCGAAATCATAATTCCCTAAAATTAGAAGGAACACATCTTCTTTGCTAGAGTGGACGCTTTCGTATACATTGTTTTTTACGGAAGCGTATTTATTATTTTAATGAAAAGAAAACCACTACAACTTTCGTGTTAATTGTGACACTTCACACTTTCGTATGCTTAATTTTTCCTCCGAATGGTTAAAAGGAAGACAATTATTTCATTCTTTATGGGCATTAAAGGTTATTATTAGAAATACAAGATTTTTGTCCGAAGCGGAACATTTTATAATGCTATATTTTATATCATTGAAAAAGAAATAGACGGATTATTTGATATTTTAGAAATGAAATTTATATGAAAATCCTTTTTTCAGGATTTCTCTTTCCTAAGTCGTTATTTTCCTATGCGTTGATGTATTTACAATCATGTTTGGTTGAGCTGACAATCACCTTAAGAAAAGGATCACCATCTCTCAGTCTAAGTAAACCTAGCCTCAATATTACCCGTTTCACTATATTGAGTCCAGTAGAGGGTCGCGTTAGTCAACGTATCGAATTGACCAATCAGAACTCATCTTACCAAACCACAATAGTCTGCCTTCGCACGTATAACGTTGGGGGGTCATAAGGTCGGCTGACGCGACCCTATATAGTAGACCTTTCTAGACTCAATATCGGAGTGAAACGGGAAATATTGAGGCTAGGTTTACTAAGACTGGCCATCTCTGAAACATAGTGTATGTGAACAAAAATGTTAGAAAAACATGAAATCGCCTGCTTGACAGGATATATATATATATAGTGTACAATGTAAACTTTCATGTTGGCCTAGTATGATAGACCTGAATATTATTCAAGAGAACAATATCCAGGTTGTTTTTAGCGGCTGTCCTATTCTTGAACAAATACGGCTAATATACATTGTTAAACTTTAAAATCAGGTAATATTACATAAAGCAATATTCAGACATGGGGGTTTACTGTTGAGGTACTTTTGGCAAAATCATTGATTTGAAAACAAATAACCAAGAAAGAAAAAAATACGAAATATAATCGCAAAGTTCTTTAGAACTTTAACTCCTCATTCTTTTACATGAATGCCTCCCTCGCCCTGTATTGACTTGTCTTGTAGCCATTTGAATAAATAATAATAATAACTGCAACATATTGTAGAGGGGCAGTAGCACGTTTTTTGATAATTTTATTTTCTAAATTTGTCACTGATAATTGTAAGTTAAAGAGGCTGTATCATACTTGCAATATTTTTAAAAGTATTTTTAATGTATTCGTTGTATTTTAAGAACAATTTAGCGACCAACCTAGGGAAAATCGGACCAAAATTCATTAAATATGAGATCATTTACCCAAATTACGGAAACGGCAGCCAACATAAAGGCGAATCAAGTGTGGCCATCTCACAACTTCCGGTCTCTAAATATACGCTTGAAAACCGTCTTTGTCGCACACGACTAGATTTTCTTTTCTTTTTCTCCGAATCAGGTATTCGTTGGTGCCAAAGTTGATACCCATCGAACGCAAATACGCTAGTTGTGACACGGTGTAAATCCTGTACGCGTAATGATTACGTCACCAAAAGCGAGTTCGTTAAATGATATGCCCTTTCTACAAGGGGTACTGTGCTTTGGGCGTCTAAATAAGTATGTTATTGTTGATTAAAAAATCTAAATATGATATCAAAATTTCGACGAAAGATTTTCCTACAAAGTGATGTATTTCTTTTCTCAATAGCTAAATTTCAGCCTGAACGGCATGCAAGTATGAAACAGCATCTATAATGCTTAATGTATTATTTTGAAAGTGTCAGAAACATCAATACACAAGCCAATCATCCATTGTCAGAGGACAAAGTAAGAAGATTCACAAAAAATCCATTGGCGGCCATTTTGTGTGAACACCTTTAAAAATGAATCGCATGGCTAAATTACGTTATATATTTGAATTGTTACTGCTCCATTTAGTTTAAATACATCGTATTTTAATTGGAACCATTAATTTTAATTTTCCTGACATCATCTTATATTCCCCCTAAAAACGTGCAACTGCCCCTTTAAACTGAAAAGTCTAGAGATATTTGTACCAGAATACATTTACACCGACAACTTTCTCCTAGTCATTGTTGAAGTGACGTTTGACCTCTTGACCATCATCCTGAGTCTGTTGAAGAAGGCCCTCTTGACCGTATCCCCCTCCCCCCATTCCAGGTACGTCGTCGTCTGTAGCAGCACCTTCATCGACTTGCTCACGTAGCGAGGATCAATGCTGTCCAGCCTCACTATGATCAGGTTGTTATGGTCATTCTCGATCACGTGACGAAGAACAAGATCCAGTTCAAACTGGCACCAACTGCTCATTGCAAAATTGTTGGACAAGACGATGATGATTTTCCTGCTTGACTCGACGCTATCAACAATGTTGTCAACGATAAGCTTTCCCGCCAAGAAGTCCCGGTTGTGAATACAAAGGTTCAGTTTATCTGTTCCCTCCAACACACTGATAAGTTTGTCCTTTACCCATACCACGTCGTCAACATTGTACGCAACAAATGCATCATATTTCCATTCAGTGTTTGCTGGCCTGGGCTTGTGGCCCAGCATGAACAGCATGTACATCAGGTTCCAGCGGTAATGGTAGAGGAGAGAGGTGCTCACAAGAAGGGTTATCATGACACTGGAACACACCAGGATGATCTCGAGAGCATAACGTGTCAACAGACACTTCTGCTCAGATAGGAAGGCATCCCAAAGTTCATGGCCTTTTTCTTCATCTGGACTCTGGCATAAATATCCCCTAGGGTACATCCAGGGTCTGAACTTGTGTCGCTGCTCCTGGATTAGCTGGTACAGCCACAAGGACTCACATCCACACGAGAAGGGATTATTCTGTAACTCGATCAAGGAATAGTTCCCTCTGATGAGGCTTTCTGGAATCGATTTTTCGTCCACCGTTGTGATCTCGTTGTTACCTATGTTCAACCTTGTCAAATGTCTCATTCTCTTGACATGTTGTGGGATACTTTTAATCTCGTTATGATAAAGGTTTAGAGAAACAAGATTTGTTAAATTGTCTGAAACTGCTTCCGGAATGTATTTTAGGCCACATCCTCCCATGACTAAAGTTTTCAGGTTTGTCATGTTCTGAAACACTTCAATATAATCTCTGTTTTTTAGATATGACAAAACGTTGAAATTTATATTCAGAAGCTCCAGGGATGGGATTCTGCCAAAAATAGAAAGAGATATGCTTAGGTGATCACGATCGAATTGTACATAGTTCTTCCTGAAGAACAGTTTCTTCAACGTTCTGCTTTGCAAAGCATCTCTGTGCGCTGATCTCAGGGTGCACATGTAAGATAGCTTGAGCGTCTCCAAAGAAGGAAGATAATAAAATTCAAACCTCTTGAGTTTCGTGAGAATGTTGCCACTGAGTTTGAAGATTTTAAGTTTGTGTAAGCATTCGTAGTTTCTCTGGTCAAGAGAAGTTATGTGGTTGAAGGACAAGTCCAAATTAGTTACGTTCGGTAAAAAGGAGACACTTCTGCGCCAACAAAAGTTTGGAACTCCTTCCAATTTGTTATCCTCTAACCGCAGACGTCTTACTGAAAGGGAAGTTCCTTGGGTTAGGTTTACGATGGATATATTGTTTGCACGAAGGTTTAGATAGACAAGACCTTTGAGAGGTTGAAAAGCCAGACCATCAAAGAAATTGAGACGATTATGGACAAGGCTCACGTTTAGGTTGGTGTGATTGGCTAACGGAAGGAAGAAGTCGTGAGGAATGTACTTGACCTTTGAACTACTGATGGTAAGGTCATTGATTGGAGAATGCTGCAAGCTCTTTATAGCGTTGGACAACTGCCTTGGGGTGACATGGTTACCACTGAATGCTATCTTTGCGAGTCGTGAGAAGTTCGTGAATGTGTCATCAGCGATTGTCTCTATTCTGTTAGTAAATAAGAGGATGGAAACCACTTTGTGTACGGGGATATTCCTGAAGGTTGAGGAGCTGATGTGGGTCAGGTTATTGCGGTTGAGAGTTAGAATGATCCGATAATAAGAGGGCAATGATGGCACCTCCGGTATTTCAGGTATTGCAAGGTCGGAACAGTTCATGTCCAGATACTTTGGACGAGTCTTCGGGAAATGCCGACAAAGACAAACCGATTTCGGACAATGCTTCCATATTGTAGCTCCAAATATAACCAGCACATTGCATGTTAGCAAAACAATACATATCCTCTGTAAAGACATACTGGTTTTATTTATATTTTTTCAAGTAAATAACAAGTTGTCTCCCAACTACTTCTTCGTATTTTAATTCTTCAGACTGTCCACAGTTGGGTCAAGAACAAGATTAACTTGAGATGTTTGTGATGCCGTGTATTCTATGATTCATCTTGCGGTTCCGTGGACACCTTCTGTTTATTGTTGTAGACCCATCAGTTTACTGTTGATACACACGCCTGAAAAACAAAACAAATTACAATTTAAGTAAGTACATTTTAATACTCAATGATATTTAAATCTACAGCTGCGTACCTTAAGTTTGTTCCCTTGCTTGTGTATCTTGTAAAATATCATATGTAAATATCATGTAAAATGGGTTTCATCTCAACGTCTATAAAATAACTCCAGGAGCACCTACAAACGACATCCAAATATCCATTAGTAAAATCATTCCCAAGCCATATTTCGGGATTGTCTTGTCACTGGTACTGAATTTAGATATTTGGCATGATTAAATAGACAGATGGGGTCATATTTGTGAAATTCAGATTTTCTTAAATTTCGATTTGACTATTCCATATAAACTTTGCAAGAAAGAAATCAGTACAATTACATCGCATTAATGCAAAGGATTAAATATGACTTAGGTCTAAAACTATTGATCACTAATGAAGGATTTTGTAGTGGAAAATACAAAATAGTGTTTTCTCAATTTTGACCCCTGGTCATTTCAATGCCCTGCCAAATTAGTTACGGTTATCTTTAAGGTATGACATACTAATATATTAACGCAAACTGAATGTTAACGTATGTACTCAAATTTCAGCATTATCCGTTTCGTTTTACCAATACAAGGAGGCCTCAAGGACAATCCAAATAACATGATATTTGTCAGGTAAGTGAACAAACTTAAGATACGCAGCTGTACGTTGTTTTATAAGGGCCACTATATGAGGAGACCCAGTATCCAATCTAGTTCAACCTAGCTGTAATGTCACGTCCCCTAAGTCCTTACGTTACATCTAGCTACTAACCCACCTGGTCCGTGTCATGCATGCGCGGAAATCAGCCAATGAAAAAAAGACTGGCTGATCCCTTTGAATCGGACAATCTAGTTAAAGGGGGACTGAAATGGTCTATGGCCACTTTCGGGATTCATAAAAAGCTGCTTGCAATTTGAATGAGAGTCAACTTTGAATTTTCGAAATCGGACGGTAACCTGCCTAAATACGGCTTTTAAAATACATTGCCTAATTAGCCCCGGCGAACAGAATCTGTGGTCACTGAAGCGTGGCCCGAGCGTGTCTACCTACTGTGACGTAGCAGTAGGCGAGTAGTTTCACCTAATGATCATTTTTCAACGGGAAATGACACCTTTTTAATCGTTCGTTTAACGTACAAATATTCACAAAAAACGCTCAATTTTTTATATTCCGAAAGCTTATCCGACGACTCAATAACGATGGATTCAAGCCAATGATTATTGTATAAACATGTAATATCGTATATTTCACAACCATATCAAATGACGCAAAAAGGCGACTGCCTTGTTAAATTGGCGCCGTTATGGCTAGACATGTCCGTTAGAATGATAATCTGATTGTCTGTTGTTTGCTGAATCTTACATAACTTACACTGACTATTATTTCCGACGGTGACAAATAACAAATTATGATATCCATCAGTAACGGAGTCCACACACAAGGATTCAGCTTTCAAGGCCTTTTGTTGTTGATATACTGGTGTTGCCCCTATGGTCCTCATAAAGGGTCAAAGGGTCACCAACTATTAATTATGATATCCATCAGTAACGGAGTCCACACACAAGGATTCAGCTTTCTGGGTATTTTCCATCGAAGAGAAAAATTAAACCAGTTTTGGAATGTGACCCCTACTGGCGAAACCAATTGCGCGATTAATGTTGTTTCTTACACTCAAACACTGTCATACAGTCATTTGATGTTTCTGTTTCAGTAGTCGCATCTTCTATCTGATTCATCGCGACATGGTCGAGGAGTAGGAGACATCAATAAGGATGACTCACATCCATACTGAACTCTGTTCAAGGAAGATGAAAGGAATTACACGTAGTTCTATATATACAATGAAAAATATGTGAACACAACCTGTTTCAGGGAACGAACGCTACGCTAACTGCACTAATCTGTACCCTGGGCTCAGAAGCTAGATTCGCTCGCGCGGCCCGACTTGGGATATAGCCAATCAAATCATTTTCTCGCCACCTTCTCGACAAAATTTCAACGAGAAAATGATTTGATTGACTATATCAAATCAAGTTTCTGAGCCAAGGGTACAGATTAGTGCATTTAATTGGATGGAGATTCCGTAATCTCTTATACTCTTAAACTTCCTTGAGTTAAACAATATCAAGCATACATGTAGGAGAGAGGGTTTAGGGACTACTCATATCTTAATGCGGCTCTTGAGTGTTTTTGGGGTCGCCCAAGTTTAGTGTTAAGTTCAAAACTCTCAATTTCAAAGACTGAATGTACCACAAGTCCGCGAAAGAGTGTAGAAATATAATAGAGAGAATTTGACGTCTAAGCCTTCTTATTGAGATTTTTTAAAAATATTGATATGATTTGAAATAATATTTTTCAAAAATAAGTTCACCAATATTATAAGAAATTATACATGAGGCTGGATCAATTTTTAGTAGTAGTAGTAGTAGTAGTAGTACTAGTAGTACTAGAAGTAGTAGTACTGGTAGTACTAGAAGTAGTAGTACTAGTAGTAGTAGTAGTAGTAGTAGTAGTAGTAGTAGTAGTAGCAGCAGCAGCAGCAGCAGTAGCAGTAGCAGTAGTAGTAGGAGTAGAAGAAGAAGAAGAAGAAGAAGAAAAAGAAGAAGAAATAGCAGAAGTATAATGTGACAATAAAACTCTTCAAAAGTTGTATCATATAAAACATACTCAATCAACAACATGTCACGACGACGTAAATACATCTTAAAGAGGTCCCGTATAACACAACCAACAGATTATATTCAGCGATAACATGACAAGAAACAGTCCTTAAATCCTTGACGAGATACCCTACCTTTCACATGAACGTCAGCTACTGATGCCCTCTCACAAGAGTGCTATACAACATTCGAGCTTGACAGGGACAGTCATATGACCTTCCGGGTAAGAAACGACCTTACTGAGAGAGTATTGTCCTGTTCATATGCTATCCTTCCGATTGACAACCTTGGTATTCAGGGTGTCACAATGGGGTAGTTATGGGTGGGGTGAGGTAAATCGGGCGGGTATTGGGGTAGGGAGGGGTAAATGTCGTCACGACGATAAACCTGTTTAGCTGTTTTGGATGTACGTGTATATATAATTGTAACCTGCGAATAGTCTGAGTTTAATATAAAGATTTTATTTTTGACTGATATTCAGTTTCTGAAAAATAATTCTCAAAACATATCTTATTGATGCGTTAATATTCTACGCACCACAGCTTATAACCTCTTCCTACAACTAACTGGGTCCCATTTACTCGCTATGTCAGAGGGAACTTCAAATCATTTAATCCTCTTGTTTTAATACATTGAAGATCTATATCATATTTCAGTGACTTGTTTTGAACTGAACTTTATTTACACTCAGGCTGCAAACTGCAGCATAAGAGGTACAATACATATTTACATTTATACAACATACAATATACATTTATTAATGACACATGTGTTATAAAACTTATTTTTTGAATAAAGACATGATAATTTTACAGAAGATGGACACTTTTCTTAAAGCTCCTAATCTATTGGAATTAAATAATATATTCATTTTGTACATATTTGGTCTGTTATAAAAATATCTATGCATATATTTAACTCTTTCTGATTCTAACGTGGGGCATATCAATAAGTAATGGAATTCGTCACCAATATCATTTAAATGACATAAAGTACATTTTCTATCTGTCAATGGGGTTCGTCGCCATCTACCTGTCTCGATTGGAAGAAAATGATTTGAAGTTCGGAAGGAGTTGGAAGGAGTAATATAGAGGGAGGGGGTATGGCAAGGGTATCAATGGTACAGTAATAATTATAGATTAACAAAATGTTATTTCATGCTGTGACTTGAGACGATGTTGGTTGATATTCTTATGCATAAAATATTGAAACATCCTTCACCAATTTGGTATCAGATTTGTTTGGATAAGCCAGAAAATTGGTTATTGAGAATTATTTATTCAATTATTCAAGCAGAGTTAACATGATAATTTATTCAAATACTGACAGTCGTCTATGGAAAGCAATAATAACTGTTTTTGAGATAAGCAATTAAAATCTAAATTGGGTATATATCTAAAGAGGGTATATTTTTGATAATGGTTTACCTATATTTTTAAAAATAATATTTTCAAGATTACAGTGTTGTAACTTTAGATTTTAGTAGTAAGTAGTAGATACATAAATGTTCCTCATGATGAAAGGCATCGTTTTCTTTGTAAATGAAATGGTATTTATGTTGAGGCGAATGGCATGTGCTTTATGTTTGTGATGCATATTAAGAAAAGATAAATAAGTAAATATCAAAATATCTAACTAAATACCAAACTATTAGCGACTTTGCATCCATTTTACATAATATTAATGTAAATATCATGAAGGATGTATCTACTTATTTATACAATGACGCAAAACAAAATCTTAACAAAACTGTCTAACGATGCGCTTATATCATGCACAACTCTAATCATTTATGTGTACTTTGAGCCGGAGACCTGTAACTGAATAAAAAAGACTTTGTAAGAGTCTAAAAATCCACGTGCCTAGTCTTTGTTTTGCGAACTAGGGCCCTGTACTATGTATAATCAATATATGTCCCCGAAAAGATAATACGATTGAGGTGTTTTGATAAACGGATGGACTTTGAAATGTATAAGGGCAGATGCGCGGCGCACCTTGTTAATTGAAACCGTTCACTTTTCATGCAATATGTAAGTGTCAGTATATTGTGATTGTGCAAATACATGTACGAATATAAGTATCTAAGTTAAACTAGATAAGTGTATCCCTGAAACTTTAAATTTAACCTTACCAGGCTGTACTCTCCACGGCAATAACAAAATGGGCATTTTTTAAATACCACAAAAGACACGTTTTAGAAGTCGTTACCTAGACGTCGACAAATTTTTTTAAATTTGAAATTAAATAAAGAAATTGAAAACTGAACCCATACCTTGTGACCTTGACCTTTGACATTCAAGGTCACACAATCAATGTGCTCTTTCCATTAAGCGTTACAATCATGAAATGATCAAAAGTGTATAGTTGGGTTTTTTAAACAACATTTTTGCTGTACCCTGTTTAAATATGCTGTATCATACTTGCAATATTTTGTAAAGTATTTTTAATGTATTCGTTGTATTTTTAGAAAAATTTAGCGACCAACCTAGGGAAAATCGGACAAAAATTCATTAAATATGACATAATTTACCAAAATTACCGAAACGGCCGCCAACATAAAGGCGAATCAAGTGTGGCCATCTCACAACTTCCAGTCTCTAAATATACGCTTGAAAACCGCGCGACTAGATTTCTTTTCTTTTTCTCTGAATAAGGTATTCGTTGCTGCCAAAGTTGATACCCATCGAACGCAAATACGCTAGTTGTGACACTGTGTAAATCCTACACGCGTAATGATTACGTTACCGAAATCGGGTTCGTTAAATGCTATGCCCTTTCTACAAGGGGTACTGTGCTTTGGGCGTCGAAATAAGTATGTTATTGTTGATTAAACAATCTAAATATGATATCAACATTTCGACGAAAGATTTTTCTCCAAAGTGATGTATTTCTTTTCTCAATAGCTAAATTTTAACCTGAACCGCATGCAAGTATGAAACAGCATCTTTAAGTCATCACCAAGTGGGAAAAAGTTATGGCCAAAAATAGGGATTATGTCAACACGATTACAACAAGGAAGTTAAATGAAATATGGTGATAAAATTGTATAGCAGGTCAATGTTTCATTGGATTTCTACCTCATACCTCTTTTTACTAAAAATCATTTAAATATATTTGGACTCATTATCTGTTGTTATATTCTCTCTAGTTGTGTTCAACATCTGTTAGGCTGATTAACACAGACTTACTTTTTTCACCATACTCAATTCTGACACTTATACATTTATTGAAAATATTGTAAAAATTTAAAAAATTTAAAACATTTTTTACATTCCCTTTATAACTAATGAATCATTCACGATCACAAGGTCTTTGAGATTTGTCAGTGGACATAATTGATTTCCTTCCTGAACTATCATCCACTTAGTTTATATAGACAATCTGCCTACTTAAGACGAGGAAGCCTATTGATTAAAATGATATTTCACAAGTACTGCATCTCCGTAAATCAAATATTATTTAAGCATTATTGTTAACAAATATTTACAAATATATTGAAATTCGATGTTCGAGGTTTGGAAAGGTTTTATACAATCATTTTAATATAAAGTCACGTTTGTGAATGGTGCATTTTTATTGATGAGATTTTTGTATCTGCTACAAGGTTAGAGTAAAAGTTGAAGAAAGGACAACGTCACATTTTTTCCTCAACAAATTGAATTGTTTCACAGATGTACGTTCGCACCAAAACTTTGTTTTGATATTAAGGGAGATCTGCACTTAAGTAAAAGTTAAAGGGGCAGTAGCACGTTTATATTTCAAAATTTTCACTGATAATTGTACGTTAATGCTAAATGTATTATTTTAATAGTGTAAGAAATCTCATACATAAACCAATCATAGTCAGAGAAGAAATAATGAGGTTTCACATAAAGTCCATTTGCTGCCATTTTTGTGTGAACACCTTTAATTCATTTTGTGTAAGAAAAAGTAATCGCATATCTAAACTTTACATTTATATTTTTGATTTATTACTGCTTCACTTAGATTTAATACATTGCCTTTAGTTGGAACAATTTTGTTTATATTCACGTTATATTCCCCCTGAAAACGTGCTCCTGTCCCTATAAGGAAATCTAAATATAACCGTCAAAGAGAACACAAAGCCCTGAAAGCAAATGACCAGGGCTATGAATACCCGGAGTGTTTTCTCTACCTAAAATGTCTTCTAGTTGAACAGAAAGAGTTCCAATTAACCCTAGATGTGTAGAATAGTACAGTTGTCTGACATGACAACCACGGATAACTGTCAACGTATTCTCTGTGTGTATCACAAGATTACTGTCAACGATAGAACAAATACTCACTACAGCCATTTCAGCGTTGGTATATTTAAATGACATAAATCATTCTTACATAACATAAAATTGCTTTGATAACATAAATAACATAATCATTGATTGATAATTTCTTTTCATTGATTTTATAGAAAAATAACTTTTTAAGGTTTTTACTTACCCCGATGAGGTGTCATCCTTTACTACGACATACGGTCTCCATAACAAGGAAGTAACATAATATGATCAACAATGTTGATGTAACACATGGACTATTTCACCGACAGAATGAAAACGTCAATTCACTTTCTGAGAGACACATCATATTTGTCTAGAGTAAATGATTATGAGTATATATTCAAATCAATGGAAAGTTATATTGAGAGCAAGCAGGGAACGTAAACATGTTCTGATTTATATAAATATCATAAACGATCTCACAGTACCTTTTGTGATATATTGCATGTCAGTGGAAAGATTCAGGTAAAAGCTACAACAGCCATCTGAACCCGATAAACTATGTCTTTATGCAGAAAGGTACGAATCATATTAAATCTAACACGGCCGCAAACTGATCAACAAAGCGTAGAATGCATCAGCCGTCATGTTATTTGCCTTGTGAAATTAGCCTCGCATAACACAGCACCCCTTCAACCATAAAATTGGCCAACGCCAGGTACTTTCCCCTTTTTACCTGATTATATAACCCAATATTTACCTGAGATTTTTAATATAATATAATAATAAATAAAAGTCAATTTGCATAGCGCTATATCCACGATGTAATCTTGCTCAAAGCGCTTGAGACAGGTATAGGAGAGAGTTCAAAGGGTAGCCCCCCTGAAGAGATGGGTCTTGAGAAGCGTTTTAAAAGTTGGGAAAGTGGCACAAGTTTTCAGATTTTCTGGCAATTGGTTCTATTGGACTGCTGTAATATAAGAGAATGACCGTTCTCCTCTTTTGATGATGCAATCTAAATAAATTTAGATCAACAGATTTTTTATTTTGTCATACAACAGTATGACTAAATATAAAACCTGTTGATCTAAATTTAATTTAGATCAACAGATTTTTTATTTTGTCATACAACAGTATGACCAAATATAAAACCTGTTGATCTAAATTTATTTAGATTGTTGATGATGGGACTTGCAGCAAGCTCTTGGTCTGGGATTTGATGTTTAGTATACAGCTGCGTATCTTAAGTTTGTTCACTTACCTTCGTATTCTAGTGCAAATATCATGTAATTTGTAACGTCTTTGAGACATCATATCATTGTAAAAACGAAACCGATAATGATGAAATTTCACTGCATAAGTAAGGATTAAGTTTGCGTTGATATATTCGTATGTCATACCTAGCAGATAGCTGTAACAAATTTGGCAGGTCATTGACGTGACCAGGGGTCAAAGTTTCGAAAACACTGATTTCTATTTTGCTCTACAAAATCCTTCATAAGTGATCAAAAGCTTTAGATCTTATTCATATGTGTTCCTTTGCGCTAAGGCAACGTCAATGTGTTATTTTTTTCCCTACAAAGTTTACATGGATGATTTTAATCGAAATTTAAGAAAATCCGAATTTCAAAAATATGACCCAATCTATCTATTTAACAATGCCAAATGTCGATATTCAGCACCAGTGCCAAGACGATCCCGAAATATGGTTTGGGAACGGTTAATTTACACATGGACAATTGATGATCTTCTGTAAGTGGTCCTGGAGTTATTTTATGAACGTCAAAACGAAACCCAAATTACATGTCATTTGCACTAAGAACACAAGCAGGTGAACAAACTTATGGTATGCAGCTGTAATATTAGTTATGGTGTGGATTATCCTTTATATTTCCCTTTTGGAATGGTACATTTTGGTTTATTATCCATTGACATTTCGCTCCTTTTCTATTTAAGATATTATCATGAGTAAAAAGGGTCCGCTCTACATTTAGTGAAAATTATGTGTAGAGAAAGTAGATAAAGATATTGTTTCTAGAGTTTAAAGGGACAGTAGCACGTTTTAGGGGAATATAAGGTGGTGTCAGGAAAATGTTAATGGTTCCTATTGAAAGACAATGACAAAGACAAATAAAAAAAATAATTCAAATATATAACGTAAAGTTTAGCCATGCCATTCCTTTTTCTTACACAAAATGGATTAAAGGTGTTCACACAAAATGGCCGCCCATGGATTTTATGTGAATCGTCATACTTTGTCCTCTGACTATGGATGATTGGCTTGTGTAATGAGATTTTTGACACTGTCAAAATAATACATTTAGCATTCACTTACAATTATCAGTGAAAATTTTTAAATATGAAATTATCAAAAAGCGTGCTACTGCCCCTTTAACCTATGATCATTCTAAGACTAGGATATTATAATTCTATGGCTAATCTAATCCGATAGTTGTATTTGGTACTAGATAGGATATCCTGATTGCATCACATTCAGTCGTGCAAGCGAACTAATCAAGTATAGGGTAATATCCGAAAATCTCACCATTCCGGCCTTGAAAATTATATAGCTGAAGCCCCCAGGGGCCGAAGCTATTTCAAGGAATAGAGAGTTGCTCTGGCATTAATTGAGTTAAATTACACTAAATTAAATGCTTATTCAACTTGATACCTTAAAAAATAAAAAATATGAAATATCTAGTAAAAAACTTTAAGTAAACTGTAACGCTTCATCACAAAAATATGATGGAGCAATAGAATAATGGGATGACGTCACAAGCGTTATTAAAATCTTTTCAAGTCACCATGTTAATTACCGAGCAGGCATAAGTTTCTTCACCAGTGCGATGTGCACATATAACTTACAAATCAGAAGTGTGTCGAAATTTACGATAAATTTTATTGGACAGAATTTTGTTTCTGTTTTCGTTTCATTTCCATCGGAAATGTTATTGCGAGAACCGAGTAATACGTATAATCAAAACAGATGGACGATGGCAATTATGAGTTACATGAGAAGATATGGCACTATTAATTCACTAAATATGGTCTGTGGCGTATATTCAAATTATTTATGTCCGAGATAACATACTATTTTCGTCGAATTCATCAATCATTATGCATGATAAAGCGTTATTACCATACATGATAAAGTGTGATTGAACATACCATAATCAGATGCAATGCTATTATTCCCTGGGGCTGTATTGATTGCATGACCCTCATCCAAGGTCTTTGATTCCACCTTTCGCCCATAGCTTTATGTAAAATGTTGACACAGCAAGCAAATCATAACATTATTGCGAATTTAGAATATTATATATTGTATGACATGCATGTATATATGTATTTGGGCCTATGGCCTACATACGAAATAAAGATGATGATGATGAGGAATTCTTGATATATTGAAGTAATTCAATTGGCTGTTTTATATTTCATATATTCAATCGATTTTCTATGGACCCCGATAACAGAGACCCCTATAAATAGTTTATACATAGGCTTCTCTGCTAATGCTATTTTCACTGGAATGATTCATTACCCCTACATAACAACTACGTACAAACAAATCAATTAACGAAAATCTATTTCATTCGAAATTTTTTATGACAAACAAATATCCTGAAAATGTAAAAAGACTTAGTTTATCACTCTGATATAGCAATTCAATAGCTGAGTTGGTATTTGTTTTCAATATCTCTAAGACCGATACCAAATATTGTTTGTCGGGTTTTAATACAGTTGATTGAAGTCAAAGATTACCTGGTGATAAAATGGTTTCAAAACATGCCAACTTGATAAACTAATCTTCTTCCTCTTCTTCTTCCTCCTAAAGAATGTTCTTAGTCCTCTTGTTACCAGACTATACGTACTACCAAAGGCTGTATAAACATGGGAGAATACGTCTCAAACAGAAAGTAGGCCTCAGATGGGTTTCTACAGGTCTAGAATGACTCCATATTGCTGCAGAATAGTCGTGGATTGATTTAAACATATTTTTATTCAGTGATGGATTGAAAGATTACAACGTGTTACATGGTTGTGGAAGGCTGTCTCATGATATTTCATTGTCAAAAGAAGTTAAATATTTATGAATTTGTGATTTCGGTTTCAATATTGTTCGGGACGAAATGATCGATATCACATGCTTTGCTTTTATCACTGAAACCCGCAGAGAATCAATATCGGAATAAAGAAAGCACAGCCACATTTACTGTTATTGCCGTTTTGGTTACACGGAATACGTATAAAGTTAAATCCATTGAATATAAACTGCAAACAAATATTTGTTTTGACCAGGGTTTAGATTTTCGAAGTAGCATAAATTAACATTGGCTATCTTAGCACTACGAGAGATTCGAAAATCTTGGCCCAGATCTTGATTTGGTTGGACAGTCGCGAAATTATCGTGTCAACGATTGATGAGACCAACCTGGTTCCCTGGCCTCGTTCCGCGTGCGCTACAGTAAGCTTACTGTAGCGCACGCGGAACGAGGCCAGGGAACCAGGTTGTTGATGAGACCAGATAGTAGCTTAAACAGAATTCTCTAACTTTTCACTATAGAAACCCAACAACGAAAATGAGGGAGAGATCAAATGATGACAGACGGAGAACTTAACTAGGAAAATACTCCATTCATCACGAACATTGAACTTGAGTGACTTTGTTCCCTATACCATATTTTCCTTGTGTACCCATCACAATCATATTACAAAATGTAGTTTGTACGTTCTGTTGAAGTGCCCTATCTATACTGACAGGCAAAAGAAAGTACACACTTCAATTGCATCAATCATGTGTAAGATTTTAATCTTTAAATATTTCGAGTTTTTTAAGTCGCATACACAAACGGATAAGAACAAGATTTAAATCATCGTTCAACGAATACTTTTCAGTGTTTTTTTTTCTCTAAAAAGTTTAATTTCATTTTATAAATTCTTCCAATTTTAATTTTGATGTAGCACTAATGTTCATTAATAAAGAGGACATATTCAATGTGAAAAGTGTGAAAATTTTGAAAATTATGAAAGTTCCGATTTTTATAGTAGTGTAATTTCTAGTTTTACAGCTGTCTACAGGAAAAATTGATTAAAGAGTTATATTGCAAGTAGATATTACCTTGGTAGTAGAGGTATCTGTCGTTGATACCACAAAAGGAAGTTCTTCGTTGAATTGATTGAAAATCAATTTATTTGGATTTATATGGAAGAATCTGACTTGGAGTCAAGTAGTTACAGTCAAAGTATCGTGACCTACTGCTTGATTATGATTAATTAAGTCTGAGGGAAGGGAAATGTTTTGGTCTGAATGATTTCTTAGGGATATACCGTTTACTGAATATAAAGCAAAAATCTTAAAGCACTGTGATTTAAATAAAGTAGTATTACTTACTAAGAGCAGTTGATTCATGAAAAACAAATTTGCTTATAACTACGAGTTTTCCGAAGATGAATAGATTCCTAGAGGTGATATTTTTAATCATCACAATTGATTCATCACTTATGATTTAAGACTTAGCTTCAACACTGATAAGAGAGAGTGTACTTACTAAAATAACGAAATGGTCTTCGAAACTATCCATCTTTCCAACGATCTCCCACCATAAGTTCTGCAATCTCATTCATTGATACACTAACACAGTACTAGTACAACAATTAGTTCAGGAACAATCATCACCCACCAGGGTCTGTACTACCAGGAAGTTGATGAGTATTCAGAGTCAGATAACAGTAGTGGTTTCAGCAGAATTTTTTTCACCGGATAACGGCACTAGCAGTTGAAAGTGAAACCATTTTATCGTTTATTCTTGGTCATTTTGAAGTATTTGCCGGCAATGATGTATTTTACAATTAAACTATGCGTATCCTTTGTGATACTGCTTCTTCTCCTACCCTACATGTATATATCTCAGTATAACGTGGTACATACTTGAAGTGCTTGTGAAGTGCTTTTCTATAATTAAACATGTACGTGTTTAACACTCTTCATGTATACGTATTTAACACTCTTCTTGTATACGTGTTCAACACTCTTTTTGTATACGTGTTCAACACTCTTCTTGCTTGTATACGTGTTTAACACTCTTCTTGTATACGTGTTTAACACTCTTCTTGTATACGTGTTTAACACTCTTCTTGTATACGTGTTTAACACTCTTCTTGTATACTTGTTTAACACTCTTGTTGTGTACGTGTTTAACACTCTTCTTGTATACGTGTTTAACACTCTTGTTGTATACGTGTTTAACACTCTTTTTGTATACGTGTTTAACACTCTTCTTGCATACGTGTTTAACACTCTTCTCGTATGCTTCAGGATATTCTGTACAGAATGATATACCCTTTTTATTTGTTGCAAATACAACGACAAACAATGACAATTTAATGCATTGCTACTGCCAACGCCACCGCTATACCGTTACTTCTACTTCTACTGCTACTGATAATACTGATACTGATACTGATACTAATACTAATACTAATACTAATAATGATACTAATACTTATAATGATACTTATACTAATAATGATACAAATACGAATACAAATACAAATACAAATACTAATAAGGATACTAATACTAATACTCATACTCATACTAATATTAATACTTATGCTAATACTAATACTCATAATCATAATCATACTTATATTAATACTTATACTAATACTCATAATCATACAATACTAATACTCATAATTATACTTATATTAATACTTATACTAATACTCATACTTATACTCATAACTACATCTAATACTGATGATGATGATGTTACTGCTACAACACTTCCCCCGCTGTTGACGATGTTACTATTTCTATTTCTATATATATCAACTCAGTACTGCTGGTACCATTTGTTAATGTAATTGCTTCTACTGAACTAATCCCACATACGCTGCTACTGATTAATATTAATATTTGGTAAATAATAAATAACCAATGCAAATCTACGTGTATGATGTTGAAATTATCATTCATCTATATAAATTCCATAGTTAACAATCGATACGACACCCAGAGGAAATTGCTGCCTAATGCAAATCACACGATATTTCAACTGGAAATGTGTTGTTATGTATACTTATACATTATAGATATAGGCTCAGACAAAATATAGGAATTTTTATATTAAAATAGGTAAGGATTTTTATCTTAAATTGCCCAAAAACACCACCAAATAAACATGGTTTACGGAAAATTCGAAACAAAGTATGAAGTTGTGTTGTGAAAATAGCTCAATTAATGTATACAGATCATAATCAATGATAGAAAAATATCCCCTTCCAAAACGGCTCATATCTGAGCAATGATGATCGTTGTTGATGCTAAGATAGCATGCGAATTCTTGAATTTGAAAGTAGCAATTTATTGCAATACGTATTGCAATACACTTTAATGTATCGGAATATATTGCAATACAGAAATTGATAACGATACCCATCCTTAAAAATAGGATACCTTAAAAATAAAGCTTTTTATCAAATATCCATTTGTCGAGTGCTTAGTTATATTTAAGGAGAGTATGTAAAATAACACTTGTAAACTAAGTAGACATTGGTTTGATAACACTCTCCTTGTGTAACATATTAATAAATACTACCGGATATGGCCCGGAAATTAGTATGATACGTTTTAGTCGTGTATCTTTTTACGCAGTTGCTTAAATAGTCTGGCAGAAAAGTCGTTGAGAACATTATTGTATCATTTTTTTTCAAAGTAAAAATAGATATAACATATTATATGAGACGTGACAATGATGAAATGTAGGATATAGAAACCTCTAAATTCCATATCGATATAGAATATACAAAATGCTATCCCTGTGAAATGAATTGATGTTATGCATGCTGTCACAGACAGTATCAGTACATGTTCACAATCTAGGTATGCATGAATGACAGTAAACTCATTGGCAAAATAACCAAATCACCAGTCTTAGTAAACCTAGCCTCAATATTATCCGTTTTACTCCTTTACTGAGTCTACAAAGGCCTAACGAATAAAGGGTCGCGTCAGCTGATGTATCGAATTGACAAATCAGAACTCATCTTACCAAGCCACAATAGTCTGCCTTCGCACGTATAACGTTGGAGGTCATAGGTCGCAGAAAGGTCGGTTGACACAACCCTCTAGTGAAACGGATAATATTGAGGCTAGGTTTACTAAGACTGAGTATGAGAAGACTTTGAAAGCATTGTTCAAGAACTCGGCGAAAAATAGAAAGGGAAAAACTTATGAGAATCACGATCAAGTTGTACATATATAGTTGTTCCTAAAAACAATTTCTTCAACGTTTTGCCTTTGAAAATGAGCTGAAAGTATATCACGAAGAAGCATTATACATCGTTCAACAATAACAACCAAGCTTATGTTTCAAGGGTCGTCATATTTCATATAGTACACGATCTAGGAGTTTTAGTCTAACTAGTCTGCGTGACAAAAGCCTTTTCTTGAGTGTTTCTATAACACTGTTACCTTAGCTGGAAGCAGATGATACTGCCAATTATCTACTTCCGGTCTGTCAACAAACGACGGACAACTTGCCACAAGGGAAATAGGGAGGTCAAAACAGCTGCAATTACCATGAAAAAACGTTCAAATGTGCATAATGTCTAATCGGCATAATGGAGCGTCTGGTTCCCTCAGAAGTCCTTCGATAGCTTGCAAAAGGTTTAAATCGTGTTGACCTTTATCCCCGAGGGACGTCTGCTACTGAAATAGGCGTCAGGGACGGGCATCATAATTGTACAACGATATCTCAAATGATGAACATCAAGACATAGCAGACGTACTGTTTGGAGAGCATAGAGCCTAAATAAAAAGACATATGAAGATATTAATAAGGGAATTAAGGTGATCTTACAACAGCAAAAGCAAATGCATGGTACCGATTGTAAGACAATTGTCAGCTCAGCAGATGTTCAGTTGAAATACAGGAATCTATTTTACCACTTGGGAGGATTTATAGGCGTTCACATGAAAATGGCTACATAGATATTTCGCTTTATACATAACACCTTCTTTTGTATGACTACGGATAATTGGGTTGAGTTATGAAAAGCTTTACCCTCTGAAACAAATATTATTATATAACTAAACGTGCTGCAGTTTGCTTGTAAAAGTCTATACATATTTAGTAGTTAATATGTTAAAATGTAAAAACCATCAAAGAAGATATGCAGTGTTAAACATGTTATGATGTACAAAACATCAAAGAAGATATTCATTGTTAAACAACGTTATAGTGTACAAACCATCAAAGAAGATATTCAGTGTTAAACATGTTATGATGTACAACATGTTATAATATATAAACAATCAAAGAGTTGTTCAGTGATAAACACTTTATAATTTTCAAACCATCAACGAAGATATCCAGTGATGAACATGTTTTATGTACAAACCACCAAAGAAGAAATTAGTTTTCTTATATATTTATAATTTGGAACTTTTAAAACGTCAAATCGGATCAATTACTTGTACAATAAATGTTAAAAGAGCCCACAGGAGGACAAAGAGTTTTATGAATGATGATACTTCCGACTTCTAGAATACCACTTAAATGGACCGTTCGAGCGGGGTATTTTTATTAGAAATGAAAATCAGGAGGACTTTCCTGTTACAATTATATATGGTTTTTACATGAACATTTCACACTTAATTTCATATATGATTGTGAGATAAGCATTTGGGTTGTAAAAGATTTCACAATTTGACAAAAAATAAAGTGTATCGCACAAAAAATAAAAACATCGTGAAATGAAGCCAATCGTCGAAGCTACGATCGTGGAATGCATTACTACGACAAAATACTGTTGCAACTGATAACTTTTATTATGAATTATTTGTAAATATGCCCCTCTCCTATCAATCAAGTGGTTATTACTTATTTTGTTAATGAATAACCATATTACGGCACATTTGTTTTCTTGCAATGCTAACCTTTCAAAATGGCGGATGAAAGCCGCTCGAATGGTGCCTTTAACAGTTGATAAAACAAGACGTCATCCCTTTTTGTGAGAACTGGAAATTGGGACATTTTGTATGAAATGTTTGCCCCTGCTTTCTGATTTAGGTTTAAATTTCCTTTCTAATTTCTGTCTCTCCAGCTGATGTGAGTATGGTTTTCCTTCATAATAGTGCTATCAATGAAGAGCGGACTTCAGAGGGGTCAAACACTCGTTATCAAACATCAACACATCGCATTCAACGTGGAACAGCTACCGGGTTCAATAACATTCATTGCAACTTCCTCTTTTCGGATGGCGTGTTACTTTCACATCTTGTATACCCTTATCATAACCCTGAAGCCGTGTTTCATCCTACATTAAACACAGTCAAAGGATCAATGATAGGACTGAGAATTCGGTGAGTCTTTCATAACAAGTTGTAAACCTTCAACTAAACGTGATCCTTGATCACCGAGAGCCCTTGGGTACAATTTCATTAACCGTTAATTCTTATTCATCATGCCTCTTTCTATTCATCTAATGAACACAGGTCATCGAAAATAAACAATATTTAAAAGTGAATATAATTTACAATATCCCCTTAGCTATTTAAATAGGAAATGGGTTATTTATTCATTTCTTTGTTTTTATGTCGAGCCTCTGTTTATCTTTCAAACGTGAGATAAGATTAATGCACGTTGGCAAACCTACGAAGAAAGGCCTAAAACGCCTACTGCTATAATGCAAGCTATTCAAGTCCATGAGGGATGGATACAACTGAACATAGTTACATCATATAAAGGTGTTCACAAAATGGCCGCCAATTGATTTTATGTGAATCTTCATACTTTGTCCTCTGACAATGGTTGATTGGCTTGTGGAATGACATTTTTGACACTGTCAAAATAATACGTTTAGCCTTAACTTAAAATCATCAGTAAAAATTTGTAAATATAGAATTATCAAAAAACGTGCTACTGCCCCTTTAAGACGTTCTACATCTATGAAGCATCAACGAATAAAAATCAAAGAAGATTGATTATGTCTGATACATATCCCCCTGAAACTTACTTTTTATTCTTATTTTATTTGTCAATACCCTAAAGGGGCAGTAGCACGTTTTTTGATAATTTTATATTTTACATTTTCAATGATAATTGTAAGGTAATGCTAAATGTTTTATTCTGACAGTGTCAAAAAGCTCATTACACAAGCCAGTCATCCATAGTCAGAGGACAAAGTATGAAGATTCACATATAATCCATTGGCAGCCATTTTGTTTGAACACCTTTAATTTATTTTGTGTAAGAAAAAGGAATCGTATGGCTAAACTTTACGTTACATATTTGAATTATTACTACGTATTTGTTTTAAATACATTGTCTTTCAATTGGAACCATTAATTTTCATTTTCCTGACATCACCTTATATTCCCCCTAAAACGTGCTACTGCCAAAATGTCCTGAAATAATATATATCCAAAAAGCGATTTCTGCACCCCTTGTAGGTTAGAACAATTATAAATATTCAAAAAAAAATACCCTTGTGTGTAAACTTGTGTATTTCTATTATTAGTCTTATTTATGACATTTAATGTCATTTTTGTTGATAAAGGTATTTTCATCATGTTTATCGTTGTCCTTTAAGCTAAATAATTATATATTTTATCAACTTACAAAAGATTTTTTTTATAAATGAAAATCGAAAATCTGAAATATTGTACAAATCAGGTTGAAAACAAACATTTAAGTTTTTGGGAAGATATCAAATTATGGGAAATATCATGTGGCTGTACAACTATGATGTCCTGTTCCTGACGTCTATTTCAGTAGCAGACGTCCCTTGGGAATAAAGGTCAAAACGATTTTAACCTTTTGCAAAATATCGAAGGAGTTCTGAGGGAACCAGACGATCCATTATGTCGAATAGACATCATACACATGAAAGTTTTGTTGGCATGGTAATTGAGATATCATTCGATTTCTCTCGTTTACCCGGAGGTAAGTTGTCCGCCATTTGTCGACATACCAAAAGTAGATAATTGGTAGTATCGTCTGCTTCAAGCTAAAGTAACAGTGTTACAGAAAAATCATGGAACTGAATTGAAACTTTACACGAAAGAGCCCCCTTTCATATATTCATCAAGTTAAAAGACATAATGTACACTCTGAAAACTTTAAGGTATCTAATTAGAATGCCTTCTGGTATTATCCTTTGTCCCGAAGGGAAACGTTTCTGTCGTTAAACCATAGACCGGAAGAAGATAATTGGCAGTATCGTCTGGCTGAAGTCCAAGTCAACAGGATTATAAACATTGCAGGTGTTGGAAATGATTTCTTACATGCCATTTTCTCTTTCAAGTGTTGCACAATGCGTTATTGTACTTAGTTTTGGGTCTGATAAACATTCAGGTACTTTATTGCCTCAATTGTACCATAGCGGTTTTAAAGGGACAGTAGCACGTTTTTATGGGGAATATAAGGTGATGTCAGGAAAATAAAAATTAATGGTTCCAATTGAAAGACAATTTATTTAAACTAACTGACGCAGTACTAATTCAAATATATAACGTTAAGTTTAGCCATGCGATTCCCTTTTCTTACACAAAAAGAATTTAAGGTGTTCACACAAAATGGCTTGGATTTATGTAGATCTCCATACTTTGTCCTCTGACTATGAATGATTGACTTGTGTAACGGATTTTGACACTGTCAAATTAATACATGTAGCATTAACTTCCATTGATTAGTGAAATATTTGAAGTATAAAATTATCAAAAAAAGTGCTACTGCCCCTTTAAAGTGTAAGGTAATATTAATTTAGTCCTTACACGCAAATTACGTGATAATTTGATAAATAAAGTCAACCGTTCTGGACATGAAAAGCTCTTAAATATGATGGTTTGAAGGGGGTATAGAACTTCCTGTATAATGTGAGGAATCATTACTCATAACTCGGGGCGATGCTCCTCTTAAATAACGTTTCTTTTATTATAAATTCTACAAAACTGTTAATTGCAATTGTATTCCGCTACAACTATGTTGTTGTATGTTATGACAAACGCATGTGACCATATATACCAAAGAAGAAATTTTAATAATGAATTAAAGTTTAAAAAAATCAAATATTCACTGTATTATTTAAGTGAACTATGTGATGTCCAAAACAATGAGTTGAAAGACGTAAAGCACCCCACCTAAATTACAATTATACAAATGCACAGGAAAACGTAAGATACTTACTTTACTTTAAGCAATTTTTAATTTATGTGAAAGTGGAATTGCTATTATGAATATGGAAAGAGCAAAAACTAAACCGACCAATTTTAGTTTCAGATGAAATGTACTTTCTTGACGGAATTGTTATATTGCTGTTACTTATGAAAGTCTTGTTTATATGAGATTATGCAATGGATAAACTATATTATAATTGTTGAAAATAACGAAAAATATGAATTGAAGTTCCCGAGAATACTCATGAAAACGTTTGAGTGTAAAATGCCGAGAGACCGCTACTGTATTCGAAACGAATGTTTGCGCATGGGTGAGACATGAAGAAATATTCGTAAAGCCCTGATATTTCTTTCTCCTTTATTTTCCTGCGTACCTTTGGGGGAATCTTTCCTTCGAAATTTGCAAATGTTCAAACTAAGTCTGATTCGTTTGGAAAACGACACGATTTGGGAAGACACGATCTATACATAACGGGATCCATCAACTGCTTTTGTCTAGAAATAAGGTTATATAAACTCAAATCATTAATAACTCGTCTGACTTAAAATGTTGATTAGAGATATCTGTTATTCGAAGATGGGATTTCACAAACGTATGTCTTATCAAAACGCAATCATATCTGCATCGGAGAAGGTAGGAGAAGGTATCAGTCATCCGTTCAGTAGCCAGTCTAAGTAAACCTAGCCTCAATATTATCCGTTTCACTCCTATACTAAGTCTAGAAAGGCCTAGTAGAGGGTCGCGGCAGCCCACGTATCGAATTGACCAATCAGAACTCAACTTACCAAGCCACAATAGTATGCCTTCGCACATATAACGTTGGAGGGCCATAGGTCGCAGAAAGGTCGGCTGACGCGACCCTCAACTAGGCCTTGCTAGACTCAGTATAGGAGTGAAACGGATAATATTGAGGCTAGGTTTACTTAGACTGTTCAGTAGCAGACCTCCCCTCGGGGTAAAGCTCAATACGAATATATAACCTTTCAGGATTTTGGACAGCGATTCAAACGATCTGTTATGTCAAGTTGACATAAGATCTAATTGCATTGGAGTATTGGTGTCAAACTAATTTGACTATCTTTTGACCTCTCATATTCCTATCTGCTGAAGGGGATGACGTTCGACATTTGGCGACAGACGTAAGTTGATAAATGACAGTCAACAATCACTGTAGAATCGACGAAACTTTGTGACAGTTGTAACAATTAGGTGGATTTTTCTAGTTGAAATTGTTTATATTTTAATAGTTCATCTCTTTGATATCGTTCACCACAAAAATATTAACTCTCCAACATAACCTCTCAAGGTTACAGAGTGACTTACTTCTTTTGTTAGCTTACCAACTTCACTCTTAGTATTCTGGAGTGACTTGCGGCTATCGTCAGATTTCCAACATACCCTTTCAGGATTCTAGAGAGAAGTTATTCTAATGTAAGATTACCAACATCACATCCTCAGTATTCTAAAGGCTTTCTTTTGTTATGTTTCCAACATACCGTCTCGAGCCAGTATTCTAGAGTGATGTTATCATATTGTTTGATTACCAACATCACACCCTCAATATTCTGGAGTGACGTTATTTAATTGTAAGATTACCAACATTACACTCTCAATATTCTGGAGTGACGTTATTTTTTATTGTAAGATTACCAACATCACACCCTCAATATTCTGGAGTGACGTTATTTAATTGTAAGATTACCAACATCATACCCTCAATATTCTGGAGTGACGTTATTTAATTGTAAGATTACCAACATCACACCCTCAATATTCTGGAGTGACGTTATTTAATTGTAAGATTACCAACATCACACCCTCAATATTCTGGAGTGACGTTATTTAATTGTAAGATTACCAACATTACACTCTTAGTATTCAAGAGTGACCTTATTCTATTTTGAGATTACGATTTAGAGTGACATTATGCTATTGTAATGTTACAAACATGACCCTCTCAGTATTCTAGGGTGACTTTCTTCTTTTGTTAGCTGACCAAATTCACACTCTGAGTATTCTGGAGTGACGTTTTTTCATTGTAAGATAACCAACATCCTCAATATTCTATAGTGACGTTATTCTATTGTAAGATTAGAAGATAAATAGTTGAGTTTGTAAACTTTCTAGGATTCATTATTATTCAACATCCGCAAATTTAGTTTAAAACCGACCATGCTGAAGGTTTTAACAAATGAATCCCAGAAACTTTACAAAGATAACTATTTATCGATATTGTAACATGACCGCCAGTTATTAGAATTTAAAGAACGAACTCTATTTTCTGACTTACTTCTGTTGATAGATTACCATTTTCACCCTCTCAGTATTCTGAAATGGTTTATTTTCCCCATTGTAAGATTGCCACGTTCAAACCTTCACATTTCATATGCGACAAATGACTCCAGTCAGTGTTTGGGATAATACATTAAGAAGAAGACATTGTTTATCAATCTGTTTATTACTATTTTCATAAAATTCATATCCTTCAATCACACAGTGAAATGAATGTGAGATAACATCAACAGGTATGCAAGAAATAAATATACATCCATATAATTGTGCTGAAAATCATTGAGAGACCATTGAGAAATAGAACCTTCTATATCAATCATTAGCACAAAACAAGAAATCATAACATAACAAGTCAACAAGATCTTATGTTTATGCTATTTAAAGATGCCCCGGTCTCAAACTTCCACTTTCCTCCATAGGCGAAAGTTCTGCTACATAACATCACACCATCACCAGTGAAGTTGGCAGTGCTGAGAGTGTCTCTATAGGCAATTGTTGACACATTACCAGTGTTTGAAATGAGCTTAGGCCAGTAGACCAACCCTGACAGTTATTCACAAGGGCCCACACTTTTCAATATTCAAGGTCCTTACAGGGTCACAATTTTTTAACATGATGCTGTTCCTTGCTAACAAAACTTACAATAAGACATTTTTCTTGCCTTTTCTTCAAAACTATCACTCTAAGCTTATAACAGTGTAGTATTTTTATAACATATTGATACCAAGAATATTATTATTTTAGAATAAGTCAAATCAGTACTGATAATGAATGCCGACAGTTTCAGAGTTGGGCCCACAGTTTTTCCTATCTGCAGGTCCTTATTGACAATCAGTTTTTGGATGCTTATTTCAAACACTGCACATTACTGCTCTATATCAGTAAAGTCTTTGTGTGAACGCAGGGCATGTTTGAGTACAAAAGTCAGAAAGATAACAACAATCTGCTTCTACGATTCATAATCATAATATGCAAATTTAATTTCATGATTTGATATGGATTTAATTAATCCAATCAACTGCAAAGGTTCAAAGTCAGGTTGATGTATTAAGATTATAATTTTACCAGGCACTCAATAGTCTTGCAAGATACTGCAATAATAGAAATCAATGCCCTTGTAAGAGTTACTTACTTACAAATTTTGCTTCGTAAGGCTGTCACTGGTATCAAATCGATGGAATGTTTTATCAACATGGATTTCATAATTAACAACAAATTGATATCACTTATTCTTATAGTGTTTTGCTCTGTTTTATTTAAACTTTTAACATTGCTAATCCATTATTCATTCATCCAAAAGTAATATGAATAAATAGTTTTTAATAGATTGCATTCATACAACCAGAATCAATCACAATACACATGAAACAACCATTTATTTTGACCTAATCATTTCTATTTCCTAAACAAATGGTTACATTGATATTAATCATGTGTGTGACCTTCTATAAGTATAATGAATATTTGTTCGAAACACTCTTGTCTTAGGAAATCATCCAGTAAAATTAGCAACAACAATATTATGACAATACATAGGCGTAGGAACAGGGGGGGCACAGGGGGGCCCGGCCCCCCCACTTCCGAACCTGGGGGGGCCCTGCCCCCCCACCTTTCAAGAATTTTTTTATAGAAAAAATCACTTTAACTCTGTATTTTAGGGGGAAGGAAAAATGAGATGAACGGGCCCCCCCATCTTTGAAAGTGGGGGGGCCGGGCCCCCCTCCCTGAACAGTAAGATTTTCGGTTGACAATTTTTTTAAAGAAAAGGGGGGTGGGGGTGTGGGAGAGGGAGAGCGAGGGGATTTCGATTGGGATGGGAGAAAAAGGGAATCCCCTTCCCCAACATTTTATCCTTTATAGGGATCTACCCTGTAATTAGAATTGTAAATGGGAAAGGGTTCAGATTTTTTTTACCTCGAAAATGATATTTAGATATTACCCCAACCTTCCCAGGGGGTGGGGCATAAAAGCTCAGGGGTCAGGGAAAGCAGAAGGGTCTACCCCATCACCACTGAAACGGACATATGGGCAGGAATGTCCCTTTAATACTTTAAACACTTTTCCTAAAAAACATTTGATCTTAAACATCATTGAAAGATGTGTGTTTCATCTTTGTAAGAAAGAGACTTTGAACTATATATGGCAAATAACAAAATGTATCGGTTTGTCTGCGTGCCTGTCAGTTTGTCTGTATTTAATATGTCTGATATAATGTGAAACATAAAATTGGAAACATACATGCACGTGAATTACCCCCATGAATTAGTTTTTTTTATCGTTTTAAAGGAATTATTTTTTCTTCCTTTTAATTACACATTCATAGATAATTTATCTTGCAAAAGTTTTAACTACCTGCTGATGTGAATAAGTGAGATCTTTTCACTGGGGCCACGCCCTTAGAATCTAAATTTATTTCCATATTATTTAAAAGGCATAAAAAACTGATTTGTTGTATACAGACTACTTTTAAAAATATGATTAGAATTTGTTGTGAATTTGTTGCCCCTTATAAGGACAATGCCCTTCGGAGCTTTGAAGATTTATTATATCCATTTTCAGAACAAAATGCGATCATTTGAAGTGAATTCCATTTTGCAAGAAACATTATTTTCAAAGATATTGTGACCCTGTTGTCTTTAACCTATAAAGGCTAGAAAATAGCTGCAAAAAGCCAGATGAGGTACAGAGCTAAGGCTATACTTTTCTATTCTTACCTGGAAGACGTATTTGACCATTTTAGCTTTTTGTTCCACGTTCATCATTCATGTTTTTAAGTGTGATATTTAAGCCAAATTTAAAAACTCAAAACCATTAATATGATGAGAACAAAAACTATGTTACAAAGTTCCCCCTTAAGCATTCCTATAACGTTTACTCAAAGTAATTTTGATCTTTTCACGTGACTGAAAATATCTGAGTATATCAAAGCTGTTATGAATATTTAAGCTATTAAAACATTTTTTACCTATTCACAGAGTAAAATTGACATTTGAGCTTATTTAAGTTTCTGAGACCAAAGGAGTTAATGAAAAACAAGAAGAAATGATGGAGATAAACTTACAGAATTTGGAGAATGCTTCCTATTTATTTCAAGGCTATAAGGTCAATTATTATTATATTATCGATACCAACAACAAAATTATCATTATCATCAGTTATCATCCATCTACGACTATGAGTCATAAATCATTAATTCATCAAGCATTAATCAGCAATTTTCAATCATTCGTTATCAATTCATGATCAATCAAACAATAACAAATCATCAAACACTAAAACAATCATTATCTTCTAAAATAAACCATTCAACACTTAAAGATTATCATTTATCAATCTTTCAACACTTAAACGAACGGGCCCGTAACAATCATTCACCAATCATCAATCAATAACCTATCAATCATAAATCAATTATTCATCAATCATTGTAAATAATTCAACACTAAACAATCAATAATTTAACACTAAACAATCAATCATTCAACACTAAAACAATCAATCATTCAACACTTAAAACCATCAATCATTCAACACTAAAAACCATCAATCATTCAACACTATTAAAAAACATCAATCATTCAACACTAAAATCATCACTCCATCAATCATTCAACATTAAATCTTCAATCATTCAACACTTAAATAATCTTGTATCCATAAAATTCACATATCATTAAACCAAATTTGGGTCCCCACACAGGAATCCATATAAATCATTTTTATATTTTTTGGAAAGGCAACCCCCGCTCTCACAAAAAAAAGTTTGGGCCCCCCCAACTCAGCAATCCATATATATCATTGTTTGATATTCCAAAGAAAATTTGGGCCCCCCCACTCAACAATCCATTTATATCATTGTTTGATTTCCTTGAGAGGCCACCCCCCGGCTCTCACAAAAAAAATTTGGGCCCCCCCACCCCTCAAACCGTTCCTACGCCACTGCAATATATTATGGTAAATGACACAAACTTAACGTTGTTGAAGAGAAACAAACTTAATGATCACTGTTAGTTGTTAAAACCAAAATTGTCAGTCTAAGTAAACCTAGCCTCAATATTATCCGTGTCTCTCTCATACTGTGTCTAGAAAGGTCTAGTAGAGGGTCTTGTCAGCCCCAGTATTGTATTGACCAATCAGGGATCGTCTTATCATGCCGCAATAGTCTGCCGCGCGTATAACGTTGGAGGGTCATAGGTCGCAAAAAGGTCGGCTAACGCGACCCTCTACTAGGCCTTTCTAGACTCAGGAGTATTAATATTGAGGCTAGGTTTACTTAGACTGCAAAATTGTTTAATCCAAATAAATGCATAACATCTTGAAATGAAGATATTTATATCACACAGGGTTCTTGCTAAAGGTGTAACTCACAACTATTGCCTTGAATGAATGGTACCTTGATAGCAGTCACAAAATGTCAATCTATACAATCATTCTCTGTGTGTTTCTATAGTAATTATGACATATTTGAAATTGTGGTGGGATACAGGTTTTTGTAACCAAGATGATCTTCAATGATGAAATCTTTGGCATTTGAACTTGATCTACCTATTTCTATTACAGTCTTGAAATGTAGGAACTATCGTCCAACTTGTTTTTCGTACCTAACTATTTTCAAATTAAGTTTAATGATGACTTAAAAACATAATAATTCAAGTATTTGATTATTGTTTCAAGCAAAAAAATATACCAGAATAACAATTTTAATATTTGTTGTTTGTATGAAGAGAATGAAATGATGAAAATATGACTGTTTTAGAAATAATAATATTACCTTTTATATTCAAGAAGCCATTACATAAAACTTTTTTTTTTACTTTAAGACAACAAACTGAGAAATTCAATCTTCAAAAACTTAAGACGTAAGAAGGTCATTTCACAAATTCACAAAGTTTTAAACTCACATAAGAAATAGTTCAGAGAAAGTATATTTTTTCATCTTCCATGTCATTTCTGCCTCAGCAGAGAATAAACAGAGAAAATAGTATGTGTAACAATTAGTACTATGTATATCTACTTGATACAATAAAAAACATTTGTTGCTTGTATATTGTAAAATCAACAATATCAAACACTCTTCGATTGCATCAAAAATGACATTTTCAATAACACAGATTGTGTATAACAACTTATCCTAGATAGATGATTACTGATTATTCAACATACTGCAGTTAAAAAGAAGAAAAGATCTCCAAAATCTGTAAAATCTTGTAATATAATCATTGTAAATTATGAAATTGTCAAAAAAGTCAGAGTGATTGGTTATAGAGCTCATCAAACTTGAGTGATTGAACATTCTAAAAATCACCTGATTATCATTATCATATTGCTCACTAATAAATATGTACTTCAACATGTAACATTAGGGTCCTTTCAAGAAAATGCATCTTATAATTACACTAGAGAAACTGGACGGGAAGATATATGCTAAGACAAAAGCTTAAACTAAGGAGTTACATAGGCATTGAGTTTGAAGATATATCACAGAGACTAAAGGAAGAAATTTTACTTACCGGTAGTGCTAATTAACTGAAAAAGGCTCACACACTAAGAATCTCATATCTATAATTGAATCTGACATACAACTACATCAAAGCCTAATATTGTGCTTCATTCTCACTGCAAGAATCAACAAGGGTTGTAGATAATATCAACAATATCTGTATAATACTCAAAGATGCAACAACTGACGAGAAATACGGATGTAGTTGAGACTAAAGGAGGCTTCATTATCTTCTGTACCTGACCAGCAGTTCCCCTATCTCCTTCTGTAAACCTTCATCCTGCAAATAGAACATTCATTATCATTATCTCCACTTGCACTGCAGTTCAGCTTACCATTGGTCAAAGCAGTCCTCTATATAGAGGATATTATATGAGTGTCCATGACATACTATGTTTACGACACGAGTGGTTAAATATTAGTATTTCCCGAGCGAGAGCGAGAGTGTCGTAAATATAGTATGTTATGGGCATGAATTTTATATTCTGTTTATTACCGTAGTCCCAAAATTAAAGAAAATACTCAAAACATACTTCTTAGCATAGGCGGATTAGCCGGCGGCGGTCCGTATAGGTTGTGACGTCAGCTGAGCCGTGACGTCAAAGCATTATTTATAACGTGACATCACAATGAAAAAGTTATATTTTGCCCTAAGGTAAGATATGAAAAATATGAACCTCGATAAGACTGCCCTCGTAGGTAATAAAATAGATATATTTTACTATACACACAGGCTCACATGCTTCCCTAGTAAGAAGTTTGGTCATAGTGTCAAGAGTTATCTCCCTTGCCGTTTCATTCCATAAACAAAGGCTTTTATACAGAAGAATATATGGATGACAACTTCTTTGTTCATTGTATGCGAGGTTTCAACACAAATTCTTGAGTCGAAACATTGCATAAAATGAAAAAAGAAGTTATCATCTATATATTTCTCTGCATTATTGTCCTTCCAATTTCTAAAATGCTTCTCAAAGAAGTTAAATAAAGGCTTGTTTGCTGAAACGTCACATGTTTAGTGGAATTTCCCTGTATATATATATCAAAGTCATCTAAATGTAATCACTTAAGATATACCTTGACCACATATATCTGAAAAAATGTTTTTTTATCTTATTGCTGTACTGTTATATTCACTGTGATGATGATACAATAGATGAACAAGAGCAATAACATCTTTTTTAATGTCCTGTTGATTTTACTCATATTCATCATTGCTTATCAACTTAACTTCTTCAAGTTAACAATTTAACAAAAAAAAAGGGCAATCTTTCCTAATTTTATCAAAACCCTGTTGAAAGTTATCAATGCTATTAAGAAACTTATATACATCTTCAAATGTCAACAGAGAAAGCAATTATAGAAACCTAGGTAACAACAAAAGGTAACAACAGACTGCACTCACCTCTGTGTTTTTTATGTCAATTTGTTCAGCTTTCTCCAGCCATTCAGTTGCCTCTCTATAACTACTTTTCTCAATATAGCTCTGAAAAACAATATAAACATTATACTTTCTAGCAGATATAAATTACATTTCTGTATAATAGACAAGCTTCATACTTCTGATATATCTTAATTTATTGTTAAAGTTTGGTGATGCAGGATGATGAAGGCAATTTTATGAACACACAACTGAAGAAGAAGTGGGAAATGCAAAAAATTTACGGACAGACGGACACCGGACACCATGCCATAAGCCTATCGCGCCTTTCAGGCGTGATGAACTAAAAATTAAACATTTTTTATTTTCACTAAAGGGTAGAGCTCTATGAGAAAAACAAATTTGAACAGCTCATGGATATATTTTGAAATATTCAAGTTATAATTTTATAATAATCAAAATTATTTAAATGATGAAACTCTGACAATACAATTGCTTTTAGATAAGTTCTGGTGAGAATTTGATTTACAGATTGAAACATTACCTTTCCAATGTAAAGCATATTTTCCTTCCATTTACCAGGATTTAGTGTCTCAGCCTGAAATCAACAAAGGACAGCATTTGAGGATATTAAAGACCTTATTCAACATTAATGATCATAAAGTATTCTAAATAGAAGAAGTCTGATATTCTTTAAAAAAAACATGACATCACATCATCATTTTTCTACCATCTCTGTCATTTATCACATAATGTTATCAGTGTTTACAATTTTTAAAATAAGGCATCATCAAGCATGAGCATGCATAAGTAAGTGTTTAAACAAATTCTTAGTCAACTCTCTTTATTGTGACCTTAAAATGTAAGTTATTGCTATCATAAAAAGCGTCAAATATTCTCATAGAGCAAGTAACTATCAAATAATGGAAACTTAGTGGAACAATTAACAAGTTTGACAAGAATGCTGTAAGTAATTTTATTGTCATAATGAATATTGAAGAAAGCCTGCTTTTCACATATTCCTTAAAAGTAAAAATAGTTATATGGTGAACATTAAAATTTGAAAAAAAGATGAGTTCTCTTTAGCGAAAACAAAGATGCCTCTGACTGCACAGTTCCCTTATTTACAATACTTCATTGGACAAAAAAACTCACTCCTGTCCACCAATCAGTTTTATGTCATGACAGTAACTGTATTACCGATCAGAAACTTACCTCAAGGAATTCATGAAGGGCGTCATCGATGGTGGCATTTGGGGGCGTGGCAAACAGGGTGGCGGCTAACTTTCTCTCTAACCAGGACAGCATGTATACCTGAAGAACAAAATACTTTACAATCTCCGTATTCGTGGAAAAACTATTCAAGGAGAGAATTCTGTGGAATTGTGCTGCAATGACAATTGATACAAGGAGAACTGTTTTTTCAAGATCATGCATATAAAACATATACCAATATTGAAGAATCTCCTTGAATTTTCATTCAACATAAGGTAACTTCAGGAAGCCAATTGACCATTTTCCAGTTTCGCGAAACGAGTCGATTTAGAGTGACGTCCCTTTGAAAAGTCACGTGACCGCGGGCAAGCCGTCAAAGTTTACGTTGAGTTGAACGGTAATTTAGTCAACTTGTCATGCTCGCCTAGACCTTAAAGTTTTCTCTATAAAACAATTGAAGGTCTCAAACGACTGTACGCTGTTTACACCTATTTTAAAGAGTCAATAAAGACGACTAAGGCATTCAAAAGTATTCCATGACGCACTTTTGTGAACCGTGGGATTAGGCTACACAACAGGAATAATGAAAACGTAAAATGTTGAATTAAATCATTTGAAAAATTCTAGATTTGAAATAAGATTTTTAAAAGTAAAAAATGTTATGGGTTAAACTTAAAAAATAACCATAACGTTATTTAAACACGTATGATGATAAATAAAAAATCCCGAAATTCGACTACATAAAACCAACTTCTCCCACAACATTGCTTCTCTTCTCGTACTATTGTCCATATTTTGAAAATACGATAAGTAGCAAATGAAATATTTTATAATAAATTTAATTTTGCCTTTGAATTAAAATCAAATTTAACTATTTTGATTTATGAAAGATACACTGATGATATAAAAAAAAATCAAGAAACTTATGAGCTACATTACAGAAATGATATTTGAGGGCGTACCACACAGTTTCCATTGATTTATTCTATCATATCTATTTTATCGTTTTATTATTTTTTGAAAGTCGGAAAACTTCAGATAAGATATATATGAATAATCTATTTAGGCCTAAAAAGTATAATGTATTAGTGTCCTTCAGTTTGTCAAGAATATTCAATTCTACAATTGTATTATAAAAAATGATACAATGGTTATAAGTAAGGGTATATGAATTAAATTTCAATAAAGAAACAAACATAACCTACGGAAAATGCACAGAAATCCAACATTGCGGTAGGGTTTATAGCAATGGAAGTAAACATCATTGAATTATGCATTTTAAAATAAACTTAAAATTTAGATAATTTACACAATTCTTACAGATGAAACAGCTTGTTGAGTCAGAATGAAACACTGAGGGGCAAAAGAAACGACTTCAACGTTTTAAGCGGGTGAATTACACAATGCTATGACTAGTGACAGGCGACAACTAAACCCTGCGATAATAAGTACTCGCAATTTCATTCATCAGAGTGTGATAACTTTATTGTTATGACTGTTCAAATTTACTTGAGGTCCTAAAACAGCTTTTTCAAGATGCTTTTTGGCCAAAATGTAATGAATCGAACTTGAAAAAGTTACGAAATGTAGAAACTCTATAGATATAAGATGTTACAAATATAAAAAACCTTCATGGAAATCAATTTGTTTAAGCATATATGCTGTATGACGCTAAAAAAAACAAGTAAAGAACTGTTTTCCCTCTCATCTACTTAAGGAGATTTTAAAACGACAATTTTTGAAAGGCGTATAATTCAAATACCTTGATCGAATATTGCTTTTAAATTCATAACTTAGTTCAGGTTGCTCCTGAAGACATGAAGTAACCCTGTTTCGTAATTAACTATCTTGCATTTTATATGGTATCCTTTCTTTTGCCTCTGAGTATAACACAGTTAATATTTGAATAATCACCAGCATTGAAAAGTCATAACTTGATTTAAGCCGCCTGCATACCGTGATTCGGGGCAAAAATGTTTACAATATTTATCAATATGCAATAACTGATGTAACAATATCTTCATAGCGATCCTTAATGAATTTATTTGCATAGAGTTATCAAAAATCATGGCTAAGAAAACAACCTTGAATATACTCTGGATCAAAATGGCTTCTAACATTGATAATCGCGAATACTCAGGGATTCACTACGTTACATATTATTTGTGGTATTTAGTCAAGAGCTACTGATTGTTGCTGAAAACTACAAATTATGGGCTAAAGGTTCAGTTGAGCGACAAAATAACTGCATAGAATCTTGAATTTGATCGAATACCGGACGACATACCACTACAAACGTGAGTTTTGAAAATTATTAACCGACAGCGGGGTTAATTGAAGATCATGTGTTAAAGTGTTTCAAAGATTAATTTCTAGTAATATACAGCGGTGTACCAAAAGGATGTCATATGATATTCCCATAGATTTTCATGAAAGAATTCTAGATTCCTTTTAACTAAGTAATTGTGAGGAATCACCATAGCTACGGTTACATTTTTTCCGTTAATTTATACCATGTTTATTTTTCTTTTCGAATAGCATAAATTTCATCATCATAGTATGTTAATTGATGCATAAATTTTTAAATGGTGGCTAATGGGAGACCTGTTTTACAACGGATAGTCATCGAATTATTTATTGTTAATGCTTATGTACTTTAAACTGAGATGATTTCAAATAAACTTACAAAGTTTGACAAAGATGTATACATAATTCATCGCATAAGAAATTATTTATGTAAAACAGGAATAACATTAGTCTATTGAATTTACGCAAAATGCGACAAAATATGATACCTCTGTATATTTTTAACGACAAAAGTAACGCGTAGATGAAGAGATATTCGCGAAACTATTTAATTTAATCATCGTCTACAATTTATTTCATAAGCCTAAGTATGACATCTTAATTTATGTTGAATACCAAAAACATGTTTATTTAAAGTTTAAGATATAAAATGTGATATATTTTCTCCGATCACAACAGATTTTACTAAATAACACAGTTTACAAATTATTAATACAGTATTCTCCGATGGTACGCCAATTTGAATATATCTTTTACATAAATTTATTAGGAAACAAATTTCATGACTAGCCAAAAGGCCACAATCACTATATTTTGCGGGTAAATTTAATAAATCTGGAAGGGTTCATATAAACTTTCAAACTATCTTTTCAAAGAATTATTTACAGACGAATTATTTAATCTGCTAAAACAGTTTTTAAATCAATTTGATTGACAAAGTTTAACAGTTATATAATTAAAATTATTCAAGTGACGAAAATCAAACATAAATTGAGTTACATAGCCTACACGTATACACGTATATCTATAGACTAATACAGACAGCCGTACGATGGCCTATGACATAAAAAGAAAGATTAAATTTAAGAATCTCACACCTTAACAATCATTATTTATTATTGTCTAATTTCTTTCAAATCAAACACTTTCCTATACAATTTTACAACACCGAAATGTAAGCTACTGCACTAGATCCCATTGACGCCAAGCGTGACGTTGCCCGCGGTCAAGGGCAGATAACTCTAAACGTCAAAACTGGAAAATGGTCAATTGTGTCAAGATATTAAAGGGTTTGGTGGTACAGTCTCTAAGAAGAGAATTTTAATTTTTGTTACCCGCTTTTTTTTTAAAAGACAAAAATGTAAAGAAGATGAAGGTAATATTATTGGAACTTCTAGAATGCCCACCAAAGAACACAAAATTTTTAAAAAACAAAATGAGACTCTGCAGCTTAAACGTTTTAAAAGAACTCAAAAGGGTAAGATATATGTACAACAGTTTGTGAGATTCACTGGTGTCTTGAGTCATCCCCATAAATCTGTTACTTTTGAAGTGTGCTTTTTATCAAATGTGCGATGTATTTGTTTATTTTTTTCATTTGGCCTCTATACTTAATAGAATATCTGTCTGTCTGTAAACTTACACTGTAACACCAGCGCCCCAGCATGTGATGGTTGGAGGGATCAGAGGGTGTCAGCTCAATGGCTTTCTCTATATGAACCTGAAATATAACACAGTCAACTCTTGATGCATCAATAGTTTTATCAAATCAATGATAAGTGAAAAAATTGTACTCTGATTGAGAATAATACCAATGAACTTAGTGACACTGATTTCTTAGATATTGGTACTAAAGTCAATTCTGATTTGACAATATCAGTAAATGAAACTTTATAGACATACAGTTTGTGTACTATCTTGGTGTGAAGACATGCTGTGCAGTCACCTAAAAATATTGTCAACACCTTAGTATTTTATTCCACTTAGACTTCCACCTAAAAAGTTAAATTTTTTTTTTTTTTTATTTATTTATTTTTTTTTTATTTGTTCCCAATGGTAAGATCGTACAGACAAATATGATGCATCGTCATGATATAATGTTAAGTTACAATACAATAAAGAAAGATATACAAAATGGTATAACATAATATAACTGTAGTATAAAAATAAAAGTACCGAGGGTACAGAAGCTCACCTTAAAATGAATGATGTGGTAAAATGGTTTAATTATACATGTAACCATCTTTTATATAATTGATTATGGCTGCCATCATGATTTTTTTATCTTTTAAAATACTAGTCTTCTATTGGAAACGACTAGAGCTTGAACAAACATTAATACACGAATGATATAATCATGATAAGTTAACAAGCAGTAGGTTTTTGTATAACTTTTTTGTATATCTATGGCTGAATTGGTGACCATCTTGTACTTTTTAATCTTCAAAATGCTACTTTTATGTGGGCATCCGTATTAATTTCATTATGATATCTTGATTGGTTTAGGTGTATCCATTTAAATGTCATTCATTACTTACAGGATGGTGGGCACTTACATTTGTTTTGTAGTGAATCATTAATATGATTTCAAGATTATTTCACTGATGGTTATGCTGCATGGGATATTGAGAATCCCAAAAGTACAGATTTTTCAAGGAAAATGAATGACTGATTGAGAGGAAAGTCATAAACACAGCAATGCATAAGACACGTTTATTTTGTTCACATAATATTTACATGTCAAGTGACCATGAGATGTCTTTCATTAAAGTATCAATTTATTTAACACTCATACAGTACTATAATGGTAAACATTTTTGCATTGTCAAATCAACAGAGAGATATGACAAATCAAATTTCCTTACTTTTCTTACTAAACCCTTTTCGATTTTCATCTGCATATTTATTCCACATCAACTTATCGTGTAGATTACTTAACACAAAGCTTATTGTAGACAAGTTTTGTGTAAGTTGTTATTCTTAGAAAGAACATATCACTGTCATGAGAATACAAGTCCATAACTTTTATTGCATACACATGGGCCATGGCCATATAGCATAATGCTCTACCATATCAATTGGGTCAGGTTGATTATGCAACAGACTAGCAGCTGACACTGTGATGCTAGCAGCCTGCCTTGGGATGTGTGTTAGACAACATAGTGGAATATCTGAACTCTGGTTGACCCCTTATGTGTGGTATTTAAAGGAATATAAGGGAGATACCATTGTTTAAAATTTAACATGTTTAATGTGATTTTGTTTTTGCAGCTAGTTGCCATAAAGATTTTAAACAAATTAATCAATTATGTTTGTCTTTCATCTTAATTTTTTTTAGAAACACTTAAAAATATAGAACAACTTGCACGACAATCTTAAATATTCCATATTTAAGATAATATTATGATTAGTAAGTTCAAATTAGAGAATTTATATGGTGCCAGTGATCACTTGATGAAAGCTTAAAATTTAATAATAATGATGTGTCATCTGCAGCTGAAAAGTCAATATGGTTGCTATTGCGGCCATCTTGGATTCTCAAAACTGAAACGTCTACCTTTCTGTGCGATCTCACTATAGGTATAACATACTACAATATAAAAATGATATCTAGATTGGTTTAGGAGAAATAGTCCTTGTCATGAAATCTAATTGAAAATTCAATATGGCTGCCATGGCGGCCATATTGGATTCTCAAAACTTTAACGTCTACCTTTCTGTGCGGAATCACCATAGGTATAACATACTACAATTTCAGAATGATATCTGTATTCGTTTAGAAGGAGTTGTCTTTTTCATGAAATCTAATTGAAAATTCAATATGGCTGTCATGGCGGCCATCTTGGATTCTCAAAACTGAAACGTCTACCTTTCTGTGAGGAATCACCGTGGGTATAACATACTACAATTTCAGAATGATATCTGTATTCGTTTAGAAGGAGTAGTCTTTTTCATGAAATCTAATTGAAAATTCAATATGGCTGTCATGGCGGCCATCTTGGATTCTCAAAACTGAAACGTCTACCTTTCTGTGAGGAATCACCATGGGTATAACATACTACAATTTCAGAAAGATATCTGTATTCGTTTAGACGGAGTAGTCTTTTTCATGAAATCTAATTGAAAATTCAATATGGCTGTCATGGCGGCCATCTTGGATTTTCAAAACTGAAACGTCTACCTTTCTGTGGGGAATCACCATGGGTATAACATACTACAATTTCAGAATGATATCTGAATTCGTTTAGGAGGAGTAGTCTTTTTCGTGAAAGTTTACGGACGGACGGACGGACGGACGGACGGACAGACAGACGGACGACGGACGAAGCGCCATGACATAAGCTCACATTTACTTTGTAAAGATGAGCTAATCATGAGCATGGAGCTATGGAGGATGTTATTTATCAAATTTGTTCACTAGAGTTTTCCATTTGTTGTTGAATTTATACATTTCATCATTTCTTTTGAAAATAAATTTTTCAACATGGTAAATGTCCTTTAAAATATTCAAATAGTTGCTAAAATTTAATAGCAAATTCTTAATATTACATAAATGTATATATTTCTTTGCCGTTCAAACAATTTGATTGATTAAAATATTATTTTCAAAAGTAACAAACCAGATTGAATACTTTGAAAAGGTTATTTTATGATGTAAATTATCATTTGACCATAGCTCCAGATCATTCCAAAATTGTTTTGTTACACAACATTCCCAATAAACATGACAGAGGCTTTCAGATTCAACATTACAAAAACTACAAATATCGTTATCAGCCAGCTTCATTCTTAACAATTCTCTTTTAGTGTAAACAACTCTTTGCAGGAATCTATATTGAAAATCTATCAGTTTCACATCTTTCAATCTATATCTATAAGAACTGAAGATATTTTCCCATTCGAATTGACAATCATCAAAAATAGATTCCCACTTTTTGCAAATTTCAATGTTTTCTTCATTGTTAATCAACCTATTATAAAAGATTTTTGAACCTTTTGTACATTTCATAATATTTCTTTGGTAAATACTAGTGTATAAATTATAAAAAAAGTTAAATATTAGCGTTGGTGACGAACAATTCTTTAATCATCTTTAATAGAATTGAAAACATCCAGTCGACACTGATAATAAAGCTCGCACTAAAACAAATGGCAACCGTAGACGAATTTGTTAGGCCGGCAGGTGGTCTTAAAAGCCATGTCTGGACCCATTTCATGTTTTCACGAGACAAAAAACTGTTTTGAATCAAATCGAATTGAATCAAATCGAGATGTTAAAATTGTAAACCGAATTGAGTGAGTGGAGACCTGAATCGTCACACCTCTGGACATGACAACAATGCCTCCTTCCCTTACAACCCTGCCGGTTTCTCTTCAGTATAAAGGAGCTTGAGTTTCAAGACTCTTCATAAGCTGCACCAATATATATGATTTAAATATTATACATACCAGTAAGTTAAATTACAAAATAACAATTTAGGACACGTTCATTAGACTGATGTAAATGCAAAATTCAGCCCCTCTTGTTCCTTCAGCGGCTGACTACATTGGTTGATGATGTTTATCCCCCTGTTTTTAAAGAACTACCAACTTTTCTTGGTCCCATCTCTGCATCCTTAAGTGGATCCTCATGCTGTCATCCCTACCAGAACTTTTTTAGACAGGACGTCAAGCGCCCCATAAAATTTTTTTAACAAATAGGACACTTTAAATAGATTGATATCAAACCTACCTTGATATCAAATCCATTCTTGATCTTATCCTGTGTTGATTCATAGTCCCCAACACTACCGAGAGTTATTGCATACCTGTGGACAGAGTTCTTGAGTAGTTAGTGTGATTGGTTCTGTAGTTGTGATTCTCAAAATAACATTGCGTAACCTGCAGAACACAAATGGCTATTGAATGTCCATACATGAAAATCATTATCATTATATCACTATTGCCGATGTTTTGTAACAATGCAGCTCTGACCATCTATACCAGATATTTTGCATTAATCTCAAGCTTATACTTGTAGAAATATTCGAAACAATTATCGATATACAAGGATGTTATACTGAAAAACAACTGCATTATCTATTGTTCCTAATTATAAATGAAATATGACTAAAAGCATTCTTTTTCTTGCAACTCAGCCATCTATGTTTTTTACCAACAACAGTACCTGATTAACTGTTCCCTACATTTGTCCTCCTACAAATTTTTTTAACTTTGTTCATATGTGTTTAAACAAGTTTATCCCATCTTCCCACGGCAAGGTGAAAACGTATCGAGCAACTCCTCGTTTAGACCTTGCCTTCACAAGGTAGAAAACTGGTGATCCGGAGCAGCGACACCATGGTGATCACGAGTTACACCCCTTATCAGCTCTTTCAACAATAGCCAATGAAATTGCCGTTTACATTCAGAGCAAATTCAAAATACTAACAGACGACCTTTTTGAAAACTACCCCAGTGAAATTTAATTTTGAACTTCAGTCCGCTTGGTTTTTTTATGTATTTGATGAGCACCGAGAATGCAGAGAAGACAAACATTAATGTATCACTCAAATAAAGTGTTTCTCTCCCTTGTAAAACGCATACAAAAGTATTTTTTCAAATCGGTTCATTTAACATGCTGTCTTCTGATTGGACTATTCTACTTCCGTGCAGCGGGTTGAAATGCTAGCACAGAAATTACGGCCAATGATGTCAAGAGAGAAATGGGAAAGTTTAGAAACTTTTTCGTTTCACCCGTGACGTTGTGAAGATGAGTTTATCCAAGAATAACAAACCATTTATGAGCATTGCCACAGATGTCACTGAGCTTGAGAGCGTCGCTGGCATTGTCCCTTGCTAGGTACAAGAGTTCTTTCTTCTTGTCTTCCCGACCCCGGTTGCCTTGGACGCGTGACACCAAGTAACATGCCTTGGACATTCGCCAAAGAAACTCAACATCTGCTGGGTGCTGCAATTAAGAAATGGTGATTTTAACTTTCAACCCAATTTATGTTCAATCAAACTACTAGTTCAACTCTGAACTACCAAAAAATAAAAACTATTTGTAACCCAATAAATGAAATCTTAAACGTTTAAATTTAACAACAAAGTTATAATACTTGACATAAATGTAACTGAAAAGCTACCCAACCACCTCAAAAAAGGTGAGCCTTAAATCCAAACTTGAGACCCACTTAAATGTTCAGACATTACTACAAGTAATTCAGAGTCACTGACCTTGCCCTTCAATTATCATATACATGTATCAACAGTTTGGGTTTTTTACATGAAGTACTTGAATCTCAAGACTTGGAGAATTGAGCTGACTGATCAAAAGCAGGGATTGGGAAAGACACCTTTGACAATGGGCCATTTTCAGGGTTTTAGGTAATTTTCTGAATTTCAAATGGGACATTGTCCATTATATCAATAGTAAACTTCAAAATTTTGATGGGTCATTTTTTCATCCAAGATGCAAAATGGCCCACGGCGCCAGCCTTTCCCAATCAATGAAAAGGATTCATCAATTCCACTTTCACCAATTAATTTTAAGGACAGGCTAGGTTTCAATTTTTATAAGAGGAGAAAATTCTACACTTTTTAAAAACAAGTTGGTACCCTCAACTGGTGTTTGTACAGCTCTGCTTGAAACCGATATTTTAGGAAGAAATGAAGGTGGTAGCTAAAACTCTGTGGAGAGAATAAGCTTACCCTTGCCTTTGTCCTCATGAGCAGGTTGTAGGCCTCCTCATGTTCAGCGTCACCCCCCTCAAATAGGTGGTCAATGCGTGAAAATAACTCCTCGCTGTTCTCAGAGGAGCCAATACTGTTGACACTTTCCTGCAGCTCTGAAGCCACCTCCTTCAGGGACTCCAAGTCACTTCTGGAAACACATGTTCACGGTCCATATTCACAATGAGTCTTCAATTGTTGACAAATCAGTTAAAATAGGAGTTAAATGTGTTGAATATTGGTATAAGTAGACTTTCTAGTGGCAGGACTCATTTCTATTTGGTAGAGCATGCAGAATTTCTTCCATTCAATTTTGCACCTTTGAAAGGAAGGCATGGTGACACAAGATTACAGAATTGTACAATTTTGCTAGAAATGACACTTAAATAAATATGTTTGGGGTCAAATAAGATCCCAGGTTGCTATTCACTATTTCGGCGAGGAAGCAGCCTGGTCATTTTCATTGACCCTCTCTGTTACAATTTGAAGCTACTATTGTTGTTCATTGTTGTTCCACATGAACATTTGGGACAAGTGTGTCTTTTACTCTTATATAAACGTGGAATAATCGTCAAGCATATTCAATGTCATTTTGGTATGCGGCTCGCTGTGCGAGGATACAGCATTCGGCGAGAGAAGTTTTGGTCTATGCATTTTCATGCTCGACTGTATAACATCATAATTATCTAGATGATCATGCTCGCCTCGGTTTAGCTTCTCTACGCCATGCTACGCTCGCTGTTACCGAACGGAGGTTTACCTGAGATCTAGTCACAGCAAGCATTACATCGCCTAACACCATATCCTACAGCTAACTGCTGGTTCCTTTGTGACTGCATCAACATCTATTCATATCAGGGTTGTCAAAAGAATTTGAGTAGAAGGCAGAATGAATAAAGTAACAGGCACCTTTACTGAAGATCCGACTTGGCGTAGGCAAGTCGGCCGACGGCCGAAGGCCGGAGTGGGGGAGAGAACGAGAGGGGGCATTGTCCCCTCTCGTTGGTGGTGGTCCGGGGGGCCTCCCCCGGGAGATTTTTGAAAATTGTATGCTCTTAGATGCAATTTTAGGTACTCTTGGCAGGTAAATGACACTGCCAAAATGTTAATTTCACAGACTATTTTTACTATAATTTTTTTAATTTTCTTGGATTTTTCTACAGGAAAATATTTCATCACAGACAATATGTACAGTGGTTTTGATGGATACTTCAACAACAGGTCAATTGTCCTGAAGTTAAATTTACAGGTCATTTCTGAAACCTTCAGGCCACACTCTACAAGTCTAATTGGCAATTTTAATTAAGAGTTTTAGACCGAAAAAAAAACAGTCTTGTAATGAATAAAAAATACTTTCAGGTCCTGGTGTCAAGTGTTTTATTTTATCTGACACTCAGACAGTCAAGAACAACTTTTCTATAATAATATAATAAATTCCCTTCATATTTAACAAACCAGCACATATTTACATTACATTACCAAACTCTGACAGTCCGAGTCTAGAACTTCTTAAATACATTTTAAACCTTTGCTTTGAAATATAATAATTCTCTTCATATTTCACAACTTGAAAAGAGAGTGATATTATCAAGGAATGATTACTGAAACAATAAAATCTCAAACAGTCTTAAGTGCAATAACAACAGCACATATAATCTTACCAACCACTGCAAGTCTAGAAAATTTTCAAATACAACTTATGATTTATACTTCATTTTATATTTCACAAAAACCTAAGGGAATCAATGGTCTTGTCAGATTGAGCCTGGCAACTAAACCAAACTCTCAAAAACAGTGGACAGGAAGTGTGGAATAATAACAGCACATATCATGATATTTACACAATCAACATCAGATATAGAAACTATTCAAATACAGTTACAGCTTTGCTTTAAATCAGATTATAATTAATTCACTTCATAAATTAATTCACAAAATTTTTAGAGAGTGATATTATCAGAGACTGGTTACTGAAACAAGTCTGATGAAAGTGCAATAATAACAGCATATAGGCCTACCGTTTCCTCCCGGGTATAAGACTAGGGGACCCGGCAAACAAATATCTTGAAAAAAGGGGTATGGGCTTTAAACCGCGAGAGACCAAGAAATTAATCATTGATGCGAGTTGCGTTTAAAATTGACATCGATACTTCTTAAATATCAAATGGCACTTTTTTCAGACGTATATTATTAAAAAGAATGATAAAAGAAATTGTAAATGCTAACTTACATTGTTTGTTGTTTGTTTTAATCAGATTACATACCGGTAATATTATTCTCATGAAAAACGAACGTGAATACTCAGTCGACAGCTTTTGCTGCATGTGTTTACGAGTAGAGAAATTTTTGTTACAAGACTTTTCATTGGCCCAGAAATATAGGTCAACCAATCAGCAAGTCGATTTGAAAACGATGTTTGATGCTGAAACGTGGTTGTAATAAATTCATGACAACATATTGTAATACAATATTAAATGTCTAAATATTCACATATTTGTAAAACATATTCGATATATTACATTTTTCAAAACAACATGCAGTTAATTGAAATATTGACTGATTTAAAATTCGAAGAAAAACTAGCATAAATTTAATAAATTATGATACTGACCACGAAAGATTATCATATAATGTTATTTGTCGTCAAGAAATTACAATTGAGATTCCAAGTACAGTGAAACAACGTGCTTTCGCGAAAGTATTTTTGACAAGATATCTTTGAACTCTGATTAAATATGATAAATAAGTTTGGAAATATACCATAATAAACAATTAAAATGGATAACAAGCCTTATGAAGCGATAGTTCTTGATAATATTTTGGGAATCAAATATTTCGATTTTCGATCGCTGAAACAAGTGAAGCCACATACATGAGAGACGCCAGGTGAAATGTATCGGTCCTTTGTCGGAATTTGTTTATAATAACATCTCTGCTTGACGTATCTTTTAACACTTGAATGTGTTCTGGCATGATAAGATACCATGTCAATTAATCATTTTTGGTAAAAAGATCATCTACAGAATTTGTAGACGGCGATAAAACACAAGTAGACGGCGAAATCGCCGGTCGCCGGCACATTTTGACAACCCTGCATATTATCATCAAGCTTAAATATCTAGTCATATGCCATATGCATTGGTGTGCAGGTCACCAGCTAAATATTACCTGCCTAAACTGCATTAGACACTATTATTACTTGATGCACATTGTGTCCATATTGGCACAATTTTTTTACTCGTAGATTTCTGTTGAAGCGTCTTCTTTGGCTATAAATTCTTGTAAACTTGCTGTCAATTATTTTAAACAATCTATTTTACCCTAGCAGAAGGGTTGGAAATGCATCAGATTTAATTATCTTATTATCGACTAAACCCAATGATGAGCTCTGAAACACCCACTGTTCAATCAACTTCTAGCCTAGACCGAAACTTCTGTCGCCGAATGCTGTATCCTCACACAGCGAGCCGCATACTATCCAATGGGGTTGCAGGTAGAGCTTCTCGACCTACTTCTAGCCTATTTCATTTCAAATTTTAGCATGAGAAGAATAAAGTCTGAAAACAAAAAATAAGGATTTATATACCCTCCGTAAGCATCCAAATAAACCTCTTCGTCGTCATCCCCGCTGCTTGTAGGAAGGGAATAGAAAGAAGGAGGGTTCTTGAAGTTTTTTCTTCGACCAGAATATGCTAAACGATCTTTCAGCTCAGCAAATTCTGTCTTCAGGTTTGCTACTGTTGCACTGAGGCGTTCGATTTCCCGTGATATTTGTGCCAATCGAAAATATAACACTGTGGCGCCGGCACCGAGAAAAACTGTTGTTCCAATGCTCGAAATGAGCACCGCATGTTGTCGAAAAAATGACATGGCATCATAAAATGAGCTCTAACTTGTGTTGAAAAACATTGGAACGAGTTGGAATCGTGTGATTGTTTTGACAATTCTGAACGAGCGCCCCCTATGAATCAAAGGTGGTATAAGGGAGATAACTCAATCAAGATTAAACCCTAACTAGATTTAGTGTCGGCTTTATTTTATTTTTCTGTTGAAAAGATTATATTTGTAGTTATAATATAAACCTGTTGTATTTAACTTTACATCGATTTGTATGTAATAATAATATTTTCGTGAACATAGAAGCGGGTATGCCTATTTACATGTCTGCAATATCTGATCAAAATCAAAATTTTCAAGCCCTATAGTAAGTCTAGTACTAGTACTAGCAGACGCGCACCTGCTGGTAAGGGCAAGTAACTCTGACTAATTTCTCATTTGGCTGACTTGTCATGTCTGTAGTGTATTAGTCGAGGGTAGTCAATGACATTTCGCTTAAACATTTGCAAAAAAAATCTTATGCCACAATAATGCCGTACATTTTGATAAGCACACAAATTCGACTTGTAAGTATTTTAAAAGCATATAAATGGCATTAATATTAAATGTAAATATTGTAACATTATTGTCTGTATGAATGTAGACAAACAGTGTAGAAATAAAATTTCATATGATCTATTTTCAACATCATTTAATATTTGAATACCATATATAAAGCTGCAACTAATTAATAACAGATGTCAGTTTATTTTCATAGTGAATTAATAGTTTCAGGGGATGGTGGAAGATTTTATTGAAATATTAAATTTAACTGGATAGATCTGTAATAATTTTAGAATATTACATTAACAATAAAATATATATGTCAGTGTATTCTCCAATTAAAGGGCTTTATGGTTTGGTGTTACCACGATTTTGATGATTTTAAGGCCCCAAAAGCTTTTCTGCCTGTAATAACATGGGGATCAGCTTGAATATGTGTTATTAATATATGATTGGCGGTGAAATATCGAGATCTATCAATGACAGTAAACCGTGTTATCAGTCACTAGTGACGTCATATTGTTGCTTTGGCAACGGGCTCTCTGTGGAGCCGACTCAACGTAAATGCACTTCAATTTTGTTAGAAATACAATGATTAAATCATAAAATAAATTTAGAAAATTGGTCTTTTCTTGACAAATACCATGTTTATCTCATATCCTCTAATAATTAAATGTATTCTCTCAAATGGCTATCCTTTGACCATTTTTTTGTAAGAAAGTAGTATAGTTGGTCTGATGAGCTACAGAGCCAATGGCTCTTTTTTTGGCATAAACTGAAAAAGTCTACTAGTTTGTTATGACCGATGTACACAAAAGTAGAATATTTGTTTTAGATGATATCCACAACTTTACAAGGCCCAGAAAGCTGGAGCTTCAATTATCACAATTCAGTCGCGTCACTTCAAATGTTAATTAGTGATTGGCACTTGTCCTTAGTGATGACGGACACTTTCTGAGTAATGAATTCTCGCGGATGACTTGGTATTCAGACAATTTTCAGGTGTAACCAAAACGTCAGAATAAACAAAGTTCGACTCTTGGCACATTTGATGTTAAGCTTTGAAATTATGCATCTTCTGGTTGCTATGTCCTGATTATAAATGTTCCTGGACTGTAAATATATCAGAAAATGTATGAAAAATCAATGATAATGTTGTTGATTTGTTGCTAGGAAACTGGTCCAACTACAGTGGGAGATGAATGGAGTGACCCGCAGTTGATGGAGTATCTTGGAGCATCTCTCTGCAAACAGTTGGGCAATAACTTGTTAGTACTCTTTTTATTTCTGAACATTTTGTTTTATCAACTTGTCAAAAATATCTAAACATGCTTGCCTTCAGGCAGTAAAAGAAGATACTCAAAGATTTAGAAGTATTAGAGTTGTTATGAGAGTACGAACGTTACGCCAACTCCACTAATCTGTACCCTGGGTTCAGAAGCTAGATTCGTTCGTGCGGCCCGACTTGGGATATAGCCAATCAAATAATTTTCTCACTACCTTCTCGATAAAATTTCAACAAGAAAATGATTTGTACTCTGCGACAGGATGATGTCAATGTAAACTTTTTTCTTTTATCTTTGAACCAAAACATCATTTTTTTATAGGATAATGTTCTAAAATTTTCCAAGAACAGTTAAGTGAAGCCAACTCCTTTTCATAAATCATAAGCTTCATAGACGATTACCACTAAAGCCCATTCAGAATCATTTGTAGGATATTCTGACGATCAAATGGGTGAGTTTTGGCAATGTATTCCCCAAGCTTCTTTGTTACCAAACCTTTTGGTGGAAGCCTTGTGATTGGCTGAGCAACCTGGCTGCAGAAAGTGTAATCCAGTTTTTAAGCAGTTTAGCAGCATCAGACCCTGTGGACAGCATAGAAAGTCCATAAGAAATTCACTTTGTAGTTTTTGAATGGTTAGAATAATTGAAATGAGGCTCTTTAAGAACTTTGAACTTTGTCTTATGCAGATATTCTCATATCCTGTCTCAGGGTACGACGTTAACTCCACTTATCTGTACCCTGGGCTCAGAAGCTTGATTCGCTCGCTCAACCTGTCTTAGGAAATGGCCAATCAAATCGTTTTTCGCGATTAAATTTTTTCGAGAAGGTCGCGAGAAAATGATTTGATTGGCTATATTCCAAGTTCGGCCGCGCGAGCGAAACTAGCTTCTGAGCCCAGGGTACAGATAAGTGGAGTTAGCGTAACGTTCGTAACCTGAGACAGGATGATATTCTCATGTTTCTCCTTGCAGCCTGGAGTACAAGAGCTCAGACCCCCCTCGTATCGTGATGAATAAGCTTGAGAAGAAGGGCTACAAGCTGATAGGGATGACCGGACTTGGTCAGACGTGCATCTGGACGCTGCACAAACCTGATGTCCAGGGGGACAAGATTACAAGCTAGTGACACCATGTGTGCTCGGACAATCAGGCTTTCTCTCTCCACAGAGGTTACTCATCATTCCTTCCCGTGTAGTCTCTGTTATAACTGGAGCACTTTCTGGGCTGAAACACAGAAGTCGGATTAGTTGCACTGATGTTGTTTATACAAGAGCATTTAAACCATAAATAGACTTGAAATGTTTTCCTATGCAATGCATTCCAGCCTTGTTTTCAGCACCATGTTGTTTGTGTCGGGTAACCTTCTTCAAACACTGAGTGTTTGCAAGTGCTTGCGAATATCCCAGGAAATTTAGTGATACTGAACAGAGGGCTGTTTCTAACATTACGAAGCTGAGTTAGGGATGTACGGTATTTGATCTGGCAGTATAAGGACCATATATCTGTGTTGCACATTTATTGCTTGCAGTTCTACAATTGAATAAGACTTTCTTGTAACAGTTGTAATATGGGAAGTTGTGAGGTGAATAGTCTCTGTTGGGTGAGAACCATAACCATGTAATTGTATTCAGAGGTATAAATCAACTGATTGTGTGTAGCAGTCTAAGTAAACCTAGCCTCAATATTATCCGTTTCACTCCTTATCTATACTGAGTCTAGTCTACTGAAAGGTCTAGTTGAGGGTCGGGGTGGCCAATAAGCTGAGTTTTGATTGGTCAATTCGACGACTGACGCGACCCTCTACTAGACCTTTCTAGACTCAGTATAGAAGTGAAACGGATAATATTGAGGCTGGGTTTACTTAGACTGTGTGTGTAGTGGTGTGGAGGAAAACAATATCTGTATGTTTGTACATCTTTATCTCATTTATAATATTTTTGTGATACATAAACTTTAAATATTTTAAAAATATTTTTGTGACCTTGATTGACCATGCTATTGAATTTTGCAATGACAATTCTCTCAATCTAATCTAATTTTTGTTTCCCTAGTATCTGTAGGCAGTGCCTTTTGGAGGGAACTGGAGGGCGCTTCCTTTGTGAGTTTGACATTCATGTGTGTAATCAAGTTTTTATTGTCCATCATAGAATCTTGTGTCCATGCCACATAATTGAATTTAAACAGTTGGTTTTGGTTTGTTTCTTGAAACATCATCCAGTTGTTTAAACATTAGATGATTGAACAAATTGTAAAGTTCCAAGGAATGAGATAAAATGATTGAACTAATGCCTTTGTCTAAGAGTCGTTGATAATTCTGTGATAGCCTAGGAATACTTTATCAGCTGATTGTAAAACTGGACGTATTGACTGCAGGATAGAGCAGTGGTACAAGTGAAATACACGTGAAAGCGGCCTTAAACTCCAAATCAACACACCTTACCTTGGTGTATCAAAAAGGGTTAACATATTTATTCCTATGATTTAATGTATGCTTACATTCCAAAGAATCTTTTGTACATAATGTTATCTTAATATTGACTGGCAATCTTTCTTTATATACAACTATTGAAAAATAGAAATGTGTATTTGATATTTAATAATTGATATATACACATTTCAATGGACTTTTGCAAGGGCTAAAAAAAATAGTTCTTGTTGGAATGAGTTGTGTCTTAGAAAAAAAAAACATTTCAAAAGCAGTCTTTTATAAGATATTTTGGTGATGATAACTAACTACTTTTTTACCATCATTACATCATTACCGCTACGTTCACTGAACGTTTGTTTAGATATCTAGATGCAAATGATGTGTAAATCAGTTAAAACGAAGCAACTTTTGACAAAATGACATAAAAAGGAAATTGATTGACTGCCATATCGCTTTTACTGTGATGAAAATGATAATGCATTAAAAAATTTACAAAACACCGTAAGTTAACAAATGTTATTTTCATTACAAGCATATGTCCTTTGCCGAGCGGTTCCTTCCTCATGCTGGAAGAGTCGCTTTATAAATGAGATTAATGATTTTGACAGCATTTTCGGAGAATAAGATATAAAATAATATTCAGTAGGTATGATTTGCGCGAAAAATACACCGCGCGAATGTGTCACTTTTGATAAATGCGCGAAAATAATGCCCAGCGAAAATAAATGATTTTACAGTATCTGTTTAATATGCAGTACTGGTAAGCATTATTCAAGGTTGAATTTGTAATGATTGTATGAATAATTGAATCTTGATTTTGTGATTAACCAAATTTATTCATGTCATGCAACATTGGTTTTATGATCTTATATTCAATTGATTATGATATTTTATTTTTGCATATTATCATGATGATTTTACTGTTGTAAAAATAAAATTATAAAAAACAATTCTGATTGTCCTTTTTGGGAAATGTTATAGTTTGAGATAATAATTTCCTGAACAAGATTCCAAGAGTTCTTGCTTCAACATCAACTTAACAAACAAAACAAATGAGTGAATGAAGCTTAGAAGCCTTCACAGTTTACCTGAAATATTTGTAGTCCCAGACATCTGTACAAACCCCAAGTCTGCAAGTGATGGGTGGGAGTATTTTGGAACACTCAAACTACTACAGTGAAAGCAGTCAACGTGAAGCTAGTAAAGAGCTCCTCTGTGATGTTCATGATAAACCTATATGTATCATAAAAGGGCTCAATTATTCAGCCTGCATTAGCAAGTAAATGAAAATATCTTTTTTCTTGTGAAAATTTAAAAAAGGTTTATGTACACCGGTACACAAATAAATAGAAGCAATTTTCATGGATACTAGTTATATCACTAACAAACACGTACAATAAGCTCCTATCTGTCTTTCTTTGCTTTAGATAGCTTTCCCATTATGATGGTTTTGGGGGTTTTCTTGATTTATTATATATTTAGAGTTCCTAGAGTTACATGAAATATGTCAAACAATCAACATTTCAAGATTACATTCAATGATATGTACATCATGCTGAAAACTTTATCACCTTATGTAAGTTGACTAAAATTTATGAGGAAATTAGAAGCTGGCACATGAATTATAGGAACGGGGGGGCCCGGCCCCCCCACTTTCAAAACTGGGGGGGCCCTGCCCCCCCACCTTTCAAGTATTTTTTTTATAGAAAAAGCCACTTAAACTCTGTATTTTAGGGGGAAGGAAAAATTAGATGAACGGGCCCCCCACCTTTGGAAGTGGGGGGCCCGGCCCCCTCCCTGAACAGTGAGATTCTGGTTGACCTTTTTTTTATTAAAAAAGGGGGGATGTTGGAGGGTGAGCGAGGGGATGTAGATTGTGAGAAAAGGGTACCCCCAACCTTGTGTCATTTTGTAGGGATCTACCCTGTAAATAGAATGGTCAACAAGAATGGGCTGGTTATTTTTTACCTCGAGCATCCGAGTTACTTTAGCTGCCCAGGGGGTGGGGATAAAAGCTCAGGGGTAAGGGAAAGTGAAAAGAAGGGTCTACCCCATCACCCACTATCACTGGCAGGAATGTTCTCTAAATACTCTAACCACTTTTCCTAAAAAATTCAGTTGATCTTAAACATCATTTAAATGTGTGTGTGAATTATTCACTTCGTCGCCACCCTGTTAAAATAATATGGCTTTTGCAAGAGAATACGTTTTTTTCTGCAACATATCTATCATACTGGTCTTTTCATTAGCATTATGGTAAACGACAAAATGGGTCTCTCCGCCTGTCTATACCTGTCAGATTGTCTTTAACTTATTTTCCCGATATAATTTTGAAATATAAATTAGTCACATACATGAAAGTGAAGTACCCTAATGAGTACGTTTTCAATCGTTTTTAAAGGAATTAAATTTTTCGTCCGTTTTATTACAAAAACACTGTATATAGATAATATCTCTTGCATGAGTTGTGAATTGTGAGTTAAGTAATTAAATGTGAGATCTTTTCACTGGCGTCCCGCCTTTTAATCTACTTTTATCTTATTTAAAAGGCATATAAAGCCGCCTTTTTGTATAAAGACTACCTACAACAAAAAAGGATTAAAATTGGGACCTGGTGAATTTGTTTCCCCTAATAAGGACAATAATCTTCGAAGCTTTAAAGCTATATGGTCTCCTTTTTTCAGAACAAAATGACATCCATGATGCAAGGAAAATTATTTTCAAAGATATTGTGACCCTTGTTGTCCTTTGAAACATTACCTATAAAAGCCAGAAAATAGCTATAACAAACAAATAAGGTACAGAGCTAAGGCTATACATTTCTATTCTTCTTACCGGTGAGATTTTTTGACAATTTAAGCTTAGTGTTTCACGTTCATAATTCTCGTTTTTAAGTGTGATATTTAGGCCAAATTTAAAAATTATAACCATCAATATGATGAGAATAGAGACTAGGTAACACAGTGTCCCCTTAAACATTCCTATAAAGTTTACTAATAGTGATTTTAACTTTTTCATGTGACTGAAAATATCTGAATACATCAAGCTGAATATTTAGGCTATTAAATCATATTTGACCCATTTCCAGAGTATAGTTGACACTTGAGCTTATTTAAGATTCTGAGACCAAAGAGTTTATAAAAACAAGAAGAAATAGTAATAGAGATAAACTTAACAGTTTTAAAAAAATGCTTGCTATTCATGTCAAGGCCAAAGGTCAAAAACCATGATATCAACAATACCAACAACAACATCATTGTCATTTATCATTCATCATAAATCATCCATGAATCATTCATCACTAAATTATGATTTATAAATAATGAATTCATCAATCATTAATTACCAATTTTCAATCATTCATCATCAAATCATCATCAAACAAACACTAAAACAATCATTTATCAAGCATCTATAATCAACCACTCAACACTAAGCTTATCGTTAAACAATCATTCACCAATCATCCATCAATGACTTTTCAATCAAATCAATAATTCATCAATCATTGTTAATTCAACACTAAATAATCAATCATTCAACACTAAATTATCAATCATTCAACATATAATCGTCAATCATTCAACACTTCAATCGTCAACCATTCAACATCTTAGCAATCATTTATCCATAAAATTCACATATTTAATCACCGATTGATCAATCATCGTCCAAACCATTGCAATCCCCCACACACAGCAATCCATATGTGTCATATGTTTGGGTTTTCTTAAAGGGCCAGCCCCCCCGCTCTCACAAAAAAAATTTGGGCCCCCACTCCTCAAACCGTTCATACGCAACTGGAATATGTAAAACCCATCAAACTAGTGGGTCTCAGAACATATTGATATGCCCACTAGACTTATATTTAGTCTCTGAATTTTTTTTAGTAAAAATCTTATTTTATTAAATTTTTAAAAGGAGCCTCAGACAAATGGAGATTTCAGATCTAGACTTGCTTCCATGGGGTGAATTATATGCTCAAGGGTCTGTGCATAAGACTAATATGCCCTCATATATGGCAAGTTATGAGTTTAGAAATTCCAAATTTTAAAACTAATGTCCCAAAATTATTAATGTATATACATTATAAGTTATTTTTACAAAACACTATTCTATATGAACGATCTTGATGGATACATTATACATTATGACACATCTGTAAAATAAGAGGGCCGAAAGGGAGATAATGGAGAAATGAGATTCGAACTCTCGCAAATGCAACTATAAAACAGATCTAGTTATCTGATAGAGTACCTAGTAGAGTTACTTCCCCTGGAGAAACCACGCATGCGTGGCAATACAGCGGGAAATACTAAATGATCGTCTTGCGCCAAATCATTTCATGATCAAGTATTATTTGTTTGCCGGAAAACCTAATCAAATATTGCGGAAATGACCGGAATTGTGGAAGAAAACGACGAAACGACAGAGGTAATAAGATGGAATCAAACTCTTAATCACACGTATTTGAAAGGAAATTTATTATGATGTAAACAACAAGAAAATCGTCTGCTCCACTGCAGGTGCGCGGGCAGATCACTCAGAAGTTTGTTATTTGGATCAGATAAATTTGGTATTTCATGTTAATAAGTTTAAAATGAGTTTTATCTGTCACTCATTCGTTAACTTCAAATTTGTTTTTTAATTTGAATGTATATATATCCCAAGTTTTTTTATTGTGAATATTTGTGTCAAATTTGTTTGATGTAAACAATGATATAAACTTGCCCACAAATGATTCAAAATAAACCAATAATAAAACCATTATTTTCATAAATATTTTTTAAAAATTTTGCAAAAGAAACTGAATAATGCTGCTTTTTATGTTAAAGATCTAACTAAGTAAACTTTGCTCATGGTAAATTACACAGAAAAATGACAAGTTTGTGATTATTCCATACACAAGTTATGATCAAAATAATTATTCATGAATTTGTTTTCAATAAATCATGTTGAAGACTGGAGCATTTCACCCTTTGCAACAAAAATTCAAATATTTCAAAAGAGGCAATTACACTCAACATACATTATGATGTCCATCCAAATATGATACAAGTGATTTTACAAAACTATTTATGATATTACTTACAATAATATTTTCAGTCTGTAACTGAGGTTGACAGTGGAGTTTTGTCAGGAAAGCAACTTGATGAAGAGAACAGTGAGAAGTTAGACTCCGGAATGGATGAAGAAATGACGGGCACGTCCCCAACTGCTCCTGGTGATGACTTTTTCTATCAATCTTTGTGTTCAAGCTACATTGATTTCTAATTATGGCATTCGTGTTTCACAAACACATCTTGTTTTATTTGGAAAATATTGGAACTTTATAATAGATCACTGAGAGCGAAATGGAGCAATCGAAAGATACAACAGATAACCTTCTTTTAGCATTTTTCCAAATTAGGATTTCCTTAAAGAGACACAGAGTATGTTGATAGGATCACAAGTATGTCAAATTTAGAAATCGATGTTATTACATCGGGAACCACTAACTGTTACTGAAAATAACAAGTTAAAGGTCAATCAGTACATTAGAGCGAAAATACGGCCATTCAAAGTCGGGATTTTGATCGAAAACCGGACAATGTGGCTCGAGTGGCGCGCGCAAATTCGCCAAACGTCATTTTGAAACCTTGTCATAAGCTTACAGGAAGATATATTCAATTCGATAGTGTTTTTTGGTATTGTAACTAATAGGTAGAGTAATTGGATGCATAATTTCGAATATTAAATGTATTTGAGATGTTTTCTTGATTTTTCCATAAAATCAAGCATTTTAGAGATATTATGCATAAATGGATATATTTGCAAGTCCAGTGATGAGATATGAACTTCAATCAGCATATTAGATATTTTGTAGCTTATCAAAACCAAATATAATTTTAAGAAAGATACTCTGTGTCACTTTAATCGTGGCCAAGCTTGAAATCATAAACAAAGCAGCAAACTCTGCCTCCTTAGTCCTTAATAATAAACTATTACAATAGCTATCGCAAAAGCCCCCACAATAGGCTATCGCTATCACATTTGTTACTCAAAATAAACTATTGCTATTGCAATAGTCCCTTGGGGGTCAATAGTCACTCCTAATATTGCTACTTACTATTATGCAAAATAGAATACAAATATTTTCTATTCAGACTTGAACTCCGACAGCGAGGATGAGCCAGTTGTCATCAGAAAGAAAACCAAGAAACAGGTCAGTATAAGCTTCAATGTCCTTATATACTACTAATGATTTCTAAATCTTATAATTAAAATCAATAATTATGATCACTGCTAATGGCTGAAATATTGCCCAAGCGACGCTAAACAATAACTCATTCAATAATTTGGTAGATTGTTTAACTTAAAAAGTTGATGTCATCATGATGTTCATAAACAGATGGTACTTGATGACGATGATGACACAAATGATGTTGACAATGGGAGTGAAAAGGAAGAAGAAAAGTCCGAAGCTGACGATGATATTTCCAGCAAAGTATCGAAGAAAAAGGTGAATTGTCTTACATTAAGCCAAGTTGAAGTCTTACATCTAATTTTTTTTTTTTTAAATGTTCTTTAATGAAATCTTTTGTTTTTAAGGAAAAAACAACTCTGCATCATTGCACAAGTCTAACATTTGAAGCAATTCAGCAGTGATATATGATGTTTGTTTTTCATTGATTAAATTCTTTACTTTTAGTGCATTGATTATGTAGCATATCGCTAAGAATTGCCCAAGCAAATAAATATCTCGATCATTTTGAATACTGTTAACAACTAAAGTGAATGCCATGTTTCAGACAATAGACGAAGCGGTTAGTGCCATATTGGACAGTGATTCAGACGAGGAAACTACCGCAAAAGGTATGAAGCTTTCTTGTAGAGTATTTTACTGTGCTTGATCCTTTTCTGACCGCACTCTTACAAAGGGCTTTAGCTTAAATTACACACTGAAGAATGTAGTCCGTGATCCTAGAAATAGAAAGAGTTTATTTTAATATCCCCCGAGTTGATGACAATGTCGTCTTGTCTTTTTTTAAATAAAATAGTAAAAATGTTTGGTAGCTTGATGATAGAAATGCTATAAAGAATATATTGCACTGCACAATTTGCCTCCAATCATGGCCACAGTCAATTTGCACATAAATTCCAAATTGACTCTTTGAGACAGTAAATATCATCCTCGGGAAGCCCATCCAGCCCATCCTGTTATATAAGCTTAATGTTTACACATTGTAGGACATGTCAAATTATGAGTAGGGAAATGTTTTGAAACAGCAAGTCTATCACTATGTAACTAAAGAATTAAATTTACAAAAAATACAAAATTTAAATACAAAAAATGTTTCATTAAGCTTAAGAATTTCTGCACAGAAGCAGAAAAAACTGGAGATTCGAGTGGAGAGGAAAGTGACAGTCTGACTGAAATCATAAAAAAAAAAAAGGTATGTGAAAAAGTTTTTTTTTTTTTTTAAATTATTGAAAAAAATATCTTGTTGCATCATTGACCATGCTTGGCTTTTCTTCGGGGCGTAAATGAATTTAACACAAAAAAAAGTAATCTAAACATAATTAATTAATTATATCATTTATGACCACAGTGGTTAATTACAACTTACTAAGACACCACTCTAAACTTTTTGTTTTTGACATTGCATTCAGTCACAATCATGCCAGTAGACTTGTTTTGTGCTCTGAGTTATTACTCTTAGGAGTGAACTGGTCTGAATGACTAGTATGGAAATGGGACTAATTTCAATTACTGCCAACTATGATGTTGACTATCTTTAGTAAATCTTTTTATGATCATAATGCTTTTTAACAATGTTTGCTGTAGTTCAATTTTATCTACAGTTGATAATTACTTCAATTATTGTCTGTTTCAGGGAAAGAAACAAATAGACGATAGTGAAGGTAGGAAATGTTTTATGGATATCAACCAAGGAATATGTTTATGTCACTATCTGTAATTCTAGGCCGGGTATTTTTTTTTTCACATGTCCATCTTCATTATCTTTAGCTTTGATGGAAACATTTCATTTGTTATTTGATAATTGTATTTGACATGTCTTTCAACTGAGATGAAAGCTTTCATACTTAACCTTGGCTTTTATTTGTCCCCATTTTGGGAAAAGCCAAGCCTAATGTAATTGAATTTTGAAACCAACTTTTGATAACATGAACTTGACTGAACTATTTTTCAAAAGATAGTTTTATGTAACCATTTATACTGTAAATACCGGTATCCAAAACATTACAACAAATATAATCCGATCAAATTTCATCTTTTTCAGAATCAGCTACAGAATCTTCACAAAAGAAAGTAAGATCACAATTTTATTCATCATAGAGATTTAATTTTAAAAATGGGTCCTGTGTTAAATGATGATAATAACTCAGTAAGTCTTATTCAATTGAATCTAATGCCAGTGTTTATAATATATAGCCTGTCCGCCACTCCTTAAACTGGCTACTTTTTGCGAGGACTGATTACTTTTTGGTCAGGATAGGTAACTTTTCAAAATTTTCTTGATTTTCCCAAGGATAAGGAATTGACCAATAAATTTTCAGGACAGGCTAGGTTTCCAATCTATTTTATACAATGCTATTGCAAGTTTGTTAACTCTGTTCTAAGTAATTTGCCAAGGGCAATTTATGGAGAGGTTCTAGGGTAGCATTTGGGTCATTTGAGCTAAAACAAGCCGTATGATTTACCGCCCAGATGTCCATTATTACATTTAATGCACACCAGTGACCTATTGCCTTAAGTGTGAAAGCCAGTCAATGAAAAGAAAGCTGGACAAATACTTTGAATTGTGAGACAATGCAACGTTTTTGTTATTATTGGTACCTCTATTACAAATTCAGAATTAAAAATATGGCAGCATCAATTTGATGAAGATACTGCTGACTGAATATGAGATGAATATTTATACATTTGTCAATTTTCTAATAAGGTTATACAATCACAAATAACTATTGTATGATAGTTTATTACATTTCTTATTCTTTTTTCAGTCACAATTGTTCAACAGTGATCTGTTTGATGCAGAAGACAGCGATTCAGGTTTGTTTAACCATTTTCTAATAGGTTGGGGTCACTAGTCATTTTGCACCTTGAATGAAAAACTATCCCATCAAGGTTCACTATGAAGTTTTCCCTCTTTCTTAAAATTGGATTGACTACAAAAATGGTTACAGAGTGTTGGTTTTGAAAGTCTTCAAAACTTGAGAGTAAATATCTAAGGATGATTCCAGATTTTTAGCTCATCAGGTCTGAAAGACCCAATGGGCTTAATGGCATTAAATGGCATCTGGCGTCCGTCCATCCGTAAACTTTTCACTTTTTCGACTTCTCCAGAACCAATGACTCTAGAGAACTGAAATTTGATGTGCAGACTCCTTGGCAAAAGGGGATGGGGTCACAGGAATGTATGTAAATTCAATTGGTCAGGGATTGATTCTTGCTTGTTTATTTTACTGTTTTAACTATCTGAAACAGACAACAATGGCGTTGCTGACAATGCAAGCGATCGAGACAGTGATAAGAGCGAGAGTGAGAACAGCAATGCAGATGATGAGGGCTTTGGTGATGATATGGACCCAAAACTGAAAGCAAAACTTATGAAAATGAAGGTATGTTAAATCTAATTAAGATATATGTAAAAAATATTTTCTGGGACATCATGCTAAAGGTATCCTATTCATAAGTGTGTTTTGTATTTTAAAAAGTGAGTTGATACGATTGGATATCCAAGTGCTTTGGGATGGAATTAAGACACTACCTTTCACCTTTGATATTATAGTCACTAGTCCTAATATAAATGTGAACTTGCCTCACAAAGCTATTTTGCTATTGCATCTTTTCCAAAATAAGGCCACAAGGTTTTTACTTTTGTACTAAAAATTAAATCACAATATCTGAGATTGATCTAAGCGAACACTTATTTACATTTGATGTCATCTAAAACATGATTGCTTATGATAATGTTCAGTTTCCAAACTTTTCCTATCAAACCAACAGGGTGCAGCGAAGAAACCTCGCAAAGGAGGAGAAAGAAAAGCCAAACCCAAAAAAGAGTCTCTGATGGACATTCACAGCGAATCTCAAAGACTTATTCGAGGTAATGCTGATTTAGAATTATCTTGTTTCTTTTGTAGTAATCATGATAAATATTTATGTTATGAAGAGTGTCTTCAGAATTTCAGATTAATCAGTATCAGAACTGGGTCAAATGTTACATTGTTACATTCCAGATCTGAATTCCATGATGAAGTAGAGAAATATTATATCATAATATAAGCGTTTGTGATATTTAGTCTATTTACATATTTATCACAAAACAAATCTTTGACTTTAAAGTTGTTTATTTTGTCTAAAATGAATGTGTTTGGCATCTGACTGACCATTATCAAGTAAGCATGTGAGGTTTCACACTTTGGTCAATATTTGAAACAATGGTTCTGTCACCAGAGTCGCAAGTTGTCCTACCATACCACCAGCCAACACCGAAGCCAATCAACGACTTCCTGGCCAGAGCTATGAAGAAGCAGCAGGACTACCGGGCTCTCAGGGCTGGCAAAGAGTTCAAGTCAGTTGCGACTTCTTAATTCATTTAGTGATAATATATGATAAATCATTATTATTGAGTTGGTTTGGTTTGGGCATTAGCCAGTTTCCGCTCTGGCACATATCCTCTTTTCCCTCTCTCTGAATAGGTCCACAGTATTTTTCCATGAGTTGTTTTGATTTGTCAGAAGTTCAGACAGGGTAGCACTAGTGCACTATATGATAAATTTTGTGTCAGTGTAGTATGAAAGACCTTTCTTGTGCAACATCTCACCTAAAAATAAACTTCATTCAAAATTGTTTTTAACACTTACTGTATAGTGGCAATAGGTTTCTTAAGAGCAGGTACACATGGCTATATGTACATAATCATGAGCACCTATTTGCGCCTTTTATGCTGCTAATGGCTGAAATATTGCCCAGGTGCTAAACATTCACTCACTCACTATTTGAGCCTTTAAGTTTCAATCATGTGTTTTAAACTTGTATTTCAGTTGTCAGTCAAGTAAAGAGTCAAATATTTTACAATTTTACACTGGTGAATATTCCCCCCCAAAAAGATTGGACTGACAACTTTGGTATTTCGATCTTGTAAGATATTCTTTGTCCTGAAGCTATCATTATTGCTCTTTAACTTTGTTTGTATTTTATTTACAGAAAGCAAAGTGTAATCCAGCATGTGATAGCTAACTGTTCACCAACAGTCATAAATACACCTAGTGAGACCAAAAAAGAAATAAAATCAGACAATCCCACATTGACTCCAATTGTTGACTCAACAAAACCTACAGAAACATGTAATACAGACACTGCAACTGAAAACAAGGAAGGTGATACACAGAAACCAGAATCTGATATGGAACTTTGTGACGATGAGCTACCTGATCTTGATGATGATGCTGTTAATCATGTTAAAAAGACACTCGATTTTGACACAGAATCTAAACCTGCAGATCAAATATTAACTGAATCGAAAGAGGAGTCTGAAAATGCTGTAGAGGAAAGCGAAGTCATGGAAGTGGATCCAGAAGTTCAAGCAGCTGATAAACCACTCTCAGAGGACACTCCTGATTCAACCAAAAATAAAGATACAACTAATGATAACCCTGACGGCCAGGATAAGATTATGAGTGACAATGATGTAATTGCATTTATGACGGCATCATCCACTGAAGAGTCTAGTGTTGCGGAGACGCAGGGAGAAGAGTTAGCTGTTCCTGACGAGAGTCCAAAAGCTAAGGCAATAATTGATGTGTTGCCCGAGCTGAAGAATGTCACTCCTAGGTTGAGCGGCGGACCAGAGGCTTTCATCAACTTTGAGAACAGTTCTGACACTCCAAAGTTGTCTGGCATGGACAAACTGAAAGACAGGTTTCTCAGTCATTCCAAGAAGAAGAAGACCCAGAAAAAAGCAAAAGATGTTGACATCAGGTAAGTTTAGTGAAATTACCATTAAGAAATTTTTTTATAGTAAAAATATCTTTTCTTCACAATGTTTTGAAGCTATCAAAATTATTTTTTATCTCAATTGCAATCCTAAAGTGTTGTTTTTTCGATCATAGCCAAAGTTAATCCCATCCTGTCTCAGAGTACGAACGTTACGCTAACTCCACTAATCTGTACCCTGGGCTCAGAAGCTAGATTCGTTTGCGCGTCCCTACATGGGATATAGCCAATCAAATCATTTTCTCACCACCTTCTTGATAAAATTTCATCGTGAAAACGATTTGATTGGCCGTTTCCTAAGTCAGGCCGCGCAGGCGAATCAAGCTTCAGAGCCAAGGGTACAGATTAGTGGAGTAAGCGTAACGTCGTACCCTGAGACAGGATAAGTTAATCCCTGCATTTGGTGACCCTACAAGCAAAATTAAACATGAAGCCTGATGAATTACAGAGCCTGGCTTAAAAAAAGAATTTTGAGAAAAAGGATTTAGCTTTTATTATTTATAGTATTCAGTAATAGTGCAACTCACGAATAAATGTAAATTATTGATCTGATAATAACAATACAAGTATTTAGGACCTTGAAAAATAATTCAAACCTAAGAAGAACCTCTTTGTTTCTGCAGTATTGTAGAGAAGGAAACTGGTCCTGGTGATACGACCGAGCTTAAAATGAAGTCCATAACATACCATGTCCCACAGGAGGAAGATAACAAACTGAAGGAGTTTGATAAACCAGGTAAAACACTTTACAATATTGCAAAATTTCAAAGTTGCATCATTTCATACCAATCATTCAAAGGCAGGGAAATGAAAGTGCTAAGATACAATTTGTTATTGCTCTAAATACTCCGAAAGTTTTCTCTTCAAATGTTGTATATCATTCCACGGTTAGAAATTAGCACTAGTCTGGTAGCCCATGGCTAGTAGAAAACTTGATGGGCTAGTGAAATGTTTCTGGTAGTCCGAAGGACCACTGACATATGAAGGGTAACATGACAATTTCAATGTTTTGGGTTAGCTGGAGTTGCTTTTGGGCTATTAGTTTTAGAAATCTTCTATTCCGAATTGCTAGTACTGTAATAAGTCATGGTTCATACGGGTCTTGAAAACAACTTGAATTTTGTTTTGATACTGGAAAAGTACTTGAATTTACAATGCTTAGTAAAAGTCCTGAAAAAGTACTGGGATTTCGCGGTTTCGTCCTTGAAATTTTCAAGAATGTACTGGAATTCCCTGTGACATGCATCACAATAGAAAACATGGAAGTATCATTCTTCTGCTAACTGCGCAAATTGATAGAGAATGAAATGAAACGAAACCAGTCTGTGAGCTTCCAATCTTTCCAACAAAATCTGTAATTTCTCATGATCGATTTTTTTGTTAAAATTCCAATGTGGCAATGCGACACTTTAGAAAATGACGACATCAAAACCTAAAGTTTTGCGAATATATGTACTTTAAAAAAATGATAAAATGTCCTGGAAAAATACTGGAATTTTATTCTGTTTTGGCTGCATGAACCATGTAAGACCAATTTTAACCCCTGCATTCTATTTTAATCATTACTATTTGCCCAGGAGCAAAGCTGATTGCACTGAAGGAACAGCTCCAGAGTAGAATGAAAGTGAAGCGAGAGGAGGCAAGACAGAAACGCCAGGAGATCTACGCCCTGGAGAATGAGGAAGGATTTGAGGTGGAGAATGAGGAAGAGAAACTACTTGATGATGATGCCGAGATGTCCGACAAATCTGATACTGACATTGAGGACGATCAGTTTGATGCTGAATTTGGGGAGGAAGAATTTGAAGAAGAGGAGGAAGAAAAAGTGGTGAGAAATAAGAATCTGCCATATTATCATTTATCAGTTCACTGGAATACAGAAACAACATGATACATATCATTATAAACCTCCAGTGACGTCACTCTATTGTTCTATTAGGTTCTTCTTTTACCGGATAAACCTCTTTGCCGGGCATTCTCCAAGAATGCCCAGGGCTTTCTTGAAGAATGCCCAGGGCTTTCTCTAGGAAAGCCCGGGGCTTACTGTAGAATTTATCGGAAATTTATTTTGATAGGGATTATACACGTTTTGCAATACTTTGTTTCAAAGTCCTTCTTCGAATAAATACCATCACAAAATATCACAATTTTGACAAATCACAAATATAATGTTCGCATGCCTGGTTTCGAACTCTGCACCACTCACTTACTAAACTGGCGCCTTTAACAACTCGGCTATAAAGGCCCACGAGAACAATGATGTATTTTCCACAGTGACAATCATGTGAACTTCACGAGGCAGATAGCGCATGCATTTCACGTTCACGGCTTGAGTAGCGAGCGCAAAGCACGTGCAGGGCGCGGATGTGCTCTCCGTTTGCTCATGGTGATTCCCTACCAGTAAAAATCAATGAATCCATGTTTATACTTATTATTGAAATAATTTTGTTACTACGGTTTATCTCGGTTCATAAGTTAGATCTAAACCTCGCCCTCGGTGTTGTTTGATAATGTAAGCCCTCAGCCTCGGGAAATTGGGGCGGGCCTGTCGGCCCTTCCCAATTTCCCTCTGCCGCGGGCTTACATTATCAACAACACCTCTGGCTCGGTTTAGATCCTACACGTACACACCTTCTCAGATCCAATATGTGGAACATTTTTAAATCAACAATTCCATTAAAATGATGAAAACAACAACCCAATAAATTCTTTTGCAGAAATTTCGGTAAAAAGTGAAAACACCACAAATTTGTATGATGCATTTCTTGGCATTGAAAATTGTCCCTTCAACAAGAAAAGGGCAATGATTACTGTTGTTATTTAGTAAAAAGAGCATGCAAAATCCAAGATTTGAAGTATTGTTATTCATCAGTTGCAACACCAAAAGTGACTTCATTGAAATCTTGATGTTTGCAGAGAAATCCATTTGCGGATGAAGAAGCAGATGAAGATGATGATGACTTTGATCCTGAGAAAGCTTCAAACAAAGGCAGTGATGACGATGATGAGATTGATAGTGATGAAGATGATGCTCCCATGAAACTTCAGCTCGACACTTCAGATGATGGAGAGGACAGCGAACTGGAAAATCCATCTCAAAGTAATTGATGAAATATTTATAATTTCTTTATGATGAACATGTGATACACTTAAAAACATTACAAAGTAAATGTTTTACAATCTAGTTTTATCAACTGTATTGTAACTGCTGAGCACCTATACTAGGAACAACACTGGAATTGTAAAAAGTACATAAATGCGAGTTCCTCCTGCTAGAAAGGTTTCTTAATTCCTCCTCACTTGATGTATATCATCAGTAAAAGTTGCATGTTCTTCTCCCCCTCCCTAGATGTGAGATCCTCCGGCAAGAAGAAGCACAAACAAGTGAGGAAGTTGAACATCAGCGATGATGAAGAGAGCAACCTTTCGCCAGCCCAACCGTCCGACAGAGAAGCAGGCACAGGTAGGATTGTACCTCTATCATCATCAGGTGTTCATTATACCCAGATCTGAGTGCGGGATAGTGCAGTGGTTTACGCGTTCGGCTTTGGATCAGGAGGTCCGTGGTTCGAATCCCACCAGGAGCTTGGCAACTTTGTCTGAAGTAGAGAACTGTTCTACACGCAGTCAGGTTTGGGTGCAATGCTACACTGAATTTCAGTGCAGTACCACCCATGGTTGCTAGTTCCAGCCAATGCTCGCAGGATTCACCGCAATGCATATCCACAATAGTGTTTTGGGCTTTCTACAATAATACTAGCAGCCGCGATATAAGTGAAATACTCTTGAAAGCGGCAATAAACCCCACATCACCTCACATCACTTTATGCCCAGATCTCGAGTTGTGACAATACAGACCTTTCACAATAAAATAATTTTGAGCTCATTGAAAATGGTTTCCTGTGAGGAGTTAAAAGTATTTGAAAATTGAATAACATTTTCTTCATAAATGTTATGCCTTTTAAGGAGATATAACAGTTTGCTATGAGAATAAAGAATTGTGCTCATATCGTGTAAAACATTCTTATCATATAATGGGCAGTGTTATCTGTGCAATAAACCCATCTTGTAATCATGTTATCAGATCCCTGATAACAATGCAAATGAGGTCAAAACCCGAACTATTTTCTCAAAACTCCATGCATGTCATGCGAGTCCTAAACCGGTCTCTAAACATTGATAACGTCGTCGGGAGTTTTCAGGTTTTGTGGGGTTTTTATCGAATAAAATATCGTAAACAAAATCTGTCAAAACTTATCACGCATTCGTATTTTAAAAATAGCTTGGTTATCGAAGCATTTCAAGTTGTTTTCATTGTGCATTTAAAAATAAAACGATATGCAGCTAACCATATCGGCTATCAAAAAAATAGGTGCTTCAATTTTCGTGCATAATATAGGCCTAGATCGCTTTGGTCGTGTCGGTAACCAACTTATCAGCATAAACAAATCATATTCTAGTGATAGTACAGATTATCTAGTAGCGTAGTTACAAACGCAACAACCTCACCTTCGCAAATAGTCGACGTTTAGTCTAAGGATACCGTAACTGAACTGGCGTACAACAATGACAATGCAGCTTTTCAAATGCAGTTAGAGTTACTTCCCCTGTTGTAGCGACGTTGACAACTGGTTCTTACACATTTTGTGTTATTAAAAAATACAATGTTTACTCGTGCATTGGAAATCAGACTGAAAATGTTCATAGATTGAAGGAGACGTTTCTATCACTGTGAAAAAAAATCATTTCATGAAGGAATATTTCTAGACTGTTCACAACTGTACATCGCCGACAATATGACCTTCACCTTGGTTAATTGTGAAAGCAATTACTCCGCGAAATCTAGGTCAAACATATTTTTAGAAGGTATCTTATTTTGACATTAAATGACATTATATGATAAAGAAATTATTAACCTCGTGTGTTTCCGTATCATTAATATCATATAATAGGAATAAAAATATATGTATTATGCTCGCCAAAGGCTCGCATAATACAAATTTTATTCCTATTATATGATATTAATGATACGGAAACACACTCGGCTAATAATCTCTATATATCTGAGTGTCAGTGATTTTCAAACTTTGATTAAGCATAAGGATTGCCAAGGACCTACAATCCTACAAATGTAAGTGTTGCAAATGCTTACCTTCATCTTCCGCACGCATCGGGCGAGATACGCATTTACAAGAAATTCATATTCACCCTTGCGACAACTCGACGGGAAAGCTGTGACAGGAAGTAGCCTGATTATTAAGCTATGGTGTAGGCCAATCAAAAGCGAGGATGTCTAAATAGAAACTGAGAGATACAGCTTTATTCTACGCAGTATTTTGGTGACCAATATTCACGCATCGTTTTTATGAATGTTGTCACAACGCAACTATAAGGGATTAATTAGAAATGAAAATTCTCTTCGAGTTTGAGTTGGACTGACGCAAGGGACGTAACTCTGTTTGTCCTACAGGGAGCGCTGATAGAGTCACAACTTTCCCGAGTTGTCGCAAGGGTGAATATGAATTTCTTGTAAATGCATATCTCGCCCGATTCGTGCGGAAGATGGCCTACCTTATGAACCAAGCTAATCAGAGTATTCTTGAAGAAAGCAATGAGTCTCAAATAAACTATGCATTATACGGGTGAGTAATTTCTTTATTCAATGAATCGATTATTGAACAGATTTATCTTGTATGACAGGAAGTTTCAATCTACCAACTAACACTGTGTTGCCGAAAGACAGCCTTGAGGATGATAATGATGATGAATTATCTCCCTTATCTAAACACCTTGCCCCAACACAGACGCAAGTGAGTAATCAAATGATATTTTTAAAGTGATATCCAAAACAAAAGTATCTAGAAAGTGTTAAAAAGAATATTACATATGATTTCCTGTCGATTTCTTCACAGTAAGTACAAGTATAGACTTAAATTGTGTATTTAATATTAAATACGTTCTTTGAGTGGAATTTAAGAAGTTGAAAAGTCAAATAAGGACAATAAATATGGATGATACTTCCGTATTTGTAGAGTTAGAACAGTCCAAATTATGCTTGACAAAGATACTAGAATCTGTATTGAAATGTCGCACTCTACAAATATAGAATTTGTCACCCATAAATATTGTCCTTAGTTGATATCAAATAATTACAGTTTTTAGTGCTTCAGAATGAACATTGATTTGTAAAGAATTTTAAATATGTTAGGAATAATCTTGAGTATCTTTATGAATATGACTTTCAGAAAGAACCAAAGAGATTAGCGATGACCCTTGCTGTGGAAGACTCCCAGGACCTGTATGGAAATACAGGGGAGCCGTACACTGGTATGACGTACCCAGCGGGCGACACACAGCCGTCACAGGGCCTCAACTTCATGGTGGAGGACTCGCAGTCACAGATGCTGGATGCTGATGGGTGAGATATGATGGGACTTGATTGTTGTGTCAACATTCCATAACCACCTGCATCACAGTGCTTTATTACATTCAATTAAACCTCAACTGGAAGGGGATAACAATATTTTTTGTACGGGGGATAGGTTGTACATGAAAAATGTTTTCGCCTTTTTACACCTGATAGCAACAGTGAGCACTGAAGCTAGGTTTCAATAAAGAAAACAACGAATGCCATCTTTTAATGTCTTTTGGTTAACACAACCAGGAATCATAAACACTCAACTAACTGAGCAACATCCCCATTAGCTACATTTTGAGGTACACACATACAAAAATTTTACTTTCAGTCAGTTCTTTCCTCTTTTCAAAACAATTACATACAAAGGTGGAAGAACTTCCATGTTAAGCCCTGTTACTGAAAGAACTACCAACCCATCATCATATCAGGATTACTTGTTGCCATCAGCCATAAGCAGCTGGTCACATCTATAAAAATGGGCAATATGGTTCTTAACTTCTTAACAAAATGGTTCGTCACAGATAACTTTCTAATTTCCTATGCCTTGTTCTACTCTTTTCAGTTTGCTTTGATATTTTAATTATCTCTATTTTAAATAACATAAGTTTTTATTCAAAACCAGTGCAGTCATTTTGAATATCAATTAATATTTTAAAATTGCTTCTCAGATTCTTCAAAGTGAAGTCTACCACAAAGAAACCAACTAGTGCGTCTCTCGGACTGGACAACATCAACAGTACACAGGACAATATGAGCGAGCTTATGGGACTTTGTTCTGGAAGATTTGCAGGTCAGAAAGGGACTATTATCTTTATGTAGGCCCCTTATAAAATGTAGCCTTGATAACTAGTCTACCTGATATGGTTTTTTTTCTCAATTTTGATCCCATACTATGACCTAAGATTTATGTTAAAGTATGTAAGGATGTGATTTAAAATAATTGAAACTTAAGACCTTTTTCATTACCTTTTCAATTGTCACTACACAAAATTACTTGTTAAAGATTTCTATGGCCACATTTAAAGAAATACAATCTTCTTATTACTCACTGAGGCCAGACTTTCGTTTATGCCTCTGATATTTTGATGATTGTGTTTCAGAGCCAAATCAAGACGAGAGTAAGAAAACCTCCGCTAAACAACTCTTCTCAGATGGACCTGGGTCTCTTGCCCCCACTCAGGATAACGTCTCAGATGAACTGCTTGGTCTCTGCTCTGGGTTCTTCCCTGGAGAGTAAGTGGAATGCTCTTTCTTTTGATTTTCCAGTTTACTTAATGAAGAAGATTTGGTTCAATAAACGTCGAGGGTGGGGTTGTAGGATAGCACAGTGGATTTGCTTCAGATCCTTGGCTTGTATTCTGCCAGGGGCTCTGCAACTTTGTTTGCAGTGGAGAACTGTTCTACCCACAGTTAGGTTTGGGTGCAATGCTGCACTGTATTTCAACCGAGTACCACCCATGGTTGACTAGTTCCAACCGTTGCTTGCAGGTTTTATCGCAAGGCATAACCACAATAGTGTTGTAATCATTCTTCCTGCAGTAATACTAGCTGCCTTGCTATAAGTGATGACTCTTGAAATCAGTAAACTCCAAATCATTTTGACTTTCCAAATCATTTTGACTTTCCAATTTACTTTCTGAACTAGGTAAGTCAGGTCACATTCCATCAAATCCAGTCATTTGCCACAATTGTTTGTGATGACTTTTCTCATCATCCAATGCCGCTTATATATATGGCTGAAATATTGGCCAAGTGGAGTTAAACAATACTTCACACAATGTTAGTCAATTAGCAATTGCTTTGTCCAACAAGACAATTGAGGACCCTTTTCACATAATTGGCAGGCTCTGAGGCTGGTTTACATTGGTAGATTAGTTGTTTCTCAGTTGACGTTATGAACTCAATTTGGGTTAGTTGTGAAAGAACTGCATGATATCACATGTGTTCTAAATTGATGAGTAACTAAATTTGCTATCTAATCTTTCAGCAGTACACAGAAGCCAAAGTCACAAGGAACTAAAAGAAAACTGGAAGATGATGAAGGAAGTAATGAGTCGTTTGCTTTGATGTCTGATAATGAAAATCATATGGACAGCGATAAGGTTGGTATTGAGTGACAACTTTAAAAAACTTCCATTTTAATGTTATTAAAGTGTTAAAATAAGGACAGAGAAATGATACTTTACTGATGAATTTATGCCTTTAACAAATACATCTATGAATGTTTGTGTCAATTGCCTGAATAACAACCAGAAAAGTGATACAAAACTACATTGTTGTTACAAAACTATATAATCAAGCGTACTTCTGTGGAGACGATTTGTTTAGTCATAACTCTGTAACTTATAACAGGGATCACTTTGGACGGGGATTGGGGATATTTACCCATTGATGTATCAAGATATCCCATTATCAATACAAACGAGGGGAGAAAGTCTCATTGCAAAAATCAAAACTATTATTTTTCATCTCAAACATCCCATTGCTTTCTCTGAAAATCCCATTATATAAAGCAACAAAGATTTTTCTCCCTTTCATACTTTGATCCCTGTTATAAGCATGTCTGTGGTGAAGAGCCAAGCAGGAGTAAAGCCAGTGTTGTTGTTACAAAGATTTTTGTTTTGTCCAGGACGAGCTGGAAGACCAGGAGGAGAACAAGTGTGATGAGGTGGACGGAGACGCATCGAGGGACTCGACTGCCAAGACCAAGGATAAGTTCAGGGGATTCAGAGGAAGAATTACAGGGTAATCAAACACCTTCGCTTTGTTTACAGACGACGCTTATCTAAACTCTTGCTTGCTTTTTATACCCCCGCCTTACAGCGTCTGTCCGTCCGTCCCAAAACTTTGTGCGGAGCAGATCTCCAAAACTATGCATGCTAGCCTCATCAAACTTCATACACATGTCAACCATGTTCCCTAGTTGTGCCTTTTGAGGGTTAGAACTATTTCTGAAGTTTCATTTTTGCGGTTTCCATGGAAACGTGACTAAAAAGTGACTCTTTGAGGAAGTCGTTTTGTGCGGAGCATATCTCCAAAACTATGCATGCTAGCTTCATCAAACTTCATACAGATGTCAACCATGATCCCTTATTGTGCCTTTTGAGGGTTAGAACTATTTCTGAAGTTTCATTTTTGCGGTTTCCATGGAAACATGACTGAAACAGTGACTCTTTGAGGAAGTCGTTTTGTGCGGAGCATATCTCCCAAACTATTCATGCTTGCTTCACCAAACTTCATACACTTATCAATCATGATTCCTAGTTGTGCCTTTTAAGGGTTAGACCAACAAATTATTTTTATTTTTTGCGGTTTCCATGGAAACATGACTAAAACAGTGACTCTTCGACTAAGTCTTTTGTCCGGAGCATATCTCCCAAACTATTCATGCTAGCTTCACCAAACTTCATACACTTATCAACCATGATCACTAGATGTGCCATTTGAGGATTAGACCATCACATTTTTAGCTCATCTGGCCTGTAAGGCCCGATGGGCTTATGGCATGGCATGGTGTCCGGCGTCCGTACGTCCATCCGTCCGTAAACTTTGTTGAATTTCGACTTCTTCTCCAGAAGCATAAGGCCTAGAAAGCTGAAACTTTGTGTACATACTCCTTGACTAGTGAGGATTAAAAATTGTAGCTTTGGTGGCCCTGTGACCCCTAATAAGGGCCACAGGGGCCATACCCTAAAAACCTATTTTCATCTTCTTCTCCAGAAGCATAAGGCCTAGAAAGCTGAAACTTTGTGTACAGACTCCTTGACTAGTGAGGATTAAAAATTGTAGCTTTGGTGGCCCTGTGACCCCTAATAAGGGCCACAGGGGCCACGCCCTAAAAACCTATTTTCATCTTCTTCTCCAGAAGCATAAGGCCTAGAAAGCTGAAACTTTGTGTACATACTCCTTGACTAGTGAGGATTAAAAATTGTAGCTTTGGAGGCCCTGTGACCCCTAATAAGGGCCACAGGGGCCACGCCCTAAAAACCTATTTACATCTTCTTCTCCAGAAGCATAAGGCCTAGAAAGCTGAAACTTTGTGTACAGACTCCTTGACTAGTGAGGATTAAAAATTGTAGCTTTTGTGGCCCTGTGACCCCTAATAAGGGCCACAGGGGCCACGCCCTAAAAACCTATTTACATCTTCTTCTCCAGAAGCATAAGGCCTAGAAAGCTGAAACTTTGTGTACAGACTCCTTGACTAGTGAGGATTAAAAATTGTAGCTTTTGTGGCCCTGTGACCCCTAATAAGGGCCACAGGGACCAAGCCATAAAAACCTATTTACGTCTTCTTCTCCAGAAGCATAAGGCCTAGAAAGCTGAAACTTTGTGTACATACTCCTTGACTAGTGAGGATTTTAAATTGTAGCTTTTGTGGCCCTGTGACCCCTAATAAGGGCCACAGGGGCCATACCCTAAAAACCTATTTACGTCTTCTTCTCCAGAAGCATAAGGCCTAGAAAGCTGAAACTTTGTGTACATACTCCTTGACTAGTGAGGATTTTAAATTGTAGCTTTGGTGGCCCTGTGACCCCTATTAAGGGCCAGAGGGACCACGCTCTTAAAATCTGTTTTCATCTCCTTCTCCAGAAGCAATAGGCCCAGAAAGCTGAAACCTTGTGAATATACTCTTTGACTAGTGAGGATTATGATTTATAGCTTTTGTGGCCCTGTGGCCCCTTAAAAGGGCCTCAGGGGTCACACCCTTTAACCTAATTTCATCTTTTTCTCAAGAAGCATAAGGCCTAGAAAGCTGAAACTTTGTATGCAAACTCCTAAGTTAGATAAGGAGGAATCCAAATTGTACATTTGGTGACCCTGTGGTCCAAAGTAAGGGAGGAACCACATTTGCCACACCCTAAACCAAAATTGATATGAAGCCTGATGAGCTACAGAGCCTATGGCTCTATTTTTTTAATTTTTGGAAACATGACTAAAACAGTGATTCTATGATAAATTACTTTGTCCTGAACATATTTCATGAAATATACATCTCAGCTTCACCAAATTTGCTACATATGTCAATCGTGATTGCTGGATATGCCTTGTGAGAGTTAAACCATATGGATTTTCTTCTCTGTGGTTTCTTTGGAAAACATAACTTACAAAGTGACTCAACAAAAATAATTTTGTCCTCAGTCCATCTCGTAGAATATTCATGATAACTACCTCAAATTTGAAACAAAGATCAACCATTATCTCTAGATGTACCCTTTTAATTGTAAAACCTATTAATGAATTCGGTATTTGGGTTTCAGTTGAAAGAAGACTTACACAATGACTTACTGTATACTCAACTATCATACGAATATTAATCAGTTTTACTATTTGAAATTTTTTGAACAAAGTGGGGAGCGGGGGTATGTGAGCTTTGCTCGCTTCTTCACTTGTTTTTTTCATGCAATTGTCCATTTAATTTCATTTAATCAAATTTGACTGCTAATAAATGAATTGTTGCCCAAGCGGTGTAAAACTCCAACGCACTCACTAACTTGCTTGCCTACATACTTACTCGATTAGTCGACGATTACTATAGACATTCTAACACGTCCCATTTTGATATTAACTTCTTTTGAATTCAAAGTTTGCAGAAACAAAAAAGCAACTTTATACTTAAAAACATGTTTGTGTGTTAATTCATTCTTCTTAGAAAGGGTATATGTTGAAAAGTTTTCATCTGCGCTTCAAACTTACAAAGTTTCAGAAAAAATATCCATGTATATCATTATTTTCCCCCCGAAACTTTTAAAGAAATTTTCAAGTGTTTTTTCACCTCTACAACTCAGAAATCAGGCTCAAAAACATAACTGATTCTGCTTTCTTAGGAGTGAAAGGTTTAGCAGGTATGTATTAGAAGGTTCATCAGGGAATAAAAACATGTTGATCTTCTATTCTAAGGAAATTGCGCAAGGAGTTTGTGGATGAAGAGGCAGAGTTGTCAGGGTCGGAGTACGACAGCGATGAGGACCTGGATCTGGCAGAGGAAGATGACATCATGGAGTTGGAGGCCGGCGATCAAGATGTGACGCTTAACGAGGAAGAGTTGCGTAACCAGGTTGGACGTGCCCATCTGTGAGTACATACTGGCTTTATATGGTACATATGTAGTTACATAGATATTGGATAGGCAGGGCTACATTTTGGAGTATGTGTACACTCACGGTACAATTTGAAGTATAACTACCAATGTCTATGTGTAGGTTGACCAAGTGAGAAAAGGAAAATTGGTATACATGTATGTCAAACTGAAGCATGATATTGTTTAACTTATCATGGGATCTTTATTGTTTTTGACACTTGAAGTTTGCAAAATATTCCAAAGTTTCAATTTGTCTACACTTGATAGGGGTAAATGTTCATTGCAATGCAGTTGCAATTTGCATGAAAATATTGATTAATTTGAGCTTTTGTTATGCTGATTTGAAACCAACTCAAAGTTTTCTTATTGCAACATTCATAATTCATTCTTTAAACTCAATAAACTTTTGTAGAAAGCAACTAACATGTTTTCAAATGTTCATCCAAATATATTAAGCGTTAGGAGATGGTCCTTAAGGTATGATTTTGAAGTTTTAAGTATAACCTGGCTAATATCAAATATCTGTACAGGAAGGAGACGATAGACTCGGACAAGCGTGAGATCATGCGACTCCAGGAGATGTATCTACCTGATGGAGATCTCTACTCGGACGGGAACGGAAGGACGAGACGCTTCCGGTGGAAGAATATGGGTGAGACTCGGTTTGGCCAACATTGACATTACTTAATTCAAAAGTGACGTGAATTGTGACACATGAACTTGATTTGACTTGTAAATTTTTACAAGTACCTATGTAACACTAGGCCAATGGTCAACTTGTTAGAAGTAATCATTGAAAAGTAGATTCTTATGACTGCTAGATACAATAAGCTTTGAATATGATACCTATATCGATACATAGCTCATAATATGATAATCTCTCTAGATACGAGTCTGTTAATAGGTGTAAAAACTTAGTTGTCAGCCATAGACAAGTTGCCTGGAGATAAAGATTGAAAAAATCAACCAATGAGATAGCCCGACAAGCTGACCTTGTTATAGACCTAAATCAACCATCTAATTAACTTGTGTTCAGATGATGAGTCCCAACAAGACATGTTTGATGGCGACGGATCTGATGATGACGGGCCAGAGGAAGATGCTGACGAACTTCGGTGGAGGATGGAACGTTTCGAGAGAGAAAAATTCTTGCAAGAAGAAAGGGTAAGCTCGTAGGGTTAACATGATTTGTAAGCTAAGCATGACCTTGTGTAAAATAGCGCAACAATGTATAAGCTTATCAGTCTTACAAAAAATCTCTCTGTCCAAAATTGAAAACATCTGAGCAATGATTACTGTTCTTGTAGCTTATTATTAGTCAAGAGAGTCAAGTTCTTAATGTTGAAAAGTACCAATATACTACTGAATGTGCTCTATTTTCTGTATCACAACATATTGAAAATATATGAAAATGAGAAATGATCCCCATCCTCGGTCACAGTGATCAATCTACAGATATGACCCTCTGAGTCAAGGGACTCACTACCAAACTACAAAAAAGTCTTGTGAGTCCCTGCAGATCTAAATGTGATCTTTAATAAGCAAGCACATAGTACCACCAAAAATCATCCCAGGACTCACAGCTTAAATTTCTATAAGTCATTTCTAAATTTTGTGGAGTAGTTGAAGCAGGACTCGCAGTTAAATTTATCACTGGGTCATAATGACTGATAAAAGCAAACTCAGTTCAAAGACTGATAAGTCGTTTTACTTGAAATTACAATACATTTTGATAAAATACATTCTCTTGATCCTGAGCTCATCTAGTCAAGTTTTTGCTTCAGGAAAAGGAGGAAAATGAAACTGGAAGTCAATTCTTTAAACTGGGTAAAAAGTTTGCCCTAAAAATAAAAGGTGAGTCAAATATTGTACAATACGTGTAAGCAATGTAAAATCCAAGACTTAGGGGATATATGCATTTACCAGTACTAGCTAGAATCTTTGTGATTATAACATTTCCCTGTTGTAAGATAAATTTAGGGCCAAAACTAGACACAATACAAGTGTCACATGGTTGTCACATGGTTAGGTGTTTGTTTGTAAAAAAGTAGGCTGTTTGTTTATGGGTTCTTTATCATATAACTGGGGTACTTTATAGTGCGAGTCAAGGATGGTGTTGAGAAATTATAAAAAGAAATTACAGGTGTTCCAATTTTTACAAAGGTTCCAACCAGGGATGCAGATTCAAATTTTTGCCAATCGGACATTCCACGTATAAGTCGACGATTAATGATATTTTGTAATAAATGTTGGTGCTTTATCTCACGTAAATACACGATTGAACATGGGGAAATATTTCATAGACTAAATTTAAGTCTAAAATTATTACTCAGTAATTTACTTATTACTATGATGTTTAGGCCTAGGTATATGAATATGTTTATAATTTAAATAAATAATCAAGTTTCAATAGTGTCAGTTATTCAGTAAACAAATGCCAGGTGCTTAGAATCTAATATTAACTGGAAAGCAGACGATGTACAGATCTATTTATAGCAACGCATGCAATGCAATGCAAAAATAAAACACTGAAAATACATTACATTGAGTAAAATAAAATTACTTTGGCTGTTTTAAATATAATTCTATTAAGTTATGATGCATATCAACTACTTGACACACACTGCAAAAGTTTTTTTATCCTGTCAAACTTGCCAACAGATCAGCCTGTTTTCGTTTCCCTATCACTGCAGTAATCCTGCTGTTCCTTTCTCCTCCCTCCAGTAATGAAAGCTCCCAACACTGTGTTAATGAAGTCTTGCTTGCAAAGTCAATGCATGGAGCTTGTGAAGTTAGTGGAGGGAGGAAAAAGTAACAGCATGTAAAATAACGATGTGAAGTTGTTTGATGTCTTTTTAAAAAAAGTTTGGCCTTAGTGACTTGTTTTACTCAATGCATGACACTGAGATGATCCAATAATTAAAGATAACAAGGTAATTATGTCGTTTGAATGGATTAGTTGTTTCATTGATGACCGGTTCGTGTTTTCATTACAATTATGACCGACACAAGCGGGGCATTTCATCGGCCTTTATTGATTGCTTGTTAGTCAACTCAGGCTTGTTTATCTGTTTGTTTAGTAATTCTTTGATTATCTTCAATCGGTCAAATGACTCCTTGAATGTCCGACAGGTCACTTTTTCAATCGGTCAAACTGAATTCCCAATCGGACATGTCCGGCAAATAGACCGATTTCTGCATCCCTGGTTCCAACATAAATGAAATGATATTTTGAAGGATAGTTTTCTTGTATTGATGCTGTTATTGGATTAAATACTGCCCTATGAACACCAACTCACTCACTAAACGTTGCACAGAATACTGGAGAATCCTCTAACAATTCCTATTTATTTCCTAACAATTAAAACTCTTCACAGAACCAGTTTCAAAACCAGAGGCAGATTTCAAGAAGCCGCCAAGAGCTGACAAGAAGGAGAATACAAGTCCAGCCAAACCCATGCTTAGATCTGCAGTAAGTACCTGTTTATATTCCACTGTGGCAAGTTATTGAAAGGATTGAAATAAGTATAATTCACCCGAAACTTTTGAGGACTGTAAAAAAAAATTCTTTTGTTTTCCTCATCTATTAATGTAAGTTTTTGGGGTTGCTCCAATATTGGACTTGAATATTCCTCCTCAGAGATATGCCATTTGTTTAGCACCCAATATTTTAACGCCTTTACCATTCAGCCACCAATACTTTGCTTTTGTTGGATTATTATTTTTTTGAAAGTTGATCATGCAACCTACAGCCATAAGGAGCACATTTGTTATGTCAGAGCCTTCTATCTCCTTTAAGGCAGTCTAGAGTAAACAGGTATCAATTTCAATTCTCGATTGGCTCAATTGACGATTGCAGTTATTTCCACATCCACATATAGAAAATTAACCTTTTCTTTCAGAGTAAGAGAAAGGGATCTTTCTTGACCCGAAGCAAGGAAGCCTTGGCAAAGATAGCAGAGAGGACAAAATCCAGTGTGAATCCAAACGCAACAAGAAACTCAAGGAATTTCGTCTTCCAGCATGTATCACCTGATAAGTCTGATGCTCCGTCCCAGGTAAATACAACATCTTGATGCCTTGCGAGGGGTTGAGTTAGAATTTTGGATAGTTTGTATAATTATAGGTAAATACAATAACAGGATGCCTTGTACAGGCATGGTGCGCACTGAAGAACTGCCTTAAAAAAGCCTTAAATCCAGCACTGCCTTAAAAAGACCTTAAAAATTGACACTAAGCCTTGAAAAGGCCTTAAATTTAGCAAAAGTGTTTTTCTAACTGTGAAATAAGTTCACTTGAATTCTTAAATATTCTTGTGTCGACCTCCGTGAAGGTAACAATATTTTAACATTCAGGTTTCATTAGTTGAATTTAAATGTTTTGAAATTCCATCTCTCGAACAGTGCCACAAGTGAAGTAAGAAGATGCATTTCTCTTTAATAAACGCCATGTTATTTAGTGACAAATAAGCCTCATTTTGGGGTTTTGAAGCCTTAAATAGGCCCTAAATAGGCCTTAAATTTTATATGATGTTGACTGTACTCACCATGACAGGTTTGGGATATCATTGTGGATAGTTAGCATCTTTGTGGAGTAGGCTTTGGTTGATTCCTCAGTTCAAGCTGATGCCCACAGAATTCACTGCCATGCATGGCAATAATTAGCAGTCCCTGCAGGGCTGCTATCAGGTTTTGTGCAGTTTCCGCCGCCGCGTCCGCCACGCACATACTAATGGCTATAACTTTTTTCTACTAAACTTTCCAGAACTTGTATTCGTAACTTACAGCTTATACCTCGGGGGAACGATTTTGACATGTTCACTTTCAAGGTCAAAGGTCAAGGTCACGAGCTATAAAAATCACCTAAAAATTCCTTGTAAACGCGATAACTTGAAACGTTTTTGTGCTATGAAGCTCTAACTTGGTATATATATCATCCTTGGAAGAGTAAACAATTTGAAAAGGTTTTCGCTACAATCTGTCCAAGGTCAAGGTCACAGCAAGGTCACGACTTAAGCATGGTTTTGCGAAAATGCTTTATTTTAACTATGAACACTTTTAATCAATAGAAGATTGTTATACTCAATAAAGAGTGTTCATTGATTGTGTAACCTTGAAGGTCAAAGGTCAAGGTCATGAGATTTGTGTTATTACAATGTGCAACTAATTTGGATATAACTTAATCCCGTTAAGCTTTTCAGAACTCATTAACATGTATAATTGTTTACACCTCTGGGGACTTAAAATGACATGTTCACTTTCAAGGTCAAAGGTCAAGGTCATGAGCTATAAAATCACAAAACAAATTCCTTGTAAACGCGTTAACTTGAAAAGTTTTTGCGCTATGAAGTTTAAATTTTGTATATATTATCTCTTGAGAAGTACAAAATTTTGGAAAGGTTTTGGGTACGAACTGTCAAAGGTCAAGGTCACAGCAAGGTCAACAAATATTGAGAAAATGGATTATTTTAACTTTAAACACTTTAATTCGATACATTAATGTTATTTTCAATGAAATGTATTCTTTGATTGAGTGACCTTTAGTGTCAAACGTCAAGGTCACAAGAAAATGCCCAATATGCTGAGGCTTGTAGAAGGCAAAACAGGGTAAGGCGAAACCCGAAGTTTCGGGGCTGCTCTGTTTTTGCGGTGTTCCGCAAACACTAATCTAGTTGGATATAAATGTTGTTTAGATAGTGAAAATAGTGATAGTTCACTATCTACATGGCATTTATTTCTCATACATTCAGCATTGGGAGCCAATCAACATCCATCAGAGGGGTAATGAGTACAGCATAACTACCGCTTGTTGGAATTCCATTTTTGTGGATGACGAAATTGGAGAGTTGGTTAGCTTTTGGTATGGTCATTGCTAGCGGTGTTGCCTGACTCTGAGGGTGTAGGTTTGAATCCCGCATAGGACTCTGCCCAAAAAAGTACAAGAATCTGTACTATTGAAGAAAAAGTTATCCTAAATATAACAATGTTACATAGCAATAATTCCTGCATGGTGTGATCCAGATTGGTGCGATTTATGTGTCCATTAATTATGCATTGCTTATTCCAATTCAAAGATTAAAATTCCCATTCTGTTCAAGAAAACCGTAAAGACTCCTTGCTGAATTGTTCTAATAAATGGTTTTGTGATTGAGATTTGAGAACACAAACTTTATTAACCGTAACCCAAGACACTTCATACTTATAGATATCACCTCAAACATTTCTTACCAAAATACTTAGAAAAGTCATTTGGACACAAACAAAACATCTTTATGCTCTGCCTTCCGTAAAAGTACTGGTTAACTTTTAAATAGAATTCTGATTGACAAATTTTATAACAATACACTAAGTCTTTGGAAGTAATTTTTATTACATAAGAAGCTTGAATATTATTAGTGTGAATTCAATAATCTTTATCATTTCAGCCAAAACCAGTACCAAAGCCAGCTGCAGCTAAAAAGAAACCTATGCAACCGCCGACAAAACGACAAAGAACGAAAACAGTGGAGGCTAAACCAGGGAGCAGCATATTTAATATCTTGGAAAGATGATGAGCTTAGAACCTTGCTCATCTTTTTTCTACATATTATGACCATTGTCAATTGAAGAATGATCTCAGAATAGTTTCATTATCCACACATCAAGAATTGTAGGGCATACATACATAAGAAAAGAAAATGATAATAATAATACCGGTAGATATTAAATGTTTTGTTGTGAACAATTACAGTATTACAGAGTATGGTTATTCTTTTCTCTGTTAAGATTTGTTTTATTGTCACTCTATTGATAATATTTTTTCTAATTAGTAACACCCATGGTTTGCTAGTTCCAGCCGAAGCTTGCAGGTTTCACCTTAATACATAGCCACAATAGTGTTGCGGGCTTCCTCCCTGCAATAATACAAGCAGCCACAATATAAGTGAAATATTCTTGAAAGAAGCAACAAACCTAAAATCACCTCACCTCACTTCTAATTTGTATGATCTATTGTTGATGTAATTTAAGTATTAAGAGAAACTGTACCATTGTACCTCTGGGAAGTAAGATATCTATTGAAAGTGTCTATTGGAAAAAGTTTTAGAATACAATCATGTATGTATTATATATTTAAAAGAATCGAGAGAATCAAGGTTATCAAGAATATGGTAAAAATATTATTGAGTTCCATAAAATGATCAGATTTTCTTTATTATATCCAAATTAAAAAATATGAAAAATAATTACCCTTGTACATATCTGTACAGTATTTATCATTCACCAATTATTACTAGACTTATGTGTATAAGATAATCATGTTATCATTTATCTTTTTTTTCTGAGTAATAGAGATCACATTTTTTTACTTTGTAAATATATATCTGTAAATATAAAAAGTGAAATAAATCTCAAGGTCCCAAAGTATTGTGTTTATTTTTCCTATTAAAAAGTCTTTAAGGACATTTTCACAAGATGTATCCACTGAGTATTTACCAACACGAACCAAGATGCGTGAGAAGAGGATATGACTGAAAATGTGCTTTGGCAATGACCCTATTTTGGTGTGATTCTTAGGGCGATTTTACCAATAATAACTCATTTATAGGAAACTTCTAACTACAGATAAAAGACAAAAAAGAAATTTGTAAAATGACATTTACAATTTCAATTTTGTGCAACAATTGTTATTTTAATAAATTTTATTCAGAATATCGGGACAATAAAGATTAAATAAAGAATAGTTAATATGGTCAGGGTTTGAAAGTTTGAAGATTACAGAAATCAACAATTGAAGGATTTTATTCAATAAAGGGAGATAACTCTGAAATCCCATAAACCAGGAAGTAAACAAATACACATGTCAACACGTTGTGCAATGTATGACCGTCGATCTGATACAGTTAGCAATGTTTTAAATCCTGTTGACAATTATTATAGCATATATTTTCTCTGATTTGTAATTTGTCGATAATGACATCCGAATTCACGCCAAAGATTGAGAGCAGATCGAGCCAAAATGAAGAGATCGGAGAACTGAAAAATATTGCATTTTTCAGTGATGGAAATTTTGATGATAGTTCAGTAAAACGGACAGAAATACTTGATTTCAAGGATGAAGGTTACTTACTACATAACTTAATTACACAAGAGGAGTGCAGACATTACATTCAACAAGGAGAGGAAATCGGCTTCAAGTCAATTTATGGAGTGAAGGATTCTGTCCGGAGCCAACAGAGGTACAAGTGTTCACATTTTCTTAAAACGAGCTGAATCTATGTTAGGGGAAAGATTATTGTGAACGAGTATAATGATTGTTTGTAAACGTGATAAACTTCACCATTCTCATTAAATATTAAATACTCTACACCGCGTACAGTCCGTTTGACTCCATTTTCAAGGCAGAATACAAGACTGATGGGTTTTGATACAAACCCTGACCGTTGAAATCAACATTGCACGTGCTTACGCTCACCTGGCTTTTATCACAGGTGTGACTACACCCTTGTAACAAGTTATGAAATGTCTCATTAAAACAATGATACTTTGTTAAACAACTTTTTTATTCTGAGACCAAAAATTAAAGTAAAAATATGCAGTTGGTGTGCTTATCCTAGAAACTTTAGCGTTGTATTCACTCACATTGAACAATCTGTTTTAGAGTTAGAACATAATTCATAGGGGAGATTTTGCCTCAAACGGACTGTTCCCATTGTTTCACATATTCTTTCAGAATCATAACCAAGAGTTAGTTAAACCAAGGGTATCGCTAATAAAACAAAATCAGACTGAATACTACAAACATCTTTGCTGGATTAATTGTTTCCTGTAAATGTAAATGAAAAGGTTATTTTTAAAACATTATGACATTAGCAACCTTGGTAGTATCGCCGTTCAAATTCTCTGTCGTCATTTCCACCAAAAACAAATAAACACTACAAATTCTTTTTTAAATCCAGAATAATATTCAGAAGCTCAGAACTAGCCGATCTGTTATGGAGAAGATTGGAATCATTCCTGTCAGAACTAACAATTGACGGAGACCCAACACAACACCATGTTCACGGAATTGAGTTCTTGCTGCAGGGAACCTGGAAGCCTTACGCATTGAATGATGTGAGTTCAACTCTTGCAGTGGTGGATCAAGGGGATTGGGTTGATTCTTGAGTATTTTTTCCAATTTTTATTTCAATAAAACTTTGGCCTCAAAACAGGAAAATGTCTGACTTTGTTCCATTTCCGGAGCCTAACTTAAAAACTGTCTCAGAAACTTCAAATATGGTATGGATGTTACCTATCTAAGTGATCATGAAATTCAAAATTGTGTACACATAATAAATACAACACATATATAGCCTATATGAATATATTCAAATGAAACAGTAGTGTGATAAAGAGCGTTAAAGATTTTCCTGAGACAGGATGCACATCACCTTACCTTTATCAAATTCACCTAATGTTTTAAAGGTACGACTAGCAATATTTCTCCATGTGTGATTATCTTGCTAAGTATGTTCAATGCTTTAGAGCCCAACCAACACCAGATAGAGAACCATGTGGAATCTGGTGGACAAACTTTATTCAAGTTTTATAGAAACCTTAAGGGTAAATATTCAAGGATACCATTTTATTGGCCCCATTTCGGCGAAGTTTCTGACTAGTCACTATGTTCAGTTTCTGGAGCACTTTAAAAACGACCTTTATGTCGTTGAGCAGCGACTCTATCGACTGACTAAGCTACTGAGGATTGATACAAGCAGAGGTACTTTCTGTTGTTTTATGTATATATGTTTTCTCTATATATATGCCTATGTATATAAGTACTAGTCTGTACCAATTTTAATGTACTGAAGTTAGTTTATGGTACTAAACCGCAATTAGAAGAGTATTGTTAATATTCTATTGATCTAGTACGGTCAAGAGCTGTATATGATGTATGAATGATGGAAAGCTCTTTTTCGTCAAATATGACTCGACAGGAGTGGGGTATAAGTCAGATATACCCACACTTCCCTCGGTGTATGTAATAGATATACCCAGACTTCCCTAAGGTGTACTGCTCAATAAACCCCCTTTTTGAATCGTTGGTCTCCGGGGATAGTGTAGCGGAGCCGAGGATCCACGATTCAAACAGGAGGTATATTGAGTGATGCACCGAGGGAAGGGTGGGTATATCTGACATGTATTTAACTTAGAAACTTCGTAGTAATGTGACATTTCTGTTTTCCATTGTTGTGCTTTAATTCCACGTGGTCAGAACACCCAGGCCAAAAGAGTTCCAAATGTAGTGAAAGTTAAGGGTCGTAGTTCGTACTAGAGATAAAAGTTACAACGTTTTACCTTCTGAAACTAGTAGTTAAGATTTTTCCTATGGACATACATTCTTTGATCCAAACAAAATCATTTAAATTATCATCCAACTGTAAACTGTCGTACTTGTGAAACCCAAAACGACAATCCTATTTCCACCCAGCTGTTGTTATTAACCTAAAACATAAGGGGCTATTGCTATGATAAATTTTTATTATTTACCTGATTTATTGATTTGTATTGTAGAGTAAAGTCAAGAAGTTGCAAGTGCATGGAATCACGAAGCTACATCTAACATTTCACGTCAATTTTAGATCTGCCCCATTTGATTGAAATTAATTTGTAACATTTATTGTTTGGTTTTCCCGAAATAAAAGTGCTATTGTCTCATTAAAGGGACTCTGCACTGAGCCTCAGCTTTATCAACTAGTGCTAATATACCTGTCATCTACGTATCACCGATGTCTGGTAATAGCGAGAACTCTTATGATTTCTTTGTAGATATTAAATAGCAATTTTGAAATTTGATTTACACCAATAAATATGGTCACACTATAATAATTTTTATTTATTTATTTTTTATTTTTTTATTTTTTTATTTTTTTTTTTTTTATCACACTATAATTATGGTTTGATGATCCAGATGTTCCGCCTGTGCCGTTACTTGCCGACCGGTCACTTCAGTCCCCACTTTGACGGCCACTTCTCCAAGAGTTCAACAGAGAGGTCGCTGAAAACATTCATGTTATACCTGAATGAAGACTTCACAGGCGGAAGTACAAACTTTATTGACGAAAAGCAAACTTTATACATGGTAGGCTTTCACATGTTCCTTTTAATTGTAAGAGGTCTTGGGCAATGATTTCGCTGGAGGGAACACAACTTTATACATGCTTATGCGTGACCATATTTAGGGCAGTCTAAGTAAACCTAACCTCAATATTATACGTGTACTCTAAAAAGGTCTAGTAGAGGGTCGCGTCAGCGTATCGAATCGACCAATCAGAACTCTTCTTACCAAGCCACAATAGTCTGCCTTCGCACGCACGTATAACGTTGGAGGGTCATAGGTCGCAGAAAGGTCGGCTGACGCAACCCTCTACTAGGCCTTTCTAGACTCAGTATAGGAGTGAAACGGATAATATTAAGGCTAGGTTTACTTAGACTGAGATTTAGGGATATGTGGATTTTTTGGAAATTATGAATTATGGTTTATTTGACATTTCTCCATCGTAAGATGGTCTCTGCAAGAGTAAAGGTAAACTATATTATTTTTAAAAAGTATGACTCCGATAAAAACTATATGGATAATAACATTTATTTCCTATAAAATCAAAATTTTATGAAAGTAAAGCTTTAAAACCTAAAAAAATCTGTTTCCATAAGTCATTCTTCATCGTTTCAACTTTGTCGGTGATATTCTGCAATGTTGCAGTGGTTGTGAGGGGTTACTTAAAGGGACAGTAGCACGTTTTTTGATAATTTTATATTTTAAAATTTTCACTGATAATTGAAAGTTTATACTTAATGTATTATTTTGATATTATAAAAAATCTCATTACACAAGCCAATCATCCATAGTCAGATGACAAAGTATGAAGATTCACAAAAAATCCATTGGCGGCCATTTTGTGTGAACACCTTTAATTCATTTTGTGTAAAAATTATCACTGCTCCATTTAGTTTAAAAACATTGTCTTTCAATTGGAACCATAAATTTTCATTTTCCTGACACTGCCCCTTTAAAAGCACCACTATGGCAATATTTCATTCAAACGCGTTGTAATTTCCGTACGAACAAATGCATTGAAGTTGTCAAATACTGACATATTTCTGATGGAATTTAACTGTTTTCTTGAAGGATGAAACTGGAAAATACTGTGCTGAGGACACAAATGTAATCTGTCGTATCCAACCAGAATCTGGAACAGCGATTGTGTTCAACCATCACCGCCTGCACGAGGGGCAGAAGATAGGGTAAAGTATCCATAAACAAAACGTGCCTCAAAAAAATATTATTGTACATCTAGACAGATAGAGTAATTGTTTTTGGTTTGAATTTGTAAAATTTATGCGACTTATTTTTTCCAGATAAACAAACAAATTATGTTTTAAAGATTAAAGCCTGGTAAAAGGTTTGTCATCTTCCCTTGTATAAGCTGATCATATGATATGTTTTTAATGATTTTTTGTTTGTTATCGTGTCTAAAAAGGTTGTTTCGCAAACTTTAATGTTTTCATGACAGCAAACAGCCGAGAAGGACATACTACACCAGCTAGCGTATGTGTATCACGGAAACTCTTAAAACATCCCTATATATCTCGGCAAATATGTCAAATGCCTCGTATTTCTTAATGTAACTATCAAATGAAATTACTTAACTGCTGAAATAAGGACAGTGCCCGGATGAAAGGAGTTAAAGATATAGTGGATGGTAGACATCTTTAACTCGTCAGTCCTTTCATCCCGGCACTGTCCTTATTTCAGCAGTAAGAGGAGAGATTCAGAGCACAAACATTTTAACTTGTTGTGTGTTGAAATAAGCATTTAAAGACATATTCGTAAAAACATCAATGAGATATCATGTAAAAGCAAAATTCATGTGAGGAACGCCCAAGATTATAAAAACCGACGACAAACAAAAGGCAAACATCATTTTGATTTTTTATATATTAACAATAATAAATAAATCCATACAACGATGATATAAAAAATGGTATTCGGAATTCGTGCCTTTTTATTTTCAGAGATGGACAAAAGTACATTCTAAGAACAGACATAATGTTTAGGAATACAAGCGACAATAAGCAATCTGCAGCTGACGAGAAAGCTCTTGCGTTAGTTCAGGAAGCGGAACGGTTGGAGGTAAGAGTTGTTCTGAGTGAACACAGTTCATCCATAATTTGATGTAATATGTTTGTCTTAGTTTTTATTACAACCAAATCTTACCTTAACCTATGGTACTTAATAGCTTTTGAAAACAATCAACTCAAACTGTAAGGTTGACATTTCTAGGTTTCGTTCTTCTTCAATTCATTCTAAGTAAACTTAGCCTCAATATTATCCGTTTCACTCCTAGGCTGAGTCTAGAAAGACCTAGTAGAGTGGCTAAATGTTTTCAACGTATTTGAAGTTGAATATTTTTCGCCCATCAGACCTGAACGCCAGACTGGCTTATGGCAAGAAATTATGTCTAGCGTCCGCCCGTTCGTAAACGTCGTTTTCAGTTCCGTTGGCTTTTGAGGACTCACATCTCAAACAGTTAATACTGATCATTATGTCTCAGGAATTATCTCAGAAGCTATTCAGAGTTACTATACCGGGTTACATTTAAAAACAAATTAATTGGATTTCTTGAAAAAAAGTTTAAAATAGGGTTTGTCCTTTTTATTCGTTTTCAAATTTCTATATCTTAACAATAATCTGACGACACAAACGTTATAGACATTTACTTTGGCGTGTTTCTCGTTTATAACATATGGACTTTTCTACTTTGAAGTTTAATTTTGCTGATTATGTTATTTCAGGCAAGTGGTGATTGTATGGAGGCGGCGGATTTGTACAGGAAAGCATTCAAGATGTCACCCAAACTCGCCGAGGCTTATGGAAACTGATGATTCAAATCAAATTGGCCATATTCCCGTCCATAAATCCTGATTGTATGATGAAAACATACCAAACCAAGATGGACCTGCCAGGGGCACTTGCACCAAACGACGTTACACTAAGGATATTCTAAGTGTCATCCATTGCGCTAAGGCTACCTGAGTGTTTTGTGAAATGGGACCCTGGACGTGTTGTTACTGAATCTAGTTGCAAGTGTCTATTTATTTTGTATATAACTGATTGAAATAAACACTTTCGTTGTTCAATTTAGAATTTAGTTTGACACTGTTATAAATTTGAGTATGAATGGTATACTTTCTGTATTAATAGAATACATACAGATTTGTTCTTTTCTTGTCCAACCTGATTTTTTGGCTAAATCGTGATTTCTCATTTTGGTTGCTGTAACATGATCACCTAAAGTTTATTCTGATGTAGAAACTTGAATTGATCATGAATATCGACCTTATAGTAATAACCAACACACATAGAAGTATTAGGGGGGAATCATTTTCGTTTATAAAGCTTTTATTTATAATGAATAGTTTGATTTGGTCTTGTACGAGTGTCAGAAATAGAATAATCAACACTGCTCGTTAAATATCGATCAACTTGTCTCTCGAACTCATCATCTATATTTTATTTATTCAAAATGGTCATACTCCCCTTGCGAATAAATAATAAATAATGGAAAGATGGTTTCTGTTAACGTTTCTGTGGAATTTTGACAAAGAATATTGGATGGTCTACATTCACTAGCTCGTACAATGCAATGTAGAGTGAATGTAAGACCAAATTTTCACTTTCCTCTTATAGAATATGTTTCGTCAGTCTGATGGTTTACAAATAACGGATGCTTGAAAACGGTATAAGGATCTATACCGAAACGTGAACAAAGAAGTTGGATTAAAAAAAATCTGTACTTTTAAAGGGGCAGTAGCACGTTTTTTGATAATTTTATATTTTATTTTTTTCACTGATAATTGTACGTTAATGCTAAATGTATTATTTTGATAGTGTTAAAAATCTCATAACACAAACCAAGTATCCATAGTCAGAGGACAATGTATGAAGATTCATCTAAAATCCATGGGCGACCATTTTGTGGGAACAAATTCATTTTGTGTAAGAAAAAGGAATCGCATGGCTAAACTTTACATTATACATTTGAATTATTACTGCTCCATTTAGTTTAAGTGCATTGTCTTTCAAATGGAACCATTAATTTTCATTTTCCTGACATCACCCTATATATACCCCTAAAAACGTGCCACTGCCCCTTTAAATAACTGCACAATTACACTTCATCTTTAATTGAGGTCCCGTCACACAATTCGTTCAATAAGTACGTCTCTACAACATTTGAAGCCCTTAAAGGGAGTAAGGAGTTTGTTGTAGTTATCCCGACTTGGGATATAGAAATCATTTTCTCGTTGAAATTTTATCAGGAAGGTGACGAGAAAATGATTTGATTGGCTACATCCCAAGTCAGGCTGCGCGAGCGAATCTATCTTCTGAGCCCAGGGTACAGATTTAGTGGAGTTAGCGTAACGTTCGTATCCTGAGACAGGATGTGTTAGAATCAACTATTTGCCGTCGAGGGGGTTGCATCTATGAGGAAGTTTTCTCACTGCCAATCAAGTACAACATGTCTCTGACTTCAAACACCCTATAGGTTTTTATCGACGTTCGAGGAAGATTCAGAGTGGAGATCCTGGACAGACGCAAATTGCGGCGACGAAACATCTTGGCGGCCCAGATTACTCCAAACAGCAGAATACCACCACATCTCTATGGCCAGCGATGAGTCCAGACCTTTCCCCCGAAGAACTCGTCTGGGACATGCTTGGACCAAGAGTACGCAACGTCAACTGTACAAGAATTTGGAGCTGCGTTGCAAGAACCACAGGGACGTGCAATATCGAAAATAACAGAGTAAGAAGCTTTTTCTCTCGACGATCCAGCACATACTATTATACTTTTTTGATAGTAGTATGTGCTGAATCATCGACTGAAAAAGCTTAATACACTGTTGTTTTCGACATTACACGTCCCTGTGGCAAGAACAGTGGAATAACCTTGGTCAAAATGACTTGAGACACCTTATTATCGTCGTATCCGTGCATGTCTAGTCAAACGAGAGGGTTTTCTCGTTACTGACTGTGATATCATTTAATGGTAACTCTGATGTTTGACTCCAGATGTGGGTTTCCAGTGGTTACGGAAACTCTCTGATTCTAAAAGGAATGGAATAATTTGTTGCACGTTCCATGAATTTCTTTTCATCTTTTGTTTCATCCTTGGCCTTATTATTTGCACCATATCAATCTTAAAAATCAATTATCCCCTACTTTCTTGAAGAGTATAATTCTTTGATTAAAGATTCTAGATGATCTGCCTGCAACGTTGTGTATTGAATAACTTGATTTCAAGATACTTACTGATGGATTCAGCTGCTTCCTGCAAGTTTGTTCACCCACTGATATATCAAATACAAAAAGGAAACACAAGGTGGATTCCGTATTTTAAATCGATTGCATAACAGAAAAGTCAACTGCACTGATAGACGATTATCATTTGTCAAATCGTACAAAGAATTAAATTATTAACATAACAAAATAGCAGGCAGTGTTTGTTTTCGTATCATCATCGATGAGGAGGATGGTTTATTTTATAAAACCTAGTTATAAATAAACTTACAATATTGATTTATGCAAAACAAATCATCACAGTTCTATTTTTTGTCGGCATATATTTTATAAGATTATATGTGATTTCAAAATCGCTAGAAACCAAAATCAATGAGTGAGTTATATCGTCTATAAGAGGATCGAGAGATGGCGTGATTTGTCATTATAATTATCAACAAACATTTTAAAACGTTCAGAAACGTTTTGACCAAAGCTGGCATCGCTAGCGTAAGTGGGAGAGGTACTGCACTTATGCAAATAGTTGAAAAAAGGCGTTTCGCCATACGAAAAAGAGCTCCGAATTCAATATACGGTATGTCATAGAAGCACAAAACGCAACATTCCAGCCTAGTGCACCTATTACATAAATTGGTATGAAACGTCTACTTTGAATGTGGAAAGTTGTAGTGCTGCAATATGATAATTCTCTATGATGCCCACATCGAATGCTACTCTCAAAGCGGCAAAGTGAGCCAGGGAAAACGCTTTGCCCTGATCATGAGTGATCCAAAATAATTTATTTATCGTTAACACATTAATGTCAGACTTATCAAATATTTTTCTTAAGCATATATCGTAAAATAGAAAAACTATTTAACAACTTCTTTATTGATTTCTCAGGACGTTTCCGGGTTAGGGGAGGCCAGGGCAAAGCGCGCCGTCGGGGCAAAGTGATTAAGCGTTATTTCTTCTTAAATCGACAGATGGCGTGGTTTGTCATTATCAACCAATACAAGCAAACGTTAAGAAACGTTGTGATCGACGTTTGCATCGGTAGCTTGAGTTGGAGACTTACCATTGCAAAAAGTTGAAAAAACGGCATTTTTCTTTAACGAAGGAATATTATGTCCGAATTCCAATATTTCACATAATCATAAAACGCAACACTAAACCCTAGGGCACCCGTTACACAAAAATATATCATCTATTCAATAGTATTCATTGAATAAGGAAATTTGCAATTCGTTGCTTTAGTTATTTTCTATGATGCAAAAATCGAATGTTACCCTTAAAGGGGCAAAGTTTGCCGGGGGGAGCGCTTTGCCCCGAGTGATCTAAAATATTAATTTATGGTCAACACATTATAGTTTCAGAGTTATTAATTAATTCTTGAAGCAAATATAGTAAAATAGAATTGTTATTTTCATTCTATTATTTTCCTATACTTAAAAAAAAATGGTATTAAAATGAAGTATAAAAATATATTATAGGGTTTTTGTTTCATTTAAAAACACATATATTTTCTTTGATTTTTTAGTTTACATATCCATATTAGTTTGATATTCATCATATATTTTGTTTTATCCCTAAACAATTAAGAAGAAAGGCCATAAGGGCAAGTCCGACAGAGATTAGATGTTTGTAAAATGATAAATTTGTCTTTCAAACCAATAAAAAAAAAATGTTCATATATTTGCTGGTTTCTTATAAGAAATGAGTTGAATCGTCAAGACTCCTATAGTTAATAGAATTCGTATATTGTCTTCGTGTAAGTTTTTGGATAAAAACTTCGAAAATATAGGCCCATGACATATAAAAACATATTTTGAATACTGAGCTTAGGTTTTTATTATTTGTTTAGTTTTCATAAGGGTGCCTGTGAGCTGCACGGCACTTTTAAAAAAACGTTTTTGTATGGTAATGGCTTATTATAGGTGTTTGACATATCACAAATATGTGTCTTTTCGCATGGGGCACTTTGTCCCAAACTACGGGGCAAAGTGCACAACCTTTGTCGAAATACATTTTCGTTAATATCTCTTTATGCAGGCATGGTAGGTTAAAAAGCATGTGTCATACAATGGTTTTTCTGATGAGAATTAGAGACATGCTGCAAGTTGCATTCTAAATATGTTAATATGCCCAGAAAACACGTTTATATGTTAGGGGGCGCGCTTTGCCCTGGTCTCTCCTACCTCTGGTCCGTTTTTCGGGTGCCTGAAGAGTGGACAAGAAATAGCCCAGAAACGTCTTGAGAAATCTATAATTAGTTGTTACCCAAGATATTTGTTTTTAAAAATGTATTTCTTTAGCCTTCATGTGGGTGTCTAAGCAGCATGACACTTTGTTAATTTTTGTCATGGTGTACATGTAGCACTTATAAGAATTTGTCTTTTTAACTTTCACGAAGGTGATATTCAGATTCCCTTTGTTGAACACGTACACTTCAAACATGGATCTGATATTCCCTTTCAAATTGTAATTTCTCCCCCAATATGATTACATACGAAGCTCAAGAAGGGACATGGTAAAAAAATATTTTTATTACGCACGTACGTATTACTATCACGTACGTACGTGTTATTATTGCGTACGTACGTGAAAAATTATTACGTACGTACGTGTTATAAAAATATTTTTTAACCATGTTCCTTCTGGAGCTTCGTAATTACATGAGTCGTAAATGCATTTACGTAAAATAGAAGCTCTTCATGCACAGATTATTTATTTCAAATAATAACATACTTCATTATAATGATTTTCCTAGCTTGGAATCAAAACTTGAAACTTAAATGATATAGATGTCCATGGATAAAATTAATTGTTCAAATTATCGGACGTAATTAGTTTTGTAATATCTTTTATCAGGAAACTTTCAATTTCGACTTTTGTGTGTGCAATACGTTTCCAGTTCTTTAAATGAACTCATGATTATTAATTGAATGAATGAATTAATGAAATAATAAATTAATGACATTGTGTACATGGCACCAAATATCCAGTATAACCTGCTCATTTGCGCGTAACAAGGTGAAATGCGATTTCTAGTTTATAACAGAATTATATAATTATGATGTTAGAAAAAGTAAGAAAGGGAAAGTAAAGATAGTCAATCATGTTGTCTATTAAATGAATGCGGTAAGAAAGTAGCATGCACGAACAAGATGGCGAAGAAAGGACGTGATTGAGGTTTACGTGCACGGTGATATGTTTCAGTAGCCTCTAACTTATTCTCTATCAATATAGCCTAGTCTTTGGGTTTGTTTTCTCTTGATGTGTTGGTTTCTTTTCTTTTTGTATTCAAACATCGATGTAGATTCAATAGTTTTTCGAAAACCTTCGGAGAAAGTTGACAAATTCATTTCATGTCATTTTATCTTTTTGTGATCGCTTGTCAATGTCATGTACGTCTATGTCAGTCTTATTGGAGAAAATGTTTATCGCTCTAAAATCACATAAAAATTATATGAATTACAATTTTTTTAAATGAAAATTGATATTCATTTATCACCTTTGCAGTACTAAGAGACCAAGTAACAGCTTATTTTTTCTTGCTCAAACAGTCAAAACACGCGAAGTTATGTTCCGTGTTCTTCTATCAGTATTCTATCAGATGTTGATGGTGGATCTTTCATGAGAATGTGAAGTACCCGTAAAATCATTCTAACAGTCCATGTGTGTAGATGATCTCTCCCTGTGTCACATACATGTGCTTTTGTTCACACAATATCTGAAAACAGTTTATTTGTGGGTTTTTTTGTGTGCATACAATACCTATTTGGGTACATGCTGATTTTAACATTTAAACTGCATTTTTGGATAAAGTTGTCAATTTTTTATCAATACATTGCCATTAATTACATCATACATAATGTGAAAACTAAATACTCTTAAGATGTTTTTAACTTTTCCATGTTTTGAAAAAAAATCAAACACGTATAAATTTTGGAAAAAAACAACTAATGGATATAAATTTAATAAACTGTATGTTATCATATTATGTATCATATGTTTATTAATAGTATTAGCCCAAGCCATAAACAAACATCTCTTTTTCATGACAATAGAAATTTACATGCATGATCGTTCTGAAGGAAAATGTGTAGCCACAACAAAAGTAATTTATTTGACATTAACACATTTTCTGGAATGATTCTTGAAAAGAATGAATATGATTAATGAATATATGTCAGTTTTTAGTAATAACAATTACTATACTGCACAGCTGTGGCATTATATACAGATCACAAATTGTTTAGCAGGAATAATTTCCTTATGATATTAACACAATTATTCACAAACAAACATGAAATGATTATTTACAATATTTACAATATGTGGTCAATTCAGGAGAAACAAATTCAGAATATGGACATATGAATAATCCATTGTAACGATGGCATATAATATGAATTACTAACACAATGATACTATGACCCTATCTAACCATAATAGCTATTATCCATTCAATAAACATAAACGACCCGTAGGAATATTTCAAAAGCAACAAAGTATATCTTATGAACACGATCGAGTAAAAAAACCTCAATACCAAATGCCAACACGGGATATGATCCAATGGGTTTGGCTTCAATGTTTAACCAAAATATTTCATTAATCCCAAACAGCTATGCTATATGCAAGCTTTTCGTAAACGACACCGGTTTTAGTCTCCACCTGAGAAACACAATCCTCATGTGAGGCTGTGCTGTCGGTCTCTAATTCTTCCATTGTCACGCAGGTCATAAGCTAGTGCTGTGTATTGAACATGTTTCCAATGCAGGATTCATTGAATGTTGGTAAAGCTTATATATCTAGCAGTTTGAGCCTATGCTGCCAAAGGATCAAACCATTGCCTTGAAATATTTCATATTTGCTAAAAAACTTTGCCAAAAACCTGCATCAAATGACCCTTTGATTCAATTTAATTTATGACTTGATAACAGTGACTATATTTTCAAAAAATTATTCTTGTTATATGTGTGACAATATTAGTAATGAACACATTGTTGATTCGATGCTCTTCAAATCTTCAGTTAACTTAACTGCCTTGTCTCTTTTTAACCTTTAACAATATACTTGATGATAGAGAACAGTTTTCTATTGTCTTTATGCCTAACTGTGAAGTCCAGCATATGACCACTTATGGGTTTGGCCCTGTTCTATTCCCACTATCCTATCTTGCTTAAATACTTGATGAGTTATTGTAACACATCCGATATTTCAACCAAGAGTTTATTTTTAGAGAATTTAATCTTAGGCAGGGATAAAGTTTGTTGCATAATATTGATGCAATAATAGAAGTCAGATGCATTATATATGATAACAAGCTATTATTATTTCAAATGATTCAATCAATCTTTAGAGATTGTTTCTGGTCTTAAATAAAATCAATTATGTTTTGAATTTAGTTTAAGCATAATAAATTTGAACAAGTGTTTTTGACCTTTCATGTGTCCCAAATGGGTCATTTTCAATTCTTCCATCACTGAGTTGGCAAAGTCCTGTGTTATTGAATTCTTGGCATTAAGAACAGATTTCTGTCTCATAAAGTATTCATAATATTGACAGCTTAAAGCTGTTGCTCACGGAATATTGCAATGAAGAGTATTAAACAGTTTTGCAGCTAGCCCTATTCTTATGCTAATCAGGTAGAGCCATAACAAACATACAATTTGACACCATTACCAATCAATATACTTCTATAAAAGGCCTAGCTTGAGATAAGATCAGGATTACAAGTACAAAGAGGGGGATCAAGTGGTTTGGATGTTTCACACTATGGGGTCAACATTCTTGCACTCTAGCAGTAAATATACTGGAGTGACAAGACATCCTTGTCTAACACCTTTGCAGTGGAAATAATACTGGACTGAGAAGACATCCTTGTCTAACACCTTTGCTGTGGAAATAATACTGGACTGAGAAGACATCCTTGTCTAACACCTTTGCAGTGGAAATAATACTGGACTGAGAAGACATCCTTGTCTAACACCTTTGCAGTGGAAATAATACTGGACTGGAAGACTTCCTTGTCTAACACCTTTGCTGTAGAAATAATACTGGACTGAGAAGACATCCTTGTCTAACACCTTTGCAGTGGAAATAATACTGGAATTAGAAGACATCCTTGTCTAAAACCTTTGCAGTGGAAATAATACTGGACTGAGAAGACATCCTTGTCTCACATCTTTGCAGTGGAAATAATACTGAACACAGAAAACAGCATTATCAAACACCTTTGCAGTGGAAATAATACTGGACTGAGAAGACATCCTTCTCTAACACCTTTGCAGTGGAAATAATACTGGACTGAGAAGACATCCTTGTCTAACACCTTTGCTGTGGAAATAATACTGGACTAAGAAGACATCTTTGTCTAACACCTTTGCAGTGGAAATAATACTGGACTGAGAAGACATCCTTGTCTGACACCTTTGCAGTGGAGATAATACTGGACTAAGAAGACATCTTTGTCTTGTATCTTTTCAGTGGAGATAATACTGAAATGAGGAGAAAACCTTGTCTATTGTTACTGTAGGCTTTTCCATACTTATGGTATGTTCTCCTTTTTAAAACATTCACTCATAAGACTAGGCTTTTAACACAACTTTGCCCTGCCCTTTTCTGATTTTTTTCTGGTAGTATTTTGGTATATGGTGTAAGGAGAATAATTAATCCTCAAGATTTCAATTAAAAAGCTCTTATAAGTTTGCGTGCATGCTGGAATACATCAGAAGGATTAATCTTGCCAAGCAAGGGGTAGGGGGAGTTTATATATAGAGAAGAGAGTTCAGTTGAATCTTTTGTGTGTTGTATAAAGGTTATCTAAAAGGCTAAATTAGTCGCAGGTCGGGGAAAAAAACCTTTACAGATTAAGCTGCCTGTAAGTCTTTTCAATTTGTTTATTTCTTAATAATGAAATGGACACTGTATGTCTATTTTAATGGAATTGTATTCAATGGAAAAACTTAACCTCAACATTGTTCGGAAATAGGTTTTTTGTGACAGATTAATGTGTTAATATTGACAATAATGATAAGCAAATGTATAAGCAAATAAGGTATGTAAAATGTAGATCATGTCTCAACAATGCAGTGGAGATCTTCTAAGGGAAATATTAATCACATGTGCAGATACAATAATTATGAAGTGTATGAATATTTCTGTATGAAGAGTTTGTCCAGCTTATGATTCTGTATATTGAACACATGGTGCAGCATGCTTTGCGATCTATGCCAGGTATCTCACCTGTATCGTTAAAGGTAACAGTTGGGGCACAAACGACAGGTTGAAACAGTGTTTACCTTTACTGTCTACATCCCCTCGTTATCTTGCTGCATTCCAGGTAGATGTCAGATCTTGTTGACTTCTGTCAGTTTGCTTTTCTACATAGATTTAACATTACATAAAATGTAAATTTGTAATAATATTGATCTATGATACTGACAACAGGCAAAGCAGGTGTTACCTTGATTGTCCTTCATAATAAGCTTCATATTCAGGTATGTTATCTTTTATGAATCCTTATATGGTTGACATTTCTTTAAAAAAACAACATACAATGATTGGTATAATCATCTTTCAACATGTTTGTGGTCATTATTTGCCATACTAAACAAATGAATAATGTTAAATGTTTAAAAAACAACAGGTGAAAATAGATTCCTTCACATCAGATACATATTCAGGTACTTTAGTTTAATCTTTATCCTTTTGTGGTTGACATTTGCCTTTCTCAAAAAATTTATGATACATGTTATAAATGTGAAACTTAAAGGTAAAAATGGGTGTTACCTTGACCTTGATGCTATACATTGTCAGGTACTTCATTTGATCTTTTAAGAACCTTATGTAGTTTTAAAAACAGTCTTTTAAAGATTGTTGTAATTATCTTTCATCATGTTGTAGAAGTTAAAGTTATCTCAATAGATTCCTTTAAATTCTTTAAATTTGCCGGTAATTTATGTATTGCTGCCATTATGTTAATGTCTACATTTCACTTTTTCTTTTGCCATGACTCTTTATTTTTCACTCTGTCAATAACCACAACATGTTTCTTGTTGATGTTGTCTGAGTATAATCAAACATAATATTATAACTTTAGATACATTTAGTACCAAGTCTATAATGATAATGATTCGTACTGTATAGAAGTTGATAATCATTATTCCCTACATTTTTGAAAGTGTTAAAATATTAAATACTATTCCCGTCTGTGAAACCCTTAGTTCATCCCCCCACCTTCGTTAAATGAAGTTTTACAATGTCTATACTCTATAGAATTACTCCAACACAGAGGAATCATTGATATAGCCTTTCCATCAATAGGAACATTGTCGTGATTACTGTACTAAAATCAAGTGCCTGAAATCTAAATACCATTCAGACACCTTATAACTGCCCTGTAGTTGTGGAAAGGTGGCCCTAAGCTGCCCCCCATATCCCCCTCCTCGAGTTATGATCCCCGTGTGATATGATTGTGTGTGTAAGTATCAGATATCAATTCTCGTTAACATGCGACAACACAAGCTGTGTGACCGAGTATTGTCACAGTCAACATGCCAGCACATTAGTCTCATTCTACAATACCTACAAAACCCTGCCTCGTCTATCTGTGTTTATCTCTTTCCAACCTCATTTTTAATTTCAATTTTAATTTTTTTTTTTTTAATATTTCTTTCAAGTTTTCATAACAAATGAATTAAAAAAATTCTAAATTAATATCAATATACCAAATGTATGAAACTTGACATAAATGATATGTTATTGAAAACCAATCATCCATAGTCAGAAAACAAATTATTAAGATTCACATTAATAAAGTCCATTGGCGGCCATTTTGTATGAACACCTTTAATTCATTTTGTATAAGAAAAAGGAATCGCATGGCTGAATTTTAATTATAAATTTGGTTTATTAATGCTTCATTTAGTTTAAATACATTGTTTTTAAGTTGGAACCATTTATTTTCATAATTATTCTCATAATTGCCCCCTAAAACGTGCTACTGCCCCTTTAAAATGGATGCATAGATAAAAGCATGCATTAGGGAAGCTATTGCTCTGATAAGTAGCTTGTTATGATAGACCTTAATCATCAGTTTGAGCACTGATCTGTGGAAGTGATAACCTTCGACTGTAGCTTTATCTGGTTTAATTGTGCCCTTAAAGGGGCAGTAGCACGTTTTTTGATAATTTTATGTTTTAAACTTTTCACTGATAATTGTATGTTAATGAATAATGTATTATTTTGAAAGTGTCACAAATCTTATTACACAAGCCAATCAACCATAGTCAGAGGACAAAGTATGAAGATTCACATAAAATCCTCTGGCGGCCTTTTTGTGTGAACACCTTTAATTCATTTTGTGTTAGAAAAAGGAATCACAAGGCTAAACTTTGCATAATATATTCTAAATATTACTGCTCCATTTAGTTTAAATTAATTGTCTTTCAATTGGAACCATTTATTTTCATTTTCCTGACATCACCTTATTTTACCCCTTATTAAAGAGAGATAATATGTAACATTTTACTTTTATTGTAAACATCATGCAAGGCAATCTTTATGAGGTTATACTTAGTAATTACTTACTGTAAGTTAAAAGATGTACATTTGAAAAATAATATTTTGAATGTTGAAATACAGCATTGCCAAGATAAGTAAAATCTATAATTTGATTTCTATTGCATTCTTCAAGAAACAAACCTTTTGATAGATAATAAACAGTTCAAACAAAGTCATTATTCTGGCATGTCCATAAACAATATTCCATAAACAATATTGGAATTTCATAAACAAAATTCTTTCTGTTAACAAAAACACATCACGGATAAATTTTATCTAAAGACAGCATAAATAGAAGAAAGCTAAATACAGATATTGTCAGTATTATGATAAATGCTTTTCCTTTTATTCTTTTTTCCTAAAAAAAATACCTCTTATAGAGATACTTATGAAAATTGTTATTAGTGCTGATTTATTTCTGTTTTGAACAAAGTAGATTCCAGACGATATGTATTGATGTAGGTGTGGCAGGTAGATGTAGATCAATGTTGACCAGATCTTACGTTACCTGCAATCAGAATCATCAGGAGTGTGTAGATAAGATATATCACAGGTAAACTCTTGACTATGGCACTCAATAAGCCTTGGATTTGTGTAAAAGAATACTCTGAAACAAAAAAGTTTAATAATCATCATTGATAGCAACCATTTCTGTGCTGATATAAGAAATAATATGATAATTCTGTAGTATTCATACTCTATTTTGACATTGTAAGTTGATTATTACTCTGATGTACTCAAAATAATACTCCATGCATATTATCATTAAAATATGTCATCAAAGATAGCTATAAACAACAGTGTTCCTACCTTTATCTATTTATATACACCGTTGACCTATTGTATGTTAATGCTGAGCTAATTACCTGTATCAATAGCCTAACGATCACCTGCCCAGCTAGACATGTATGTACCTAGGTAAAGGTAAGAGACACTGCGACTCCCTCAGGTAATCATACACTTGTCTCACCTGGCCGACTGATCAGATGACGATCTACCTATTATCTTTGCAGGTTGGCACAGGTTTAACTAAAAGGTAATGACATTTTCCCCTGGCCAACTGATGAAATGACGATCTACCTTTTATCTTTGCAGGTAGGCACAGGTTCAGCTAAAAGGTAACGACAATTTCACCTGTAGCTTGTGGGTGTGGCAGGAAGAGAGATACCTGGATACCTGTACATCTCTCTCATCTCCTGAAACAATCAGATCTTCGTTAAAGGTAAGAATAAAGAAATGCTTGTTCATGTCATGTTATTGATTGATAGCCTGAACATTTCTATCAGTGAAGTATGATACATCATTGTATGATAATGACAGGTTTGATAAGATAAGATGTCAATTCTCTGATTACATAAAAAATTAGGCAGCATATATTGATTTCATTTAAAATTCCTATTTTTACAACAAACACTGTACAAAAAATACATTACATGCAGAATACAATCAGTGTGACAGTCTCATGAAAAAACAACAATTCAAGCTCAACAAAGTCAACAAAACTGATTGCATCGCCAAAGCTTAATGTTGTCAGTCCTATTAAGTTGGTCATGATGTTAAACTTGCAATTTACATTTTTCATGGATATCTTAGCACAAGAAACATAATTGGAATTGTGGGACATCAAAATTGTGATATCGAAAAGAAGATATCAAAAGAGATAAAGGTCACAGCATCCTGTCTCAGGGTACGAACGTTACGCTAACTCCACTACTTTGTACCCTGGACTCAGAAGCTACAATTCGCTCGCGCGGCCCGAATTTGAATAATTAGCCAATCAAATCATTTTCTCGCCACCTTCTCTATATCTCTCATCGAGAAAATGATTTGATTGGCTACATCCCAAGTCGGGCCACGCCAGCGAATCTATCTTCTGAGCCCAGGGTACAGATTAGTGGAGTTAGCGTAACGTTCGTACCCTGAGACAGGATGAGGTCTCAGAGGATTGGTTGTAGCCTACTTTTGAGGAACTTTTGTATGAAATATCAACACCCCCGACAACCTATACATAGAAACATGTCAGGAATATATAGATAGCTTTTCCCCTTAAAGTGACACAGAGTATCTTTCTTAAAATTTTATTTGATTTTGATAAGCTACAAAATATCTTATATGCTGATTGAAGTTCATTTCTCATCACTGGACTTGCAAATATATCAATTTATGCATAATAGCTCTAAAATGCTTGATTTTATAGAAAACATCTCAAATACGTTTAATATTCGAAATTATGCATCCAATTAATCTACCTATTAGTTACAATACCTAATAAACACTATCGAATCGAATATATCTTCCTGTCAGCTTATGACAAGGTTTCAAAATTACGTTTGGCGAATTTGCGCGCGCCACTCGAGCCACATTGTCCGGTTTTCGATCAAAATCCCGACTTTGAATGGCCGTATTTTTGCTCTAATGTACTGATTGACTTTTAACTTGTTATTATCAGTAACAGTTAGTGGTTCCCGATGTAATAACATCGATTTCAAAATTTGACACATGTGATCCTATCAACATACTCTGTGTCTCTTTAAGGGGCCACTGTGTGAGTTGATGGGGGTCACATATGCCTAACTCTATATGTGGTGCCATTTGGTAGAGAAATATTATGCAATTATAGACTGGTGATGAAGTCAATACGTACCTGTTTTCCTCGAGTCTATAAAAACAGGTATTGACCAAATTCACCAGTCTATAATTGTTTTATTATGTCTAGGTTCAAAAACGAAAAGAGAATAGAAAACAACAGCTATGAGCGGCATTTCGGCCCGATTATTGGCAAGGACAGGTCAATGACATCATGATAACAATAGCATGACGTCATGAAACAACGGTTTGACGTCATCGGCTCTATTTTTAGTAACTCAAGTCAATATCACTTTTGGTCAGACTCTGAGTCATGGGGGTCAAGTCAATATTGGTTTCTGTTGATCACGTGACCGGTTCTCGACCAATCGGATTGCTAGAAAATTATGCTCACATAATAAAAACTGTTGTAGGAAAGAATTATTTTAGAGCGAATTGACGTTGTATAGCTACATTAGAAAGGTTTGAGTCATGAAAATGAGAAACGGACATTAATGCGCATCAAACTGTCAAATATAATTTGGAAATTTATCTAAGGCAGTCAGACGACAATTTTGAGTTCATAATGTGTGATCGGAAATATAACTAGTATTAATGCAAATTAAACGTAAGAATTTAGTTTCTTCGAACATATATAGCTGTTATAAGATTTTCATTGAAAACAAGAATTTATCATTTAAGTGCAATTTTGAGATGAATTTGTAAGAAATTTTTAATTCATAAAATTAATTGTGTCATCCTCATCGTTTCAAAGAAAAATAAAATGTGTTGTAAATCACAGAGTGACTCTTAAACTTGATTAGAGTAATATACAAGTTTGTATATTTCAGGTGTAACAAGCTGTCAACGATGCTGTACACATGGAGGTAGGTCAACATGACCTGTCAATCACTGTCAATCACTTGTCTGTCATTCACAATAGTCCCTCATTATAACATATATTCATTGTTACACACAAAATTTCTCAAAGTCCTAAATTGTAATAAATATCCTTATCTTACATGTTTTTATATTTCACTAAAATTTTACATCCAGTGAAGTTGTTTTTGGTTTGTTGATTTGAAGAAATGTTATAATGAGGAGTATTTGTAATGAACAATATATTAATGTAATATTGACATGAATATATCTCGTATTGACTTTTTACTATTTTAACATTTAGATGTGCCTGTGCAAAATTCTATAATATAATGTTCTAAAGTTTAGGTAGGACATGATTACCAATTGAGTAATGGTTATAAATAGCCAGTGTATGAAATAATTTTTCAAGATCACTAGCAAACCGGGCTAGAAAGTTTTCAAAGTTCCTAGCCCAAAAGAAAAATTACTAGCCCAATTAAGTAAAGAAGATAAATGTTTTCTGACATTCATTTGTATTAAGATCAAACACATATCTACTCAAGAGTTCTTGGCATGATATGGGGGTGATAATCGGAAACTGACACAATTGTAACTGAATCAATTAGAAAATTGAATGAAAAGACGTCAAAATATTTTTGATATACCAATCAACACTAGCCAACCGGGCTATCATTACATATTTTCTACTAGCCCAGGCAAATTTCAATTAGCATCGGGCTACAGGGCCAGTGGTTATTTCGGACACTGGTTATAGCATATCATTGTACTTGAATGTTCCCCTGAGTATTTTATACTCATCATTAATTCTTCTTGGAAATTTGTTCTACAAGTAGGCAAACAGAATCTTTACAGATTTTGACAAAATACCATCTGAAATTCTTCACTCAATCAACTTTAATGTGTGCATGTAGACAATGGAAAGAGATTTTTGATTTTAGACAAAAACAACTGTCAATAGTGATATTTAAAAGGGCTTTGACATATCTTTTTCATGGACAGTTGGCTTTAAATATTTGAAACAAAGGTATAATTAGTATGATTGACAGTGACTGACCTTTCAAGGTCACAACAGGAATTTGACCAGTTAATGAATTGTTTTGGACGATAGCTCACAAATCCTTGCTTTTAGTCTTGATAGTCATTGTCTTGTTCATTGGATATGCAGATACCAGTCACTTTAAATAACATTGACATCATTTTTAGGGCAACTATTAGACACCATCCCTGTTGTGGGCTATCCCTTTTAGGAAATTCAGTGTCGGCGGGTCTGCGGGCGGGACATGGTCACTTTAGTGACCACTAATTTTTTTTTGTATCTGTTATTTGTGATAACATTATCAAACTAAGATTTTGAAACCCTGTATTAAAATATTTTTTCTTTGTAGTCAAGAATAAGAAATGGTGCCTATCAGTTTGAAATGGCCTCCCTCTCTGGAGGGAGGGTGATGGAACAGCAAAATGGAGGGAGGGAAAGGGAACAGCAGCAGAAAGCTGGGGTGTATGGATTTACCAACTTCAACTACAGACATGCTCACAGTGGAAACTACCTCAATCATGGCTACCAGCGCAATGCACCGGAGTTTGATTCAGATGTCGGAGAGGAAGACAGCTTTGTGCAAACGGTGAGAAATAAACGTACAAAAATCCCAAATTGCTAACACAAAATAAGAAAAATTTACAGAAAAAAAATAATGATGCCCAAAACATATTTTATATTTTGCAGAACTAAGTGTTATTCTCTTTAATGCAGAAAAAAGTGTTAATAATCATTATCCTACCTCATGTAAGAATCTCGATCTCTGATTGGTTTGAACGTGACCCTGGATAACTACTGATATCACCCTCTTCAGCAGGGTGATAAATCATTTATAACCCCGGAACATAAAAAGCATGCAGATTGAGCGCCCTGAAATGTACAATGTATGTTACCTCGAACAAATAGTCAAGCTGGTTACTTTTGATCAACTGATATGTAGCTTTGAACAAACTATAGTAAAATGACTTATGCAGTTCTTACCCCTAATCTTCATATAATATGCGTTTTGTTTAAACATTCGGTAAGATAAATTCGTTATACCATTCAGAGGCGGGGTGCATGGCTCGTCGCATAACACCAAGCTCGAGGCACCCCGCCTCTGAATGGTATAACTTATATTGTATCCCTGCTTGTATTTGTTTAACTTTTATCATTCCTAACAAATCAACCTTCCAGAAAATGGTTGGTCAATCATTTTGTCAGAGAAAATTCATGAATTCATTTCATAATGTCCCTTTTTACAATTTTCAACTAGCACCTGAGTAGAGCTAATGTCAAACCCCCAACTTCTGTTCAAACATTGAAAGAAGCAGCCATAAAATATCAGAATGAAACTCTCTGGCTAGAATGTCCTATACCTTGAAATTTAGTGTCCCAGGTGTTACAATGGCAATGCAGGTTATCTACAAAAAATTATGCACTGTTGCTCATCCATTTTTTTAGCTCACCTTTACAAAGTAAATGTGAGCTTATGTCGTGGCGCTTCGTCCGTCGTCCGTCCGTCCGTCCGTCCGTCCGTCTGTCCGTCCGTCCGTCCGTAAACTTTCAGGAAAAAGACTACTCCTCCTAAACGAATCCAGATATCATTCTGAAATTGTAGTATGTTATACCCATGGTGATTCCTCACAGAAAGGTAGACGTTTCAGTTTTGAGAATCCAAGATGGCCGCCATGGCAGCCATATTGAATTTTCAATTAGATTTCAGGAAAAAGACTACTCCTCCTAAACGAATCCAGATATCATTCTGAAATTGTAGTATGTTATACCCATGGTGATTCCTCACAGAAAGGTAGACGTTTCAGTTTTGAGAATCCAAGATGGCCGCCATGGCAGCCATATTGAATTTTCAATTAGATTTTACGAAAAAGACTACTCCTCCTAAACGAATGCAGATATCATTCTGAAATTGTAGTATGTTATACCCTTGGTGATTCCTCACAGAAAGGTAGACATTTCAGTTTTGAGAATCCAAGATGGCCGCCATGGCAGCCATATTGAATTTTCAATTAGATTTTACGAAAAAGACTACTCCTCCTAAACGAATGCAGATATCATTTTGAAATTGTAGTATGTTATACCCTTGGTGATTCCTCACAGAAAGGTAGACGTTTCAGTTTTGAGAATCCAAGATTGCCGCTATGGCAGCCATATTGAATTTTCAATTAGATTTCATGAAAAGACTACTCTTTCTAAACCAATCTAGATATCATTCTGAAATTGTAGTATGTTATACCTATGGTGATTCCTCACAGGAAGGTTGACGTTTCAGTTTTGAGAATCCAAGATGGCTGCCATGGCAGCCATATTGAATTTTTCAATTAGATTTCATGAAAATGACTACTTCTCCTAAACCAATCTAGATATCATTTTCATATTGTAGTATGTTATACCTATAGTGATTAATCCCACAAAGGTAGACGTTTCAGTTTTGAGAATCCAAGATGGCCGCGATAGCAGCCATATTGACTTTTCAACTGCAGATGACACATCATTATTACTAAATTTTAAGCTTTCATCAAGTGATCACTCGCACTATATAAATTCTCTAATTTGAACTTACTAATCATAATATTATCTTGAATATGGAATATTTAAGATTGTCATGCAAGTTGTTCTATATTTTTAAGTGTTTCTAAAACATTAAGATGAAAGACAAACATAATTAATTAATTTGCTTAAAATATTTATGGCAACTAGCTGCAAAAACCCAATGACATTAAACATCATGTTGAATTTTAAACAATGGTATCTCCCTTATATTCCTTTAAATACCACACAAAAGGGGTCAACCAGAGTTCAGATATTCCTTTGCTTTTCTAATACACATCCCAATACAGGCTGCTAGCATCACAGTCTCAGCTGCTAGTCTGTTGCATAATCAACCTGACCTGATATGGTAGAGCATTATGCTATATGGCCATGTGTATGCAATAAGAGTTATGGAAATTAGACTTGTATTCTCATGACAGTGATATGTTCTTTCTAAGAATAACAACTTACACAAAACTTGTCACTTGTTTTGTGTTTAGCAATCTACATGATAAGTTGATGTGGAAAGACTTATTTTGCATCAGGTTCCAGTTCCTGTGTTTTACTCATATTTGTACCATTTCTATATCTAACAGAAGTTCTTCTTGACACAAAATCAATTTAGGACATAAGCTAACTATATTTTGTGAAATTATATATATTTTTCACAATAATTCATGTTCTCCCGTCAAGTCTTTTAATACCACACATAAGGGCTTAGCCAGAGTTCAGGTTTACAAGCTCAGCACACTAGGATGCTTCTCCAAATATACGTACACAAAGCCAAATACACAAATTGCTACACTCTCCTTAAGGATCTGGGGCTAGCAGCCCTGCCTGCTTGTATATTGCATAGTAATCCTGACCTAATTGATAAATAGAACATAATGGACTTTATGGAAAGTATATAAATTGTCTTTATGAAAAGTATACTTGTATTCTATTAATAGTAATACTTTTTACAAATAACAATTAAACAAGTCTGCACGATGAGTTAATATTAACAAGTCAAGAATCTGCTTTTATGTACAGTAATCTACATGATAAGATAATAATAGAGGTATTTTGTATCAGGTTCCAGTTCCAATACCATGTGTTTGATAAATACCTGTAAAACTAAATGATAATTGTATCATGCTGAAGGGGTTCTGGGCCAACATGTCATCATAGAAGTCATTATTTTTCAATTAGATTTCAGGCCAAGTACTACTCCTATTAAATCAATTAAGATATCATTCTGAAAAGTGATTATTTTTTTATATAGTGATTCCTGACAAAGACGCATTTATTTTATTATCAAGAATCCAAGATGGTCAATATGTCAATTATATTGAATTTTCAATTAGATTTCATGAAATTCATTGAAAAGAATACATTTCCTGATCAATCAAATCAATGTCATTATATTTGTATTGATACGCTTGTTGTAATATTTATCAACACTATAAATACAGTTTCAAAAAAATGTATGAATCATCTTTATCTGCGAACAGCCTGAAGCATGACTGTTTTAATAAATCCTTTTTAATAAAACATAAAATGATAAAAGTTGTTCACTCCATCAGTGGGTTACATAATTCCTGACACTTCATATATGGCAAATAACATAGCCAGTGAGGGATAAATATACATTTTTTAATCATCTATATCTGATTACGGTCTGAACAATGATTATCTAGATAATTATAATGATCATTCAATTCAAACAAATCCTTTTCAAAAGCATTTAAAATGATTAAATTTGTTCACTCCACTAACTGTTAGGTTTTTTACTCCTTTGTTCCCATGCAATTAATTTATTTCAAATTGAAAATTTTGGTTAATGAATAACAAATTATCTTTTTATTTTTTTTGATATGCTAATAAAAGATATCATTTAATATTCATCTTCAAAACTAATTGAACAGCTGTCTGAACAATTCTTTTTTTACAAAGTCTTTCTCACCAATTCTCTCTGTTAGTTAAGATACTTCAATAAACATATTACTGAGTTGACCTCCAGATTATTTCCATTGCAAACCTCTCTTCTACCCCCACCCCTTCTATCCCCCCTTTCCCTCCTCCCCTTTTTTCTCCTGTCCTACCATTGCAAACCTCTCTTCTATCCTCTTTCCCCTCCTATCCTTCCAGCCCCTCTCCTGCAACTCTCCTCTAAAGAGTATCTGTATTGCATATTGAAATGAGGGGAGGACACACACTATATGGAATAACAGTAACTTACATAAGAGGATAAGTTACATAAGCTACATGCAGGTGCAAGAGGTCATCATAGGTCATCATATCTAGTAATTAGCATAAACCCCCATGTTGCTAGCCTATTCTGACCAATCAGATTGCACTAACATATGTCAAGATTTAAGATATTCAGAAATCTTCAGTTAGAATTACATGAGACATATCACTAGCTGAATTTGTGATTTGTGTCAGAGGGATATATTCCAAATATTTATGTGCATCATCTGTTTAGTTCTTTGGAAGTTGAGAGTGTGACTAAATGAATACTCCTAAACCAATCAAGATATCATAATGAAATTAATACAGATGCCCACTTAAAAGTAGCATTTTGAAGATTAAAAAGTCCAAGATGGTCACCAATTCGGCATATATACAAAAAACTTATACAAAAACCTACTGCTTGTTAACAAATCATGATTATATCATTCTTGTATTAATGTTTGTTCAAACTCTAGTGGTTCCAACAAAAGAATAGCATTTTAAAAGATAAAAAAATCATGATGGCAGCCATAATCAATTATCATATAAAAGATGGTTACACAATTAAACCATACTACCACATCATTCATTTTAAGGTGAGCTTCTGTACCCTCGGTACTTTTATTTTTAAAAGCTGATATGATATAGGTGGATGCAATTAGACACCTAATATCCTTACTTCAAATATATATTTGATATGAGAAAAGTGTTATATCAATTACTCTTTATCATATTGTTATACATAATATCTTCTGATTATTATCAACACAAGTTACTACAGTTACTGACACCATCATTTTAAATAAATATCTGATGGTTGATTGAAGAATGATGAGACATCCTACTGTTTGTGATAATTCATCTTCTTATATATAGAGGATGCTGTAGTTGTCCAAATACCAGGTTTATTTCATTGAGTGTCATGGGTGAAGTTGATATTTCACGAGTGGTGCAGCCACGAGTAAAACATAAACTTTGCCCATGTCACGAGATAAAATAAACCTGGTATTTAGAAAACTACATAAAGTATTCTATCTATTATATGATTTTTAATTAAATATGTTATTAAGATGTATTTCAAACTGGAAAGTTACCCCCATTTGTTCTCATGGCTGAAAGTAGTTCTGGCACCTGACCAGTGACGATATAATATATCGTAACTGTTGCCTGATAGACAGTTTTTTCACTGAAAAAACCCAGTATTTAATTGCTGATCATATATATAATAAATATCAACTCATTATTTTCAACCCCAACTATCACAGCAATGTTCATGGTTAAAAATCCTATGGTTTGTGATATTGGTCTCTCAAGACTATATTTCATACGTCATCTAACTCATACTCTGATGATTCTCTATAGGCGACAAGAAGTCCTGACTTCGAAATGAGGATGGTGATGGCGCCAACAGAGAGAAGGTTCGGGTTTTCGGTGATAGGGGGCGCTGATGAGGGATTCCATCCTCGCGTTGATGACATCACTCTAGGTAGGTGAATTTTCTGTTGATATACTTTACTTACATTCTTAAGGGGACAGTACAATTGATTGTGCTATGTATTTAAGATTTAAGAGCCTATTTTCTGTGTTCTCTCCCCAAGTCAAAAATGTCTAATCTCTGTTCAAAAAGACCAAATCCATGGTTTCCAGAGGTTTTCCTATAAGGCAAAAATTTGCACAACAACCCATTTGAAAGATTTCAGCCAATGAAAACACTTCTCACATAGAAAGGATGGTTCTCTACACAAGACCTTTGCCATGATTCATTAGCAAAAATTATAAATTTTAAAGAGCATCGCTAATTTGATTTGCATCAAATCCGTCTTCCTCCTGTCTAGCAAACTCAGCTTATTTGAACAGAGTCTAAATCATCAATTTATGACTTTATGATTTTCTGTGACTGCAGAGGGCATTCCAGCCTTGGACTCTTTTACCTTTTAAAAACAGTGCTAGTGTTCACTTCGATAACTTTACTACTACTACTACTACTACTACTAATAATAATAATAATAGCGCCAATATCCAACTCAGAGAGCACTGCTCAAAAGCACTTTGGCTTTCCCTCGATCATTGGATATCAGTCTTCATGTCACATCTTTCACCATCTCAACTCCCGGGGGATCATACAACACGTGCAGTCATGTGACGCACAGAGTTAATGTCACTCTCAATCCTTACGAGGTACCCATTTACAGCTCGGTGGACTGGGACACATAGTGACAGTATTTATTCCAAGTATACTGCACGTTGCTTACCCGCAACTAGGTGTCTGCAGATTTTTATGTTGCCACCATCTTGTCATTTACCAAACGGATTCATGTTTTTTTATTTTATTGTACAGCGTTGTGTATTGAACACTAGGGGTTGTGACAACACTGAAAGAGTCTGCACAGAAAGTTGACTCCAAGGTTTTTACACCCGGTCACAGGCAGGGCTCGAACCCGGCACGTCAGGCTTGCTAGCCTGGTGCTTTTGCCGACTCGGCCAACGCCCCACCTGCACAGAAAGTTGACTTCGAAGGTCACCTGGTCACAGGCGTGGCTTAAACCTGGCACATCAGGCTTCCTAGCCTGGCGCTTTTGCTGACTCAGCATTTTTAGAGATTTTTTAGATTTTATGATGTCAAATAATTTGATACCTATACCTTTGTCATTATCTAACCTTACACTGATATATAACATTCTAATTAACCTATCGCCACCTGTCAATCAAATATATTTTCCGACCAATCATAGAGCGTCATATATTCACTGCGTCATTGGCCTCGTTGCCGACGCCATTTTGTCCATCAAACAAAGAATCGTGTTTTACTTCCTTGTTTGATTTCCTCTGCATCCGATGTCAGAAAATGCTTTTTGGACACAAGACTTGTGCATCTGGTTTCTTGAGTACCGTCGTAAAACCCAGATAAAGATGATAACATGTGTCATCTTCGGAAGAGGTTGTATCACATAGTGCAAATAGACGTTGAAACGGGAAAACTCGAAGCGGTGACGGACCAAGAATATTAATTTTCCATTTATTTACAACATACTTATGAATAAAATATGAACAAAGGGTATCGTAAGTATTTATGACTGTTGCTGTTAATTCATTTTGGAGCATTTTGTAGACATATTTTGCATTCTCTAAGTTCATGTTTGATTTTCATTGAAGGCATAAACAACCATGAAATACTGCTTTTTCAAAACACACAGTAGATTTCAAGCAAAACTTTATTTGGTTATTTGTCGTTTGAATAGTTTCGTGTATATAATTATCAGACATCATGAATTATCATATGAACTATGTAATTACAACATTAGCACGGATAACATAAAATTATCGTTCAAAAATTGGTATAAATGGAAATATATATATTGTAAATGAATGAATAATTATTAATTAAGGTCTTAAAAGATCTCGGATTGATAATTAGTGCTAGCACTTTTTATCAAGGATTTATATAAGATTATATTTGATAGAAAATTAACTCTAAATGCAATGTTAAAATTGAGAATAAAAGAAATATTTTCATCAACATATCATATAATTTTCAATAGTTTGATTATTATACATTTATGTTGTTTGGAACAAATAGGCAAATAGTTTCAATATATATTGTATTTCAAAATCTTAAGATATCATCAAATTAAAAAGTATCAGAGTTATATGCTTATTACTATTTTGGACAATAAATCCACAGATACTATGTATGCATAATTTAACAAAACCACTACTGTGCTTATTATCAAATATTGCTAAAATTGTTTAGTATGTTTCACCAATCTTCAATAATATTGCCTTCAAACAATATTCAAGTGGCTGATCATGTCATTTAGAATTTATAAACATAGCTAATCTTTTTAATTGAAAAGTGTTCATATTTTCTAGGGGGGGAATCAAGAATTCATTTGAAATTTTTGATTAATTGGCATTTTTACAAGGATTGGGAAATTGAAAATTGATGAAAAACTGACCCTTTACATTTTGAAGCTTACTATTGATATAAGGGCAATGGCCAATTTCATATGCAGAAAATTTATATAAAGTCTGTAATAGCTCATTGTCAAAGCTGTCTTTCCCAATATCTGATCAACCTAGCTTTGTTTTTAAGTTTTGACATGTTGCTGATCGAAGCATTCATGACAAAATCCACTGTTATATAATATGAGTGCAGTATGATTTCAAATTTGCTTACTTCTATTGACAATGCAGAATACTGTTTTCTTCTTTCAGTTCATTTACTCCTTACAAACATTCAACATACGACTTCAATTCACTACACATTTGACCTTAAATTCTTGTCATTTATCCATGAATAAAAGTAAATAATTGATAAAAAAATATCATCATTGAAGGAAATATTTTTGTTTGAATAAGATTACAAAAAGATTCAAAACTGAACATTGTATAAGGTTATTTCTTTAAAGTTTTATTTCTATAAAATAAGGAGAAAAGAAAAGGATATAAAGTATCTACACTAGTCCACAGCAATGAAAATTTAGCCACTTAACGGTCCCTGAGTTTCGGGGCCGTTAAGTGGCTAATGAAAATTATGAAATATAAAAAATATTTTAGTCTTCCTGTTAAAATGAATATTACTATTATGGAAGGCCCCTTCGTCGTTTTTAAGTTACTTTGCCGTTAAGTCTAAGCTATATATGTGATTTTGACAGTATGGATTTTGACAATCTCCTTACAATATATAGGTTTTCAAAAATCAACATGAACTGTTGATGTTATTACGTAAAAAATAAATAATAACAAGGAATAAACGTAGTTGTTTCTGATGTCGTAATTGACATATAGTACGCATCCCGGAAACAATATTAAGCAGCATCTGCACTTTTTGTTATTGTTTTTGTTTATTATCTTGAGGGGGGGTCGGGGGTCGGAGGAGTGTGGTACATATACTTTATATGAATTTACAAAAGCGTAATGGATTGGTTCATCAAAACATATAAGAGATTTTTATCCCCCGCAACAACGAAGTTGCGGGGGGTATTAAAATGGGTACCGTCCGTCCGTCCGTCCGTTACACTTTGTGTCCGGCTCATAACTTTCTAACCAATCAACCATTTCAATTCAAATTCGTCATGGACATAAAGAAACATGTAATAATGTGTCAGGAGAAACAATTTTCTGAAAATCTACATAAAATATACAGATTTTGGAGAAAAAGTGGTAAATTTTGTAAGAAATCTGTTACAAGTCCCGTCCGGCTCACAACTTCTAAACTAATCATCACATATTGATAAAATTTGATATGAAGATACATAATCATCTGAAGGTGTGTCATGAAGAACAATTTTGAAAATATTTTTATAAAATTTGCCTTTTTTTGGCAAAAAATGAGGACTCTGGTTGGAAAACTGTTACAAGTCCTGTCCGGCTCATAACATCTAAACTAATCATCACATATTGATAAAATTTGATATGAAGATACATAATCATATGAAGGTGTGTCATGAAGAACAATTTTGAAAATATTTTTATAAAATTTTTCCTTTTTTGGCAAAAAATGAGGACTCTGTTGGAAAACTGTTACAAGTCCTGTCCGGCTCATAACATCTAAACTAATCATCACATATTGATAAAATTTGATATGAAGATACATAATCATATGAAGGTGTGTCATGAAGAACAATTTTGAAAATATTTTTATAAAATTTTGCCTTTTTTTGGCAAAAAATGAGGACTCTGTTGGAAAACTGTTACAAGTCCTGTCCGGCTCATAACATCTAAACTAATCATCACATATTGATAAAATTTGATATGAAGATACATAATCTTATGAAGGTGTGTCATGAAGAACAATTTTGAAAATATTTTTATAAAATTTTGCCTTTTTTTGGCAAAAAATGAGGACTCTGTTGGAAAACTGTTACAAGTCCTGTCCGGCTCATAACTTCTAAACTAATCATCACATATTGATAAAATTTGATATGAAGATACATAATCATATGAAGGTGTGTCATGAAGAACAATTTTGAAAATATTTTTATAAAATTTTGCCTTTTTTTGGCAAAAAATGAGGACTCTGTTGGAAAACTGTTACAAGTCCTGTCCGGCTCATAACATCTAAACTAATCATCACATATTGATCAAATTTGATATGGAGATACATAATCATATGAAGGTGTGTCATGAAGAACAATTTTGAAAATATGTTTGTTTTAATATGATCAAATTGATCTTGGAGATCCAAATACATAAATTCATTCATTTGATTTTAATTTTGTCAGTTAACTCGAATTATGCCCAACAGTGAACATAAAGTTGGTATGATTTAGTTTTTTTATTAGAATAGTTTCTTTCATATCCTGGAAAATTTTGTTATTTTGTGCGACAAAAATTAATCAGCAATATGATAAGGAAAACCTATATATATTGTGCAATTTGCGGGGGATATAGCTCGACCATGTCAGCTGCTTGTTTATTTATATGATCAGATATGTCATTTTTTCCTATAAATCTTCGTGATTTCTTATGTCAGTCATACCACATTATCGGCACTTCCGCATTTGTTTTCTGTTGCACACAAACTATATATTTGTCAAATGTGTTTGGAAATTATTGAAATAAGGATAATGAACCATACAGAAACTTTTTCAATTGGTTATTTTGTTCTGCATTCTATAATTAGGCAGTTATTACAAACGGAATACCATTGTCCGTTACGCTCGCGTCAGTGACAACGTGCCTTTGTTTGTCGGACATAACAAGAGTTACCTCCCTTTATTTCAAGGGGCGTGGTTATCTCTCGTCTGGCGATAGGTTAATTGGTTTAAGGCCATTACATAATATTTTACCTATGTACATCATGAGATTCACATCATGTAAGAAACCGCCATGATAAATAGAGATTATTAACTGAGTGTGTTTCCGTATCATTAATATCATATAATAGGAATAAAAATTTTATTATGCGAGCCTTTGGCGAGCATAATACATATATTTTTATTCCTATTATATGATATTAATGATACGGAAACACACAAGGTTAATAATTTCTTTATCATATAATGTCATTTAGAAATAAACGGGTTTAAACGAAAATATGATTCCTTCTAAAAATATGTTTGACCTAGATTTCGCGGAGTAATTGCTTTCACAATAAACCAAGGTGAAGGTCATATTGTCGGCAATGTATAGTTGTGAACAGTCTAGAAATATTCCTTCATGAAATGTTTTTTTTTCACAGTGTTAGAAACGTCTTCTACTATCTATCGACATTTTCAGTCTGATTCCGAGTGCACGAGTTAACATTGTATCTTTTTATCCCCCGCAACAACGAAGTTGCGGGGGGTATTAAAATGGGTACCGTCCGTCCGTCCGTCCGTCCGTTACACTTTGTGTCCGGCTCATAACTTTCTAACTAATCAACCATTTCAATTCAAATTCGTCATGGACATGAAGAAACATGTAATAATGTGTCATGAGAAACAATTTTCTGAAAATCTACATAAAATATTGGGATTTAGGAGAAAAAGTGGTAAATTTTGTAAGAAATCTGTTACAAGTCCCGTCCGGCTCACAACTTCTAAACTAATCATCACATATTGATCAAATTTGATATGGAGATACATAATCATCTGAAGGTGTGTCATGAAGAACAATTTTGAAAATATTTTAATAAAATTTTGCCGTTTTTGGAAAAAAATGAGGACTCTGTTGGAAAACTGTTACAAGTCCTGTCCGGCTCATAGCATCTAAACTAATCATCACATATTGATAAAATTTGATATGAAGATACATAATCATATGAAGGTGTGTCATGAAGAACAATTTTGAAAATATTTTAAAATAATTTTGCCTTTTTTTGGCAAAAAATGAGGACTCTGTTGGAAAACTGTTACAAGTCCTGTCCGGCTCATAACTTCTAAACTAATCATCACATATTGATCAAATTTGAGATGGAGATACATAATCATATGAAGGTGTGTCATGAAGAACAATTTTGAAAATATTTTTATAAAATTTTGCCTTTTTTGGCAAAAAATGAGGACTCTGTTGGAAAACTGTTACAAGTCCTGTCCGGCTCATAACATCTCAACTAATCATCACATATTGATAAAATTTGATATGAAGATACATAATCATAATTATGAAGGTGTGTCATGAAGAACAATTTTGAAAATATGTTTGTTTTAATATGATCAAATTGATCTTGGAGATCCAAATACATAAATTCATTCATTTGATTTTAATTTTGTCAGTTAACTGAACATAAAGTTGGTATGATTTAGTTTTTTTTATTAGAATAGTTTCTTTCATATCCTGGAAAAATGGTGTTATTTTGTGCGACAAAAATTAATCAGCAATATGATAAGGAAAACCTATACATATTGTGCAATTTGCGGGGGATATAGCTCGACCATGTCAGCTGCTTGTTATAACACAAAATGTGTAAGAACCACTTGTCAACGTCGCTACAACAGGGGAAGTAACTCTAACTGCATTTTGAAAAGCTGCATTGTCATTGTTGTTACGCCAGTTCAGTTACGGTACCCTTAGACCAAACGCCGACTATTTGCGAAGGTGAGGTTGTTGCGTTTGTTACTCCGCTACTAGTTAATCTGTACTACCACTAGAATATGATTTGTTTTTGCTGATAAGTTGGTAACCGACAAGGTCAAAGCGATCTATGCCTATGTTATTCACGAAAATAGAAGCACATTTTTTTTTTCGATAGTCGATATTGTTAGCTGCATATATATTTTTTAAACCAACGATGAAAACAACTTGAAATGCTTGGATAATTAAGCTATGATTTCTAAAATACGAATGCGTGATAAGTTTACCCTGACGGATTTTGTACGATTTTTTATTCGATAGAAAGTTAGAAACACAAAACCTGAAAACTCCCGACGACGTTATCAATGGTTAGTGACCGTTTTAGGACTCGCATGGCATGCATGGAGTTTTGAGAAAATAGTTCGTGTTTTGACCTAATTTGCATCTTTATCAGATTTTGAGGCAATCGGATACCAAGTTTATCAGATAGCTTTATTGCATCGATAACACCCTCCATTATATGATAAAGCTATATATCTTCTGTATCTTGATGTAAGGTCGCAGAACTTTGAAATAACAATCCATATTGAGGTTTTTGAAAGTTTTTGAGTTATTGAGGTTCAGTTCCAGGTTTCTTGCAGAACAAAGCATATTTTATAGTGGATTGCATCAAGGGAGATAATTTTATCTGTACTACCAAAGCCATGCAGGAAAATATTGATCTAATGTAGAGGTTTCATGAAAGCTTTGCACTTCCTTATGTACATTTTTAGCTCATCAGGACTGAAAGTCCAGATGGGCTTATGGCATGGCCCGTCGTCCGGCGTCCGTCCGTCGTCCGGCGTCCGTCGTCCGTCCGTCGTCCGTCGTCCGGCGTCCGTCCGTCCGTAAACTTTTGACACTTTCGACTTCTCCTCATGAACCATACACATTAGAGAGCTGAAATTTTGTGTACAAGTACCTTAGCATATGGAGATTCTAATTTGTAACTTTGGTGAGCCTGTGACCCCCAATAGGGTCACAGGGGTCACAACTTTAAAAACCTATTTTCATCTTCTTCTCCAGTTCCAGAAGGACTAGAGAGTTAAAAATGATATGTGCAGACTCCTTGGCCAAGGGGGATTCCAATTTGTAACTTTGGTGACCCTGTGACCCCAAATAGGGTCACAGGGGTCACAACCTTAAATACCTATTTTCATCTTCTTCTCCAGTTCCAAAAGGAGTAGAGAGTTAAAAATTATATGTGCAGACTCCTTGGACAATGGAGATTCTAATTTGTAACTTTGGTGACCCTGTGACCCCAAATAGGGTCACAGGGGTCACAACCTTAAATACCTATTTTCATCTTCTTCTCCAGTTCCAGAAGGAGTAGAGAGTTAAAAATTATATGTGCAGACTCCTTGGCCAATGGGGATTCCAATTTGTAACTTTGGTGACCCTGTGACCCCAAATAGAGTCACAGGGGTCACAACCTTAAATACCTATTTTCATCTTCTTCTCCAGTTCCAAAAGGAGTAGAGAGTTAAAAATTATATGTGCAAACTCCTTGGACAATGGGGATTCTAATTTGTAACTTTGGTGACCCTGTGACCCCAAATAGGGTCACAGGGGTCACAACCTTAAATACCTATTTTCATCTTCTTCTCCAGTTCCAGAAGGACTAGAGAGTTAAAAATTATATGTGCAGACTCCTTGGCCAATGAGGATTCCAATTTGTAACTTTGGTGACCCTGTGACCCCAAATAGAGTCACAGGGGTCACAACCTTAAATACCTATTTTCATCTTCTTCTCCAGTTCCAAAAGGAGTAGAGAGTTAAAAATTATATGTGCAGACTCCTTGGACAATGGGGATTCTAATTTGTAACTTTGGTGACCCTGTGACCCCAAATAGGGTCACAGGGGTCACAACCTTAAAAACCTATTTCATCTTCTTCTCCAGTTCTAAAAGGACTAGAGAGTTGATAGTGATATGTGCAGACTCCTTGGACAATGGGGATTCTAATTTGTAACTTTGGTGAACCTGTGACCCCAAATAGGGTCACAGGGGTCACAACCTTAAAAACCTATTTTCATCTTCTTCTCCAGTTCTAAAAGGTCTAGAGAGCTGAAATTATATGTGCAGACTCCTTGGCCAATGGGGATTCTAAATTGTAGATTTCGTGACCCCATGACCCCAAATAGGGTCACAGGGGTCACAACCTTAAAAACCTATTTTCATCATCTTTAGCTCCTAAAGGTCTATTGAGCTGAAAGACTGCATGTAGACTCCTTGGCCAATTGGGATTCTAAACTGTAGGTTTTTGTGACCCCATGACCCCAAATAGGGTCACAGGGGTCACAATCTTAAAAACCTATTTTTCTCCATTAGATGACAGTCTATGGCAAATTTATTTCTCCTTGGATATTTTAGTGTGGACTTCTTTCAGTGTCTGATTTTGGCGATCTAAAAAGTGTTGAATAATAATACATTTGTTTTGTAATATTTTTATAGGTTTTCTTGCAATAGGTAACATCAGTTTCATTTTTAGCTCATCTTGCCTGTATAAAGCAAACTTGATATGATGCCTGATGAGCTACAGAGCCAATGGCTCTATTTTTAGCTCATCTTGCCTGTATAAAGCAAACTTGATATGATGCCTGATGAGCTACAGAGCCAATGGCTCTATTTTTCAAATATTTTTAGCAAACTTTGAAAGGAAAGACAATACAAACATCTTAATTTTGTGATGAAAATTTTTGATGATAAGTTTATTAATATTTGTGTGCTTTGATGATCTTTGAAACTAAATCCATTTTTATTCAGAGTATCATTTCAAAGAAAATTTAAATGATCACTGTGAACCCCGTAACTGAGTTGATGACTTAAAGGCACCAATCGATTGGCTTTCATCCGCCATTTTGAAATGTTAGCATTGCGAGATACCAGATGTGCTGTATTATGCAAAATAATTAACCAAATTAAGAAATAACAACTTGATTGATAGAAGCGGATCATATTTACAAATAATTCATAACAAAAGTTATCAGTTACGACAACATTTTGTCGTAGAAATGCATTCTATGATTGTAGCTTCGATGATTGGCTTCATTTAACTATGTTTTTTTTTTTTTGTGCGATACACTTTATTCTTTGACAAATTGTTAAATCTTGAACAACTGATATATAGATAGTATTATATGGGTATTTTCATATCACAATCGGTATCAGCCCGAGACCCTAATATCAGCCCGAGAGCTATAGCTCGAGGGCTGATATTGGTCGAGGGCTGATACCGATTGTGATATGAAAATACCCATGTCATACTATTTTTATCATATATATACTTACCAAACAAACTACAAAAATAATTGTAACATTTTAAAACTTTAATTCATAACATAACATGTGGCTGATTTTATCCGTTTGGATAACTAACACAATACCAATAAACATGCCTATGCCTCCTACGACTTTTCAGTTCATTTATTATCTCTGGTTGAATTTCTAAACTGGAAAGAAAGGTTGTATTAATAATCAAACTGACAAATCCTATCCGCAAGTGACTGCAGCGTTTTCGTGATGTCGGCCACGTTCTAACGTCAGCTGTACAAAGGGAGACAACTCTAAATTCCTCGCGACTTCGATCTATTTTTTGCGTTCGTTGCCTATATAGGGTTCCAGGTTCAAGTCCCTTGACGATGGGCTGATACAGGTTTTTGCCCTTGACGACGGGCTGATACAGGTTATCTGCCCTGCGGGCTGATACAGGGTGCTTGAAGAAGGGTGTATCGTGCATTCAAAATCTCTGTATTTATAAGCAAGTATATGATAAGTTAACCTTACAAACATACTTGAAATAAAGTGTGAAATTATCATGTTAACAGGAAAATCCTCCTGAATTTCGTTTCCACAAAAAATACCCAGCTCAAATGGTCCCTTTAAGCATTAATTTGAAATAATGAAATTGGGCTATTTATTGATTTTGTTTAAAAAGAATATGTTCAAAGAAATACATCATCAACATTATTCAACAGGATAAAATGTTTATTCAACTTTCTTTTGTAGTTTTAAGAAAAGGGAGGATGCGTTGATTTCATTATTGCAATAATTTTCCAGGAAGTACGTTTTAAAAAAGCATCAATATCATCAACTCCAAAAGAGAAAAATGTTGATTTAAGCATTGATTTGTAATTTTCCAGGAGGTTTGCATTTTGTAAATCGTTCCTTGCGCTACATCAAACAGTTTGAACACATTGAATCAATATTTTCTTTAGGTTTGAAGTGGAAATACAATCTTATTTCTTCAAAGACTTGCAGATTCCACTCATGCTGAGCTTTCGATTTGGAATTTATTTTCCTATATTGGCAAGATTAATGTCTAACTTACCAATATAGGAAATATCAGCCAAGTTTGGCCATCTGTTTGCTCAACAGCTTGATTTATTGAAAATATCATTTTGTTATTGAATGTATTTATTTCTTAAGAAGGAATTTGCTTAATTTTTCTGAATCATTATATTAAAGGGGCAGTAGCACGTTTTTAGGGGGTAAATAAGGTGATGTCAGGAAAATGAAAATGAATGGTTCCAATTGAAAGACAATATATTGAAACTAAATGAAGCAGTAATTAATCAAATATGTAATGTAAATTTTAACCATGTGATTCCTTTCTCTTACACAATATGAATTAAAGGTGTTCATACAAAATGGCCGCCAATGGATTTAATGTGAATCTTCATACTTTGTCCTCTGAGTATGGATGATTGGCTTGTGTAACGAGATTTTTGACACTGTCATAATAACATAATTAACATTAACTTACCATTATCAGTGAAAAATTTAAAATATAGAATTAATAAAAAATGTGCTACTGCCCCTGTAAGAGTTGAGAGACCTATCTTTTTGTTGGGTAAGCTTTGTTACTGTGTCAGTTTTCCCAATGTGTCCGGTAAAAGTACCTAAAATCTCAAAATAATCGTAACTAATTTTGCCTTCTGCAGAAGTGTGTACTTTCATTACCTATTCATGAAGCAATTATGTGTTCAAATGATCTTTCTGTTTTTCCAGCGAGTTTAGGTAAATTGACTTGGCTCATGAATAATGAAATATCTGTAAATTGGAAATTCACTTTCCGGAGAAGATAATGTGTTGTCATTAAGAGCAACTTAACACCTTTTTTGAGCAAAAAGGAACTTTTCCTGAGTGGACAAGTTTTGTAATTCTGAAGGTTTTTTGTTATCTAATTTTTCTTTAAACAATGCTTGATTCTGTCTGTGCAATCTCCTTTTTCGGATCAGAACTGCTAAACAATAAAGCCTAGGGTATTGGAACTTGGTATAAGAACAATCATGTGTAGTGATGTGTATTGGGTAACAACTTCTTCCTTCCTTTGGTTGTTTCCATGGACACACAACTTACAGTTTGGTTACCAGACCAAAACTCAGAATACATTATGTTTAGCTCATTGGAACTTGGTATGGGAACAATCATCTTGTGAATTTGTTTCTTGGGGACGTGTTTATCTCTGTTTTATTTCATGTTTGGTCAGTTTTTTTAAACTTCATCTGAGAATAATCTTTCTACCGGTAAAAGCGAAACTACCAAGAAGGAAATTCTGTATGAAACAGTGCCATGTTAGGTTTCAACTTGGTAGAAGGAACAAGCTTGATGTGCAGTGATGGCTTTGGCTTTTATCTTCTTACTACTATAATATCCAGCTTTTTCAATAGAAACACAAGGTGCTTTTCCTTTTCAATTGTAGAATTAATTCTTTACCAATGACTTGCTTAGATTAGTTTTCTGAAAAAAATAATTCTTCCTTTAAACTACTGTTAAATAGATTCACTTTTCCTTTTGGGTTTGGGTTTGATTTTCTTTGTTTGTTTGTTTTTTGTTGTGTTTTCTTAAGGGGGAGGGGGGATATAAGGGACTCAATCAGTCTGCCAGTTTAGTTTCAATTCCATATACTTACTTTGATTTTGACTTTTAAGATATTTTTCTCTCCTACATGACAAATATCATTGGTATGTTTTTTATCCTCTTTACATCTAGTAATTCATTGAGGCCTTTGATCACAAAATTTCTTCCCATTTCAAAGAAAACTTTCGAGATGCTTTTGGAAGAGCAAACGGTGAAAGCTTGTGATGAGAAATTTAAGGATTCATTTTGAGATATCCAAAATCCAATCAAATTTTTACCATCAAAGGATATCTCACTTGAAATTTTTCGAATTGAAAGTTGTAATTTGATGATTGACATTTAAAAATTATATGAAAATCACATTTTTGTAGAGTTTGGTTATCTTTGAGGAACTTTTCTATTAGATGTTTGAATTGAAACATCAACTTTGAAAAAAAAATTGAAAAAGATTTCAACTTTACATATAAATGAACATTTCAGTCAAATCTTCATCTTAAAAATGTAACCTGATGCAATGTCATCAGAAAAGTCAGCACTTTTGATATCAAAGATTTTTTCTAGAAAATTGTTGAAAAATCTTACATGGTAGCTTCAACATTTTTTAAAACTACCTTTTAATGTAAATCGACCTTACCATGCAAACTTCTTGCATTATCCTCCATGAAAACATGTCTGTGTGTCCCAAGTGTGGACCTGTAAGGAGTTTGTCCATGTTTACTTTGCACTTGTCTGAAACCAAGCCCTGCAGAAGAGCTCATTATCTTCAATCTGGGTGCAAATTAACCAAATCCAGGGGAAATAGAACATTGCTAGGAACAATCAATATCGGAAGGAAATACAAACTCACAAAATTGTCAAACCTCAGAAGAGATAGAGCATGTTGCTTAGGAGAGAAAACAGTCTCAATGCAGTGTTTAATATGTACCACCATAGGATTCGCTAGTTCCAGCCGATGCTCGCAAGATTCACTGCAATGCGTAGCCACAATATAGTTGCAGGCTTTATCCCTGCAAATAGTGAAATACTCCGCGCTAAACTCTGAATCATCTCACCTCACCACATCGCACCTTTGTTTAATCAGTGCTATTTTCCATTGTAGCTGATGCTTTTTTTACATTTGTTTCTGTATTAAGTTAATTAAGAAGAAGAGAATAAATATTCACTGTATTTAATAACAAATTCAATTAAGGCAATTCTCAATGATGGAAAATCTTTGTAATCTACTCCTCCAAGACTAAGCTTGAAAACAGCATTCAAATCATGTTGAGAATCATTAATCAAAGATTATAGGAGCAATTAGTCTCATGATCAAACAGAGATCACCATCAATATTGACTGATCACTTCATTATCAGCTGGTTGACAAGAAGTCTTGATCCTCAGCATCCATCAATCTCAATGTCCACATGCAATGAATGCAATAAAGCCAAACCTATCAGAGTTACATCTAGCAGCTAGTTCTGCCTTAAAGGGGCAGTAGCACGTTTTTTGATAATTTTGTATTTTTAAATTTTCAATAATAATTGTACGTTAATGCTAAATGTATTATTTTGATAGTGTCAAAAATCTCATAACACACACCAATCACCCATAGTCAGAGGAGGAAGTGTGAAGATTCACATAAAATGCATTGGCGGCCATTTTGTGTGAACACCTTTAATTCATTTTGTGTAAGAAAAAGGAATCGCATGGCTAAACCTTACGTTATATATTTGAATTATTACTGCTCCATTTAGTTTTAATACATTGTCTTTTAATTGGAATCGTTAATTTTCATTTTCCTGACATCACCTTTCCCCCTAAAAACGTGCTACTGCCCCTTTAGGATAAGATAAGACTGTATATTCCAGGAGGAAATTCTTTTTACATCAAAACGGCCTCATACATACATGGCTCACATTGTACAACTATATAAACAAAACATCAGGTAAAGCATATGACACATCAATAAAAGCAACATTTAGCTTTCAGTAGCATACATATAGATATTCCAAGGCTTTTTCCAAAGACTGAAATTACAACCTACAACAGTCTATCAATTAGACTATTAAATTCTCAATAAATTCAAAATTTGAAAAAAAAATACAAATGAAAAGAGAAGGAAAATGTATTTCTTTATTTTTCAAGCTTTCAAGTCTTTTTGTTAACTTACTCAGGCTTTCATGTTATTTAAAGTTCTGGTTGACAGATGAATTAATACCATCAAAATAGATTCAATTACACAGTGTCATTGAATCATGTCATGTTATTGAGCAATGGCAGATTTTAGTTCTTAAAAAATGTTTCACTGTGTAAAACTTCAGTGCATCAAATTGCTTTTAAATCTATAAGCAGAAGTCTGTAATTTTGTCAAGAGGAACACTTCAGAGGGCTTCTTGCATAGGGAAGTGTTTCGATATCAGAAAAAAAAGCTCCAGTTAGTTAGTTGAATAAATCCTGGCATACTTCCATTCCTACAGAGAAAAATGGTGCAAAGGTTAGGGTGTTTGCTACAGGTCCAGAGGTCTAGGTTTAAATCCTGCTCCTGGTATTTACTCTGCTGTATAGCCAAATCTATCATTTGTACCTCTGAAACGGTTACAATTCGAGTAAATAGATTCATCATTTCAATAACAATAACACATTTTTATTCAATGTTTGATTCTCGTGGTTATTTGATCTCAAGATCTAATGTCTTCATCTGGCGTATCTACCGTACTGTCAGTCGTCGATCATCGCTCACAACTCGTGCATTTGTTGCGCTGTTCCAATGGCAATACATACACCCTCGAAATAAAATCAATAATAGTGAAATGAAACAATGATTGTTTGTTAAACAACTTTTTTATCTAAGATGAATACAATTCTCAAAATTAAATGCTCAATTGGCAAGGTAAAATAATGAGAATGGGCAGTTCAAAAATAATTATATTTCAAGTATTTTGTTATTTATATGCAAATTCATTGGTACGTTTTCTATACAAACAGACTATCGAAAACTGGGGAATATGCAGTTGATTTTTTGTACAAAATGATTCACTGTATTATAGTGTTGAACCACCATGGTTTTGCAGCTGTAGCCAATGCTTTAGGGTATCAAATCAAGGGCTATATGTTTGCAGTATTACTGCATGGCCATTGTGATAGAAGTTTTATATTCTGCACTGAGACACTTACTTATTTAAAAGATGATCTTGACTGGAATATTTTAAATCTAAATCTATAATTATAATACTATTTCCATCACCTACTGATGATTCAGTGGAGATCTGCTCAATTGCAATACAATGCACGTTATTTCCCCGAAGGAATTGAACTTTTGAGTCGGTTACTATACCCATGTTCGGGTACACTTTTGTACAGCTGGATGAACTGAGTGCAATGTGGATGAAGTGCCTTGCATTACCTGGGCTATGGCGTGGCAGGCCTGCATGCTAACCACATTAGCCCTAGTGTGTAGCTTATACCATCAATCAACGAAAGAACCGTCTCAGGCTGTACTGACCAGATGCTTTGAAGTCAACAAAGATCAGAAGGTCTTGGTTTAAAGTGAGAAAGTAATTTGTCAATGGTCCAGACAATCAGTTAATTAAAATTATGTTGGATACTGAGTACGACAGGTTGAATAGAGTCTGCTCAAACAATGAAAACTTTCGGACGAAAATTACCAATGTCATATGTAGGAAGCCTCTTTTGTTGGTTATTATACCCCCGCTACGACGTAGTTGGGGGTATATAGCGCTCCGCGTGTCCGTCCGTGCGTGCGTCCGTCCGAAATCGTTTCCGGAGCATTACTCTTAAACTATACCACTAACAAACTTCAAATTTGGTATGGCAGTAGCCTATATGATGCTGTTGTGCCTTTTAGGGGTTTCATCTCAATGGTTCAAATAATTTTTGAAATTTTGACCAAAAACCGTCCGATTTCTGGACTTTGTCTCGTTTCCGGAGCATAATTAAAAAACTATACCACTTGGAAAATTCAAATTTGGTATGACAGTAGCCTATATGATGCTGTTGTGCCTTTAAGGGATTTCATCTCAATGGTTCAAATAATTTTTGAAATTTTGACCAAAAACCGTCCGATTTCTGAACTTTGTCTCGTTTCCGGAGCATAATTAATAAACTATACCACTTGGAAAATTCTAATTTGGTATGGCAGTAGCCTATATGATGCTGTTGTGCCTTTTAGGGGTTTCACCTCCAACGTTCAAATAATTTATGAAATTTTTACCACTGCAAAGAATACATATATTGGAATGTTGATACCACTGCAAAGATTACATATATTGGAATATAAATTGACCTACATGGAAGGTGAGAGTTTGTTGAAAAACATTTATTATCATAGTTATACCAGTTCACACCTATTCAGACAAATGAAATTTTAAAAATACGGTAACAATCCTAGGACTTATCAGAACATATGACTTTTCACTATTTTTGTCAAAGAAAGGCGGTCAAACTACCGACGGGGGTATGTGAGCTGCGCTCACTTTTGCCTTGTTTAAAGAGACGAGTATGTTGATAGGATCACATATGTCAAATTTTGAAATCCATGTTATTACATCGGGAACCACTAACTGTAACTGAAAATAACAAGTTAAAGGTCAATCAGTACATTAGAGCGAAAATATGGCCATTCAAAGTCAGGATTTTGATCAGAACCGGACAATCTGGCTCGAGTGGCACGCGCAAATTCAGCAAATGCCATAAGCTGACAGGAAGATATATTCAATTCGATAGTGTTTATTAGGTATTGTAACTAATAGGTAGATTAATTGGATGCATAATTTCGAATATTAAACGTATTTGAGATGTTTTCTTGATTTTTCCATAAAATCAAGCGTTTTAGAGATATTATGCATAAATGGATATATTTGCAAGACTAGTGATGAGATATGAACTTCAATCAGCATATTAGATATTTTGTAGCTTATCAAAACCAAATAAAATTGAGAAAGATACTCTGTGTCACCTTAAGAAATAAAAACACAGTGATTGTAGAAATAACTTACACATGGACTTTGATTAGTAGATAGCTCAGACACTGTCTAAGAATTTTTACAAAATTAAACATTTTAATCACTTTGATGCTGGATGTTCCTTTATTATCATTTTTTGCAATCTTTTTGTCACAAAGAAGGATTTTTCCATTGTCCAATTGATATCACCTATACTGTTCATGAAAAACTAAGTATATATAGAATGATCATGTTTAGGGTTAGACCAATATAAAACAGGAATAATTGATGTGAGCTTTTTGACCTTATGCAGTATCTTGCCTGAGGCTTCTATGACCACTATTGGATGCGAGGTATTTGAGAGTTCATCTTTGTTCTTGTTTTATGAAATATTGATAAAGTAAACAAAATTAATACTGAATAAGTCAACCAACATTTAATTCAATATAATATGGTTTCCTTATGGAAGTCATGAAACATCCTGTCATCTATTCAATATCATTATGTTACTGATAAATTGTAAGTGGCAAAATTTAAAAAATAGAAAAACCAAGGTAATATATAGAGGATATCTGTCTTAGTGTATCATGTTTTACATGACGTTAAACTCTTGAACTTGACATCATTCGAGTGGTGATAAAGTTTATCACCACTTAGTAGAGTGACGATAAAGGTTATCGCCATGCATGCAGATAGAGGGTTTATTTCACTGATAGAACAGAGTATCTCATCCTCAATCATATAATATATTCTGTGAATGACTTGGAAATTTCAAGTGAATTCTGTAGATATATGCTGAATTTTAATTGTTTGAAGTACATCTTGTATTTACAGACACCAAGGAAATAGTACCGAAATGTATTGCTAGTAACACATAACATCTGAACAATGAGAAAATAATTCACCTTTTTGAGATCAAGGTGTACTCTGAAATAGTTCTTTGATGTCTCTTGTAGCCGGATATGACAGTAGAAGCTTTATACCTATATTGGCATATAAGTAAGTCATGTAGACATTCATCTGAACAATGAGAAAATAATTCACCTTTTTGAGACCAAGGTGTACTATGAAATAGATCTTTGATGTCTCTTGTAGCCGGATATGACAGTAGAAGCTTTATACCTATATTGGCATATAAGTAAGTCATCTAGACATTTTTCTTGGACATGAAGCAAGAGAGAAGAATCAAGTCATCTAGACCACAATTATGACATGGTATACATTTCCAGATAATAACCTATGGACTTCTTGTCTGGGAATTCATCCTTCATTGAGTATCATCCTACATGATTGCACTTCTTCAGACAGCATTGACAAGGGTTAATCAATCCTGGAACTTTTTCTTGCATGCCACCAAAACTAATTATTTGCTTTGGCCTAAATTTAATTTATTGTTTTACTTTCAAGTAGTTCCTTTTATGTTGTTTCTTTCTTATGTTTAAGAACTCAACCTCTGGATGAAAGTGAAATTTTTTGGTTTAGAATTGGGTTTTATGATGTAAAGTGGTTAATCTTCATATCACCATTGTCATTCTCCTTGCTAATGTTAAATCAGACGTAGCACGTTTTTTGATAATTTTATATTTAAAGTTTTCACTGATAATTGTAAGTTAATGCTAAATGTATTATTTTGACAGTGTCAAAAATCTCATTACACAAGTCAATCATCCACTGGCGGCCATTTTTTGTGAACACCTTTAATTCATCTGTGTAAGAAAAAGGAATCGCATGGCTAAACTTTACGTTCTATATTTGAATTATTATTGCTTCATTTAGTTTTCATACATTGTCTTTCAATTGGAACCATTAGTTTTCATTTTCCTGACATCACCTTAATATTCCCCCTAAAAAATTGCTACTTCCCCTTTAAAGGGAATAAACAACTTAGCTTGTGAAACCTAATTGACCATCGTAAAGAGAGCAATCAGACGGGTAAGGGGGTTCACGTGACACAAACTTGGTACTGGTTGTCAGCTGTAAGTGGTTCATAACCTAACGATTTCGTCCCTACTGACCATTTACGACTTTTTTGCGGCCCTGCTAATAGAACTCTGGAAGTTAAAAATTCAGGTTGCAGACCCCCTTTAAAGGGAAGAGACTGCTCTAGCAGAATATGAAGCCATGACTATGTTACAACAGACCCATTTCCATAAGGAAATTGCCAGGAAATTAACAGACCCAAAAGAAACAGTGTGTCAAGACGAATCAGAATATCTCAGAAAGACATTGATCACATTCCAGTAGTCTATTTACACAATCATTGAGAGACAATTATTTCTTGTTATCTTTGTCATATTATTTCATTATGTATTGATTTTCTTGTCATAATAACAATCAGATCAAATCTATTTCTAATTTTTGACAGATGATGAATATTCTCTTAGTCCTCTTAAATGACCTTATCCTTTTAAACACATTTAGAAGTATAAAAAAAAGTAGATTTTCTGGATAACAACTTCTTTATTGTGAAATTACAATGTTAGTTATCTTCTCTGTTTTGATTATCACAATAAAGAAGCTGTTATCCAAGAAAACTTATCATTGTTTTTCTTTGTAAGTAAAATTGATTGTGAAATTTATCTCCAGGATAAAAGTTATCAAGAATCTATGAATTATTAAAAGGAACCAGCTAAATATGACATAGAGTCCTTCTCGTGTGAATGATAAATCGAATGCGCATAGAGTGATGAATGGAAAATGTTGAATATGGCAATTTAGCTGTAATTGTAAAGCTGTGAATTACTTCATTCTATTTACAATGCATTAATCAGTTTCCGCCTGGTTGTGATTAGTCTCGGGGGGATAACTCTAAATTAGCTCACTTGATCAACCAAAATCCGCAATCAATCTTCATCGATAGCTTCCATATCTGCTGTTTCTTCCGGAGTCTGCAATTCCAATTCCCCAGACAGATTCAATTACCGTTTGACAGACTCAATGTCTAGTTAAATATCTAGGTTTTCCTGCAAGTAAGGTAGTGGTGTTATTATCGACAGACACAATTTTCTGCCGACAGTTCCAATATTGAGGTGTCACATGAGCTTCGTCATCTTGTCTGAATATATACAGAACAAATGAAGGTTTCAGACTCCGTCAATAGTTCCCTGAGCTCAGCATGGGTGCTATTACAGTACAAGAATAATAGTCTATAGCTGACCTTGGACATTTGTGCATTCATCGATTCGGGACAACAAAATTTGGCCAGATATATATATCTAAGTAATTACAGTCTGTGAATATATTTAATTTCAGTCAAGGTAGCAAACAATCATATTTCATACTTTTAATTCTCATTTGCGTTCATGCATCTTTATGACTAGATTTAAGAAGTCCAATTTGAAAAAAACTATTAATGAAACATGGATATGTGCACATTGAGTATTATATGATACACCATTGTTTTCATTTGGACAATACATAGCTGTTTACATCTTTATGACTCAATTTAAGAATTCCTTTACGCAATAACAATAAATCATTGTATGGAAAAATCTATTTGTGCACATGTGCACATAAAATGTATATGATGCACATGTTTTCTATTACACAATGTGTACTCCTTTGCATATTTTTTAATTTTTAGCTCATCAGGTCTGAAAGACCCGATGGGCTTATGGCATGGCAAGGCGTCCGGCGTCCGTCCGTCCGTCCGTCCATCCGTAAACTTTTCACATTTTCGACTTCTTCTCCAGAACCAATGATTCTAAAGAGCTGAAATTTGATGTGCAGACTCCTTGGCCAATGGGGATTCTAAATTGTAGATTTCGTGACCCCATGACCCCAATTGGGATCACAGGGGTCAAAACCTTAAAAACCTATTTTCATCTTCTTCTCCAGTTCCAAAAGGTCTATAGAGCTGAAAAGTTGTGAGTAGACTCCTTGCCCAGTAGGGATTCAAAATTGTAGATTTTGTGACCCCATGACCCCAAATGGGGTCACAGGGGTCAAAACTTTAAAAACCTATTTTCATCTTCTTCTCCAGTTCCAAAAGGTCTAGAGAGCTGAAAAGTTGTGAGTAGACTCCTTGGCCAATGGGGATTCTAAATTGTAGATTTCGTGACCCCATGACCCCAAATGGGGTCACGGGGGTCAAAACTTTTAAATCCTATTTTCATCTTCTTCTCCAGTTCCAAAAGGTCTAGAGAGCTGAAAAGTTGTGTGTAGACTCCTTGGCCAATGGGGATTCTAAATTGTAGATTTCGTGACCCCATGACCCCATATGGGGTCACAGGGGTCAAAACTTTTAAATCCTATTTTCATCTTCTTCTCCAGTTCCAAAACGTCTAGAGAGCTGAAAAGTTGTGAGTAGACTCCTTGGCCAATGGGGATTCTAAATTGTAGATTTCGTGACCCCATGACCCCAAATGGGGTCACAGGGGTCAAAACTTTTAAATCCTATTTTCATCTTCTTCTCAAGTTCCAAAAGGTCTAGAGAGCTGAAAAGTTGTGAGTAGACTCCTTGGCCAGTTGGGATTCTAAATTGTAGATTTCGTGACCCCATGACCCCAATTGGGATCACAGGGGTCAAAACCTTAAAAACCTATTTTCATCTTCTCCTCCAGTTCCAAAAGGTCTAGAGAGCTGAAAAGTTGTGAGTAGACTCCTTGCCCAGTAGGGATTCAAAATTGTAGATTTACTGACCCCATGACCCCAAATAGGGTCACAGGGTCAAAACTTTGAAAACTTATTTTCATCTCCTTCTCCAGTTCCAAAAGGTCTAGAGAGCTGAAAAGTTGTGTGTAGACTCTTTGGCCAATTAAGATTCTAAATTTTACATTTAATTACCCCTTGAGCCCAAATGGGGTCACAGGGGTCAAATCCTTAAAGAACTATTTTCATCAAAAGTCTGATGAGCTACAGAGCCCATGGCTCTATTTTATTAAAGAATTTCAATTATTCATACACTCACACCACTGCTAAAATTTTAACGTATGTGAATTAGGATTCCCTAAGGGATTAATTCATCATCTTGTTGTGTCCCATCAAGCTCCTGGCACCATTGATAAAACTCCTGGAAGGCTATTGAGAGTACATTCCCAGTGAAATTAACTCTGTCTGGAGCTTGGAGGAAGAAATAGATGTGTTTATGTTATATAAATACCATCATTGTGCATCTGACAATTTACCTATCATTTGATTGTGCATATCGTTTATCATTCATTATATCACTGCTAAAACAATTTTTACTCATGTAGTTTGTTTCTAACTTTTGTTCTGCTTTTTTCAGCGTTTGAAATAGAATTCGGCAACTGCCATCTCAAAAACGTATTGATTTTTTTCTCATGAAGCAACTTGTTATATGATAACTTAAGTCAAAATTCTTTGAAGCATAACAGTAAAACCATGTGTTCATTTGTCACAAATCATTCTACCAAGCTGGTATATGAATGACATTTGATTCATTCATATTTTCATTCATTCATTTCACTTACCGTATTCGACGTAATAAGCACCCTGCTCCAATAAGCGCCCCCCAAAGGATTTTGTAATTAGGTCTAATAACCGCCCATGTACCAACGGTACTAAAATGATTCAGATCTATATTTACTTCCGGGAAAATGGCAATGTGGTTCTGTATAAAAATTTATTTGGTGTCATGAGCAATTAAAGGATACATTAAGCAGCAATATGTGTTGTTTTTTACTGAATAATGTGTAAGTATGTTATGAACTTTTTTATTAGTTATCAAAGACAATCTGAACACAGTTCCATTTGAGAAATCTTTATTTTTCACACAACTTTAATAAGCGTCCACCCAAGTCAATTTTTTACGTCGAATACCGTATACATTCTTTGAACCATACATCCTTCCATTAATTTCAATTATAGATTTTTTCATTCATCAATAAATCCTTTTACAGATCATTCGTTATTCTTTACATCTGTCACCATAATTTCATCTATCTGCTCCAATGTCCTAATTACATTCCTCTACCTCAGTCGGAACATTAATGCCCCAAAATTAGACCTAAATAGTATCTAATGCAATAATCAAAGGTCATGGTACTAATAGACGGTACTATCTTCCTGACAACACAGAGAGTAATTTTCTTATTGCATGTTAGAGTAATCCCTTTTATGGTACTGGATGTTCTGTGTTTCCAGTGCAAATGGCCACAGTAAACTCATGATTTGGTCGTGAAATTCTTAACGGTTATACAGTAGAACACGGATATAGCAAACACTCAGATATAGCGAACTAATTTTCAAGTCCCGTTCCTATATAATATCATTAAAATTATATACGTATAGCGAACACCGGATAATATTAGCGAACTAAATTCTTTGGTCCCTTGGAGTTCGTTATATCCGAGTTCTACTGTACAAGGAATATGATCTATTCCTGATGGAAATTTTGCAAGGTATCAGACTGAGAAACATTGAGCGTATATAGTAATTATATTTAAATAAGGATTTAACATTTCAGTGAATTGAACATTATCTTTCAATTAATGATGGCGGCTGACTTCATGGGTTGATGATGGTTATCCCCCTCTTTTTTTAATTACTACCAACTTTTGTTGGTCCCATCGTCTGCATCCTTAAGTGGATCCTCATGCTGTCATCCCTACCAGAACTTTTTTTAGACAGGACGACAAGCGCCTCATAAAACATTGTTAACACAAATAATGATGGAAATATGGCAAAAGATTACAGTTATTTTGAAATCTGATCAAAATCTGATCAAGATTGTCTCTCTTGAAAGTAGAGATGCCGATAATTATCTTATTATTCCCGCATGTTCAGGGTTAACAGATGACAATTGCATTACAAGCTTGCAATAGAGACTCCAGAACATGTTGCCCATTTAGTAGCATCTGTCTTCATTTATTTTCTTCATTATTATGGACCAGAAAATGTTGTCTCTTAATTGCCATATTTATTGCTTTATCACCGTCAATGATATACGATTAAGGTACTTAAGAAAATGAATGATGTTTCTTGATCATGTTAAAGATACAGGAACAGTTGTATCAAGTTAATATGGTTGTTTCCTGCATTATGACATCGAATATGATGTACATGGTTTTCTGACTTTGTCTCTATTTCTGCTTAAACCAGATTCATTTTGTATTATTCAAAGATATGTTTCATAAAGTTAAAAATGTAAAAAAACTTAAATATCTAAATATTAACTTTTTAATGTTAACACTTTAGCTGCTCAATAACTTCTCATTTAGCTCCTAAAACCTAGCTTTGATTGACCTTAAGTCACATCTTCATTAACAAGAATACAAAGAGGTTGAACCAAGCAAGTGAGTTGAGACTGGGGGACTCAGAGATGTCATTTCATGGGACCTCAGCTGGTCTTAAAGGGGCAGTAGCCAATTTTAAGGGGCAATAAAGTGTGATGTCAGGAAAATGAAAATTAATGGTTCCAATTGAAAGACAATGTATTTAAACTAAATGAAGCAGTAATAATTCAAATATATAACGAAAAGTTTAGCCATACGATTCCTTTTTCTTACACAAAATGAATTAAAAGTGTTCACACAAAATGGCCGCCAATGGATTTTACCGTATATGACCGGGTATAAGCCGAGAATTTGACACCAGAAATAAGGGGGTCAGAGAGGGGGGTCGGTCTATACCTGAGTTATATGATGCAGATAAAAAAAAACAAGAGACCAAGCACGAGAATCATCAGCCCAGCGAGTTAGCGAGTGGATGTTTACACAGGAAGCAACATGCACATGCAATCATCGAGGTCATTTCTATATTGAACTTGTAAAATAAAAATTCTATTGTTGTGTTGTTGTTTTTAATGAAAATATACAAAGAGAAGTTGAAAAAATATATAAAGATATATTTATAATATGAAATATTCAAGCAACCTTCACGTACTGTTAGATTTCGGCAGATCGATGTGGCTTCACTCGCATCCATGATCGGCAATTGAAACCCGATTTTTCAAATATTATCAAGAGTTATCACTTCAAAAGGCTTGTTGTCCATTTTAAAGTATTATTAAGACATATTTCCAAACTTATCAATCATATCTTATCGAAATTCAATCAAATCTTTGTCAAAGATACACTCGTGAAAGCACGATGTTTTACATTGCTTTGAATTTCAATCGTAATTTCGTGACGATGAATAACATTCCTTATATAACTTTTTGCTCATGGTTATATTTCTGATCGTTATTCTTCGATACTTTTATAAAATATAGAAAACGTGTAAGAAAATCTGATATATTTACACATTTAATATTGTATCGACAAAATGTTGTCATGAAATTATTACGACCACGTTTTATGTTTCGTAGATCTTTTTTAAACTGACTTGCTGATTGGTTGACCTACATGATTTAGCCAATGAAAAGGCTTGTAACAAATTTCTCATTTCCAGCAAACACTTCATGCACCAAAGGTTGTTGACTGTCGTTAGTTAACAATTTGTCGAGAATAATATGTTATATGATTAAATCAAACAACAAACACCGTAAGTGAACACTTATAATTTCTTTTATAGTTTTTAAAAATTATATACGTCTTAAAATTAACGTGTCAGTTGATGATTCATGAGTTTTTAGTTTCAATGCAACGGGCATCATATCGACTTACTATCAGCAAAATAGAGCTGCGAAGAGGGGGGTCGGTCTATACATGAGATACTAGGTTTTGACTGGAATTTGGGGGGTTGAGAAAGGGGGTCGGCTTGTATGCGGGGTCGTCTTATACCCAGTCATATACGGTAAGTGAATATTCATACTTTGTCCTCTGACTATGGATGATTGGTTTGTGTTATGAAATTTTCGACACTATCAAAATAATACATTTATCATAAACTTACTAATATCAGTGAAATTTTATAATTATAAAATTATCAAAAAACGTGCTACTGCCCCTTTAAGACCATTCCTGCATCAACACAGGTTAACCACATTCAGGAAGGATTTAACACCTAGAAAGAAGAAAGAAAATATGGAGCACCTGTTCTTTTGAATGTGTTTACATAAATCAGATTTGTACAAATTACTGTTTTCTTATCAAATATTTTGGTAAACCAGTAAAAGGTTTCATATTTGTTTGACCTAAAGAAAGTATGATACATACTCTGAAAGTTGACATAACTTCAGGAAAGGTCAAAAGAAATTGATTGATAAGATCCTGGAGCAAAACTGTCTCTTTCAATATGTCTGCCAAGCACATTATGATTAATTCTTAAGCGGACTAATGATCTTTTCCATCTGAAAGTGTCACCCATTAGGGGATCAAAGAGTTTACTTTTACAAGGACTAAGTGAAATCTGTCTATGTATATATTCCTGTAAACCGACATCCTTTAATGGGGCAGTAGCACGTTTTCTGACAATTTTATATTTTACATTTTTCATTGATAATTGAACGTTAATGCTAAATGTATTATTTTGATAGTGTCAAAAATATCATTTCACAAACCAATCATCCATGGCCAGAGAACAAAATATAAAGATTCACATAAAGTCCATTGGCAGCCATTTTTGTGTGAACTCCTTTAATTAATTTTTTGTAAGAAAAGGAATCCCATGGCTGAACTTTACATTATGTATTTGATTTATTACTGCTTCATTAAGTTTATATACGTTGTCTTTCAGTTAGAACCATTTATTGTCATTTTCCTGACATCCCCCTAAAAACGTGCTACTGCCCCTTTAAGTAGTCTGTCCATGATTTTGTGTTATTGTCTGATTTTATCAGACTGCAATATTTTTAAAAGTATTTTTACGTATTCGTGGTAAGTTTAGCAATATTTTGTGGCCAACCATGAGATTATCGGATTAAAATTCATTAGATTAAAAACAGTTTACCGAAATGTATGAAACGTCATGTCGACATGAAGGCGAAACAAGTGTGGGCATCTCACAATTTCCAGTTCATCAATTACGACTAGATTTTATTTTCTCTTTCTCCGAATCTGGCACTAGTTGCTGCCAAAGTTGATACCCATCAAACACATATTAGGTAACTGAGATGCAGTGTTAAAGCTACAGACATTATGATGATGTCACAGAAAGCGGGTTCATTAAAAGTTATGGCACTTTTGCAGGGGGTACTGCTCTTTAGATGTCAAAATTGTGGTTGATTGATTAAAACATGAAAAAATATGATATCAAACTTTCTTTCCTTAAAAGCTAATTTTCACCATGAACCGCATGCAAGTATGAAAATGGGGCTTTAAGGAAATGTTAGTTTGGAATGTGGGGAATTTCATGAAAAAGAATTGAAAACAATCTGTCAAACCTATAGCAGAAAAACTATTCATCTATTTGATTTCCAATTTTTGTACATGCACTTTACTCAACTAGGAAGGGTGTAGTTCTAAAAAAGATCCAATTTGGTTTAATTCTTTTTTTTTAAATTTTCATGTCAAATGCTGTGCAAGAGACGTCTACTTTGGAAGTGAAAAATAATTCAGTTGGTCAGGGATGCATGGTCGGGGGTATTGGTGAGCCACGCTCACTTTTTTGTTTGTTCAATTTCATGTGCAATTACTGGCTAAATAGATCTGACAAGATTTTGGAAACCTTACAAATCTCTTGATACAACAAGTTGCCCATTGTCAAACAACACAGCCTCCAGCTTATACAGTGTTCTTGGTTTTTGCAGGGAAATGAAGCACTTACTTTTTATGCTTCACAAAACAAATCTGTTCTTCCTTTGTTTTTGTAGTCAGGCCTCGAGCAGTTTGTGAACAAGGATTTTCAGCATCATTTGATGTGGCTTCTAAAGAATAGCCTATAACACAAAGTCGAACAAGCATTACAATTCTTTTTCTCCATCTTTTCTGTTTTGATGTGTTATTTCATTATTTATTTCATTATTTATTTATTTATTTCATTATTTATTTATTTATTTATTTATTTATTTATTTATTTATTTATTTATTTATTTATTTATTTATTTATTTATTTATTTATTTATTTATTTATTTATTTTTATTTATTTATTTATTTATTTATTTATTTATTTATTTATTTATTTATTTATTTATTTATTTATTTATTTATTTATTTATTTATTTATTTATTTATTTCAACTACAAATGTTTATATCTTATTTAGATGTTACAAAGTCTTAACTCTAGTAAAGCCCTGTGAATTAATCTGTTAGTTGGGAGATAAGTAAACAGATCATAGAAGGAGGACATTTTTATTGGTAGGGTCTGTTTCCCTGAAATGGCTCATAAACTATTCAATATATTTTTACTAGACCTCAGTATGGATTAGACTTAGTGGTGGAGTTTTGACTTTTGCTATTTTTGGCTATTTTGGCTATTTGGAATTTCTATTTTTCTGGTTTCCATGGTAGCAATTTGAACTTTGTACATATCTGGGGTATGGTCATTTTCGGATTAAATGTGGGGGCGATGGACATCACAGTGCATCACATGCACATATTTCTTGTGATCAATTATTCAGTATGTCCAATGTGCAATTCAACTCCTATGTCCTGCTGTGAAGAAGATTGCTGTACGATAGGAAGTTGTTGCTTCCCAGTGGGCCAGCAAATTGACAGTACTCTGTGGATAGATAGGTCTACAAGGACAGTGCAGGTACCGGGGATGTAGACAGACAACATCAATACCATTTCATCAAAATAATCTCAGGAAGATGAGCTTCCCTGGACTTGGTACAACCAATCGGACAACCAATCAACAAATTGTTCTTTTTGAAGTTTATGTAACCTAGCAAAAATCATTTTCTCCCCCCGAAGCTTCTCCAGTGTTCTTCTTCAAGCATCTGTAACAAGTGGAACCTTGCACAACAAACTTTGATCAATTGATGTGATAATCAGACATAAAATAGGGACTGTACTAATAATCAATTTGCATTTTTGAAGACAGAATTCTTAAATTGAATTATCAATTAGTTAATGAAGTAAAAAGTCATAGAACATTTCAATTTAAAATTTTCAGCATTCCACAACAGATGCCTCTGTTTTCACATTCCAAGGTTTATAAATTTTCAAGAAAGCTTAAAATTTATGTTAATTGTTTGCCATGTTTGAACATGCATCTGATGAGAGTGTTTTATTTCTTTTATGATATATAAGTGTCTCTATGGGTGTGATGCTATACTGTCGATCTCAAACCAAAACTGAATTGTGAATCCACTACAGGTTTTATGTGATTCCTGCAAATAAGTATTTAAACTTTTTAGCTCATTTGGCCTGTAAGGCCTGATGGGCTTATGGCATGGCATGGTGTCTGGCGTCCGTCCGTCCATCCGTCCGTCCGTCTGTAAACTTTGTGGAATTTCGACTTCTTCTCCAGAACCATAAGGCTTAGAAAGTTGAAAAAGCTGTGTGTACAGACTCCTTGGCTAGTGAGGATTATAAATTGTAGATTTTGTGAACCTGTGGCCCGTACTAAGGGGGAACCACATTGGCCATACCCTAAAGCAAAATCAAATGGAAAGCCTGATGAGCTAAAGAGCCAATGACTCTATTTTTCATCATTTATGATCTAGTTCTTATGTAATAGATATACAATAGGAGATGCAGACTAGTTTGTATGAAAGCCTTATGTTATCATTTCAATTAATTTTTTAAAGAAATTCATCAATAAGGTTCTAGTGCCAAAAGTAACTTAAAGAACTTGTATTTCTCCATTGCAGTTCAGGTCACCCAACAGACCCCATCTATCAAGGCCCCTATTCATTGACTGGTTTCATTAAGTGCCTTTATTAAGTTCCTCCCTCCGATATGGTCCTTCAGGCCTATTGATGAGTGACGAGTTATCTGACACAGAAATCCATGCAAGGAAGGAATGAATTCTCACGGGATTGTGACTGCTCATTTGCCAGGGAGTTGATGGATTTCTGATTTGTGGATACTGTAGAAATCTTGCACTGAAAGGGGTATTGGGGATACAAATAGCTTCTTGAACACTCGTGACGTAGATTTACTTAACGGGGCCTTTCTTGGCTTTTTAAATTTTTTTCGGCCATTTTGTTTTTTTGCATTTCACAGAATGGTACAAATGTCTACATACAAGACATCTAGGCAAGATTTTTCTTTTTATTGAAGGTTTTCATTGTTTCTGATCTGATAGAGTTTAACAAGATTTCTGGAAAAGAAACAAGCTCACATACACAGCACAGTGGTGTAGTGCTGGCATGCTGGCCTCTCACGCCGGAGACACGGGTTCAAATCCCGGTGGAGACACCATAATTTGTGACTTGGGTTTCATCCTGTGTTGTGTCCCTGGGCAAGGCACTTCATCCACATTGCACTCAGTCCAACCAGCTGTTAAAATGGGTACCTGAAAATTTGTTGTACTGACCTACATGGTCGTGATTAGCAGCTGTGAAAGTACACTCCTTCGGGGTAATAATGTAGCGCTTTGAGCATGTCTTAGGACGTGGAAAAGGCGCAATATAAGTATGCACATTATTATACAGCATGTCAGCTGGTGATCTGGTTTACTATTGATTATAGAGACTTCACTTAAGCTGAGTTCTGAATATGTAAGGTTTTGATAGTGTTCTGATGTACTTCTTCAAAGTAACTGGAAGGAGAAACATTTTCAGCTTAAGGACAGCATATAGTTGTAGGAGATCTTTAAGTGTGAGAGTTTGATCGATTAGGGATGTTGAAATATCTGGAAGGAGTTGCATGTTTCTGACACCAAATCTGTCCTCTTCTTGTGTGAGCTTCTTCTTGATTGGTCGTTTTGTCGTATCTGTTCACGTCTTCTGAATTTCAGTAAAGCAAAGTTCTTGACATGTTCCTGAGTTATTGATATTAACGCTTATCATTACATGTTTCAATGTACATTGTATAACAGACAGAGAGAAAAGTTAATGTCATCATTACAGCATATTGCAATGCCGGCTGGTATTTCAATAGATCTTAAACTCTTGCTTGAAGGAAGTGCAGACCTTCCACTATCTCAAAATAAAACTATTTTTTTGTTAGTACAATCTTTTATCAGCGAAACTAAGCTAATTAATTAGTATATTAATGTTTTTCTCCTTTTTCTATCTCTTCATACTTTGATCTTGTTTGCAATCTGTCATTTTGCTGTATATATAATTGTAAATTTATTATGTACATTCTAAGGAGAGGGTATTTTAAGTTGGATAACTTGTTCCCAATCCTTATCCAAGTGAATAAAATATGTTTAAACCAGTTATTGATATCTGAATGTCATGTCCTTTGAGTTTTTGTATGTTCTGGCTGAACATTATCTGTTTTGGATATCTGACTATCTAAGTATCTGTTGCTGAGTTATGAACTTCCATGTAAGCTAAGGTCCAGACATTTGTTGTTTTATTGTCATCTTACATAAAAACCTTCCACAAAATAACAGGAAGGAGTATCAAGCATAAACAACACACAACTTCAAATCTTGTAGTTTTTAATTATAAGTGAATTGAAATGTGTAACGCGTAGACAATCTCACACTCAAGTCTTCCTTTATTCAAATACACTTTGAATAATGAGGTTGATATATTTGATATCAGATGGCACATATGAGAAATAGATTCTATTTATCATTGAAAATAACTTATGAACTTATATCTATGAAAAATGTACATTTATGAACACTACATTGTCCTTAGACTGCCAATGAAGTGATGTCATTGTGACATCATCATGTTCATGACATTAGTATAGTGATGTCAATAATTGATGTGGAAGAATTGTGATGTCTTCTATTAGCTTCTGTTCAAAGTCTATGTCAAAATGATATCATATAGGAGCTGCATATGCTTGATCACTTTCACAAGTGATATCTCTTGTAGAAGATTGATTTGGATGATAAATGTCTGTCAATGGGTACAAACATCCAATCAAACTGTATCTTCACAGTTAATGTATTTCCTAGTCTTGATAGGAAGTAGTCTGATACACAATTGAAAGGAAGACAAAGCTGATAAAGCTTCGCAGATCCTCAAGTGTAAGGGATTATTGATTAGTGATATTGAGATATCTGCCAATGGGTACCATGATGTTCTCTCAACATACATGTGAAGTTTGACAAACACCTGAAAGGATGAAATAACTCACAGCCTACAGTTACAGATCTGGAATATAAAGGATTCTGTTGGTGACTGATAAACAGTCAATGGGTACCATATCGTATTATTGACATTCGGTTTTCACTGTTTTCTTAAAGTCTGTCAAAGTTATAAGATTGAGGAACATGCTTATGGACAGCAAGCAACGACACACATCTTATACTGGAGGCTTTTATTGATTGGTGATGGAAGATAACTGTTGAGGTGGGTAATGAACATTCATTAGCACTGAGATTTGTGCATATACACTCTCAACACTTGATTGGCTGAAATCTGATAATGGGAGTGGTGTATATATGTTACTGACAGCTATTGCAGCCAAACCCTCAACGGAGATTTGTGTATGTTTGCATTTCTTGATTTGGTGCTTGTATATCATAAAATGGAACAGGATCTTTTAGTGACTGACAGCTATAATAGTCAATCCCTCAATTAAGTGATGGATGCATGAGTGTATGTTTACATTCAACCGTTTCTTGATTCAGTGCATATCATGAAATGGAAGGGTTGTGTAGTTATGGACAGCTATGCTAGTTAGTTAGTAGTTTGAATCACGAGTGTATATTTACATTTGAGTATTTCCTGATGTAGTTTTTATATGATGAAGCAGAAGTGGTGTAGAAGGTACTGACAATGAAGGATTTACATTTTAGAGATTTAATATGATCTAGCGTATTCATCTTTACATTGAACATATCCAGATTTGGTTTCCTTGTGTAGTGAAGGAGTAACTATAGCCATGCACAGACGAGTGTTGTCATTTTACTTAATAATCCTGATTGCCATGTGATGCAAGATGTAGAAGCTCTGTGCCGTCACTGACAACTACAATGTGCTCTATCTGCCCCGTACTGAGGGATCATATAGGTTGATGTTGAAGAAGTGAATGCTTTGGTCAGGAGGATCGGTGGATCAGGAACTGTATTGGTGGCTTTGGGAGACAGTTCAATTAGGACAGTCAATGCTCAGTGGATGGAATAGTGGATGGAATAGCAGTCTACATAGAACTATATCTTGATCAATTTATGTCATATAAGGATAGAACCTGTGAATTATTTGTTCAGTAGGATAGGTGATCGGATCATGAGCTGTATTCGTGGCTTCCTCAGCTCAGTTTGGATGAAATAGTGGATGGAATAGCAGTCTACATAGAACTGTATCTTGATCAATTTATGTCACACAAGGATATAACCTGTGAATTACTTGTTTAGTAGGATAGGAGATTGGATCATGAGCTGTATTCGTGGCTTCCTAAGCTCAGTTTGGAGGACTGTTCAGTGGATGAAATAGTGGATGGAATAGCAGTCTACACAGAACTGTATCTTGATCAATTTATGTCATATAAGGATAGAACCTGTGAATGATTTGTTCAGTAAGGATAAGAGATTGGATCATGAGCTGTATTTGAGGCTTCCTCAGCTCTGTTAGGAGGACTGTTCAGTGGATGGAATAGCAGTCTACATATAACTGTATCTTGATCAATTTATGGCATGTGTGTCATAAGGATAGGACCGGCGAGTTGACAGTTCAAATTGGACAATTGTCAGTCTTAAAAGAGTTTATTTTGAGCATCATTTGTCATGTGTCATTTGTCACAAAAATCATTTACAAGCAGCTTGGAATAACCCTCTGATCAGACAAGATGCTTTAGCATAAAGGGACATTTCTATCAACTTTGATAATGATAAACTCCTTTCCAATGCTGCACAAGAAACATACCCTTGAGATGTGATGCATGTCTACATTACACTGGTGTCTGATTCGGTTTATCAAGCATTTGGAATGCTGATGATAGATTCTGTGGAGATTTTCAGTGTCAGACCCATGTAAGTCCCTTTAACTCGTCCTCATGCCATGCCACTGAGGAAACTGAAAGATTTCAGCCTCGCACTAGTTGAGTGTACTGCGTTAGTCTGGTTCCTGTGTACTCATATCACTGGGGCTATAATTGACCAAGACTGTTAGCATTGGGGGTGAAATTGTTGTTAATTGGAACACTGACACTGATGTGAACTTGCAAAGTGTTTCTGCCCAATGAAAGTTCTGCGCCTTGTAATGATGCATGGATAGACTACAGCGAAGAAGTGGTTGAATCAATGACATGATGTGAGAATACTCTGTCTACTTACAGTGATGTCCGCGTACATCGTGTGATGTGAGTGATGTTTACAGATGGGGAATCCTTGTGTACTCTCAGTGATGTTATCTGTGTGAGCTTTACCTTTGGGAATGAGAATGACTTGCTTTGAATGGGAAATTGAGAGTGACTTAATTTGTGTTAATGTAACACTAACACAGTGCACCTGGAAAATCGTATGAACAATTCCTGTGCTGAATTGATAAGTGAAACCGTTCATGGGTGTCCAGCTTTCAGGAATCACTCCAGTTTGTCAATGTAAACTTCACCCTTTAGAATGAGATTAAAAAGGCGGTTTGATTTGTGTTGATGTGCAACTAACACAGTGTGACTGGGAAATCGTATGAAATGTTTTTATGTTAAATTGATAAGTGAAAAAACTCATGGTTATTCCAGCTTTCAGGAATCACTTCAGTTTGTCAATGTAAACTTTCAGAATGAGGTTAAAAAGGTGATTTGATTTGTGTTGTTATGACACTAACACAGGGTTGTAGAAAATATTGTTTTAAGAGCTCTTTGTTGAATTGAAAGGTGAAACCATGCACAGGTGTCCGGTTTTCAGGAATCGCAGCTGGTTATCAAAGAGAAGAAGCCTTGTTAAGATAGACTGAATCTACCTGGAAAATGAGAGCAATTAGTGAAAAGGATATCTTGACACCCTCCCTCTATGTTTACAAAAAAAATTGGAATATCTAAGAATTGGATAAATATTACCAAAAATGGATCTATCAGGATATGTGATTCTCCTGGTTGAGACAAAGGATCACAAAATGAAACTTTATGGTAAGTAAAACATAGTAGGTTCAGTTGATTGATATAGCTTGTAATGATACTGATTTATGTGGCAATGATGGAATATTATTTTGTGTATCAGGATGTTTTATTGTCAGTATATACCTAGAAAATCTGTTGGAGATATCTATTTTGAATAATGGTTTTATCTCTTTTGGAAATCTTTTGCATTTGTGAATATCATATCTGGAAATTTGATATTCTGAATGAGACGATGAGATGATAATTAATCGATTATGAAATATCAATATCATTAATTGAAAAAATGCCATAAAGCAGTATTACCGGTAATGAATATTTAAAAAATGTATCTTAATCACATCATCTTGCAATGCTGAAGTCACTTGACAAGTTAAATTCTGATAAATTGATTAAAGTGTTCAATCTCATATCATCATTTTTCGGTTAAAGAATCAGTTGATTCATATCATTTTAAACAGTTTTCAAATCAAATCTCCAATTCAATTTAAAACAAATCAAATCAAACATTCAATTCAAATTCAATCAATCTCAAATTCAAATTGAAATGAAATTGAATCATTTGATTCTTTTGAATTTTGTGATCGATAGTATGATTAGATAGAAACATAGTTAAATGCCAATTTTTCTTGGTTGTATATCAACTTTGTTTCTATGTCATATAAGACATAATTATGTCATAATATCATACACTGTTGGTTATTATTTGATATTTGAAGTTGAGTACATACATGAATAAGTAAAATTTCATCTTCAAGTGAACTCACATTTTAGAGTGAAATAATATGTCAGTATCAGTGTCCGAAATAACCACTAGCCCAGTAGCCCGATGCTAGTTTTACCATTATGCTTGTTAATAGTCCTATGCTCTTATGAATGTATCTCAAATTTCCCTCGAGGATAATAAAGTATTATCTTATCTTATCTTAGTTGAAATTTGCCTGGGCTAGTGAAAAAAAAGTAACGATAGCCCGGTTGGCTAGTGTGGATTGGTATATTAAAAAAAATTGACTTCTTTTCATTCAATTTTGTTATCAATTCAGTTACCATTTTGTGTTAGTTTCCGATCACCCCCATCACATGCCAAAAACTCTTGAGCAGATATGTGTTTGATTTTAATACAATGAATGTCAGAAAACAATCATATCTTTGGGCTAGTAATTTTTGTTTTGGGTTTGCTATTGATCTTGAAAAATTATATTATACACTGGTCAGTATAAGTGTTAATTTACAGAATCTCTCATGGAAAACTATGTTTAAGATCAACTCTTTAATATCATTTAAAAATTGCAAACTTTGATAAAAGAAGTTGTATATCCATAATATTGCCATCAGCTTCTTCATTGTCTTCAAGTTCCAATTGGGATTTCAAAATGTTTAACAAAAGCTTATGTTGTAGTTGTAGCTCAAGTCAGGTCTGTAAGTACAGTTCTAAGTAAAAAAGTGAATTATCTTTTAAGGGGCAGTAGCACGTTTTTAGGGGAAATAAAAGGTGATGTCAGGAAAATGAAAATTAATGGTTTCAATTGAAAGACAATGTATTTAAACTAAATGGAGCAGTAATAATTCAAATATACATGTATAACGTAAAGTTTAGCCATGCAATTCCTTTTTCTTACACAAAGTGAATTAAAGGTATTCACACAAAATGGCAGCCAATGGATTTTATGTGAATCTTCATACTTTGTCCTCTGACTATGGATAATTGTCTCGTGTAATGAGATTTTTGACACTGTCGAAATAATACATATAGCAATACCTTACAATTATCAGTGAAAAATTAAAAATATAAAATTATCAAAAAACATGCTTCTGCCCCTTTAATCTATGAAGTAATCATTCATATAAATGAAGAATGCTCCAAATGAACCCCCCTTTAAATCATGTATATTTCAACCAAATGCACTAATGAAGATACATTTGTTGGTGACATTGATGAAGATGTGTTTGAGAAAGAATGAAATTTCTTGTCAATTTATCACCCCAGGGCTTGAGCCTGTAAAGTACAAATGATGATAGATGTGACATCGATTGAGACCCATTTGATATAGGCCATGGTTGCTGGAGAGGGTCATGACACAGCTATATATCACTCAAGGTTTCTACAGGAGAATTTTATCCTCCAAATTTTTTCAAATAAAAAAAAATTATTACAAAAATTCATATTACTACAAAACATAACAAAAAGCTTCTGAGGGTTACACATCTTTACACAACCTCAAAAGCTAAGTCAAAAAAAATTTTTTTTATCAAGGTTCAAGCGGGAAGCTGTCGGTCATTTAGAGAATGATCACTATCAAGATGACAAAATCTGTAGTTTATTATCCCCTGCCATAAAGTGGATGGGGGATATAGGTTTGGGCTGCGTGAGTGCGTGCGTGCGTGAGTGCGTGCATGCGTGCGTGCGTGCGTCCGGCCGAGTTGAAGGGGACAGCTTTTCTCAGAAACTATTTAGGATAGGCTAACCAAATTTTCTGTGTGTATTCAGGGTATCAATGCCTTGATGGAGTTAAAAAATCAGAAACGCAAAATTATTTTTTGCGCAGTTATTCCCCTTTTTCCGTGTTTTTGGACTCTGTTTGAGGGTGTCATCAAAGGAGACAACTTTTCTCAAAAAATATTTAAGATAGGTTAACCAAACTTGCTGTGTGTCTTCATTGTATCAATACCTTGATGGAGTTTGAAAATCAGAACCGCCAAATTATTTTTTGCAGTCTTTTATAGCCTAATTTCGTGTTTTTGGACTCTGTTCAAAAGTTGTCGTCAAAGGGGACAACTTTTCTCAGAAACTATTTAAGATAGGTTCACCAAACTTGCTGTGTGTCTTCATTGTATCAATACCTTGATGGAGTTCGAAAATCAGAACTGCAAAATTATATTTTGCAGAGTTATTGCCCTTGTGTCAAATTTTTGGACTTTGTTCGAGGGAGTTGTCAAAGGGGACAACTTTTCTCAGAAACTATTTAAGATAGGTTAACCAAACTTGCTGTGTGTCTTCATTGTATCAATACCTTGTTGGAATTCGAAAATCAGAACTGCAAAATAATTTTTTACAGAGTTATTGCCCTTGTTTTGTGTTTTTGGACTCTGTTCGAGGGAGTCCTCAAAGGGGACAATTTTTCTCAGAAACTATTTAGGATAGGTTAACCAAACTTGCTGTGTGTCTTCATTGTATCAATAATTTGATTGAGTTCGAAAATCAGGACCGCCCAAATTTTTTTTTTTTAGAGTTATTGCCCTTGTTTCATGTTTTTGGACTCTCTTCGAGGGAATTCAAAGGAGACAATTTTTCTCAGAAACTATTTAAGATAGACAAAATTTGCAGTGTGTCTTAAGGGTATCAATACCTCGATTGAGTTCAAAAATGAGGTAAATGCAATAACTGATTACAGAGTTACAGCCCATTTAGGAAAATATTGGGAGCTTTAATGAAAACTTATTTGGCGGGGGATGTTGATGACCATGTCTTCTTGTCATTATTATTATTATCAGTGATTGAAAAGAACAGTAGACTAAGAGTTGTCTTGAAGTGTAGATAAATCTCAAAGAGTTCTAAAAGATATCTGCTGTCTCCATAGTCATTTATTTTGTGACGTTGTCAGAATAATGAATGTAGAGAAGACAATCACTTGAGCCAGATATCGTTCAAAAGCATCTCTGATGGTTTTGTAAGAAAGACATCAGCACATTGCTTGTATATCTTTATATTTACATACATCTTTTGGAATCAGATCATATTCATAAAGTTATGAGATATCTGCTTCAAGACATCTGGCCATTTATTCTAGGCTAGTTAGGCTGGGAACACACTGTGTCAGATTTTCCTTTTTGGCTCTCTTTCTCTTATTTTACCAGTTTGCTACTAAGTATTCACAATTTTGTAATTCTGATATTCTGTTTTACTTAATTCCTTTCCCTGCTTTTTGTTGTGTTTTTTTCTATTAAGATTTTCTGGACATTAAAACTTAAGATTTTCTGGATATTAAAAATTAAGATTTTCTGGATATTAAAAATTAAGATTTTCTGGATATTACAAATTAAGATTTTCTGGATATTAAAAAGGAAGAATGTCTAAACATACATTTTGCAGCAGTAATACTAAACAAGTGTTTCAATAGTATATCTAATTGCGGATCTTTAAGTGAATCATAACATCATCACATGCATTGATGATGCTTATCGTACTTTACCATCTTCAGAAGGAAACCCCCTTGCAAAGCGCTAAATGTGACATCAGAAAGGAAATTGAACATGTGATTTTGTTTTGGGATTCAAACCCACACCCTCAGAGTCTGGCCACACTGCCAGGAATGACCATACCAGCAGCTAATCAACTTGCAACATCTTCCTACATTTTTACATTTTTGTCTAAATGGCATTTATCTCTAAAACTGAATAGTTTATATAAAAGTCTTTAAAGGGACAGTCATATTGGAATATTCAAGATGGATATCTGTGGCTTTATTGACTGCTGTCAATTTTGTGGCAAATGGTGGAGTTGTATCAAAGGATAGTGCCAGATCTCCAAGTTCATTCATTGCTTTCTGATATCAAATACTTTCTTGCAACTACATAAATGAACCAATTGATTTTGAAGAATAATAGAAAGCGCTTTAATAAAAAATATCATAATTCAGTGCCTGGTGAGCTTCAGAACCCATGGCTCTATTTTATTTACAAGTTTTGATTCCAGTAAATTTCCACTCAAATTGGTTAGGTAGTTTATGCATTGTACTTTTTATAGTTTATGACTCAATATAGACAATATAGAGCTTTTAAGTTTTTGACAAAATCATCAGAAAATATTGATTACTTCAATTAATTTATTATGTTAATAAAAAGATTCAATATAAGATCATTAGAATGAAAATGTTTCAGAGATCCATTCCCTTTTGCCATAAATGATTTTCTCTCAACTACACCCATCGGCTATGAACTTTGAAAGAATAATAGAAAATCTCCAATCAAACATATCAAGGCCTTTGGCTAGGTCTTAATACATTTCAAGTTAAGGTTGCTTGTTCAATGTATTTGCTTTCTGGCATTTTATGGAACTGTAGCATATAAAAACATGCAAAGTGTTTTTGGACCTGAGTTTCAGTTTTTTTTATCAATTTATCATACTGTGAACATTAGAAAACATGCCAGAGAGGCAGGCTATCACATGCTTGCTAAATCTAAAATAACATTCTTATCTTAACCTCTGATTTTGAATTTTGTCTGTCAATATAAATAACGACATCATTTTTAAACAATTTAGGAATTGAAACAAAACCTTTTTTACTGCTTGTTTTAACAACCAAATTTCGCATTTCTCACACTGAATGTCTGCTCAAAGTGCTACACACATATTATTACCCTAGCTGGCTAACAAACAAATGTAATTGCCAATTTAATCCCTCTTAGCTTACCTTTTACTAGCTATGCTGATTATGCTTAACTTTACTTAACTAGGTATGTTATACTCAGAAACATGTCCTTTATGTTCCTGAGTGACTGTAACCGAGTGACTGTAACCGAAAAGATATCATGACATGATTTTGAATGCCTACCACACTCCAAGATTTGGAATGCCTACCACACTCTAAGATTTGGAATGCCTACCACACTCCAAGACTAGAATGCCTAGAACGCTCCAAGTTTGGAATGCCTACCAAATTCCAAGATTAGAATGCCTACCACACTCCAAGATTTGGAATGCCTACCACACTCCAAGACTAAATTGCCTAGAATGCTCCAAGATTTTTTGAATTCCTAGAGCACTCCAAGATTGGAATGCCTAGAACGCTCCAAGATTTTTGAATTCCTACAGCACTCCAAGATTGGAATGCCTAGAACGCTCCAAGATTTTTTGATCCAATTAGTGGAATGCCTAGAACGCTCCAAGTTTGGAATTCCTAGAACGCTCCAACCTAATATTTGGAATGCCTAGAACACTCCAATTATTTGAATGCCTACAACACCCCAATGTTTGGAATACCTACCACGTTTCAAGATTTGGAATGCCTAGAACGCTCCAACATTTGGAATGCCTAGAACGCTCCAATTAGTGGAATGCCTACCAAATTCCAAGATTAGAATGCCTACAGCACTCCAATTTTTGGAATGCCTACCAAATTCAAAGATTAGAATGCCTACAGCGCTCTAAGATTTAAAATGCCTACAACACTTCAATTTTTGAACGCCTTCATTATTAAATGGTGTGGCTGAAAATCTTCCTGGCTGACACAGTCCTGATGGATTGGTTCTCATTTGATTGATAAAGACAGATCAATGACATAGGAAATAGGAAATGTTGAAGTCCAATATCAGTATGAGATACTTCTTACTGCCAGCACCTATATAGATCTAACATTCTTCTGAAGAGGATCAGTGCTTGTGTCAAGCTATACTATAATAATAATAATAATGTGCATACTTATATTGCGCCTTTTCCACGTCCTAAGACATGCTCAAAGCGCTACATTATTACCCCGAAGGAGTGTACTTTCACAGCTGCTACTAATTGCTAATCATGACCATGTAGGTCAGTACATCCAATTTTCAGGTACCCATTTTAACAGCTGGGTGAACTGAGTGCAATGTGGATGAAGTGCCTTGCCCAGGGACACAACACAGGATGAGACTCAAGTCACAAATTTTTGGTGTCTCCACCGGATTCGAACCCGGGTCTCTGGCATGAGAGGCCAGCATGCTAACCACTACACCACTGTGCTCCACTATGATGCCTAAGCATCACTTCAATACATATCAGAACAGACTTAGAGGTCTTTTAGTGGCATTTAGAATATGTTAGATGAATAAGGAAGAGTTCTTTGGATTTTTCATCTTCTTTGTTGCAGGAGTTAACATAGTTACATATAGAATAACATACATAGGCAATGTTTAACAGATTAAACAATAAAGAGTACAACAGGCAAATTAAAAATGGAATAGATTGGTATTCACTCAAGAACTGAAGTGAGGAGACGCCATTTATTTTCAAAATATTGATTTTTATTGTTTCTGGTTGCAATAAAATTTTCTACAAAAAATATTTGTTTCAAATTCTTTAAATATAAATTGAAATTTAGTGATGTATTTTTGATATTGCTAAGATATATAAATCTTTTAGCAGAAATAATGATGTGATTTATTAGTCTGTTTTGGTGTTGAGTACCAAACCAGATTAAGAGTTTGGAAAATATCACTGGAGTTGGAAATGAGTTATTAAGCCAATCTTGTAAATTATTCCAAAAGATTTGTGTTTCCTCACATTCCCAGTATACATGACAGACACTTTCATCAACATTCTTACAAAAGGAACATAAGCTATTGTCAACTTTTTTCATTCTGAGTAATTCTCTTTTAGTGTAGATGATACCATGAAGAAATCTATATTGAAAATCCAGTAATTTAGTGTCTTTTAATGCCTTCATATATATTGTAAATATGTTTTTCCAATCAAATATCATTTCAGGAAATAAAAGTTGCCATTTGTTACAAATGTTAGGATATTCAACTGTTGAGATAAGTATGTCATAAAAAAGTCTTGAGCCTTTTGATGTTTTCATTAAATTCAACTGGCATTCAGTAACTTTTATGCTTCTGGCATTTAATTCTGTACAAGAGTGCGATAGGGTATATTTCCATAAGTCAGGCAATATATATAGTAAGTAATTATAATCTAGAAATGTACATTTGATGCTTTATTTATCTTTTAAAGATTCCATTGATAGTAGACCTTTTTCATCACATATGTCATTAATAGTCATAATTCCTTTATTTGCCCAATCTTTTATGAAATGTGATGTGTTTTTAAAATTGTGATTAAACCAAAGAGGTTGGGGTAAAATATTATCTGAAATGTCAGGGTCAACATAATGTTTTTTATGGAATACTTTCCAAGCCTTTAATACATCTTGCCAAAAAGGATTTTGACATTGCATACTTATCATGACAATATGTCCTCCAATAAACAATATCTAAAATATATATATATATGTATATTCTGTAAGAATATTAATTTTTGTAAATGTGACTGACAATATATTAAGGTACTCTACTCTTCTTTTTATTAAAAAATCAGATTTAAACAAATAACAAACTGTTCTATTGTTATCCATTGTATTAAACCAAACAATTTTATGTCCTTGTCACTTAAACTCACATTTCTATTAATTATGTAAAGTGATGACTCTGTGAATGTTAAAAGAATTCTAAATAGAAAATGATCTTATCAAATGTTATCTTATTGGGGACAGTCTCATTACATTATCAAATCAGATTGAATATTGAAGGTCAAGGTCATGGCAATAACCGCCTGATGGAGATCCCTCTGATGTTTGTTTTGATTCAAGAGTGCCGTCTGCTTGTCTTCCATCTTGTCTCTGATATAGGAGCTAGCTTTATTGAAATCACATCCAAGTACAGGACAGTGCCCTTCTCAGAAACCTTTAGATAGAAGTGATCCACTAGGAGCTAGATGATGTTTGAGTAGGGATCGGACAACTGTAAATGGGAATTTGATAGAGAGGATTTGAGTGATTAGATGTCCTAGTGATGTTGGAGTAGTCTTTGTGTTTGACTTAAATGACAATCATAGTGTAAATGGGTGAAGGAATAACTATTTGGCAGAAAGAATTTGATTTTGGAACCCTTAGATGCACTAATTCTGTATAGAAATAAAGGATTATGTTATTTCATGTGAAGAAATGTTTTTTATCGGTGAAATCTAAGATTCACAGTGATAATTTTTTCTTGTCAAAATTCATGGTAAATGAGTCTATTTACAAGATGTCTTCTATATTAGGAAGATGCCAAGAAGTTCGGTGTCAGACACCATAGAACTCTTTTGAGTAATGACCATACAACTCTAAATGAGAATTTGATAGAAAGGATTTGAGTGATTAGATGTTCTAGTGATTCTTTATATTTGACTAAGATGACAATCTTAGACTGAAGGGGTAAAATTTTAACTGCTTGACAGGAAGAATTTTATTTTGGAACCCTTAGATGACAATAATTCTGTATAGAATCATCAATTGTTTTTTTCTGTGATATCTAAGATTCAAAGTGATACTTGGTTGGACAAGTCCATGGTTAATGACTTAAAACAAAGTGAATTTGCAAGATCTTACTTGTGGTCTTCTTGATTAGGAAGATTCTAGGAAGCTCAGTGTCAGACACCACAGATCTCTTTGTGCTACACTATTACTTTATGAACTGAGCTATTTGTATGGATTCACTGACATTCCTATTAGCATTATAAATCTTCCTGGCAAAGAAATACGAACAAGAATGAAAGAAAGAAGATGAAAGAAGAAGATAATGTACAAAACATCCTTGAAGTTTGTCAGATGTTTGACATTTACATTTCAGGAATGCTTCAACAGTGATGATGTTTTACAAAGAAAATAAGGATAAGATTCATATGTTCATGACATGACTTATTGATTGAAAGTGTCATAAGAGAAATTAAAGATGGAAATAATTTACATGTGTAATTTAGTAGCAGGTTAAAAAGTTTATTTCACTTCTTCTCTGTTCGTGATTAAAAAAATGAATTTTCAGATATTATATTGTCATCCAATTATAAAAAAAGTATTGGTCAGTATCGATGCAAAACATTGCACATCCTGTCTCAGGGTAAGAACGTTATGTTAACTCCACTTATCTGTACCCTGGGCTCAGAAGCTAGATTTGCTCATGGTCCGACTTTGGATATAGCCAATCAAATCATTTCTCGTTTAAGTTTTATCGAGAAAGTGGCGAGAAAATATATTGAATGGATGTATCCCAAGTCGGACCACGCGAGAGGATCTAGCTTCTGAGCCCAGGGTACAGATTGGTGGAGTTAGCGTAACATTGTACCCTGAGACAGGATGAACATTGCAATGTTCCTTTGTTTTTATTGCAGCATTGCTTCCAATACTGAATATCCAAGCACCTTATTCATACAACCTCTCAGTGCCTCTTACGGTACTATGTATGACAAGTCAAAGTAATGATCAGCAAAGTCTCTTGAGCAAAAATGGGTATAAAATTTGGATACACAGTGCTGTTGATTTGTGTCTGTCATTAAAGCTATTGGTTGTATATCTTATGTGAACTTACATGTCATTGTGTTAGATATGAAGATTGATGTGATGATTCATTACTTGAATCTGGCAAAGCAACATAATATGAAATTAGCAAAGTCTCTTGAGCTGAGTGGGTATACTTTGGATACTCAGTGCTGTTGATTTGTGTATGTCTCTATTGTTCGATATTTAATGTGAACATGTCATTGTGTTAGATATAAAGATTGATGTGATGATTCATTACTTGAATCTGTTGAAACCATCAGAATTCAAACTAATGGAACACTTGAGTCAATTTTTAGGAATTATTGACGTATAGTTAGATAATAACTTGAAGAATTCTAACTATTCTTGAAAAATTGAAGAAAATCTTAATTATTCTTCAGACGAAACGATCATGGTGTAAATTTAAAGCTAAAAACCTCTATTTGTTAAAAAACTCTATTAAATTCTATATTTTAGAGATACATGATGGTAAGCAGATATATTGGTTAGCTATGGGTATGTTCATTGCTGGCGGTGTTGCCTGACTGAGGGTGTGGGTTGGACTCCCACATTAGACTCAATAGAAAGTACAATAATTTGTACTATTGAAGATAGTGTGATCGCAACATAACACATAACATATACCATATTCGATCTAATAAGCGCCCCCAAAGGATTTTGTAATTATCAGTCTAACAACAGCCCATGTACAAACGGTACTAAAATAATAAATTCAGCGTATTCACTTTGTTTCATGAAGAATTAAAGGATACATTAGCGGCAATATGTGTTCTACTTCAATATCATTCTACTTAATAATGTGTAAGTATGTTTTGACTGCCTGTATCAGTTATGAAAGACACAGTTCCACTTCAGTAGTCCTTATTTTTTTATCGTCATTCACACCACTCTAATAAGCGCCCACCCAAGTCAATGTCTTAAGCGCTGGGCGCTTATAAGGTTGAATACAGTATCCTATTTTGCTTTAATCAACCAATCTTCTCTTCATTTAGGGAAATTACACTTTGAAAAAATTATGTACCCTTAATATGTTAATTTTCTTTGCATTGAGAAACGTGCAGCAATAGCACAATCCAATTTACACAAGATTTCTTTGGTGCCTTCACTGTACATTACGCACTTTAATGTATTTGGGTTTGATTGGTCCATAATTGCTTCAATTATTCACAGAAAGATTATTTCAAAACTGTCTTTGTGTAGAAATTCTATTTTCAGAGTTCTTTGGTCGACATTAACTTGGTGCTTACAATGATTTGAATACATGAATTTGTCACTCAGCGAGTTCATAATCCCATTCAGAGAAAAGTTAACAAACTGAGAGTAGCAAAGAGGTATTGTTATTTGACATAAATTGGTTCGGGAATACGCTTGCTTTATTCAGATTTAGACTTGATGGTTCTAAATGTAATTTTAGTTGAATGAAATGTGAACAAAGTATTTGATTGCTTATCATTTGTGTTTCTAGAAAATAAAGAGTTACAAAAGCTCTTCTGGTAACAAAACAGTATCTAATGTTGAATTTTTTTTTAATGTAACTTTTTGAATCAAAATGCGGTTAACTTTGTTTAAAAAGTAATCTAAAAATGTTAAGTACTCATTAGATAAATGGTCAAAACTTTACAAATGGTTGTCAATTTAAATTAGCACAAGCATGACCAACATAATTTGATCTACTTCTAAACTGCACATTTATTCAGAGAAACAATCTCAAGATAAAGTAAGTTCCGTAAGTTTAAGTATATTCATTTCAATTCACCCATGATATTATTTTTTTATTATATGATTGAGGGTGAGATACTCTGTTCTATCAGTGAAATAAACCCTCTATCTGGCTACAGTGGCGATAACCTTTATCGTCACTCCACTGAGTGGTGATAAACTGTATCACCGCTCGAGTGACGTCAAGTTCAAGAGTTTGACGTCATGTAACAATGGTCTGAGATCATGAATTCTCATATGACGTTACACTGTTACCGCGGTGACGGGCTCTTCCAAGGGGCTGCTCAACATGAAATTGGTCTTTTTTGACGTAATTAGAAGGATTTCATCATATATAATAAATAGAATATCTGCGCCACTCGTGAAAATATAAACTTTCTACCTCACTCAATGAGATATACATGGTATTTGTCAAGAAAAGACAGATATCCTCTATCTCTTCACCTTATTTTGCAACTACAGACTGCATCCTAATTAAGTTTTAGTTTTGAGACGAAACCCTTGAGGAAACTCAAACTTATATTAAGGGAGGAATCTGAACATTACTAGGTTCTTAAATGCTATGTTGATTGATTTTTGTAATGAGATTTTTGACACTATCAAAATAATACATTTAGCATTAAAGGGGCAGTAGCATGTTTTAAGAGGAAATATAAGATGAAAATTAATGGTTCCAATTGAAAGACAATGTATTCAAACTAAATGGAGCAGTAATAATTCAAATATATAACGTAAAGTTTAGCCATGCGATTCCTTTTTCTTACACAAAATGAATTAAATGTGTTCACACAAAATGGCTGCCAATGGATTTTAAGTGAATCTTCATACTTTGTCCTCTGACTATGGATGACTGACTTGTGTAATGAGATTTTTGACACTGTCAAAATAATACATTTAACATATCAACTTACAATTATCAGTGAAAAATTTTAAATATAAAATTATCAAAAAACTTGCTTCTTCCCCTTTAATGTACAATTTTCAGTGAAAATTGAAAAAAAAACGTGCTACTGCACCTTTAAAACCAGTTGTCCTTTAGTAACGACGATTGTGCGAGCAGCGATGACCTTCATTTCTATAGCAGCAATACTTGCCTTCAGGAACCATCCGTGGAAGAAGTGATTGTTCAACTGACAGCTGAAAACCTTTTACTGACAATAAAGAACTTTTTCTGCTATTAATTTCCTGTTTGGTTCATACTTTCAATAATAATCTTGGCTCTTTGTAACAATACATTTTCATTTGTCAAAGCCACTACTTCTAAAGCCTGGCTGCCTTAATTACAGCTCCAGTGATGTTTACTCTTAAGCTGCAGGTTAGGTTTTTGGGTTTTTGTTCATCTTGTATAACCACATTTTCTACATTACAACCCTGATGTGGCACCAAAAGTCTTGGTAGAATCTAAGTTGTTGTTTTGGAGTTCCTAGTTATATTCATCTGCAACATTTTCTTTAGGTCATCTTTCATACAAGGTCATATCTTGAAATTTTCCATTCAATTCAAATTGAGCTACCTATAATTTCTCAAATAATTCGAACCTCAAATTGGTTGATCTATACTTCACTGTTTCTGGCTCATGAAACTATGATTTCAAGCAATGGTTGAATCATAGGAGCATCAACAAACATGAATTAGTAACCTCAGAAAAATATTATGTTGTCGAATTGATGAAGATGTCAAATTAATGGAGAAATTACAATATACACATTTAATGGCAAGTTTTTAAAGCTTTTTATCACCCACTGATCTCTCCTGGAGACTTTAAAGAGACAAAGAGTATGTTGATAGGATCACATATGTCAAATTTTGAAATCGATGTTATAACATCGGGAACCATTAACTGTTACTGAAAATAACAAGTTAAGGGTCAATCAGTACAATAGAGCGAAAATACGGCCATTCAAAGTCGGGATTTTGATCGAAAACCGGACAATGTGGCTCAAGTGGCGTGCAAATTTGCCAAATGTAATTTTGAAACCTTGTCATAAGCTGACAGGAAGATATATTTGATTCGATAGTGTTTATTATGTATTGTAACTAATATGTAGATTAATTGGATGCATAATTTCAATATTAAACGTATTTGAGATGTTTTCTTGATTTTTCGATAAAATCAAGCATTTTAGAGATAGTATGCATAAATGGATATATTTGCAAGTCCAGTGATGAGATATGAACTTCAATCAGCATATAAGATATTTTGTAGCTTATTAAAACTAAATAAAATGTTAAGAAAGATACTCTGTGTCAGTTTAATTGCTGAAAGCGGTGTGAGGAAACCATCGGTATGTCGGTCCTCCATTATTCAGTGATGGGGAGATATTTGGATTGTGGATTAGCGGTACAGTGTTGTATTAGAGCATCTCTCACTGACACTGCAGTCAGTCCAGTCTAGCACTGAGTCCACTTGGACAGGGAGATTTGTAGTGATAGGCGCTGATATTGATGATATAACTGATGCCTGCTGATATTTGATGCTTTCGTTGATCATTTGCCAGGATTCATGGGTTGATCATTAATTAATGTGGTTTTGGACTTTTCATTTGAATTTGATGCTGGATTTCTTGTACATTTGAGGATGGATTTGTGTATCATTTGATGCTTGTTTTGTAGATTGGTGTATGATTCGAAACTGGACTAATGTATCAATGATAGATTTGTATTTCACTTGATGCTTGATTTGTGTATCAATTGATGCTGGATTTGTGTATCATTTGATGCTGGATCTGTAGATTTGTGTATCATTTGATAATGCATTTTTGTTACAATGGATGCTGGATTTTATGTATCATTTGATGCAAGATTTGTTTATCATTTGAAGCTGCAATTGTGTATGAATTGATAATGTACCATAAGGTTGTACTGATAATATTTAAGACTAAGAATCCATCAATTCATAGACTGTTATTGTGTTTGTGTTGTTATACTTCAGCTGCCTTGAGTTCAGTTTGTAAATGGGACTCACTATACGATTTCAAAATAGCACACCTGGGAAAAATACTTTAATTAATCTGTTGTTGAAATTTGTCTAGCATCACTTTCAGGTTTCTGGCATATTTATTCCTGAGAATATTACTGTTGTGTAAAATTGCTTACCTTTAGATGATTTTTGTCCATTAAAGTTTCAGTAAATGAATATCAGTGGACGATGAGATGAAAATAAATGCACCCCTGTTATGTTCTACTGCTGCATTTGTTTAAGTTAAGTAAATGGACAATAGAGTGGTTTAAAACTCAGAAAGCTTTATGTGGTCCTTTGAAATTGGTATAAAAGTTTGTGTTTTAGACAAAAAAATTAGTCTCCGAAATTAAACTTGTCTCTAAAATGCAATCTTTAGAAATGAATAGAAAAAGGAGCCCACTGAAGCTGGTCATTTTGAGAAACAATATTGTAGACTTGCGTGGGTTTTTAGAATTTGTTTTGTTTCTGGGGCTAATTGTGTTTGTGAAAAGCAGTTTAAGGAAGTGTCAACTCTTTGTGATTGCTAATTTGCAGGAACCACAACTCATTTACCAACAAAACTTTTGTTTAATATACACTGTTATGAGTTTTGATGAACTTGCTGGTTAAACTTGAGGAAGTCTATAAGTCATGTATATGAACAATGATGTGATGATAGAAATTGTGCATGTATTGCAAGTCAAGAGGGAATTTTGTTTCCGTTCATGGAGATTTATAAGGAATGTTTTCTTGTTGCTATGGGGACAGTAGGGCTCTATATATATTAAGGAGAATCACTTAATTACTGAAATACTTTGGATATTATCAGCAATGGACTTATCTGGATATGTGATTTTACTTGTGAAGACTAAGGATAATAGGATGAAAGTATATGGTAAGTTTAACAAAATGAATGTCAAAGGCTTAAAGGGGCAGTAGCATGTTTTTAGGGGGAATATGAGGTGATGTCAGGAAAAGGAAAATTAATGGTTCCAATTGAAAGACAATGTATTTAAAGTAAATGGAGCAGTAATAATGCAAATACATAACGTAAAATTTAGCCATGCAATTCCTTTTTCATATTCAAACAAAATGGCCGCCAATAATTTTATGTGAATCTTCATACTTTGTCCTCTGACTATGGATGATTGGTTTGTTTAATGAGATTTATGACACTGTCAAAATAACACATTTAGCATTAACTTACAATTATCAGTGAAAATTTTAAAATATAAAATTATCAAAAAACGTGCTACTGCCCCTTTAACAAAGTCATGTTTATTATCTATGAATTAATGAAGAATTTTTCATTTTAGCTCATGTCAAATAAGATGAGCTGGGAGGGTAATAAGGATAATCTAAAAGATATCAATGGTAATAAAACTAAAACAGGGAGTGTCTATGAGCTCAAATAAAATAATGTTTTGTATGTTTGTGTTTACATCTTTATCTGATGAGAGAGATGCCTGCTTGATTAATTGTAATCAAATTTTGTCTGTCTATCTCTTTGTGTAAACCTTTTTTCCATTCTACCTTGTTCAAAATGACAAAGAGCTGAATAGAAACTTAAGATGACTAGTAATCAATTGTCACTTTCGAAGGGCATTCATTTGCTGATAACGAATGATATAATTTCCCTGGTCAGTTCTGAATTTGTTTATTTCATGTTAGTTGGAGTTTTTGATACAGCCAAAGGATGTTGTATCTCAATTTTTCATCTTTCATCCATTTTGTTTTTTCCTTCTGAAGTGTTTATAGTAAAATAAATACAACCATGACATGAGGTTGTATTACCAATATGTTGCTTATGAACAGATTATATGAATGCTTCACTATGGGGGCATGGAGCGATTAAAAAGGAGTGTTCCACTTGACATCATTCTATTTTACTGCTTAACTACAATATCTTTAGAATAAAAGTGTCATCAAATTAAAAACAACAGAGATATTTAATTATTTAAATTGAAAAAGTTAAAAAAACTCCAATTGAGATGTTTTGATCACCAACAAGGGGAAGTAACTCATGTAGGTTTATCTGTGCAATTCCAGGCGTATGTGGGTCATCTTTGGCCCAAACTAATTTTACCTACCTACCTACCTAACTCTGTACAATTCAATTAAAAACAAACTTTTTTTATGGCATTATTTTCTCTCTTGAAAATCTTTCATCAATAATCAGTTAAGTTTATCATTTACATTTTAAACCATGTCCTGACAACTATGTATAGATGTGTGAATTATCATTTTTATTACCTATGAGGGCAGTCATACCGAGGTTCATATTTTTCATATGTTGCCCTAGGGCAAAATATCACTTTTTCATTGTCACATTAAAAACAGTGCTTTGACGTCACGGCCCACTTATGACGTCACAATCTATACAGGTCGGCGGCGGCTAGTCCGCCTATACTGAGACATAGGTTTTGAGTATTTTCTTTAATTTTGGGACTACGGAAATAAACAGAATATTATATTCGTGCCCATGACATACTATGTTTACGACACTCGTGCCTAAATATCAGTATATCCCTCGCTCTCGCTCGGGAAATACTAATATTTAGCCACTCGTGTCGGAAACATAGTGTGTCATGGACACTCATATAATATCCTCTATGGACTGTAAAGGTGACCTGTTTATTAAACTGTCTAATCTGAAGGTTTGCATTGATGGATAGGTGTCCATTGATTTATTATTGATGAGACACAGTCAATAGACCTGAGATGTAATAGTTTTTGTTCACTGAGGTACCTTGAAGAATTATGAATGGTAAGTAATGATGGGTATCGTATAACTGTATTGCAATAAATTGCGATATAGAAAAACTTATTGCAATACGTATCGCAATATATTGGTACTTTTCAAATTCAAGAATTTACATGCCACCTTGTCGAAAAATGAGCTTTCAGAACGACAATCATCTCTTATCTAAGAGCCATTTTGGAAAGGGACTGTTTATGGCCTGTATACATATTTCAGCTATTTTCACAACACAACTTCAGACTTTGCTTAAAAAGGTCCGTAAACTCATGTTTTATTTGGTTGTGTGATTGGCAATTTTAGATCGAAATTGCTCATTTTCAAATGTTCGATATATTGGATATTTTCATAAGTGTGTACCGATTCGTATCATGTTGTTCCCGTATCGCAATATACCGATATAACGATAATACCTTGCATCCTGAATGGTAAGCCACTAACAGTGGGCTCTGTTTACAGGTTCACCAGCAGACCGGGCAGAGCTTGAAGTTGGAGACGAGATTGTGGAGGTGAACAACAAGAAAGTGGAGAACTGTACACACACGGAGGTTATTGCACTGATACACAAGGTGAGTACACAGAGAACTGTACCCACACGGAGGTCATTGCACTGATACACAAGGTGAGTACACAGAGAACTGTACACTCACAGAGGTCATTGCACTGATACACAAGGTGAGAACACAGAGAACTGTACCCACACGGAGGTCATTGCACTGATACACAAGGTGAGTACACAGAGAACTGTACACTCACAGAGGTCATTGCACTGATACACAAGGTGAGTACACAGAGAACTGTACCCACACGGAGGTCATTGCACTGATACACAAGGTGAGTACACAGAGAACTGTACACACACGGAGGTCATTGCACTGATACACAAGGTGAGTACACAGAGAACTGTACACACACGGAGGTCATTGCACTGATACACAAGGTGAGTACACAGAGAACTGTACACACACAGAGGTCATTGCACTGATACACAAGGTGAGTACACAGAGAACTGTACACACACGGAGGTCATTGCACTGATACACAAGGTGAGTACACAGAGAACTGTACACACACGGAGGTCATTGCACTGATACACAAGGTGAGTACACAGAGAACTGTACACACACGGAGGTCATTGCACTAATACACAAGGTGAGTACACAGAGAACTGTACACACACGGAGGTCATTGCACTAATACACAAGGTGAGTACACAGAGAACTGTACACACACGGAGGTCATTGCACTGATACACAAGGTGAGTACACAGAGAACTGTACACACACGGAGGCCATTGCACTGATACACAAGGTGAGTACACAGAGAATCACACACACGGAGGTCATTGCACTGATACACAAGTGAGTACACAGAGAACTGTACACACACGGAGGTCATTGCACTGATACACAAGGTGAGTACACAGAGAATCACACACACAGAGGTCATTGCACTGATACACAAGTGAGTACACAGAGAACTGTACACACACGGAGGTCATTGCAATGATACACAAGGTGAGTACACAGAGAACTGTACACACACGGAGGTCATTGCACTGATACACAAGGTGAGTACACAGAGAACTGTACCCACACGGAGGTCATTGCACTAATACACAAGGTGAGTACACAGAGAACTGTACACACACGGAGGTCATTGCACTGATACACAAGGTGAGTACACAGAGAACTGTACACACACGGAGGCCATTGCACTGATACACAAGGTGAGTACACAGAGAATCACACACACAGAGGTCATTGCACTGATACACAAGTGAGTACACAGAGAACTGTACACACACGGAGGTCATTGCAATGATACACAAGGTGAGTACACAGAGAACTGTACACACACGGAGGTCATTGCACTGATACACAAGGTGAGTACACAGAGAACTGTACACACACGGAGGTCATTGCACTGATACACAAGGTGAGTACACAGAGAACTGTACACACACAGAGGTCATTGCACTGATACACAAGGTGAGTACACAGAGAACTGTACACACACGGAGGTCATTGCACTGATACACAAGGTGAGTACACAGAGAACTGTACACTCACAGAGGTCATTGCACTGATACACAAGGTGAGTACACAGAGAACTGTACCCACACAGAGGTCATTGCACTGATACACAAGGTGAGTACACAGAGAACTGTACCCACACAGAGGTCATTGCACTGATACACAAGGTGAGTACACAGAACTGTACCCACACGGAGGTCATTGCACTGATACACAAGGTGAGTACACAGAGAACTGTACCCACACAAAGGTCATTGCACTGATACACAAGATGAGTACACAGAGAACTGTACACACACGGAGGTCATTGCACTGATACACAAGGTGAGAACACAGAGAACTGTACACACACAGAGGTCATTGCAATGATACACAAGGTGAGTACACAGAGAATCACACACACAGAGGTCATTGCACTGATACACAAGTGAGTACACAGAGAACTGTACACACACGGAGGTCATTGCAATGATACACAAGGTGAGTACATAGAGAACTGCACCCACACGGAGGTCATTGCACTGATAAACAAGGTATGGGTAGATGATATTGCTGTATGGGTGGATGATATTGCTGTATGGGTAGGTGATATTGCTGTATTGGTAGGTGATATCGCTGTATGGGTACATGATATTGTTGTATGGGTAGGGGATTTTGCTGTATGGGTGGGTGATATTGTAGTATGGGTAGGTGATTTTGCTGTATGGGTGGGTGATATTGCTGTATGGGTGGGTGATATTGCTGTATGGGTAGGTGATATTGCTGTATGGGTAGGGGATTTTGCTGTATGGGTGGTTGATATAGCTGTGTGGGTGGGTGATATTGCTGTATCGGTGGGTGATATAGCTGTGTGGGTGGGTGATATGGCTGTATGGGTGGGTGATTTTGCTGTATGGGTGAGTTATATTGCTGTATGGGTGGGTTATATTGCTGTATGGGTGGGTGATATTGTTGTATGGATGGATGATATTGCTGTATGGGTGGGTTATATTGCTGTATGGGTGGGTGATATTGCTGTATGGGTAGGTGATATTGTAGTATGGGTAGGTGATTTTGCTGTATGGGTGGGTTATATTGCTGTATGGGTGGGTTATATTGCTGTATGGGTGGGTTATATTGCTGTGTGGGTGGGTGATATTGCTGTATGGGTGGGTGATATTGCTGTATGGGTGGGTGATATTGTTGTATGGATGGATGATATTGATGTATGGGTGGGTTATATTGCTGTGTGGGTGGGTGATATTGCTGTATGGGTGGGTGATATAGCTGTGTGGGTGGGTGATATGCCTGTATGGGTGGGTGATTTTGCTGTATGGGTGGGTTATATTGCTGTATGGGTGGGTTATATTGCTGTATGGGTGGGTTATATTGCTCTGTGGGTGGGTGATATTGCTGTATGGGTGGGTGATATTGATGTATGGGTGGGTTATATTGCTGTGTGGGTGGGTGATATTGCTGTATGGGTGGGTGATATAGCTGTGTGGGTGGGTGATATGGCTGTATGGGTGGGTTATATTGCTGTATGGGTGGGTTATATTGTTGTATGGATGGATGATATTGATGTATGGGTGGGTTATATTGCTGTGTGGGTGGGTGATATTGCTGTATGGGTGGGTGATATAGCTGTGTGGGTGGGTGATATGGCTGTATGGGTGGGTGATTTTGCTGTATGGGTGGGTTATATTGCTGTATGGGTGGGTTATATTGCTGTATGGGTGGTTGATATTGTTGTATGGGTGGGTGATATTGTTGTATGGGTGGATGATATTGTTGTATGGGTAGGTGATATTGCTGTATGGGTTGGTGATATCGCTGTATGGGTAGGTGATATCGATGTGTGGGTGGGGGATATTGTTGTATGGGTCAATAATATTGTTGTATGGGTAGGTGATATTGATGTGTGGGTAGGTGATATTGCTGTATGGGTAGGTGATATTACTGTATGGGTAGGTGATATTGTTGTATGGGTGGGTGATATTGCTGTATGGGTGGGTGATATTGCTGTGTGGATGGGTGATATTGTTGTATGGGTGGGTGATATTGTTGTATGGGTGGATGATATTGTTGTATGGGTAGGTGATATTGATGTGTGGGTAGGTGATATCACTGTATGGGTAGGTGATATTGATGTGTGGGTGGGGGATATTGTTGTATGGGTGGATAATATTATTGTATGGGTAGGTGATTTTGCTGGATGGGTAGGAGATTTTGCTGTATGGGTGGTTGATATAGCTGTGTGGGTGGGTGATATTGCTGTATCGGTGGGTGATATAGCTGTATGGGTAGGTGATATTGCTGTATATGTAGGTGATATTGCTGTATGGGTGGGTGATATTGCTGTATGGGTAGGTGATATTGCTGTATATGTAGGTGATATTGCTGTATGGGTAGGTGATATTGCTGTATATGTAGGTGATATTGCTGTATGGGTGGTGATATTGCTGTATGGGTAGGTGATTTTGCTGTATGGGTAGGTGATATTGCTGTATGGGTGGGTGATATTACTGTATGGGTGGGTGATATTGCTGTGTGGGTGGATGATATCGCTGTATGGGTAGGTGATATTACTGTATAGGTAGGTGATTTTGTTGTATGGGTAGGTGATTTTGCTGTATGGGTGGGTGATATGGCTGTATGTTTGGGTTGTATGGCTGAATTGGTGGGTGATATGGCTGTATGGGTTTCTGATTGTGCTGGTTGCTTGGGTGATTTTGATGTATGGTTAAATGATATTGATGAATTGGTGAGTGATATGGCTGTATGGATGGGTGATATTGGTTTATGGTCGATTGATATGGCTGTATGGATGGGTTGTTGGCTGTATGGATCGATGATATGGGTGTATTAGTAGGTGATATGGCTGTATGGATGGGTGATATGGCTGTATGGCTGAGAAATATGACTGTATTGGGGGATGTTCTGCCTATTTTAGTTGGGAATATTGTTGTATTGCAATATTGGTAAGCTGATAAGGATGAAATATTGTTGGTTAATGAAACTAAATTGGTTAGCTTGACTTATGTTATGTTCATTACAGTATTGTATATTTATCAGTCATATAGAATGACATGAAATGTGTTTATGAGTGACCAATAGGTAATACCCCTGTACATTTGATGGTTGACAACAAGGAGTGTGTGGATGGTCTAGAATGGTGAAATGTTTGTAAATTACCAAAAGGAGACTTGTATGAGTGAAATGTTGTTAGATTGGCCTGATGGTTGTACAACATATTTGGTGTGAGTATAAATGGATGAAAGGAAGGTGCCAGTATTGGTATTGTAAATGAGGTGGAATGATATCTCAGACTGAGGGATGGCATTATAGACAAAATATTATTGTTAAAAGGGACCACTCGACAGGGATGTGAATAACATGATAAAAAATAAGCCAACATCACCAGTGAGTGAAAGGGCCAGGGGTGGTTGAGATGACATAAGAAACAGGTAAGATAGCATTGGGGCCTGTTTTGATGAATAAGATGTCATTATGTGTTGTGATAACTTGTTGAGTGTCCTAAAAAAAATTATGTTTCACTTTTATCAATAATATAGTTAAGTTTAAACTTCTATTCTGTGAATTTATACATTGTTGCCATTAAAAATATGTTCTCATCTGCCATGATGTGATCCTAATTCTCTTCTAGATGTTAATCTCAAAATGCTTCAATGAATTGTTTGCTCATGGATTTATAGTTTTTACAACTCTCCAGTAATAGACTTAAGCTTAGTAATCCATACATAAACATTCTTTCATTAAGGTCTTTACTTTTGTAATCCTCACTTCTGTTTCACAATATTTATAACACATACTGTGCCAATTATTACTATGTACTATAAACCTTTTGATAATTATTTAAATTAATTTTTAAATGTTTTTTTGTTACCGTTTCATTTTTTTAATGTATATTGCATATTTACTTCTTTTTTTTTAGTCAAAAATTGAAAATACATTTTAAATTTTTTTGGTAATTGGATTCTGTTCCTCTTACATCAGAGCAAACATGAAAGCAAATTTCTGCATGAACTTTAAGAAATGATTTGGATGTGCATGTTGGAATTCTGTCACAGTTAAATCTTCCCACAATTCAAGAAGTTTCATGCGTCAAAGCTTGCTTTACGACTTAAAGAAGAAAGTGAGTGACTTTTACCCATGTGAAGATCAAAAGATTTCATGACCTTAGGCACAGGCTTAGCTTGAGGGACAGCAATGTAAATATTTACTGAGCTTCCATTTGGTATAGCTAATTTCCTCTCTCCACTAAGTGCCTCCCCCTCACTCCCCCTCCCCCACATTTCACCCCCCTACACTCTCCTCCCCCTCTCCCCCCACAACCTGTCTGTCCAGCAGACAGAGAAACTGTCCCCCTTCTTCCCTGTTTACCTTTGTGCATGTTGTAAGGGGCTCTGGGCCTGACCTACTTTGAGGGGCGGCCATGTTGCATTACTGGCATAGCTGGCTGGTGATTACAGTGGAGTATAGCTAGTGAGAGGTGACAGAAACCGAGGCTAGATAGTCGGCCACAGCCTACCAAGCGCTTCCTGGATACTCTCAGGATACTGTGAGGGGATACTGGTGCAGATTGGATACTTTATAGCAGAGTTTGAGGTGTGATCAGTGAACAGGTGAGTTAGTTTGTTTAGCTCTGGTTCAGCCAGGTGAGACAAACTGTAAGGGTGGAAAAGGAGGGGAATTAGTTTGTCCCTCTCTGTCCCGTGTCAACATGTTCTCTCAGTGTTTTATTTCTCTCCACAGTGCATCAAGTCAAAGTCTATCTGTTTGAGAGTCCGAAGACCAAAGACTCCTCCAAGTAAGTACCTGAGCGAGCTAGCACATGGCTGTATGTAATGTTTGTTTTGGTTGACTGCTGACCGTTATGAGGCCGGCCACTGGACTATGGTGGACATGGGTCCGCTCCCATTGTAATGTCTCCCACTCACAGTAGCCCTGACTCACTCACCTACCTGTTGCTCGTTAAGAAAGGTGTTCACTCAGGTGTTTCAGGTGATTTACCTGAGATAGCTACTGAAAACTTTTTCATTTGGCTTGTATGTATTTATATTTTTTTTAGTGTTTCAAAAGTAAAGTCGTCTTCTATTTGAGGTTCTATATGTCAACAAACTTGACTTATATGTTGAAAAAGTTTATTCAGTATTGAAAAATAGATTATTTGTGTATAATCATAAATGTTAATGTTTCCAAATAAACAAAAATGACTGTCATATTCAAACTCATTCATATATTACAACTATTTGTCCATTTTTCTCCATTTTAGATTTTGCATTTTAATGCTATAGTTGAATTGTGCTAGAAACCAAGAACTATCTTTTCTTTTAGAAATTCATTTGGTTGTTTGATTTTGATATGAAATTTGTCACTTATTTATATTTGTCGTTCATGTAAAGTTTATCGAGTTTAAATGTGATATTTTTTCATATAACGTTATATTTCTGTGTGTAAATACAATTCAATAACAATGGTAACTGATATTTTGTTAAAATGTCAATTTGAATTGAGTTGTTATTTTGTGGAAAGAAAACAATGAAATAATTATCATTATATTATTTATTATATTTGTGCAATGATATACTACATAAACCATTTTTGACTATTTACATTAAAATAACTTATCATAGAAAAGGAGACTTTTAGGAACAGACTATCAATCTTTTCTGACATTATAAGCCTACATATTTGAGTATCAACTTTAAGGCTTGAAATCTGCGGTTGAGCTTAGCTGTCATTATTTTTTATATCCTTTAATTATTCAAAATACAGGAAACGATCAATATCAGTATTTATTTCAGTATTCTTTCATTGCAAAGACAAATTGCAAAACCAAAGAGATTATCTTATCTTGTATGCACTCTTTTCCTGTATGACAATAGCAACACGTCAAAGCGTGTTTTCAAGTTTACTGTTAAGATTCTAAGGTGAAGGTCACAATGGCGACATTCCTTTGTTCACCCCACCCAGCTTGAGAATCATTTTAGTGACTAATATCCTCCACAGTTAAAAATAAACCCTTAGTAATATCCTGTTCACCAATATTGGTACTCTAGCAAACTCTGTATTAACACCTCAAATCCACCCGAGTCCCTCAAGTTCTGCATGACTGCCCTCGTCCATATTAAGTCAGTCGGGTATTCACTATAAGACATTGTTCACAACATGCCTTGGGGAAATAGGACTGTGCTGGCGAGGTCATGGTTGGCGGATTAGAATAACAGGTTCGTGATAATATGCAAACTGGCTATATTTCAATTGAAGACTGTTTCGAGAAAGAATTTCTTTTGGGGTGATTTTTCGATGGGTAGATATATAGTTGATGTGATTTGGTATTGATAAATTGCCTGACCATTATCTAGTGTTCTCTATATATCATTTGAAGAAAGTGAAGGTGATTTGTTACAGTTCCTGGTTTGAGGGCGGTTTTCCTCAGTATAGATTAAAAAGCTATGTTTTATTTGGTCAATAATTTTAATAATAATACATAAAATTTATATAACGCCCTATCAATGAAGAATAACGATTGAATTGCAAGACATTCTGGAACTCTATATCTGGTATGTTTTGAAGAGAAAAGCATTGAAGATCAGTTTTGTTTAGATCCTCGTTTGAAATAATTGGGCTACAGTTGATCAATGTGCTATGTGGGTATTGATATATTCACACAGGCTGTGACAGATGTTGTGGGGTATATCCTTGTGAAAAAATGTGAATTCAAAATTATTTTCAATCCAAGTTTATTCACCCTTATGCTGTTAAACTTAGCTTTCAATAAAATATTGAATATCTATAATCAAATAAACCATCAATCAGGTTACAATTTCATCAAGTCACCATCATCCGTGGCTAAAACCCCAGAATAAATATATATAGATAAGTATATTAGGAATTGTAATCAAATCAAAATGAATCTTTTGTATTTTGAAGGGGTGAAATGTGATTCACCCGCCCTGATAAAAGGGTGGTGTCACGGCCAGGCTATCAGGTGTGAACAGGGTCAGAGGTCACTGATATTTACTCTTCACAAAGTGAGGTGGAAAAGCACCCGAAAATGTAATAAATTCAGGGTAGCGAGGCAGACTGTGGGAAAATGTTGCTTAAATGTAAACAATCTGTTTGTGGTAGGATTTCCATCAAGCCATGACTAAACAGGACATGATGTTGTAACTAGGTAATTACTTAGAAATTGGCTTTGAGGTTAAGTTGCAAATTCACCATTTCAGGAAATATAAAAGCTTTTTCATGGTTTGTTTTTAGTTGAGGAGGGAAGATAACAAAAAACAATGTATGAAGATCATTATGTATATACAAAGTAAATATACACCTTATTTATTCATCAAATATGAATCTATCTACAATAATTCTATCAAATATGAATCTATTTACAATCTGAAATTATGTGGTTCATATTTGCAAACGGCAAAGGAAAACATTGCTGAAATGAATGATGTGTCATCACTGTCACTCCAAAATTTATGCCAAACCTTAGAGGGGACTTCAGTCTCTCCACTTACAAATTACTATCTTCAATTCCCCTGGGGAATAATCACTCTTTGACCAAGGAAACCCAGAAACAGTCTCTTCTTCTATAACACTTAGTTTTCTGAATTTGATGCTGTGAACATTTTGTATCGGTAAGTTTTATAAGGATCAAAACTTCAACAAAGGGCACAATAATATTATTTTATAGTAATATTAATGGTAATATTAATCATTCTATCATAATACAGTGAACACCTAAATCTTGTTGTATCCTTTGCACCAGGCAGACACAGAGTTCTATCTTCATAATGCTGAGTGTCAAGCAAACCTTGTGATTTACAGGGTTTTAGGAGGGACGGTATAGCGTAGTGGGTAGCGCGCTCGGCTTAGGATCATGAGGTCCATGGTTTTAATCCTGCCAGGGGCTCGGCAACTTTGTCTGCAGAAGAGAACTGTTCTACACACAGTCAGGTTTGGGTGCAATGCTACACTGAATTTCAGCATAGTACCACCCATGTTTGCTAGTTCCAGTCGAAGCTCGCAGGTTTCACAGCAATATAGCCACAATAGTGTTGCGGGCTTTCTCCCTGCAATAATACTGGCAGCCTCAATACAAGTGAAATACTCATGAGAGCAGCAATAAACCCCATATCACCTCACCTCACCTCACCTCACCTTGGCTGATTTACAGGGTTTGACCAATGGCAATCATTTTCATAGAATAATATTGTCTCACAGGAAGAGTGTAACCTTTTAACCTGTTGAAAAGATTTGAAAAAATTACAGACGGTTTTATCAAGAAATTTCTTTCAATTGTTCATGTTTTCTTCCCAGAATATTTTGTTGATCTTGAGGCTTTAATTTGTAAAGCTTTCCTGACATATTTCAAAAGAATTGTTCATCCAAAATCAAACAAATTTCAATCTCTAGTTTGAATTCAAGAGCAAGTAAATAGAAAGTTAAAGTTATGTTACATTTTACATAACTTTTCTCACCTTTCAAAGAATTTGAAAATCTTCCTCATAAATGATATATAAGAAACATCCAACCTTAAATTAACTATAGATGAAAAGAAGTTCTGCAGGAGCATTATATTTTATTGTATTTGTTCAAGGTTTTGGTAAAGAGGTAAACCTATTTTTGTGAAGTTGGAGTTCTTGGATTTTTTGTAACACCTGATCATTAACATTCCATTGAGAACAGCTCTGCCTTGTGACAGGTAGGGCTTTCGTCACTATTTTTACTCCTAAATTCTGATGTTTTTCACCTGGTGAGATTTGTAACGCAGAAAAGTAAGAGGTAAACAGAATGTTGAGTGTTTGCCAAGGTTATGTTAAATTGGTCAAAGGATTGTTTACAGTTCATTATACCTTCCCTGGTTTATAGTAGGAGTACCTTGTGTATATTTTGGCTGATGATTTTCCAAGAAGATAAGTACTCTGGTGAGAGTTTGCCAATTTGTGAAAGACGATGTGTACATGTCAATTTGACCTAAACTTAACCCTCACCATGCCATGGTCACAGGTCTTCATTCAAGATAAGATAAAGATGTACTAGTTTCTGATGAATAAGTATTGTATGATGTAGCAAATCTTTGAAGGGCATTTGAAAGTTGAAAAGAGAAAGAATTACTTTCTGGAGACACGCTCATTATTTGGTTATTTTGTCACAAAATTTCTTTCTGAGGTCTTGAAAAATGATTTAAAAAATTCAAGCTGTATAAGTATAGAGGTGATATATTTTACCTCTTCTTTTAAAAGGTTTTTGTGTCTTCCAAAAGAGAGATGAAACTATCATGCATGGAAAATCTTTAGCTATTTAAAAACTTATCACTATTTGCGGTCCTGCCAACATAATTATTTAGGAATATACAAAAATGAAGCATAAAGTATAATGTTTCATTTTTCAGTGCAATTTTGCTTTAAAATTTGCAACAGTAATTCTTTCATTCTTAATCCTTCCTATGTTCTGGTTTTCTTATTTCAATACCATGACATTTTTAGGGTTAAATTTAAGATTTAGGGAGACAAGAAAAAGATGCTCTATGACATGAATCTGTTGGATCCCTCAGGCTGTTGCACTTTAACTTCAGCAATGTCTGTTTAAAGTGTTTCAGAGCTAATTTCAGAAATACAGTGGGCGACTTTGTTACCTCGGCTCGTAATAGATCGTTTCTTCTCGCTCTCATTTAGTATGTTGGCTTAGAGAGAATACCTTGTCTGCTTCACATTAGCAATATTTACAATCTAGCCCATTAACTGTTGATTTTTCCACAATGTTTTTTTCATAACTTCATTGTATAACATCCCTTGTGATACCAATCTTCTTTATCCAGTATTTCACATATGACCAACCTTCATCCAACCTGTTGCCTCCAATTCTCATTTAGCATGTTGGCTTAGGGACAATACTTTCTGGTTCACATTAGCAATATTTACAATCCAGCCCATCAAGTGTTATTTTTTCCACAATTTATTTTTCATAACTTCATCGTATAAAATCCCTTGTGACGTACCAATCTTCTTTATCTAGTATTTCACATATGACCAACCTTTAGCCCACCTGTTGCCTCCAATTCTCACTCTCATTTAGCATTTTATCTAAGGGAGAATACTTTTCTGGATCACATTAACAATATTTACAATCTATCCCATCAAGTGTTAATTTTTCCACAATTTATATTTCATAACTTCATGGGATAACGCATTTTGATAACTTATCCCCTTTTCCCCAAAACTTCACCCCACCTGTCACCTCCAATTATCATGTCTCATTTTTTGTACCTTTTCTCTTAATTTCCAACTTCATCCTTTTGCTTCTTTACATAGTTCTTATTTAGTTTAAACAAATCTTAAAGGGGCAGTAGCAAGTTTGTTGATAATTTTATATTTTAAATTTTTCACTGATAATTGAAAGTTAATACTAAATGTATTATTTTGACATTGTCCACTGGCGGCCATTTTGTGTGAACACCATTGATTCATTTTGTAAAAGAAAAAGCAATCGCATGGCTAAACTTTACGTTATATATTACATCTATATATACATCACCTTTTATTCCCCCTAAAAACGTGCTACTGCCCCTTTAAATTTTCAACTGTGCCCATCCCTGGTTGTAACAGGTTCTATTTCTAAACTTAACTAGTTTCATAATAACTGCATGAACAAGTTCGTCTCGGTTACAGTTAATAGTCTTTGTGTGGAAAATTTATTGTTAGACTCAGGTTACATGGGGAATATTATATTTGAAAAATAAAGTTTAAAGTTGAAGGGAAAGAAAATTTTAAAATAATGATAAATTTGGGCAATCCTGTATGAAAAATTATTTCAATCATTTTAAAATAGTGTTTTTGTGAAAACATTCATTTCAGTTTTATAACTTTCCAAAGTGAAAAATTTACGGTTAAACTGTTGGCAATGAAACAAGAGAAGAGACGTTTTGTGGAGAAAGGAAAGTGGTATGAAAGAAATGCCTGAGGTTAAATCATGCAATGAAACTTTGGCGCCTATTCTTGGAATCCTCCAAGATTTTTATCACACCACAGAACCATGAGGCATATTCCCTCGTAAAATTGATTTCGTTTCAATTTGGAGCTTCTTTTCTACCTCTTTTAGCGAAGGCCTTCTAACAACAAGTCTTCCAATCTATTTACCATTTATAAAGGAAATTGCCAGTTTGATTTGAACTTGTTGAAGAGTTGTTGCGAACAGCTATTGTGATATTGATTTATAAGAATTAATAGTTTTTCTTTGTCCTTCACACATCAGGTAATAAGATGTTCTCAAAGCAGCATTGTTGCCAAAATTGTTTCAATTTTTTAGGATAAAATATGAAGCAGATTGTGCAGAAGCAATTACTCTGATTTAAACATCGAAGATTTCTTGTCTTGAAGTTCTTGGCAAACTTACAAACTTTTCTGATTTAAGACTTTAATGTAGAACTCTGATATGTTGATATTGTGTTTCCTCGCTTTCTCTGATATTAATCTTTACTCCCATCTCCGCGTGGGTTTGTATTTTTAGTGAGTTTTATAACATCACTTGATTAAATCATGGCATGCTTTAGATGGAAACAGATATAAACTTTCAGTTACAAGATAATTGAAAAGATTTGTTTTGAAACATTTTGGAAAGATATTTTCTGTGGCGATATATTTAAATGTTGAATCATGACATTTGAATTCCGGTTGAATTCAGATCAAATCAATCTTATTCAGATATTTTTGTCAATTTTGTTCACACAAATTAAAGCTCAGAAATGGAACCCGTTTCACCTCAGTAAGTACTGTGGTCTAGTAGAATCAACCTAAATTCGGTTCAATCCTGTTCAGTTCAGACGTCCAATTTGTCCCTAATGGATACAAGAACTGATGGATGTTCTGAAGGGTGATGATTGCAACTATCATCTGATAATGATCCGGTATTTGCTGATGGCCAGGGGCAATATGTCATGAATAATTGATGTCATATTGGAGCCTTCCCAGTATTGGATCCTGAACTCCAGGTTTAACTGGATGAGTTGAAAATACTTGAAAAACAATGCTGAGGTTAAACCCGAATTGATATCAGTTTGAAATTTATCCATCAATTATGACCTAATTGATGTCACATTGGAGCCATCCCAGTATTGGATCCTGAACTCCGGGTTTGGTGGACCAACTGGATGTATTGAAAATACTGGAATAATAATGCTGAGGTTAAAACCGATTTGATATCAGGTTGAAATTTATCCATGGATTATGAAGTCAATCTATGAAAACATCTCTGCAGTTGAAGGTTCCGTTGCAAGTCGTTTATGAGTCAAATAACATTATCTTGTTTTAATACTCTTATTTTGTTTAAACTGTTCCACATTGTTGTAAATAAGTCGCGAAGTGATTTTGTTAAACTCAAAATGAAATGGTTCCATATGAAACACAAAGATGAATTAATTGTAGGGATGTTGTCAGCATATTGAACTAGGGGATCGCTAGGTTTGGTAAGATTACTGTCAAACCTTTTCTCTGAATAAGAGCAATGTTTTCAGCAGTAAAAGAATAAGGTTTAGGTGTATTGCACCAGCAGTAACAGGCTTCATGTGATTTTAAGACTGTTGCAGGTTATTCTCTGTGCTTTGCAATAAAATCTAAATTTTTTTTTTTACTGCCACTTCACCATAGATTATCAGTGCAAGCAAGATAATGTGAAAAGTACGAAAATTTTGCCAAACTTTTGGTGCCAGACCATTCTTAGTACTCAATTTACAGGAACCAACCTGTGAACATACGGATACATCCAAAATTGACAACTTGACTAAGGTAATTACCATATAACCATGAGCTGTTCTCAAAATAGTCATAAAGATAATGGCAAATTGTTAATTATTTCATAATTGATCATTTCTATTTCAAACTCGCCAAAACATGACTTCAACAAGTGTTAATCAGCAGAGCTCGATTACAAGTCACTACAACCATCAACAATGTTGCTACAACCTACACGCTGGTGACAAGTCTGACAATGTCGACATTCCCGCAGCTATTTTAATGTCCTGAAGGAAGGTGCTAGAAGTTGCATACAAGCCTCGCTCCCTGCACAGTGCCCCCTTTCTCTCCCTGTTTGCCTCGCGACCTCAGTAAGCCCCTCTCAGTTCTCCAATATTTGTCCAGAGCAGAATTCTGGCACACTGAACTCAAGCATTATTCTCTGAAAATGCTCCTCAAATTTTGACGAATTTCAGCTAATATTGATACCCTTTGTGACATCATTTATAGTTTGTCAAACTTGTCCAAAATCTGAATATCATAATGGAGATGATTTTGTGGAATGTTTTCCAAATTAAGTTCAAAATTTGAGGTTATTTTATGCGGCAAGTTTTCGTCTTTTTTATCAAACTTATTGGCTGATTTTACATCAAAACTTTACTTTAAGTGTATTTTCATACTAGTATTATTTCATTTTGAAATGTAATATCTGACTTGGTATTTGGTCATGCCTTTAAATTTTTTTTTGGTATGTCTTGTATGCTTTTGTATGGTAAAAGCAGGATACAAATCGTAATAAAGCCTTGCTCTTATCTTCCCTTCGTCTCCTATTATTCTAAGTAAAAACTTGATGCATTAGTAAAAAAGTGTGTTATTTAACCAAAAAACCTACAAATTGACTTTTTCCATGAACCTTTTGCCACATAAAAAGTGCAATTTCCAAAAGCTATTAGTTGACTATAAAGTGGTGTAGGAGTTTAAGGTAATTGCTCCCGCGAGAGCACTGTGGATTGTTTCACATGTATACTCAAAGTGCTTGTGAAATGACTGTCTTTGGAGACCAATTTCCTTGTCGGAGTTAGGTTTACGCCTTCGTCCTTTGTGAATCGTTGATGATGCGTCGGTTTAAGTAGAGGACGGAGACAACATTCTAGCACTTCATTGCTTCATCCTGCAATCAGCTTGTCATTGCTTTTAGAATTCTGATGCATCTTGGGTTCTCAATTCATTCCATGGAAGGTTTGATGTTAATTATTCCGGGGCTGAGAATTTATAAGGACTTTTTACCAATCATTTCTTTATTCTGTGCTTATCATGTAATGGTTTTATTTTTCTGATGTATCTTGGATCATAAAATCATAGTGAGCGAGTTATTGTTTAGCAATATTGCAGCCGTTAGTAGTGAGGAAGCTTTAACATGTAAAATGAACATTTTGTTGGTTTAAAGAGGAAATAGCACGTTATTAGGGGGATTATAAGATGATGTCAGGAAAATGAAAATAAATGGTTCCATTTGAAAGACAATGTATTTAAACTAAAATGAAGCATGAATAAATCAAATATATGGTATTAAGTTCATTCATGCGATTCAATTGTCTTACACAAAATGAATTAGAGGTGTTCAAACAAAAATGTCAGCCAATGGATTTTATATGAATCCTTATAATTTGTTTTCTGAATGTGGATGATTTGTTTGTGTAATGAGATATTTTACATTATCGAAATAATACATTTAGCATTAACATACAATTATTAGTTAAAAATTTAAAACATAACATTTTCAAAAAATGTGCTACTTTCCCTTTAAGATATTAGAAGTGTTATGGTTGAAAATTATTTTTGGATAAAAAAGTCATTGCTTTTCCTGTGCTTATCTTCTACACATTTTAGTAAGTATGTATCTATGGTCATTCTTGTGTTATTATTCCACGCCGCCATGCGGCGTGGGTTCTTTGTTTTGGATCAGGAGGTCCCTTGTTCTAATTCTGCCAGGTGCTCTGGAACTATGTCTGTAGTAGAGAACTGTTCTACACGCAGTCAGGTTTTGGTGCAATGCTACACTAAATTTCAGTGTAGTACCACCCATGGTTCGTTAGTTCCAGTCGATGCTCGCAGGTTTCACCGCAATGCATAGCCACAATGGTGCGGGCTTTCTCCCTGCAATAATACTAGCAGCCGCGATATAAGTGAAATACTCTTGAAAGCGACAATACACCCCAGATCACCTTACATCACCTATGTCATACTAGATTATTGAAACACAAGAATCTTCATCAAAATCTCCCATATCATGAATAAAGAAGTTGTTAGCCATATATATATTTGACTCTATTCTCATCATTCAACTTCAAAGAAGAAGTTTATCAAGTTACTGTCATTGCAATTACACTGTAACATATTTAGACCTTTAATCCTATTTGTGCTATAACTGAAATTGTTTCTCAGCTGCTAGATAGTCAGGAGACTTAGCACAGGGCTCAGAAGATCGGAATTGATTGGTGCTCAGGTGTCACTTCTAGAAATAACTTTATGGAGTATAGAGACCACAGGACACAGTGCTAGTTATAAAGCATAAAGCTGGTTGTTGCTCTCAATTGAAGAAACCGTTGAGGATTTAGTACATTGACAAAAGAAATAGTTCTCTTGGCTGTCCACAATAAAAATAACAATCATGTATTGCATACCATAAGAATACATTATTTGTAAATAGAAATATGAAACTATTTCTTACTGTGGATTTAAGAAACCGTAGAAGATTATATTCAGGTATGGTATAATTGATTGATTTGTGCTAAATATGTAACAGTTTCTTGCTGTGGATTTAAGAAACCTTAGAAGATTATATTCAGGTATGGTACATACCGTATAATTGATTGATTTATCCTAAATATGTAACTGCGCTAAACCTCATATCACCTCACCTTATACATTTAACTCAATCATACTATTCCTATTTCCTGCTATTCATTTACCTTGTGAACCTCTGTCCCAAGATAGCTCAGAAGACTTATCACAGATCGGTAACAACAGATTTGAATGGCTTGGGATGTCCAGGACTTTTTCCAGTGCTATTCACTAGGCTATGATCATCTGTACCAGACAGTGTCATCAGGTTTCAGTAGAACCAGACAAACTGATTAGTTTAACTTCCTATCTAACTCTGAGGGCTACTGTCTCCATCCATGAAATTGAATTGTTAGAGAAAACTAGCCTTCAATGACAACCTTGATGGATTCTTGAGCGACTATTACGTTCATTTGCAAAAGAGTAGGAGAAAGAAGTGAATGTTGAATTTAAATAATGAGGCGGAAAAGCCTTGCGAGAACCATGAAAGTTTCCTGAAAAACTGTTATATTTAATTTACTAAAGATTAGGATAAGATTTGATCTAAGAAATTAATTATGTTATTTAGGCAAAATGTTGTAGTTTTTGTTAGTAAGGTAAAGATATTGTAAAATGGATTGTTTGAGCTTTGTAAGATATTTTGGATGATACAAAGCTAATCCTGATTCAACTGTTAGCAATCATTCTCTGGTTTGAAATATTTTAAAATTTTCTTAATAACAACTTTTATTTGCAAATTCATCTCAGAAATCTAAGAAACTAATTGTAAGGGATCTTTTGGTAACTGATATGGGTAAAGTATTTAAGTGTCATTTCCAAAAAATTCTGTAATTTATCAATATATTATTAGAAATAATTTGCCAATAAATAAGGAGTACTGTCATTAAAATTAACATGATCAATAACTCAATAATTTGCCCATTAGCAAAAACCCAGTCTGATCACTCATATTTGTCAACCTGAGTGAATGTTGGAGTGTTTTAGCCTTGATGTGCAGTCAACTGTGACCAGGTAGAAGCTCTTTTACCTGGATGGGTGTGGCTGATTGATCTTCACACTCCACTGAGTACCTCGTTAGGAAGCTAATTAGTGCCACCAGTGAATCATATTATAAGTGGGCGTTTGAGTAAATTTTATGTTATACATTTTACATGATTTTGTGTATTTATTATCCTTTGAAAGATTGTTGTTTTCTGATAATTTTCTCATTTTGAATGTTTTTAATTGATTTTGACATTTTTAGTTTAGTTACATTTCCATTGATATAGATTTGTTTGCTTTAACATCCCTATAATGCCAAGGTCAAGGTCCTCCTTGATAATGATTAACATCAACATAGCTTATACCCAAACATGAGTGAAGCAAGCCAGATAATTCTCAGGGTGTTACCAAGTTATTCTCACACAAGGTGATAAGGTGAGTGATTGTGCAAGATGGAGAATAACAATTTCCCAAGGTCAAGTCATTTGCATCTCAATGGGCTATATTCTTACCGTGTCTGTTTATTCTCATAATATTTGATATCAGACAGGATTTTGGTTCCTATTTGAATATAATATGAAACATTTTCTCTTTGTGTCTATGATTTCAGTGCCATGTAGATTGTATGTTGCTATTAGCATTTGGAAAAAACATTTAATTTTCTGTCTGATATGATTCATTTAAAGGGGGTCTGCAACCCGAATTTTTAACTTCCAGCGTTTTATTAGCAGGGCCCCGAAAGAGTCGTAAATGCTCGGTAGGGAAGAAATAGTTTTGTTACGAACCCCTTACAGCTGACAGCCAGTACCAAGTTTGTGTCACATGCCCCCCCTTACCCGTCTGGAGGCTCTCATTAACGATGGTCAATTAGGTTTCACAAGCTAGGTTGTTGATTCCCTTTAAGGTCAAAATGAAAAAGAAAGTATTATAAACGATGAAAAAGTAGAAAGACACCAAGGGTGTAGCTAAAGATTGTAACTTATGCTTTCACAGCAGATAAAAACATTTTTATGCAAGATATAAAGTGTTTAAAATTTGCTAATTTGCTTTCATGGAATCTCCATCTCTTAGGACATAAGATTCGTCAATAATAATAATGATAATGACAATGGATATTTATACTGGGTAAGTTATCCACACACCAAAACATGCTCAATGCAGTTTATCCTGGATAAAGATGATAGTTTGATATCTTGTTACACTGTTGATATGTCCTGAAGTCCTGACATCCAAGAGATACTCTCAGTCTGTTTCATTTCATTCTAAGCATGTCCCGGACACATTATGATACTCTCCTAACCACTTAGTACACCTCACAATCTAGGGCTGTGACATCTTCTAAAGACATGAATCAAGAGTGTCCTTTTCATAGTTTATAGCCCTCTCGGTGTCACATTTCTGTTTGACACTGATACGAGATGGGTTTCACTCTGAATAGCTTGTCATGTAGACACTGTGGATGGATGAGTTTCCAGGTTCTGTACATCAGTGTGATTCAAGTTGAAGGGAAGGAGAAATGAGTTTAACTTTTGACCATCAACCTATGTGCTCAATATCTGAAATTCTGTATCTTTGCCTGCAAGAAAATGGTCAACAATTTTTGTGTTACGTGCTAAGGTTTTGGAATTGATATATACAGCTTTGATGGACTCAAAGAAAGGGATACTTGAGTTTGTTGGATTTTAACCCTTTGACGTGCTATGTGAATTCAGTTGAATTCAACAAAAGTGAAACCCAATTGCCCTGTTGCTAAAGATTGGGAATATAAGTGTTGAAGTGTTTTCTAGACATCTTGATTGATGTTGACGTCAACAGGATATGAGGAAAAAAATGGAAGTTGGCTAAGTTCAGCATTCAAAGTTGGAGATTCAGAATCCTGGTGACTTACATGGCCTGCTTGAAACTGGATTCTGCCTTTTATGTATTTATGTGCTTCTAAAATTTGAATATTCATAGGAGTGTGTCGCCTACTACTTGTGAGAGAAGAGTAAATTTGAATATTTGACACATGAAACTTAGGTCTGTGGCAAGGAAATATGCTCTGCCCGGGGTTATTGTATAAAAGGGACAAATTACTGCCTGCAAGTTGTGAATTGACTCATTGATGCATCAATCGAAGAAACTTTCTCAAAAGATAATTTCTAAAGCTCTGTTGGAAAGATTGTGTCAGAGTTTGGAATAGCTGAGGCATAAATGACATGCAATTGTACATTCATGTGTATTTGTTTGATGAATCCAATGTTATATGAAAACTTTTTGCACTAAGGCCACTCCAAGTAGAAGCTGTATGACAATTTCAATGACCTGTTAGATAATACTTAAATTGAGTGTGCAATTTTAATTTAATTCAAAATTATGATTAAAAAAAATTTGAAAAAGAAAGAAGATTGTCAAGCCTCCTAAATGAGTTGAAAAGATGTGAAATCTAAAGCAGAAAAGGAACTAAATATTTTCTAGCCTATGGACATTGCTTTGGAATAATTGTACAGACAGGATGCTGTAACTTTGAGGCAAGAGTGTCACTACTGTGTTCTGGAGTCGAGGAGTGACTGTCACTGCTCAGGAATTTTCACTTGTGATTTCAAGTTGTCACTGTTAACCTTTTGTGTTGCATAATTTTTCTAAAGCAGACATGTTGAAATTTCTGACACATGAATACAGAATGAGACAGCTGTCCTAAAATTGGATACTATTTGTAATAAAGTAATGCTGAATCATTTATGAAAGAGATAAAGAAAGACTTATTGAAACAAAAAAATTAGTTGCTATGATATCTGACTTGACAAACCTTCTTTATCCTTTTGTGTTTTGCCACATTGATTTGATTCATAATCCTCTTATCCTTTCCAACAATGGTTCCTTGGACCACGACTAGATTGACTCTTCTGATCCCTCAAGCAGCTAGAGAATGCATGCAGTGTAACAGAGCAGTTGGATCCTATCAAGCAGATGGCAGATGCTCGATTAATCCTCTTAGAGTTGACATTAAGAAAGTCAGATTTTCCACAATTACGCCATCTATCAGGGAATATGCTCCAATCAAGCTGCTGATTGGTTGACTTGTCTGATAGTACTCCTAGTTATAGGTCAACCTGTACTTCTTGATCTTAACCAGTTCCTGGCAGACGCCAACTTGAATTGCTTTCCCCAAGTTTCTAATAGTCTCTGGACTCAAGTGTCTGCTTTCCTTTGAAGGGGAAGAGTGTCCTGAATGCAAATGAACTGATATTTCATCCTCGAATGCTAAGCATCTTTCAGGAGAGCTGATAAAAGTAGTGGATCTTTCCTGGACCATTCATGTTTGGAGATATCACCTTGTACTGGGCTGTCTTGTTATACCTCTGGATAATGTTCTGAAAAATGAAATCTTGATGATCTTTTCAGCATTTTTCTCTTTTTGAGAGAAGTGAGATCAAACTGTGTATCATGTTCCTCAATATCTAATTGTAGTACCTGTCTCTACCCTTGAAAATCTTTCAAGGTTGTGCATGTTGTCATGATAACCTTGAAACTGTGTTTATTCCAAGGATACTGTTTTGACCTGAAAGTCCCGTATCCTCTTTGATACATTGATTTTGAATGAACAGATCTTTCTACCTTGTGATTAATTTACAATTCATATAAACAATTGATTTCCTCATTTTGAGGTACATAATTTCCTCTCTTGTGACTGATTTCACTCCAGGCAAGGATTAATAATTAACCATGTTTTTATTACTGGACTGATCACTTACTGGACCTTTGGAGATTCTTGTGACCAATTTCTTTGTCTATTTGATCAATTATTCATCTCAAATTTTGTTTCACACTTACAAGACATCTTCTTGTCACTTCCAACAGAGACAACTTTCATTCAGATCGTTGAATAATTCATATCCTCTCTGGCTCGGATCCCACTTCTTGAAGTCGCAGACATGAAATAACTTATTTAACAGAATCCTGGAAAACACTGTGTTACACAATTATTATCTACTAGATGCATGATATTTACAGAATCTTGCCTCCCCTAACTGCTCAATATTTTACAGCAAGTCCACACAAGAAGTTTGATACCAGTGATATAATCACCTCAGTGAGTGTATATTTCTTATATCTTCCGTCAGCTGGACATGTAATATGGGTATTCAAATCCTGAAGACTTATCAGGAATGAGATAGCACTGGCTTTCAAGGATCCTGTTATCAGGGATACCAAAGTTGTGTAACTATCTTATCTTGGTAATCAAGTTGTTACAATTATGCTTATCAGCTGAGAAGGAACAAAGTGTTCATTTATTCATCGGAGGAGGTTCAGTGATGTTTGTGATTGCTCCTTATCTTATCATGACATGGTTTACGATGTAGTTGAGTGACTTTAATGTGTGTGAGAATGGGCAGACTCCCAGTTAGGTTGTGAATTCTTTGCCGTCTGCTCAGAGAGATGGTGTCAGACCAAACAGTGAGGATGTATGGATGTTGATTAACTTCAGTGCTGTGTACTGTCTGCTGATTGAAACTTGAGGAACTTGGTAAAAGTGGAGGAATTATGAACAGTTGATCCAAATCTGGTGAAAGTGGAGGTATTATGAACTGTTGATCTAAAAAGGATAGAGGTGGAGGAATTATGAACTGTTGATCAAAATCTGTGAAAGTGGAGGAATTATGAACTCTTGATCAAAATCTGTGAAAGGGAGGAATTATGAACTGTTGATCCGAATCTGGTAGAAGTGAAGGAATTATGAACTGTTGATCAAAATCTGTGAAAGTGGAGGAATTATGAACTGTTGATCCAAATCTGTTAGAGGTGAAGGAATTATGAACTGTTGATCCAAATGGGATAGAAGTGGAGGAATTATGAACTGTTTATCCAAATAGGGTAAAAGTGGAGGAATTATGAACTGTTGATCCAAATAGGGTAAAAGTGAAGGAACTATGAACTGTTGATCCAAATCAATGTTATGTTCCGGATACAGAACTGGACCTGGTTGATACTGAGAAAAACTATGGTGAGAGAGAAAACCTGGGTCTGAGTCCAATGAACATGCACTCATGACCTGGATAGTCATCTATATTGAAGTGTGATGGTGAAAGCTGTAATGGCTTGTGTTACATTATTCAATTGTCACTGAAACTATATTTATTGACCTTGAATGAATGGAACAATTGAAGAAAACCCTTTGACAACTGATTAGAAAGATCTGAATTAAATGGATTTCACGAACAGTTATTTATGCTGCATGTATTATCAAAGAATTTTTCTAAAGGTGCTTTAACTATTTTCTGTACAAATTCATTTGGGAAATTAGAGGTAAGATACAATTTTCTCAAAGGATTGTAACTCAATTACAGTTTGAAACTTGATTTCAACTAAGAAAAAGTCAAAAGGAAGTTAGACAATTGAATGACAATTGAATGTCTAGTTTCTTCTTCTACAGAAACTCTAGCTACGATCTAGGGAGGTCTCAAATTAAAGAGAAACAGACAAAACTTTGAAACCAATTCCTTTGTGCAGCAAACTTCTAATTACTTCTGTGACATCAAACAAACCTGTTGTCTGATATATAAGTTGCAATGTATCATGGGACGTCTGCTTGACATTCTCGCAGAAGAAACCGTTTCAAGCTGTTGCATATAATCCAGTAGAAAAACCTCACTGAAACATTTAGTAAATAATTAAACAATTCCCTACTACTTAGGATATTGAATTTCCGTTTTGTCCCATGCTCATTAGATACATACATCATTTGATTTGAATCATTAGGGAATTGTCACCTTGTTAGACTCTAAGCTTCAGAGGAAACTACACTGGCTGGTCTATAATCTTCAAGGAATGTCTCACATCTGCTTGTCTGTGTGTCTCTCTGACCTGCCTAAAGGAAAGATGTCACCTGTGGAACTATAATAAACGTGTCCGTAGATCTGGTGAGGTCATAGGTCGGGTGTGACTGGAATATGGATAATGTGAAAGTAGTCGTGTCGACCTGGATACAACAATAACATTCCCTGCATTGTGCGAGCAGACGGACTCAACTGTAAACATCTCCATGATAAACTGTGGTCAGCCTAGATGTGAATAGCTGAACGATTATCTGACAATCTGGTCCTTGAAGGAGACGGTGTTTCTTTCCTGTGCCTCCTACATCATTTGATATACTATAGTAAATTGGAGTTCATGTAAGAAATGTTCTAATTATTTGAACCCTGGGTTACATTGTCCAACTTGGTTTGGATAAGCTTTGGCCGACTGTCGTGTGACTATTGTTTTCATGAGTTGTGGTGTGATCTAACTTTGCCAAGCTGGATTCTTCAGAAGATATATTGTGACCTGTTTCTTGTGGATATATCAAATCACGGTTCAACTTAATAATAGTCCACAATCAGAGATAACCTTGAGGATTTATGAGCAGTCAGTGAAACCTTAGAGGCAGACAGTATTCTTGGATACATGAGGAGTCATCTATGTGAAAAGATCCAGTGAACCTGATGAATTACTGCAGCTTTCATAAGGTCAACCTGAACCTCTGACTTGTTTCCACCTGATTTAATCAATGTTTCAGCAAAACTATTCAGTAGTGTCACGGTATTTCCCTTATGGTCACATGATCTATTGTTTGAAAGATTATTTTGATTACAATGGTGAACCATACACACTCAGGGAGATAATCTATAGTATCTGGATAGCCATCATCCCTGGTCCATTATCTACCTGTTCTGATTGATCTACAAACATAAGGATTAGATGTTTTCTAGATCAATAGTTCCTTCCATGTTGGATCCAAACTATTTATGGACAGTTATCAATGTTACAAAGGAAACTGATGCATCATCTGATAAACAGAACAAGCTGTGAATTACAATAGCTTCGGAGTTGCAATTTGAATTCTGGGTCACTTTGTTTTCTTATCCCATCCTTTTCTTGTAATTGTGGTCTATGAATGATTCAAATCCGTCAGACACCCAATCTGTTGACATAAAAGTGATCGAAACAAAGTTATCTTTTTACTTGAAGTATGGATGCTTTTCTCAATTTCCAATCAAAATGACAAGAGAAACTTAGAACACATAAGGAGAAAAACTAGTTAATCTGAGGGTTTCTTTTAGCTGTGGATTACTGGGTCGATTTTTTGACCTCTCTAATTAAAGGTACCAGAGTGTTGAAACTTTAAAGATCCAAACACCGTTGTGTCAAGATTGGTGAATTATTTTGACTCTTGCTAACCAATTTGACCATTGTTGTGAAGATTGGAAGAACCAAGGACAGACTGTTATGTCTAGAAGGGTTAATCATTGGTCCCTTTCAAACCAATTTGGCCATTGTTGTGAAACTTTGGAAGAACCCAAGGGACTGGCTGTCTTCAATCTTAGAGTGACAGTTGTGTCTGGTTTGGTCAAGTATTTGACCAGTTCCAATTAATCTGACCACATATTGACGGGTTAGCTCTGGAAATCTTAGATGCTTACTCTGTGATGGAAGATATCGAAGACTTTGAAATTGATTGGACCCTATGATTTGAGAGATAAGGATGTAATGTTGTTCTGAACACTACAGAAGATATGGAGATGACAAACACTGTTGATGAGCTTTATTCTTATTGAGGATATCAAATAATGAATATCTTTGTGACAAAAATATTCATGTCTCAAACTCTATGACCTATCAAACTTTTGTATCTGGAATTCATTGTACTGACATCCATTTCATAATTTCCAGTCTACACACGCAGGTTTTACCTAAATGTGTCGTGATTTGAGTGTCAGGCTTTCTTCCTGCAGTGCTTATCTAGCCAGGATAGAAGTGAAACACCCTTGAAAATTGGCTAAACCTTGTAGGTAAAATCTTATCTCGGGGCCTATTGGATGTACCAAGAATGAACTAAGGATACACTCTGTGAAGGATATATATATATATATAGTCACCATGTATGTTTATGTGGTGGGCACCCAACAAGGTCCTGAACAGACAGTCGGACACTCGGACAGACAGACAGGTAGGTCACTCGGTTAGGGCAGTTTACATGTCAAATAGCATTTACACAACAATTGCTGTAAATGTGCCTCGGCAGTGCCGTATCACTTACTGAATCATGTCGTTCTCATAGTAAGGACAAGCTTTTATATATATGCATATATATATGTGGTTTACCTTTCGATTCAATGCACATTAATAGACATTGAATGAATTATTCATGAGTTTGATATACAAAATTTTTAACTGCTAAATGCTTCAATACATATGGGCACAGATTCAAGTTTTTATCATTAAGTTTTAAGTGTTTGTTTTGATAATGTAAAAAAGGCTTATCTGACATCAACTTTACTACATGATAATGAAATCTTGGTTAAAAAAGTACAAGATATATATATCTATATATGACCGACCTTACCTTGAAAACAAAGGCCCTCATGGATATTAATTTTGTTGCAATCAAATTTAGATGTTTTAATGAATTTGAAATTTATTGCTGTTAGTTCTCTGATAAAATTTTGCTAAAAAAGGGAATGTCTGTCAACATTGTTTTAACTTAAATCAAGAATAATATTTTTTCAACTAAAATCAAGAATCATATCCTATCTAATATTCCTCCATAGAAGGTTTTATATATATATATATATATATATATATATAGATATAGATAAAAACTATAAGAAAGACAAGATGACATGGTACAAGACTATCTAGTTTCACTGCAATTCAGACTCAAGATGTTCTAGATATGATGCCCTAGCTATCATAACCGAGTTACACGGCTACACATAGATACAAGCAGTTTTATATGCAGCGTTAACTATTTTTATTTCGTAATGAAATATGACAAGTTCCATGTAGTAACCGTATTTCCTCTATTAAGCGCCCGGGCCCTTAATTTTTCATCACCCCTTTGGACCCCTCCCCCACCTCGGCGCTTATTAGAGGCTTGGCGCTTATTGGAGGCCTGGCGCTTATTTCTTTCAAAAAACAAAAATGTTTGTTTTGGTCGTCTTTTACAATGAATACCTGTAAAATGTTTACTGAAGTAGCATTTATCTAATGGTTTGGACCCGGGGCTTATTTGGGACCCAGGGCTTATTTTCTCAACTACCAATGACCCCCTGGCACTTATTGGAGACCCGGCGCTTATTAGAGGAAATACGGTAGTTCTCTGCTTTGGGAATTTTAGTGTCTTTTCTTGATAGTACTCTTATATAAAGAGGAGGAGTGTAACATGGGGTTTGTTTGTTACTAAACCATCCACTAGCTTTTGTAGCTATGTCAAAAGGAATTATCAGATATTTTATAACCAAATCTAAAGACAATTCATATCATTTGACACAGATATTTTACCTTTAGTTACTCAAAATAATTCATCAGTGAAATATTGCAATACCAGATGAATGCAGTCCTTTAAGTTTTAAAGAGGCAGTAGCACGTTTTTTGATAATTTTATATTTGAAATATTTCACTGATAAATGTAAGTTAATGCTAAATGTATTATTTTGACAGTGTCAAAAATCACATTACACAAGCCGATCATCCGTAGTCAGAGGACAAAGTATAGAGATTCACATAAAATCCATAGGCGGCCATTTTGTGTGGACACCTTTAATTCATTTTGTGTAAGAAAAAGGAATCTCATGGCTAATCTTTACGTTATATTTTTGAATTAGTACTGCTTCATTTAGTTTAAATACATTGTCTTTCAATTGGAACCATGAATTTTCATTTTCCTGGCATCACCTTATATTCCCAATAAAAACGTGCTACTGCCCCTTTAAAAAACGGTATTACACAGAAGCTTATTTTAGTGTTCACATTTTAATACTCTCATCAGTGTAATTTCTTTAAAGGAGCAGTAGCACGTTTTTAGGGGGAATATAGGATGATGTAAGGAAAATGAAAATTAATGGTTTCAATTGAAAGACAATGTATTTAAACTAAATTGAGCAGTAATAATTCCAATATATAACGTCAAGTTAAGCCATGCCATTCTTTTTTCTTACAAAAAATGAATTAAAGGTGTTCACACAAAAATGGCCGCCAATGGATTTTATGTGAATCTTCATTCTTTGTCCTAAGACAATGGATGATTGGCTTGTGTAATGAGATTTTTGACACTGTCAAAATAATACATTTAGCATTCACTTACAAATATCAGTGAGAAATTCAGATTATAAAATTATAAAAAAACGTGCTACTGCCCCTTTAATATCAATGAAAAATTGATTAATCATAAAGACAGAGGCATTTGAATACAAGCTCATATTAAACATTTCAATTAAAAAAAACCATAGAAAATCTTCTATCCAGTCAAACTATTCAACCGTTAAATTACCTTGATTGCACATTTATAATTGACTGTTAATTGAAAGTTTGAATGAAATCGTACAATGCATTTTGCATGGACTAAAGTTGACCAAATGATGTCAACACTTATGTAAGTTTTCCTTTCTCTTACAATATTAAATTATGACATTTAACATTAATACATTAAACACAATGTTATTACAAACTATTTTTCATTTAATTTAGTCATCACTTTGTTATGAAAATGAAGCAACGTTTAGGCAGCATTGAATAATCAATTATTTCTATCAAATATATCAATTATCTGATAATGTAACCGGAAATAGAAAGTAGTTTGATGTTTTTCTAAATAAGATTGTTAATTTAGTCATAAATTTGTTATAAAATTGAAGCTAAAATTGTAGGCAACATTGAATTATGAATTATTTTTACCAAACTAGATATTAATCATCTAATAATGTAACCTCAAATGGAAACTAGTTTGATGTGGAGCACAGTGGTATAGTTGTTAGCATGCTGGCCTCTCGCACCAGAGACCCGGGTTTGAATCCTGGTGGAGACACCAAACATTTGTTACTTAGGTCTCATCCTGTGTTGTGTCCCCGGGCAAGACACTTCATCCACATTGCACTCAGTCCACCCAGCTGTTAAAATGGGTACCTGAAAAATTGATGTACTGACCTATGTGGTCGTGATTAGCGCTTCGTAACAGCTGTGAAAGTACATTCCTTCGGGGTAATAATGTAGCGCTTTGAGCATGTCTTAGGACGTGGAAAAGGCGCAATATAAGTATGCACATTATTATTACATCACATTATGTTGTTCTAAATGAAATTGTTAACAGAGATCAATATGATAATTATTGCATGGATTTCACTCGATATCAGACTTTTCAATCTATCAGTACTTAAGTCAACAGCAGTTGAATTGTTGGTATACATTTCCAATCAAATTTCATATCTATCGTAGCTAGTAAGGTATTGTAAATATCAATTGAAGGAATATTTCTGTTATTGATTCATGTCCATGTATTCGTTATTGTCATAACATTGTCGTCAAACAATGATAATGATCAATAACTTGACAATGGCTTGCAAGCTTTTTGGATATTTTTGTGAGGAAAAGGGTCATTGATTTGTGTTTGTCATTGTAATATATCTCTTAAAGGGGCAGTAGCACGTTTTTTGATTGGTTGGTTGGTTATCCGACACCTATGTTATTAAGAGCTCTCTGCACTGGGTAGTCTAAGCTAGTGTTTCTCCTCAATTGCATATTTTTAGCTAAAGGTATTGATTGTTAGAAAGAAAATTCATAAAATATGAAGACATTTTTTCTGTCTCAAGGTGAAAATTTGATTTGTATTCAATAGGCATGTCACCAAACCATCTGTACATCCCCGTGGTTAGGCTAACAAAATAATACATGATACAGTTATCTTATTTGGTAACTACTGGTAGTAGTCAAAGGGGCAGTAGCACTTTAGGGGGAATGTAAGGTGATGTCAGGAAAATGAAAATTAATGGTTCCAATTCAAAGACAATGTATTTATACTAAATGGAGCAGTAATAATTCAAATATATAACGTAAAGTTTAGCCATGCTATTCCTTTTTTTTTACACAAAACGAATTAAAGGTGTTCACACAAAATGGCCGCCAATGAATTTTATGTTAATCTTCATACTTTGTCCTCTGACAATGGTTCATTGCCTTGTGTAATGAGGTTTTTGATACTGTCAAAATAATACGTTAGCATTAACTTACGATTTTCAGTGAAATGTTTTAAATATAAAATTGTTAAAAAACATGCTACTGCCCCTTTAATAAGTAATCTTTCCTTAATTCTTTTGATTTTAGGGAATATTTGTCATTTTTAGCTCATCTGGCCTGTAAGGCCCGATGGGCTTATGGCATGGCATGGCATGGTGTCCGGCGTCCGTCCGTCCATCCGTCCGTCCATCCGTCCGTAAACTTTGTGGAATTTCGACTTCTTCTCCAGAACCATAAGGCCTAGAAAGCTTAAACTTGGTGTACAGACTCCTTGACTAGTGAGGATTAAAAATTGTAGCTTTGGTGGCCCTGTGGCCCCTAATAAGGGCCACAGGGGCCACAGGGGCCACGCCCTAAAAACCTATTTTCATCTTCTTCTCCAGAAGCATAAGGCCTAGAAAGCTGAAACCTTGTGTACAGACTCCTTGACTAGTGAGGATTATAAATTGTAGCTTTAGTGGCCCTGTGGCCCCTAATAAGGGCCACAGGGGCCAAGCCCTTAAAACCTATTTTCATCTTCTTCTCCAGAACCAAAAGGCCTAGAAAGCTTAAACTTGGTGTACAGACTCCTGGACTAGTGAGGAATAAAAATTGTAGCTTTGGTGGCCCTGTGGCCCCTAATAAGGGCCACAGGGGCCACAGGGGCCACGCCCTAAAAACCTATTTTCATCTTCTTCTCCAGAAGCATGAGGCCCAGAAAGCTGAAACCTTGTGTACAGATTCCTTGACTAGTGAGGATTATAAATTGTAGCTTTAGTGGCCCTGTGGCCCCTAATCAGGGCCACAGGGGCCAAGCCCTTAAAAGCTATTTTCATCTTCTTCTCCAGAACCATAAGGCCTAGAAAGCTGAAACTTTGTGTACAGACTCCTTGGCTAGTGAGGATTATAAATTGTAGCTTTGGTGGCCCTGTGACCCCCTTTAAGGGCCACAGGGGCCACGCCCTAAAAACCTATTTTCATCTTCTCCAGAAGCATAAGGCCTAGAAAGCTGAAACCTTGTGTACAGACTCCTTGACTAGTGAGGATTATAAATTGTAGCTTCGGTGGCCCTGTGGCCCCTAATCAGGGCCACAGGGGCCAAGCCCTTAAAAGCTATTTTCATCTTCTACTCCAGAACCATAAGGCCTAGAAAGCTGAAACTTTGTGTACAGAATCCTTGACTAGTGAGGATTATAAATTGTAGCTTTCCTTCAAATCTATTTTCATCTTCTTCATCAGAAGTAAAGGCCTAGAAAACTGAAACTTGTCGCCTATATACTGAATTTTATGAATGGTGACCCTGTGGCCTCTACAAAGGGGGAATCACATTGACCACACTCTACAGCATTATTGATGATGAAGCCTGATGAGCTACAGAGCCAATGGCTCTATTTTTTGCTTTAACTTTATTTTACAATCAATCTACATAAACCCATTTACTGTGACGTGATAACCCAGATGATTTATTCTATAAGTGGAAGTCGTGTTAAAACCTGTTGCTATGTCATTAAGGTTTGATATACGAGTACAATTACCCCCACTTGGTCACTTGAAATTGCCTCGGGCACTTGCTATGTCCAGTTGTCTTGTCATAAAGACCAGTGTCCACTTCACTGAATATTTGGATTTATTTATTTGTTATTTTATCTCAAATTTCATGAAATATGAATATTGTATTTCCAAATGATTCAACGTCTTCTTATGAAACTATGACACAGGCTGTATTCAGTGTTTAAAATATTGCCCGTCCGCTAGTCCTTAAATTGGCCACTTTTTACCAGGACTGGTTATTTTTTGGTCAGGACTGGTAACTTTTCAAAAAAATTCTTTATTTTCCCCTAAGGAATTGACAAGTTAATGTTCAGGACAGGCTAGGTTTTCAATCTATTTTATACACTGCTGTATTTCTATAAACGTTTTAAGCGTTTTTATTTTAATGAAATGTGTAAATATGATACGTCTTGCCACAGCACGAATGCAAACTTGTTCAGACAAGATGATGATTTGTAATGAAATTCTTAATGAATTTGTTGCTTCACATCATAGGCTTGACCACACAAGGTGGTCAGTTTCCTTAGGGCAACTGCTATGTCCTAGCAATATCCATCAACTTGAGTCTGGTCATCAAAGTGGAAAAGTTGTCCTTGCTAAACAATGGTCAAGGATGTTTGACCTTTCAGTCCAGAAACATCATTTATCACTGTCCAGCTCCTCATCACTCAATTGGTTTATCAGGGATCTAACAAGTTGCTGGGATTTGAAGAATAAGATGAAGAACTTGATTGGTTTTCAAGAATATTTCCGTTTGTTGAAAAGTGATGAGAACTTGTAATTTTTGTTAAAAATAGAAAAATCAAAATATTGATTTATTCAGTTGAAGATTTAAAAGCTTGTTTATGTTTCTTTTTCTTAGAAACACAGATGAAATTAGGCACATAACAAAATCAAATGTTTTAAAAAGAAATCCTGAACATAAATTTTGGCAGAAAATCCATTCAGCGTATTCATGACATTAAAATCATTTTCAAATATTATATTTCAATATTTTAAGTATATTTCCATATTTCTTAGTGACTATAATATTTAAAATTCCTGTTGACCAATCGTGTGTTTGAACCGTCTCTTTGCAAACATTTTGCTAATCTGGTCCACATCAACAGGTAATTCATACAGGGCAGATATTCCCACATCAGTAATGGTGTATGGATGCATTATTCTCAGGTGATACAACAGTGATTAATTAGCGAGTTAGATTGATTAGCATTTCAAACATACCAGTTGAGGACGGCCTGGTCACATAGCTTGGTGATGAGAAGTGATGGTCATCATCTAGAGGTGGATCCAAGCTAGACTTGTGTCTAGTCTCCATATTGAAATTCAACAGTGTTAAGATGGCTAAAATAATTATCATGAATGACAAAATATCTAATTTAGATTAATACCGACTGACGCTGCACTGTTGCTATTGTGTGTTTATTAATGTGATGCTGTTAGAAGTCTGCGACTGTATCACTTTATGTTAAAATTATTTTTGGTTTTCTTTGTCTCTTTGGTGAAAGTTTTATGACATTATCTCCCATAGTTACCGAGAAATTGAGGTTTGAAGTTTTTCCTTTAAGGGGAGATAACTGGAAAACAAAATCGAAATTCAAAAGTCGGGCTTGACACAAAACGAGTTCATGATACGGGCTACCATTCCTAAAAATTTCAGGAAATTCGATCGAACCCTTTTTTCAGAATCTTTGCCTCAAAAAACGTGCAAATGTAGAGAAAGTGATAAAAAGATCTTGTGGCGACCCTTTCATATTACATTAACAACATTCTTGTTCGATACCTGGATACTGCCACAATGAGAGAATGTTGACAATGAGTCACACAGGACGCAGTTGACGTTAAACTACAACTATGAAGCTAGACATTTATTCATGGGAGACTAGATAAGGACTAGATGGTAGATTGTAAAATCTTAAATGTAGTCTAGTTGACAACCTGTCCAGGTATGGCCCGAGGTTAATCAACAGGTGCCCTCTGGCTGTTGAACATACCTGGCCACTTACCTGTGAGGATCGTTCAGGTGAACACAGGTGGCTTACCTAGATGAAGCTGAATCTGTAAGATTTTGGTCAGTTTTGTATATCTATGTATGTCTACTGTGGGCTTGCCTTCATGAAATAGGTTAACATTTCTTTTCAAAATTACTTTCAAAACTGTACAAACTGGTATTAAGAATTTATACCTGGACTATTTCCTTTATAAAATTATTCTTTGTTGTATGTTGTATTTTCTTTAAGGATGTATATACATTTAATACACAATAATCATGTATACATTGCCTTTTGCTGTAAAAAAAATTAGTCGCTGTTTAAATAATACACATATATTTTCTATATCAAATCTTCAATATTGTGTGCTCTTACATACTGATTTTCTTAAATGTTTGCTTCTCTTAAACATTTATTGTACAAGTGTAGTTATCTATCAAATACATTTTATAAATTGCATAAATTTATAGGTTACAAATTTATGAAAATGGTTTACTTTTTGCCAATGTTTTTGAAAAGACCATATGAATTTACTGTTATGGATAGAAAATGTCCATTTCTCTAACAGTGCTTAAAAATAGATTTATGATCATGCTAAAGAATTTATCATTTCATAAAATCCCCAGCTATTTTTGATAACTCCAATGATTCATCTGTCTGCATGTTTACACTTCCCACTGTTTTATCAGAAGTTCATAAATAATTCTGCAACCAAATATTGTTAAAGCACTTTATAGGCTTTACCTAAATCAGTTGTAAGAGAGATCTCCATGTTTTGGTTGCTAATGTGACAGTTAGACAACCAATAATATAAAACATCGGGATCACCGTTTTCACTGATATTGATTTCTTCTTGTCATTATTTTGACTCACTGATACTGCTGTAGTTTTACCTTTTCATATAATTTTGGATATTTCCATGTTTTTCCCCTTTTTCATGTGGAAGGTGGTAAAGGCAATTTTCTTATTTGGGAATGCAACATTTCCAATATATATATATATACTAATTTCAACAAGTATTTCATGAGAAGGAGTTTTAAAGAACTGTTTAACGCACATTGAGTGCAATGCTACATTGAATTTCAGTACACTACATCCCATGGTTTGCTAGTTCCAGCCAATGCTTGCAGGTTTCACTGCACTGTATAACCTCAATAGTCTTGCGTGCCTTCTCCCCGCATTGCAATAATACTACAGTGAAATGCTCTTGAAAGGAGAGTTATTCCCTACATCACAGGGGGCCAGATAGCGCAGTGGTTAGAGGGCTCGGTAACTTTGTCTGCAGTAGAGAACTGTTCTACACACTCAGGTTTGGGTGCAATGCTACACTGAATTTCAGCGTAGTACCACCCATGGTTCGCTAGTTCCAGCGATGCTCGCAGGTTTCACCGCAATACATAGCCACAATAGTGTTGCAGGCTTTTCCCCTGGAATAATACTAGCAGCTGCGATATAAGTGAAATACTCTTGAAAGCTGTGATAAACCTCATATCACCTCACCTCACACTACATCACCTCACTGAAGAAACTAATAAATTCTTCAGTTAATCCCAGTTCTGTATCAATATTTCATCACATATGCATCTGCCCCCTCTGGTCGATTTTACCAAATTTGATCATATTTGCAATTTATAATCATCACAGACAACCCAGTCATATTATCCATCATCTGTATTTCACTAAGACTGTGATCTGTATTGATGATGCTTCTGTAATCTCCTACCAATCTGAGATGTCTTCCTTGCTCCTCTGTGGAATAACTTCTGTACAGTTGGTCAAACTATACAGCTAAAGCTTCCATCATCTCAAACTGCGATTATCTCAGATGGCTTTATTATTGACCAATGAATTAGGCTTTTAATCTGAAGGTGATTCAGTGCAGTGACAGATTAACACTATCACTTGGCAAAGTTGAAGTGCTTCTTTAAAAAAACTTTAATTGTCCCTGTTCAGTTACAAACAAGGACATTTTCCCTGAAAATAGGATAGAAAATACTAAATGACCAACCATGTAAAACTATAAATGTAATGTATAAAACTAGCAAAAACGAGTTTGAATCCAATATTTTGAGTTTAATAAAAAATAGTATTACATGGAAGGAACTTCGATACGGTTATTTAATTGCCTGTCTTATCATGCGTAAATGCTGATAATGTGCTGAAACTAAGATTCCCGAGTTTGCTGCCATTGTGACAGCGGCACTCAAATTGTGACATCACGGCTTCCCGCTATTATGATGGAATATGTACTGCGGTTTAAAACTAGTGTAACTATAACACTGCAGTATCTTACACTGGCAAGTAATAAAGCACTTAGGTGATCGCAAGTCCTTAATTAAGGTAGCCATAGTGTAATGTATAGAATGGGAGCTAAGTTCAACTTTAGTAGAGGTTGCTTGTGAAAGGTCTGTTATTTCAGATCGGCTGACTTAACACCTTTAGTCATCATCTAGTACCTTTCATGACTATAGGGCATCTGTAATCTTTTCTTTTTTTCTAAAAATAATCTAATTTTGAGAGAATCACCCAGGATAACTTTTATTTAATCTTAGGTGTTCAGAAAATAGTTTCAGTCCACTAAGTTTTAGATGTTGCTAACATTCGTTTGAGCTTAGGGATATATTCAAACATACTAAAGATTTACCCTGAGGGAATGATATTTTTCTGGAATCAAATTGAACAATTCAATTTTATAATAATTTAAAATTGAGAAGATAAATTTGAGTGAAAAACAAAAACACATTTCTTTGCTTTTTATTGCTAAACAAATATATTAATTATTTTACAGTCCGCAAGTTCATAACTCAATTCCAAATCACAATTTTATCGGGATACGAATAATGTCTTGTATATAATAACTCAAATTAAAATTTTGAAAAGATTTGAATCAAAAATTATCCAAGGGAATTTTATTGGCAATCCAGAAAATTAGATATTGATTATTCTGAAATTTTCTTGTGTACCTAAAAGCTGTTAATTTAACTCAAGTGTTCGAAAACTGATATTTAATTGTTGACGCTTGAAGATAACTTTTTTCTCTTTACATAATCAATGATCAAGGCAAAACATGTCACCTTATATCAAGTTCAATTTGCAATGGCATTTGACCTGGTAAAATTTTTATGCATAACAAAGTTATCTGATTAAATTTAATCTTTATCAAATTTCGGATTCATCCCATATTTGACAGAGATATTTTGTCTCTTTGATCTTAAAAACCAGTAGCATAATTAGAATGCTTTTAAGTTGCATCAAATACCACATTTTGGTATGATGACCTTTCTTCAGATTTTATGATAGGATTTTCAAATTCTTCAGAAAATGACCATATTTATAAAACACAATTAGTGTCCTATTCCTCAGCATTTGTAATTTAAAGGAATTCAAATTATTTTTAATCACAACTTCTTTATGAAAAAGAGATGTGATATAATACAGCATTTGCTTCATTACAATGTATCTACACCAAAACGTAATAAAGAAGTTGTAAATCCATATAATTTAATTGTAATCCATGTAATTGAACAGGAATTTAAAGTTTCACAATACTTGTTTTTGAAACATGATTTTGTAAATTTTCTTGAAAATCTTCAAATCTTTTAAACAAGGCTTTACCTTTTATCTTTCTGTTTCAAGTTCATCATTCTAGAAAAATATATTATCAAAATATCTATGTTTTTGTCTATGAATTAAAACATTTATTGAACTTTTATCTTTTCAAATTTACTTGTCAAACATCTCAAGTGTATCTGAAGTGTTATCCAAAATTTTGATGAATTTGACAACAACTTTTTTTATGAAATTATTGAAAGACATCATGATCAAGATTAAGTTTAAAACTTTTTAAAAGTGACATTATTCCATATTTTTATTTGATCAAAATATCTCCTACAAGATACAGTTCATGTCATTTCTATGACGGCCTTTCCTAGCTATTAACTTCTTCAAGTAAACAGGAAACAGAGAAGACAAACCCAAAGTAAAGCCTCTATGTTTTTTGGCCATGTTTTTTCAGTTTCTTATTGATTTTCATGGACATCTTCATGTTGACGTAAAGCCTTGGAAAGGTCAGACCTAGAAAAAAAAACATCCAAAATGGTCTATACATCCCTACATTACATTAAGTTCATGGGTAATTTCAACGCCACTGTGTTGAGCTTTCTGATCAGTAGGCGAAAATTTGTAAAAATTGATTTTCTTGCGTTGCCTGGAATACAAATTTGAGAACAAAATTTAGAAGTGCTATGAACATCTTTATCGCTTTAGTCCCCACACAAGGAACAGAATCTAAATCTAAATCTTAAAGGGGCAGGAGCACATTTTTAGGGGGAATATAACGTGATGTCAGGAAAATGAAAATAAATGATTCTTATTTAAAGACAAAGTATTTAAACTAAATGAAGCAGTAATAAATCAAATATTTAAAATGTAAAGTTCAGTCATGCGATTCCCTTACTTACACAAAATGTATTAAAGGTGTTCACACAAAAATGGCCACAATAGACTCAACATGAATCTTTCTAATTTGTCCTCTGACTATGGGTGATTGGTTTGTGTATTGAGATTTTTTACAATTTCAAAATAAAACATTTAGCATTAACCTACAAATATCAGTGAAAATTTTTTATTTAAAAAGATTTGCTACTGCCCCTTTAACATAAAACATGCAGAAATTTGGACAAAGAGGGGGAAATTAAGAGTTAGGGGATTAACACTATTCGTATTAGACTGATGGAATGAAAATGATAAATAAGATCAGGTAAGACAATCTAACTTAATCTTTAGAAAGATGTTTTTCTCATGGTTTATCCTGAAGTCAATTTCTTGATATATATCAAAGTCAAAAGCTTATCAAAACCAGTTGAAAATATAAGTTGTTGTTCCTGTAATGTGCCCACTCAGAAAGGCTATTCTTAATCATTTCAGGGACCAAAGTAAGTGAGAATCCTCTAGTTGAGACAGAGTAAATAATTATAAGTAACAATTGAACCAAATCTATAACAAAACAGTAATTTGATTCATTTCAACTCTTGTTTAAACCTAATAAAAACTAAACTTTTTCTTCCATTCTCTTCATCAAATGTGTAGCCTCTGAAGGTTATATTTAGCTGTTGCCGTATTGATTGGCGTGGCTCTATAAGGGAGCTGGAACTGTGAGATAGTGTAAACTCTTGGATTAACTGCCAGAGACTTCTGCCGTGGTTATTGCTTCCCCAGGGACTTGATCCCCTTGATGGACTCTCCTGGTTTGGAGGAAGGTTTGTGGACAGCGTCTCTGATATTGATGAGGGAATACCATGTTTCTATAGATGATTGTGTTGGAATTTGGATCTATCATGTAGTTCATGACTGTTGGAATGTCCAATGGTCCTACCTTGCAATGGCAATGAATCGTGAGATGTCTTTGCAGTCAACTATTTGGATGTGAGGATTTGAATAAGGGATCTTGTTTCATATTTCTTTTGGAATCTAGATTTCATAGTTGACATTGTAAAAGGATCTCTGGCACCTTATGGTCAACTCCAATATCAGGAATTGGACACTACCCACTTGTTGAAAATTTGATGTTGGATTTTCAAGTTTGGAGTCTAAGTAAACCTAGCCTTATATTATCCGTTTCAGTCCTATACTGAGTCTAGAAAGGCCTAGTAGAGGGTCGTGTCAGCAGACCTTTCTGCGACCTATGACCCTCCAATGATATACTTGCGAAGGCAGACTATTTTGGCTTGGTAAGATGAGTTCTGATTGGTTAATTCAATACGTGGGCTGACGCGACCCTCTACTAGGCCTTTCTAGACTCAGTATAGGAGTGAAATGGATAATATTGAGGCTAGGTTTACTTAGACTGTCAATTTTGCTAAAGCCAGACAGTTGTAATAACTTGACAGATTTTTAAGGGCAAAAGGCAGCAGATATGATCTTTCATACTCTTTAGAAAGATAATGAAGTGTTGTTCCATTTCAAACAAGTCTTTGCAGATAACAGCTATGATAATGGCAATAGATCTATGTAGAGAAAAGAACCCATGCTTAAATTTCTTGGACTTATATTGTTAAACTATGATAAAATCATTCTTTCAATAGAGAGGTCAAACCTATGTCATTTGGTTTTAATTGTATTTACTGACAATCAAATTTGCAATTGTTCAATTGATCTGGAGAGTGTTACCTAATGATCATGTATTTTGCATTTGATTTTACATGTATCAGGGATATGCATGAATATATTCAAATATAGAGATGGTCTTGTAAGAGATATACATTTCTAAAGAGACATGTTCCCACAGCAAATGGTTAATATATAGTCGAAGCAGGGTTAAACTCCAACTCACTCACTCACTCTCATATCTGGTGGCACGTGGTCCTGTGCATTGCTCAGTCGACCGCTATCAGAGTAGTTCAGCAACAACGGGCGCAGCTCGCTGGATGGGTGGGTAACCCATTGCTGGATAATCTGAGAGTTTGAAGGGTTGATTCCCTGCCCCACACTGAGACATGAGTTGAGAAACTTGTGGTGTCACCCTGGGTAAGTGACTTAGTTCGAAGCGTGCCTCTGTCCACCCAGCAGTAATTGGGTACCTGGTATGATACGATGGTAGTCTGAATTTGAACCTCGAGCGCCTGACAGGCGACCGGTTGTATTCTCCTTAGGTAGTGTTCTGTACTCGTTGACCAGGGGTAATATGTCACTCAGCGCTTTGAGCATGCAATGTGCATGGATATATGCGCTATGTAAATGGACTATTATTATTATTATTATATCTAATAGTCTCATGTTGTTCTATACACAGAGTTCTGTTGATTTCAATTTAATCTTACACCAGCATTGAATAATTCTAGAAATAAGAAATTATTGCTATCCTTATACTGTGCCGGTGTGATTTCATCCAGTGTGTTTATGAAAACGAACTTCAATAATCTTCGTATACATACTGACACCTCATTTATTTGCTAAGTTGAAAGTTTGAATTTGTATAAAATTTAAACATGGAAGTATTTTGTTAAGAAATCTTCATAACCTTGCAAAATTCGAATGAAGAACTCACTTCACTTTAGATTTTTACTGAAGCAAAAGAGAAATATCAGTTTTGACAAACTTTAATAAGAGTTTAAGATTTTAGTTTTCTTTTCCAAGAATGAAGGAATAAGTTTTGTTGTTTGATAAATTGTTCTTGAAAATATCCAGACACCGCTTCCTCTGGGAATGAGTCCTTTTGTACTTTTTGGCAAAACAGTCATGTTGAAGTTTATGATGTCTGAGTTTTCTCATTATTTTTGTCCAATATGTGGAATATACTGGTACATTTAAACTAATTATGACATTGCTATTTAAATTGAAGTCGAAAACGTATTGGTATTTGACGATAACTTAATATAAAGATATTTTTATAAACAAAGGAATGCACAATTAAGTCAGCTGCTTCAAGGTTCTTTGTTACATTTATAGAAAATGGATCCATGTTTCCAATAGCCCAGTCTAAGTAAACCTAGCCTCAATATTATCCGTTACACTGCTATACTGAGTCTAGAAAGATCTGGTTGAAGGTCGCGTCAGCCGACCTTTCTGCGACCTATGACCCTCCAACGTTATACCTGCGAAGGCAGACTATTGTGGCTTGGTAAGATCAGTTCTGATTGGTCAATTTGGTCACGTGGGCTGACGCGACTCTCAACCAAGCCTTTCTAGACTCAGTATAGCAGTGTAACGGATAATAGTGAGGCTAGGTTTACTTAGACTGCCAATAGCCATCAAATATTCCATTTTCTTTGTTTAAATTACTTAGAGAACTCAAAGAGATGTTAATCATCCTCTCAAGAATTAACTTTAAATGTCTTGTCTGTTTCAGTCAGTGACATAGAGAAAGTTCAAGATGCGTACATCATCGCCGTGGAGGATGGCGCCAAACAACGTCTGTCCAACCTCCCGGCGCTTCAAACAGTGTCCCCTCGGGACATGACCAAAATCCTCAACAGCGCCAACAACAGCGAGGCAGGCTCACTGCATTCAGACATTTCATTGGAGGACAGTTCTGTGTATATTGCAGCAATGCCGACTGAAAAATCACCAAAGAAGAAGAAGGCCAATGGCCATGCAAAGAATGGTGACGTGAATGGGAGTTCAGAGGTCATTGAGATGAACGGATTTGTTGAAAAGGAGAGTCCAAAGAAGAGCAAGAAGTCCAAAAAGGAGGCACGGAAACAGAAAGTGGCCAGCACCTCTGAAACTCCTCTCATTGAAGAGATGAACGGTTCGGACCGTCTCTCACGGAACAGCAAGGCCTTGAGCCAGAACTCTCTCAACAGATCAAAAGACAATATTTATGCTTATGACAGTGAGGAAATGGATGTGACAATGCAGAACTCTTTTGAGTTTGATGACTCAGGGCCTCATCGAGAAATGGCTATCGATTGTCCTGAAAGTTTCATCGGGACAGTGAAACAGGCCCCCCGATATCCCCCTCCTCACCCTTCCACAATACCTCGAGTAACAACTCCTTCGAAGCATACTAACAACAGTCCACACACAGACGCAATAATCAACAACTCTGCCATGGCGGTGGGTGACCAGCAACAACCCACCATGGAGCAGCTAGAGAGACTCCGCAAACACCAGGAGGAGTTACGGAAACGTCGTGAAGAAGAAGCTCGGCACTTCCAGGAGGAAGAGTTTCTTCGGACGTCGCTCAGAGGTTCCAAGAAACTTCAAGCTCTGGAGGACAAAAGGAATCTGCCTCCTACAGGCATGGTGAACACAGGCTTTGATTTTGTGGATGAAGAGGATGATGTCAAGGACGGAACCATGGACTCTGGTGTGCCTTCTCAGGAGAAGTTCCAACCAAGAACTATTGGTGAGTGATCCCTCGATTCTTACTGTAAAACACATCGCATAATTGGATCCAATGAAAATGAAAATCATTAAACACGATACAAAGAGTTCATCAATAATCTTTTTGTTTGACAATGTGACAACTTAAAAAAAAAATTCTTTAAAGCAATTATTACCATCCATTAAACTTTAATATCGAATTTTGCAGAGGTTGAAGACATGTTCCAATCACTTCAGTATGTGCGAAGTCAGGTTGGGTCTGCCCAAGAAAACCAAGGAGATATTACGTTCTTGAGGAACTTGTTCTCAAACCCAAGGTTCCAGAACGCAGTGAAGGTCCATAACAAAGTGTTAGAAGTGACTTCCCAAACCCCCCAGCCCCGAGCAGTGTACAGTAGTTCCCAACACTGTGCCAGTGACCTGCTGGACACCGTCCAACAATCTAAGGACCCTATAGGGGATGAGTTGGCTGGATTACTCAGCAAACCTCACTTTATGGTAAGTTCCATTATCTGATTTCTAAAAACTTCATTTGAATTTATCTGATGATTTTTTGCCAGAAACTTATCAGTAATTATCAAGGGAAGCTAGGCATTACAAGGGAAAGGACACAGGAGTTCAGTCCTTCCCTTCTCTCTTATAAGTGCCAAGTGCTAACCCCCTTGTCCCAAATTTCGATCCACCTCTCAATGTCTTATAAGCGCCTCGCCATTGGTGAAGGAGGGATGTAGAGAGTATATTAAAATGCGAGGGTGGAGGACAGTAAGAAGGCAAACAGACAAATTCTTGTAAACAGGATATTATAGGAGGACATCTCAGCTCTCTTAAGGGGGTGGATTGGGTACAATAAAAGATACAGCCAAATGCGTGTTAGGGAAAGGACAGGCACTTAAGACTTAGACTGGACAAATAAATAAACTAGCAGGGTGCTAATAAGAGAGATGGTGCTATTAAAAATAACCAGTAAAGGATGTTCATGACCAATATGAAGAATATCAATGAAGAGCAGACGTCACCATGGCAATGATCTGATGAGAATTTATTCCTAGTTTTATTTAAACAAGATAACCATGAAACTCTTTTATTTATCATAAAAATTATGTTCTGTTCCCTATGACCTCTATTGTTTTGTTATAAATTATGCAGTCTTTGACCCTTGACCTTGTTTATGTTGTCACCATTTTGTAGACAGAGCGTGCAGTGTTATACAACACAGTGCATGACCTTCATGTTTTGTCTCTGACTCACGACTCTGACTGATGTTTGAAATATTTCATAGAAAATTTGATACCATATTTTCATTAGGTATTCCATTTGACTAAAATCAGAATTTCGAAAGGGTCTGATTCAAGTCTTATTTTCATAAAAGAAAAACAGTTGATATTAAATAAAAAAGATTACCGGTAATTCAGTCACAAAGCAACAAATCAAAGTCAGATTGAAAAATACTTCAAAATCTTATTACAATAAAAAAAATAATGTAATGAATGTACACAAAATAATTAAATGAATATCCAGAAAATCTTTCTGTTCATAATTAAAGAAAATTTAGATGTTTAAATCAACTGAAATTTCCTGATTTTCAAATTTGATGATAGGTAAAATCTGTACTAGATTTACAAATTTATTATTCATTTACTTCAGTAGGTCAGACAAGCTTCCATAAATCTAAAAATGGAGATTTAAGATTAATTTCTAAGATGAGGTTTGGAAGTATATTTTGCTCATAAACCAATCTTTACTCAGTGTAATTAAGCATATGCTTATTCAATCCTTAGGCCTTATCTTGTAAAGTGCCAGTTTAGAAAGCATTGACTCAGATCTACATAATGTGTCTCTACCTGGAGTCATTCTGAGGCCTCCATATATCAGTCTTCCTGCTGATGATATACCCTCCTGACAGTCTCTTAAAGGGGCAGTAGCACATTTTTTGATAATTTTATATTTTAAATTTTTCACTGATAATTGTACGTTAATGCTAAATGTATTATTTTGATAGTGTCAAAAATCTCATTACACAAGCCAATCTTCCATAGTCAGAGAACAAAGTATGAAGATTCACATAAAATCCCTTGGTGGCCATTTTTGGGGAATTCATTTTGTGTAAGAAACAGGAATCGCATGGCTAAATTTTATTTTATATATTTGAATTATTAATGTTCCATTCAGTTCAAAAGCAATGTCTTTCAATTGGAACCATTTATTTTCATATTCCCCCTAAAAAGGTGCTACTGCCCCTTTAATATGCATCTTTAGAGGAAATAAGAAAAAAGTTTTATTTACCTTTTATTGTACAAAAAATCAAAAGAAAGGAGTGATTTCAAAATTTGTAAAGTTCAAACAAACACTTTATCGACGATTTTCAAAATTACCTTAAAATAGGGTTTATATGCCCACAAAATTCCCAAGATTAGTTTTGCATTGTTTTATTTTACTGCAAGCTGTATAAACACTGAAAGAGTTTCCCTATCTCATCCTATTAATCCACGTTTATGACCCTACCATATCTTTGTTGTTGTCAGGACAATATTGAAGGTCAGGTCTGTAAACAGGAAAATTATAGTTTATTAACATAAAGTATCTAAAAGAAATTTATAAGGATGAAAATTATGTTACTATTGTGTTGATGATTCTACATTCAATTACTATTCTGAGGAAGATAACATGGTCAAACTTTGTCAAACAAACTCTTACATTAAATTGGTCAATAAAGCTAAATTTAAAAAACAAGAAATATGTAAAATTAAATGAAAACTGAGCTTCCTTCATATTCAGCTTTCAAACTTCTTACAAACTTGCATAGTTTTGCTTGATTATATTGTTTAGGAACCTCCAAATTTATTGCCTTCAAAATTTCAGGTTAATTGTGACAAAGGTCCAACATTACAATTAAAAATTTCCAACACATAGCTTCCACCATTACATACACAACAGACATGAAGTGTCATTTAGGACTTGTGATTTATTTTCATGTCACATTTGATGACCTCACTGTCTGGTAGGGGTTGACATGATAGGGAAACACAGGTATGATTCAGTGCGTTGTATATCTCATTTCATTTTGTATCAAGTATTTATAAGGTTGGTAAGGACAAATTAATTCCAAAACTATTTCCTTTATAGTTTTGGTACCTTTTATTTTGCACCTCAGAATGGTTAAGCATTTGAATAAATTCACCAACAAAAGTAAAAAGATCTTAATTGGAAGTTTTTATTCAAATCTTACATCTAATTTTCTTTCTTATATATACTATGCATAGGATTTACTACACATCAGATTATGAGATTTTTATTTTTAAAAAGAAACTATAAAAAAACCCCATCAAATTACCTAATTTTTTCATGCGTCATATGTTATTAAAGGCAGGAAACTCATAAAAAATCTGACACAGATTATCAAAGGTAGGACACACGTCAAAGATTGGACACAAATTTTCAAGGGTCTGACACATTATCAATGATTTGACACACATCAAAGATCTTAAACACAATATCAAAGGTAGGACACACATCAATAATCTCATACACATTATCAAAGATAGGACACATGTCAAAGGTCTGACACACATTATTAAAGATAGGACACATGTCAAATATCTGACACACATTATCAATGATTTGACACACATCAAAGATCGGACACACATTTCAAGGGTCTGACACACATTTTCAAGGGTCTGACACACATTATCAAAGGTAGGACACACATTATCAAAGGTAGGACACACGTCAAAGATAGGACACACATCAAAGGTCTGACACATTATCAAAGATCTGGCACACATTATCAAAGGTAGGACACAGATTTTCAAAGATCTGACACACATTATCAATGATGGGACACATGTCAAACATCTGACACACATTATCAAAGGTCTGACACACATTGTAAAAGGTAGGCCCACTTTATCAATGGTAGGACACAAGTTACAGGTCTGACACACATTATCAAGGTGCTGACCTATGTTTATCACAGGTTCATGGGATGATATACCTTTATCGGTTTGCTTGTTAGGTCTGGGTTATTTATGGGGAAAGGGTAAAGGTCACCTGTGAAATTTAATACCTCATTACCATCCCCTATTGTTCTGTCACAACGTAGAGGGTGTTTCTTTCTTTGTGTGTAGCGGCCTGATAAGAGAACAAATTAGAGGCACAACAATACAGTCTGTATGGCCTTGGTTCACCCTTAGCAATCATCATTATAGAGTTATTTTCTGGGATTGACATTTTGACCTAATATTTCACCTTTGTGTGGGCAAAGGTGTGGCAGGTGAAATCATTGGTATTTGATAAGTGGTTGAAGATCTTATATTTCTGTTCATTCTTCATTTTAAGGTGGCTTCATTTCAAATCTGAAATTGGGAATGGGGTGCTGAAATAATGATATAGGAAGAGTATATACAAAAATTTATAATATTTTTTTATCATCAGGTCGGCGATCTTGATCCCTCCATGAACTTTGTAATAAATATTTCAACAATGGAGTATGTATGCAGCAGTCTCTTTCAATTTTGATGACATTTTAGGGATTAAAAGGACAGCAGTTGACCTGACATTAATTTTATGGTCAACAAACCACTTACCAAGAGTGCCCCAGCCAAGGGCAACATTCGCTTCCACAGACTTGCACATTTAATTCTTTGGGAAAAGCAAGGAGAATTTTAAGTAAGACATTCTTCAATGTTTACATTAGTCGGTCGTGCCTGGTGTAGGAGGTTGCTGATGTTGTTGCACCGGTAGGATGTGTAACCCAGGTGCAACATTCACTTCCAAAGACCCTGCCACAGTTTCTTACAAATCCACACAAACAGAAGGGGAGAGTGTCAACTCAAGAACTGCAGTTAATCCACTGAGGCAAGCTAAGAGGGAACCACTAGATTTATTTAGGTATTACATGGTCGAGCTTTCTCTCCCCATGCTTCCGAAATGTCACATACAAGGCTTGTGAGGACATCCCCACATAATGGATGACATATTCCTGAGCTTAGCTCCGCTCGGAGAACTTTCAATGTGTACAGATGATTTAACCCAAAAAATGTTTGAATGATAAGACTTAATACTTGTTCTTTTCGTTTTTTGCAATGCATCAAATGGCAGAATATGATGTCAATCTTTGATTTTGAAGCTGCTTTGAGCTCACTGAGAATGTTTTTAGTTTAAGTTAATTGGTAAGTTTACCTTCGTGGTTCCTGATCCCAATATATTTTCATCCACTTCATTTCAAAACACATCTGAAAAATGCATTCATTCATTTTGAATTTAATGTCTTAACTGACACTGTGTCATTGGTAAAATGATTTAAGAGATATCCTTTGTGTATATAGAATCGATTTGTGTTCCTTTTTTTCTACCAAAAACTCATTTGCATATAAATAAATGATATACTTCCTTAAACCTGAAGTAAATTGAGAACAAAATTGCTTTTTCCTTAAAAAAACATCTTTGAATATTTGATCACTATTTCACAATTGTCAGAATAACAGAATCTTCTTTTGCACAAGAGGGATATAATATGAGATCTTGTACAGTAGTAAACTTTAAAGGGGCAGTAGCACGTTTTTAGGGGGAATATAACTTGATGTCAGGAAAATGAAAATTGATGGTTCCAATTGAATGACAATGTATTTAAGGTAACTGAAGCAGTAATAATTCATATATATAAGGTAAAGTTTAGCCATGCAATTTCTTTTTCTAACAAAAACTGAATTAAAGGTGTTCAAATAAAATGGCCGCCAATGGATTTTATGTGAATCTTCATACTTTGTCCTCTGACTATGGATGATTGGTTTGTGTAATGAGATTTCTGACACTGTCAAAATAATACAATAACATTAACTTACAATTATCAGTGAAAATTTGAAAATATGAAAATATGAAATTATCAAAAAACGTGCTACTGCCCCTTTAAAAGAAGGCAAGGTCAGTTACTGGCAGTGTCAGCAGTGAGACTGATGTGTTTGTGGAGTAGCTAGTGTATAGAGAGGAGTGTTTGTCCGGTCAAGAGTTGACCAGTACTGACCACTTACAGATTAACTCTTGTTTGTTTGACATTGACCACTCTAATACCCATCATAGACTTGCTCTCGGGCTTCCTTACATTCTAATGAGTTATTGTATAATGATTTTCATTGCCAAACAAGAAATTTTTTTTCGTCTAAAGAATTGATCATTACTGTGGGTTACCATTGACAAACAAATATCATCGGCTGATGTGCTTTGGCTTGATGAAATAACTTGATGAGTTCCGATTTTACAATTTTCTTCCTTTAAGGAGTTATATATCAAGGTTGAAAGTTTAAAAAGCTTGACTGTTTGCCATGATTATGCCAAGGCAAGACTTGTTTGGGTATTTCTTTAACACTTGTTTACTTTTGTAAATTAAATGGCAGTAGCATGTTTTAGGGGGAATATAAGATGATATCACGAAAATGAAAATAAATTGTTAGAATTGATAGACAATTTATTTAAACTAAATGATACAGTAATAAATCAAATATATAATGTGAAGTTCAGCAATGCGATTCCTTTCTCTTGCTCAAAATGGATTAAAGGTGTTCACACAAAAATGGCCGCCAATGGACTTTGTATGGGAATCTTTATTATTTGTTCCCTGACTATTGATGATTGGTGTGTGTAATGAGATTTTACACTACCAAAATAATACATGTAGCCTTAACGTACAATTATCAGTGAAAAATGGAAAATCTAAAATTTTCAAAAAACGTGCTACTGCCCCTTTAAGATATATTTTTATTCTATGGTAATGTGTTTTAAAAATTTAGATATGCTCATGCTTAGAAGCAATACAAGAATCCTGACCTTAATTGTGCTCTCGGAAAAAGAAAGCTGTTAATATTTAAGAGATGTGAAAGATAACTTCTACATTTTGTCAGCATTATTAAGGATTACTGGTAAAATCAAAGTTTTAACTGTCTCCTCTTTTGATATAATGAATTAAAAATGAATGCATCTATAATTGTTTCCACAGTTCAATAGGCTAATTCAGATAACCAAAAAAAATTAAAATGATTATTTCAAGTGTGATAAATAAACTTGACAGCTGTTCATTGCACAAATAACGTGTAAAAAACCCCACTAATAATTTAATGTAGAAATGTAAAAAAATTGTAAGGAGATATAAATGAGATATAAATGAAACATGGCTCTAAACTGCCTATGAAAGTTTAAGCAATGGACAAGGTAAAAAGTCATGAAACACTGTGTAATTTGTCAGAGCAATCAAAACAACTACGTCCAATTCCCAGCCAAGTGCTTTAAACCCACATTGAAACATGACCAACTGTTTGCAGATTGTCTGGCAAAATGGCAGAAATTCCCTAACGTAATTGAATTTCTGTTTTTGTCTGAGCCATGGCTTAAAAATCTTATTTCACATGTGGCCTATTAATAAAAGAAAGAGAGAAAAAATAGCTATCATATCTTGATGTTAGACTTGTCTTTACCTGATGCAGTTAACGTTAAAATTTGCATCGGCAAATATTTGCTTACCAATATTGACATAAGCAAATGACCAGAGAGGAGGTCCAATGATTCCAGTTTCATTATTGGCGGCTAATATTCCCGTTCTAATCAATATGTCTCAAATAACTCTGGCAGGGTAATTTGCATGTAATTACTGACTGCAGATTCATATGTTTGAAGCAGGGTCTTGAGTGGAGATAAGATAAAAAGTCAGATAGGACAATCAAATGGCAATTTGGAAAGATTTACAGTAATCACTGAGGATAAAATTCGAGAAAGTTATTTTGCTCCCTTTTGGGATAAGTTCTTTTTATATGTAATTTCCTGAAATACTTTGTTAATTTTCTTCTTTACTCTAGCCATCTTATCTTCCCCTTTTTTTAAATACTCATTCTAATCTAGAAATGTTTTTTTCATGATTTTTTAGGTTCAGCCAAATTTGCCAAAATTGCATCTTGGATATATTATTTTCCCAGCAATAGCTGTAGAAATTAAACATGACCTTGAGAGCATCCTGTCTCAGGATACGAACATTACGCCAACTCCACTAATCTGTACCCTGCGATAAGAAGCTAGATTCGCTCGCGCGGCCAGACTTGGGATATAGCCAATCAAATAATTTTCTCGGCGCCTTCGTGGTATAATTTTTACGAGAAAATGATTTGATTGGCTATGTCCAAAGTCAGGCCGCGCGAGCGAATCTAGCTTCTTATCGCAGGGTACAGATTAGTGGAGTTGGTGTAACGTTCGTACCCTGAGACAGGAGGTCTTGAGAGGGGAGTGAATCTCAAAACCACATCAGCGTTTCATGAATTAAAACCTTTTTGTATTTAAAACTTAAGTTAAAATCCTTCAAATGGATTGACATTTGATCTAGCATGAAATATATTCTTGTTTTAATGATTCAATAAACATTCTCAACTTTTGCTGAGCTAACAATATGTTTCTCTCCACAGGGCCTCCTCCACGCACACGACATCTTGGCACAGCGAGAGCACGAGCCGGTCACAGTGAACCATGTGCACGCCCACGTGCCTCACGAACCCCTCGAGTACCCCCTGATGCCTTACAGGGAGGATAGCGTCAAGATCATACACCTGGAGAAAACTAACGAGCCCCTGGTAGGTGCAATATCACTTGTATACCTGGGTCTAGATTTTCTCAGTGCTAAGATAGTCGTAAGTATTGCACTATCATTGGTTACGACCATCTTAGCACTAAGAGAGCTTCTAAAATCTGGGGTTCAGATAGCATATCTGAAATTAGAATTTTCTATGATATCATTAGTAGTTTGATACCTTTGTATGACATCATTAGTGGTTTTTTATCTTTCTATGATATCATTAGTAATTTGGTACCTTTGTATTATATCATTAGTTGTTTTGTATTTTTCTATTATATCTTTAGTGGTTTTGTATTTTTCTATGATATCTTTAGTGGTTTTGTATCTTTCGTAATATATCATTAGTGGTTTTGTATCTTTCTATGATATCAAGAGTGGTTTGGTACCTTTGTATGATATCAAAATATGTACCTTTTCAAAATATCATTGGTAACTTGGCACCTTTGTGGGATATCTGTAGTAGTTTTTGTACCTTTGTACTATATGATATATCATCATTTGCCCTTTATTCCACAATAAAGTAGAGTTTTTGAATAGTGTCACGTCAATAACAATTATGCTATGATGTCACTGGCCAAGGTCCTGGTCAAGGATTTTCAGTTCACGTCCAAATGTGGTTTATATGTTTATTTTGTAGGGAAAACAACGTTAATACGGCTATGCAACAACATATAAAAAACAAAAGTAAAAAAGAGTAATCCTAACCTGTGTGTTTACAATAAAGAATAGTTTTGCCCTAAACCTTTATAGTTAGTCAATTCAGTAAACTCATTGTTTTGAGTCATTTTATCTGTTTATCACCAATAGTTAATAAATTACAGTAAGAGTTGATAGATTGACATTATTGCAATGTGCTTGCAGACTGTATTCAAACAAAAGAGACAGTCACTATAATACACCAGAAAAACTCTTGAAAGAAATGTTAGACATCAACTTTATTAATGCTGAAATGTACGTCGCAATTAACAAGCAGTCGAGTGTGACAGTTGATTGATAGCATAACATTGTATGGGTCAGCAGTTATGTTTGTTGGATTAAATGGGATACAATACACTACCCCTCTCTGTGCCTTATAAAGAATATGAATACATGAATATAAATAATTTCGTAATCATGAGAAAAGCTTGCAGTATTTCTGTGACCGATATCTAGTTTGACATTTTAATGTCAATTGTACTTTTACTGAATATCTACTCAGTGTATCGCTGGCACTCGTTATTTTTTTTCCTCTGAAGAAGAGAATGATAACCTTACAGGGGCAGTAGCACGTTTTTAGGGGAAATATAAGGTGATGTCAGGGAAATGAAAATTAATGGTTCCAATTAAAAGACAATGTATTTAAACTAAATGGAGCAGTAATAATTCAAATATATTACGTAATTGTTAGTCATGCAATTCCTCTTTCTTACACACAATGAATTAAAGGTGTTCATATAAAATGGCCGCCAATGAATTTTAAGCGAATCTTCATACTTTGTCCTCTGACTATGGATGATTGGCTTGTGTAATGAGATTTTTGACACTGTCAAAATATTATCAAAAAACGTGCTAATGCCCCTTTAAAAAGAGAAAACTGTGCAATAATGAGTTGCTGGTTCTATACAACAGGTTGGACCATATAGTTTGATAGTTTGATCACACCCAAATAAAGATAACAAAGGGATAAATAATAAAAAATTATGTTATTTGAATGTTTTTTTGCTTTGGAATTTGCTTCATGTATTAGTTATATTTTCAAAAATTATGTTTTGAGTAAAAGTTTTTTTATCTTTTATAAAATGTGGTTAATCTCTAATACTTTTGCTAAAAAAAGAAATACATTCTTACAGAGCTTTCTCTTGAAATTACTTTTTTCATTTAAAGCGTTAGAAAATATAATTTAATGATATATTATTGCAATCCATTTAATGTTATTTTCTCCATGCAGGGAGCAACAGTGAAGAACGAGGGAGACTCTGTGATGATTGGCAGGATTGTCAAGGGTGGCGCCGCCGAGAAGAGTGGTAAGATTTGGCACTATTTGAAGTTCGAAATGATGATATTGATGAGATAGGCTATCGAAGTCTTCAGATGAGTAAAAGTGTCAATTAATAAATAAAGAGTAACAGATATTTAAAAAAAAACAAAAAAACTACAAAGCAAAGGATTGTTGATTCTCTTAGAATTTTCTCCAATTTCTGCAGAACTGCTATCCATTCCGGTCTGGCATAATTTCAGGAATTGTAAGCCCAACTGATATAGCACATGAACTATCAGGTTAACCTTTCTCAAAAGCAATAACACTAGAGATATTCAATACTATAGGAAGAGATAAGAAATAGGGCAATTTGTCATAGCAATTGTGAGGGTAATAAAAAGCACCATATTGTTTCCATACATTCCATAAAATAATCAGAGCATATCGTGATATGTAGTGAACTATAGATATTGATCTATATAGCTTTATGAGTTGGGTAGTCGGCCAACGTATTTGTTGTATTTGCATAGGTTGTTATTGATTAAGAAAAACAATCTCATTTTGATAGAAGCTAATTAATTTCAACAATCCTCATACCTTTTTGTGCATGTAAGTTATATCTCAGGTCAGTAAACTGCTACTCCCGTCATTCCCCTAAATATCACTCAATTCAATATTTTAGTACAGGGAGCTATAAGCCTCCCAATACAATAACCATAACCTGTTTCCCTAACATTTATCATAATTATATTTCTGGATAATCTTCTTGATTTTGCACACAGTTTTGACATCAGGAGGTGTATAGCCAGAATATGTATTTATTGATCGTTATTCATATCATATATCACTAATAGCTGCCAAATTAACTTATTTGTTTTTCCAGTCTAAGTAAACCTAGCCTCAATAATACCCGTTTTACTCCGATATTGAGTCTAGCGAGATGTATCACGTCAGCCGATCTATCGAATTGACCAATCAGGGATCGTCTTACCAAGCACGTGCTCTGCGCATATAACGTTTGAGGGTCATAGGTCGGCAAAAGGTCGACTGATACGACATGCTACTTCATCTTTCTAGACTCAATATCAGAGTAAAACGAGTCTTAAATTTTTTTTTAGAATATTGAAAGAGCTGTAGAATTAACCACTTGTATATTGTTGTTTACAGGTTTGTTACATGAAGGAGACGAGATCCTGGAGGTGAACGGTATTGATATGAAGGGGAAGAATGTCAACGATGTCTCGGAAATGCTGGTAATGTTTTTATAAAAAGACTATATGCTATATAATAAAAATTTAACAGTACATTATGTATTCTTTGACAAACGTCACATATAAATTGAGATTCATATCAAATAATTTAATATTAATTATGCCATATATATATTTATTACCCTTAAGATAAATTTCTCGAATTCTGATTGGTCAATAGCCAAAGCATACATACCGAAGTGTACACCCCGTCAAATTTGTCACGTGACATACCAAACGGGTCATACGGATGACCTTGACCTCAGCTGGAATGCGGAAGTAAAACGGCCGCTTGACTGACAATTTCAGAATCAAAATTTACAATGACCAACATCAATTGAGAGATTCTAATGTTATGTCATTGTTAATATCCATTGTCTTATTACATTCATTCAATATGAACACATGTTTCTCTTTAATTATTTCATTTAAGAACACTTTTAATTCGGATATTTTTAGTCACAGAGTTATCTCCCTTTATATAACTGCCGTTAGCTCCGTACCGCGACTCTTGATGTTCACACTGTGCTGAGCTTGGACCGCAGTCTAGTTAAGACTTATTTCGGTCAAAATGAGTAAACTGTGTTGAAATAAAAGATCTTAAGGGTAATAAATTCGTTACACGGCGTTTTGACAGGGTGTACGGGACTGTAAGACCCTTGTACATTCTGCATTTCCTTCGGCTCCGCCTTTAGGAAAATACAGAATGTACAAGGGTCTTACAGTCCCGTACACCCTGTCAAAACGCCGTGTAACTAATATTATATTATATATCATAGTGCTCTATAGCAAATACAATAGTGCCACGGTTAAGTTTGATTATATATATGGTTGTTAAGTGATGTTATCATTGATAAATTGAACACAAATTGCCTTTTTGGTTTTCAAAAATACATTTCAAACTTTGCACTTAGCTTACATCAACTTCCCTTTCTTCTTTTGCTTTTAATCTAAAATAAAAATCGTCATGGTTACTAATTGTATTTTCTGTTTTCAGGGTTGTATGTCTGGAACCATCACATTTATGATCATCCCAAATCACAATTTTGCATCACCTAAACAAGCACCCAGAGATAAACCAGTGAGTTTTTCTTCTAAAAAAGTTTTTTTTGTAAACTCAGTTTGTTTCTACAAACTTAAGATTGTTTTATTAAAAAAATAATTTCTAAAATTTTTCTTAATGTATTACTTTCTTTTGATTATAAGTCTTAAAATTCTTAAATCTACCAATTTAAGTTTATTATTTTCATGATGAATCAGATTTTAAAATAAGTTCAGGAATGAAAATTATTTATGTGGATTAAAGTCATCGCTCTGTCTGTCTGTCAATCCATTTGTCTGTAATTCTTTTGTTTCCAGAGTAGATAGTTAAAACTGTCAAACCATGATCCAGTGCAACTTGGTGTATGGAAATGGGATTTTCAGCTTCTTAGGATTTATATTTTTAGCAGTTTCCATTGAAACATTAATTAGAAATTTGCTTCCAAAGCAGAATTAAAAAACTGTATGCCCTACATCAATAAAACTTGGTATGTGAATTAGTCAGCATGTGTAAATGAGCATTTGGAAAAATTATAGCTACATTGGATTTACAGTTTTGGCAGTTTCCATTGAAACCTAAATTAGAATTTGGTTGGCAAAGCATGACTCAAAAACTGTAAGACACCCAATCAAACTTGGTACATGGATCACTCAACATGTTTCTATGGGCCTTTTGAATTTTCAACTTTTTTAAGGATATCTTTTGTAGGTGGTTTGTTGAATTTGATTATGGACCAGTTGGATATGTTGGCTTCTTTGACTCTAGTCCTAAAAATTCTATCACACAGATCCACTTGCGAGCACTGTTCAACTACGACCCCGAGGACGACGCGTACATCCCGTGTCGAGAGCTGGGCCTGTCCTTCATGAAGGGGGACATCCTGCACGTCCTCAACCAGGAGGACCCCAACTGGTGGCAGGCGTACCGGGAGGGGGAGGAGGAGCATCAGTCCCTCGCCGGACTCATCCCCAGCAGACACTTCCACGAACAGTTAGTTCACTTGTACACTGGTTCTTAATGATAATAATAACACTTTATTATCCTCAGAAGAAAATACAGCACATATAGTTCATTTGATTCAAGTCAAAACATGTGTTGGGTGTAATATATATATGCTTTATACAAATATAAGACGTCAGATTATTCTAAAGTTTTAAATATTTTCTAATCTAATTTGAACATAAACTATAATCTTATAGTTAGAAAACACATTACACAGCTATCTTGTTACTAATTCATGCATTATTGAATATATGTTCAAAATATTTTTAACCTGATAACCCAAAATGAACCACCCACATAAATTGTTTATTGAGACTGACAATCCTCAGCTTACAATGCTTGTGTGTGTATTTAGATCATGTTAACAATGAAATATTAGTTGAATCTCAAAACTATTGCTATTTACAGGATATTTGTTCCTCAATTCAAATATTCAACTACAATAATGATAATTATATTAGTATCATTGTCATCAAAGCAACTTGAAAACTACCTCATAAATCTAAATAAATTGAAGTCCTGGTATCAGGCCATTGGCATCACTGCTGTATTACTAAACCTGACATTTGTTGGCAACTCCCTTGCACTATAGTATCACTGCAAACAAAATTTCATGCTCGGATATTAATGACTTCAAATGGTTTTACCTGTAATATAATTTACCCACAGACGCGAGGCCCTCCGTCAGACGATGCCGGGAGACAAAGACAGCAAGAAGAAGGGGCGGTCGTGTGTGTGTGGCAAGAGTAGCAAGAAGAAGAAGAAGAAGAAGAGGTCCTCTCTCTACACCGGCAGTGAAGATGGTAGGTGTGGAACCCTTGGTATTGAGTTATGGTCATTCCGCCATATAGAGAATCTTACTCAAGTGTCTTCTGCTATTAAGTATATCAACATGAGTTGATTAAAATAACAAATATCTGAAGCTTGGATATAAACTTGGTGTGGAACCCTTGGTCTGTCATCCAGACCTTGGAGCAGAAATATTCAATCGATGACCAACCCAGTCTAGAAAAGTATAGCAAGTCTAAATTGCTCAGTTATAGCATCTTCTGGGCTCCTTTTTGTTACATACATGAATTTTTTTAAAATTATTCAAGAAAAGAACTTCTGAGACTAAACGCTAGGCTATGGGTCATCGGGTTATGGTCATTCCACTTTATAGAGATTCTCACTCAAGTGTCTTCTGATATCAAGTACCGTATTCGACGTTATAAGCGCCCTGCTCCAATAAGCGCCCCTATAGGGTTTTGAAATTATAGGTCAAATAACCGCCCATGAACCAGCAGTACTAAAATGATAAATTCAGCGTGTTCACCTTGTTTCATGAGGAATTAAAGGATACATTAGTGGCAATATTTGTTATTTTCTACTCAGTAATGTTTTGAATGCCTGTATAAGTTATCAAAAACAACCTAAAAACAGTTCCACTTCAATAGTGTTTAGTTTTCGATCGTCATACACACCACTTTAATAAGCGCCCATCCAAGTCATTTTTTTAAGCGCCCTGGGCGCTTATTACGTGGAATACGGTATATTAAGTATAATATATATATATATATGTGATATGATGCGATGCGATGCGATGTGATATAATATATTCAGTAAATGATTTGATTAAAATAACAAATATTTGATATATCCTTTGATATCTATTTATCTGCAGTTTTGACTTCAATGAAACTATAAAAACTTTTAACACTTAATGGCAAGTTTTAACTTGAATATACTCATGTCCTCAGCAGAAGAGGAGATCCTGACCTACGAAGAGATGGTCAAATATCTTCCCGAGCCAAACAGGAAGCGACCAATTGTTTTGATCGGACCTTCCAACGTTGGTATCGCTGAACTCAGGCAGTCTTTGATGGAGTCGGACTTCGATAGATTTGCTGCTGTTGTCCCTCGTAAGTTTCTTGGAAATGTTGTTATTTGTTACACAATTAAACATTATGTTTATATAATAAGAATATTGTTAATATCAGAAGAAAATACAACACATACTTCATTTTGATTCAAGTCAAAAAATTTGTTTGGCATAATAAACACATATTAGACGTCAGATTGTTCTAAAGTTTTATATATCATCTAATATAATTTGAATTTGAAATATAATCTTAAAGTTTGAAAACACATTTCACAGCTATCTAGTTACTAATTCATGCATTATTGAATATGTTCAAAGCATTTCTAACTTTATTCATATGATTTGTGTGAAATGAATAAAGGGAGATAACCCGGTATGGAAACATCCCAACTCAATTGTATTTTGATAAAAACTTTAAATTGGATGCTTATTCACTGACATCTTATTTTATAAATATCAACAACATGGAGAAATGTTATCTTCAAATGCATCCTTGTAATAAAGACATCATTTTCACTTTAAACAATTTCTTTAAACTTTGTAAAAAACTTACGTTTCACTTGCATCTATCAGAATAAGTAAGCATATACTCAAAATCATTGTGATTTTCTCAAGAACGAGTTGACGTCCAGAAAAGTTGCTCTTATGAATACCACTTCAAAGACATGAGAGAGTTTTGACATATTAAACAACAATGCTTTGTAAATATTTGCCAAAAAGTTTTAAAGAGAAACGAGTTGTCATCCAGAAAGCGAAAGTGAAAGCATTTAATCTATACACACATTTTTTGTCATGTATAATATATCAACAAGTCATGGGCCGATGGCCTACACTTAAGAAAATGAAAGAACTGAATATATGATTTCACATTTCAGATACGAGTCGAGTGAAACTGTCGCAAGAACTGGAGGGCAAGGACTACCACTTCATCTCACGCACCATGTTCGAGGCGGACATCTTGGCTCAGAAGTTTATTGAGTACGGGGAGTTTGAGCGGAACCTTTACGGGACGAGTATGAATGCAGTCCGAGAAGTCATCAACCAGGGCAAGATCTGCATCTTAAACCTCCACCCTGACGTGAGTTGTTTTGTGCTTTAGCATCAACCCTTTTTGCCTCATCCCTGGTCTTGTGTACCTTGCATTTATTCATACCACAGCCGGTGTTTAAAATAAAGCCCGTCCAACGGTCCTTAAACTGGCTACATTTTGCCAGGACTGGTAACTTTTTGGTCAGGACTGGTAAATTTTGCGCGAAAAATTCTTTTTTTCCCCTAAGGAATTGCCCAAATAATTTTCAGGACAGGCTAGGTTTGCATTCTATTTCATACACTGCCACAGCATGCTAATACCATACACATTATTTTGTTCCTTGATGCAATTGTACCTATGATGCTCCCACGAAACGTTTCACACACATGTTCATGGCAGAAGTCTCCTCCTCCATTTTGTAATTTTGGTTGACTGAGTGAAATGTGGATGAAAACTAGTTTGCAACTTAGGCTCAGATCACATATTTGTGAAACCTCCTGGAATATGTTACAAAAAAACAAGAAAAACCTGAAATTACAATTGATTGAAAAGAGAAACTGTAAGCGACAGTTTGTGCTAGACCTAGTTCTTAGCAATTGTTTTGTTTAGTTGTAATTCCTGTAAATTTGACACTCAGAAAGGTTTGAACTATTTGCTGAAGTTGAAGGTTTTAACTAACTTTTTTTGCAATGACGCACACATCAGTTTCCTTGGTGTCCTGTTCTGATCTCTCGGGTAACAAGTCCAAACTTAAATATACATGTTCCATGGCCCCTCTTTCTACTTCCAGGCCCTAAAGCAGCTGAACACATCTGACCTGAAACCTTATGTGATATTCGTCTGTCCTCCAAACCTGGAGAAACTACGAGCTATACACATCAAACTGGGCAAGACAAGGACACAGGTATGGTATATGGATGATAAGTCAGACTTGAGCAAAAAGCTAAGCTTTATACAAAATAAGTTTGGGAAATTCAACTTTTATCATTGATTTTATCATAATATAAATGACAACCTATCATTATATCCCCAGCACAGCTTTGAGGGAGACATAATGTTTTTGGCTTCCTCCATGGTTTCGAAGTATTCCTTTACAGGCCATATCTCAAAAACCATTCAAGATTTTATGCTGTAATAGGGACTCTGAAATTTAAGAAATTTGATAAACAAAAACGTAACCCCCAAATGGCCACACATAATACTTGAAACTTAATGTAGATACAAGGCTATAGTATTATCCATTTCAAAATCTTTCAAATTTGATCAGGGGGCGGGATAGCGCAGTGATTTGCGCGTTTGGCTTTGGATCAGGAGGTCCGTGGTTTGAATCTCGACAACTTTGTCTTTCTCTCTGCAATAATACTAGCAGCCGCGATATAAGTGAAATATGATAAACCCCGATTAAACCCCACATCACCTCACCTCACCTCATCTCAAATTTGATCAACTTCTGTTGCAGGACAATGAACTGAAGGAGATTATAGAGAAGTCACGGGAGATGGAGGACTTGCACGGCCACTTCTTCGACTACGTGCTTGTGAACCAGGACATGGATAGGGCGTACGAGGAACTGCTCCAGGAGATCAACCGACTCGAGGTCGAACCTCAGTGGATCCCCAAGCACTGGGTCGACACTTTCTGTTAAAGCATGAGAAAGATTCTATGGATTGAGGCTTTCATCTAAAGCTTGAGACCCAGTTCAATGAATTAAGACTTAAGATTGAGGCCCAGTGCACTGGATAAACATTAACTGCAAGTTTGAGACCCAATTATCTGGATTGAGATTTCAGGTTAAGTGTTAAACCATATTTAATGGATTGAGACTTTCTGCTAAGGTGTGAGACCATATTCAATGGCTTGAGACTTTCTGCTAAAGTGTGAGACCATATTCAAAGGATTGAGACTTTCTGCTTGATTTTGACAATTTATGGTAATATCTGAAGTATCAAAGCTGATCCGAAATATTGGTGGAAAGGATCAAAAAGAGGATCAGTTATGATCAACATGGGTACCTTGAATTCAAGTGCTTGGTGTAAGGTAGTGTGATGTTCAAAGGTTTGCAGAAACATGATCACTTCAAGCTCAAGACAATGCTGAGGATCATGATGATCCTGAACAAAGGGTTGCAAGAAGAAGCTTTATGTGATGTTGGTGATCACTGTGATAATGAGGGTCCATTTGATGAGGCATTGTGTGTGAGGCATGTTTGGATGTACTGATATTTCCATATGTTTAATGTGATGCAACTGGAATTCAGAATTATGAAGCTACATTGTGTAAAATAAGGAACATTGTACAAAATGTCTGACTGGATTATTTGAATAGTTCCAGAAGCAATGTGACCGATCAAATTTTGAATTTGTGTGACGTCTGCTCCAAGCACCAAAGGTGAAGGTCACAAGGATGGCAGATCATTCTCAAACACTTTCATGACCTTAACATCACAAGCTGCTTCCAATTTTTCAGCAATAATGGATGAAATATGATTGAGGAAGAATCCTTGCTTAAGTGATCAAGATAATTATAAAATGTTTAATTATTTGATCAATAATCACCAACAAATATCTATGATGTTCCAACAGTCCTCTGCTCAACACAAAGGAATATCTAACCCTTTATCAGGTAAAGTTGGCAATGAAAGATGACTCCAATAAACTTGAAACCTTTGGTCTGTTTTGACTTGCAGACTAAAGTACAGAGGTAACAAAGCAATCGAAGCATATTTTCAACTGGAGCTTTTGCAGTTGATCAAACAAGGGCTGTGCCTTAGATCTGTTATATAGAGTACCAAAGTTTTATTATTGTTTTAATATGCTTTTATTATACCAGACTTTGGAACAAATAATCAGATTTTTGATATTACATCATATCCATCTGCGTTATTATCGAAAAATGTCAAAATCGTCAAATTGATTTGTATGATTAAGCTTTGACATCAAAGTTTGGTTACGGTCAAATGAAGACCAAGGTTAAAGGTTGATCATCAATGTCGCATCCTTAACATTGAAATAGTGCTGTACACATTGTTTATAATCATATCAAGGTTCAAGGTTCACAGTTTTCATTCACTTGTTTACTTTCTCCCTTAAAACCAAAACAATAATGGTCAGTGGGGTATTGTGTTAAAAAGAACACTACATATGTACATATTTTTATGCAATTTCAACATTGGTCTTCCATTTTAAGGTAACAAACTTTTTAAATAAATACATTAACACTGAACTAACCTTGTTTTGTTAAAGCCTTTTAAGTTTTACATAACACAAATTTTCCTCCTGTTTATATTTGTATAATTCCTGACAATGACAGGTTTTATTTTGGCAGAAGAATCATAAGTAAGAAATGATTAAGAAAATTGAAGAAATTACAGTATACTCATTATAAAATTATGTTTTGAATAAATTTTTTTGTAGATACTGTTACTCACATATCGATACTATACTTCTTTTTTATCATATGCAACATTTTTTGTTTGTGACTATTTTATAAAGGGTACTTATACAATACAAGATCATTTTTTTTTCTTGGAGTTTTCTCAATGAAATGACTAGTCCAAAGAATGATAATTATCAATCTAAATTTGCTGAATTTTCCCAATCGTGAAAAGTGTCGGAAACCGTTTTGAAACTTGTTATTTATTACATTTTAATACTCAGAATTTGAATACAATACAGTCCTTGTATTGAATGATAACTTTAACAAAATGTATGTAAATCATGATTCTCTAACTTATTCTAATGAGATATCCAATAGTTCTTTTAAAAGGTTGTGAATTGAGTTTTATAGATGTCGGCTTGTAGGAACATGCAATTATGCTATAGTGATCAGAAAATATCTCAGGAATAAAAATTTATAGAAACTTCTCATTTTGAAATTGGACAATGATGATGTAATTTTTAGTTGACAATGACAATGATTTCAACTTAATAGACACTTTATTAAGTTTAGGCTATCTCAACAAGCTAGTAATTTATTGCTTGAATAGATCCTAGATTCTTTGTTTTACTAGTATACACTATACCTTGAATACTGGGTTATATGCTGGACATAAGTATGTTGAGCCTAAATATAACGAATAAATGCTCAACGTGGCAGATAGTAAACTGTTGTTTGAATTCATCCTATAAAATTTGCTTGTTTATTCTTCCGATTGGAGGAATTAAATGTTTAAATCATTTTCCTGTTTCTTCGAAATCAGACTTAAAATTTTCTTGCCATTTGACCAGTATTCTGCCAAAATATCATTAATCATTTTTCAAAAAACCCCTAAATCTCCACTTCATTTCATGGTTCATTCAGATGATTTATTGCCAGAAAATTATTGACTTAAGAGTATATCATCAATAGTTTTGTCCTCTTTTTCTATTTTGTCAAAATAAGGGTATATACTTTAGACATCTATTACATAAATGTAACTTATTAATTCACTTTGTTGTCATGTCACCATAATCTCACAAAGCAATACCTTCTTTTGCTTGAATAAACAAGTATTTCATTTACAAATATCAAACTTCGCTCTTTTATCAGTGCAGATTTTAAATTTGATTCTATTTTTCTCCAGCAATATATTTCACTAACTATATTACATTATTTGCCATTCAAACAAATATTCTATTCAGCTATTATTTTTACTGTTAGCAAAACAAAATTCACACATATATTTCTTGTCCTTTTTCACTATTCACAAAAGCATTTCATCTTATTTCCACCTATCGTTTGTTTGTTTCATATCAGAGGTAATTCATTAATCTATTATTTCACCTGTTCTGTTTATCATTGAAAGCAGCTTATAACTAAATTCTTCCTTCACATTTTCTGTTCCACATTGAAATATTTGACCAAGCTATAAAAATAAAAAATCTGTTCTTTACCCTATTCTGTTGTAAAAGCAAATAATCGACAAAGCTGTTATTTACCGTTTCTGTTGTAAAAGCAAATAATCGACAAAGCTGTTAAATAACCTTTTCTGCTTTAAAAGCAAATAATCAACAAAGCTGTTATTCCACCTATTCTGTTGTAAAAGCAAATAATCTATTAAGCTGTTATTTCACCTATCCAAGCTTAACTTAATTTTTTTATGGAGTCATGCAGATATTTCATTATTTTCTTCATACTTTATTATTACTGCAGGTATTTCACTTACTTACTTTCATCTTGTTTCCACTTACTATTAATGTTTTAACCAATCTTTATCTAACCCACATAACATTCCCCTTCCTTGTACAGTTTCCCCACCCAGTAATCCTCTAAATGGAGAAGCAATATCTGGATGAGCTATCACAATCTGATCAAAATACAAACCTACAATTTTATATCTGTAGACATTTATTCGTCTGAATTTGTAAGAGATGTTAAAGGGGCAGTAGCATGTTTTTAGGGGGAATATAAGGTGATGTCAGGTAAATGAAAATTAATGGTTCCAATTGAAAGACAATGTATTTTGACTCAATGGAACAGTAACAATTCAAATATATAACGTAAAATTTAGCCATGCGATTCCTTTTTCTTACACAAAATAAATTAAAGGTCTTCACAAAATGGCCGCCAATGGATTTTAGGTGGAACTTCATACTTTGTCCTTTGACTATGGATGATTGGTTTGTATAATGAGATTTTTGACACTGTCAAAATAATACATTTAGCGTTAACATACAATTATCAGTGAAACATTTAAAATATAAAATTATCAAAAAACGTGCTACTGCCCCTTTAAAGGTTTCACTGCAAGATTACACCTAAGGTGTTGCAGGCTTTCTATATTTGATAAAAGCAATCAAGATATGAATAAAATTCTTTTGCAAATTGGATAAATTTGCCATATTGACTAAAAAAATATTTTGTAACTGTTTATAGTGAAAAACATTTATTGAATATAATTCAAACGAAATAATGTGCTGCTATTTTACCAATAGTGGGATCAAATCAGTAAGTCAAGGTTAAAGATAAGGTACGACCAATTAATTTCAATTGCAATGCTAATGTTTTCACAAGTAAATCAAAGAAGCTTCCGATTGGTTGAATGAAATCAAGGTGAAGGCCATCTGAATCAGCTTCCCCCATGACTTGGTTATAGTTTTAGGTATCTATTTTCATCAGATTGTGTCTCGTCTTTTGTTAATAAACATTTGTTATATATAGTAGCCACATATCCTAGAAAATTGTACATACGATTTGTCAGTATAGCATCTCCTGATGAGAGTTGGGAGAGGTTATTTATCAAAAGTTTATTATATTTTTACTGGATTTTGTAGAGCGGTCCAGGCAACTTGAGCATGGACGACTTGTGTATATGTCATTATTTTAAGCCAAGGAAAAGCATATCATAATTATGAAAATCATTAATAAAATTATGAAAAAAATTCTTCGTTTTTTTGTTTGGGAACATTTATGAGTTCTTGAAGACTTGATTGATGAAAGGCCCAAAATGTGAATCTCGCCAAAGACTAGGTGTCTTTATTTCCTGAAGAAAACTCTGTTTCTTCTGGTTAGAGTGGAGGCTCACAAGAATTACAGCAATGCAATGGTGTTACGGGGTTTCAGGTAAAAGCATTGGTGACCACTTGAAAAACAATGTAAAGCTCTCAAATCATTTCATCTCATAATGTTGCTACGCAATGTTGATTGACTAAAACATGACTTTCCTACAACAGACAATACTTCTCAATGAAATGATACCATATATAGAGTTTGGCATATGTGACCCCAAACAACAGAGGGAGTGGCTCTTTTACTGATTGAGAAAGCAATGATTTATGAGAGAAAAAGAACTTACCGGTAAGAAGGTAATGTTGTACTGATAAACACTAGCTTCTGGTTCATCAAAATGTCAAATGAATTAAGCACAAAGGTTCAGTATCCAAACATACATTAGACCAAAAAAGCTGTATTTTCAATTACAAAACAAGTAAAAATTAAAAATTCCTTTTGATAGATTATTAACAGACTAACAAATTCAAGATGAATCCGAAAGTCTTGCAGCTTTGTTGAATGACTTCATTTCCTATAGTATGAGTGAATGCAAACTATTCTTTGTTAAAATGTAAAATCTGAAACAACCAAGTATTACGCTCGGTAAATCATTCCAAAAAGTTGTCTTAAAAACAATCATATGTGAATGATTTGTATTCCACAAAAATACAAGTCGGTGTACAATTGAGTTAAGAGGTTTTCGGTGTCAAATATGCAAAACTCTATAAATGGTGTCATTTGATCGAGACAAACCAAGTGTTACTGAAAAGTATCATCTTAAAGCAAATTGCCTTTGAACGGAAACAATATGTGGTTATTAACTAATTATAAGGCTGCGCTAGAAGCATTTGAATGGGGGTAACAGCATGCAGATCCACTAAGAATGCAGTGGCTGGGCCAACTGAAGTTGGAATAAACTAAGAGAAGGGGAGAAACCGTCCACAACACTTGGAGTTTTTCGCCAAGATGCCAGAATGAAGATTGTTACATGTTTTGGAGTTGGTTTACTCCTTCATCAGACAAGGATCAAAATTGCCTTTGAACAATATGTGATTATGATCGTAAACTGGAAAGAGGTACGCACAAAATAGTCAAAACATAAAGTTGGAAACGTACATAGAGTAGGAGAGTAAGGAGTTGAATGGGTAGTCAATATTTATGAAATAATTGGCATTTGGGGATAAAAAATGTTGATGTTTTGAATTAACCTAACTACATCAAGCATCTCAGTAATATGTCAAGAACATGGAATCTCTTCAAAGAGAAAGTGCTGTTAATCAACTTGTGGTAAGCAAACCCGTCATTGACACTATGTTATCACTCATGGCATAAAAATACGCTTTTCATTTATATATTGACACCCAAAAACCACATAGAAGATACTGTATAATGATACTTCTACTTTTAGAATGTTGACCAAATATCATGTGTTTCAAGAACACTATTTGTTTTGAAATAATGACTAATGTTCCAACATATAACACACAAAAAACACAAAATGATGAAATATAACTTTTATATAATATTTCTTTATTATCAACAAATAATGTGTTTTATACTTAACAAACTTTTAATATAAATAGTAGATAAAAAAAATGTGTCACAGACTTTTTTTTAACTATACCTACAAAAAAAATTAAGCACCCTCTAAATTCGAAAACTAAACACTGAAGCTATGGCAAAGTTACAATACTTTGAATAGATTTATGACTCTTAACTTAAAAAAGTAGATTTTGTAAATAATTTCAAATCAAATAATCTTGCAAAATAAGAAAGTCACTGGTTGTTGAAATGGCATCCCTGTTTTCAACGGTTAGTCAATTATTGATGAAAAGGCTTGATTCATATGATTTTGGAATAATCACTGGATTCTTTTGAGTTCAATCCGTTTGTTATTACCGGTACACCATTATCATTGAACTTCGGTGTGTTGTTTTTTCAAAATTTACACTTTTAAAGGTCGATAGAGCTCACTTGTTTTTCTCCATAGATTGGACATACAAAGTTCTATAAAATTATAATTCTATGAATGCGAATATCCAAAAGTTGGGAATCGTTATCAGAATGAAATGTTTTTCCCATCACTGCAAAATTATTGTTCTTTCATATCATACGATTATTTTTACTACCACATTGCATTCTTTCTTATCATGCAATTTTTGCAGCTGAAAAAAAGGGGCATGTTTAACTTTTTTCCATATATATATTTACAAAACAAAGTGGTATTATAGAATTAATTTATCATATAGAAATGAAACTATTCTGTTCCAAAATAGCTTTACCTATTTAACAAAAATAAATTATCAGAAAAAAGAACATTCTTTGAGGGGCAACAACTTAGTACAAATTACAGGACAAACAACTTCTTAATCTTTCATTTTTGCAAGATGCAAGATTTTTGTATCTTCATCAAGCATGATGTTTCAATACCGAATCTTCTATCTCTGTCTCAGAATAAAAAAGGGTAATCCATAGAATTTGTACTTAAGAAATTCCATAATGTTAATGGTGTATGTATAATAAGCAAAAATATTTAGCCACAGAATACTTGTGCATAAATAACCTTCAATAAACTGCCATTCCTCTCAAAGTAGTAAATGATTTGATATCAAATGTGAAATTTGTTTCTGGCAAAGTCCTCCACAGGGTTTATGTGAGATGTTATCACCCAGAAGTGCTCTTTTTGTTATCCTCATTGTTACCTGGCTAAGAGAAAGTCCCTCCCTGAATTAATCGTCTACATCATAGGTAAAGAGGTAAGCGAGTTATTTTCAGCATAAAACTTGTCATACGAAGCATCAAGACGAATATTGTTTAACAATTTCATCAATTTTATCCATAAGTTCTTCTTTTGTCATCAAACAGTCACTTTTCTTCCACACCTGTCGAAGTTCGTTTAGAGTCTTTGCAAATATGGGTCCCTTTGGAACCTTGTGCGTGAAAAGGTCGTGACCTGACACTGGGAACTTTGGAGGGGACCAACAAACAAATTTATCCATAATGACTTTTTCTCCTCTGTACTTCAAGAGTTCCACTATTCTGTCCTTGACCTTGGGTTCACGACCCACAGTATCAATGAGAAGGTCACGGTAATATTTGAAAGGTTCTTCCCCAACTTCTTCATGTCTGTGTTGCACGATGAACAATCCAAGCTTCAACTCTTCGTTGGACAGTTTCAGTCTTTTGTGAACTGCATACACCTGTTTATAAGTAGTTAAAAGGATGAGCAAAACAATCTTTATATAATCCATGTTTTTCTTTAATTGAGATAACAAGCTATTATTTTTTATTGATAGATAAAATCATTCATGATCTTTCATATGATATAATGGACTTTTTATAGGATGATAAACCATGTCTATGAAAGATTAAAATTTAAGGTAAATTATTCTTAATGGGACATTAAAATTTGACAAAGAAGTATGAACAAACCAATAGGGTCTAAACAAATGTAGGCCTACCTCAAAATATAAATTAAAACAAAACTAAAATTAAGCAGATAGCAAAAATAACAAATATTTCATTAGACATAAGATATTAAATGGTAAGTTTCTTAACTGAAAAAGCATTTCAGTAAAATCAGTTCACAGAATACCTCTTCCTCACTTGCCAGAAGAGCTACAAATCTGGTCATATGAAGGGAAGACAACTCCTCTGTCTTTGTGCAGACGGCACAATACTGGGTTACGTCTGGTTTGCTTGGGAGACCTAAAGTAAGATAGCAGAAGGTCACTTACAGCATCATTATTATAATAAAAGTACCGAGGGTACAGAAGCTCACCTTAAAATGAATGATGTGGTAATATGGTTTAATTGTGTAACCATCTTTTATATGATAATTGACTATGGCTGCCATCATGATTTTTTTATCTTTTAAAATGCTATTCTTCTGTTGGAAACCACTAGAGCTTGAACAAACATTAATACAAGAATGATATAATCGTGATTTGTTAACAAGCAGTAGGTTTTTGTATAACTTTTTTGTATATCTATGGCTAAATTGGTGACCATCTTGGACTTTTTAATCTTCAAAATGCTACTTTTATGTGGGCATCTGTATTAATTTCATTATGATATCTTGATTGGTTTAGGAGCATTCATTTAGTCACACTCTCAACTTCCAAAGAACTAAAAAGATGATGCACATAAACATTAGGAATATATCCCTCTGACACAAATCACAAATTCAGCTAGTGATAGGTCCAATTGCCAAAGTGCAGGTCAATGTCTCATGTAATTCTAACTGAAGAATACTAAATATCTTAAATCTTGACATATGATAGTGCAATCTGATTGGTCAGAATAGGCTAGCAACATGGGGGTTTATGCTAATTACTAGATATGATGACCTATGATGACCTCTTGCACCTGCATGTAGCTTATGTAACTTATCCTCTTATGTAAGTTACTGTTATTCCATATAGTGAGTGTCCTCCCCTCATTACAGCTGTTCAATTAGTTTTGAAGATGAATATTAAATGATATCTTTTTTTAGCATGACAAACAAAATAAAAGATAATTTGTTATTCATTAACCAAAATTTTCAATTTGGAATAAATTAATTGCATAATTACAAAGGACTAAAAAACCTAACAGTTAGTGTTGGGAGTGAACAAATTTAATAATTTTAAATGCTTTTGAAAAGGATTTGTTTGAATTGAATGATCATTATAATTATCTAGATAATCATTGTTCAGACCGTAATCAGATATAGATGATTATAAAATGTATATTTATCCCTCACTGGCTATGTTATTTGCCATATATATGAAGTGTCAGGAATTATGTAAAACGGAAAGGATTTATTAAAACAGTCATGCTTCAGGCTGTTCGCAGATAAAGATGATTCATACAGTTTTTTGTAACTGTATTTATAGTGTTGATAAATATTACAACAAGCGTATCAATACAAATATAATGACATTGATTTAATTGATCAGGAAATGTATTCTTTTCAATGAATTTCATGAAATCTAATTGAAAATTCAATATAATTGACATATTGACCATTTTGGATTCTTGATAATAAAATAAATGCGTCTTTTTCAGGAATCACTATATAAAAAAATACTCACTTTTCAGAATGATATCTTAATTGATTTAGTAGGAGTAGTATTTGGCCTGAAATCTAATTGAAAAATAATGACTTCTATGATGACATGTTGTTCCCAGAACCCCTTCAGCATGATACAATTATCATTTATTTTTACAGGTATTTATGAAACACATGGTATTGGAACTGGAACCTGATACAAAATACCTCTATTATTAACTTATCATGTAGATTACTGAACATAAAAGCAGATTCTTGACTTGTTAATATTAACTCATCGTGCAGATTGTTGTACACAAAAGCTGATTCTTGACTTGTTTAAATTGTTATTTGTAAAAAGTATTACTATTAATAGAATACAAGTATACTTTTCATAAAGACAATTTATATACTTTCCATAAAGTCCATTATGTTCTATTTATCAATTAGGTCAGGATTACTATGCAATATACAAGCAGGCAGGGCTGCCAGCCCCAGATCCTTAAGGAGAGTATAGCAATTTGTGTATTTGGCTTTGTGTACGTATATTTGGAGAAGCATCCTAGTGTGCTGAGCATGTAAACCTGAACTCTGGCTAAGCCCTTATGTGTGGTATTAAAAGACTTGACGGGAGAGAACATGAATTGTTGTGAAAAATAAATATAATTTCACAAAATATAGTTAGCTTATGTCCTAAATTGATTTTGTGTCAAGAAGAACTTCTGTTAGATATAGAAATGGTACAAATATGAGTAAAACACAGGAACTGGAACCTGATGCAAAATAACTCTTTCCACATCAACTTATCATGTAGATTGCTAAACACAAAACAAGTGACAAGTTTTGTGTCAGTTGTTATTCTTAGAAAGAACATATCACTGTCATGAGAATACAAGTCTAATTTCCATAACTCTTATTGCATACACATGGCCATATAGCATAATGCTCTACCATATCAATTGGGTCAGGTTGATTATGCAACAGACTAGCAGCTGACACTATGATGCTAGCAGCCTGTATTGGGATGTGTATTAGACAGCATAGTGGACTCAACAGAAATATCTGAACTCTGGTTGACCCCTTATGTGTGGTATTTAAAGGAATATAAGAGAGATACCATTGTTCAAAATCTAACATGATGTTTAATGTCATTGGGTTTTTGCAGCTAGTTGCCATAAATATTTTAAACAAATTACATAAATTATGTTTGTCTTTCATCTTAATGTTTTAGAAACACTTACAAATATAGAACAACTTGCATGACAATCTTAAATATTCCATATTCAAGATAATATTATGATCAGTAAGTTCAAATTAGAGAATGTATATAGTGCGAGTGATCACTTGATGAAAGCTTAAAATTTAGTAATAATGATGTGTCTTCTGCAGCTGAAAAGTCAATATGGATGCTATCACAGCCATCTTGGATTCTCAAAACTGAAACGTCTACCTTTGTGGGAGGAATCACAATAGGTTTAACATACTACAATATGAAAATGATATCTAGATTGGTTTAGGAGAAGTAGTAATTTTCATGAAATCTCATTGAAAATTCAATATGGCTGCTATCGCGGCCATCTTGGATTCTCAAAACTGAAACGTCTACCTTTCTGTGCGGAATCACCATAGTTATAACATACTACAATTTCAGAATGATATCTAGATTGGTTTAGAAAGAGTAGTCTTTTCATGAAATCTAATTGAAAATTCAATATGGCTGCCATAGTGGCCATCTTGGATTATCAAAACTGAAACGTCTACCTTTCTGTGAGGAATCACCATGGGTATAACATACTACATTTTCAGTATGATATCTGCATTCGTTAAGGAGGAGTAGTCTTTTTCGTGAAATCTAATTGAAAATTCAATATGGCTGCCATGGCGGCCATCTTGGATTCTCAAAACTGAAACGTCTACCTTTCTGTGAGGAATCACCATGGGTATAACATACTACATTTTCAGAATGATATCTGCATTCGTTTAGGAGGAGTAGTCTTTTTCGTGAAATCTAATTGAAAATTCAATATGGCTGCCATGGCGGCCATCTTGGATTCTCAAAACTGAAACGTCTACCTTTCTGTGAGGAATCACCATGGGTATAACATACTACAATTTCAGAATGATATCTGCATTTGTTTAGGAGTAGTCTTTTTCCTGAAAATTTACGGACGGACGGACGGACAGACAGACGGACGACGGACGAAGCGCCATGACATAAGCTCACATTTACTTTGTAAAGGTGAGCTAAAAAGGATATTCAAGTTTTATCTACCAACACATCCCCTGATCCCCCACTGCTAGCGCTTCTCATGAACACAGAGAAAATATGAATCTTTGAAGCAACTTTGTTTTCAACTGATAGTTCTCTTCCCTTATACAACAGAAGGTTTGGAGTTTCTCTTGAACAGCAAAATTGAGTGTTGTCAATAATAGAATAAGGGCAATATCTACTGTGCAAATTTTCATTGCAAGGTGTATAGCAATGTTTTAAAGTGAAATATTTAAGAAGAGTATTTTTGGTATTTTATGAGTGCTTCATACATTAATGTGACATGGTTTGAAATTGTTTGTTTTGATACACATTCCTTCTCATGAAAAAAACAATTTGGCAAACTTATAGATCTCATATGTGACACTAAAATAAAAAATAGAGCCATTGGCTCTGTAGCTCATCAGGCATCATATCAAGTTTGCTTTATACAGGCAAGATGAGCTAAAAATGAAACTGATGTTACCTATTGCAAGAAAACCTATAAAATAATTACAAAACAAATGTATTATTATTCAACACTTTCTAGATCGCCAATATCAGACAGTGAAAGAAGTCCACACTAAAATATCCAAGGAAAAATAAATTTGTCATAGACTGTCATCTAATGGAGAAAAATAGGTTTTTAATATTGTGACCCCTGTGACCCTATTTGGGGTCATGGGGTCACAAAACCTACAGTTTAGAATCCCAATTGGCCAAGGAGTCTACATGCAGTCTTTCAGCTCAATAGACCTTTAGGAGCTAAAGATGATGAAAATAAGTTTTTAAGGTTGTGACCCCTGTGATCCTATTTGGGGTCATGGGGTCACGAAATCTACAATTTAGAATCCCCATTGGCCAAGGAGTCTGCACATATCATTTTCAACTCTATAGTCCTTTTAGTATTGGAGAAGAAGATGAAAATAGGTTTTCAAGGTTGTGACCCCTGTGACCCTATTTGGGGTCACAGGTTCACCAAAGTTACAAATTAGAATCCCCATTGTCCAAGGAGTCTGCACATATCACTTTCAACTCTCTAGTCCTTTTAGAACTGGAGAAGAAGATGAAAATAGGTTTTTAAGGTTGTGACCCCTGTGACCCTATTTGGGGTCACAGGTTCACCAAAGTTACAAATTAGAATCCCCATTGTCCAAGGAGTTTGCACATATCACTTTCAACTCTCTAGTCCTTTTAGAACTGGAGAAGAAGATGAAAATAGGTTTTTAAGGTTGTGACCCCTGTGACCCTATTTGGGGTCACAGGTTCATCAAAGTTACAAATAAGAATCCCCATTGTCCAAGGAGTCTGCACATATCCCTTTCAACTCTCTAGTCCTTTTAGAACTGGAGAAGAAGATGAAAATAGGTATTTAAGGTTGTGACCCCTGTGACCCTATTTGGGGTCACAGGGTCACCAAAGTTACAAATTAGAATCCCCATTAGCTAAGGAGTCTGCACATATAATTTTTAACTCTCTAGTCCTTCTGGAACTGGAGAAGATGAAAATAGGTTTTTAAAGTCGTGACCCCTGTGACCCTATTTGGGGTCACAGGGTCACCAAAGTTACAAATTAGAATCTCCATATGCTAAGGTACTTGTACACAAAATTTCAGCTCTCTAATGTGTATGGTTCATGAGGAGAAGTCGAAAGTGTCAAAAGTTTACGGACGGAGGACGGACGGACGGACGACGGACGCCGGACGGACGGACGCCGGACGACGGGCCATGCCATAAGCCCATCTAAAAATGATCTGACCAAAAATACAGTATCTGACCTATGTAAGATCCGATGCCCAACTGGACCATTGTGCTGATGATGGGACCGGCGTAGTTTCCTGTCAGAATCTTCCTCATCTCCATCCACAACCTCTCTCCAGATATATCTGACGATTGGAAATTAGATATTAGTTGTAACTTCATTAAATCCTGTCTGATGAAAGTGGGTCTAACCCCAGAAACATGTAACTGCAAAATTCAGCCCCTCCTGTTCTTTTGGCGGCTGACTTCATGGGTTGATGATGGTTATCTTTTTTCATTAAATCCTGAAATTAAATTACCCTAAGTTTTCTATAAAATATTTCACACCATCTCTTTCAAATCAAGCTTTGACCATAAGAAAACAAAGCATCAGGGATGATGCTCAGTAGATAGAGTGTCCGCATATTACCCAGAAGGCAACTGTTAGAATCAGGACAGCATGATACCCAAACATTTTGAAGAGGCAGTTTTTTTTGACAATTTTATGTTTTTAAATTTTCACTGATAATTGGACATTAATGCTAAATGTTTTATTTTGATAGTGTCAAAATCTATTTACGCAAACCAATCATCCATAGTCAAAGAACGAATAATAATAATAAAGATTAACTTGAAATCGGCCATTTTTACGGTGATCACCTTTAATTCATTTTGTGTTAGAAAAAAGAATGGCATGGCTGAACTTTACATTATATATTTGATTTATTACTGCTTCATTTAGTTTGAATACATGGTCTTTCAATTGGAACCATCTATTTTAATTTTCCTGAAATCACCTTATATTATCCCTAAAAACGTGCTACTGGAGATGTTGCTTTCTTCCTTTGACATTGAGCATTATATGAACAGAAGATCGCTTTAACTGGTGCTGTGCCATGGCTGATGAATGCCAAATGTACACAAAAGCTTTCTGAATTAACTATGAAATGAGGACAGGTATGATCACAACATAATCAAGATCAGTCTGATTAAAATCGACCGTGCTCCGAGGAAGAAAATATAGAAAATATTGTCTCTGTTGGGGCTTGAACCATTAGGGATATCCTCTCCGTCTCAGTCTTAAAAGAACCCACCTCTATCGCGTGTTGCTATAACCAGTTTAGCGCAAACAAACCCAGTCGTAAGCTATCCAATCACATCCTCGTTTTTAAATAGCGTTAAGCGGCGATTATGTATAACGAATGGTACACTGGAGTTACCTGCCCCTAGTATGATATCGAAGCTTTTACTGCGCTCCTTTCGATTGGCTAGATGAGCTTGTGTCAAAACATGCGGGTAATAGGGGTGCCTTCAGACTGTGAATGAGAGGAAAGCTGGGCTGGGTGAGGTTCGAACCCCGCTAGAGATAATATTTTTACACTTTTTTCCTCGAATCACAGTCGATTTTAATCAGACTGTAATCAAAATGAAAGTAATGTAATGATCAGTGTCATTTACCTGCCAGCCCCTGTGTATTGTCCCTGATTGCTGTGAGAGTGTTCTCCTCATGGCAGTCTGGACCTCTTGCTATCCTGCCATAAAACCTGAAACATCCATTTAACATTTTCAGTAAAAGACAAAAATGCACACAGAAATATTTTGTACTTGAGTGATTGTTGTTAAGTGTCACTTGACCAATTCTTCAGCCATTAACAGTATTCAATACTTTGACCATGTGCATCTGGTTGAGCAGGACACGTACACTATAAGCTTCCAGCTGAACATCGCTAACATCAGTAAAAAAACTTGACATACATAAAAAGTAAAGTTGCATAAAATCTTTTTCTTACCCAAGCGTGCAAGGATATGCAGGGTATTAAAACTTGCATAATGGTCATGAGAATTACAGTTTTTCTAAAAATAACTCGCATATTGATCGGTTGACAGAACGTTTTTGCATCCATTCATGATTCTCTTGGATTTTCTAATTCAGTTGAGAGGTATAGATGAATTTTGTTTTACTTAAATTGGGAAAGTTACACATAACTACAACATTTTTAATGGAAAATCAAGACCTTTTGATGTTTTCTTTTTGCCTTAAATACAAGTTTAAATCTTAGGTGGGAAAGTCGCCGGCCGACCTGTCATTAGGTCATTGCTCGATGATTTCATTAATCATGACGTCAAACAGTGGCGTCATACATTCCTCACTAGGCTTGTCAAACGTAACGAAAGCTAAGGACGTCTTACTTTTTCTTTCCTGTTTATCACAATAATTAATTAATGACAAATAATCCATAATTCCTCGCAACTCGTTGATTATTCTTATAATATTATCTTTATTATATGTATGGCTTTGCACTATTTGATTTAGAAGATAACGGAACAATAGGCTGAGATTCCATGACTGGCAAAGTATTACCTGAAGTAGCGTAAAATCCTCAGATAATCTTCTTGTATCCGCTCAACAGGATTTCCAACGAAAACAACTCTACGATTATCCAAGTCTTCCTTTCCATTGAAATAGTCATACAGAGTTCCATCAAATCCTGAAAAACATCACAAAAAATTTTCTTCCAGTTTACAGCTGTAACTATATTTGCACTGATTGAAAGTACATCTTACTACATTGACATAAAGAAAATAAAACAACAGAGCACTAGTAAATATCATAATAGAATTATATGTACTTTGATGATATCTTAAACGCTATAGAAATGAGGTTTGGTCAGAGTGGCAAAACTATGGATCAAATGAATGATTCACAACGGTACAATAAGGTTAAATAAAGTAAAGTTGTGAAATCATGAAATGTATTATGAAAATAATGAGTTTGTTAAACAACTTTTATATTCTGAAACAAAAAATTAAAGAAAAATATGCAGAGTTGGTGTGGTTATCCTAGAAACTTTTGCGTTGCATTCACTCAGTCACTTAGAACTATCTGTTTTGGAGTAAACACATAATTCATAAAGGAGATCTTGTCTCAAACTGACTGTACCTGGTATTACAGAATGATAATGTGAATCTGAATCCTGTAAACAAGACAGATGACTGGTTGCTCTCTGTAGGAATGCTCTGTTAAGGGACGATTGTGAAGTTCCTGAACATGGTTTGTCTATTTATAAAATGTGATTAACAAACTTCCTCTTCTTTGAGAGGCATTTTAGAATAACTTGTTCTTCTTTAAACATCCTCTTACATTACCAACCAGTCTGATTAAAATCGACTGTCATTCGAGGAAAAAAAATGTAAAAATGTTATCTCTAGCGGGGTTCGAACCACAGGAACCCGATATCGTAAATAAAATGTAGGTAAAATGTGGGTAAGAAAGATCCGTCCCCTATATGTAATAGATTAAGGAATAAAGGCATCCATCTTGCCGATCTCGACTCGCTTCCGAGTTAAGTCAAAATTATTGCTACAAATTGGTGACATCTCATACACATACACAAGAACCTCTCAGTTACACATTTCTCAGGTAAACTTGGCTTGTTTCCAACACATGTCACCCTTCAAATAATTTTTATATCTATTTATATTCGCAAATCGACCGCAGAAACTTCTGGGGTGAACGTTACTCCGCACCAAATGCCTCGATTTTAATCAGACTGCATTACCAACGTACCAAGAAACATAGCATTGATGGTAAGATCTCGCCTGTTGGCATCTAGTTGCCAGTCCGTTGTAAACTCAACCTCGGCATGACGTCCGTCTGTTACTACGTCAATTCGAAGAGTGGTTACCTCAAAGTTTTCCTGAAAAACATCAAATTTCTATGGCAGCGTTGTTCCTAGTGATGATATGAGGGTGTCAATTTAGACATTTCTGATCTTATATTGCAACAGTTTAGTGTTCTTACTTCTTACAAATTTAGAGTCACCATGTAAACATACACTATATTCCAAAGTTATCACACATTTATTTTATTTATCTCACAATTCAATAGTAATAAGAACACTATCAAAAGAAACTAATTTCATTATAAATTTATCACTTTTTCACTGACACAATTTGTAACGGAATGTTTACATGAGCATTCGAATTTAAACAAACTCAACAAGGGCTTTATCTAAACATTTCACAATTCATGGATCCTAATATTACTTTATAATACTTCATTAATAAAATTTAAGGAGGTTAAATTTAATGAGGCATACCTCATCATTTATTCTTGCTGTGATTGTCCCATGCTTTTCTCCTTTGTTATTTATCATGCGGATTTTCTCCGTTTCGAACATGTTCTTCATTTCATCTGGGGTAGCAGTCGTTGCAAAGTCCACGTCGTGGGGTTCGTTTCCCATCAGCAGATCTCGCACTGCACCTCCAGCAATTCGTAGTTCATACTTATACTTTTCAAAAAAGCCCACAAGCTGTTTTAGCTCTGGAGTAAACAGTTTGTGAAATTGTGGCGTCTCCAATTTCATTGTAACAAGTTTTCCGTCTCTTCTATATAAATTACACAGCCCAGTATGAATCAATTTCCTTGAAAACTTCCCAGTTGTGTAGAGTCTTTGTAATATTTGTCGATACATCTATTGACGAATCATTTGATTTCTTTCATCAAAGGATTCAATGAAACCTTGAATAGAAAATAAATGTCTGAACCATCTTTTATGCATTTATTTAAAGAAAAACTTAATTATACATTATATACAAGTAACCTTTACTATAATAAGTGTTAGTTCCTTCTAACCAATTGCATTTCATAAAATTGCAAAAGTATAACTAGTTTTCATGAGTCACATGTTTTTGATGTAAGGTATTTACAAATGATGTCATTTACTGAACTCTTGTTCCTATAAGTTAGGACTAATTAAAATTGTAGATCAGTTGATTTCTGACGATGCTTTGAATGAATTTATCACTCAGACCATGATAAATGCAGATTTTGTAAATGATTTCTCTAAGTAAAATCATCAACGAAGTATACTTTATAAAATTATGACTGAATTTGTAATAGTAATCAATTTTCACCAATACCAATATGTTACAACTTTACAATATGTTCGCCTCTAGAATAAGATACTTAGGGATTTAACCCTTGGATTCAAGTTTGACATACTTTTTAGCCCTAAGATAATTGTTGACTATCTTTTTTAACCCTTGGATCCGTATTGACGATCTACTGAAAGGGTTGGTAACGTATTGTAGATAAAGTGCCAAACATAAAGTAAAGTTGCTTCATAAATATGACTGCAGTGTCAAACTATGTACCGGGTAATAAACATTGGTGTCAGATATCAAATATCAGATATCAGAGTTACTGTCAATTATTGATGAAAATGATGAAAACATAATATCGATTTTGGAATAAATTTGAGAATCAAAGGCTAATTTCAGTTACATCAAATATGATGACATACATAGCTAATATCATAGACGACCTAGTTTGTTTACATTTCAAAAACGCCTAGAAAGGGACTTATAACTTTATTTCAACTAAAAAACGTATCTTGTACTTCTAATAGTTCTATTTCTAACCATTTGGTTGACTTGGAAATATGTGTATGACAGCATATTGAGCCTGAGAGAAAGAGAGAAAAAGAAGTTCAACGTACCCTCTGTTCAGTTCTATACGAGTTCACAACATCCCGTCAGAACAAAACTTCATGAAATATATAACTGACAGGTTCACAAATGATGTACTTGTTGCGCAACAATTGTTGCTGTTTCACCAAATTACATTTCACATGGGCGCAGCCATTAAACAAAGGGGGGTAACTCCGAGATAAATGGTTTAATCGACAACCGCTAAATTCTTTCAATTTCAGTCGAAACAACGATTATAAAGCTAAAACGTTCTTTATACTTTATACACAAGATTTCTTAGCATAAATTTCTGACGCTTGTTAAATTTTTGTTTGTTAGATGAAACCATTCCATGTATGTTTATTCAATACATCTTTTATAAATAAACTAGAGAGACTCTCAGTACAACGTGTTTTACAGTTAATTTGTATAGATTTAAGCCATCGAGGAAAAAATACAACAAAACTAAACTAACGTACAAACTGGAATCAACAGTCTTTCGCACGGTAAGGACAAACTGGAAAGTTAGAGAGGGGGGGGGGGGGGGGGAGGGGGGGGGGGGGGGGGTGTCGCTGGTGGCGACTGCTGTTTGTAGATTGCTTTGGCAGGGGTAGGAGACGGGGGTGGAGGAGAAACAAAGCGCTTATAGTCTTTGAGGCTCTTCATTACCATCGTAGCCGTGGAAAGACATTAATTCATGCTTTTAAAATACCAAAATTACCTAAAAACCTCTTAACCATAGGCCTAAAAGGTGTCAAGAAACCATAAAGTCGCTTCCATATGAATTCAAACTAGGCTACAACAAATTAACAAACAAAACAAAAAACAACCAACCAATTATCAACCAATCAATCAACCAATCAATCAATTGAATGTGTTAATTGTTTTCAAACGCTTCTTAAACGAATGTAATGTCAAAAATTTCTCTGTTTTTGTGTTGAAGCTGTAAATAATCATGTTTCAATTACCTTAAGGAAAGAATTATGATTTTTACAAAAATTTAAAATTTTCAAAATCACTTTTGCGGTTCTTTTTTTGGAGGGTATACGAAGGCATAAATAAAGTCACACTGATTATAGAAAGTTGTGCTGTTTTCAACTTACATCACCATACGTGACATTTTTTTAAAGCTAATCGGCATGTACATAACAAGGTGCATCTTAAAAACGTTGACCTAATAAACAATGTTGATCTATATGCATCTCGGTTGCAATGTAGACTATGTCAGGGCGCCCCAGAATGATTGCTTCTATAAATGTGATTGTACTGTTGGCTTCATGGCCATCCATACTAATACACTCAGGGGGAAAAGAAACGATACCATATAAAATGCTTGATGGATTAAGCTACGAGAAATAGTTACGGCTAAAACAGGGTTATTTCATGTCTTCAAGAGCTACATGTAACTGAACTAAGCGATATCTGTTATCGCTTTTGAAAAACACGACTTTCAGAAAAACGCGGTTTAAAAACCTCCCTAACTAGACGAGTTAGGATAGTGAAAATCTGCTTGTTTTTAACCCAACTTAAAGCGCAACTCCCGGGTGATTTTGCTCCAACTTTGTTCATATATCTTCACAATGCTTAGCATGTACATTTCGAAGACGTAAAAATCGCATTGATAAGGTATAAGCGAGCAATTCAATACACCTCTTTGCCAGCACAATCAAGTATATTTCATGAAAATCGTAAAAGAAGGCGAAAAACTGTACTGTTTACGTCGCTTTTTGACGTGTCGGCCATTTTGTTTTACGGAAAAGACCGGAAAAATCTCGATTGTTGCCGATGGAATGTGTGACGTCAACTGTGGAAAACACGGCTCGCAAAATGGCGTCTGTCGTATTATTAGCACTGACAGACAAATAAACACCGAGGGTTGTAGCGGCCATACCACTTGACAAATCCATGTAAAAACTTGCAAAATGTCTGTTAATAACTCTCTGAAGCAATAGTTGAAAGGAATAACCCCAACATTGACCATAAAATTTTATAACTATCTATTAACCAACCCGGAAATGAAACCCTTCAATGGAATCGTACAGCGAAACAATGCGATTTTCACTTCAAATACATCTAGGAAAACATCGGTTTTTTTTAATATAAACAATTTCTAATGTATGTGGGTTTGTTTATCAGTGAAATTGCGTCTTTTGTTTCTGTCTTTTTGTAGTTTGATTTTGCAAAATACAGCTCCATACCAAAGTCCGGGTTAGACGATCATGCTCGCCTCGGTACTAGCTCCCCTACGCTCCGCAGTTACCGAGGTTTACCGGAGATAGTCACGGCGAGCATACATCGTCTAAGTCCGGGTTAGAAGGACTACTTCATCAGAACACCGACAGGAAATACCAAATTATAAGAAATGTTTTTTTTTTTACATTGTACGTATAAATAAAGAAAAGTTATCAAAACAATATGTTATGAATTGCATTGCAATGTCGTAACAGGTGGACGTGAAATCGTCCAGAATATCCTTCAATAATTTTACAATTTCACTAAATATCTATAAATATCATAATACTTACCGATCATGTTACGATATATGCGAAGTCTTTATCTAATATATTATCAAAATAAAATTTAGATTGATTATATCTGCATTTTATAAGTGTTTTTATCAGTAATTGATATTAAATATCAACGATTTCAGTCAATAATACTGTAGTTCAGAGTTTTGAAATTAAAAATAGTTCTGAAATTTTTCTCTATGTTAATAAGATGCTACTCTGCTGTAAGCTGGGAAATATACAACAAAAATTATTCAGATTTGTTTATTAAATGAATTTCATATTTAATATTATTATAGAATTATTACAATATTAGAATTATATTCAACATTTTGCAAAAAATAAATTCGAAATTCCTCCGCAGAAAGTTTTGATTATGAATATTTTTCCTCAAGTCCCCTCCATGACACAAAATGTTTTTGCATGGAGGTAAATAATTAACAATAACTATTTTATTTATTATAAAATATTAAATTTATATATGTTGGTGCCTTCTTATAGCTAAACTTCTGGGGATATGCACATAGCATTCACATTTTTTTTAATTTCCATTTGATTTCATTGCTGTTTTTCTAATTGTGGATTCTATTGAGCATTGCCTGTAAAAATAATATTAAAAATCGTTCTGGATTCTGAATTTATACATGCACATACACTACATATTAATAGAATAAAATTATTCCTTATATTCTGTAATTCAATTAATATTTTGATCATTGTTTCAGACCTCTTGGTAAAAACATATATTTGTTAATAAATTAAATGTTTTTGAATTTCACATAAACAAGAAAATTGACTGATGAAATGAAGATATTTTGTATATCAAATTAATACTTTTAATGATAATTTTTGGGGGGATATCATGAAGCTCTAAGTTTTCCAGTCTAAGTGACTAACTAAATCTAAGTAAATTTTTTTATATTAAATATTTATTGATAGGTGACAAAGGGGATCCTGAAGTTTGTATGTTTGGTATCAAAGTGTCAATATTTATTTTTTAGAACAATTGTGCAACAAATGCTTTTGACTTGTCTGCTGCAGATTGATTGTTTGATAGGAAAACTTTATAACAGATTATTGATAATGATAGTTATTTTAAAATGTTACTTTTTTATTTTGTTGTTGAATAGTTTACAAACTTAACTGTTAAATTCCTAAAGTAGTCTGCAATTAATACTAAAAATCAAACAAGCCTTTTCATTTGTACATGTATCAATAACTGCATATAATAATTATAATTTATAAATAACTGAAATCTTATTTTCTTGTTACAGTCAAATCTTTTTGTGGAAAAGTCAAATAACTTTGCCAATTATCATATGTGTATTTATCTGTATTTGTACAATGTTGTCTTTCCTGTTTAGGTGACATAATTTTTGAGGGGATATCAGAGTACAGAAATAAATAAATAAATGTTTTACAGAAAAGCCACTCCAAATATTTATACCTGTCATTATTACTTTGAGTGATTGCTCAAGAAAATATGACATATGTTAGTTTGAAATAAAGAAAATAAATGTGCTGTTCATTCAAATAACAAACAATTTTTAATATGGAACATGAAATATTTTTTATGTTATATGAATTTTTAAAAGAAAATAGTTGAGTAAAAACCCCACATGCATTGATTTTTTTTTAGTTTCAATTATATTTAACAAATGCTTCATATTTGTTAATCATGGAAAATTCATATAAACATAACTAAAACATATACATCATCATTGTCCCAGAAATCACTGGATAAATATAAATTTTGTTCAGTCACATTTATTTCCAAATGAATATTTCCATTTTATGTTTCACATTCTTCCAATAAACAATAATATATGTATTTATGAAAATTGAAACGAAGACAATATTACTAATACTTCATTCATTGTTTGCATGGGCTTCAAAGTAAGTGAAATTAATAGTAAAATTTATTTTTAGTGAGTGATGCCAGATCACGATTTTGAAATTGGACAACAAAATGTAAATTCGATAAATCATATTTACAACGTATATTGTCGAACACTGATGTAAATGGGACGTCTATATGCCGTTTATCAAGAAATGCATGCGGCGAAAACAAACCAAAGGCGACATACTGCAAATACGGAGAGCCACGGGCAGGTGATTTTTTTTTTCAAGGCTAAATATTGAAACATTTTCACACACGCAAAAGGAAGTTTTATACGAAGAAGGAAAATGAAAGATTCCATACACAAACAGATGATAACTTATAAGGAAAAACGACACAACGACTAACTCAACAGAGTCAAACAGTGAAGACCGCAGCACTGCCAGCAGATTTCCGAGTATGACATTGTCAATATATCGGATAATAGTTTCCATAAAATTTGCCAAAATAATCATATAGCTTTTCCTCCACTTAGGATATCCTTTCATACAGCAGACATTAAAATGTAATCACTAAAACTTTGTTTGATGGGCCAATAACGACAAGAACGTGATCCACAGGAACCCGATATTGTAAATAAAATGTAGGTAAAACGTGGGTAAGAAAGACCCGTCCCCTCTATAGAGTAAAGGAATAAAGGCATCCATGTTGCCGATCTCGACTCGCTTCCGAGTTCAGTCAAAATTATCGCTTTAAATTGGTGACATCTCATACACATACACAAGAACCTCTCAGTTATACATTTCTCCGCAAAAGTTGGCTTATTTCCAACACATGTCACCCTTCAAATAACTTTTATATCTATTTAAATTCGCAAAACGACCGCAGAAACCTCTGGGGTGAACGTTAGTCCGCACCAAATGCCCCTCGAGCGATCTGATTGGTCCGTTAAACGTAAGGGCGATTTTCTCTAGATAATTTTTAAAAGTCGCGCAAAATTTAAAAGGCGATTTTTATTGATGTTCCACAATTTTCAAGCCAGGTTGTGACAATGGAGTCAAAAGATTATTTATATTTGTATGTAGAATCATTTTTGCACTAAGGGATTGTCACGGCCAAGCTCTTCACACACTGTAGAATTATTAAATGGAAATTCCCATTTCATAATTTAATAAAGAGAGTTTCAAAATTTGTTTTTCTCATGTGTATAATTACAAGAATTAATAGATATTTAAATAATTCATAATACAAACTTTTACATATCAATACATTTAAATTGATGTATTATTATAAATTTATCAGTGAATTATTTCAAGTGAATAAAACACAACCAACAAATTTAGTTATACAAAAGTGTATCAACATTATTAACACAATCTGTTGAATGATAAGTTTATAATTTTTTTCCGAAAATTGTGATTTGATGGTTCTTACCAATTACGTAATGTAAAGGATAGCTTAAGCATATGTTTTATTAATGTCAATTTGGCATCAAAGAAATACTCTTTTATACCAAAAATGTAAATGCATATTTTTGTTAACTTGTTCACATAATGAACATAATGCTGGCAATCATAAATACTTTTCAGACAAATTTGTTTTGTGAATGTTAATTTAACATTTTTTCAGAATTAACAGCCTATTAATAAACCAGGGATCTTATAACACTTATTATACTTCCCTGGATAAACGTATTGAAAAAAGATTTTAATGATTGAGGATGTTGTTGTACATGACACTGAAAACTGAAAAAACACAAATATGACAATAAAACTTCAGAAAATAATAATTAGATATTTGACATTAATATTTAGATAATTAACTATGGAAAAACACTCTTATGTTTCTTCTCATCACTGAGCAAGAAGAGTGTTGACACTTTCTTTCAATTGTTACGTAAACAAACAAGACAGTATTGCAGGTGCCTGTCCAATGATAACAACAGAATGTGTTATTTGTACTAAAGATAAAGCACTCTTCTGATCAGAAATTGATAGCGAAATCATTTCCGAAACATTGCACTGTCCAAACCACGCCGTTTTGTTTGTTAAGCGATGCTTAAAATAAATTCGCCTAACGGACCAATCAGATCGCCCAAGAGGCATTTGGTGCGGAGTAACGTTCACCCCAGAGGTTTCTGCGGTCGTTTTGCGAATTTAAATAGATATAAAAGTTATTTGAAGGGTGACATGTGTTGGAAATAAGCCAAATTTTGCGGCGAAATGTATAACTGAGAGGTTCTTGTGTATGTGTATGAGATGTCACCAATTTAAAGCGATAATTTTGACTTAACTCGGAAGCGAGTCGAGATCGGCAAGATGGATGCCTTTATTCCTTAATCTATTACATATAGGGGACGGATCTTTCTTACCCACATTTTACCTACATTTTATTTACGATATCGGGTTCCTGTGGTTCGAACCCCGCTAGAGATAACATTTTTACATTTTTTTTCCTCGAATGACAGTCGATTTTAATCAGACTGGTTGGTAATGTAAGAGGATGTTTAAAGAAGAACAAGTTATTCTAAAATGCCTCTCAAAGAAGAGGAAGTTTGTTAATCACATTTTATAAATAGACAAACCATGTTCAGGAACTTCACAATCGTCCCTTAACAGAGCATTCCTACAGAGAGCAACCAGTCATCTGTCTTGTTTACAGGATTCAGATTCACATTATCATTCTGTAATACCAGGTACAGTCAGTTTGAGACAAGATCTCCTTTATGAATTATGTGTTTACTCCAAAACAGTTAGTTCTAAGTGACTGAGTGAATGCAACGCAAAAGTTTCTAGGATAACCACACCAACTCTGCATATTTTTCTTTAATTTTTTGTTTCAGAATATAAAAGTTGTTTAAATAACTCATTATTTTCATAATACATTTCATGATTTCACAACTTTACTTTATTTAACCTTATTGTACCGTTGTGAATCATTCATTTGATCCATAGTTTTGCCACTCTGACCAAACCTCATTTCTATAGCGTTTAAGATATCATCAAAGTACATATAATTCTATTATGATATTTACTAGTGCTCTGTTGTTTTATTTTCTTTATGTCAATGTAGTAAGATGTCCTTTCAATAAGTGCAAATATAATTACTCTATTTATAGAGGGGACGGGTCTTTCTTACCCACGTTTTACCTACATTTTATTTACAATATCGGGTTCCTGTGACGTGATCACTGAAATAAAACGTGGTGTTGTTTACGTTAGTAATGGCGGCCACGTCACTCTTGTTTTCCACAGTTGACGTAACTTCCGGTAAAATCTACGGAACAACACGATCGAAGCAGGAAGCTTATAATTATTTTTGAAATCGCAATTAATCACTCTTTTGATTAGTTTAAAATTCCAATGACTTCACGTAAATTCATAATATGAACTATATATTATGAAAACATGATTATAAACGTACAGTTTGGCTTGGATAAATTGGTCTAAATTATCCGGGAGCTACGCTTTAAAGATAAAATGCATGAACAGATTAATTTCTATCAAGGTTTTTTATATTGATATCATATCATGATATCATTCCTCCGCAAGCTAAAATTTGTTTTATCACGCTATTTCTTGAATAGAATATATGTCATTTTCATTAGACCTCATTTTGAATATGCATGCGAGGTATCGGATGGATGTGCTCAATATCAAGCAAACAAATTAGAACCACTACAATTGGAAGCAGCAAGAATTGTAACCGGTTTACCAAGATATGCTCATCATGAATATTTGTATTATGAAACTGGTTTGGAAACATTGGCTGAACGCAGGAGAAAACGCAAACTTTGTATTTTTACAAAATACAAAATGATATGACACCATCGTACCTGAAAGATATTTGACCAAATTATGTTGCATCAAAAAGTTACTATAATCTTCGCAATTCACACGATGTTTCGATCCCTTTCGCTAGATTCAAAAGATTCACGAAACTCATATTTTCCATCCACAACAAGACTATGCAACGAAATTCCTTTGGATGTTAGGAATAGCACATCCATCAATTCTTTTAAATCCAATCTCAAATCTTTTAAATCCATTAACAATCGTTATTCTGCTCCAAAATATTATGATTATGGACCGAGAAACACCAACATTATTCTCACAAAACTAAATTATTATCTTTTTCGTGTCGGTATTTTGGACCAGCCAAACTGTTCATGTGGAAATAATTGTGAGAATTCTTACCATTACTTGTTTAATTGTAAATTATATAAGTTAAAAAGAACTGTAATAATGGCAAACGTACGCAGTGTTACCAATTTGAACATTACTTGTGACTTACTCTTGTGTGGCAATGCTGATCTGAATATCCATATAAATCAGAGTATATTCAAAATTTTCAAACCTACATAAGTCAAACAAAAAGGCTCCTTTTATTATTGTATCAGTTTTGTATTTTAGCTGTTCTCTTCCGTCCATCTTGTTAAACGAATGCAAATAATATTTAATGTACATATTAGGGAGAGGGTTTTCTAAGTTGTATAACTTGTACCCAATCCTTTTCTATAATGAATAAAATATGTTTAAACTAAGCTTTTATATTGACAACATATTTATTTTATCAAATTAATGATTTCATAATTTTTAGTTCATCTGGCCTGAAAGGCCCGATAGGCTTTGGGCATGGCATGGTGTCCCTGTTTGTGCATTATCATCTTCTTCCCCAGAAGCAAAATGCCCAGAAAGCTGAAGCCTTGTGTACAAACTCCTTGACAAGTGAGGATTATACATTCTAAATTGGGTGTCCCTTTGGTCCCTAATAAGGGCCATAGGGGCCACGCCCATAAATCCTATTTTCATTTTCTTCCCCAGAAGCAAAATACCCAGAAAGGTGAAGCCTTGTGTACAGACTCTTTGACTAGTGAGGATTATACTTTATAGCTTTGGTATCACTATGACCAATAATAAGGGCCTTAGGGACGGTCGACACCCTGAAAACCGATTCTCATCTTCTTATCCGGGAGCATAAGGCCTAGAAAGCAGAAAGTTTGCTTGTAGACTCCTCGACAAGTAAGGGTTGTAATTTATATCTTTAGCGACCTTGTGGCCCTTAATAAGGCCCACAACATTATAACCTAATTTCACTTCATCTTTTCCTCAGGAAGCATCAGGCCTAGAAAGCCGAAACTTTGTGTGCAGACTCCTAAGTCAGATAAGGAGGATTCCAAATTGTACATTTGGTGACCCTGTGACCCAAAGTAAGGGGGTGGTAAGCAAAATGGATATGAAGCCTGATGCGCTACAGAGCCAATGACTTTATTTTTTTATTCCAATTCCAAAGATTATGACCAAAAATAAAATTGAAACCCTGCTTTCGGACCGATCGTGGAACAGCCATGGTCATACGTATCATACGTCCTTTGATGTTTGAAATTGTGAATACTTTTTCACAACAGTTACTGATGTGCCTATTACAAGGGTTCGAAGTCGCATTTGATTTACATGGTTTTGATTTGTATACTCTTTTGAAAAGTTGGTATCGTTTCTTTTTCCCCCGAGTGTACACTTTGTCATATTGGCAATATACACGATAATCAGCGACCGATTATCTTTCCCACTTATCATGTCGCAAAAGCTGGTTTATAAATAAAACACGAAGGAAAATGTAATAATTTTAAGTTAGTTGCATAAAATAACAATCTATATTAGATTAGTTCAACGGTCTCATGTGTGTAATGACCATGACCTCTGACATTTCCCTATGCCCACAGCAAGTTAGTGGTGAATATTCTTAAAGAAATGTTTGTTCATCTACTTTTAATTTATTCTCCCCCCATGACCAGAATTGCAGTTATGAATACATAGTTTATGTAAGTAACATGATTACACTGTCTGTTTCTACCTCTATCCTTGAAGAGTTCGTATCTTACGTGTCTAACAATGGCCGGGAAGAACTTTGAAGGCAGGTTGGAGGTTTGTTGAATTTACCTTCATAAAGATATACACATAGCTTGCTGAATGACGTCACGCAACTTTATTTACCCTCGTGTTACCTATTTCCGTGGCAATAAGCAATAAATCTCAGTAAACTTGAGCACTGTCAACGACATACATTATGAACATTGTAATTGATAAGAGACATATTTCCCTAACATTTGATGTTAATTTAACAATTATTTTATTCTTTTGTTGAGTTTTATTGACACTTTCCAAACAGGTGCCAATTTTTAGCTCACCTTTACAAAGTAAATGTGAGCTTATGTCATGGCGCTTCGTCCGTCGTCCGTCTGTCTGTCCGTCTGTCCGTCCGTCCGTCTGTCCGTCCGTAAACTTTCACGAAAAAGACTACTCCTCCTAAACGAATTCAGATATCATTCTGAAATTGTAGTATGTTATACCCATGGTGATTCCTCAGAGAAAGGTAGATGTTTCAGTTTTGAGAATCCAAGATGGCCGCCATGACAGCCATATTGAATTTTCAATTAGATTTCATGAAAAAGACTACTCCTTCTAAACGAATCCAGATATCATTCTGAAATTGTAGTATGTTATACCTATGGTGATTCCGCACAGAAAGGTAGAAGTTTAAGTTTTGAGAATCCAATATGGCCGCCATGGCAGCCATATTGAATTTTTCAATTAGATTTCATGACAAAGACTATTTCTTCTAAACCAATCTAGATATCATTTTTATATTGTAGTATGTTATACCTATAGTGATTCCTCACAGAAAGGTAGACGTTTCAGTTTTGAGAATCCAAGATGGCCGTAATAGCAGCCATATTGACTTTTCAGCTGCAGATGACACATCATTATTATTAAATTTTAAGCTTTCATCAAGTGATCACTGGCACCATATAAATTCTCTAATTTGAACTTACTAATCATAATATTATCTTAAATATGGAATATTTAAGATTGTCGTGCAAGTTGTTCTATATTTTTAAGTGTTTCTAAAAAAAATTAAGATGAAAGACAAACATAATTGATTAATTTGTTTAAAATCTTTATGGCAACTAGCTGCAAAAACCAAATCACATTAAACATGTTAAATTTTAAACAATGGTATCTCCCTTATATTCCTTTAAATACCACACATGAGGGGTCAACCAGAGTTCAGATATTCCACTAATACACATCCCAAGGCAGGCTGCTAGCATCACAGTGTCAGCTGCTAGTCTGTTGCATAATCAACTTGACCCAATTGATATGGCAGAGCATTATGCTATATGGCCATGGCCCATGTGTATGCAATAAAAGTTATGGACTTGTATTCTCATGACAGTGATATGATCTTTCTAAGAATAACAACTTACACAAAACTTGTCTACAATAAGCCTTGTGTTTAGCAATCTACATGATAAGTTGATGTGGAATAAATATGAAAAAAATCGAAAAGGGTTTAGTAAGAAAAGTAAGGAAATTTGATTTGTCATATCTCTCTGTTGATTTGACAATGCAAAAATGTTTACCATTATAGTACTGTATGAGTGTTAAATAAATTGATACTTTAATGAAAGACATCTCATGGTCACTTGACATGTAAATATTATGTGAACAAAATAAACGTGTCTTATGCATTGCTGTGTTTATGACTTTCCTCTCAATCAGTCATTCATTTTCCTTGAAAAATCTGTACTTTTGGGATTCTCAATATCCCATGCAGCATAACCATCAGTGAAATAATCTTGAAATCATATTAATGATTCACTACAAAACAATTGTAAGTGGCCACCATCCTGTAAGTAATGAATGACATTTAAATGGATACACCTAAACCAATCAAGATATCATAATGAAATTAATACGAATGCCCACATAAAAGTAGCATTTTGAAGATTAAAAAGTACAAGATGGTCACCAATTCAGCCATAGATATACAAAAAAGTTATACAAAAACCTACTGCTTGTTAACTTATCATGATTATATCAATCGTGTATTAATGTTTGTTCAAGCTCTAGTGGTTTCCAAAAGAAGACTAGTATTTTAAAAGATAAAAAAATCATGATGGCAGCCATAATCAATTATATAAAAGATGGTTACATGTATAATTAAATAATTTTACCACATCATTCATTTTAAGGTGAGCTTCTGTACCCTCGGTACTTTTATTGTTAATTTTTTGGGTGTCACCTGTTTTCATGGTATTTTTCTTAGGATGAATTATGATAATACAACACAAGCCACAATGAAAACGTTTATTGTGTTTGAAACATAGGTCGATGGTGTGGAATAGCATTTAAATTACAGATGTCAAATGTTTAGATAATTTCCACACCAATTCAATTAATTTTATGTCACAAGTATTTAGCAAAAATTTTGAAATTTTGGTACATAAAATAAATCATATGGCAACAATGTATTGATTTGGTAGTAAAATATATTTTAGAAGCCAAATGACGTGCAAGTCATGAACCTAAAGATCCTGTTTGACGAATCCGAGAAAAAAGTAGGGGTTAAAGCAATTATACATCACTTTCTTTGCCCTGAAAAATTCTGCAAAATAACCAAAAATATATTAGAAATACCCTTTCTGTAATTTCAAATACTTTTAAAATTAATTTTTAGTGGTTAAAAATGTGTTTAACATGGAACGAGTTATGCCCCTTTGCTAGGGGTCGCTGTCTTTCTAGTTTGAGCGTTACGCGGCGGCACGCTTGCCAGTTGAATGTCGCAGGGGAAATTTGGAAAATAATTCATATGGATCCGGACGTAAGGCCTAAACGAAAAAGCGCTGGGAGCAAGATGCAGGCTGTGATGGAGGCAGTTAAGTTTGGGGGTCAGAAAGGTGATATTGAGACGGACACAAAACCGATCGTGGCACAGGGCGACGCGGCGTCCTTGGGAGCGACAGGGGTCGATCCGACTTGTCTTGATGTGGACAGGGCAGAATGTGATGCTCTCGCGAGGGAATTGGAAGGTTTACGTTTGCAAAAACAAAAAAGGGACCTAGCAGCCGAAATTGCGAAGATGAAACGGGAATTGTGTGACGAAGTACCACGCGGTGAGGCGGACATTTCACGTGATCAGCTAGAAGGTCAAGGTCCACGTGATCAGCTCGAAGGTCAAGGTCTTCAAAATGGCGCCGCCCATGGAAAAGGTAAACAATCACGGGATTTTACTGATTACTTGTGGCTGGACTCATTGGATTCGCAAAATAAAAAAATAGAAATTAGCCACGGTGTTTCTATTGAACTTGGTCAAAGGAAAAACAAGCTCAGCAGTATTTCTGTAGAGAAATGGGTGTACGCGAACTTAGGCGTTGTGCGTCAGCAGCTTGGCGTCAGTCAGGAAGTGGACGATTTCCTCAAATATATGCAAGACATTTGCAGATTCTCATCCAAATATGTTTGGAACAGCGTGCTTCTGTACGACAAAGAATACAGAAGTAGACTGCAAGAAGAAGGTTTTCGCTGGGGGACCATTTCGCAGGACATTCGTGATCATCAACTCATATCAAAGGTTCGTAGTGTACCCACCACTCAGAATCAGCCCACCTCACAGCAGTACCAGGGGCGGAGAAGAGGACCCTTCACACCGGATGGGGCCGAGATATGCCGACGCTTCAACGTCGGAACGTGTGTTTTGCGAGAGGACATTTGCAAGATGGCCCATGTATGTGGGACCTGTTTTCAAAGAGGCCATAGCAGCGTTTCCCATTCACCGCATGGAATCCAACAACCACGACAGAGTTCGACAGGGGACCAAGCGAAACCGGAAGCAAAAAACTTTCTAGATCATTAAGCTATGATGCCTGGGCTGAACTTTTGCCCGAGGAAGATGCAGATAGGAACTACATACTGTCAGGTGTACGGGATGGTTTTAGGCTTATAGAACATGATAGTGTTATTATGGATAGTGATATTAATGTAAGGACAAAAAATCATAGATCAGCTTTTATGAATAAAAGAGAAACTGAAAGTCAGATTAAAGAAGAAATAGATAAGGGAAACTATGTTATTACAGACAATGTACCTCATATTGTGAGCGCGTTAGGCGCTATTCCTAAAAGTGATAACAGTGTTAGATTAATTCATGATGGCAATCTCCCAAATGGAAATAGCATGAATAGTATGATGACTGATACAGAGTGTTCCTATATGGACCTTCGTCAAGCTCTAAAGTTTGTGAAGAAAGGCAGTTACATGGCTAAAGTAGACCTCAAGAGTGCATATCGCAGTGTAGGAATACATCCTGACAATTTCAGATATACCGGTTTAGCGTGGAAGTTTGATAATGACTCAGAATTGACATATATGTATGATAGTAAGCTACCTTTTGGTGCTTCCAAAAGCCCAAAGATTTTTCAAACCCTTTCAAGCGCGGTTTGTAGAATTATGAAGCAAGTCTATGATATTTGTGTAATTGCATATCTAGATGACTTTTTGATAATTTCAGATGACTTTCAATTTTGTGCAAATGCTTTAGAAAAGTTGATAAATGTTTTGCGACGTTTAGGGTTTGACATAAATTGGAAAAAAGTAGAAGGCCCATCAACAAGATTGACATTTTTAGGTGTTGTTATTGACACTAGTCTTTGTGTACTAGAACTTCCTGCAGACAAGCTCAGTGAATTCAAAGAGGTATTGTGTGAGTTTTCACTCAAAAAACGTGCTAGTAAAAAACAGTTAGAAAGTTTAATAGGCAAACTGAACTGGGCTTGTGGTGTGATACATGGTGGCAGAACATTCTTGAGACGTTTAATAGATCTAAAATGTACCTTATCTTCATCGAGTGATAAGGTATTGCTAACAATGGAAGTGAAAGAAGACATTTCTTGGTGGAGGAATTATATGGAATTGTTTAATGGCACTAGACATTTCTTAGACGATCGCCCACTAACTAGCTTGCAGACTGATGCATGCAATTCTGGAGCAGGGGCCTATTTTGATGGAGATTTTGTTTATAATTATTGGGAGATAGACTTGCCATGGGCAAAAGGACTCCACATCAATTATAAGGAAACAATGACAGTTATATTAGCTGCAATTCGTTGGTGCCACATGTGGAGAAACAAAGTTGTTGTGGTTGGAACTGACAATATGACAGCAAAGGCTGTAATCAACAAAATGACTGCCAAATCTCCAGTTGTGCTATGTTTTCTAAGGACGTTGTTTTGGTTACAAGTTCACTTTAATTTTGTACTGAAAGCCATTTATGTACCCGGTAAATGTAATATTCTAGCTGACTGTATTTCCAGACTGGATGAGCCAGGTCAACTGTCAAATTTGTATGATATGCTTGCTAGTTTACATTATATGCCTTTCAATAGAGATTTCCTTGAAAACTTCATGACAAAGGCTTATATCGATTACAGATGGGGCAACACAGAGATTGACATCCCAGTTGGAAAAAGCAGTGACTAGACTCAGTAGTAAGGGATGGGCAGAGTCAACCAAGTCAACCTATCAGTGCCAGTTAAAGTGTTTCCTTAACTTTTGCGATGAATTTAACTTTCATCCTTTTCCTTTTTCAGTGAGAAATATGCAATTGTACATTGCATACTTGGTGGATTTTAAGAATTTTAAGTATGCAACTGTTCGTCAATACTTATCCATTGTTTCAAGTGTACATAGAGCAAATGACTGTTCAGACCCTGTTAATTCTTGGCATATACAACACTTGTTAAAAGGTGTGCGGAGAGAGCTTGGTGATGAGCAAAAGGGGGTACCTCCTGTCACCCCTAATATGTTGATGATGATTAGAAACAACTTAAAATTGGATAGTGTATTGGGCATGTCTATTTGGGCATCTTGCCTTATTGCTTTTTATGGCATGCTCAGATCTAATAACTTTGTTTGCAAGTCCGCCTTTGATGTAAACAGAAATGTGTGTGTGCGAGATGTCAAATCTATTGATGGAGGTTTTTCCATTGAATTTCAAACATCAAAGACTCTTCAGTTTAGAGAGCGTACGATGGAAGTTTTGATGCCTTCTATTGAGGACCACCCTCTAGATCCAGCTGATCCTGTGGCTAGGCTGCTAACTTTGCATTCACAGAGGGGTAGCAGCGACACTGCACCTTTCCTTTGCGATAACCAGCATCTTCCACTGCAGCATGATATGTTCATGAACACTATCCAGTACATTCTGAAGAGAGAAGGTGTACAGGAGCACAATTACTGGTCATTCCTTTCGTAGAGGCGACGCGTGCTGGGCTTTTAGCATCGGATTACCTGGCGAGGTAATCCAGGACATTGGACTGTGGAAATCACAAGCATATCTAAGATACCTCAACATTCAGCAATCTTCTCGCTTTCAGGCATTGAGGCAATTTGGTACCTCACTTCCCCGCCATTAATAGTTAATTTCCCTCAACTTTAGTTTCTATTCTTACCTGTATTAAATAACTTACATATAAGTCATTACTGGGATGGGAGTTACTATTTTCATAGTTTCTTTGTGAGATCACCGCATGCTGATCATAGAATATTGTTATTATACATTGCTATGTATTATATGTCACGTACATTAATATGTATTTTGTATTTTTAACATTCTGCAAGCTGCATTAAAATTCTCCCATCTGTTTATTAATTTTTGTGTGCTTTATGACAACGATGTTGAGAAAGTTAAAATTAATTTTTAGTGGTTAAAAATGTGTTTAACATGGAACGAGTTATGCCCCTTTGCTAGGGGTCGCTGTCTTTCTAGTTTGAGCGTTACGCGGCGGCACGCTTGCCCCGCCCACCCTCCCAGTAGGCTTACTGGCTTGTGGTGTTAACTTTTATTCGCTTAGTCTTTTCTATTGCATTTGCTATAATTGGAGTTACTATTTTCATAGTTTCTTTGTGAGATCACCGCATGCTGATCATAGAATATTGTTATTATACATTGCTATGTATTATATGTCACGTACATTAATATGTATTTTGTATTTTTAACATTCTGCAAGCTGCATTAAAATTCTCCCATCTGTTTATTAATTTTTGTGTGCTTTATGACAACGATGTTGAGAAAGTTAAATAGAACAGAATTTACCCTCTTAAACTATTTGATTTAGGATTTTGGTTACATTACATTGCTAGGAAATAATGTTTAAAAAATTTCAAAAATATTTTTTTTGTAAAAGTCACCCAGGAAAGTTGTCTAAAAAAAGTAGTTCGTGAAAAGCTTTAAATATCGTTTAGTTTTCTTCACTCAACTGAGGAGTGAAACAGATCAGTTAAATGTTGATCATTTTATGCTCAGATCAATGCAGATCAACTGATCTAAAAAATAAGCCCTATAACTTGATAGGAATAAAAGTTGAGTTAGTGAGATATGGCACAATTTGTAAATACCACGAAAATAGGTGACCCACGAAAATAGGTTACTTGAGGGTATGTTTAGGATGATCATTTGAAATGATTTGTTTCAAAATCAATTCAAATTCAAGTTCACTGCATTTCTTGTTATAACAAAATTTCTGAGTTTCTATTAGAAGTAATTCATAGAAAAGTTTAATTATAGATGATAGTGTTCGCTTTGGTGCGTGCTATAGTAATTATAACCCAATGCTCCTCTTCTTTACACATTCACGATGGTTTGTTAAACTTAAAACATTTGTTATTACTTTCAAAACGGTATTGTTTATATTTCCTCTAGAAACTATACCATTAGTCAACGAAAGCAAATAATTTTTTTTTTTTCAAAATGACTATTTCCCCCTTTCTACTAGATATTTCCAAATAACTGGTCTAGTATTGTTACAAAACAGCTACTATGCACTACTTTGAGGGTAGTTCTAAACTACTCTGAGGGTAAAACATCCAATCAAACAACACTGTCACACATTAAAGGGACCATTCGAGCGGGGTATTTTTTGTGGAAACAAAATTCAGGAGGACTTTCCTGTGTACAATTATATATGATTTTTACATGATAATTTCACCCTTAATTTCATATATGTTTGTGAGATAAACATTTTAATTGTTAAAGATTTGACAATTTTACAAAAATAAAGCGTATCTCTCAAAAAATCAAAAAAAATCGTCAAATGAAGCCAATCATCTACGCCACGATCGTGGAATGCATTACTACGACAAAATCCTGTAGCAACTGATAACTTTTATTATGATTTATTTGTAAATATGCTCCTCTTCTATCAATCAAGTAGTAATTACTCAATTTTATTAATGAATAAGCATATTACAGCACATTTGTTTTCTCGCAATGCTAACCTTTCAAAATGGCGGACGAATGCCACTCGAGTGGTGCCTTTAAGTAACTAGTGAATTTCATCATATGTCAAGGCATGTTGTCTCTTCATCACCTGTTACAACCTCTAACTGTGGCACTTTCAGCCTTGAATTGCAGGCACAGTTTTGCATCATAGCTAAAATTAGAAAAACGAAAGTAGGTGAGTCCCTGAAAGATCTACTATGAAGCTCTGAACCTTGTGATATCCAGCATCACCGACAGATTTGACCAGCCTGGGTACAAAGTGTACATGAATCTGGAAAGTCTCCTGATGAAAGCTGCTGCTGCTGAGGACTACTCCGAAGAACTTCAGTTCGTCTGCCAAACCTACAAATCTGACATCAACAAGAGCAGACTGGACACTCAGTTGCACACTCTCAGTGTGAACTTGCCCAAGGAACGACGATCAAGACCAGACCTCAAAAACATCCAGGAATATGTCCAGGAAAACTTGCTTCTTTTGCCCGAAGTGGCCACTCTCGTGAAGCTTATTCTGAGTGTCATGCCTGCAACAAATGCCACTAGTGAGAGGTCGTTTAGTTCGATGAGGCGGGTGAAGAACTATCTGAGGTCGACCATGAGCCAGAGGCGCCTCAACAACTTGATGGTATTAAACATCCACAAAGAAGGTTGAGATGAACTGAACTTGTGTGAGGTTGCAGAGGAGTTTGTTGGATGCAGTGAACATAGGCTCAGTGTCTTTGGGAAGTTCAAGTGGTAGACAACTGAACAATGTATGATGTAGTCACTGTTTAATTAATAGGTGTATGTTCACCTTACACCCTACATGCAGTTAGTGCTGGGATATCTGTACAGATGCTAGTAATGGATAATAAAAAAAGGAATTAAACTGACTTCAGTATTATGTCCTAATTGATGATAAGATGGGATAAGGTAGCCAGCAAGTTTCCTTTGTTATCCCCCGCAACAACGAAGTTGCGGGGGGTATTAAAATGGGTACCGTCCGTCCGTTACACTTTGTGTCAAGCTCATAACTTTCTAACTAATCAACCATTTCAATTCAAATTTGTTATGGACATGAAGAAACATGTAATAATGTGTCATGAGAAACAATTTTCTGAAAATCTACATAAAATATTAGGATTTTGGAGAAAAAGTGGTAAATTTTGTAAGAAATCTGTTACAAGTCCCGTCCGGCTCACAACTTCTAAACTAATCATCACATATTGATAAAATTTGATATGAAGATACATAATCATCTGAAGGTGTGTCATGACTTAGAACAATTTTGAAAATATTTTTATAAAATTTTGCCTTTTTTGGCCAAAAATGAGGACTCTGTTGGGAAACTGTTACAAGTCCTGTCCGGCTCATAACTTCTAAACTAATCATCACATATTGATCAAATTTGATATGGAGATACATAATCATGAAGGTGTGTCATGAAGAACAATTTTGAAAATATTTTTATAAAATTTTGCCTTTTTTGGCAAAAAAATTAGGACTCTGTTGGTAAACTGTTACAAGTTCTGTCCGGCTCATAACTTCTAAACTAATCATCACATATTGATCAAATTTGATATGTAGATACATAATCATATGAAGGTGTGTCATGAAGAACAATTTTGAAAATATTTTTATAAAATTTTGCCTTTTTTGGCAAAATGAGGACTCTGTTGGAAATCTGTTACAAGTCCTGTCTATCTCACAACTAAACTAATTATCACATTTTTTATCACATTTGTTATGGAGATACAAAATCATATGTTGGTGTGTCATGAAGAAAAATTTTGAAAATATGTTTGTTTAAATATGATCAAATTGATCTTGGAGATCCAAACACATAATACATAAATTCATTCGTTTGATTTTAATTTTGTCAGTTAAGTGGAATTATGCCCAACAGTGAACATAAAGTTGGTATGATTTAGTTTTTTTATTAGAACAGGTTCTTTCATATCCTGGAACTTTTTTGTTAGTTTGTGCGACAAAAATTAATCGGCAATATGATTAGGAAAACCTATAAATATTGTACAATTTGCGGGGGATATAGCTCGACCATGTCAGCTGCTTGTTTTTTTTTTTTGGTTACAAAATCTCAATTCAAGACCCCTCACTTTCAAATTCGCTCCTACGCCCCTGTAATAGAAACGCTCTTTGGGACATTTAAGGTGTTTTGAGGGGTGTTGGGCACGGGAAAAGGAGGGGGCGTCCTAGCTTTTACTTGTTAATACAAAAGTCGGGCCCAACTTTTCCATTTCCTAGCTCAGTTTGAAGTGGTAGAGATGTGTTCTAGTCAAAGTTATTTCTGTCAGTAATGTATTTGTATGCCTTTTTATGTTTGTTGCACATGCTGGCTTGTAAGTTTCAAACTCCAATGCCTCTAATGCTTTCCTATGTAATCTTTGGTTATGAAGCCAGGTTTTGAATGACACGATACTTGATGTTTATATTAGGGGACATCTATAGATTGCAGGTGAAGCATTCGAGGCTGATAGTTGATGTTTATATTAGGGGACGTCTATAGATTGCAGGTGAAGCATTCGAGGCTGATTACAATGACCAGAAGAGAGTGGTGGTTACAGACCGACATGGGCACACTATACAGTACCAGGAGTATGAGGGAGTTCTCTACTCACCCTTCTACGTAATCAGCAACTTGAAGAGGGTCAAAACATTTCCAATGAGGGCGGATGACGTGTATTTTTCTGGCTATCTGCGGACAGGTGAGTATTATTTAAAATTACTTGACATCGAATTACTTTATGTTAAATGCATAAACTCAGTCAAATTAGTTTGATGTTTTATTAGGTAACTGCAAGCATTCCGGTTGGACTTAAAGATCCAATATCAGAGTTCAATATTTTAAAAAGTAATTTTACTGTTTTCCTTGTATTTCTTGCAAAATTTAGCGACCAACCTTGGGGAAAATCGGACCAAAATTCATTAAATAGAATTTACCAAAAGCTACCGAAACGGCAGTCGACATAAGGGCGAATCAAGTGTGGCCATTTCACAACTTCCGGTTTCTAAATATACGCTTGAAAACCGTCTTTGTCGCGCTAAACTACATTTTCTTTTCTTTTTCTCCGAATTAGGTATTCGTTGCTGTCAAAGTTGATACCCATTGAACGCAATTACGGTAGTCGAGACACGGTGTAAATCCTACACGCATAATGATTACGTCGCCGAAAGCGTGTTCGCTAAATGCTATGCCCTTTTCACTGGGGACACTGTGCTCTTGGCGTCAAAATAAGTATGTTATTGTTGATAAAAAAATATAAATGTTATATCCAAATTTCGACAAAAGATTTTTCTACAAAGTGATGTATTTCTTTTCTCAATAATTTCATCCTGAACCGCATGCAAGTATGAAACAGCATCTTTAACATTTATTTGGGTGGTACTTTGTCTTCGTCCAATCGACGAATAAAACTTCACAATAGGGTCAATGTCACCTACAAACTTTCTCCGAACTAAACTATTTACTATGAAAGTAATTGGTACCAGCTTCCAAAGCAAACCCTAAAAACACAGTTTCCGAACTGGCAGTTTTATGCCTTGTTGCAGACTTGTTGCAGACCCTTGCATTTTCTTTGCTTGCTTTCTAGCTTACTATGAAAGCAATAGTCCAATAGTCCAATCAGAAAGTAACAATCGCCTGTAGGGGCGCTGATATCAACACAGATACTTCTGCAACAAGGCATAAAACTGACAGTTCGTAAACTGGCAGAAACCTCAAGAGGACATCCTTTTCAAGTTAGCAAATGCGGGTAGAGAACCAGTGACCTCTACAGTGTAACCGAACATTATGATATGGTGGGTTACTGTTCGGAAAAGATAAATTGTGTAGTACTCTTCTTTGAATGGGCATTATTTTACGTGCGCTTCACACTAGCTACGCATGAAGACAAGCAATTGTACAATTGCGCTCTTAAAGGGGCAGTAGCACGTTTTAGTGGGAATATAAGGTGATGTCAGGAAAATTAAAACGAATGATTCCAATTGAAAGACAATGCATTTAAACTAATTGAAGCAGTAATAAATCAAATATGTAAGGTAAAGTTCAGACGTGCAATTTTTCTTACACAAAATGAATTAAAGGTGTTCAAACAAAAATAGTTTTCATTACGGTATATATGCATTAAAGTCAACTTAAAGATAAACCCCGGTTTGGTTTTTGTAGGCACTATCGAGGTTTGAATGTCTACCAACACTCCACGTCCATCCTCCGGTAATATCTCCCACATAAACAATCAGGGAAGCAACTCGATACAATCACTTCATGAATGAAATAGTTTTATTGTTTAAAGATTATTTTTTTAGAAATTTAGCTTTATGTTGTATCTATAAATAGACAGGAATGACACACTTGATATCTAACACGACGTAGTAATTTTGAATTATGAAATGAAAACCTTAAAATCGTATAATTTAAATACCATCTTGCTTAAAGCCCCATTGTCATACTTGTGCGTCGTGATGAAATTTAGCTATTAAGAAAAAAAATACATCACTCCGTAGAAATTTCTTTCGTCAAAAGTTTGGTATCATATTTTAATCATCAATAAAATACTTAATTTCACGTCCAAAGTCATTACCCTTTGCAAAAGTGCAATAGCTTTAAACGAACCAGCTCTCAGTGACATCATTATTATGTGTGTAGGTTTTACACCGTGTCTCAGTTACTGCAATTGCGGGGTTTACGTTTCGGTAGTTTTGATAAACTGTCTCCTATTTAATAAATTTTGGTCCGATCTTCATATGGTTGGTCGCAAGGTCGCAACAAATATAGAAAAAATAAATTACAAAATATTGCAATTTGAATATGAGTCTTTTAATTTTATAGAAGTGTCACATCTGGTTTTCATGCTATTCGATGACACAAAGCTGATTTTCACGTTTAGTTTATTTTTAATACATTTAAGGCACTCACTGGACTTACGAAATCATACGCATGTTGCTCAATGGAAAAGTCGCCACCATTGAACGCCACAAAGATCATCTAGAGATAATTCCGCCTGAGAAGTGGGAGACCCTGCCCTCTCCACGTGTGGTCCATGGCCACATGAAGCTCTCTGATTCGCCCAATAGCATTGTTCCTATGAAGATCAAGGTCGTCTACACTGTGAGGGACCCCAAAGATGTGGCTGTATCTCTGTACAGACTCTACTATGGACGACTATATAGCGGCTCTTTTGCGGACTATCTGGATCTGTTCATGCAAGGAAGAAGTAAGATGATTTTACAATGGCATTAAGATATGATTTGTGAAACACTGTTTTATAAAGTATATTTCGTAAAAGAAAGATACTTTTGGCATTCTTTTTTTCCTGAATTTGATTTTATACATCATATTGAATTTTGAATATCTATCTTTCACCCTCAGGGCACCTTATCAATTAACGATCTGTTTCATGATCCAACTCAAGTTGACGTTAATGGTCTACTGGACCATCTTCTTGACACTGAACGGTTCCATCGAGACCACCCTGATGTACCATTCCATTTCCAGGTGTACGAGGATACCATTAAGGTATGAAAAATGTATCTTTACACTTTATCGTGTACGATGTCGAAGAGACCATTACGGTATGAGGATTTATCTTTACACTTTCTGATGTACGAGAATGCCATTAAGGTTTTAGGATGTATCTTTACACTTTCTGATGTACGATTGATACCATTAGGGTATTAGGATGTATCTTTACACTTTCTGATGTACAATGGATACCATTAGGGTATTAGGATGTATCCTTACACTTTCTGATGTACGATGGATACCATTAAGGTATAAGGATGTATCTTTACACTTTCTGATGTATGATGGATACCATTACGGTATTAGGATGTATCTTTACACTTTCTGATGTTTGAGGATACCATTAGGGTATTAGGATGTATCTTAACACTTTCTGATGTACAATGGATACCATTAAGGTCTTAGGATGTATCTTTACACTTTCTGATGTACGAGGATGTATCTTTACACTTTCTGATGTACGAGCTAGGATACCATTAGGGTCTTAGGATGTATCTTTACATTTTTTGATGTACGAGGATACCATTAGGGTATTAGGATGTATCTTTACACTTTCTGTTGTATGAGCTAGGATACCATTAGGGTATTAGGATGTGTCTTTACACTTTCTGATGTACAAGGATGTATCTTTACACTTTCTGATGTACGACCTAGGATACCATTAGGGTATTAGGATGTATCTTTACACTTTCTGATGTAAGAGCTAGGATACCATTAGGGTATTAGTATGTTTCTTTACACTTTCTGATGTACAAGCTTGGATACCATTAGGGTATTAGGATGTATCTTTACACTTTCTGATGTAGGAGCTAGGATACCATTAGGGTATTAGGATGTATCTTTACACTTTCTGATGTATGATGGAAACCATTAAGAAATTAGGATGTATCTTTACACTTTCTGATGTATGATGGATACCATTAAGGTATTAAGGATGTATCAATACACTTTCTGATGTACGAGCTAGGATACCATTAAGGTCTTCGGATGTATCTTTACACTTTCTGATGTATGATGGATACCATTAAGGTATTAGGATGTATCTTTACACTTTCTGATGTACGAGGATACCATTAAGGTATTAAGGATGTATCTTTACACTTTCTAATGTGCGATGGATACCATTAGGGTATAAGGATGTATCTTTACACTTCCAGGTGTACGAGGATACCATTAAGGTCTTAGGATGTATCTTTTCACTTTCTGATGTATGATTGATACCATTAAGGTATTAGGATGTATCTTTACACTTTCTGATGTACGAGGATACCATTAAGGTATTCGTAAGTATCTTTACACTTTCTGATGTACGAGGATACTATTAGGGTATTAGGATGTATCTTTACACTTTCTGATGAACGAGGATACTATTAGGGTATTAGGATGTATCTTTACACTTTCTGATGCACAAGCTAGGATACCATTAGGGTATTAGGATGTATCTTTACACTGTCTTTTGTGCGGCTATCATTAAGTAATTAGGATGTATCTTTACACTTTCTGATGTTTGAGGATACCATTTAGGTATTAGGATGTATCTTAACACTTTCTGATGTACAATGGATACCATTAAGGTCTTAGGATGTATCTTTACACTTTCTGATGTACGAGGATGTATCTTTACACTTTCTGATGTACGAGCTAGGATACCATTAGGGTCTTAGGATGTATCTTTACATTTTTTGATGTACGAGGATACCATTAGGGTATTATGATGTATCTTTACACTTTCTGTTGTATGAGCTAGGATACCATTAGGGTATTAGGATGTATCTTTACACTTTCTGATGTACAAGGATGTATCTTTACACTTTCTGATGTACGAGCTAGGATACCATTAGGGTATTAGGATATATCTTTACACTTTCTGATGTAAGAGCTAGGATGCCATAAGGGTATTAGGATGTATCTTTACACTTTCTGATGTATGATGGATACCATTAAGGTATTAGGATGTATCTTTACACTTTCTGATGTACGAGCTAGGATACCATTAGGGTATTAGGATGTATCTTTACACTTTTTGATGTACGAGCTTGGATACCATTAGGGTATTAGGATGTATCTTTACACTTTCTGATGTACGAGCTAGGATACCATTAGGGTATTAGGATGTATCTTTACACTTTCTGATGTATGATGGATACCATTAAGGTATTAGGATGTATCTTTACACTTTCTGATGTACGAGCTAGGATACCATGAGGGTATTAGGATGTACCTTTACACTTTCTGATGTATGATGGATACCATTAAGGAATTAGGATGTATCTTTACACTTTCTGATGTATGATGGATACCATTAAGGTATTAAGGATGTATCAATACACTTTCTGATGTACGAGCTAGGATACCATTAAGGTCTTCGGATGTAACTTTACACTTTCTGATGTATGATGGATACCATTAAGGTATTAGGATGTATCTTTACACTTTCTGATGTACGAGGATACCATTAAGGTATTAAGGATGTATCTTTACACTTTCTAATGTGCGATGGATACCATTAGGGTATTAGGATGTATCTTTACACTTCCAGGTGTACGAGGATACCATTAAGGTCTTAGGATGTATCTTTACACTTTCTGATGTATGATTGATACCATTAAAGTATTAGGATGTATCTTTACACTTTCTGATGTACGAGGATACCATTAAGGTATTCGTAAGTATCTTTACACTTTCTGATGTACGAGGATACTATTAGGGTATTAGGATGTATCTTTACACTTTCTGATGAACGAGGATACTATTAGGGTATTAGGATGTATCTTTACACTTTCTGATGCACGAGCTAGGATACCATTAGGGTATTAGGATGTATCTTTACACTGTCTTTTGTGCCGCTATCATTAAGTAATTAGGATGTATCTTTACACTTTCTGATGTATGATGGATACCATTAAGGTATTAGGATGTATCTTTACACTTTCTGATGTACGAGGATACCATTAAGGTATTAAGGATGTATCTTTACACTTTCTAATGTGCGATGGATACCATTAGGGTATTAGGATGTATCTTTACACTTCCAGGTGTACGAGGATACCATTAAGGTCTTAGGATGTATCTTTACACTTTCTGATGTATGATTGATACCATTAAGGTATTAGGATATATCTTTACACTTTCTGATGTACGAGGATACTATTAGGGTATTAGGATGTATCTTTACACTTTCTGATGAACGAGGATACTATTAGGGTATTAGGATGTATCTTTACACTTTCTGATGCACGAGCTAGGATACCATTAGGGTATTAGGATGTATCTTTACACTGTCTTTTGTGCGGCTATCATTAAGTAATTAGGATGTATCTTTACACTTTCTGATGTATGATGGATACCATTAAGGTATTAGGATGTATCTTTACACTTTCTGATATACGAGGATACTATTAGGGTATTAGGATGTATCTTTACACTTTCTGATGAACGAGGATACTATTAGGGTATTAGGATGTATCTTTACACTTTCTGATGCACGAGCTAGGATACCATTAGGGTATTAGGATGTATCTTTACACTTTCTGATGCACGAGCTAGGATACCATTAGGGTATTAGGATGTATCTTTACACTGTCTTTTGTGCGGCTATCATTAAGTAATTAGGATGTATCTTTACACTTTCTGATGTATGATGGATACCATTAAGGTATTAAGGATGTATCAATACACTTTCTGATGTACGATCTAGGATACCATTAAGGTCTTCGGATGTATCTTTACACTTTCTGATGTATGATGGATACCATTAAGGTATTAGGATGTATCTTTACACTTTCTGATGTACGAGGATACCATTAAGGTATTAAGGATGTATCTTTACACTTTCTAATGTGCGATGGATACCATTAGGGTATTAGGATGTATCTTTACACTTCCAGGTGTACGAGGATACCATTAAGGTCTTAGGATGTATCTTTACACTTTCTGATGTATGATTGATACCATTAAGGTATTAGGATGTATCTTTACACTTTCTGATGTACGAGGATACCATTAAGGTATTCGTAAGTATCTTTACACTTTCTGATGTACGAGAATACTATTAGGGTATTAGGATGTATCTTTACACTTTCTGATGCACGAGCTAGGATACCATTAGGGTATTAGGATGTATCTTTACACTGTCTTTTGTGCGGCTATCATTAAGTAATTAGGATGTATCTTTACACTTTCTGATGTATGATGGATACCATTAAGGTATTAGGATGTATCTTTACACTTTCTGATGTACGGGGATACCATTAAGGTATTAAGGATGTATCTTTCCACTTTCTAATGTGCGATGGATACCATTAGGGTATTAGGATGTATCTTTACACTTTCTGATGTTTGAGGATACTATTAGGGTATTAGGATGTATCTTTACACTTCCAGGTGTACGAGGATACCATTAGGGTATTAGGATGTATCTTTACACTTTCTGATGCACGAGCTAGGATACCATTAGGGTATTAGGATGTATCTTTACACTGTCTTTTGTGCGGCTATCATTAAGTAATTAGGATGTATCTTTACACTTTCTGATGTATGATGGATACCATTAAGGTATTAGGATGTATCTTTACACTTTCTGATGTACGAGGATACTATTAGGGTATTAGGATGTATCTTTACACTTTCTGATGAACGAGGATACTATTAGGGTATTAGGATGTATCTTTACACTTTCTGATGCAAGAGCTAGGATACCATTAGGGTATTAGGATGTATCTTTACACTTTCTGATGCACGAGCTAGGATACCATTAGGGTATTAGGATGTATCTTTACACTGTCTTTTGTGCGGCTATCATTAAGTAATTAGGATGTATCTTTACACTTTCTGATGTATGATGGATACCATTAAGGTATTAGGATGTATCTTTACACTTTCCTGTGTGCGGGGCTATCATTAAGTAATAAGGATATAGTTTTACACTTTCTGATGTACGAGGATATCACTAATGTATGTAAAATATAACTTTACACTTTCTGGTTTACGAGGATATCACTAATGTATGTAAAATATAACTTTACACTTTCTGGTGTACGAGGATATTACTAAGATATGTAAAATTTAACTTTACACTTTCTGATGTACGAGGATACCATAAGGGTTGAAATTTTATCGAGAAGGCGGCGAGAAAATGATTGGAATGGCTATATCCCAAGTTGGGCCGCGCACGAATCTAGCTTCTGAGCCCAGGGTACAGATCAGTGGAGTTAGTGTAACGTTCGTATGTAGACAGGATGTAGGTAATCTTCCAAATCACTAAGTTTAGTGATGGTCATCAATCAATTGTCGAGCCTCCTGGCTTTGCAGTTCAGGTGTATAGTGTTTAGTCTTTGCTTTGATTTTGCAAGACAGATATTTATAAATGCCAGCCTGGTAATTAGGTAAGCACGTAAATCGATATTCCTCTTTCCCGGTACATTAAAATTGCGATTAACTTAAAATCTCGTAACTATCCCCCAATGGTAGGGGTTTGGTGTCTGGTTGGTAGTGGTTTTTGAACTCCAATAGTGAGGGCAATAAAGTACGATACAATCTTATAATTGTTGCAAACGTCAGGGGAGAAATTTATGTTAATTATGAACTAAATGTGGTATTGAATTAAAAAAATGATAATGACTATAACATGTTGGACGCTGAACAAACGACAAGGTTTGAATCGCAAGAGAGACAACAAACCTTTTGATTACTACTAATATTACTGCTGCTGCTGCTGCTGCTGCTACTCCTACTACTGCTGCTGCTGCTGCTGTTACTCCTACTACTGCTGCTGTTACTCCTACTGCTGCTGCTGCTACTCCTACTTCTACTGCTGCTACTCCTACTACTCCTGCTGCATCTGCTGCTGCTACTCCTACTACTGCTGCTGCTGCTGCTCCTACTACTGCTGCTGCTTCTTCTACTCCTACTGCTGCTGCTGCTGCTACTCCTACTACTATTGCTGCTGTTACTCCTGCTGCTGCTACTCCTTCTACGTCTGCTGCTACTCCTTCTACTACTGCTGCTACTCCTACTACTACTTCTGCTGCTGCTACTCCTACTACTGCCGCTGCTGCTGCTACTCCTTCTACTACTATTGCTGCTGCTACTCCTACTACTGCTGCTGCTGCTGCTACTCCTCCTACTACTATTGCTGCTGTTACTCCTACTACTGCTGCTGCTGCTGCTACTCCTACTACTACTTCTGCTGCTACTCCTTCTACTACTGCTGCTACTCCTACTACTACTTCTGCTGCTGCTACTCCTACTACTGCTGCTGCTGCTGCTACTCCTTCTACTACTATTGCTGCTGCTACTCCTACTACTGCTGCTGCTGCTGCTACTCCTACTACTACTTCTGCTGCTGCTACTCCTACTACTGCTGCTGCTGCTGCTACTCCTCCTACTACTATTGCTGCTGTTACTCCTGCTGCTGCTACTCCTTCTACTTCTGCTGCTACTCCTTCTATAACTGCTGCTACTCCTACTACTACTTCTGCTGCTGCTACTCCTACTTCTGCTGCTACTCCTTCTACTTCTGCTGCTACTACTACTACTGCTGCTGCTGCTGCTACTCCTCCTACTTCTGCTGCTACTCCTTCTACTACTGCTGCTACTCCTACTACTACTTCTGCTGCTGCTACTCCTTCTACTACTACTGCTACTGCTGCTGCTACTCCTTCTACTACTGCTGCTACTCCTACTACTACTTCTGCTGCTGCTACTCCTACTACTGCTGCTGCTACTCCTACTACTCCTGCTGCCACTGCTGCTGCTACTCCTACTACTGCTGCTGCTGCTACTCCTAGTACTCCTGCTGCCACTGCTGCTGATACTCCTACTACTGCTGCTGCTGCTGCTCCTACTACTGCTGCTGCTGCTTCTACTCCTACTGCTGCTGCTTCTGATACTGCTACTGCTGCTGCTACTCCTCTTACTTCTATTGCTGCTGCTGCTACTCCTACTACTGCTGCTGCTTCTGATACTGCTACTGCTGCTTCTCCTACTTCTACTGCTGCTGCTACTCCTACTACTTTTGCTGCTACTCCTACTACTACTACTACTGCTGCTTCTCTTACCACTGCTGCTGCTACTCCTTCTACTACTGCTGCTAACCCTACTACTACTGCTGCTGCTGCTACTCCTACTACTTCTGCTGCTACTCCTACTACTACTTCTACTACTAAAACTACTATTTCTATTTCTTCTTCTACTACTACTACTACTACTACTACTACTTCTACTACTACTATTATTTCTTCTTCTTCACCTACTACTACTACTACTACTACCACCACCACCACCACTACAACTACAGCTACTACTGCTGCTACTACTACTACTACTACTACTATTTCTACTACTACTAGTACTACTTTTATTTTTTCATCGCCTACTACTACTACTACTACTACTACTACAACTACTACTACTTTTTCTACTACTACTATTACTACTACTACTACTACTACTACTACTATTTCTACTACTACTAGTACTACTATTATTTCTTCTTCTTTACCTTCTACTACTACTACTACTACTTTGTGTATATCGTCTACTACTACTACTACTAATAATAATAATACTACTACGTGTACATCGTCTACTACTACTGCTACTACTACTACTACTGCTCCTACTACTACTACTACTACTACTACTACTACTACTACTACTTCTGCTACTGCTACAACTACTACTACTACGACTACGTGTACATCGTCTACTACTACTACTACTACTACTATTACTACTTCGGCAACTGCTACTACTACTACTACTACTACTACTACGTGTACATCGTCTACTATGTCTACTACTACTACTACTACTACTACTACTACTCCTATTGCTACTACTGCTCCTACTACTACTACTACTACAACTACTGCTACTACTGCTCCTACTACTACGTGTACATCGTCTACTATGTCTACTACTACTACTACTACTACTACTACTACTCCTATTGCTACTACTGCTCCTACTACTACTACTACTACTACTACTACTACTGCTACTACTGCTCCTACTACTACTACTACTACAACTACGTGTACATTGTCTACTATGTCTACTACTACTACTACTACTACTACTACTACTACTGCTACTACTGCTCCTACTACTACTACTACAACTACTACGTGTACATTGTCTACTATGTCTACTACTACTACTACTACTACTACTACTACTACTACTACTACTACTACTACTGCTACTACTGCTCCTACTACTACTACTACTACAACTACGTGTACATTGTCTACTATGTCTACTACTACTACTACTACTACTACTACTACTACTACTACTACTGCTACTACTGCTCCTACTTCTACTACTACTACTACTACTACTACTGCTACTACTGCTCCTACTACTACTACTACTACTACTACTACTACTACTATGTGTACATCGTCTACTATGTCTACTACTACTACTACTACTACTACTACTACTACTACTTGTAATCCTGACGTTTAGATTCATTATGAGGTTTCTGTTTTCAGGATCCGGTGTTGTCTGTACAGAAACTCTCTGACTTTCTTGGTTTGAAGAGAAATGACGAGCTGTGCAAAGCTATTGCAGAGAAATGTGAATTTTCCAGAATGAAAGTCGACAAAGACAAGTATGCTGGCAAAATTGATGGAGAAAGCATAACTTTCAGGAATGGTAAGAGATATAATACTCTAGATGTAATACATTAAGACATATTTTGAAGGTTAAAAAACCTTATCTGTAGATTTGACCCTAACATTGAACTCTTCGCACTAAGCCAGCAGTTGTAAATGATTAGTTATATAAAAAAAACTTTTTAAAGGTTTAAAATTATTACGTTTTACGTTCCAGGCAATAGGATATGTTGAATCAAAGATATTGTTGTTGAAGAATTCCAAACCTCATACATAGAATAATCTCTCTTTATGTTAATTATAAACTAAATAGAACTAATTATTACTAAGTAGAATATTCTAACTAGAATACCCTCATTGCATAATTTGCCAATGTGACCAATTGATTTAATGATGGTAATGCAGTTTTGCGTATCTACAATTGAACTAGACATGCACATGAAAATGGTCAATAAATATAAACATTTTAATGTAAAATGAAAAATCTTATAAAATGTAGGTATCATCTCTTATTAACTCGTTTGGCTTTTGTCTTATTCTGTATTCTTATTCTTAACTATTTGCGATTGAAAGGGCCACACCCTTAAAAACTGTTTTCATTTTGCTTCTCCAGAAGCAAAAGGCATAGAAAGCTGAAATCTTGTGTACAGACTTCTGCTATTGATGATTATTATTTACAGTTTTTAAATTCGCTTGGTGAATCTTTGGTTCCTATACCATAAATTATCAATTAAATATTTGAACTATTTCCATTTCTGTATTGATTACAGGTATCTGAAATCACATCTATATATACTTAATTCTAGGATTGACTGACCCTGTGGCCCCTACAAAGGGGGAAACCACATGTGCCACAGCCTACAACAAATTAAATATGAAATCTGACGAGCTACAGAGTCAATGGTTCTATTCAATTTGGAATCTACCCTACCAATTTGCTGTATTCACATTAATTACAATAAAATAGGATTAAAATTCGGCCCTGGAAAAATGTGTTGCCCCTAACAAGAACAATACCCTTCAAAGCTTTAAACAAAAGCTTTAAACAAAACAATTCTGCAGGCAGAAGATTAAACAAAACAATCCAGCAGGCAGATGGTTAGACTAAACAATCAAGCAGGCAGAATATTGTCTCCATTTTTAGAACAAACTGACATCATTTAAAGTAAATTCTATGTTGAAAATTAGTTTCATAGATATTGTGACCCTGTGGTCCTTTGAATAATTATCATTAAAAGCCAGAATATGGCTATAAGAAGCCAGATGAGGTACAGAGCTAAGGCTATACTTTTTCTATTCTTATTACATGGGAGACTTATTTGATAATTTTTGCTTTGCGTTTCAAGTTCATCGTTTACGTTTTTTAGGGTGATATTTAGGCCAAATTTATAAACTCAAAACCATCCATATTGCGAGAGAAAAAAAACATGTATCAAAGTTTCTCCTTAAACCTATGATGTTTGCTGGTAGTGAGTTTTACTTTTACATGTGACTGAACATATCTGAGTATATCAACGCTGTTATGAATATTTAGGGCATTAAACAAATTTGACCCATTCACAGAGTAAAATTGACATTTGAACTTATTCAAGATTCTGAGACCAAATGAGTTAATAAAAAACAAGAATAAATAATGGATATAAACTTACAGGTTTTGCAAAATGTTTCCTAGTTATGTCAAAATCATAAGGTCAATAATTATTATATCATCAATACGAACAGCAACATCATCATTTATCATTCATGGCTCACCTATGATTCATAATCGAAAAGTTGTTCTTTTAGATTTCTGACGTTACACTTTTTTATGCCCCCGAATCGGAGATTCCGGGGGTATATTGTTTTTCACCTGTCCTTCCGTCCGTCCGTCCGTCTGTCCGTTTGTCCACAAAAACTTTAACCTTGGTCATAACTTTTGATTGGTCAGAGCTAGCTCTTTGATACTTGACATATGGATCCCTTGTGATGAGACCTTTCAGATGACACCATGACATTTGACCTTGTGACCTTGACTTTGACACAGCGAGCATTTTCCGAAAACTTTAACCTTGGCTATAGTTTCTATACTGTCAGTGCTAGGTCTTTGATACTTGACGTGTATCCCTTGTGATGAAACGTTTCAGATGACACCATGATATTTGACCTTGTGACCTTGACGTCCGACTGTCCGTTTGTCCACAAAAACTTTAACCTTGGTCATAACTTTTGATTGGTCAGAGCTAGCTCTTTGATACTTGACATATGGATCCCTTGTGATGAGACCTTTCAGATTACACCATGACATTTGACCTTGTGACCTTGACCTTGACACAGCGAGCATTTTCGAAAAATTTTAACCTTGGCTATAGTTTCTATACTGTCAGTGCTAGGTCTTTGATACTTGACATGTGTATCCCTTGTGATGAAACCTTTCAGATGACACCATGATATTTGACCTTGTGACCTTGACGTCGGTCTGTCCGTTTGTCCACAAAAACTTTAACCTTGGTCATAACTTTTCATTGGTCAGAGCTAGGTCTTTGATACTTGACATATGGATCCCTTGTGATGAGACCTTTCAGATGACACCATGACATTTGACCTTGTGACCTTGACCTTGACACAGCGAGCAGGATGCATCCGGGGGCATTAGTGTTTCACAAACACATCTTGTTTTGTAATACGTATTGTCAAGGCTTTTATCATTGTCGCTAGTGAGATTTTAAAGTCTTTTATCTGAGTCAGGAAAAATTCTATGGATTTTTCAACTTTCAACGATGTTTCGGTGTAGATACTAACACTGTTTTCAAGCAAAAGATACTGGACATCATGATGGGGAATTATATATACATAAATGGATAATAAGTTTATGCAATTGAGTAGTTTGATCATTGAAGTGAGACATTGATAAGTTTGATGTACGTAGTGATTGATTGTTTTACAGTAAACAAAGCTTGGGGAAGCCAGATGGACATAGTGAGAAGATCCATTTATGTTATATAATTCCCCATCATCATGTCCAGTATCATTTGCTTGAAAACGGTGTTAGTATCTACACCGAAACGTCGCACTCTTGTAAGAAAGAAGTTGAAAAATCCATAGAATCTTCCTCATTCATCCTACAACTTCTAAAAGTCTCTCAAAGAAGTTTTTTCTGAGTCGTTTTACTCTAACAACAAATGCTACCAGGAACAACAGGGGACTGGAGAAACAACTTTACAGAGGAGATGTTAGAGGATTACTACCGTGTGTATGAGAAGAAGATGGCGGGGTCCAGATTCTACCAGAGATATGCAAGGGAGACAATCTAGGTTGACACATTCGCACAATTGAGGCGCTAGCCGAGGACTGCCTCGTACACGTGATGTTACCCGATCATTTCAGAACTATGGTAGTAACTGACGTTCACATCCCACATAGACTTCGTAAAAAGGTGTCCATTTTATTATCGATTATTTATCATTCGGCAAAAGAATCCGGATATCTGATACATTAACTCTTTGGAAATTCTCTTTTAATCAAGATTGAAAATAATAAGGACGAAATATTAGTTTAAACGTTTTCTTGACCTCCTTTATGTCGCAATGAATTATAATAATCACTGATATGTACATTGTACATTTTCGTGGAATTGTAAAAGAAATTTCAGAATTAAAGGAATAAACATATATTATGATTAACTTGAAATTGAAAACTTGCTACAGGCAACCCATATACTCACAATAAGATAACTATATGCTTTGAAATCCAAAACGAAATGGACAAATTGAGAAATGTTGTCACAAAGAAACCGGATGCAGAGGTTCACGAGCTCGGAGCGGGTATTTATGTCGGACAACACAGCATATTTCGTACCCGTTACTGGACCAATAAGGAATAGCAACTAAAAACGCACTGTATGTATATATACTCAGCCGTGGTAGCATACGCTTTTAACTTGATCCTGATGTTTTGTTAAGATACTGCATGTTTCTAGGGGCATGTTACGATTTCGATAGGAATCTTTTACTATAAATGCGGTTTATCGATCCAACATTACACAGTTCATTCCTTTTATCGCCCATAGTTTTATAAATGATTAAATGACAATAGTTTTTGTAACTAATAAAAGCAAACATACATGACTTTATCCATATCGTAGACAATTGATAAAAACGAAAAAATAATCAAAACAAATTTTTGAATCTATCAGGTTACTGAACTTTCAGTCTAAGTAAATCTTGCCTCAATAATACCTGCTACACTTCCGATATTGAGTCTAGCTAGATGCAGTAAAGGGTGCAGTTAACCTATCGAATTGACCAATCAGGGCTCGTCTTACCAAGCCACATAAGGTTCCAATTTCAAACTTACAAATATGTAGTCGCATTATGATTGGATAAAGCCAATTCGGTCATCTAACATTTGAATGGAGGGTCATAGGTCGCCTGACCCGACCTGTTACTGTATCTTGCTAGACTCAATATCGGAAGTGTACAGCGAGTATTATTCAGGCTAGGTTAACATGGACTGCTGACTTTTATAACAAAAATATGTTTTTATAATATTTGTAAGGCAAGATAAACTCGTGTTCACTGGTTCCCAGTACGAGATGAATTGATGTGTTCTGATTTAACCTATGTTTCTTTTGTCGAAGAGCTCAACGTCAAAATTATTTCTTTTTGCACGAACGACTCCTTTCCACACTATAACAATTCATAAAGTAGGCATTTTAATTTTTTTAACAAACCGTGCCTTCTGGTGCATTAGATAATATACATATAGATATATACATTGTGTATGATTGCGCAGGATCATTATGTACATGCATGCAGTTACTTATATTGACGCTATATATAAACACTTCCTGACCAAACCATCATCTACTGACCCTTTGACTTATAATATGCTGTAGTGTTTTGACGAAGCAACTGTTCAGCTGTACTAATAATTACACCTTGAATGACTTTCTTGTTCTTTGAAGTCTTCATATATCTATATATCCTTGTAACTCACACGACGAGGGAATTACTCGAGTAATGGATACAGGTTTTTATCATCATTATCACCTTGCGAGGCAGGAAATTACTGAAGGATGTATGCCCTCGCGAATTTTCCTTTTGCAAAATCCCACGGGAAAACAATTTTTTTTTCGTAATGCCCGAGGATCATGTCTTATCCATTACTTAAACTATGAATGACGACAGATGGATGGAGTCTGGATTTTGGTTTGTTTGATAATGACTTCTCTTTTTTACAAATTTGTAGTGATGTGTCAACGTTTGATTTGAAATTTACGTTAGGCGATGGAAATTGAAATATTTGATTATATAATAAACACTAATCCACCTTAGTTGATCTGACTCGAATACAATAAAAGATAATTCAAGAAGGAGTTTTTTTTTTATTTCTTTATTATAGATGTTTGGATACGTGATAATGTAAATACAATTTAACAAATGGTTAGAACCTGTGAAGCAGTTATACATACACACACTGTGATGCATCAAAAAAGTGTTTGACAGGCCAGGTAGCTTTGCAACACGGCACAGTTGTCAAGTCAACAAGGAATTCTTAATGTGAAGTTACAGTATAGAATTCCGTGGCTACCTACTAGGAGCTAAAATAAAGAATATAGGTTTGTGGGTTTTCAAAAAACGAACCATGCAGTGGACAAAGGGTTTCGAAATCCAAACAGAGAAAGTCTTTGAAATGGCACAATGTTCACTGCAGCAGCATCAACACTCCAGCAGGGATGTAGAGGATCCCACCCACGATGGTCAGGGCGAAGGACCAGCCCAAGAAATCGACAGGGAAAAATTCAGTGTATTTCCCAGCAAAAACTGCAGCGCCAATTATGATGAACCCAGCTGAAAAAAAAGAATAGTTTTAAGTAGTTAGCTCATCCTCTATAATCCAGGGTTAACGTTTCGATTATTCTCAGCCAATATCAGAAGATAGTTATTAGATCATTTATCCTGGATCATCGAGGGTTCCTTAAAAGCGTTAATGCCAGTTTTATAGTAACATTGAATATGACGTAATACAGGTTATAAAATTATAGAATAAAGATTAAATATGTATTTACGTTTCGTAAGACCTATTTAAACACATAAAAATTATGTTTTCAACTTTTCGCTGATTATTATACATTAATGCTAAATGTACTAGTTTGATAGTGTAAAAAAATCTTATTACACAAACCAATCATCCATAGTCAGAGAACAAATTATACAAATTCACGTTAAGTCCATTTTTGTGTGGACACCTTTAATTCATTTTGTGTAAGAAAAATGAATCGCATGGTTAAACTTAACATAATAAATTTGATTTATTACTACTTCATTTAGTTAAAATACATTGTCTTTCATTTTTACCCAATATATTCATTTTCCTGACATCTTATATTCCCCCTTAAAACGTGCTACTGTCCCTTTAAAACGTGCCACTGTCCCTTCATAAAATCACGACTTTTTAACTTTCTTTATACTGAATCGATGAGCCTTACTGTTTATTTGGAAAAGTGAATTCTCTCTGTTAAAATAAAAGCATTGGGAACAACATTTTTTATTGTCACTTTATATCCCCTCCGTATTTGACAGATATAAACTACATGTATATGATACGCATTGACTATGTCTTTTGCAAAATCAGTTTGATTAAAATATGGCATATTTTAAAAAATACCACCATCAGAATTCGAACCCGTCTGGAGCAAATTTTAACCAATTGAGGTAAAAATCGCCACAGCAGTTTGCATTGCGGCAATCAAACAGAACGATTAATTCACAGGTTTTACAGGCCTTTGATATCGAAAGCCTATAGAATATGCGACTACACGGTCTGTTCTCAGATCGTTGTGCAGATGAAACTGATGATTTCGTACCCTGGAATTGTCATAATTATATTTCTAGGAACACGCTTTAAACACAAATTGATTGAGTTCGTACCCTGGAAGACACAATATTTTCATAATTTTATTTCTAGGAACACGCTTTAAACACTAATTGATTGAGTTCGTACCCTGGAAAACACAATATTTTCACAATTATATTTCTAGGAGCACGATTGATATCAATCAGACTGATTTGCAAAAATAAATTACCCGCAGTGAAAGCGAGGATAGACGCAAGCTTCTTCAGCATGTTCATGTCCGTCTTCAGAAGCACATACACCCCGATAATAACCACACACCCCGTACCAAGGAGAAAGCCTATAACACTCAGAGCCCGTGCAGCAATCTGCCAGTCTGGAAGAAGAAGGGAAGAAGTTTCATCAAAGAATTTCAAAAAGAAATGTTTTGGACAAAACATGACCCACAGTCAATACTAAGAATGAAGGATGTTTGCTCGCGAAATAATTTCTTGATAATTCGTATGAACATCCATCGGTTCACACTAACAATACGTTTGAATATAAACACTAAATGCGTAACAGGTATATTGTTTCAAACATACACATGTGTTTTTGAAGTATATCGTGAAATCGACCGTTCCCACGATTTCGTCAAGTATGTTGTAACTTTGAATATGTATTTAAAAAAAGCTTACACTACATGAGATCGACAATAAGATATTGAGATGCTAGATTGTTTTTCATTTTATAAAAAGTAGTCAATTTAGATATATATTTACGTTCTGCTACATGTAGTAATTTCTGATTTGTTTAGTCATAAATTGCCTTATGGCTTGTTCCGCGAACCGCCCCACATATGGATCTTAAGCATCCAAGTTCAGCTTTTCTAGTAATTGCATTGCTCTTGAGTGCAATTATCCCAAATATGCCCACATATATAAAACACTATGTTCAAAGAGAAGTTAATGTGAATCTATACGTGCCGAAAATACATTTACACACAAAAGAGGCAGGTCTATTGTTTCAAACATACACATGTGTTTTCGAAGTATATCGTGAAATCGACCGTTCCCACGATTTCGTCAACTATGTTGTAACTTTGAATATGTATTTAAGCCAAGCTTACACTACGTGAGATCGACTACGATCGACTGTACGATGCTGTCGTGTAGTCATCGTGTTGTTATTGTAGTGGTATCGGGTCCTATGCCCAACATGATTCGCTCAAATATCAAACATCTCTCTGATTGCCGAAAATCGTTTAATGGATGTGTCGATCGTGTATTGATTGTAAAGTTTTCGCGTTGTGATTGTGTTGATCAGTCTTCAGCCGCTGATCACGATAGCAACAAAAACTGCCCGTCTTGCAGCCGTGCTGCAATCGTACTGTCGTTAAATCTACCCTTAAAGAGACACAGAGTATGTTGATAGGATCACATATGTCAAATTTTGAAATCGATGTTATTACATCGGGAACCACTAACTGTTACTGAAAATAACAAGTTAAAGGTCAATCAGTACATTAGAGCGAAAATACGGCCATTCAAAGTCGTGATTTTGATCGAAAACCGGACAATGTGGCTCGAGTGGGGCGCGCAAATTCGCCAAACGTAATTTTGAAACATTGTCATAAGCTGACAGGAAGATATATTCGATAGTGTTTATTAAGTATTGTAACTAATAGGTAGATTAATTGGATGCATAATTTCGAATATTAAACGTATTTGAGATGTTTTCTTGATTTTTCCATAAAATCAAGCATTTTAGAGATAATATGCATAAATGGATATATTTGCAAGTCCAGTGATGAGATATGAACTTCAATCAGCATATTAGATATTTTGTAGCTTATCAAAACCAAATAAAATTTTAAGAAAGATACTCTGTGTCACTTTAAGTTAGTTTGAACTCACAAAGGATTATTCACCTGAAAAGGAACATCATCAGAGGTACTCGTCACAGTAAGTGGAGGTTAGACTTCACTTGTATTAGGTGCCATCAATGACAAATAGTTCAGACTAGTTAAGGCGAAAATGCTCTCTGCATTTGTTGATATCTAACATTGTCTTTGATATGCATCATAACATTTTTATGCCCCACTTCCGGTCTCGTTGCTATGGTTTCCTTGTTCTAATTGAAGGTGTATTGGCCGATACGCCTCAACTTTTCAAATACACCTACTTTTTATTTCAAACCAACATTAAGTCAGGCGAAGAGATCTTAAGCTTTGGCAAATCAACGGAGTTGTAAAATTTAGAGTTTTAATATTTTGAGAACTGTTAACGACCAAAGTGGGAATCGAACCCGGGGCCTTTATGTTGTGTTGCCTCTATCAACTGAGCCACTGAGGATTGACAAGAAACGGTACTTTTTGTTGTCATGTCTACAGTGTTATGCTTTCCTTTATCAGTCAATGTATAGGTACTAGTTTGTACCAAATGTTTATATAATGAAATCAATTTATGTTTTATAAAACGTAATAAAGCGAGTAGTGTTCATATTCCATTGGCCTAGTTAGGTCAAGTCATATATACACAGGGAAGGGTATACAGCTCTACCCACAATTCCCTCGGTGCATCACTTAATATACCTCTTCTTTGAATCGTGGATCATCGGCTCCGCTACGTGACGCCTCGGAGACCAACGATTCAAACAGGAGGTTTATTGAGCGATACACCTTATAGGGTAGGGTGGGTATATCTATTACATATATCCGTTCAAAAGTGTTAAATATGATAATAAGTAACAATCCTGGAAATTTTAAAATTTTACATTTTGTTATGAACTCAAGTTGCAAATAGGTGAGTTCATCTGATGTATAACAATATTATTTTTGACATGTATCAAATCAAAATAAGATTTGATGAGAGCTTATCAGGTAGAAGATAAAAACAGGTTATGGTAACTAACGCTTGGCTACCAAAACAGAAAGCGTAGTCCAATGAAAATCAAACTCATTGCATTCTCAAATACATCATTTGCATCAGTGCAAAAAACGACTTTTATAACCATATAAAGTGATAAATATATCAAAGTATCATATATAATATCTTGTTTTTGACCAAATAAACAAGGTAGTTGAATGAAAACAAAAATCTAAATTTGAAAGCCAATTAAAGCAGCGGTTTGACAGGGAACTTTCAAAAAAATTCAAAAGTTTCAAAATCTATACGTTTTCTAAATCTTGGTTAAAATGGAATTTAAAAAATAACCGTACCTAGTCCAGTGTAAGAGAGACAAACACTCCCCAAACACCTTTGAAAGAGGCCTTGGTGAGAGATTGAGATTTCGATCCAGTTTGGTGTTGAGAATCCAATAATATCAAACAAAAAGGCAATAATGGATAGAAGTAATCCAACTTTCGTCATGGTAGAAGCTTCAGAGAACGCCATGGTCAAATTTTCGTGTTAAAAGTTCTGCTCTAACTTACAACCGGTTTCGTGTAAAGGAATGTTTCCCTTGGTGATGCCTTGCCTAAAACAAATACAGGGTACACGCTATCGGGAAGCCTCTGATAACGCATTGAATACCTCAAACAACGTCAACCTACAGTTGTTCGTACCAGGCTTATTTCTCAGAGTCAGTTTTCTAAGAGTGTGTCTTTTGATTGAAGTGACATCGAGTAGGCCTATGTTGTTGGAGTTAAATATGTCAACCTTTTATAAGTGTAATTTTATCGGAGAGTACTAGTTATGTCAGGGTATACCATTTTAATTCTTTTCAGTTTCAAATAGTGAATTGTGATTCATAACCGGACAATGGCGCGCAAATTATTATCAGTTTTGAAAGATAATTATGCCAGAATAATACCACGATTACCGGTCTAACAGATCGTATAAACAACTCTGTCGTAGACTAGACGACCGTACTCGTGAGAGAGGAATGGCAGAGAATTCCAGACCGTGTCATCTTGCGTCTGGTATTCTCAGCACGACGTCGAGTTCGGGCATGCATCGAGGCCCGTGGCGGACATACAAGATACTGACAAACTTGTTATTGTGGGTGTTGTATTCTTAGTTCCTGATCGAATTGAGGACAATTTCATGAGTGAACTTTGTGGAGTTGTACTTCATAACAAACTGACCTGAAAGACCTCAATATGTGATTGTTTGTTAAACTTGTTATCTATTTTCATAATTGACATGAAATACAAGATGTGTCATTTAGTTTTTGTCATTTATTGGTCAATTATACTTGGTATCGTTTCTTTTGTCCGTTACTTTATATTACTATTAGCGCGACCAAGACAATAAAATGTATGGTGCAAAAATGCAATACGTAAATTATAAAAAATGCGTTGAATTATTTTATCTTTACTGCACAATTTGCCTAAACACGCTGATAGAATCTACCGAATGTAAGGTCCGTTGGGGTCAATTGTAACAGGGACGATTACTTAAAAATTTTACGTTCAAGCACATCCTATTTTATGTAGAATTATTCACTTTACTTTCCTGTTGTTAGAGCCCCATTGTCATATTTGTGATGAAATTTAGCGATTGAGAAAACATCACTCGGTAGAATAATCTTTCGTTTAAAATCTGATATCATATTGATATGTTATTAATAAAAAAAAATACTTATTTTGACATCAGAAGTGCAGTTCCCTCTGTAAATTTGCCAAAGCATCAACTCGGGCGCAACGAGTACCTGATTCGGAGCAAAAGCAATGAAAATTTAGTCGTGCACGATAAAGACGGCTATATCAAACTCTACTCATTTTTTTAATGAATATTTCAAATAAATTTAGGCTTTAAAAACAGTTTCTGTTATATTGTTCGGTCATTTTGGTAAACTGTCTCCTATTTAATGAATTTTGGTCCGATCTTCTCATGATTGGTCTCAAAATATTGCTAAAATACCAGGAATAGAGTAAAATACTTTTTAAAATATTGCAGTTTGAATATTGGTCTTTAAAGGGGCAGTAGCACGTTTTTTGACAATTTTATATTTTCAATTTTTCACTGATCATTGTGAGTTAATGCTAAATGTAATAGTTTGATAGTGTCAAAAATCTCATTACACAAACCAATCATCCATAATCAGAGAACAAATTATAAAGATTCACATAAAATCCATTGGCAGCCATTTTTGTGTGAACACCTTTAATTCTTTTTTTTGTACGAAAAGGAATCGCATGGGTTAACTTTACAATACATATTTGATTTATTACTGCTTCATTTAGTTTTAATACATTGTCTTTCAATTGGAACCATTTATTTTAATTTTCCTGACATCACCTTAGATCCCCCCTAAAAACGTGCTACTGCCCCTTTAAGTGGGAGTTCTAATTTGAAGTGAAATCATTCGGTTGTGATTTTGCGGATGCTTTTTTGCGTTTTAATAGGTAGGCGATAATAAAAATAGAGCCATGGGCTCTGTAGCTCATCAGACTTTATTTTTATTGAAATAAGTATTTAAGGTTTTGACCCCTGTTGCCCCATTTGGGGTCATGGGGTAACCAAATCTACGATTTAGAATCTTCATTGGCAAAGGAGTCTATACACAACTTTTATGATCTCTAGACCTTTTGGAACTGGAGAAGAAAATGAAAATAAGTTTTTAATTAAGGGTCACAAAATCTACAATTTAGAATCTCCATTTGCCAAGGAGTCTACACATAACTTTTTAGCTCTCTAGACCGTTTGGAACTGGAGGAGAAGATGAAAATAGGTTTTTAAGTTTTGACCCCTCTGACCCCATTTGGGGCCATGGGGTCACAAAATCTACAATTTAGAATCCCCATTTGCCAAGAAGTCTGCACATAAAGTTTCAGCTCTCTAGAGTCATTCGTACTGGAGAAGAAGTCGAAAATGTGAAAAGTTTACGGACGGACAGACGGACGGACAGACGGACGGACACCGGACGCCATGCCATAAGCCCATCGGGTCTTTCAGACCTGATAAGCTAAAAATTCAAGATTTACACGCTTAAACCATTGTGTCAACAGTAGTTGATTTAATTCAAACACGTGCTGTGTTATTTCAACAGTTTAACTTTTTGAGTTGAAGATGCCTAAATGCCATTGAGACTGACTAATCAATTAAGTAATCCAACCGTGTGGAATAAGCAAAGTAAACGTACCAATTACCGTAGAACCAATTAACATGGTGGCTGATTTCTGCGATTCGCATCTTCGATATTTCTTCACCATAAAATGATGATAATTAGTTATGGTTACGTGATCCATGTTAATTATAGAATCTTATGATAGCATACAAATCTATATCATTGGGTTATGGTAAGCTTAGACACGTCACGCGATATCAGTTTAAACTTAATAACATATTTGAGATGAACAAAATAGAAAGTATTTTTAAATAACTTGATTTCTCCCTACGTTGATTTCAATCCTTATAGTGTTGAATAATGATATGATGGCAAAACAGTATTATTTCAGGGCATCACTATGATTGAATTGGATAATGCTTAATGTAAATAAAGACGAAGAGGGCGACAAATTCTTAGTTGAGAAGTATTATAGTTCGGATCAATATACTTTAAAGGGACAGTAGCACGTTTTAGGGAGAATATAAGGTGATGTCAGGAAAATGAAAATTAATGGTTCCAATTATAAAAGAATGTATTTAAACTAAATGAAGCAGTAATAATTCAAATATATAACGAAAGGTTTAGCCATGCGATTCCTTTTTCTTAAACAAAATGAATTAAAGGTGTTCACACAAAATGGCCGCCAATGGATTTTATGTGAATCTTCATACTTTGTTCTCTGACCATGGATGATTGGCTTCTGTGATGAGATGTTTGACACTGTCACAATAATAGATTTAGCATTAACTTACAATTATCAGTGAATTATTCAAAATATAAAATTATCAAAATCCGTGCTACTGTCCCTTTACCAAGAGCACATCATGTATGGCCAGAAAGGTTTAACAAACGTGTGATTCTGCAATATTGAAACTGATACGGGTATATTGCACAGTGGTAATTATTTATCCTTTATGCTAAGTCATAACTAAATCAGGTGTTAAATGACTTTAAATATATTTTACTAGCTTTTAATGTCCAAATTCAAATTTGTTAAAGTACATTATAAATCTAACTCGTGAAGTTTTAATATTATGGACCATCATCCAATTTCATTATTCACACATTTTCGACGTTTCGCTTGAACATTAAAACTGTTAATCTCGCTCTTATGTGAACAAAGACGTTGGATTTCCATGAAATATTATGCTTCCTTAATTTACAACTTCTGGATTGTCACTTAAACAATCATTTAAACGTTATATATTTCAAACTGAAATATAATTAAACAATACATTTATGTTCTAAAATCAAAACTGAGTTTTGTTTGGAAAATTATCTCATAACTGTTAAATCTAAATAGGCAAGGCGTAGGATTACTTTATTAAGAAATGGAGAGTTAGCCATTTACAAAAATATTGCTAGACGTGATGGTATTCCTCGCCAAAATCGCTACTGTAAAATGTGTAAATCCAATTATGTAGAGAACGAATTTCATTTTCTTTATAAATGTCCAGTATATGAAGATCTACGTTTTAAATACTTTAAGAATATACCTGTGTATATTAATGAAGATATCATGTATAATAACCTTCAAAATGATAATTCTGCTTATTTAATGTCCATTTCAAATTATAGTAAAGATGCCTTAATTTTACGCAATTTATTTAACAAATAGCAACTCTGAATACATGTATTATGTAAATTCTGTACGTGGGCCGTTGGCCTTTCTACTGAATAAACGATTGATTGATTGATTGAATGAAAACATGTATTGCATACATCAATGTACTTTTATTGAAGCAACTATACACGCAGGTCATCATAAACAACAGTAATATAAGCAAAAACATACAAATCAAAGTAATCAATATAAGTAAAAATATAACAGCAATAATTTAATATAATTCTTTTCAAAACTGATTGAGATTTAACACAAACATCTAAAGAACTAGGATATATAACAAACAAATAGCAATCGACAACATTGATATAACTATAATTTAGTAAGCATAATACCATAAAACATCAAAGAACCTGGATACACAATAAACAAATAGCAATCGACAATATTGACCATACAACATCAAAGAACCTGGATACATAACAAACAAATAGCAATCGACAACATTGATATAACTATATTTTAGTAAGCATAATATCATACAACATCAAAGAACTTGGATACATAATAAACAACTAGCAATCGACAACATTGATATAACTATATTTTACTTATCATGATATCGTACTACATCAAAGAACCTAGATGCATAATAAGCAAAAAAATATCGACAACATTGATATAACTATATTTTACTAATCACAATACCATACAACATCAAATAAATTATTTCATTCATAATTTCCTGCAACTTTCAAGAAACCCTACAGTGTATAAAATACCGAAACGCACCCAAAAGAGAAACATCTTGAATTATTAGTGTTACTTTACACTACTTATATTCAACATGTGGTTAAACAAGGAATTTATTTATACTATTCTAAACAGGGCAATCTCTTTTAAAGATTTATTGTTCTGTGCGAACAGTAATCATTTGCTTTCTTAAAAGCAAGGGTAAACGAATAGGGTGGATATAAGCCTGATGAACGAGTACAGAACACTGTCAGGCGCTCAAGAATCCAATTACGCCTTAAGTTTCATATCAGGCACCATAATGCTGTTCTGATATTCGCTTTCAACTATGTCACAAATCAAGGGCTACACCGTAAATCTCATAACTCGGGTCCAATGGGCGGGAAACTGACTTGGGTTATCAAGAAATGCAGGAGGCCACCAATCCCGGCATCCAGCGAGCTGCGCCCTTTCTTGCTTAACTTTACTGATAGCAGATAGAGCAACGACGGGCGACCACAATATCAATGTACAATCATATTTCCCTCTTCTATCGAGAAAAATATATCTTTTTATAAATATGGTTACAACCATATCTTAAAAATACACGCAATGAAATTGATAAAATCAAAATTGCTTACTTAATTGAATACAATTTGTTATGTATGTTTGTCGTGTTTCGGAAATTCAAAGCAAGGTGTTTATAATCTGAATGGCCAAGGAAAGATTGAAGTGGCATCACAAATCGTGTTAACAGTTCATTCTTTATGGAGCACCACATGACGGCAAGGTAGCACTCGTAGTGTTGGGCTGAAAGAGTTCATCGATCACAAACTTGTAGGTATCATCAAGAGGAAAACACCAGGTGCATCTCTGGTGACACAGTAGTGAAATAACCCGCCCGTTGTGACTCCGCTCAACCCTCAGTGGTTTCAGGATGGCGGTGTCCTGCGACTCGGCGAGCCAGACCTGCAACGGGTCCACAATGAGTCCGGTTCCTTTAGTGTCGATGACCATTTCGTTAGCATCCTGCATCTTGCAGTCCGTGTGAGCGTGGCAGTCGTTGACCGTTCCGAAGACGGTGTAGAAACAAGTTGAACCGTTGGTGAATGTATAGTCTCTCAGTCCGTTTGTCTTAAGCTGAGCAATGTCCGTGATTCTGATTTTATTGAACCGGGTGTAGCTACAGCCCTGGTATGGTATTCGAATGTTCGATAACGGATCGCAGGAGATGCCAGAGTAGTCCATGCTGTTTTCTTCAGGAAGGGTAAGATACTCCATTGGTGCGGTTGTGTTCATCCCGTGACAGTATATTCTGACGGCTTCATCATATAGGGCCTCCGGGTACAACCAGTACTCGCCATCTGTGTAAGAACTGTTGCACTGCAACATGGTGGAACAATTTCGTGCAACACATTTCATCAGAGTCCATGTCCCGTCAGCAAGACATGAAACATGGCCAGCCTGCTCCAATGGACCTCTACATCTATACTCCAAGATCTCACCCGTCAGCCATTTGGTCCCGTTACTAAGGAGGTCTGCGTTTGTGATATTTGGAGGGGTTTCACATCCTCGGGTACAGCTGAACTCCGTCCATGTACCATTTGGCTGACAGGCAGCCGATCCACTTGGTCTGAAGCCGTTGGAGCACTGGAATGAAACTATGTTTCCAACCTTTCGAGTGATGAGAGACGTAAAATAGCCATCTTCAAGAATAGGATCGGGGCATTCCGTCTCACAGACAGCACCAGTGACGCGTTCCCTGCATACTGATGTATCTGGACAGCTCCTGGAGCTACAGACCCCAGCAAGCTTGTCGGGGTACATGGCCACATCGCTGTACAGAGTCCCCACCCGGCTCGTCACGCTGGAGGTGCTGTTCTCTCTGTTCAGCTGACACTCCCTGCTTGCAGGAATATAGTTGATGGAGTGACATGCTGTCCTTAGAAGACATTGCTTGACGCAGACGAGTAGTCCTGAGGTCTGGAGCGTGATGTATGTTGAGCCAGTGATGGCTTGATCAAACTCAACATGTCGGAAGTTCTCTAGAGGGGCGCAAGTTTGGGCCAATAGTCCACCATACGTGACCCAGAGCAATACAAGAGCGCACATAATGCGACTGCACATCATGATGATCTACGTCTGATGATGTTCTGATTGTTGCGTAAATGAAGTCTTGACTGCTTTTGGAGTTGATATTAAAGTCAATATCAATCTAAACTTCATTAAATAAGCCTGTATAATTGTCGATATTGATCTTTCTCTGGTTCGGTACATAATAGCATTTAACAAAGAAGAAATAATTAATAACTAGTACCAATTAAGATTGAGTTTGCCATTATCCATTGCTTCTATTTAATTACCTGATCGTTATCCAACTGCTACTTCTACAAGTCTAATCATTATATTATACAAAAACAGTTTATCCTTTTACAAACTTCATGGCTGACTATCAACAGCCAAACCCTATACAATGCGACAAGAAGCCGACCTTCTCTTGTTAAAACATTAACTAAATCAATTCTGGAAACTGTGACATGTTTGTTAACTATTACAAAAGACGCATGATTGATTCTATTATCTCATGCTGTAGGGAGACACATAGTAACAATAACGGTTGCAATTTGCAGGGTATTAAGTAGGTAAAATGGAGCTATAACGATTCGTTATTGACTAAAAACTTTGTCTTAACAGGAAAAAAACAACATATGACATCAACACGTATCGAATGACCACGAAATTAAAAATACACTGTATAGGTTTATCTCCTAATTAAAACATTACTTGCTTAATAAACAACCGTAAAAATCACAACAATAATATTTTCTTTCTCCTCTTCGGCTCAAAATTGAATTATTATTATTAAAGAAAGAATAAAATATAGAGGCCGTGTGGTAGACATCCTACTCTTTTTCATATAAACTTCAAACTTCTTCATGCCTCTCAACAATTTCGCCTCAAAATACTAAAGAGTCAAAAGAGACTAGCATCACTTTGTTCAATTTTTGCACTGGTGTAGTACACCAAACTGGCTGAAATAAGGAGTTTCAAAGTGTACTAAAATCCAAAAGAAACGTCCCCTCTATATTTGATTCTCGATTCTCGATAGAACAAAACATATAACAAAACGACATTTTTGTACCTTAAAGAACGGCTGCATAACCTTTTTAAAATATATTTTTCAAAAGATATTGGTCAAATAACTATATAACATAAATATTAGGCCAAAACAGCAACGATACACAGTTTCTCAATGAAGCTACAGCTAAGTAAACATTGCGTAACAAGGCGTCTGCTTGTCGCCGTCCAGCGACAAACCAAAACAAGGCTGAGAGGCCACGGGCAGGGGGATACCGGAAGTGACGTGGCAGTAGGCGAAGCGTTCGTCTGCTTATATGGAAAATGATAGGCGAAATCCGCAGTTCTGCCTTTTCAAAGCGATTAACAGTATGTTATATCATTGTGTTGCTGTCAACTGTCCTAGATTATCTCCTGATGAAGTCTCCGTAGACAAATTCCCATCATATTGATGGTTTCACGCCAAATTGACCCGCTGTGTTAGGTCAAACAGAGCAATGTGACAATCTACATCAAACTCACGTGTTCCGATCACTACACCGATTTTCTGCTTCGAGCTCGCATTTTCACTGAATGAACAGTTTGGCATGCAGAGAAAAGGGAGATTAGTAAAATATAAAACATAGCACAAAGTTTTGGGCTGATTTATGGTTATAATCCGAATATACAATGCTCACATTTAGATTTGAACGTTGTGTAAAAAGGTTGAATAAACAATGACATTGGTCTGCAGGTGTTACTTACTTTCTTTAGATCAGATACTCACTTATTACACAATTACTATACTGTCTATCGTATTTCCTGTCTGTTTCCTAATTAGATGATATCAAATGATGACTATAGCAGGTAGGTTATATAATGCACAATCATCAACACCTGGCTATTTTATGACATCAGCTAATTAGGTAACATCAAATAGCAATTGTATTCCTTAACATCCCTTTTTTCTCCGATTGGTAAATTATAACCTATTAACCTGAAATTAGGAATACCGTTTTTGCTCTATCTGATAATTATTTTGGATAAGGTTCATTTAATAAATCTTCCTTATCCTTATTTCTATATCATCTTATCAAAATATGTGCCTGAGCCTTAGATTGCTATAGTTTCAAAATCATTGTTTCAATATTGTCTCTGTATATTGTATGTGTATTGACCTGTCCATGTGTACGTCACTTTGATTTAACTGTATTTTGTTAGGGAGCGGCATTAACATAAGCATCATTTGCTTGTTTGCCAATCCCGGTTTCTTTATTGAAATAAAAATATGTTTAGAGAGACACAGAGTATGTTGATAGGATCACATATGTCAAATTTGGAATTCGATGTTATTACATCTGGAACCACTAACTGTTACTGAAAATAACAAGTTAAAGGTCAATCAGTACATTAGAGCGAAAGAACGGCCATTCCAAGTCGGGATTTTGATCGAAAACCGGACAATGTGGCCCCAGTGGTGCGTGCAAATTCGCCAAACGTAATTTTGAAACCTTGTCATAAGCTGACAGGAAGATATATTCGATTGGATAATGTTTATTAGTTAGTGTAACTAATGGACAGATTAATTGGATGCATTTTTTCGAATATTAAACCTATTTGAGATGTGTTCTTTATTTTTCCTTAAAATCACGCATTTTAGAGATATTATGCATAAATGGATATATTTGCAAGTCCAGTGATGAGATATGAACTTCAATCAGCAAATAAGATATTTTGTAGCATATCAAAATCAAATAATTTTTTAAGAAAGATACTCTGTGTCACTTTAAACCATAAATCTTCATTCTGTTTGGCCATGTATCGGGTATTGTTGTGGAAAATATCTCCTCTATGTACAAGAGTGAAAACGTTAAGATTTTCAGTGAAATGCCCTATTAAAATAATGTTTTAAACAAGACATCAGTGATCATCCAATACATGTCTTTCATTGAGAATTGTAACATGTCACTAAATGAAATAACTAAGAAAAACGTATATATTTTTTTATCCCGTTACAAAATGAAGTCAAAGGCAATTCTAAAAAAATGGTTTAAATGTAAAAAAAAAAGAAGTATTGTATAATAACATCCTTTCTGCTGTGCTACTAAAGTAATATTCAATAACAACCAACAATTGTGCACGAAGATAAAACAGTTCACACGGGAGCAATTGTTTACATATACATCCGGGTTCCATCCATCCATTGCGCAAAGCGAGACCATCTAGGCCTACATGCTGTAGCATTATGCGCACAACTTCGTTTTTAATCAGCGTCTTACGTTTTCATCAATACAAATTGCCAGTTGAATAAATAAACTACCGATTTATTGAAGGTTTGAGACGTTTGGATGTTGTTTAGGGTGTTTAATCGACGGTTAAACATCGAGCTGTACTGTTAGCTTGTGTTGTTTTACATAACGAGGGCACTCAAGGGGGTATCGCATCGCCTACTAACACGTCACGAGACAGTCACGCTTCAGTGCGTTTTATTCTGTTCGCCGGCCTAATTAGGCGGTGTTCTTTATACAGTCGTAATTAAGCCGTTTCTAGGTCGATTTCAGAAATTTAAAGTTGAGTCCATGTGAAATTGTTATCACTATTTCATGAATCCCGAAAGTTGCCATATAGCATTTCAGTCCCTCTTTAACCACTGCATTTTGGTGCATTGGCACATATAAGAATATAGTGTCATTTTTTAATTATCTTTCGTGATTGTTGATGTGTGTGAAAAAACAAAAGGGGACGTTTCTTTTGGATTTTAGTTTATATTAATGACTGCTCGGTATTATCAATAATCATGTTGTAAATTGGCATTTTCTAAGAATAAAATGTGTTATGTCACCAAATTGTGAAAACTGCTTCAAGTTGAAATAACAGTTACATCGTTGGGGGTCATATCGAGTTCATAAAGCTATTATGATAATAATGTTGTTAATGTGCTGAACGTACAGTTCTTTTTCATTTGGAGTAGTGTATTGATAGTCGTACTTAATTGGTTTAATCGACCGTTAGCATATTAAAGATTCAATACAGTCTTTCAGTAGCATCATTCATTACATGTCGGTATGTCACTTCTTTCAAAAACTCAACTTTAGGGTCTAGTGATCAACCAAAGACTTCCATTATTTAAATATCAATTCCGATGTCGGCACCAAAGTGTAATATTGAGTTAGTCATATCTCGATAATTACGTACAGTTACACAGCCCATGGGGCGTACAATGAATGACGTCACTTCTAAAATTGGTATTAAAGAGGCGAAGAGACGAATGCGTAAATTGCGTATTTTGACCATCCTGCTACATCAGCGTATATGTCTCCGCTAACGCTACAACCTATCCCCTGATATCCTCCTATAGTCTTCTGTCGTATCGCTATATATAGCAAGCCAATCAAATGATGCCCTTTCAGCGATAGCGGCAAACTAGTTTCTTGGCTTCGTTCCGCGTGCTCACCTCGTGATTCAAATTAACCAATAGGAGTGCTATTAGATGATAAATCTGATTCTCACTGCAGTCTCCCGCTAAGCTCCATATCACGCGCTCTTAGATTTCCACGTGCGACATCACTAGACAACAGTGTATGGAGTTCGAAATAGTTTGACTGAAAACAGATAGGCTATAAATAGCGCTGAGCATCCACCCGTCAGCGATACGACAGAAGACCATAGGAGGATATCAGGGGATAGGTTGTAGCGTTAGCGGAGACATATACGCTGATGTAGCAGGATGTATTTTGACTGTCGTTGAGAACGTTACTGAGACAAATATTTGGTATTTCAGTTTTTCAAAAGTGTAAAGTCCCTTTTTTATTTGAGTTTAGCAGAAAAGGTATTAAATAGCTTTGCTTTTATTATACCCCCGACCAACGGTCGAGGGCATATTGTAATTCCAAGAACGACTCCATCCGTTCCGGAAGACATTTTTTATCCGACCTATTACGGAAAAACTATTCATCCGATTGTCTTACAAGTTTGCACAATGTCATGTCTTGTATCATACAAGGGAAGAGGGATGCAGTGCCAGAGAAAAACCATTTGTGTTAAATTCTTTATTTTCTACGGATTTTCATGTTTTGTACTAAGTCAGTTTTTAATCCTGCACACAGGTTACCGATTCCAGAAAACGATCCATCTGATTCATACAAAATGCATAAGTCTTCTTACACTCTACGAGAGGTACAGTATGAATTTACATGCGATTTTGTTTATCTTTTATTTTGAAGAATTTCTATGTTTTGTATCTAGTAATTTCCAACAGAATTTGGCAGATCAATTGAAGAAAAACATTATAAAATGGTAATTTGGTGACCCTGTGACCCACGTTCTGAAAACCTCTTCTTCCTCTCTTGAACCAGAAGGCTTAGAAAGCTGTTATCTTGTGTAGAGACTCCTTGACGAGAGAGGATTGTTAATTGTAACTTTGGTGACCCTGTGACCCCTATTAGGGTCACATGGGCCACGCCCTAAAACCCTTTTTACTTCTTCTCCAGAATCAAATGGCTTAGAAAGCCCTTAAAACCTACTTCGACTTCTACTCCAGAACCAAAAGGTGTGGAAAGATGAAATGTTGTTAATAGACTCCTCAACTCCTGAGGATTATAATCTGTAACTTTGGTGACCCCTGATAAGGGCCACAGGGGCCACGTCTTAACAACCTATTTTCGACTTCTACTCCAGAACAAAACAGCCTTCTTGACCATTAGGATTATGATTTGTAACTTTTGTGACCCGCTCTTAAGGGCCACAGGGCTTGGCCCTAAAACCTTATTGTGGGCTTCTTCTCCAGAACAAAAATGCTTAGAAAATTGAATGTGTATGTGAATGTGTACAGACTCCCTGATTAGTTAGGATTATAATGTTCGGTCCTCATGAGGGCCACAGGGGTCATGCCCTTAAAGGGGGTCTGCAACCTAGCTCGTGAAACCTAATTGACCATCGTTAACGAGAGCGTCCAGATGGGTAAGAGGGTTCACATGACACAAACTTGGTACTGGCTTACTGCTGTAAGTGGTTCGTAACCAAACAATTTGGTCCCTACCAAGCATTTTCGACTCTTTCGGGGCTCTGCCAATAAAACTCTGGAAGTTAAAAATGTGGGTGTGGCAAATGTGGTTCCCCAAAAGTAGGGGCCACAGGGTCACCAAATGTACAATTTAGAATCTTCCTTATCTAAGTTAGGAGTCAACAAGGTTTCAGCCTTGTAGGCCTAATGATTCTGGAGAAGAAGTCGAAATGTGCAAAGTTAACGGACAGACGAATTGACCGACTCCGGACACCATGCCATGCAATAAGCCTATTGGGCCTTACAGGCCAGATGAGCTAAAAGTCTGAAGAAGTTGAAAATACCAAAAAGCACATCATAAGACAAGCATACTTCCACTCTTCTAATTTTGATACTCCATCAAGGTATCCATACCCAAAAAATTTGTGGCAGGGGCAACAAAAACAGAAATACAGGTATGTATCAAAATCTTTAATGCAGTTCTTTTACCAAAGCAGTCCAAATCAGACATCACATGGTATTTAGTTATGAGCAAAACAAAGATATTTTCAAAGGCAAAATATTCATTCTGAATATAACATAATTTTCACATGATTGCATCATTCATCTTTACACGTTTTCAAGCATTCTTTGAACACAAGCCATATCAGTACATTTATAACTTTCCTTTGTACAAATGATGAAAAACAAAACTTGCTAGAATAGCATGATCCTGAAAACATATTTCTATGAGGCACCATATTATTCAATGTGTGATATTGGTTGGCATTTCTGTGTTGAGTACAAATATGTATCATCTCTCCAGAACAGTACGGTAGTTAATAAAGGTATAATGTATGGAAGGGGATGTGTGCCAAAAATAGACATGTAGACTTGTAATTTGCAAAATATGACTTGTCCTTTGACTGAATCATTTGTTCTTTTTGTTAAATTCCGTAATAATCCAAATATGGCTAGAGTAAAATCATGTAGAGATGTAGTTTGAAATATTGCTATGGTAACTATGCAACGCCTGGAATCTTGAAATGCCAAAGTCCTGTTCACAAGGCTGTCTTTACAACTCCTCATTTTCTATTTGTGAAACATATCTTGAAATAATGAAAATGTGAATATCAATATGAAATTTGAAAGAAAACTTTACGACTTGGACGTTTCTAGAATAAAATTTCATCTTTGTAACCGATGACTGAAAGTCAAGATTGACAAGACCAAAATATTAGGTTTGTATGATTAATCTTTTCGAGATTGAATAAGGAATGTACATTTCGCTGTTAGAATTTTTAAATGTTTTAAACTTTCGGAACGCATCCCCTTCCATAACAGTGAACATTGACCTAAAACCATGTAACTTGGACATCCTAGAGTAATTTGTCGTTTATATAGCTTCAACCTTATCTTCATTGTGAAAGGGACAGTAGCTCCTCTTCAGGTTAACAAACCGATAAAGTGATAACTAAAATAAATGTTTACAACAGCAAAACAATATATTTGGAAATTACAGACAAAATACATTCAATTAAGCTTTCAAATATTTGTCACACTGAAATGGACACTGGTAGTTTTTACTTGCTACTTTAAAATATATTTTTTTAGATTAAAAAAAAATTGGACTACTGCCCAGGCAGTTATTACATGATAACCTCTAGCACTGGTAATTATTATTTTAGACCTGGTAATCGAGAGATAGACATCAAAGAAACTCATAAATCAACATGTGGCCAGACGATAAAAAATCATTTATGAATGCCTCCATTGAAAGGCATTTTTTGTAAAAATTATAAACTATTTTGAACAGGCAACAACTAAAACTCACATAAAAGACAAACAATCACAATTTCAAACAGACAAAACTTTCTTCATTTTGAAAGATATGAGCATAAGTGTTAAGCAAGTATCATTCTATTATTTTTAGTATCCATACCTGTTTATAAAAAACTTCTAACATACCGGTATTTATTCAAATGAAAACATATATCATTTTAGATTACAAGAACATATGACAGTTTCTTTTATTCACCATAAGATAAAGAAATAGCGAAAGATAAACATAGTATTTCTTTGAAGTTGTAATAAATAACATCAAATTCAAAGTACTAAAGCATAATTACATTGGGTTAAAAGATAACAAAACTTCAAGGGGTATAAAACATCAACACGGAACATTGCCTGGCATCAGGAGACTAGAATAACAAATATCTGAATCTTAAAAAAAATAAAATGGAACCTTCTATCAAAAACTTTATAAGAGAAATGACTATGTACAGTATATACAGAAAATCTACCTACCTTTTAGAAGTAAGCTTATTCCATCATTTGTAAAATAGAAATTCAAAATTTTGCTTTGTAATAATTATTTGAGACAGATATGTCAGTTCAGTTAAACGTTACCCCGAAAAAATCATGACATTTTTTCTCGGTTGGTATCTAAAATGACCAACAATAATACATATCATAATTCACATATTCCAGCCACATGGCATAAGGTAAAAACATGGACAACTCAAAATGAAAAATAAATGGATTTATTTCTCCAAACTTTATTGATTACCTTTTCCCAATCAAAGACTTTGACCAGTAAGCCTTTCAACTTACCAGTAAAATTGTACAGATGTGTAACACTTACCAAAACAGCGAGTAAGAACTAGCTGTTTAGGACACTGCACAGCGAAGCAAATTAATAAAGGAAAATTTAACTTGAAACTCTGAAATAATTACTTATATAGTAAAGAAAACTCAAAAGCCAAGAAAATGTTTTTAATTAAAGCACCCGAATGGAATATTAAACAAATCACCATATCAAATCACAAATGGACAGGACAACTGCTGAACAGAAATTATACGCCATTTTAAACAAAGTATAGGAAACTACATGTTAGGGATATCACGATACATCGATGCATCGTCGTGGTACAGTACACGATACAATACACTATAGAGTTAACTGTATCGTGATACAAAATTAAGTGAATATTGTTCAATTTTTTGGTGAATATCATAAATTTTTTGTGTGAATACGAATCAAGGAATCCAGAGTTGGTTAAATTCCTTGTGAAGATAGCTTTAATATAGCATTAAATGACTTTTTCATGAAGAAGTTGGCTTATTTTTGTCTTTATATGCTGGTTACTCAGGTAAGTCTCTTTAGGAATATAAAATTTAGATCCCTGAATGTTTATCTCACCGTAATAATGTCGCATTCAGTGTATCGCGATATGTATCGTATTGTGACCTCAGTATCGGGATACGTATCGTCTTGAAAGGTACCTGTATCGTGACATCCCTACTACATGTAATGTATAAAACAGCAACTATACCAAATGTGCATTTGTAGAAAACAAAAGACAACACAGAAATATTTCCTGAATGTCATCTTTGTGTTACCTCTTGGGCAAACCGCACAAAAGATATCAATGTTTAAAATATTTCACAGATAATACAAACTGGTAGCTGGTGAAATCCTCCTGTAAGCTGTATAGATAAGTAGCATAATTGAAAACACATAAGCATTCTCCCATAATTACACGTTTACGTAATAGCCTCACTGCCATATACAACATCAGATCAATGTGAAATCATTTACACCACTAAATGAGGTAACAAATGCCCAACTCACTACACACTTGTTGAACATGAGAGCTACTTTGCAAGAGTAAAAATCATCATGTTTAAAATAACAAAAAGTGTCCCATTTTTAACTTAAAGGCACTCAAGCCTCCCAATATTTCATTTATATAAGAAACATACAGAAAATGAATAAATTGAAATAAAAAAAAACCACTTGTCTCTTAACCATGATATACCAATTCCATTTTAGGATGACCTATGTGACCAAATATAATTCTCATTTACCTTTGATAAACTTAAGACACATAAATTCACACGATAAAAGACATTTACAAGGAAAATATTCAAATGGCACTGTACATTACTTTGCACATTACAAAATTGGCAATATATAAGTATTGATAGTCTAATAATTATCAAATTCTTGATCCCATGCATGATGCTTTGAAGAACATATTCAGCGACATTAAGCACTAGAAAGCATTTTGGCATATTGTCAACAAGGGAAGATAACTCTCAAAAGGGGAGGCAACGCTTGTTACTTTGACAAGGGAGCTAACTCTGTTCCTCTTCACTCTCCTCGTACAAGGGCTCCAGTGATTCTCCTGTGATGATCAAACCTTTCTCGTACAGATCTCGAGCTAGATCAATCTGCAGAAGAGACAGGACAATTTATGTAATGCATTGATAAGCTTGCAGTTTGTGGTAGAATACAATATTATAGTACTTGCAAAACAGAAATTTAAAAAAATGCTTTTTTGCATTTATTTTTTATTTCTCTACTACTAAGTTTAATTAATACAGTACCTGGACAAAAGTGAGTCTTCACTGTTAAAATTCCATTGACTTACATATTAAATATTTATATACACTATAATAGTAATCTCAAAAATACAAATAAAATGCATTTTAAAACATTCTCGACTAATAAATTTAATTCTTGCATATGTTAAAATAACTATGTTTCTCCCAACTGGGCCTTGTTAAAGCATGAAATGAATATTATTATTGCTTTTTTTAGGTAGAATTGCAAAATATGCATATTTGCAAATTTTTAGCAACATGTACAAGTAAACAAACACACACAGCTTTTTACTGGGGAAGTAACAGGTCTAACATGCGTAGCCTCAGCAAATGTGCAATTGCGACATAATATATCCATGAACTCGTAAGATTGTAACACTTAGGATTGTATCCACATTGCACACAACATGATTTTAAAAAACATTTCATCTCTTGATATAATAATAACCTAAGGTATAACTAGTAAAGAAAATACACTAGATGAATATTGTACATACCACCTTTTCCATGACCGTATATAAAGCTTAATTTCAGACTATAGTCTTCATTAGAAACACACATTTGGACTTCAAATTATTTCCTTAAATTTTACTTAAAATATGTTTCCTTAATTGAATAGCTCCTGACCAATCCTTGCTAAAAAAAACTTCTTTTGATTCAATTATATATAAGGAATCCTTTCTTGATCAAATAATCCCAAAGTAATCCTTGATCAAAAATTTGTTTAACTGTAACGTATCCACTAATAAATGGTTTGGCAGCAATTAATGGAGCAGATGTTTCCATTATCATTATGTAACCCTTCCTTGATCAAATAGCCCCAAAGCAATCCTTGATCAGAAATGAGTATTACGTTAATGCATCCACTAAGTAGATGATTGGTTGGTTAAATGGACAGTGCCACGTTTTTTTATTTATATTTGAATTTTTTTACTGATAATTGTATGTTAATGTTAAATGTATTATTGTGATAGTGTCAAAAATCAATTTACACAAACCAATCATCCATCGTCATAGAACAAATCATAAAGATTCCATTTGGCGGCCATTTTTTGTGAACACCGTTAATTCATTTTGTGTAAGAACTTGTATTGCAAGGCTGATATTTACATTAAATATTTCATTCATCACTTCTACATATAGTTTAAATACATTGTCTTTCAATTGGAACGATTTATTTTCATTTTCCTGACATCACCTTATATTCCCCCTCAAAACGTGCTACTGTCCCTTTAAGAGCAAGTTGAATGTACGTACCCTGTCCTGCAGGTTCTCTAAGGGCAGACTGTCGATGGTCACATACTCTGGGTACGAGTGGATCAGGAACTCTACAGCCGGCGCCGCCTGTCAACAATACAGCGTCCCATATTCAAATGACGGTACACACAAATGTCTATTTCAAATTCTAATATTCTTTAAATGAATATCTGTATTTGTCAAAATAATTAAAATATCAAACAGCTTGGCAGTCTGAAATTTTTAACCAAGTATGTCATCTTTTCAAAATGATTTTCATAACTTGAAAAATAACCAATTTAACTAAATATTTTCAAGATTGATCGTGTGGTGCGCGAGTGTTATCGTATAGCAAGTCTGTGCAATATTTCACCAATTAGTGATCAATTGAATGTTACAGATGTTGAGAAAGATGTTGACATATCTTGAGGCATCCTGTCTCAGGGAACGAACGTTACGCTAACTCCACTAATCTGTACCTTGGGATCAGAAGCTAGATTCACTCGCTCGACCAGACTTGGGATATAGCCAATCAAATGATTTTCTCGCCACCTTCTCGATAAAATTGCAACGAGAAAATGATTTGATTGGCTACATCCCAAGTCAGGATGATCTTGAGGAAACACAACAAGTATAAAGAGATGGCTAGGTCCTACCTCCGTGAGGATCTCGATGTACTGCGACTCGGTGCTGTGGTAGACGCGACTGTTCTCCAGACAGTGGTAGATCCGAACCTGCTCCTCATCTTCACTGACCAGTCTGCAGCAGATCAACACTACCAGTTAGTTGAGGCTTACTTAGCTCAACAGTGCTCAACATGAGCTATGTCTCCTTTACTTCTAGATATTTCTGGTTGGGCAAGGCCAGTAAGCTTCATCTACTACTTTATCTACAACAACTACTAGGTTATGGCTAGCGACCTTGCCAACACTGCAAATGCTTTTTTAACTATCACTGTTTTGCCTTCCTCATGGAATTTCGAAAGAGATGACCTTGACTTTTGACACATTGTTACAGAAACATTTGAAATCTTGGTATTTATTGACAGATGATATAAACCAAACACGAGTTTCATAGCAGAATTTTTTTTCAAGTAATCATGTTTAAAAAGGTTTGTTTTAGTGATATTGACCTGTGACCTAGAATAGGAGCCTGTGACCTAGAATAGGAACATTTCAAGTAAATAACCAAGGTAATAGCAGTAAGTTATTAGCTTAGTGAAAAAAATTCAGTGGTATATATGTACAGGGCAGGGCGACAGAAACTGCACAACAACCAAAAGCAGCTCCCCATTTGCATATGAAGTTGTCAGGTCATGGGATATTTTTAAGACATATTTTAAAAACGTAAGCTGAATTTGATGAAATGAAGTTAAATAGTGCTATTAGCAGTATTCTTTTTACTGATACCCACTTTAATAATCGTTCAAAACAGAGGATTCATGAATCAACTCCTTTATTGCCCCTAGTCCAATATTGTATTTTCATCGATCCATGTCTGCTTTTCACAAATTAAAGTCTTTTTTGAAACGATCACTCTCCTCATTATCTCAATACATGATATATGTGTATGTCATAATGTGTGATGAAACATATCATAGCCTGACTGAATATCACAGTTTTACATCCCACCTATATTTGACGGTAGTACATGGTACGAGCCGCTGCTGTTGAACATGACCTACCCACCTGATGACACCTCTGCGGATGATCTTGATGGTGGTGTCTGGGTCCAGCTCGACGGTGCCCACCACACGCTTCAGCTCGTTGTCCCACCGCTCACCGATACCATGCACACTGCACGCCTTCTCAGCTGCAAGAGGGGATATAGAGATATGTATCGGGAAAATAATCTAAATGTCATCTTCAGAGTACAAAAATGCCTGATATGCCCTTAAGGCAAAAATCAAAAGTACAAAAGTACGAAAAACAAGCTTTTTAGGTGCAGAAGAAAATGTGAAAAATTTCGAGTTAACCGAGAACTGCTTGATGACAGATGCCAGACAACTTCCAATACTATAGGCCATTTGAGCTGCAAGTTCTATGGACTGTTAAAGACACTACCTTCCGAGAGGAGAGTGGGTAGAGCATCATAGAGAGCCTTCTTGTCCCTGATAAGCCCTTATAGTAAATATGAAAAGTTTACAGGTAACCGACAAATGCCTGATGGGATATGCAAGACAATTGCTGATATGATGCTATGACAGCCAGTTGAGCTGCAAGTTCTAAGGACTCTAACCTTCCGAGAGGAGAGGGGGTAGGGCATCATAGAGAGCCTTCTTTCCCATCTGGTCTGCCTGATCAGCCCTTATAATAAATATGAAAAGTTTACAGGTAACCAACAAATGCCTGATTAGATATGCAAGACAACTGCTGATATGATGCTATGATCGCCAGTTGAGCTGCAAGTTCTAAGGACTCTAACCTTCCGAGAGGAGAGGGGGTAGAGCATCATAGAGAGCCTTCTTGCCCATCTGGTCTGCACCCGCGTCAACAGGCGCGTACTTGAACAGTGTTGACATCAGCTGCTCTATCTTCTTCATGAAGTCTGCTCTCTCAGGACTCTCCTACAGCATCCAAAAGTAACATGATCAGCACAGTACAAAACTTAATCTTTTCATGAATAATGTGACATAAAAAAATAGAGCCATGGGCTCTGTAGCTCATCAGACTTTTGATTGAAATAGTTTTTAAGGTTTTGACTCCTGTGACGCCATTTGGGGTTATGGGGTCACAAAATCTACAATTTAGAATCCCCATTGGCCAAGGAGTCTGCACATCAAATTTCAACTCTCTAGAGTCATTGGTTCTGGAGAAGAAGTCGAAAATGTAAAAAGTTTACGGATGGACGGAAGCAGGACGCCATGCCATAAGCCCATAGGGTCTTTCAGACCTGATGAGCTAAAAATTATTTATGACTTCCTCCAAGAAAAAGTTACACTGTCATAACCAGCCGCCATCTTGACCATCCTAATTTTAAAGTCAACACTTTATAACAATAGGAGGGAGTTTATCAAGATGGTTTCGTGATCATCGTACAAATACTTAACTCTGATATCAAACTCAGAAACATCTTACATTCCAACATCAAACTAGAAGACATATTGCAACAAACTAAATGGACAGCACAACAGTAAATATATCCTTCACTGTCTCACTGGAAGTTCCATTTAGGCACTCTGGTCCAAACATAGACAGTATGACAAGGAATTATGATGAATATCCTGAATGAACTCACCTTGTCAGAGTGGGCGACGCCCATAAAGTTGAGATAGTCCCTGGGTAGACCCTTCCTGAACTCTACATTCTCATCTATAGCGAGCTGCAGAGCTTGAGGAACTATCTGGAGGGCGGAAAAGGTCAACAGTAATTTCAGGTTATCATGGTTGCTAAATAGTTATGAACCTGATTACAAAACAATATGTCCAACATTCATATACGCTAACCTAGATCTGTGAAAAATGGAAAAGCTCCTGGATAGTGTGGTAGAGGTTATACTTGTGACACTGTCTCTTGGCAAAACATGAAGTGAATCATTCTTGATTTTGAAGATATATAAAAAAGGTAACATAAGAGTCTTCCATAATCGCACATTGATAAGTTAACAAAAGCCAGAGAAAACTGTTGACTTAATGGAGATGAGCTGCTACCTTCTCCAAGAGGTCGCCCCACGTGTTCTTCTGATAACAGGACACAGTGATGTGTAGGGAGTGTTCCTCATCCGTTGTTCGACCCTGCAACACATTGCTCACTGTTGAATGCATACATTGTATTTCTGTATCTGCCCTTAAGCCTTGAGTGAAGTGATTAAAAACTTTCCCAAATTCTTTTTATTTCCTATCTAAGTAAGTCCAAATCATTTTAAAAACCTTAATCCACCTGTCAGCTGTTACACTGGAGACACTTCTAAGTGAAAACACCTGCCTATCAATGTTGGGATATTTTGGATACTAACAACTTCCATGTGATAATTTTTTGGATCAAGCATAAATTGGGATGAGAGAATCATGCCAAATAATTAGCAAGTTTACTGTAAATAGTAATAGATAATAAGAAATTTAGTATTCTGTTTATCTATTTATTTCAGTATGATAAAAATGGAATATTCCTACAGAAATATTACACTGCAGGAATTCACATGGTAGATTGCTAATCAGGGCCAGGAATTTATGGACCTTTTGTGATGTAAGGCAACATTTGGTGCAGCGGTGACGTCAGTACGTGAAATACAAGGACTCCTGAGGTGGTCTGACCTGGAAATTTATTCCTTACAAATATGCAACACTACTATATGGTAAGCAATCCCAATGCACGGAAAAGTGTTCTCACTACTGAGTTTGATATCACTTTTTCAGTTTAGTGAAATCTCAGAGTGGGATTACATCATGTGTACCACGGTTAAACGTCACTTCTAGGTTCGAGGTTACGATGCAACAATGGTATGACATTGCAAGGAACTGCTAAAGTCCAGCAGTTTTGGACAAAAGTCACCATTTTTTCAACCACAGACGCATATAATAAACAGGGTATTTTTGTTATCCTTTTGATATAATTAATCTCTAACTTTGTGATGGGATAAGGCCTATATTTTCACTTGTGGCATAAATAATACTGGCTCTACCCTGTCACTCAATGAGAGATGAGTATCATCACACTGAAAACAAAACTATCGTGTATTTATGAGCACGAGGAGTGATTGAGTACCTGGTGTATGGTGCCCCGAGGGAAGTAGAGCATGTCCCCCGCCTCCAGCATTACGTCCAGTATTGGCTCCCCCAGATCCTCGTCCGTCAGGTTAGCTGCAGATATAACATTTTCAGTTGTCTTCTGGGAGATGGTGGTATTGGGAACACATGGATAGTCAAATGATTGTCAATTTCATTTAATCTCTCACGATGCACAATTAAGTCTTATATCAAGGGCATTTCAAAGAAACATAAGATGATAGGACTACGGGAGATTTCCTTGTAAATGACTTATTAACTATCAATATAATGCAACTGCTTGAAAAACAATATAAGAAACATTACCATGCGTGCAAAGTGAAAACCCTTATGTCAGGATAACCCCTATTTTACTGCTCTTTTAAAACTAACTGTAGATGATGCCTAACAAATTATTTTTACAAAATAAAAGTATAACATTGTGACAATCGATTTTTTCGCAACACGATTTTTATCGATATCTACTAACGATAAAAATGTTATGATCAGTGTATAAAATAGATTGGAAACTTAACCTGTCCTGAAAATTAATTGGTCAATTTCTAAGGGAAAATAAAATAAAAACATTGAAAAGTTACCAGTCCTGACCAACAAGGCAAAAGTGAGCGCGGCTCACATACCCCCGCCTGTAGTTTGACCGCCTTCACGTAACATTAATTTGAAAATTTATGATTATGACTTAGAACACAATGATCTTGCAACCCTAAAAACTACTTCACTTCAAAACATCCCCGGCTATGTAGTTTTTGAATAAAATTCTGGGAACCCTGGAATTACCCCTAACAGCACTATACAGTCGAACCTTGTTTTATGGTTACAGGTGAAAATCGTCCGGATAGCAAATCGTCAGGTTAACTGGGTAATTTTTCTTAAGAAATATAGACACATTGTTTGAAAAATCTTTGTCCGTAAGGTGAGATACATGGATATACGGAGTCTGGGTAACCGAGGTTCGACTGTATACTTCCATACCAAATTTGAAGTGTGCAAGTCATTTGGTATTTATATATGCTCCGGAAACAAGACAAAGTAAAAAGTTTGACCGTTTTTGGTCAAGATTTCAAAAATTATTTGGACCATTGAGTTGAAACCCCTAAAAAGCACCACAGCACCATATAGGCTACTTCCATACCAAATTTGAAGTTTCTAAGTGGTATAGTTTTTCAGTTATGCTCCGGAAACGAGACAAAGTCAAAAAATCGGACCGCTTTTGGTCAAAATTTCAAAAATTATTTGGACCATTGAGTTGAAACTCCTAAAAGGCACCACAGCACCATATAGGCTACTTCCATACCAAATTTTAAGTTTCTAAGTGGTATAGTTTTTGAGTAATGCTCCGGAAACGATTTCGGACGGACGCACGCACGCACGCACGGACGGACGGACACACGGACGGACACGCGGAGCACTACCCCCGACTACGTCGTAGCGGGGGTATAAAAAGTAACCAGTCCTTGCAAAATGTAGCCAGTCAAGGACTGGCGGACGGGCTATATTTTAAACACTGCTATGATACACATCAGGATATGGTTTTAAAAGTTGTTTTGAAAAACAAAACCTTAAGTTTTGACAAATACCCTGATTTTAAGGCATGATAAGCCATTTTGAAGTCAATGATATGTATCACAATACAGAGAATGTATCATGATACATGTATCTTCATCACAATTCAGGAATATAATGATATATTGTCAAGCCTCTATTTTTTAGAATTATGATGGACATGCGAGAACTGAGAGTTATAATAGTTATTGAATTGTCTTATATATAATACAAGTTACCATGTCTTTTAAGTAAATAGTGAGAGTAAACTTACCACTAGAATATCTTGGCAAAACTTCTGAATTATTTCTGTAAAAGTAAAATTCTAAATTAATCCACTGTAATAAAGATTATCAAACATGTATTGCAAGAACAACTAGCAACCCATATACTACAAATACTAATTCAAAGAGCAAGTCAGTATTTAATAGTAAAAAACATGGCTCGTATGGACAATCAACATTGTATCAATAAAAACTTGCAGGAATGTACTTAAAGAGACACAGAGTATGTTGATAGGATCACATATGTCAACTTTTGAAATTGATGTTATTACATCGGGAACTACTAACTGTTACTGAAAATAACAAGTACATTAAAGAGAAATTACGGCCATTCAAAGTCCGGATTTTGTTCGAAAACCGGACAATGTGGCTCGAGTGGTGCGCGCAAATTCGCAAAACGTAATTTTGAAACCTTGTCATAAGCTGACAGGAAGATATATTCGATTGGATAGTGTTTATTAGGTATTGTAACGAATAGGTAGATTAATTGGATGCATAATTTCTAATATTAAACGTATTTGAGATGTTTTCTTGATTTTTCCATAAAATCAAGCCTTTTAGAGATATTATGCATAAATGGATATATTTGCAAGTCCAGTGATGAGATATGAACTTCAATCAGCATAATTAATAGATATTTTGTAGCTTATCAAAACCAAATAAAATTTTAAGAAAGATACTCTGTGTCACTTTAAATCTACCACAACTACTTAGTAAGAAAACATCCCTAAAATACTGCTCTGATCAATGCACTTTTTGGAGAACTGACGTCTTGTTAATACTATACATAACATTAATGAAATATCTAAATAAAATCTGAGGATGAGGATGAATCTGTAATAGACTCCTCAATTTAAAGAAAAGATGTTTTATTGTAGTGATTGTACTGTAATTATTGCAGTGATAGTATCAAATAACAACAATACATTCTTGAAACCTTGTGCAGATCCCCAACACTGTCAAGTAATAAAGATCCATTGCCTTTGGAGATTTGTTTGGAGACGAGGTGGTCCTTGGATGGGACTAGTTTACAATGGAAAAAGTATCCCATTTCTCAAAGTTTATAGGGCACCAAGCCAAAAACATGGCCAAATATCCACTGGACCCCCTCTAGTATCAACATATTATCTTCAATAACCTTATACTGTATAATGAATAAAAAATACCTAGGACTGTAGAGTCTCCAATGTTTCTTCCCTTCCAGCTGCAGAATGAAGGCTTCAATGTCGTCAAAGTGGGGAGCAAACCCCTGCGTGCCCGGTGGAGTGAGATACCTTAAAAATACAGGGTCATCTCCCTTTAGATAAATATCCTTCTCTCTTGTTGTGTATTTTTTATTCTCTTTGTTTCACTTTTTGTTAATAATAGAGCAAAACTAAACGTACCATTGTTAAACACAGAAAAAAATATTCCATTTTTATCAAGAGCGAATTTCAAGCAAATCCACAAACACAGCTTTTCCAAAAACTCACACATTAGCTCCAACAAAGCAGCCAAAGTATTCCTGTAGTATCGCTAGTAGTTTCCATACATTCCGTGAATACGTCTGTGGATTTAGTAGTCTGATGGAACAGCCATTCTGAAATCAACACTAAAATGTAAGCCGAGGACATAAAGATCCTTGATCGCCACTAAGCATTATGACAAATAGCGAATAACTTGAAGCAAAAGAATTAACACTGACGAGGATGGTAAAAAATCTTTTGATTATATTCATGAACTCATTGAAGTTGAAATTTGAGGTCTCAGCTTGGGTTCCTTACAAAGTGTTCTCCTCAATCCCATTGGCACTGTTACTCTTCCAAATGTGCTAATTTTCATGGTCTTTGCAGGTAACTAGTATCTAAGTAAGGACATTGAATAGTTGATTAGTAATACCTGATAATAGTCCCACACAACAGGTGCATATGCTCTCCCAGAAATGTTGTGCGTTTCCCTCTTTCCTTTCTCATAAGTTGTTACATCAAGATTCACTGAGAATTGGATATTTTCCTGTAAAAATAGTACAAGAAGGTTTGATATGATTGTTTCAGATTCTCTCACACAGAAAGTAATACAGCACCACCAAAGCCTGTATCAAAGAGCAAGTCGATGTGTTATGCAAAAATATCAATAGTAATCAAGAAGTATCATCAGTAAAATGAGTCCAACTTTGTATACAAAAGGTGCAGCGATATTAAAATCTCAGAAAACAAGAAGATAGGTTATCAACATCCCACGCCAAATAAGTTTTCAATACAGCCCCCAATATTTTCTTCAAGGGACCGTAATAAGTTACTGCATTTACTCATTTTTGAACTCCATCAAGGTATTGATACCCCGAAGACCCTCAAACAGAGTCCATAAACATGGAACAAGGGCAATAACTCCGTAAAAAATAACATTGCGGACCTGATTTTTTAACTCCCATCAAGGTATTGATACAATGAAGACACACAGCAAGTTTGGTTAACCTATCTTAAATAGTTTCTGAGAAAAATTGTCCCCTTTGACGACACCCTCAAACAAAGTCCAAAAACACGAAACAAGGGCAATAACCCCTTAAAAAATATTAGTGCAGTTCTGATTTTCGAACTTCATCAAGGCATTTATACCATGAAGACACACAGCAAGTTTGGTTAACCTATCTTACATAGTTTCTGAGAAAAGTTGTCCCCTTTAACTCGGACGGACGGAGAGAGTCCAAACCTATATCCCCCTTCCACCTCATGGCGGGGGATAAAAATAACGATAGAAAAGTCAGACAGGATATTTTCATAGAAAAAGACCAATAGACCGACCGACCTCTCGAAGGATCTTGTCGAGCTGTGCAGTACTGAACCAGCCATCATTGTAGTGCGGGATGTGTCTCTTCACCAGCAGTGGCTTTCTCTCCCATAGTTCCCTGCAATCAACAATTTGTCAAAACTGATAGAAATTAAATAAACAATCGTAAAGATTATTCCAAACATTACAGGTACTATGATATAAGCTTGAAGATTTTCTAATTTTAAAATGGTATTTTGTAAATATCAATGGTAAAACATCTGATCAAAGGATTATTATAAGGCTGAGCAAAATATCAGATAGAATTGTTTTTCATATTTCAAAGGCTAAGAGATATATTATATATCCACTATAAGAGTTGAGATTTGAAATTTATAAACTTGAATTCAGGGTTTGTACGATATTTCTGGAACCAATTTTTGGATTTTTAAGGCTATTTTCAAGGCTTTGCAGGCCAATAACTCAAGGAAATGAGAACAAGTGTGATTCCATATAAAATGGAAGGAGCCACAAGAAGCAACAAAGATTTGAGAATGTACTGACATAAAGACATATTTCAAGAATTTTAAAAAAACATAATCAATTGTAGTGAACTCAAAGCTTCTTCCAGGTCAAAATAAGTTTTAAAAGCTTTATAAGGCTAAATGTCCAAATTCAAGTTTTTTCCTGGCTACTACAAAACCTGTAGAGACAATCAAAAGTGACCTAACTAACTGGCTACTAGATATCAAAGTGTTAAGTATTATGAACGTACTTGAAGAATCTGTCTGTGGTGAGAGGGTGAATGAGACACTCAAACGTCTTCCTGGCCTGATCTCCACTGTCGTACATATAAGGCACGCTTGCAGGGGGTGCTGCTTCATCCTCATTAGAGTCAACATCCTGGGGGTGAAAGACAAGCAACATGAGACACACATTCTTGAAGGTTGTGCTTGAAAAATGAAGTTTGAGCCTTGGTGCAGTATAACTAAGCAATTATATCACCATCATATAATAAAGTCAATCTTTCTAAATGGGATTATGCTTAATCTTGCCACTTATCTGGGTCTGATTCAAATCGGCCTAGTTCCGAGGAATAAAATATTCAAAATATTAACTGCATAGAGATATGGAATCCTCTACACTAGGTCTGATCGCACTCCTGTACCTTGCGTGTTTAATACCAGTAAAGCGCAGCCAAAACCCAGTCGTCAGCAGACCAATCGCATCATCTCGCTTATAACAGCACTGGTGGCGATCATATTCAAAGCATGGTTAACAGGAGTTACTTGCCCCTAGCTTGATACTGAAGGCTTTTGCTGGCGGCTTGTGATTGGTCAGCTGAGTAAACACCAGAACATGCGACTTACCGAGCTGCCGTCTGACTCAGTGGAGAGGATACCTATCGAAATAACATGTTCGATTCCCATAGAGTTAACATTTTTAAACTTTCATTCCTCGGAACTTTGCAGATTTTAATCAGACCGCAACTTATCTCTGCTATCAATAGGATTGCTATTGCAAAAACATCATGATCGAGACTGTTACAACATGAGAATACACCCTTCAAGTAATTTCCCCAATACTTATAAATTTGTTGATTATCATATTGTACATTAAAATACTATATTTCCGACTAAACAGCGTGAGAGCTTACTTGAAGATTAGTAATTCCAGATATCTGTGACGTGTTCTGTGCATGGTTACTCCCATCTTCTCGTATTTTTGGCTTCTTCTTCTCCAGAGACTGCGGAGTGTCCAGTTTACGCTTCATCGCTTGTTTTGCTGGAGACTTATTTTTCAGTCCTTTCGGCGGTAGTGTATCAGGGGCAGGGGAGATAATTCCAGGTTTAGGAAGCTGACCCTTGCTCATTTTTTTCCCTTTAGCAGAGCCAGTGTCTGAAGCTGATGAAGAAAACAGTTGACAGAATGCTAAAAAGGCCTTTGGATTTTAAACATTTTATCTGATGTGTTCAACTTAATATTGAATTCAGTCAGATGAAAATCCAATCTTAATCCTCATATGTTCAGATAAAACTCAACCATATCATGATATCAATCTGTTATTCTATACATCTCAATACCACTACAATGTTGCACAATGACAGGAAATCAAGCAAATTGTTTACCTGGTGAAATCTTCTTCTTTCCTACTCCAACACTATCAATACTCAAGTTACTGCCTAGAGGAACTGGTGTGTTCTGTTTTAGAGCTGTTAGTTCACATCCACTATTGCTTGCTACATATGGACTGTCATTAGGGAGTTCACGAAGGATCGATGGACGTTTCTTTGCACTTGATCGCATGCTACCTCTCAAGCTTCCTCCTTTAAGAGCTTTCTGTAACAAAAGAATATACGTTGTTTGACAGTTGCTGGATACTAACTATTGACATAGGCTAAGATGAAGAGTATTCACAAGAATTTTCAATTATAAACTTTTCTTTGTGACATCTTGTTATGGTTAATGTCAACCTGTCTCAGGGTACAAACGTTACGCTAACTCCACTAATCTGTACCCTGAGCACAGCAGCTAGTTTCGCTTGCGCGGCCCAAATTGGGATATACGGTAGCCAATAGGAGTGACTATTGACCTCTAAGGGACTATTGCGATAGCGATAGTCTGTTGCAGGGTACTATTTTATCAATAAAGGAAATGAAAACAATCTTCAAGAAAAACAGTGTTTTATTGACTTTGTCTCATTGTAATGGGTAAGTGAATTACTTTACTCTTAGCAACAAGAAAGATAACTCGTGTTTTGCTGTTGCTATATTTAGCTCGCGGCCATTTGTTTGCTGTTCGCCGTTTCCAGTATTTTCCAAATGTAAAAATATGTGTTTGTGTGTGGATTTTACTTTTAACATTCAAGTTAACAACTGATTTAATCTAAAAAAGACTATCGATAAAGTACTATCGGCAGAGTAACTATCGCGATAAGTCGATAGTTCGATCTATCGTTACACCCCTAATAGCCAATCAAATCATTTTCTCACCACCTTCTCGATAAAATTTCATCGAGAATACGATTTGATTGGCCATTTCCTAAGTCGGGCCGCATGGGCGAATCAAGGTTCTAAACCCAGGGTACAGATTAGTGGAGTTAGCGTAACATTCGTACCCTGAGACAGGATGGGTTAACATGCACATGTCAAGATCTTTCTTTTTTTAGGAGACATCAATACGGCTGTTGTCCTGAGGGATCAAAGATATTTATACATGGATTGATGCACACAACTAGCTCCCAATTGTCTGAAGGAAAGTATTTACCCACCAAAAACTTTTTCCCTTTTGTTTCACTGTCTTTCTTCTGAAAGGGTGGACCTATTGATTCTGGAGTACTCGCTGCTCTTCTCAGGGACGACTTTCGATCCCCATCATCCAAGCCATTAGCGATTGGGCTCGGATCTACTTCATCTAATCCTTTAGTCTGGAATAACATGAATAAAATTTAAGAGCAAATGTCAGAAAGCGGGACCAGCAAACAGAGTTTTCACAATCTTAGTTATAAATAAACATCCTCAGAGATCATAACGTAATACAAGGAAGACCATTTTGCTGACTGGTAAGATTTGTTTGCAATCCTGAGTGATGTTATATTAGAACAATTTGCAAACATTCATGATAATTTTTTATCTGAAGTAAAACCATTCCAACTCTTTATGTCTCGCATATTTGCTTATGCATGACTGACATTTTATAACATCTTTAAGACTTTTATGGAAGAGCAGAGTAAACTATATCCATTTAGGACCCGGAGTGAACCGACCCGGGATGAACTGGTTTTGGAGTGAAGTGACCCGTAACCATCAATTTAAATGAGACAGAAAACTACAGTACTAGGCATATTGCATTGATGATGATTGAGGTTTAAAATATTTTCACAATCATGACATACTGATAGTGATTTTAACCCTTACGATGCAGGGCGCGTGATATTTACGGGCCAAATATAAAATGGCACGTAAGCCCTCTTGGCGAAATCCGTAACTTTCAGGATAAGGCTATAATTGACTGCAAGCAGTCTTGGCTGCTCTCGGATATAAAATATCAAACCTTTTCTCAAAAATGATTGAGGGTACCCACCTTGCGGCATTCATATCTCATGAACCATTAGAGATAATTCTATAATTTTTCGTGTAGAAGAAAGAATTGTCTTTATTTCCATGTATCATATGTATATGCGCTCACAAAAACACAGAAATGGCAAGCGTTGCGACAAGTGCCGCAAATTTTATTTTTTACCTCAAAATGATTGAGGGTACCCACCTTGCGGCATTTATATCTCACGAACCATTAGAGTTATTTTATAATTTTTACATCATTAGAGAAGAGAATTGTCTTTATTTCCATGTATCATATGTATATCCGCGCACAAAAATAAAGAAGCGGCCAATCAGGATATAACAGTTGCTGGCACCGGACAAAACAATTCCGCCACGTGGGCTTGTAGAGCAAAAATATATACCCGCATCATAAGGGTTAATTAGAAACGTGAAATGTGGGCAGTATCTGGAGCTTCAAAAGTGTATGGAAATGTTCATCTTATAAATACATATCCAATAATTTATCATATTATTTAATTTTAAAGATTGAATAATAAATCTGTTGTCTGAATAGAAAAACATGTTTAATCTGAAATCATATGTTACATTTAATTAACTAATATTCATTATCTTTAATTTAATACTTCAAAACTCAAATGCTCCTGAAAGGGAAATTTACCTTTTTTGGTTTTGCACTGAAAACGGAGAATGCCGATACTTTCTTCATCGTGCAACTGAGGAACCGTTATCTTTACAGTTACAAAACAGGCGGTTATTGATTTTTTGCCATTGCCTCAGGCGAGGGAAATTTCAAATCGAACTTCCGAGGTGAGGCTCCCAAACTTACTGTTGTACCTCACTCGAATCAAGACGTTTGAGTCACTTTTCACTAACGGTTACTTCAGAATATGCTGTTAAATACAAACGCATGCGGTGTTGACGTTTGTTTAAGACGGTCACAATACAATTCTTATTATTGTCTACAGCTGCAACCCTCGATTGACCTAAAACCGCATGGACGTGACTAACCTTTCAACCGGAAGTATACAAAACGGAAATGGAAAACGCTGGAATCTTCAAAATAGTGTAATACTAAATGAAACGAAAAAAGGATTGTATATTTCTTTAATAAAGGACAACGTGGTAAATTACATATTTTTTATTACTTTTTAACAGGATCTGTTCACAAGGAAATTCCTTTATGTTACCACTGTGTAATTTATTCCCCCATCATCGGACCATTAGGATTGATTAAAGATCCGCTTTCAACAAATCACACATTTATATCTTAGAAAGAATTCCAATATGGCGGATACCAAAAACAAATCTTTCTAAATCAAAATCATCGAATCTAGCACATCTTCGAATTTTGTGGATGATCGGGGGTCCTTTGAAATGATGATGGTAAAATTGAAGTTTTTTTTATCTTATGCGTATTCATGATGCCGAAATGCTTTGCTTTTCTTTTCAATTTTGACTTTAATTTTCATTGCCATGGAAATTAGGTAAACAACGTCTCTCAATCACCTCATGTCATGATCACAACTTTACTTAATTTTAACTGAAGCAACTGTCTTATTATGGTTTAACCGTTTCCTAGACTTTAAAGTATTTTTATGATTTTTTTGTTGCAATTTAAATAAGAAATATGCAAAGAGCATTACACATTTTATTTTATAAAATCATGGTCAATTTTTTTTTTTGGTAATTAATTGATCTAAAATTATTAGATAAAATTTTCTACTAATTCGACACAAACTGTCTGCCTGTCATATGATAACGTAATAATGATTACTCCTTATTCTCAATACGTAATTGATGCCCCCTAGCTGACAATTGCGCAGTTCTATGTTTCCTGTCAAGCAGACGACAACGCGCGATGGCGCCAATCTTTACTGTCTGGTAATAAATCCCCAAGAAATCATCACGCCTTCCTGAATTCTATGACACTGCCTATTTATTACAGCCATTGAAAACACTCTTTGCATTAGCAGCTTGTTAAATGGCAAGATTCAGTTGCCTTTTCATGTACCGTATTCGACCTATTAAGCGCCCTGCTCCAATAAGCGCCCCCCAAAGGATTTTCTGATTATATGTCTAATAACCGCCCATGTACCAGCCGTACTAAAATGATAAATTCAACGTATTCACTTTATTTCAAGAGAAATTAATGGATACAATAGCGATGATATGTGTTATTTTCCACTCAATAATGTGTTAGTATGTTTTGAACGTCTGTATCAGTTATCAGAGACAATCAAAACCCAGTTCCATTTGAGTAGTTTTTATTTTTCGGTCGTCCTTCACGTCACTTGAATAAGCGCCCACCCAAGTCAATTTTTTAAGCGCCCAGGGCGCTTAATACGTCGAATACGGTACCTGTGGTGTGTCAAGATAGATATGCATAAATTCCTAAAGCATAAGTGAGGCTTTTTGAGTGACTTGTAAACAGTGTAACGTTCATTTCATGTAATGATTGGGATCACTTGACTAAGTCAACATATTAAAACTATCAAATGTAGGTTGAATACAATGAAGGGCTGCAGATAAGGTTTGTAAAATGGTGTGCAAGAGACGTCTGTTAATGGTCTGGATAATGGGATATCTAAATACATGTATTACGTCTAAAAAGTAATTTAGTAGGTCAGGGATGCACGGTATTAATGCGCCATGTTCACTTTTTTTATTGTTTTATCATGTTTGTATTTATACTTAATACAATATGCAATAGTCATCAAAATTTGTTTTCATAAATAAAATTACATTTCATAAGAATTGTTCATTTTGTTTCAGATTTAAAATATTTATTAAGATTCTATCTTATCTATTCATCAGATACTTATCTAGGTTGATGCAGAACATCATGACAGCAAAAGAAAACAACATGGCCTTTGAAGATCCACATGAAGAAAACAATGGACGTCATTCTGAATCTAATAAAAATGATGATTATCTCTCTCAAAGACTTGCTGCTATGGGTATATCTACAGACACACAGGAGTTTGAGGTAAAAATAAATTTATTTGTATTTTGAATATTTATTTTTGTAATAGAGTACCAAGTCACTGATTTGTTATACTTCGAGAGTCAAATTCATAATCGTTCACAATACCCTTGCTTTTACCTGTGATTGGGAAAGGCAGGGGCCATGAGCCATTTTGCACATTGGATGAATAAATGGCCCACTAAAATTTTGAAGTTTACAATTGTTATCATGGGCAATGGCCCATTTAAAATTCAGAAAATTGCCAAAACACCGGAAATGGCCCATTGTCAAAAATGTCTTTCCCAATCCCTGTTTTACTTAATGATAATAATAAAATTGAACACATAATGGCGATCAGTTGAAAGGTCATAATTATCCTATATCTTTGGCTATGAAACATGCTCAATTTAAACATTCTGTATAAAATTGTTTAATAAGGTCTTGTGATTAAAACAGGAAAAGTTGATTATTTAACTGATACTTAATATAATACTAATACTATATTTCAGGATGAAGAAGTGGATCTTGAACTTTGTGACTTATCAGATTCAGAATATGAGTATTCCTATGATGAAGAAGATGATGAAGAGAAATCGAATGCAAACAAAGAAAGTAAATTAAAACAGGGTGAAAGAACTCCTTCAAATACTCAACACACTGCCATGAAAAGCTCACAATATGACATGGATCTTGTTCCATATGGTAATTATGTTTTTATTTGGACAAGTAGGGTCTATATAAAAAAAAGGATCCATGATGTCAGCAAAAATTTTGCTTTATAATGACGTCACAAGCCATGAAGTTTTATATGGAAATACCACGTTCAAAACGTTCTTTATGTTGGATATTTTCCGAAGTGTGTACCCATTTGTATCACATTGTTCTTGTATTTCAATATACCGATATATATTTTGATAAAACCTCGCATCCTTCAAGTATACAGTAGCACGCGGATATAACGAACTCGGATATAGCAAAAAATCGGATATAGTGAACACATTTTCAAGTTCCGTCCCTATATAATATTATTAAAATTATATGCGTATAGCGAACATTGGATATAGCTAACTAAATTCTTTGGTCCCTAGCAGTCCGTTATATCCGTGTTCTACTGTACATATTTTAGAGTAAAATATCTTTAAATGAGTTAAATTGACATATCAGAAAAGTAATATAATACCCTTAAACATCATGTGTTTTGCAATAACTGAAGTATTGATGTCAAACCGCTCCGACTGAGCCTTCAGCTTGTGTTTTAACTATAAAAGTTCAGGGCAAAACACATGTTGGTTATGGCTAGTCTATTTCTTCCGCAGATGTGTTCTGAAAAATAGTTTTCTGGAGCATGCTACATGTCTATTGAATAAATATATTGAAATTGTAAGACTAGGTTCCTTAAATAAGTTAAAGGAAGCGACCCTTTTATAATATTTGATGCAACAAAGTTCGTACTATATGAAGTGGTTACTGACCAATTGTATTCACTGCTTTAACTCGTCAACTCTATTATTTCAAGTTAATATACCAATTTGAATATCGCTTTCCTTTGTACGATTTTATACAATACTCATCCTGTCTCAGAGTACGAACGTGACGCTAACTCTACTAGTCTGTACCCTGGACTCAGAAGGTAGATTGGCTCGTTGCCTTATGATGTAGCCAATCAAATAATTTTTTCGTTGAAATTTTATCAAGAAGGTGGCGAGAAAATGATTTGATTGGCTATATCCCAAGGCGGCCCGTTCGAGCGAATCTAGCTTCTGAACCCAGGGTACAGATTAGTGGAGTAAGCGTAATGTTCGTACCCTGAGACAGGATGTACAATACTCTAAAACACCAAGATAGATTTGAGAAACATAAAAGTTTACACTTTCTCCTCTGAAATGAAATTGATAAGTTTACTCTTGTGTGAAGGTGATGGGGAAGAAGAAATCGATAGTGACGAAGAAAGAGACCTTTTAAAAGAAATACGAGAAGAAATCCAGAACAAAGTGAAGGAAGAAATGAAAGAGGAAATCCAAGTGTATAAGGCCAAGATTGCTGCAATTGAACAGGGGGAGATTCCTGGAGATGAGAACAAAGAGGAGAAGAAGGATGTTGAAGAGGATGGAGAAGGTCTTGATCCTAAGATTCAAGAGGCTTTGAGGAAAATGAGGAAATTAGACCGAATTTTGATGAAGAAAATGAAGAGGGAAAAAGAAGTTAAACGAGACCGCATTCTGCTAGAGAGAAGGTATTGAAAGCTACAGGAAAAATATTTACCTGTTTGATTTAATGTTGATGGCTTGTGGTTTCCAAATTGCAATATAGTAAAGGGAGAACTAGATATCTACGGTAAAATCTTTTACACGGGGATACACCTACCTGAAGGTTCATTATAAGTTTGAAACAGTACTATCAATAGATCACAATAGACAGGTATTCAGTTCAGTTTTGATAGGATAGTGAATAAGACAGACACATTCTTGTTTTGATACGATACATTTTGATTTTAAGTATCAATAGATCACAAATAGACAGGTCTTCAGTTCAGTTTTGATAGGACAGTGAATAAGACAGAGTTATTCTGAAGGTTGATACGAACATTATGATTTTAACTATCAATAGATAATGAAAGACATGTCTTCAGTTCAGTTATTAAATGAAGTAGGACATAAAATACAATCAATGCATCAGTAGTAAGGTTAACTATCAATCATTTTGATAGAATATTGATCCTGATTAGACTTGGTATATTTGCAACGTTTTCCTCAGGATTTTTTAATCATCTTTTTCATGAACATCTTGTTGCAGAATCCGAGAGGAGATTCAGAATATAAAACCAGAAGGTCGAGAGCATAAAGATGTCAAGTGTAACACGGACAAGTTTGTTGCCCTGGCGCTGCCTCCCAGCCACAATGAAGGTTCGCATTCTTTGAAACTCATTTTCTTCTCTTGAAATACTGTGATAGCAAAATGAGTATAACATTCTTGTAGAATATCAGTCTAAGTAAACCTAGCCTCAATATTATCTGTTTCACTCCTATACTGAGTCAAGAAAGGCCTAGTAGAGGGTCGCGTCAGCCCATGTTTTGAATTGACCAATCAGAACTCATCTTACCAAGCCACAATAGTCTGCCTTCTCACATATAACGTTGGAGGGTCATAGGTCGCAGAAAGGTCGGCTTATGCGACCCTGTACTAGGCTTTCTAGACTCAGTATAGGGGTGAAACGGATAATATTGAGGCTAGGTTTACTTAGAATGGTAGAATATGTGTTTCCTTGAACTCAAGTCCTGATACCTTTCCCTGCAAGGTACGACTTGCGCCAGTTTCCGTTATTGTTTTATTTGATAATTGCTGAAATATGAAAATGTTTTGGACCGAGTGCGAAACTCACATTACTTATAAGTTATAAACCTCCAAGAAATTTCTAATAAGGTGGAAATCATCATCTTCTACTTGTGTACAGTAACCTTAACTGTTGGGCATGACCTTCGAAAAATGGGCCAGAGGGGCCGCTAAAAATCATGAATTCTGGGATTGTGCAGCCCATTTGCAGGTGACTCTGTGGCAATTTTTGTGATAAATTATAGATAGCTTCTTGACCTATAGAGCCAATGGCTCTTTTTCTTCCATAGTTATTGGAAATTATATTGATCCTCTTACCCTGATGTTAATCCGCACAATTTCATACTTTGTCATTTACTGACATCACGTCAGGGTTTAATATCTATGTGTTTCCAACTTTAGCTGATGTTTTTAATAGCATTCCCCCCGGTATCCTATATTATTGATCCATAAAATATTAGTATAGTAAGTAGTAAATTTTGTTTTATGTCCTGGATGACCCCAAAAAATATCTATAGACCCCTCCTGTCTTTTTAGGAAATATAAATTTTAGAATTTTTTTTTCTCCAAAGCCTTGTGCATGGAAAGTTATTTTCTAAATCTTGTTTGTGTTTTAGGGGTCCCTGTGGAGCCCTCTCCTGCAACCCCAGTTTTCCAGACTATATGTCCTGGATGAACCCAAAAAATATCTAAAGACCCCTCCTGTCTTTTTATTATACATAAGAGGAAGCAAATTTGGTTTTGAAATTTTTTGTTCTCCAAAGTCTTGTGCATGGAAAGTTATTTGTGTTGTAGGGGTCCCTGTGGAGCCTCCCCCTGCAACCCCAGTTTTCCAGACACAGCTCAATGAAGCTGACTTCCAGGAGATGACTGATAAGGCAAACAGAAGGACCAATGGTGAAAATGGTCAGTGCTTTTAATGGGTTTTGTTATACAATTTGTTGTTGAATGTCATTCTCTAGAACAAAGGTACATAAATCTTATCCCCAAACATAACCTTCAGTTTGTTTTAGTTCACTGTTTCTTTAAGATCACCAAGGGTTGAAAGTTTGCAATTCAGGTATTATTTTCTTCTCCAGTCAAATGTAGCATTACAACTTCACTTTACCACTGTATTTATGTGTATCACAAAGGTGAGATAACTCAGTCCTCGTCATTAATATGTGACTAAGTATGAAGATTCACATAAAATCCATTGGCGGACATTTTGAGTGAACACCTTTACTTCATTTTATGTAAGAAAAAGGAATCGCATGGCTAAAATTTAAGTTATATATTTGAATTGTTAGTATTACTGCTCCATTTAGTTTGAATACATTGTCTTTCAATTGGAATCATTACTTTTCATTTTCCTGATGTCACCTTATATTCCCCCTAAAAGCGTGCTACTGCCCCTTTAATATGTGACTAACAGTTCACATGCATAGTTACTGTATGCATTACTTTAATTGCAATCGATAAGTATGTTACTTCTAGCCAAGATAGAGCTCCACTTGTATCATAGGTTACAAAGGAAGAAATTAATTAACTTGTTCTAACATGGTATGTAAATGACGAAAAAGTATTTTATTACAAATAAATCATCAGCTTAATTGAGCATGAAGACTATTTTCTTTTTCGATTCTTACACTATTCTCGCAATTTCTCAAGATTTTGAGTTCTCTATCAAGTCTGAATCTTCATCAACAATGGGAGATAACTCTAGCAGACATGGTGATGGGAAGAGAAGGAAGAGAAAGAGAAAAGATTTCATCAAAAGAAATAAAGAGGTGAGAGTTATGTTGTTTTATTGAAATGAACTCCTGTTAAAAAATTCCTGGATGGCTCGTTTTACAAGCATCCTATCTCGAGGTACGAACGTTACGCTAACTCCACTAATCTGTACCCTGATTAAGAAGCTAGATTTGCTCGCTCGGCCTGACTTGGAATAAAAGCAATCAAATCATTTTCTTGCTACCTTCTCGATAAAATTTCAACGAGAAAATGATTTGATTGGCTATATCACAAGTCAGGCTGAGTGTGCGAATCTAGCTTCTGAGCCCAGGGTACAGATTAGTGGAGTTAGCGTAATGTTCGTACCCTGAAACAGGATGCTTTACAAGTAAATTTTTTGTTCCATGCTTCCCCCAGCTGGCTGCCAATGCTGACGAGGCTATTGCGATGACAGACGCAGAGAGGAAAAGGGTAGGAGACCTCCTGAACGATCTCGACTCTCTCGCAGAACTCCCCGAGGAGATGGATGCTACCATGGGGGTGAGTATTATCATAATAATTATAGAATATGAGGCCTTTTTAATTCGTTTGACTCCACAACACTTGATTATGCTATAAGCTCAAACATCAGCATCTAAGAAATAAGATTGTTTTCAGGTGAGACTCAGTATGATTAAAATTGACTGTGCTCTGAGGAATAGAATTATAAAAATATTGTCTCTATCTGGAATTGAACTGAATTCAGCCCGTCCTGTCTCAGGGTATGAAAGTTACGCTAACTCCACTAATCTGTACCCTGGGCTCAGAAGCTAGATTCGCTAGATTTTCAACAGTTTTAGTGATACTATTCTAATGTTTTTACATCTGTAGGATGACGCCAATCCATTCAAGATGATGCCGATCACCCCTGGTCATGGTTACTGTGGTGACGAGGATGAGATTAAGTCCATGAGCCATATTGACGGCCGTCTTAGAGAATTGCTTCCTGATGATGAGTTCCAAACTCTTGTAGTGCCGACGCCTCAAGAATCATATAGAGATCCCCAGGTTAGCCATTTGCTGTTCAATTTGACACTTACAGTTTCGGACGATTATTGTTCATATCTACGGATTTATCAATCAAAATAAGGGATCAGTTGAGAAAACGTGCAGCTTTGATGTTTAAATGGACACTTATGATAGCTTGATGATATTTTCATATTTACCGATACTCTCCCGCTTCTTTAAGTACAATTTAAGGGATTTTTATCAGGCAGCACATCCGATGCCTGTTTCAAGTTCGGAATGAATTTTGAAAATATTTCAACCACCATACAAAAATATTTAGAGAAAATTGATTAAGCTCATGGATGTTGCTGTTTCTGTTTCCCTCTACTTCGTCTTCAAGATAATTTGGTCAATTTTATCAAAAAGAATGGATTCTCAATAAAATAAGTTTTCATTCAGACAATGAAATCTTTCTACATCAAAATATCTTTCTAATAAATATTTATCAAAGTCCCTTCTATCAAGAACAAAAATAATTCATCATTCAATTGATTGAAGACCATGTTTAATATTGAAGATTGACAAATTTACTAGGTAGGGTTCCTTTTAAAAGAGGGGGGGGGGTGTTACAAACGGTGGTAAGATATTCAGTTTTAGATATGTCTGATGTCTAAAGCATGTAATTTTATTCTTATTTTTCAATCTTTTTAATAAGATTACTTTTCAAACTTTTCTATTTATATAAGATTACTTTTCAAACTTTCTGCACAGGTATGATCTATTGACTGTCATTTCTTTCCGCATACCATAGTTTATTAGTCTGATTTGTTTTGTTCACAATTTTGTACTCCCTTCAAATGACTGCCAACAAAATTAATCTCATGTATTCATGAATCTTTCACCATTCGAATGATCCTTGTCAAACTAAGAGTAAATTTACTATATCTAAGCAAATAAATAAAACAAATCTCTCAAGGAGTCATTTGAGGGATATTGTGTAATCAAGTTTTTAATCTTTCTTTTCCACAATTCTGTTCCTTCAATATTCAGTTTTGTTCACAGCACAAATTGTTCACTCATGTGGACGTAAGATCAGTTGGTGAAATAGAGCGTTATGGTGATAAAGCGCTCTTAGAAAACAAAGAACAGAGGGATATGCAGGCCAGACTTCAGAAAATAGAGGAACAACTAGCACGGTTCCATAACCCTGAAGAACTTGAGGTATTCTTGTACCCCAGAGTCGAGTATATTTACACTAACCAAACCCATGTTGTTCCTAACCCAAAACCATGGACATCAGTTTCATAACGCAAACCTTGGATATCAGTTTCCTAACCCAAACCTTGCATATCAGTTGGCTAACCTTAACCTTTGAAATCTGTTTCCAAACTCAAACCTTTGAAATCTGTTTCCAAACTCAAACCTTTGAAATCTGTTTCCTAACCCAAACCTTGGCAATCTGTTTCAAAACTCAAACCTTGGAAATCTGTTGCCAAACCCAAACTTTGGAAATCTTTTTCCTAACCCAAACCTTGGAAATCTGTTTCCTACTCACCCAAACCTTGGAATATGTTTCCTACTCACCCAAACCTTGGAAATCTGTTTCCTACTCACCCAAACCTTGGCAATCTGTTTCAAAACTCAAACCTTGGAAATCTGTTTCCTACTCACCCAAACCTTGGAAATCTGTTTCCTAACCCAACCCTTGGAATATGTTTCCTAACCCAACCCTTGGAAATCTGTTTCCTAACCCAAACCATGGAAATCTGTTTCCTACTCACCCAAACCTTGGCAATCTGTTTCAAAACTCAAACCTTGGAAATCTGTTGCCAAACCCAAACTTTGGAAATCTGTTTCCTAACCCAAACCTTGGAAATCTGTTTCCTACTCACCCAAACCATGGAAATCTGTTTCCTACTCACCCAAACCTTGGCAATCTTTTTCAAAACTCAAACCTTGGAAATCTGTTTCCTACTCACCCAAACCATGGAAATCTGTTTCCTAACCCAAACCTTGGAATATGTTTCCTACTCACCCAAACCTTGGCAATCTGTTTCAAAACTCAAACCTTGGAAATCTGTTTCCTACTCACCCAAACCTTGGAAATCTATTTCCTAACCCAAACCTTGGAAATCTGTTTCCTACTCACCCAAACCATGGAAATCTGTTTCCTACTCACCCAAACCTTGGCAATCTGTTTCAAAACTCAAACCTTGGAAATCTGTTGCCAAACCCAAACTTTGGAAATCTTTTTCCTAACCAAAACCTTGGAATATGTTTCCTACTCACCCAAACCTTGGAAATCTGTTTCCTACTCACCCAAACCATGGAATATGTTTCCTACTAACCCAAACCTTGGAAATCTGTTTTCAAACCCAAACCATGGAAATCTGTTTCCTACTAACCTATATGCTTTTACTAACCAATATTTGGATATATGTTTTTTCTAACCAAAACGCTAATATGTCATCCCTTACAATTATGCTTTTCCTTACAAAAACCTTGAAATATGCTTTCCTAAACCCAATTTTAAAATATTATATTATATGTTATATCATATTATATATTCTTAACCTAAACCTTGAAATATTGTGTTTTGAACCCAAACCTTAAAATGCATTGTTATGAACCCAACCTTAAAGGGAATCAACAACCTAGCTTGTGAAACCTAATTGACCATCGTTATTGAGAGCGTATAAGACGGGTAAGGAGGGTCACGTGACACAAACTTGGTACTGGCTGTCAGCTGTAAGCGGTTCGTAACCTAACAATTTCGTCCCTACCGAGCATTTACGACTCTCTCAGGGCCCTGCTAATAAAACTCTGGATGTTAAAAATTCAGGTTGCAGACCCCCTTTAAAGTACGATGTTCTAAACCTAAACCTTGAAATATGGTGTTACTAAGCCAAATTTCGAAATATGTTGTTCCTAATCCAACCTTTAGATAACATTTTCTTACCCTAAACCTTGAAATATGTTTTCCCTATCCTAAGCCTTGAAATACGTTTTTCCTAACCCAAACCTTGTAATATTGTCGTAATCATAACATTGGCTAAATTCTTTCTTTATCAAAATCTTGGTAAAATATTTTGCCAAGCTAAAACCTTTAACCAATATGTTGCTCTCAACCTAAATGTTCAAAATATGCAGTTCCAAGAAAAAAACTTCAAAATTTGCCTTTCAAACTATTTGTAATAATGTTATATTAGTCCAAAACTTAGGAAATCTAATGTGCAAGTATACCTTGAAAGTATGTTTTACCCAACCAAATCCTTGAAACCATGTTCCAACCAAGACCGAGAAAGATATCTTATAATATATAACCTAGGCGATATGTGATAATTAACTTATTAATCTAAATAATTATTTGCATTCTCCTTACTCTAATCCAACCCTTGTGAATGATGATCTAAATCAGTTGAAGTCCAGCCATTGTTTCTTGTTTGAATAAGAAGCTGCCTGCACATTAGGCCTAGGAAAAAATGGAATATGTTTCTGGTTTCCGCGTCAGTTTCAAACCCCCGCATCAAGCCTTTTTTCAAGATATTGACAAGGGTAAAAGGGAAAATTAGTCCGCTGGCCTAGAAAAAAACATTGAAACGCAGGCTCTACAAAATGTAACTTTGTTTTCTGTCCGCGAGTGCCTTGAAAGTCGCAGTGAAAATGTTTTTAAATATATATTTCTGGGTTTTTTTCAGGGTAATAATAAAAAAATATTAAGAATTAAAAAAACGCGTCATCGCATCATTTTTGCCATTCTCTCACCACAGAGGCAACTCAGTCATTCCTGAATTAGCCTCTGTTCTATTACGCCTAGATCCTGGGGTTCCGGCAGATTGCCCTAGCGGCAAAAAGTTGTAACTTAAAATATCTCTCTTATTTGCAGCCAATGAAAACACATTTTGGATATCCATCACATGAGGAGTTTTTGACGGTCGTTTAGTGACATGGAAAATATTATGTCTTCATGTTTATTTTTCATAAACAGTGTGAGAGGGAAACAATCTGAAAATCAGATATGGATAGGGTTTTTCATTAGATAGAAACTGTTTTATAATTGTGTATATTATCATTTGTTTTATGATAGATTTTACTTTACTAATCAACCAAATAATAACTACCAATAATGAGAAGGTAAAAAGCGATGGTTTGTAATAGGAAGAATTACCTCCCCTGGATGTTAAATTTTAACGAAAGCTTTGACAAACCTGACACGTAAATGGCCGAGGTTTTGCGAATGACCGGCTGATTGCACAACTAACTTCGATTGCCTCCAATCAGATTTCTACCTTTCTATCCCGTGTATTAGCTGTAATAGAACAGAGGCTAATTCAGGTATGACTGAGTTGCCTCTGTGGGGAGAGAATGCATTTTTGCCCGAATGTAAAAAATGGAAATTTATTTTTTATTTTTTGGGGCCTTAGCCTGTTGCTTGTTAGATTCAGACTAGATCTTCTAAGGGTACTTGAGTCTAAGTCAAGTCCAATTTCTTTGACTCCAAAACAAGGAAGTTGCTGTTACTGATTTAGTAACATGTGAAAAGTTGAAGCCAAAATTTACTTTAGAATAACCATTAAAAGTCGAAAAATAAGTTTTTGATATCTGATCAACAGTTATATGATCTCTTTGGCAAAGATAAAATTTTGGGTACTTGGGTCCGAGTCGAGTATGACCCCTTGAGAAACCGAGCAGCCAAAACTTCAATAATTGTTCTCTCTAACCTTTCCTATACCCGTTTGCCTGACACCACCCAAATATATATGAAGGTATTCCTCTTTCAAGTTTAGTCTGCCCTTGTGTACTTTACTAACCTTAACATGGCCATGAGTTCTCCTTATTGCTTGTCTGTAATCGTGTGAAATTTAGGTTTCTGTTACTTTGTTACCAACCAAAATATTTTAAACAAGTTGAAAATATCCTTACCATATAACCTTCTTACTCATTATTGTAAAATATTCAATGCCTTCAAAAAGAATATTATGTCTGTGGTTGTTCCCCTTCCAAACTTGAAATTCATTTAAATTACATTGCACAATCTAAAACCTTCTTACTCATTATTGTAAAATATTCAATGCCTTCAAAAAGAATATTATGTCTGTGGTTGTTCCCCTTCCAAACTTGAAATTCATTTAAATTACATTGCACGATCTAAAACCTTCTTACTCATTATTGTAAAATATTCAATGCCTTCAAAAAGAATATTATGTCTGTGGTTGTTCCCCTTCCAAACTTGAAATTCATTTAAATTACATTGCACAATCTAATTGGAAGGTTTGTAAGCCAAAATGACTCATAGGGACTACATTCTTGAAAAGCATCATCCTGTCTCAGGGTAGGAACGTTACGCTAACTCCACAAATCTGTACCCTGGGCTTAGAAGCTAGATTCGCCCGGCGGCCCGATTTGTGATATTGCCAATCCAATCATTTTCTCGTTAAAATTTTTTCGAGAAAGGTGGCGAGAAAAATGATTTGATTGGCTGTATCCCAAGTTGCGTCGCGCGAGCAAATCTAGCTTCTGAGCCCAGGGTACAGATTAGTGGAGTTAGCGTAACGTTTGTACCCTGAGACAGGATGGAGCATATTATGGTATGTTTTCTGACCAAGATGATTTGTAACTTGTGACAGATTGAGACACCACATCTGACGGAGGACGCGATGAAGGGTTTGATAGATCAGTGCGTGAGGTCGCTGTCCCGCTCGTCATATGCAGATAACTCTTCTGTCAGTGACGTTACACCAAGGTTGGTTTGAGGCATGTTATCGACCTCAGTTTTATCAGTAGGTTTCTATTTAAGGCCAGTATGTAGAGGGATGAGTAGAACGCTCTACTGGTATCATTGTTGTTGTTTCATTACCCTACAAAATTTTGGAGAATGCAGCAATAAAAAGTCGCTCATGACTCACTTGGTTGATTACGGCTACTGAATATGTGCTTTTGATCTTGAAGATTTCATCTTATGGCATTTCCTGTCTCAAGATCAGAGATCAGTGATATCACACTGAAAACATAAAAATATTGTGTTAATTATAAATTGTAGTCTTCTATAGTAGTTATTTGTCAATAATTTTTATATTGAGAGGTTTCTTGCAACGTTACAATTGTCACTTGATTGATTCTATGTTGTGACATTGTGTATATGACGTCATCCCTGTTTTGTTATTTAACTGAAAAGTGACATCAAACTGTCTCTTTAAACCCAACACTTGACGATGAAGGCTACTTGTCACAATGTGTTGAAAGCTCTTGCCTTAACTCAAGCCTGATTTGATGCTTTAGATCCGAGGTGTCCTCTGTGGTATCGGTGTTAGAGAACCCACCCCACCTCCCGGATGATGTGCTGCAGAGACTGCTAGCGGAGGCGCACTTCCCTCTCAGCTCTCGTCTTGAGGCTCTCTGGGAGGACGAGGAGAAGGAGGAGGCGGAGGAGGGGGATGAGGAGGAGGAGGGGGGCAGCAGTCCACATGGTGGGTTTATTCTCTGTAAAGCAGTATACGAGAGCTTCAGTTTGATACACAATGTGGTCCATTTACACTTCAATAGACTATGTCAATTTTGAACCTATTAAAGGCAGAAGAATGTGATTTGTTGTTGATCTTGAAAATTTTACTCATTGAATAGTTTTTTTAGCAGTAATGATAAGTGCCCCACTTTCGAATTTTTTAAGCGCCTAAGACAAACTGTATACAGCATTCGCTGCATTTCCCTACTTAAAACCTAAAACGCCAGTTTACGAAATGTCATTTTAGGCCTTGCTGCAGACCCTTTACTTTTGAGTGCTGCTATAGTGCCCCTACAGACTAGAGAGCAAGCACAGAAAACTCAAGGGTATGCAGCAAAGCATAAAACTGGCGTTTTAGGTTTTGTGTAGGAAAATGCATTCCGTGTGGTAAGTCTTATTCATGTAATTCAGTCCCCTCACACTGGGTTTGCTTCCATCAATTTAACAGATAAAGTGTTTTGTTTAGTTTAGATCCCAGGATTTATCTGATGCTTCACTTGTTATGGGACTTGTTAAAGCTGAATACGTTGCTATTGTCAAACTTTGTGATCTATTCCTAGGTACCAGAGGTGGACAGATCAGTGCTGAAACATGGAAAGTTATTGCCGAGTCTGACGTTTATGAAAACGAGCAGTCAAATGATTTGGAGTTGGAATCTCTTTCTAGAAGTTCATCTCGGAGCACTCAGAGATCTAGTGGTTATATGGACAGACAGTACTCTGAGACCTGCCGCCAGCCAGGCAGTGAAAGTGTTGAGAACCGTCTCATCCTTCCAGAAATCAATCAAAGCCCTTTTCTTGTCTCTCAAGGAATGAACAATTATTTGTCCAAAAATGAAACAAATTATCGCAGGAATCAGGACAGTGGTCGAGAAAGTATCAACATGGTTCGAAACAATCTTTCAGACGGTAATGGAGAAGGTTTTGATACAGATCGTGACACCGTTGAAACTGTGACCCCTCGACCTCCAAGCACTGACAGAAAGTCAAACACGGACTTCTCAAGGTCAAGGACAGTCACTCCTCTCTCGTGATAGATGGATATCAGTGTGTCCTGAGTTGACTGGTGAATAATGTTGAATGTCGGTTCATTGACAACACTGGCATCACATCGAAAGATAAGAAAAAGAAAATGTTGAAATGTGACCTAAACATAAGCCAAACTTACTGACTGTTCAGATGACATTTCTGATTCTACTCTCATGAGTTGGACCATTGAAACTGAACACTGAAAATTGAACACTACTGTTTGAAATGAACCTTTGAGTGCACTGATATAAATATTCATATCAGATATTCACTGTAACTTTTCTTAACTTGTGTTCACATATTTGATATATTTATCATCAAAAATCTTTTTTTCATTATATTTCGATGTATCCTGCACTGAAATACACAACAATTCTGTTTATGACATTATAGCGTTGTGATGTCATGATAACACGATTTAAAATAATTGTGATGTTATGTACTTGATTATTACAGTGCATTGTTCAAAATCTCTAAAAAAATATATTTCTTAAAGGGGCAGTAGCACGTTTTTAGGGGGAATATAAGATGATGTCAGGAAAATAAAAATTAATGGTACTAATTGAAAGACAATGTCTTTAAACAAAATGGAGCAGTAATAAATCACATTTTTAATGTATAGTTTAGCCATGCATATCCTTTTTCTTAATCAAAATGAATTAAAGGTGTTCACACAAAATGTCCGCCAGTGGATTTTATGTGAATCTTCAAACTTTGTCCTCTGACTATGGATGATTGGTTTGTGAAATGAGATTTTTGTCACTGTCCAAATAATACATTTAGCATTAACTTACAATTATCAGCGAAAAACTTAAAATATATAATTATCAAAAATCATGCTACTGCCCCTTTAAGAGATGTCAAGATGTCTCAAAAGTGATATCCTTTGAAAGAGTTTTTAAAAATAAATTGGGTAATAGCTTCGATACCTAACATCAACAAATCAGATCAAAAGATTTCAGACTTGATAATCTATTCTCTCATTATTCATTCATGAAACAGTGTTCAAAACAATCTGTTTAACATCTTCTCATTTGTTTTCTTGCTTATTATGTTTGATGCTGAAATGTAGCTTTTGGTTGTTCTTCATTGCTCTCATTATCTTGTTGCTGTCATATCTTACCATTCTTTTAGTCAATTGACTTTTAATTAATGAGTTGAAGTTTCGAATGATAGCTCAATAATTGACTGCTCAAAAATTCTGATTTGACTTAAATGCTACATTACTAAGCTCAGAGAGGGAGAGCAATGGACTGTTGTTCAGAAGTTGCTTGGGGCTTCACTTCACTTCATATGGAGTGCTACAAAGATCAAGTAGGCTTTCCTCCTCATCTTCTTACGCAAAGCCATCCTGTCTCAGGGTACAAACGGTACGCTAACTCCACTGATCTGTACCCTGGGCTCAGAAGCTAGATTCCCTTGCGCGGCCCGACTTGGGATATAGCCAATCAAATCAGTTTCTCGTTGAAACTTTATCAAGAAGGTGGCAGGAAAATTATTTCATTGGCTATATTCCAAGTTAGGCCGCCCGAGCGAATCTAGCTTCTGAGCCCAGGGTACAGATTAGTGGGGTTAGCGTAACGTTCCTACCCTTAGACAGGATGTTGCAAAGCCTAAAGCACCAGTTCTGAACTGTCAGATTTATGCCTTGCTGCAGACCCTTAAATGTTCTGTGCTGACATCAGCGTCCCTGTATGAGATTGTAAGCAGCCTCCAGTTACCAGAGCAGGCACATAAAACTCAAGGGTCTGCAGCAAGGCATAACTTTGACAGTCTGGAAACTGTTTTTTTAGGCTTTGCTTAGGAAGATGTCTTCTCCTTAACACTTCTTTATGCTTGCAAATAAAGAAATAGAAATTGTTGTACAAAACCTTCATTGGCACTTCCAAGATGTTCGTAATCACATTCCAAATGTATTATTCTACAGCTACATACAGTATTTCAATGATTTCCATGTGATTGTATTTAAGGATTGTATCTGTTTTTAATCAAGCAATAAAAAATGAAAAGAAAATACTGTAGCAGTGCATGACAAGATGATTTTAATAATATGATAATGTGATGAATTTTGGAAAAGTCACCATCATAGTATTTGAAAATTATGAATATGAACAGCTAAACTATTTATTTGTTGTGAATTCAATGGAAACAATATAATTTGGGCTATATGTACAATAATACATGATTATGACTGTTTATACCCCCGCTACGACGTAGTCGGGGGTATATAGCGCTCCGCGTGTCCGTCCGTCCGTCCGTCCGTGCGTGCGTGCGTGCGTCCGTCCGAAATCGTTTCCGGAGCATTACTCAAAAACTATACCACTTAGAAACTTCAAATTTGGTATGGAAGTAGCCTATATGGTGCTGTGGTGCCTTTTAGGGGTTTCAGCTCAATGGTTCAAATAATTTTTGAAATTTTGACCAAAAACGGTCCGATTTTTGGACTTTGTCTCGTTTCCGGAGCATAACTGAAAAACTATACCACTTAGAAACTTCAAATTTGGTATGGAAGTAGCCTATATGGTGCTGTGGTGCCTTTTAGGGGTTTCAGCTCAATGGTCCAAATAATTTTTGAAATTTTGACCAAAAACCGTCCGATTTTTGGACTTTGTCTCGTTTCCGGAGCATAACTGAAAAACTATACCACTTAGAAACTTCAAATTTGGTATGGAAGTAACCTATATGGTGCTGTTGTGCCTTTTAGGAGTTTCAACTCAATGGTCAAAATAATTTTTGAAATTTTGACCAAAAACGGTCAAAAAATTTTACTTTGTCTTGTTTCCGGAGCATATATAAATACCAAATGACTTGCACACTTCAACCCAGACTCCGTATATCCATAAATCTCACCTTACGGACAAAGATTTTTCAAACAATGTGTCTATATTTCTTAAGAAAAATGACCCAGTTAACCAGACGATTTGCTATCCGGACGATTTTCACCTGTAACCAAAACAAGGTTCGACTGTATAGTGCTGTTGTGCCCTTTAGGGGTGATTCCAGGGTTCCCAGAATTTTATTCAAAAACTACATGGCCGGGGATGTTTTGAAGTGAAATAGTTTTTAGGGTTGCAAGATCATTGTGTTCTAAGTCATAATCATAAATTTTCAAATTAATGTTACGTGAAGGCGGTCAAACTCAAGCGGGGGTATGTGAGCCGCGCTCACTTTTGCCTTGTTTACACACAAAAGGATAACAAGAATACTTCAATAAATATAACACATGTTCGAACAAAGAAACGTCAACTGCTGATCACAATAGTTTGAGTCTAAACGACCATATTGTCCTTCATTTTGTCAACTACAAGAAGGATTCCAATGATGAGGAACAGACCAGAGGCGGCTGCAGTTATAACGAAAGACCAGCCCAGTGCAGCACCCGAGTCGGCTAGCGGCAAGTAGATGGTTAACCCAAACAAAGCCACACCTATCACTGCTAATGCACCTGCAAAGGAAAATGATCAACAATCATACATTCTCATCAGTATTTGTCTCTACAACAGATGTAACACTTTTTATTTACACATACAAGGTGAATATTATATCAAAGTATTTGAAATATGACAATTTGGTATCATTTATCCCGTGATGAAAGTATATTTATATATGACAGTTACTTCCTCGTTTCTATAATACAAATAGAATAGTAGAATACTCAATTTCTTATACTTTAATTCAATAGAAATTTATCTGCCGTTATTATTATACCCCCGCTACGACGTAGTCGGGGGTATATAGCGCTCCGCGTGTCCGTCCGTGCGTCAGTGAGAAATAGTTTCCGGAGCATTACTCAAAAACTATACCACTTAGAAACTTCAAATTTGGTATGGAAGTAGCCTATATGATGATGTGGTGCCTTTTAGGGGTTTCAGCTCAATGGTCCAAATAATTTTTGAAATTTTGACCAAAAACGGTCCGATTTTTGGACTTTGTCTTGTTTCCGGAGCATAACTGAAAAACTATACCACTTAGAAACTTCAAATTTGGTATGGAAGTAGCCTATATGATCCTGTGGTGCCTTTTAGGGGTTTCAGCTCAATGGTCCAAATAATTTTTGAAATTTTGACCAAAAACGGTCCGATTTTTGGACTTTGTCTCGTTTCTGGAGCATAACTGAAAAACTATACCACTTAGAAACTTCAAATTTGGTATGGAACTAGCCTATATGGTGCTGTGGTGCCTTTTAGGGGTTTCAGCTCAATGGTCCAAATAATTTTTGAAATTTTGACCAAAATTAATGGTCTGATTTTTGGACTTTGTCTCGTTTCCGGAGCATAACTGAAAAACTATACCACTTAGAAACTTCAAATTTGGTATAGAAGTAGCCTATATGATGCTGTGGTCCCTTTTAGGGGTTTCAGCTCAATGGTCCAAATAATTTTTGAAATTTTGACCAAAAACGGTCTGATTTTTGGACTTTGTCTTGTTTCCGGAGCATTACTTAAAAAATATACCACTTAGAAACTACAAATTTGGTATGGAAGTAGCCTATATGATGCTGTTGTGCCTTTTAGGGGTTTCAGCTCAATGTTCTGAATAATTTTTGAAATTTTGACCAAAAACGGTCAAATTTTTGGACTTTGTGTTGTTTCCGGAGCATATGTAAATACCAAATGACTCGCCACTTCAAATTTGGTATGGAAGTATACAGTCGAACCTCGGAAACCCGGACTCCGTATATCCGTAAATCTCACCTTACGGACAAAAAATTTTCAAACAATGTGTCTATATTTCTTAAGAAAAATGACCCAGTTAACCGGACGATTTGCTATCCGGACGATTTTCACCTGTAACCAAAACAAGGTTCGACTGTATAGTGCTGTTGTGCCTTTTAAGGGTAATTCCAGGGTTCCCAGAATTTTATTCAAAAACTAAATAGCCGGGGATGTTTTGAAGTGAAATAGTTTTTAGGGTTGCAAGATCATTGTGTTCAAAGTCATAATCATTTCAAATTAATGTTACGTGAAGGCGGTCAAACTACAGGCGGGGGTATGTGAGCCGCGCTCACTTTTGCCTTGTTCTATAAATTGCTATTTAAGTAGTGGTGATGAAAATAGGTTTGAATTTTTTCAGAAATCAGACAATGAAAATGTTGGCAGAAATGTTTGACTGCAAATAGAAATACATGCAGATTAACACAAATTTCTATCATAGCACTAACAAATATTCGTTTTCCACCTCCAATTGACTGTATTTTTCTAAAAAATTCCTTTTTATGTATCTGGTAGAGTTTTGTTATTCAATAAGTCTTACCTGTCATAAAAGCAAAGGTGATGGCAAGGGTACGGAGAAACTTGGTCTCGCTCTTGAAACACACATACACAACCAAGACCATCACACAGATCACACCAAGTATGCAACCAACAGCAATTGTTGCGCGTGTCACCGTGTAAAAAATATTCTCCGTCACTGAAACAAACAACAATCAGTGCAAATTCATATTTTATTATATTCATGTGAAGGATGGGCGTTACTCCCTTCACGCAAAGTACGCAGATGATGAATATGGAACTAATGTTGCAAAACTACCGGAGATACTTCATCTTCTGAAAGCTAATAACGCCAGTTTCTGAACTGCATTAAATTGGCTGGTGAAGATAGATGTACTACTATATTACAAAATTAGTTCCAAAATATCACACCCTGGTTTAACACAAACCAATTAAAAAAAGCTTTCCCCCACTTATAGCTTTCTATGAATTAATTTGGAAACAATTAAATCGACATTTCCATATGTGATACTTTCTATCAACATTGACCATTGCATGCTGTTTAAGAGACGTCTGTTTATGGTCTGGATAATGGGATGTAGAAGTTTTCTTGTGTGAACAGTTTTTCAGTTGGTCAAGGATGCACGGCCGGGGATATTGGTTGGCCGCTCAAATTTTTTTGTGCTTGTCTGATTGCTTTGAATTTAAGTTTGAATGTTAGAACTTTTACATCCTGTCTCAGGGTACGAACGTTACGCTAACTCCACTAATCTGTACCTTGAGCTCAGAAGCTAGATTTGCTCGCCCGGCCAAACTTGGGATATAGCCAATAAAATCACATTCTCGTTGAAATTTTATAGAGAAGTGGCGAGAAAATGATTTGATTGGCTATATCCCAAGTTGCGTCGCGCGAGCAAATCTAGCTTCTGAGCCCAGGGTACAGATTAGTGAAGTTAGCGTAACGTTTGTACCCTGAGACAGGGTGGAACTCTGACTACATATATAATGAGATGCATGAGGCATTGTAGTTGTCATTCAGACCAGATAATAACAAGAGGGCAGCCCAGACAAAGGCACTGATAAGAGGAAGTATTTCAAAGTCGAGTTCCCTGATGAAAACGAAAGGATATTTATTTGCTATTTTTTAAGTGGTTCGTTAAGCTATATAATTATACTCACATGCGTCGACATTGAGAGGCATAGTGAAACAGAAGCCAAACATGCATGTCTGCCAGAGACCGATTTCAGTGAAGGCTGCTTCCATCGTAATCCAAGACGTTGTAAAGGCCCCGGCCAAGAGTGCACACACATCGAGAATGCAGACAATACAAGTAGCCTTGATCAGGCCTGACACCTTGTCGTAACCCATTGTTGTTCAAGTTGATTCCGAACTTTACAATCCTTTGAGAGAAACAGCATCAACATCAGTCAGTATAGGAATGAAACGGATAATATTGAGGCTAGGTTTACTTAGACTGAATCATTTAGTTCACAAACCCTCTTTCAAATATCAATAATATGAACAACACTAAGTTCTGTCTACATATCGAAAAGGAATTTGATTGATTTGATTGAAAAGAATCCCAATTCATTTTCGAGTCTTTGGCTATGATAAAACCGAGCATGTAGATATTGAAACCAATAAACTTTTCATTATTTATAAATAAATTTATTAATTTCATTTATTGATAATTATCTTGTTCATAATTATAAACATTTATCGAAGGTATTCTAGTCTAACAGTCAGTGTTCAATTCTGGAGTTCGCCTGTACAATAGCTTACATAGTCAATTACTGAAGATACACAAGAAACGAGTGTCACTATATTGTGTTACCCCAATTAACACAAATGATTGTTGAAAATATGCCCAAGCACTAAGCAATCTGCTTGCCAAATCGCTCAATTCCATTTTAGTAAAGCATTTGCTTAAACTCTAAATGTACCTAGTCAACCCTTATATAGGTGTTTTATGGTTGCAGAAGGTGGACATTTACGCACATTGGAGATAAATGATCAGTCATGTCAGTAAAATACAAGATGCGAGAAACACTCTATCGTAGTACAAGTTTTGGGATTAATTGGCACTTATAATGCAGAATAATCTTTTGAAATTCCTGTTATCAAAGGCACTCGAAGTTTTCAAACCACCAGGCTACAACCCCCTCGAATGACGTTTAATTTGCTAGAAATTCTGTCTTAACTTGGTATAGAGAGTTTGTTTATCGAATGTTGTTTATTCAATTAAGCCCAATTAACATATTTTCAGTGGTAAATCTACATAAATAATAAGTGGGTTAAATGCACATGAAATTAAGAGTATTCAAATAAAATGTTAAAACAATCAATAATCAAGAGAGCATACGATGTCATCATGTAGACAAATACATCCTCCCCATGTACAATTAGGCAAGCAGTAGTCAATCGCACAGTTGCTGTGGCAACGCACGTGCAACCTGCACTGCATTGTTGATTGTGACTGCTTTAATAATAATTCATTTTTTCCTTTTAATATGTCATTTCCATAACATGATCCATTCTCGATTATCCAGAGTTTACGTTCCGATAATATGTACTCTGGATTATCTAGATGAACATGATCTAACAGCCATCCACAAGCACTTGATAATTGATGCATGGGCTTGGGCCGCTGGGCTTATGGCATGGCATGGTGTCCGGCGTCCGTCCGTAAACTTTGTGGAATTTCGACTTCTTCTCCAGAACCATAAGGCTCAGAAAGCTGAAACTTGGCGTACAGACTCCTTCACTAGTGAGGATTAAACATTGTAGCTTTGATGGCCCTGTGGCTACTGATAAGGGCCACAGGGGGCACGCCCTAAAAACCTATTTCCATCTTCTTCTCCAGAAGCGTAAGGCCTAGAAAGCTGAAACTTTGTGTACAGACGCCTTGACTAGTGAGTAGTGAGGATAATAAATTGTAGCTTTGGTGGCAACAGGGGTCACACCCTAAAAACATATTTTCACCTTTTCTCTAGAACCATAAGGCCAAGAAATTGTAGCTTTGGTGGCCAATTGATCTCTATATTAAGGACCAGAGGTGCCACGCCCTTAAAACATATTTTCATCTTCTTCTCCAGGGACAAAAGACCCAGAAAGCTGAAACCTTGTTATACTCTATGTAATATTTTGTTATCTATTCTAATTCCGTTTTTTGTATGCTTCCAAACCATAAGCCAAGGGGAAGTAACACCCGTAGCCCAAAAGACCATGCTCGATTAGGAAGTTACCACAACATATGGAGGTTATACAACGGTAATTATTCAATTTAATGAAATTGTCATTCAATATATAATATGTTAAGCTAATTCCAAGATAAGTAACTTATTGTTCATATTTGACTATTCTATGTACATTACTGGAATTATTTATCATATTTTTCTTTTGTAATTGCAGTCAATCTTCTTCATCTTCGTCTTCCCCGATACGCACTAGATGCTCGTTTCACGTGCAACATACGATATATTGTAAAAGAGACTCTAGAACAATATAAAATTGCGTACAGAAGATTTGGCGTCCTCTTGTTGATTGGAAGAAACCCTGAATAAGATCAAGAAACCATTCTCTTTGACTAGTGAGGATTATGATTGATAGCTTTTGTGGCCCTGTGGCCCCTAATAAGGGCCTCAGGGGTCACACCCTTTAACCTAATTTCATCTTTTTCTCAAGAAGCATCAACTCTAGAAAGCTGAAACGTTGTGTGCAAACTCTTAAGTAAGATAAGGAGGATTCCAAATTGTACATTTGGTGACCCTATGGTCCAAAGTAAGGGGGTAACAATATTTGCCACACCCTAAAGCAAAATTGATATGAAGCCTGATGAGCTACAGAGCTAATGGTTCTATTTTTCTGAATGGGTTGCTGTATGCAAATAAGACTAAAATTTAGTCTATGAAATATTTTAAATAATTATTGTACCTTCATTTATGTTATTTTATTTCTTGAGGCTTTTCATGTGTATTCAGTCAATCTAGTCTTGCAGAAATAGGATCTAGACTATAAAAAAGGCTTCTATTTAATACACAGTACATATGCAAACATGCAATTTTTTTATAATTTTATTGTAAAAACGAAATATTGTTAATATCTACGTGATGCATTTACAAGACCAGGTTGGGGAAAATCTAGTTACATTAACATCTGTAGGAATTGAATTTATTTGTTGAGAAAAATAAAAATAGCCTAAACGCAAAAATATTTAAGTGCCCATTGTTTGGGAAGAGTTACTTCCCCTACATTTCTCAAAGCGTACAGTAGCGTCACTAATAACGTAGTTTAAAACTAGTTGTTATCCTTGATTAAAAGTTATTATGCCAAAGAAAATATTTGCGTGGATGTAGGCTTCTAGACAAATGAAGGCGAAACAGGAAATCTTACAACAGTATGAGTGCACTGAAAATCCCTTGTGCGGTTGTCTAGATTTTACGACATGTGGGACTTTGCACGCACTCAGAAGATTTTGACACCCATTTGATATCATCTTGAGATCGAGTCAGAACAAACTAACAAAAAAATCATCCAAAATATTTTCCAACAAACTTACCTTTAGATGCCGATTTACCGTAAAAGCCACTGAATATTCATGCGACACATCATGCAAACGTTTACGCCGGTTAACGTTTAAGTTTTTTTTAAAGGTTTTAAATAACGATTAATCCCGGGATAGTTTTGATAGCAATTCTTTATCGACAAATAATCAGGAAATAAAGTTATTGAGAGATTTCAGGCGAACTTTTTGGTGTACTTATTTCGTAGTGAAGGGGACTTTGGGTCTGGTCCATTCCTATCATAGGTGTAGTTGGGTCAAAATAATTGTGGATTCTTAGTGTACTCTACTACTCTTTATTTGCAACAACAGTCGAGACATCCGAAATATTGACACTCATAAAATTGAAAACTTACAAAGGTAACTGTATCATTTCAAGAGAACATAGGGCCCGTAAGTAACTCTCGTTCGCTCGGCGAGATTTACCCACTTCCGGTGACAAACACACGTTTCGCTATGGCGTCAGCTGTGTTAAAGGATTTTAAAACCCCATTCCGAAATATTTGAAGTTAAAACATATTGTTTTGATCAAACAACTCATCCTGCAACATCGCCCAGCTAACATTTTTTTCCCTTTCGTCAAACTTGCTGCATCACTTTTCCCGAGTGAGAACCGAAGAATCCCGAACTTTAATGAGCACAAGAACCAGTGACGTAATAGTAGCCTGACGAATCCAGAGGCGTGCAGTTGTTTACATACGAGCGAAGGGAAAGTTATTCGGCGTGAGTTTACAAAGACGTCGTTGGACCTACTAAACGATGATGATAAAAATATATCAACACAGACCTATTCACTAATAGGTAAGGGGCATATTCGAAAGGAGATCATATTCTATTAGATAGGTTTTTATCATCTAAATCTAATATCTTAGCACTGTGTCAATGAGTGGCCGTGATCAAAGAGCGAAATCGGAATACTAGTAGACAATGAACACACGGCAAGGGTTATCAGCATTTACTTTTTTTAAGAACTTTTGATAATTGATTTTTGAGCTAATGTCAGGTGGCGAAGTTTCCAAGTGACACATAAAGACACCTAGACAAAGTCTAAATATTTGAATCGGTCGCCCGGCCGGTCGTCACGCCGTTGTGTCGTTGACAGCACAATTTTGTTTAACGAAAATGTAAAAAACCTGTCAATTTTTTAAAACTTTAACTGATAAAACTGGCAACATCTTCAAGAGAAACTTACAAACAAGGCGTCAAAACAACTTTGTATGCCATGATAGTCAAGCAATATAGAGTTAGAACAACATTTGTTCCTTTTGATGTGGATTTCAATCACGTCGCCAGTATCAAGAACGGTAACTCTAAACGGCTCTTTTGTTTACTACTTTACATGTTCCCAGAGCTGATTGACTAGGTTGGTTGGATTTTATTCTTTCTCATATATATAAGATTTACTTGTTATCAGATTCAATTACACCTGAAATATCTCAGAATTAGTCTCAATACAATAAATTACAATGTGAACAATGCTATGTGTTTGATCTTTTAAGACTAGTTTATCAAATATCATGATGATAAAACATTGATGACAATGAAATACAAGAAGGTAAATAAAAAGCAATGTAGATTTACGCTGTTTATTTTAAAAAATGACAACAAAATTATGATAATTTTTTATGATAACATTTTTTATACTTATATGACAAAATAAAACCCATCAAATCACATAAGTTACAGGAATTTGTAAAGAAATCATTGACAAAGGGCTATTTTGTAGGTTTTCGCAATTTTCTGTATTTTGGCAAATGACATTATTTCAATAGTAAATTTTATGGGCCAATTGTTTTCATCCAATGTGCAAAGTGATCCATGGCCCTTGTCTTACCTAATCCCTGTTTTATGCATTTATATTTGTTGATCATTTAATTATTGCTTACAAATACTGATTCATTCCCACAATATTGAAAAAAATATAATCACACAACATCATTTTTATTAATAATATGCAAACATCTAGCAGATCACTTACATATTGTAATTTGTTTATAATAATTACTGTAACATAGATGTGCAAAATCCAATTATTTCGCAAAATATTGCTGATATGTGACATATATTTCTAAAATTTGGAATCGTTTTCACTATGAAACAATTAAAAAAAAGAAAAAACTGTCTGGAAATGAGTGTACATATATTCCAAGTTACTGCAAGACGTTCAATTTTATCCAAAAGACATCAATTGAGGTTATTGTTTCCTTTAATCTAGAGGTGTTATTCAACTGATCTCAAAGTTCCGGTTCTATAAATAGACTGGATTACGAAGTAATAATTATATAAACCTAAAAAAAATTGATAGCCCGTTGGACTTCGATTTTTTGTATTTGGAAATATCGAATCATTCTCCAAAAAATAAACACAGTAAAGAGTCTATCGACTGCAGGCATGAATTAACGACTATCAAACACACATTTATCTTCAGCTAAAATTATTAAACTTAGTCAATACGTTTAATGTCTTTGAGATATGTTGTTAGTATTTTATGTTAGAAATCTCAACCAAAGTATCGACCAAAAGCGTGTTTGTTAACAGCTTTGACATCGGCCTACCCAGGCTTTGCACTGCAGCGCATCATGCCCGGCCGAGACTGACGGGCTACTATTACGTCACATTACGGAAGATACCGAGAGCTGCCGATCTTTTTGCATATCGACAAGTCGGATTTGCCGGGCGGTGTACAAATGTTAGCGCAGGATTGCAAATTTGACGTAAAATTATGACGGCTTGTGTTTACCGGTAAAACATACCATACTTATGAAGTTAATTGACTTAAAATGGGGTTTTGAAATCCTTTAAATGAGTAAGGTTTTAGCTTCAGACGGGTCTCAATTTGCACAGAAATCAGATAATTGGTTGTTATGGGTATTTAACAACGTTTTACTTTTTATTTCGCGTTTCAAGAACATTAAGAAATATATATTTAAGCCGTTAACAGTTTTTTTCGACCGTGTAGTAAACGTCATAGATCTAAATCTTATCGTAAACAAATTATGACAGGACGTTGATAATCATAATTAATTGAATATATATAAATTATTACCTGATTCTTTTATGGAAAAGAACTCATGTAATCACGATTTCACACATTTCTTTTAAATTATTACTTTTATCCCTTGTACCTTTAGAGTAATGCCCTTTTCATGAATTTTTACTCTAAATCTTTGTTTTCATTGTACATGAGCACTAGAAATTAAATTTATATTTAAAGGAAATGATAACTCAAAAAATTATTAACGTGAAGTTCAATATGCTTAAATATTTAGGCACAATATATTGTTTATTTTGTTTTGGTATATCCATCTAATCCACCACACTACAATAGTACAATGTTGGGTTTCTGAATGTACACTTTTCACTAATAAAATGAAATTAAAGGTAAGTAAAATGCTTGCTCAACGGGATATAATGATTCAAAGAATAATCACTGAATGTATGTTAAAAGACGATCTACAAAATCAGTTGTTTTTGTAAAATTGCAAAAAGATTTATGGTATTATCTTGTTTTCATGATAAGAGAAAAACAGTTACCTTGGCCTTATGAGATTGTCAAGAATAAAAAAAGTATAACATGGATAACTTTAATATTTTACAGAATAAATGTCTAGTGAATTTTCATTCAATCTACATGTACAGTTAGACAGTTAAGGTAAGCATGTAATGTTTTGATATGAATATTGAATAAGGAACTGATAACTGGGTAAAACAAATAACCTAAAATAAAACATATTATACAAAACAAATAAAGCCCTTTTGATAACTTGTCAATAATTTGTACAATTTCTTGTTGTGTGAATTTTTCTTTTTCAATCTTCCCAGGCGAAAATACCATAGTATAGTTTCCAAGCCTGAAAGGTCCATTATTTGCATGGAAAATATATTTATCATAGAATTAACTCAAATCATGGTATAGGACTAGAGGTGAAACATATTAAATAATTTCAAGGTAAATTGCATGAATTCAATTCTGCATCACCATTGTACATCAACTTGGAAAGTTGGAATTAGTCCTTACCTCTGTTGAATGGAACTGATTCTAAGAAAATCACTCAATTTCATTATTTAACTTTTCTCTTAATTCAATTATTTATTGTACAAATAAATAAAATTATTTGTAATACTAAAAGTTGGTTAAGTCCTAGAATTATGAAATGGTAAGTGAAAGTGGTAAAACTAAGAAATCTTTATAAAAATAACTTTTGAAAAATCTTTTGGTTTTTGTTGGTGTTTTTTCTGTATATATAAATTATGAATACAACACATTACATGTATATACAACAAGAAGAATTAAAACTGATTTTATTTATAATGTATAGAGTAAAAAACACTACATATACATCAAAATGTGTATGTTTATTAAATTAAAAAATCAATTACATATTTGTACTTAATCTGAAAATTGCTAATTAAATTCTGTTACATAATTGGTATGATAAAAAATACACAGAAATTGCTTATTTCTAAGAATAAATTATTTAATATTGAGATAAACTTACTCAGTAAAAAGCAAAAACAATACTTTTTATGAGCATATTCTGTCTAAAGTTTTAACGTCAAAATATATTTGTTAGTTGAAAAAATACCTAAATGGAATTGTTTTTCCACTTGACTACAGATTTAACTTAATAAACAGTCATATTTCTATTTAATACACTTCAAATATGATTGATATTATCATTCAATCTATGGTACAAATTTCCCGCAATAAAATCGACTGGGTAACGTGCCACACGTCAAGGCGCGCTATCAGTGTATTTGCGTTGCGCATGAGATCCCTGCAACCAGCTGAAGATGTCACCGGAAGCTAGTCACCGGAAAGAACTCAAACGAGACTTACGGGCCCTATTTACGTCATTTAACACATCATACCCTACGTCCACATGACGTTGTTATCTCCCGTTGTTCGACGAGAAGTGCATTTTACTTCCGGTGACAAAAACACGTTTAACTTCACACAGATCTGTAAATGCATTGTAATGGATCATTTCACAATTATAGCAGAGGACAATATGAAATCCATATCAGGTCACAAGGGTTCATAGTGCAGTTTTCGGCTTAAAATGTTATTACAGAATGCTACGTTACTGTTCATTAGAGATGTCTCAACAAATAAATTTCTATGAACCGGAATACCGACAATATAACAGAAATCATTCATATCATAAATTGATTGTATACTTATTTAATTCAATTTTATATTTTGGTTTTGAATAAACAATTGTTTTTACTTTTGTAGACACTAGACTTTTTTCGAACAACTCACACTAGTTCGAATCGCTGATCAACCAATTGATACACAATTTCATGCCATATATTACTAGAAAACAGGAAAATCGATTAAAATGTATAAGAAATAACATGTTAATCAACAGATTTGTCAATAAACCTGGATCCGATATTACCCTATAAAGTCATTTGATTTAGGAGGTAGATTAGAATTACCTTGCAATAAAAACTTGTTTGAAGGTATTTTTAAAAAAAATCAACCATTGATGTCCTAAGAAGAGTCTCATGATGAAAAGCGTGACGTGTCATGTGGTTGTAATCACCCGTGTGAGTGGTTGAACAGATAAATAAAGTTATGATCATTTCCTGCTTAGATTCACACAGATCAAATGATGAATAAAATGTACGGTACCTAACAAAGCTATGCCATCATTAAATACCACGAAAGAGGACTCTAGAGGGTACAACGCTTGAAGCTTTGATTTTCGATAATAAATACTCTAAAATGGAGTGAAATAAAGAACAAGGTGATTTTAGAATCTCAATGTCAAATTATTCACTTAAACAAGTTCAAATTCTCCCAACAAAGAACTGTTTTGGGTTTATAAAATTTTGAAAATCCCTGTCTCAGTATAACATATTAACAATTCCATCACACTAATATATTTGCTCAGCATAGGGAGGATAATACCTAGATTGATAGATGTCTATACTGAAGTTCAAGTTGGCCTCTAACAAATTACCGTATTTCCTCTAAGGGGTCTGATTGGTTTCACCATTGACGATGTTTTTAAAATTCTAAAAATCGGAATTATGGCTTTCTGACATTATGGATAATAAAGAAATTCACACACTCTCGAGACTGTAGTCACATGAACTAAGGGAGATAACTCTCAACTATTTTTATTCTTGCCTGGTGCGCGATTTTCTGTTTAGCTATTATTATGCTAAAATGATTGATTATATACATTTATATGTTGTTTACCTAATGATTTATTGTATACCTTTGTGAGGGCCTCCTTGCAGGAAAGGGCATTTTTGTTTAATAAAAGTTTCGATCTTTGTTCAGAGTGACGTAAGTTTTCCTTAAACGTCATATTGTTTTTACGACACTCGTGCCAGTAAAACGATATATCATTTTACAGTTACTCGTGTTGTAAAAACAATATGACATCTCTGCTTGGGTATTAATCTCTATTTATCCAATTTATCCTTTTTAAAGCAGTTATCGAAGCGATCTGCCCGGCTCTTATTAAAGATTCGGCCCCTATAAAAGTTAAAGAGGTTATGCAATGTACTTTTTCTAAGAATGATAGATCAATATCTCCAGTACTATTATCTATGAGAATGCAATGAGCATATAATTGAGACAATACACACATAAATTAGACTTTTAATCAGCATTTTATACCCGGTTTTTAGAATGCCGCCGAAATCAACAGGTGAACGCTTAGAAAACTCATTAGAGCGTGACGCCCCGCCCACCGGGCCTATCTCCATTTGCGTGTCTACCATAAAGTCTGGAGACAAACCTCCTTCAAACCAAAAGATTTATATGTTAATTTCTGATTAATAAAAAAGGCAAGAAGCAAGTACGATAATATCTAAGAAAATACTCTGTACTACTTTTGTTGTCGGAATCGCTTTGATGGATGTGACTGTACCAATATTCGGAATGTTATATGCAAAACAGTGTGATCCCAAATATAACATTGTTTCATTTTCGATACGAATTGAAACCTTATTGCTTTGGGGTCCAGAGACCCCAAAGTTATGTAACATTTGATATTGAAAACTAATGGCAGAAGGTTCTCTCTATAATACTCTTGGAAACTTCAAAGAGAAGTTTCAGCCAATGATATTTGTTTTAAGCATCTTCTGGTATTTCGACGACCAATGGACAGAGCTGTTGCAAATTTATACCCACGTGACCATGTGGGTGGTACGAAATAATTGGCAAGCTTTAATTTGGAAACTGATTATTATAATAATGTTATGATGTAAAATATATCGTAAATTTTCAAAAATACATGGATGAGCGTTTACACCCTTAAAAAATATCAATTTTGCATGTGCATGTGAGCTGTTTTGTAGTTATTCGGTGTATATTTTTGCATTCCACATTCGGAAACGACATTCCATTTTTGTATCAACTAGGAATTTGGTTCCTTCAATTTTACGCTAACGCTAAATGTCCCGCCTTGTCAATGACCTATCGTTCACTCAAAGCAATTTCAAAACATAACGTTATGGATGATTTGTTTACGATTAAAGGTGTCTTTCGAAGCTAGTATCGACAGGGTCTAAAGTATGATAAATTATCATCCAAAACTGTGTTTAACAGGAGATATCGCTTTGATAGTTGTAATTTTTCAGAAGAAAGAAACATTGTACTTGAATCACTCCCACCATGTGAGGTGTTAGATATTTCTAAAGATGATGTGGTAACGTCTTTTGCTAAGATAAATTCACATAAAGCGTGTGGACCTGATAATTTGCTAGGTGTGGTTCTAAAAGAGTGCAGAGTGCAACTGGCTGATATTTTCCAAACGTTTTTTCAATTATCATTAAATTTCCATCATGTTCCCACTCTTTGGAAAACATCAAAATTATCCCATTGCCAAAAAGGAAAAACAAGCCTCGGATATGAGTTATTTTTATCAACTTGTGTTGATATATTTGATATCAGAAGACACATGGGTGAGATTCTCTATATATTCTTAATGTCATCCTATAATATAATGAAAATTATGAACTTGTAGCTGAGATCTTTTCTAAATGTTTTAGCAACTTTCGGCTGTAATACGATCAACACTCAATTAAGGAAAATTATTCTTGCAACATGTAATTAACCTGAAAGTCAATGGGAAATTCGTCCGGTTTAAACTAAATTTGCGGGTATTGGAAAACAATGTATCCCGAAAAGTTTACTAGCGCAACAATTTCTCTATAAATTATTCACTGACTCTTGTATTAAACTCACCGTCAGCTATCTTTTAAACTTAAAGCAACATAGATTTGAATGACAGTATTAATGTTTAGAAATTTTATATCATAAGAATTTATATCATAATTGAGATAGGAGACGTATCTATCATTGGGTGGAATTTAAGCGGAACGAACGAGATGTTGTACTATCAAAACAAAGAGCAAAAAATATGCGTCTCCGATTTGAACAATTTATTCAAGTAAAAGATCCCGTCCCCGTCCTCCCTAACCTAAATCTCCTGGTGATACATAACCGGGTGCCCCAAAGCTTGCCTTTTTAAAGGCTTTTCTTGTATATCTTGATTAGATCAACCACTGTTAAATAATGTTTAATTATTTTATTATTGATATGTGTTGTAAAAATACGGACATTGATCATAACGTACTAAAGATAATCCACTGTGGCGTCTATCTTTTCATAAGAGAAAAAATATCATAATAAATAACATGAAACCGTTTACACTTATCCTTTTCTTCAAACCATCATGGTAAAATTATTCACCGTCTATTGGCCTCTTTAAAATATATCTTTATATATCACGATATTACATGTTTATACAATAATCATTGGCTTGAATACATCGTTATTGAGTCGTCGGATATCTAAGCTTTCGGAATATAAAAAAATTGAGCGTTTTTTTGTGAATATTTGTATGTTAAACGAACGATTAAAAAGGTGTCATTTCCCGTTGAAAAATGATCATTAAGTGAAACTACTCGCCTACTGCTACGTCACAGTAGGTAGACACGCTCGGGCCACGCTTCAGTGACCACAGATTCTGTTCGCCCGGGCTAATTAGGCAGTGTATTTTAAAAGCCGTATTTAGGCAGGTTGCCGTCCGATTTCGAAAATTCAAAGTTGACTCTCATTCAAATTGCAAGCAGCTTTTTATGAATCCCGAAAGTGGCCATAGACCATTTCAGTCCCCCTTTAAGATGCCTTTACCCCCAGGCTGCTTTAGAGGCCCGGCCCCAATTATAGAAAATACGGTACATCATGCCTTGTCATAGCATATGCTGATAGTGGTGCTAAACTTATGATTTTTCATATTTCACATATTTAATATATCCATCATTGTCATTAACAATACATCGAGGACTCTTATCACGTCGAGCATTTGACTAGCTGTCACTTCAAGGTAACTATGTTCATTTTGTTCTCTTGAAACACATAAGGCAAAGGCCATGCCCTTTACTTTGTCTGTCCGGAAACTTTTGATAACATTTATTCATTCATTCGAAGGAATATTTGTTTTTCACATCAGTCATTGCCATATAAATATATATTCTCTCTAACAATCATGTCCAGCATCACTTGCTTGATCACGGTGTTAGTATATACACCGAAACGTCGCATTTCATTCAATAAATAAGTTGACTATCCATAACAACTTATATTATTGTCACATCACAAACTTAACAGACGCACGTTCCATTGCATAACGCTAATTTCGCAGTAGTAACGTTTTGTAGTGACCAGTCTGATTAAAATCGACCGTACTCCAAGGAATAAAATATGAAAAATATTTTCTCTATCGGGGCTCGAACCACCCAGAATATCAGAGCAAAGCCGGGCTGAGTTAAGACAATATTTCTAAATTTTTTTCCTCTAATCACAGTCGAATTTAATTAGTCTGTGTCGTGGCTAGCATAAATTCTAGACATCCTTAAAAAAGGTCATATGGGACTACCTTTATCTTACAAATCTACCATCAGTGTCTTCTATCACCACTCATCAATTTGTAAAATGTCTGCTACATTAGTAGCAACAAACCAGGCTGATCGTCAACCGTCAACATCCGTGTCACACCGAATTTACGTTTACATCCGTGACATGCACACTATCACTGCACTTTCGCGCGAACAGCACGCTATCACTGCACCTCTGCAGAACAGGACGTTTCAGGGGGTGGTCTTGACGTCATTGACACCGGTGGTTGTCACACTTGCTTTCAATCTAACATTTTTCTTTTTCAGAGACGAAGTTGTGAAACAGCAGATATTTGGGTGTCAGTCAATACAAGTTCTTTGGTAAGGAGTGGAAATGTGTTCATTCACTGGAAATGAATGCTTTAATGAAATCAAACACATGAACTTCTACACATACGTTAATGCTTCCATGGTTCGTAAAATAAGGTGAATGTAAGTTTTTGAACTCTAATAAAGATGTGTTTTCACTGTTCAAACGTAGTTTACGATAATATAAGAAAATATAGCTAAACGAATTAAATTAATAATAACCAAACAACTGTAACATATTTTATTGAATTTGGGTTTCATTGGGGTCATTAGATCAATAACTCCAGTAGAGGTAGGACTATCTAGAATTCGTCCAAATTCTTAATCGTGCCTGTCGGAGACTCCAAACGCTGATGAACAGGGGCCAACTGATTAAATCATGCTTCATTTGACACTTCAATTCATTTGCCCATCTTATATTACCTTTTGTTAATTCACTATATACCCCCGTTGCAATTGATTTTACCGTGAAAACTAGAGGTTTACATCAGCGAGTGAGTGAACTAGGTTCTTTATGACGTTGAGACACAAAAACACAATGTTTACCCTCCACGGTTGATACAATGGTAAATCAGCATAGTTGATAATGATAATAATAATTCATTTGTATAGCGTCTATTTTCCATAAAAATTACGCAGAACAAAAGAAATATTACATATTATAAGAGTCTCTTAACAGGAAAGTTTTTAAAGAGCTCTTGAAGGTTGTCTGAGAGATTGCCGTTTTAAGTTCAAATGGTAGACTGTTCCACAAGATGGGACCATTTTTGAAAACTTTTAGTGTTTAACGCTGCAGCAAAGGTCTGTCGCAAACCATTGCACTGCTAAAACACCCCTCTGCTTATCACCGTTAAAACACGCCTCTGTCACTGAGTATATCCAGTACAAGAAGACCCCCAACAACGATATAGACACTGGAACTGGTTGCCGTCAGAGCGAAGGACCAACCGAGCGCTGCCCCGGATGTTGATAGCTTCTCCCAGGATGCCGCAAACACTATCACACCTATGAGGGCTGATATACCTGTTGGGGTAAACATATCTAAAAATGAAATTTATCTCAAATGCAGTCAGTCAATCATCACAATTTTAACCTCGTCTAACGGTTGAAGGAATTTAAAGAATTCTGTATCTGAAAAATGGTTTTAGCTTGAAGAGGTAAACCACTATATTTGTTATATCGTTTCGGGTTTTTATAAGACCCGATTCTTCAATAGTACATAATATAGAGATTTTGATGTTTTAATTAGAAAAATTATTGTTACTTGCGGAAAATTCCGAGAATTGCCGAAGCTTAAAAAAAGTAGAACCGGCAGGCGTGCAATACGGATACTGAAGTGCAATACGAAATTTGAAGACGCATTCCGTATTGCACCCTTGTATTACTATCCAAAGATTACATGAGTATATAATAAATAGTTATAATGTATTTTCATTGTGTATTAAACTGAGGTACACACAATAGCCATCTCAGTTGTTTTATCATGTCTATGATGTCAAGGATAATAAAGTTTATCTTATCTTATCTTATCTTAATTTCAAATATTTCAAGTTTTTTTAAGTGTACTCTAAACTGACAACCACTCAGACTACTCATCATTCAAGGATTACATCTGAGTGGTTTTTGAAGTTTTAGAAATAAATCAAATGTTTTATAAAATTAGTTCTCCAAAATTATTTTTATAAAATACAACTGTTTATTGATATAAAGGACATATATATCTATAAATCAATAAATTGACCCCATATTAATACGTTGACAAATTTCTAAACATGGTTTGGGTCATGTTAGACTAGTGTAATTTATATTTTTACATCTGCCTACATTGCACAAAGATATATTAATAAAAAATATAGTCAGAACCTAAAATAAAACTACTGCAGATATATGTGAGATAATCAAATTCATCACATATCTTTTAGATAATGAATAAATAGAGAGAAAAAAACAGTGGTGTGGCTACTCTATTTTACTTCAGTTTATTTCATGGATTCAAATTCTATCCGTTAAAGCAATAAATTTTTCAATCAATGATCATTATTATCATCATTACGTAATATTATGCGTAATTATTAATATCACGCATTTATATATTAGGACATTAACTTTCAATAACTTTTACCTGACGCAAATGCTAGGACCATGGCCAGATTACGAAGTGATTTCTTCTCATTCTTGACAAACACATACACAACTATCGCCAGCACACAGAATAGACTGATTATGAAACCAATAACCACCATCCCTCGTGTCGCCTCGAACCATTCTATTCCCGTGACTGAAACATACAATAGTATAATCATTAACAATTCATTTAGGATATACACACTCACAACGATGGGAAACCTTAAAGGTGAATCTGTCAATAACACTACTACTACTTCTACTGCTATTACTACTACCCCTACTACCACTACTACTGCTGCTACTACTACTACTGCTGCTGCTGTTACTACTACTGCTGCTGCTGCTGCTGCTGCTACTGCTACTACTACTATTATTATATACTACTACTACTACTGCTGCTGCTGCTGCTTCTAATACTACTACTACAACTACTACTTCTACTACTGCTGGTGCTACTACTACTACTGCTGCTACTACTTTACTACTACTACAACTACTACTTCTACTACTACTACTACTACTACTACTGCTGGTGCTACTACTACTACTACCACTGTCAGTACTACTACTACTACTACTACTACTACTACTACTACTACTACTACTGCTGGTGCTACTACTACTACAACTACTACTACTACTACTACTGCTGGTGCTACTACTACTACTACTACTGCTGCTGCTGCTGCTGCTTCTGTGACTATGTACCTAGTTTTCTCAGCTCGGCACAAACAAAAGGCGGTTCGTTTAGCTTGATCTGTCTATCATCTATTACTTGTAATAACATTTTAAGTCAATGATATTTTTACACCGTATTAATTTGTTGTTTAACCGTATTTGTTTGTGGTATTAAATCAATGACATCCCCTGTTACACAAAAGCTTTATTATATGAATATGGACGACGAGGAAAATGGCATAACTAACTTTGAATAGGGATATAATTGAATTTAATACCAAAAGGTTATAAGTTATATAATTCATGCATGAGAGCAACATTTTTGCTATACTACGTTATCTCTTTAATAGTTGAAAAGGAATATGTACAAATAATATGCTTCGCACACCTGTTCAGATGTTTATATGTTAATGTATAAATGTTACCATGGACATGTATAATGTATCAAATATTGTACTCTGGGCTATGTGGCCTTCAAAACAGGAATAAACTCTCTCTCACTGTAATAGTTGTTAATTGTTTGTTTCTAAACATACATTTATTATCACATCAACACGATAACAACATTCTGTAGCACCGGTGACACTGTATCAAGGAATGATCGAATCAAGCTAAAAGCCGTCGAAAAACTATTAAGATATATCTTTAAAGAAATCTTGGCATTAGGTCTGTATGACGTTTGGAAGCAAGTATTATTTGACTAAAGCATTTTTCATGAGCTGTTAATATGGGGTTGAGCTACATGTTAAGCCGTATCCTATATAACCCAACTTTTTCTACAAGCGGTTAATGCATGGGTTGTATACAGTATATCAGCAATACCAATGCCTCAAGTGCTTGTGACTTTCCCCTATGTGAAGTAATGATGCCAGTACACTGATCAGAATCGCGCTATACACCAGCTCTGTAATGATCTCGCTATGTATACACCCATCTTTAAGTTACCTTTCTCATGTCATAAAATGTTTACCGAGTTACCTTACTCTCGCTTGAGTTTTTAAAACAAGGATTGTGATTTATTTACACACTCTATGAATGGTGACATGTCATCTAATGAATCTTTGTTACATGCCCAAGACATGCGCATAGATTATATGACTGAAAATATCCTAGTATTGTTGTGAAATGCATTTGAAGAAAAGACACAATCAGCGATGTTTTGTTGTTAGGCCATTTTTCGAGAAGGTAACTGCAGTAACCTTACTCAGTGTAGTAGGGGTGGCTATGTTAAAGGGGGTCTGCAACCTGAATTTTTAACTTCCAGAGTTTTATTAGTAGGACCCCGAAATAGTCGTAAATACTCGGTAGGGACGAAATCCTTGACACAAACTTGGTACTGGTTGTCAGCTGTAAGCGGTTCGTAAACAAATAATTTTGTCCCTACCGAGCATTTACGACTCTTTCGGGGCCCTGCTAATAAAATTATAGAAGTTAAAAATTCAGGTTGCAGACCCCCTTTAAATCGTACTACTCACACGCTGAGGTATCTAGAGTTGTACATATGCTGTCCACACATGATTGGAAGAGTCCAATATCGGTGAAGGAGGCCTCCCACGTTATCCATGCTACTGTAAAAGTTCCCACCAGAAGACCAAACACGTTCACGATGCTGATGATACATGCAAGCTTGCTCAGGCACGATGCCTTGCCGAACCCCATACTTCAGAGAATATCCTCAAGATGTTCTTATACAATCATAGTACGATCAAAATCCAACATTTGAATATCTGACAAAATTCAACAATTAAAGAGATTATTTCCCGACGGTAAGACTGTTAAGATATGTGAACTAGATAACAAAAATATGCTCGTATAGAAATCGTATGATAAATCACGCGATCAAAGACTATTTATGTGTATATCAGTCACCCACTTTGTCAATGGCATATTGTTAGTTGAATATTATTTGTAAACGTATTTGTTGATGGCCTGTAACAGTCCCCTTGGTTGCGCCGATCACCCCACCATACCCCATTTACTCACACTTGTGACAAACTCTTTACAATATAACGCATTCAATAAGGACAACATTGGAAAGTAACGTTTACATTGTACGGATTGGTCGTGAGCGGTGAATGTACATTGTGTCCGTATGTCGCACGTCAGTAATGTGTTCTGAAGTAATTGTTGATTTTAAAGGTTCAGAAAATGGACTTTAAAAAGGGGCACTTCGTGAATTTGATATGAATGAAAACGTGATGTGATAGTATTCATTTAAAGCCAACAACAGTGCACAATTTATGCCAATTGTTAGGATCAATGAAAATTGACCGATAAACATTTGTGAGGCCGAAAACGACTGCGTTAGATAAGTTTCGAAATCAAATCTGACACATTAAGTTACAATCAGAATCGTGACTTTGCAAAGTTGGGAGGTGGGGGTGGGGGAGGGGTGGGGTTGCGTAGTATTCAAATGGGCAGCGTCCGTTACGCATTGCATTACGCATCATAACTTTAAAACTTATTGTATCCATCTATAAATTTCCATCTATATTTGTCATGGAATTTGAAACTTATGTTGGAGTGTCTTGAGTAACAATTTTGAGAATGTTTCGAACAATTTAAGAGGAGGAAGTGTTCATTATAAAGTGATAAAACAGTTACAAGTCCTGTCCGGCTAATAGCTTCTAAACAAATCATTTTTTAAATTTTTTATGAAATTTGATATTGAGATGCAGAGGCCTATGAAGGTGTGTCATGATTAATAACTTGATAACTATAAACTTCTGCTTTTTCGGTAGAAGTTTCGACTCTTTTAGAAAACTGTCTGAAACCTCTCAAAGGAGATCCACAATATATTCAGCTGTGTACCTAAAGTTTGTTCACTTGCTTGTGTATCTTAGTGCAAATATTATGTAAATTGGGTTTTATTTTGACGTCCATAAAATAACTCCAGGAGCAAGTACAAACGACAACCAAATATTCATTAGTAAAATAATCATTCCCAAACCATAGTTTGTGATGTTCTTCTCACTGGTAGTGAATTTAGATATTTGGCATGATTAAATAGACAGATGGGGTCATATTTGTGAAATTCAGACTTTCTTAAATTTCGATTTCAATATTCCATATAAACTTTGTAAGAAAATTACATTGCATAATGCAAAGGAACAAATATGACTTAGGTCTTTAGCTATTGATCACTAATGAAGGATTTTGTAGAGAAAGATACAAAATAATGTTTTCGTAATATTGACCCCTGGTCATTTCAATGCCTGCCAAATTACATACGGTTATCTTTAAGGTATGACATACAAATATGTTAACGCAAACTGAATGTTTACGTATGTACTCAAATTTCAAAACTATCCGTCTCGTGTTTGCAAAAGCCTCTAAGACAATCCAAATTATATGATATTTGCACTAAAACGCAGGTAAGTGAACAAACCTAAGATACGCAGCTGTACAGGTATATTTATCAATGACGTTCTGAAAGATTATGGATTTTTTTTTTTAATATGAAAAGATAACTCCAAACTACCAATGTTGGATAAACGTTCTTGACTTATGGGTACCGTTTATTTTATAAGACATATTAAAGGGGCAGTAGCACGTTTTTTGATAATTTTATATTTTAAAATGTTCACTGATAATTGAAAGTTCATGCTAATGTATTATTTTGACAGAGGCAAATAATCTTATTACACTAGCCAATCATCCATAGTCAGAGGACAAAGTATGAATATTTAACATAAAATCCACCCCAAAAGACACCTTTAATTCATTTCGTGTAAGAAAAAGGAAACGCATGGCTAAACTTTGCATTATATATTTGAATTATTACTGCTCGTTCAGTTTAAATACGTTGTCTTTCAATTTGGAGCATTAATTTTCATTTTCCTGACATCACCTTATATTCCCCCTAAAAACGTGCTGCTGCCCCATTAAAAAAATACATTTAGCATTAACGTTAAATAATCAGGGAAAATTTTAAATAAAAAATTATCAGAAATCGTGATACTGCTCATTTAAAGGGGCAGTAGCACGTTTTTTGATAATTTTATATTTTAAGTTTTCACTGATAATTGTAAGTTCATGTTAAATGTATTATTTTGACAGTGTCAAAAATCTCATTACACAAGTCGATCATTCATAGTCAGAGGACAAAGTATGAAGATTCACATACAATCCATTGGCGGCCATTTTTGTGTGAACACCTTTAATTCATTTTGTGTAAGAAAAAGGAATCGCATGGCTAAACTTTACGTTATATATTTGAATTATTACTGCTCCATTTAATTTAAATGCATTGTCTTTCATTTAGAACCATTAATTTTCATTTTCCTGACATCACCTTATATTCCCCCTAAAAACGTGCTGCTGCCCCATTAAAGGGGCAGTAGCACGTTTTTTGATAATTTTATATTTTAAGTTTTCACTGATAATTGTAAGTTCATGTTAAATGTATTATTTTGACAGTGTCAAAAATCTCATTACACAAGTCGATCATTCATAGTCAGAGGACAAAGTATGAAGATTCACATACAATCCATTGGCGGCCATTTTTGTGTGAACACCTTTAATTCATTTTGTGTAAGAAAAAGGAATCGCATGGCTAAACTTTACGTTATATATTTGAATTATTACTGCTCCATTTAATTTAAATGCATTGTCTTTCATTTAGAACCATTAATTTTCATTTTCCTGACATCACCTTATATTCCCCCTAAAAACGTGCTACTGCCCCTTTAAGCCCCCTAAATGTTTTATTAGATCACATTCCAATATCCCATTCTCTATTCGAGGCCGGGTTTGTAGTGGAAGTTGAGTTTATGTGTTGCTCAGGATGGTATAAACCTCGGCACCACATGACGACCTTCAGTTACATACTAAATTGGACCTTATGCACCCGGATGTTCATTGTGTTGTGATATACACTTAATAAATAATCACTGGAAAAAAAATAAAATGATGTTTGGTGAACATTTTTGTTTTTGAAACAAATATGAAAATTGAATTATAAAAATTCACTTCAAATTGTCTTCCCTAACTTTTATTTGCAACAGTTTCAGTAAAACACTGTTACAACAAATTTGAAAATTATATTTCTACATTTGTGTCATGTAAATTATTGCGGATAGTGACGGAAGTTATATTTTGTTTCCAGATACGTTGCAATTTAGAAGTTTTTAAGATTTGTAGGATTTATATTCATTAGTAGAGTTCAAATCTCCAAGAAACATTGTATAGAGTATTTTAGTCAAGTCCTATAATTGTATTTCGATCGTTTAGTTATCGAGATGTCTTCTTCGGGATCTCATCATGTTTATGATTAGCATGGTAAAGTGACACAGAGTATCTTTCTTAAAATTTTATTTGGTTTTGATAAGCTACAAAATATATAATATGCTGATTGAAGTTCATATCTCATCACTGGACTTGCAAATATATCCATTTATGCATAATATTTCTAAAATGCTTGATTTTATGGAAATATCAAGAAACATCTCAAATACGTTTAATATTCGAAATTATGCATCCAATTAATCTACCTATTAGTTACAATACCTAATAAACACTATCGAATATATCTTCCTGTCAGCTTATGACAAGGTTTCAAAATTACGTTTGGCGAATATGCGCACGACACTCGAGCCACATTGTCCGGTTTTCGATCAAAACCCCGACTTTGAATGGCCGTATTTTCCTTCTAATGTACTGATTGACCTTTAACTTGTTATTTTCAGTAACAGTTAGTGGTTCCCGATGTAATAACATCGATTTCAAAATTTGACATATGTGATCCTATCAACATACTGTGTCTATTTAAAGGGGCAGTAGCACGTTTTTAGGGGGAATATAAGGTGATGTCAGGAAATGAAAATAAATGGTTCCAATCTTTAGACAATGTATAAAAACTAAATGGAGCAGTAATAAATCCAATATGATTTATGATACTATCAAAGTAATACATTAAGCATTAACTTATAGTTATCAGTGAAAAATTGAAAATATAAAATTGTCAAAAAACGTGCTACTGCCCCTTAAGGGTAGATTTAACGACAGTACGATTGCCGCACGGCTGCAAGACGGGCAGTTTTTGTTGCTATCGTGACCAGCGGCTGAAGACCGATCAACACAATCACAACGCGAAAACTTTACAATCAATACACGATCGACACGTCCATTAAACGATTTTCGGCAATAAGAGAGATATTTGATATTTGAGCGAATCGTGTTGGGCATAGGACCCGATACCACTTCAATAACAACACGATGACTACACGACATCATCGTACAGTCGATCGTAGTCGATCGCACGTAGTGTAAGCTGGGCTTAAATACATATTCAAAGTTACAACATAGTTGACTAAATCGTGGGAACGGTCGATTTCACGATATACTTCGAAAACACATGTGTATGTTTGAAACAATAGACCTACCTCTTTTGTGTGTAAATATATTTTTCGCGTATAGGTTCACATTAACTTCTTTTTGAACATAGTGTTTTATATTTGTGGGCATATTTGGGATAATTGCACTCAAGAGCAATGCAATTACTAGAAAAACTGAAGATCCATATGTGGGGCGGTTCGCGGAACAAGCCATAAGGCAATTTTCTCAGTCAAAATATATTTAAGTAAAAATATCCTTATGCCGACATGGCAGATTAAAAGAGCATGTGCCATGTTCAGTCCATCTGATAAGTATTAGGGATAGTGTGCAAGTTGCATTCTGTACATATCGGGGTGCCCACTAGACGAACTTGTATGTTAGGGGGCGCGCTTTGCCCTGGTCTCCCCTTCATAAGTTAACATTCAGTTTGCGTTAACATATCCGTATGTCATACCTTAAAGATAACCGGAGCTAATTTGGCAGGGCACTATTTTGTATTTTTCGCTACAAATTCATTCATTAGTGATCAATAGCTTTAGACCCAAGTCATATATGTTCCTTTGCATTACTGCAATGTTATCGTTTTGACTTATTTCTTACAATGTCTATCTGGAATATTTAAATCTAAATTTAAGAAAATCTGAATTTCACAAATGCGCCCCCATCTGTCTATATAATCATGCCAAATATCTAAATTCACTACCGGTGATAAGACGATCCCGAAATATGGTTTGGGAATGATTATTTTACTAATGGATAATTGGTTGTCCCTTGTAGGTGCTCCTGGAGTTATTTTATGGACGTCAAAATAAAACCCAATTTACATGATATTTGCACTAAGATACACAAGCAAGTGAACAAACTTAAGATACGCAGCTGTAACTGTTTCGGAGCGGCCTTGATATAAGCTCTTCGGAGCTTAATTGTTGGCCAATCCATTCATGTATATATACATATCATGAATAGATATATATGTTTAAATCACATTTACAGGTATAAACTTTCCTACAGCGTGAAGCGGATAAACGATTGGCTAGTTTCTACAATAGACACGATCCTTATAGTGATCAATTCTACCAGTCATGGCACAGTTCTATTGATAGCAGTTCTAAAGGCTTTTATTATAAGTATTACAAAACATCACTCTCTTCTGAGCACTACCTTTATCTTCCAAAACATATCGCATATCCCTTACTAAAATTCAGGACAACGAATCATAAATGACCAGTTGAAAAAGGTCGCTTTAACAATATACCAGAGGAAAATAGAACCTGTCACTTCTGTAATGCAGAAGAATTACAATGATTATATTGTTTATTGTAGCGTCCTTGAGTCCCTAAGAAAGAACACTTTGCCATCTAAATATCTTATAAACCGCATTAAGCACTCATTACTATTATCAACGAAGAAAATAACAGATTTGAAATCCCTGACTAAATTTATAAACGTCATCGTAAGATATGTTTCATAAGCACTTTCTCTTCAAATCATGTATATTGTTGTATTGTGTAACAAACCATCTTGTCCACTACTGCATTGTATCTATTCTACCATTGGCGGTCTTATGGATAAAGAATTTTGACAAGCCGTGGACAGACAAACTTCACTAGCGGGTGTCTGTTATTGAAGAAACAGGAAGTTAGTAGGCAACAGGCCCAATCACGTCTTCTCACGTGTTGTCTGAAAGAGTCCTAGTGACGGGGTCGTACTGGGAAGTAGCCATTTGTTATTACAGTAAAAATCCTTTGATGTCAGGGGGAGGAAGGCGTATGTTTTCCGTGAATAAATACAAACTTCTCTATATTCACTTATGTTTTATGTTACACCTTATCTTCCAATTTCGGTTCATTTCCAGTTGCGAATTAGGTGCTACCCGAATGCTTATCATCACAAGATTATGCCCATTGTTTCCCAAATTCAGTCGACTAGAAAATCCCCACGTGCCGCCCTCAATTGTTGTTATAAACATCACAATTGTCTACTTCCAGGTAATGAACCCTAGTGACATTCACTAGACCACATTTACATTACCGCCATGCGTGTAAGCCGGTCGAAAGTAGGTAAACAGTACCAGGAAAAAAGTGAAACTTTTTATATAAATAAATACTTAGAGTATGAAAATGATTTTGAATTCTATTAGGATCATTGTTGATAATCTTATCATTAAAGAGGATTATGAAAAACAAGTTTTAGAATAATAATAACATCACATTTAACATCTAGGGTACACTTGATATCTATAACAACATAATTACATTGGTATTAACTGTTTCCTTCTCACCTGATCAACTATATCAACATAATTCTATTTCATTTGGAAATATTTCATCTGTATATATTTGTATATATAATTATGTTTGTATTTATTTAGAATATTGTGTATATAATTTTGAATTTCATGCTCACGTAAATGTAACACAAATTCCTTAACGGGCAATAAAGACTTATCTTATCTTATCTTATCTTATCTTATCTTATCTTATCTTATCTTATCTTATCTTATCTTATCTTATCTTATCTTATCTTATCTTATCTTATCTTATCTTATCCCTTAATTGCTCATTAGGACTGGCCTCATTTACCATCACACTGACATAACTCATTTATTTATTAATTGCCTATCAAAACATTTGTAGTGAAGGAAACAAATTCTTTCAATCACTAAGGTGATCATGTGATGACAAGGTGATCTGTTTGTATATTATGTCATACTTTGTTAAACATACTAAATATAAAAACAAATTTTTTTTACTTTTTCCAGGTACTTTTTTCCTAGCAAAAACTGTTACTTTTGCCCAGTTACTTTTATTCCTGTTTTTTTCCGATCACCAGCCGGTCACATTCATCACCAAGCGCCAAGTAACCAATAGACACGCCCTCTTTTATTCCATAACCCCTTAAATACGGGTTGCCGCATAGCATAGCGTCAGTCTCTCGGGTGGTTGGCTTGATCGAGCATAGCATCTGTTCAGAATGGGGTTTTCTGAGTCTTCTATCTTCGCCAAAGTGGCATTTGTTTTGTCAATTGTTGGGGCCATTGTTCTAGTTATTGGTTTCGCGACAGCATCTTGGCTGACAGCTGAAACCAGTTTTGGATCGACTAGCTATGGTCTCTTCTCTTTCTGTCAGACGGCGGCTGGAAGGACAGTATGTGATTCGATCAGCACAGGTGAGCATTGGTAATACTTACATAGCTTTAAAGGGACAGTAGCACGTATTTAGGGGCAATATTATACAATTATTGACTTCAATTGAGGTGAACCCAATGGTTTATTGACCTCGGGACAGTTATAACATAAGTGTCCGAGGTCAATAAACCATTGGATTCACCGATAACTGAAGTCAACAACTGTTTTATTATATGATTTAAGAAACTTTCAGTTATTTTTAAAACAATCCTTTATTCTAATTTTTTTTGAAGCAACTCTTTACGGCGCTCCTCGTAGTGGCGATCTATTTGTAGCTCCAGGTCATCGGATTGTTATGTTAAAAGGTGTTGTCAGGAAATTGTTCTAATTGGTTCCAATTGGTTTCAATTGAAAGACAATGCATTAAATTTAATAGAGCAGTTATAATTCAAATATATAATGTAAAGTTTAGCCATGCGATTCCTTTTTTTCTTACCCAAAATGAATAAAAGGTGTTCACACTAAATGGCCGCACATGTAATTTAGGTGAATCTTCATACTTTGTCCTCTGACTATGGATAATTGGTAAGTGCTATGAGATTTTTGACACCATCAAAAAAATACATTTAGCATTAACGTTAAATAATCAGGGAAAATTTTAAATAAAAAATTATCAGAAATCGTGATACTGCTCATTTAAAGGGGCAGTAGCACGTTTTTTGATAATTTTATATTTTTAGATTTTCACTGATAATTGTAAGTTAATGTTAAATGTATTATTTTGACAGTGTCAAAAATGTCATTACACAAGCCAATCATCCATAGTCAAAGGACAAAGTATGAAGATTCACACAAAATCCATTGGCGGCCATTTTTTTGTGAACACCTTTAATTCAATTTGTGTAAGAAAAGGAATCGCATGGCTAACCTTTACGTTATATATTTGAATTATTACTACTCCATTTAGTTTAAATACTTTGTTTTTCAATTGGAACCATTCATTTTCATTTTCCCGACATCACCTTAAATTCCCCCTAAAAACGTGCTACTGCCCCTTTAAGCGACAAAGCAATTCAGGATGATAATATGTAATTTTGACGTACCTTGATCAGAAATATAAGAGTCAAATTTTAAAAATGGACTTCGGTGAAGTAAAAAGTAAATTTAGACCAGTCATCCCATTCTACAACACTAATAGCATATGTTACCGCATGTATTTCTTCAATATATTTAACACGACGACCATGCATTATCTGTTTGCCTCTTGGAAGCGTTGTAACGATAGGTTATAGTCATATATTGTTTACAAAAACATCTATTCAAGATAATTTGTATTTGAATAATTTTATGCCTGTTTAACGTTGCTCATGCAAGAATTCGAACGGATTTCTCTGCTATCCTTTGATCAGAAATACAAAAGTCAGCATTGAGTAAAAAAAGATTCATTGACGTTAAATATTTAGTTTTGTTTAGAAATGTATACGTAGCTGTTAATATGACTTTATTTGTATTATTTATATTCATAATAATATTTCAAAATATAAATCATATGAGTCAGCTGCAGCTACTTCACCGTTAGATAAATCTGTAAAAGGTCTGACGCCACAGGCGAAAAAATACGGGAACTCGCGTTGAAAACAATCGTTGCTAGGCAAAAGTGCACTAGTGCTCATATCGAAAATATGTTACCACTTGGGTGATAAATTGTCTTTTTATCAGCTGTAAGTTATTTTCCTGTTTTCAATAATGGTTTATGGAAAACTATAAGCGAAACAGATCCCTCCTTTTGTCACATTTCATCAGTAAACGCGATTTCAGTAAACAGCGAATTAATTTGTAGGCTCTTCAAAGAATTCTATTACAATGAGTTATTTTATATTATAAGTCTGTTTTAAAGTAAAAAAAAAAAAATTAATTTTATTTTTCGGAAATCTATTTTCAACATAATTGTCGATAATATGCAATATGATGTATGAATATGATGTATGAAACATATCCATTAAGTATATTTTTTCTTCAAGTAAACACTCAGAGCTGGTTGGAAGCAACTCGTGCCTTTGAGATCATCGCCTTCATTGTGGCCATTGCGCTCGTGGTTGTCCTCATCGTGTGGATATTCGTCAAGAGCGATATGAAGATTCTCCATATCGTCTCTCTGGTTCTAGCCTTTGTGGCAGGTGAGAACACTCCCAGTTAACTATATATTAATTGAACTATTAATCTATGATAAAACTATTATTAATTATATCATTTATCTATGATAAAACTATTATTAATTATATTATTTATCTATGATAAAACTATCTATTAATTATATTATTTATCTATGATAAAACGATATATTAATTATATTATTTATCAATGATAAAACTATTATTAATTATATTATTTATCTATGATAAAACTATTATTAATTAATATTATTTATCTATGATAAAACTATTATTAATTATATTATTTATCTATGATAAAACGATATATTAATTATATTATTTATCAATGATAAAACTATATATTAACTATATCATTAATCTATGATAAAACGATATATTAACTAATTTATTTATCTGTGATAAAACTATATATTAAATTATTAATCTATGGTAAAACTATATATTAACTATATCATTAATCTATGATAAAACGATATATTAATTTATTAATTTATCTGTGATAAAACTTTATATTAACTGTATCATTTTTCTATGATAAAACTTTATATTAATTATATTATTTATCTATGATAAAACGATATATTAATTGAATTATTTATCTGTGATAAAACTATATATCAATTATATCATTAATCTATGATAAAACGATATATTAATTAATTTATTTATCTGTGATAAAACTATATATTAAATTATTAATCTATGATGAATTACCATATTGTCTCAAAAGGACTATAATTGTACTGAAAATCGAAATTAAGCGAGCTTTGCTCTGTTAAATATTTTCGCAAATTTCGCTACAAATTGTTTACAGTTTCATTAAAATTCTGTCAAAGGTTTAGTGCACTTTTTTTTACTAAAATGCAAAAAATATGATCCCATTTTAATGAGATTCGAAGTAAAAACAACATATGATTTACTCATAATCAATACGATTTAATGATAGGATTGACACAAGAAAAGAATTTCAGACTTGAATAATGAACATCAACCTTTACTAAGAGGATTAAACATTTATATATTTTTCTTGTCCTTAACAATCCAATAATCAAAACTTACATACGATTTATATTCACATATAATATATATAATTAAAGGTTATATATATATATCAATATTAAACATATTTCAGGGACTGATAGTTCACTTTTAAGAATAAGCCAGAATGCAGATATCTAAACACAAATTCTACCATAACTATCCAAATTTAACAGGAGAGGGCGTTGATTAACATCCCCTTCATAGATCTCTCTCCCCGATTGTATGTTGTAAACGGTTCCTTTGATAAAATTATGTTTTGTTCTCTCGACAGCGGTGTGCGTTTTCATAGGAGTGATCACATTCGGTGTGGAGTCGGATGTTTTCTTTGGTGTTAATCTTGGCTGGTCGTTCGGGATCACGATTGTCAGCGGCATCATCTTCGTCATTACCGGAATTCTTCTAGTGCTGGATAAAGTTATAGCGAACAAAAGCTAACTGTTTCGAAATCCATTTTTCCATAATCAAGGATGATAGTATATTTAAAGAGTATAGAAGCCAACTTTAGCAACAATTATCCTCAGGGTATATCCTTATTAGCTCATTGAGATAAGATTTTCGTTTCTTACTTATATTCTTATCTATCTGTCTGTCTGTCTGTATGTCTGTCTGTCTGTCTGTCTGTCTGTCTGTCTGTCTGTCTGTCTGTCTTATTCATTTTATCGGTCTGTCTGTATATCTTATTCATTTTAGCGGTGTATTCGATTATTTATTTTGATGTATACTTGTACATTATTTTCTATGGTATCTATAGGCAGTTTCCCTCAGAAAACATGATTTGTTGAAACAATTTGTGATATCATGAACGTCTGTATGATCTCGATAGCAATGAATCTGAATAAATTTATATCTTTGAAACTTTCTTATCGATTCATTTGTGACATCGTGACAAAACAATAAATATTGACATTATATGTATCTTTTGAAAAAACATCGATAGTGTATTTAGTGATATTTTAAGAGTTGAAGAAAAACAGGTAATATGAAAAACAATAATTATATCGTGATAATGAAACGTTACGTCTACCACACTGATATCGATCCTAATCATAATCAAAATGATTTTTTATTATCAATTATACCCGTCCTTATTAAAAAAATAACCAAAACTATAACATATTTTGAAATTTATTTTACAATCCATAATGACCAATGACATGTCTGTGCAAGAGAAAACTAGGTTAAAAGGTATGAGCGGAAAGGCTTTCAATTCCAGTAGAAACGTTCACCCAGGTTACTTAGCATATCAATCGCAATGGCTTAATGAGCTTTTCCTGGAAAAACCAACCGGATCCGGTTACGATACCGTAAAAGGCAATTCTTGGGTAATTCGCAGAATTAGATCAATGAAATGATTGTGAGCGTCATTTGAACACTGTTGCGTTGTACAAGTTTGGGCGTGTTTAGCTTGGGACTCTCCCTTTTTCTACCATAAAATATGCACTCCGAGTTGTAAGGAGACTGTTCATGTAAAAGAATATGGAGATTCTGTATTGAATGCGTTAAGCAATGCGGAAGTTTCCCCACATTGTGCCTGAAGAGACATGATTATGTTCAGTAAACACATGACACAATAGTTCAAACAATCAACACTTCTCACAAACATCTGGCTTTTGAAACTATTGTTATGGTTTTAAATCACTTATGAATAAATGTTGAAATATGTATGTCGTTAACTCTCTTTTCTTAACGTCAAGTGTTTTGTGCTGGTTCAGTGATAGATAATAATATGTATTAGTTAAAGAGGATTAGATCAATGGCGGTCTTCAACATATCGGTCAGCTGGTCGCAACGAGGGGCGGAGTCTGTGGTGGTGTGATCGAAAACTGAGATTTCGTAATCACCCACTCGTCTCAATCATCCGTCTTAGTATGAACGCGTTTTTCTAGCTTTGTATCAGAAGAGAAGAGAACAGAATTTTATTCTCATAAATCATATCTAATGATATAGAGACAATACATAATTCATTGATATTTTACATAATATAGTTACGAAAAGGCGTAGAACAACTTGAACGAAATGTGATAATTTGAATAAGATCCGGGTATAATCCGACTTTATAAGAGATATACATTTGTCAAAATTTGGATTATTACAAAAGAAGGGCGGAAGTAACTCAAAGCGTTCATCATTAAGATATGAACATGATAAAATGACATGATATTTGGCGCAAACAACAGGAAATTTACATAACATTAAAACGATCTTTTTCTCTCAGTGTTTGGGAGCGGGAAACATCCCCGCTTGAGGCACCCGCAGCAAGAAATTTGGACTCTTTTTTTGTAGCATAGTAACATATATACCATATTATTAGTTACACGGCGTTTTGACAGGGTGTACGGGACTGTAAGACCCTTGTACATTCTGTATTTTCCTGAGGCGGAGCCGAAGGAAATGCAGAATGTACAAGGGTCTTACAGTCCCGTACACCCTGTCAAAACGCCGTGTAACGAATTTATTACCCTTAAGATCTTTTATTTCAACACAGTTTACTCATTTTCGACCAAAATAAGTCATTTATATATATAACTAGACTACAGTCCAAGCTCAGCACAGTGTGAACATCGAGAGTCGCGGTACGGAGCTAGCGGCAGTTATATAAAGGGAGATAACTCTGTGACTAAAAATATCCGAATTAAAAGTGTTGTTAAATGAAATAATTTAAGAGAAACATGTGTTCATATTGAATGAATGTAATAACACAATGGAAATTAACAATGACAGAACATTAGAATCTCTCAATTGATGTTGGTCATTGTAAATTTTGATTCTGAAATTCTCAGTCGAGCGGCCGTTTTACTACCGCATTCCATCTGAGGTCAAGGTCATCCGTACGACCCGTTTGGTATGTCACGTGACAAATTTGACGGGGTGTACACTTCGTACACCCTGCCAAATCCGACTACACGGGTATGTATGCTTTGGCTATTGACCAATCAGAATTCGAGAAATTTATCTTAAGGGTAATAATAGGTAGTATAACATTCCTGCCCATATGTCTATTTCAATTTTTGATGAAAAATCAATTTCATTTACTTTTTATGCCCCCGAATCGGAGATTCCGGGGGTATATTGTTTTTCACCTGTCCGTCTGTCCGTCCGTCTGTCTGTCTGTCCGTTTGTCCACAAAAACTTTAACCTTGGTCATAACTTTTGATTGGTCAGAGCTAGGTCTTTGATACTTGACATATGGATCCCTTGTGATGAGACCTTTCAGATGACACCATGACATTTGACCTTGTGACCTTGACCTTGACACAGCGAGCCTTTTCCGAAAACTTTAACCTTGGCTATAGTTTCTATACTGTCAGTGCTAGGTCTTTGATACTTGACATGTGTATCCCTTGTGATGAGACCTTTCAGATGACACCATGATATTTGACCTTTTCCGTCTGTCCGTCCGTCTGTCCGTTTGTCCACAAAAACTTTAACCTTGGTCATAACTTTTGATTGGTCAGAGCTAGATCTTTGATACTTGACATATGGATCCCTTGTGATGAGACCTTTCAGATGACACCATGACATTTGACCTTGTGACCTTGACCTTGACACCGCGAGCATTTTAAACTTTAACCTTGGTCATAACTTTTGATTGGTCAGAGCTAGCTCTTTGATACTTGACATATGCATCCCTTGTGATGAGACCTTTCAGATGACACCATGACATTTGACCTTGTGACCTTGACCTTGACACCGCGAGCATTTTAAACTTTAACCTTGGTCATAACTTTTGATTGGTCAGAGCTAGGTCTTTGATACTTGACATATGGATCCCTTGTGATGAGACCTTTCAGATGACACCATGACATTTGACCTTGTGACCTTGACCTTGACACAGCGAGCCTTTTCCGAAAACTTTAACCTTGGCTATAGTTTCTATACTGTCAGTGCTAGGTCTTTGATACTTGACATGTGTATCCCTTGTGATGAGACCTTTCAGATGACACCATGATATTTGACCTTTTCCGTCTGTCCGTCCGTCTGTCCGTTTGTCCACAAAAACTTTAACCTTGGTCATAACTTTTGATTGGTCAGAGCTAGATCTTTGATACTTGACATATGGATCCCTTGTGATGAGACCTTTCAGATGACACCATGACATTTGACCTTGTGACCTTGACCTTGACACCGCGAGCATTTTAAACTTTAACCTTGGTCATAACTTTTGATTGGTCAGAGCTAGCTCTTTGATACTTGACATATGCATCCCTTGTGATGAGACCTTTCAGATGACACCATGACATTTGACCTTGTGACCTTGACCTTGACACCGCGAGCACTTTAAACTTTAACCTTGGTCATAACTTTTGATTGGTCAGAGCTAGCTCTTTGATACTTGACATATGGATCCCTTGTGATGAGACCTTTCAGATGACACCATGACATTTGACCTTGTGACCTTGACCTTGACACAGCGAGCCTTTTCTGAAAACTTTAACCTTAGCTATAGTTTCTATACTGTCAGTGCTAGGTCTTTGATACTTGACATGTGTATCCCTTGTGATGAGACCTTTCAGATGACACCATGATATTTGACCTTTTCCGTCCGTCCGTCCATCTGTCCGTTTGTCCACAAAAACTTTAACCTTGGTCATAACGTTTGATTGGTCAGAGCTAGATCTTTGATACTTGACATATGGATCCCTCGTGATGAGACCTTTCAGATGACACCATGACATTTGACCTTGTGACCTTGACCTTGACACAGCGAGCAGGATGCATCCGGGGGCATTCGTGTTTCACAAACACATCTTGTTTAAAAATAATATTTGCTTTCACAAAAATAAATATTCTGTTAGGTATTTAATGTTTTTATTTTTAGTCGAAAGTTCTCTGTATAAACCCTAATAATTTTACTTGAGGCGATGCAAAGTAAAATTTGGTAAAGGATCGATGAGACTATTTTTAGTCGATTTCATTTTTCAAGCTTATTCAGTATTTTAGATTTCACATATTTTGGGTCTCCATTCTTTTGCAGTTTACATGTACACAGTATATATAACCTAATATATAATATGTATGTACAAACTTAATGTTAACACTGACTACCGAAAATTGATTGTGTCAAAAACGTTTGCAACGGCAAAGTTGAAACTTTTAATAATACTATTAATACAATTTGGTGAAGAAATGGACATTAACAAGCACAAACATTTCCCTAATAGATCAAACGTAAAGTTCAGTCAACAAACATCAAAAGGTTATCGTATGTCGCATCATATACGTTCGCCTTATACAGGAAAGTTAATAGTAATATGTCATTTTAGTAAGAATGATCTTAACGACTTAAACAGAATGTATTTTATTAAAACATTAACCCTCTTTAGCTCATCAGGCCAATCCCATGTCCAAGTCGTGACCTTGGTGTTGTCATGACCTTTGATGAATTGTTGCAGAAATCCTTTTAAAATTTTGAAGTATTGCATAGATGAATTATATAATTATAAAAAATGTAAGCTTCACGGCATAAAACTTTTCAAGTTATCGCGTGAAAACGGATTTAAACTTTTTTATTTTTAACACGTGACCTTGACTTTTGACCTTGAATGTGAACATATCAAAATAATCCCGATACCCAAAGTTTAAGCTGTAAGATAGGTTTATGAGTTCTAAAAAGGGATAAACTTATAGCCATAAAGGTTCTACTTGGCATCAACTCGTGACCTTGACTTTTGATATTCAAGGTCACAGTCAACTAACGCTTTTCATCGAGTTTAACAAATCTCGTAATAATAAAAGTATTAATTGTTAAAATAAAGTTTTTAACCTTTACCTTGCTTAAGTTGTGATCTTGATGCGACTTGTACATGTACTTACCCAAAGATAATATTAACATATACCAAATTATACCTTCATAGCACTGAAACATTTTTAGTTATCTAGTTTACAAGGATTTCTTTAGGGATTTTGTAACTCGTGACCTTGACCTTTGACCTTGAATGCGGACATGTAAAAAATCCCCCTAAGATATAATCTGTATGATACGCATTTGTGTTCTGAAAAGCTAATGGAAAAAAAGTTACAGCAATAGGAAAAGGTGCACCGGCGTATAATATTCAGCATAATTTAGGTTAAAGTTTCTGCTCATAAAAACAATGAACCTTATAACTGGTTAGTTCACTAGGCCTGAAACCAACAGGTCATATGATGGAACTCATGTTACGACTGCATATTTGTCTTGTGTTTGAATTGCAGTTTTAGTAAGTGTTTTTGATTTTCAAAGCAAAGTTTGAACGCAAATTCTGTTGGGAAATTAACAAGAATCATGTCACTATCATCTGTTCATGGTTATACCCACCTTCCTACGCAAAGCCTAAAACGCCAGTGCTGATATCAGCGCCCCTACAGGCGATTGTTAGCAACCTCCAGTTACTTTCTCATTGGACTATTGCTTTTTTCTAGTAAGCTAGAGAGCAAGCACAAAAAACTCAAGGGTATGCAGCAAGGCATAAAACTGACAGTTGAGAAATTAGTGTTTCAGGCTTTGCGTAGGAAGATGTGTTATATCGGTCGTCCTTACACATAATTCTGTTCTTGTCACTTGCAGACTGTTGATGACTTACACAGTTGCATAAAAGTGGGACTCTTTTGAACAACATATTCACTTATTTTATTTTCAATAGAGATCTTTCATTTCAAAGAACATTGTTACCGCAAACAATTTATTTTCTCTATTTGTGTCAGTATTCTTGACTTAAATTTAATCTTTGAGTTTAAAACTTTCATGTATTTTATCATTTTATAATTTTTGATTAAAACATGGAATAAAAAGGAGTCCCGGACAATACCTAATTTCAGGTATTTAACTGTGCCAACGTTTTCTAGGATTAAGAATGCTCGCCAACGTTTACTAGATTTAAGAATGCTCGCCAACGTTTACTAGGATTAAGAAGGCTCGCCAACGTTTACTAGATTTAAGAATGCTCGCCAACGTTTTCTAGAATTAAGAAGGCTTGCCAACGTTTTCTAGGATTAAGAAGGCTCCTTTATTTTGGTCGAAATGACAAACTAGCAGTGTTCTACCTGAAATGACTTTGAAACTTCCAGTATGCAAGCTGGTTTAGACCGACGACATATTTCGGTATGCTCGTATGTTCTTTCACGCTGTGGTGGCTCTGTCCAGTGACTCTTGCCTTTTGCTAGGCTGTTACATTTTTGGCTTTTTATATATATATTACAAGGATATATATCTGTTATGTTCGCTGACCCATAGGGGACATACAATCTTTTACGAGAATTTCTTATTTTCTTTACGATAGTTTTTTGATTTTCTTTCCATTCGCGGTGGAAAGAGGTTTTCATCTCATGAGGTTTATGTCCGTTTTGGTTTATGACTCTTTCATTACACAATCTCATGAGTGAAAAACTCGAAAAGGTCTTTTGAAAATTTATTGTAATGTACCTTTGGGTCGAAGAGATAGTTTTTAAAGATTTCATCTTGCAGTTTTTCTAGTTTCATTTTGTGGTTTTCGTGTTTCATTTAAGGCATTTAATGTTTTCAGTACAGTTTTTCGAGTTTGATTGATAGAAAATGAAGAAATTATCGTAAAAGATGTATGTCCCCTATTGGTCACCGTAATTATGAAAAATACCCTAAATTGAGTCATGGCAGCGAGATATTTTGAAACCTACCATAAAAACAACAAAGAAAACGATATAAAACAGAGAAATCTTTATATGAACGACGATTAGAACAGAAAACTTGAAATCTTAACAAGAAAAATATGTAAAGTGACATTTTATTTTCGACAACAATAGCAAGATAACTTGGATATGTTTTTTTCTTGGCATAATAACTCTTGTAAGCACTCTTTGTTAAAAAATAATATTCATGTTAGTTTTGATTGTTTCTCTTAAAATTGTTACAAACATAATAAATCATAAGAAAAACTATTTTTCAGACACATTACTGATAGATACATCTGAAAATGTACACAAGTTGAGATAAGTTAATTAAGTACCTGCATGTTTGAGTATTAGTATCAGTAACCCGTTTTTAAAATCGAATTAAAACGAAGTGTTTATTAATATCGAATAATATACAGAGTTACACTAGTACATGCTACATGTTGTACAATAAACAGGAAATGATCAATAACAGGTAGACTCTGGTAGAACACAGGGGGGCGGCGTCTGATGTTCCTGTGAAGAGAAAAGGTTAAGTGTGATTGAATAACAATATCATAGTAATAGCTTAAGCAAAGTTACCCTCAGAATAACTGTTTTGCCTTTACTCGCAAATGCTGCCAAACAGGAAAACAGTTCTAAATGCGTAACGTTTACGTCAAGCTGAAATAAAATACAGGCAGTCTATAGACATTCGCGAACATACAGGTTTTTGTTATGACGTCAGCATACACATAACGACGTAACATTGCTATGACAACATCGTAAAGTGAGTCTAAGGGAAATTATGTCGTTTATTTGTGGAAACACAATGAAAAATTATTTTAATGATAAATAGAATCTTAACTTCGTGTCTTCTGATATCAAATATACTATCAACACAATTATTCAAGACAAGCACTAAGTTATTCTTTATCAACTGTGCTAAATATTGGATATCAGAAGACACTTGGCTGACATTCTCTATATCTATTTCACGTAAGACTTGAATAATAAAAATCGTGCCTATAAATTCATGTAAAACCCCTAAAAATGCAATTTTCTACCATTTATTCATTGACTGTTTACGATCATTAATTACTTAATTGTCTTAACTGTCTATTTGCCAAATTTCAATCAAATAATACCATTCTTTAATAAATTATGATAATTTAACAAAAAATGCAAAATGCAATATTTCATTATCTACTAATTGACTGTTTAAGACAGTTAATTGTCAATTATTTAACTTATAAAATGTATTAAATTCATAAACATATTGTTTCTATAAAATTCGACATACCTGTACACGCAATCATTTCTTGTGGTTTACAGTCTGTGGAAGAAAAGGATCAATTTTAACAATTTAATGGTTAAAGTATCCTTAAAAATTATACTATAATTTTATTTCATATGACAAACATTTCCTTAAGAAGGAAGTATTATCAAACGGACTATCCCCTAATTGTTGGATATGAAAGTAAATTTTGAAAAGCCGGTAAAAAGGGGATATTATTTTTTTCTTTTACGATTAATTTCCGTAAAGTTGTTGTTGAAGTTAAACAACTGCTTTGCTCCTTTTGCCGATGATATGGTATAAGTTGCAGACTCTGTGTCCAGTTACATAGAAAGTTGACTGTTTTAGATTTTTGTGTGTAATATATGGGAGTTAGTTTAACTTGGTTATAAATATTGCACAAATTGATATTATTTTTTTCCGTAATGGAGGAAATCTTAAAAATCTGTGTAGTATTTTAAGGGTGATGAACTGAAAACTGTTTCGTATTATACGTATTTTTTCACTCGAATATGCTGTTCAACAGCCCTGAAACACTTGCAAATGAAGCCTCTAAACCTTGTTTTCCCATTTGCAAAATGTTACCCAGAACTTTATTAAAGGTTATCAATCGCATGTTACGGCAGTGACATATGGGCATTTACGTTTCATAAAAGTATGGAAAAGACCTGACTAATCTTTAATATGGCAAGGTAAGGAGTTGGCATATTTTACTGCTTTTATTGGTTAAATACTAGTAAATGAGGAGAAAACCTTATAACTTAAATCTTAATGCCCCATTATCATACTTGCATGCGGTTCGTGGGGAAATTTAGCTATTGAGAAAAGAAATACATCACTCGGTAGAAAGTTGGATATCATATTTACATGTTTTAATTAACAATAAAATACTTAATTCGACGTCAAAAGTACAGTACCCTCTGCAAAAGTGCCATAGCTTTTAACGAATCAGCCGAAAAGGCTATTCATTAAATGAATAAAAAGATGGTCTCGAATTTACCGTTCGAGTGTGAGATGGTGACGAGAGCTGCAGGATTCAAACAGAGTTCCTGCAGGAGAGAGTTGGCTGTGTACTGGTGTTGTGGAGGGAGGGTGGGAGATCTGCTCCACACTGACCCCCGGGCAGTCTCACACTGACCATCTGACCCCACCCTCTCACACGTGTACAGCACCGCGTAACTCGAGTAGTCAGTACCAGCTACCCACACGTTGAAAGTACCTGGCAAAGAAATAGAGCCTTAGTTTAAATCCTGAATGAATTTTACAGCAAACACATCTTAAAAAACACGCTGCTATTTAGCGCGAATTTGAATGTTTAATTTTCTTTCAGAGTACGATGAATTGTTACAGAAAAAGCGTGAGATTCGCTGCAAAAATGTTTTCATCTAAATAAGTTCGAACTGGTGGTTTGCCAAAATCAGCTGAATCAGTGATATTTGATGGACCACAATATTTCTTCTGTTCAACCTTTTTAAGAATCATTTAATAAATTAAAACTATTGTTTTGAGAACACCCCTCTGAGTCGAATTTTCCCTTTGTTAACATTATATGGTAGGCCGGACTCTCGTTTCGCCCCCACCCGTTACAATAAATTTCTACGGGGGTAGGGGGTGTTTGTGGCTCACTCGTACTTGAAACTTAACCAAGGGTTAACAAAATGAAATAAAGGTGTTCACACAAATATGGCCGCCAATGGACTTTATGTGAATCTTTATAACTTGTTCTGTGACTATGGATGATTGGTTTGTGTAATGAGATTTTTTACACTATCAAAATAATACATTCAGGATTAACGTACATTGATCAGTAAAAAATAGAGCCATTGGATCTGCAGCTCATTCGGGTCACCAAAGGTAATATTTAGAATCCTCATTACTAAGAGTCTGTACACAAAGCTCAGCTTTCTAACCCTTATGCTTCTGGAGATGAAGATGAAAATAGGTTTTAAGGGCAATCGAAGCTTTAAATTATAATCCTCATCAGTCAAGGAGTCTGTATACAAAGTTTCAGCTTTCTAGGCCTTTTGGTTTTGGAGAAGACGATAAAAATAGGTTTTAAGGGTGTGGCCCCTGTGACCCTTATAAGGGGCCACTGGGCCACCAAAACTATTAACTATAATCCTCATTAGTCAAGGACTTCGTACACCAAACTTTCTAGGCCTTATGCTTCTGGAAAAAAAGATGAATATAGGCTATTAGGGGTCACACGGGCACAAAAGCTGCAATTTATAATCCTCACTAGCCAAGGAGGCTTAATGCTTCTGAAGAAGAACTATAAAATGCACAGAGTTTACGGATGGACGGACGCCGGACCCACGGATGGACCGACCGACGCCGGACACCATTCCATGCCATAAGCCCATCGGGCCTTACAGGCCAGGTAAGCTAAAAAGTTAAAATATGAATTTTCAAAAAACGTGCTGCTGCCCCTTTAAAACACATTGAGCAATAATTTTGGAATCAATTGAAGCATCGGCGAGTTATTGTCATCTATACTTTAATATGGTTGGCTGGATGTACAACCTGAGTGCCAGTTATGCGTACCTCCGCGGAACTTGCCCGGTTGATTGGTCTTCGTGTATATTGTCTCTGTGTATTTACAGGTGCTCCCTTCCCTGAAAAGGTAGTGTTTTAATGTTATTTGAGTTTACACATTGTTTATCGGGAGAGACTATGAAATCGCGAATATGGTAAGGCTTTAGACCCTGATAGGAAGTAAAATCCTGAGGATGGATGGTAAGCATCCAAAAGATTTCCCAGACAATATCCGAGGTTGAATGGTTTCTCTATATTATCAACCGCTGAAGTAAATACATAAAATTATACCATAACATCCATACAAACATACATCATTGTCAGTGTATAGCACTGTCTTTTTCCAATGTTTTGTATAAATCGTCTACTACGACATATCAATAAGTTATTTCAATCACATCATGAATACCATTGTAATAAATGAATAAACAATCATGAATAAGAAAGACATACATTTATCACGATCTTATATTTCATGTTTTCAGATCCGCTATTGTGAAAGATAAAAAGGGCATATCGGCGAAGCTTACATAAAATACATCACATTTCAAGTGGAATACCTATCAATGTTAAAATAGCAAAGAATTTATCCTTGCAGTCGACTATCTTAAACGTGAATATCAATTCTATTGCATCGCGAAATACAGACTGAGTCCTTCTCTCAGGTTAAGTTAAGAATCAAAGTAAAGGGGACGTAGCTCAGTGGTAGAGTGTCCGCTCGTCACCGGAAGACCGGGGTTCAATTCCCGGTCGTGCCACATTTTCTCACTACAGAGGCAGATCAAGACATAAAATGTTGATCCAATATTTGTTCGAATTAGCAGACTTAGTGGACGCTGTTCAAATTCATAATTTTTGCTACTGAATCACGGCAAAGGCCTTTTAACGGTAAACATTCTTTGCAGGCATGTATTCATTGGCTGAAATCTTTTAATATTTTTGTTGTACAATTCTTTAGGGGAAAGTGCCAGAAACCAGGAATCTGGTCTCATTTGAACAGAGGTTGGATCAACATTTTATGACTTGATCTACCCGTTGGGAGAGAAAGATCTACCATGACTACCATATAAAAGATCTATGAAATCTTGACTTATAATATCTTCCCTTGTTACGTGCTTGGAAAAAAGATATGAGATTGAGGATCATCTATGATCTATGATCAAAGACAGATTACAGGATATGGATCCCTTATGTTCGATAGATCGTAACTTAGTAAATGTGAATCGGACGTAAAATTTACGTATAATGCAATTTCTCTATATATTGCCAGGAAGGGATAATCATACACCTAAATTCAGTGATATTGTTTGAATTAAAGTCAACTCAATGGTATTTTGCAATGCGCCAAAGACCAATACGATATAAAGGTATATTGTGACTTAAAGATTGTAAGGACAGACAGACCTGAAACGTGAGAATACTGTCATATCCCCGTCACTGTTGAAGAACACCTCGAGCCGATGGTCTGTCACTTTAGGTGCTGTTGTCGACACAGAACTCAACTCGTACCATACACGGGAAAACTGTAACCAATAACACTGAAATGGAGTCTTAATAAATAACATATCTCACCTTGTCTGAACTAAAGTCTCAATAAATAACATATCTCACCTTGTCTGAACTAAAGTCTCAATAAATAACATATCTCACCTTGTCTGAAATAAAGTCTAAATTAATAACATATCTCACCTTTTCTGAACTAAAGTCTTCCCGAACAACATATCTCACCATGTCTGAACTAAAGTCTTAATATATTACATATCTCACCTTTTCTGAACTTAAGTCTTAATAAATTACATATCTCACCTTTTCTGAACTAAGGTCTTAATAAATAACATATCTCACCTTGTCTGAAGTAAAATCTTAATAAATTACATATTTCACCTTGTCTGAACTAAAGTCTTAATAAATTACATATCTAACCTTTTCTGAACTAAGGTCTTAATAAATAACATATCTCACCATGTCTGAACTAAAGTCTTAATAAATAACATATCTAACCTTGTCTGAAGTAAAATCTTAATAAATTACATATTTCACCTTGTCTGAACTAAAGTCTTAATAAATTACATATCTAACCTTGTCTGAAATGTCTTAATAAATAACATATCTCACCTTGTCTGAACTAAATTCTAAATAAATAACATATCTAACCTTTTCTGAACTAAAGTCTTAATAAATTACATATCTCACCTTGTCTGAACTAAAGTCTTAATAAATTACATATCTCACCTTGTCTGAACTAAAGTCTTAATAAATAACATATCTCACCTTGTCTGAACTAAGGTCTTGATAAATAACATATCTCACCTTTTCTGAACTAAAGTCTTAATAAATTACATATCTCACCTTTTCTGAACTAAGATCTTAATAAATAACATATCTCACCTTGTCTGAACTAAAGTCTTAATAAATAACATATCTAACCTTGTCTAAACTAAAGTCTTAATAAATTACATATCTCACCTTGTCTGAACTAAAGTCTTAATAAATAACATATCTAACCTTGTCTGAACTAAAGTCTTAATAAATTACATATCTCACCTTGTTTGAACTAAAGTCTTAATAAATAACATATCTAACCTTGTCTGAACTAAAGTCTTAATAAATTTCATATCTCATCTTGTCTGAACTAAAGTCTTAATAAATTACAAAACTAACCTTGTCTGAACTAAAGTCTTAATAAATAACATATCTAACCTTGTCTGAACTAAGGTCTTAATAAATAACATATCTCACCTTTTCTGAATTAAAGTCTTAATAAATATCATATCTAACCTTGTCTGAACTAAAGTTTTAATAAATAACATATCTCACTTTTTCTGAACTAAAGTCTTAATAAATCACACATCTAACCTTGTCTGAACTAAAGTCTTTATAAATAACATATCTAACCTTGTCTGAACTAAATAACATATCTCACCTTTTCTGAACTAAAGTCTTAATAAATAACATATTTCACCTTGTCTGAACTAAAGTCTTAATAAATTACATATCTCACCTTGTCTGAACTAAGGTCTTAATAAATAACATATCTCACCTTGTCTGAACTAAAGTCTTAATAAATTACATATCTCACCTTGCCTAAACTAAAGCTCTCCGGAACAACAGTAGCGACTCTGGTAAAGTTACAGTTCTGACTGTCGCCGATATTCCAACTTGCTGTCGGATCGCACTCTGCAAATAGCAGAGACAAGAGCTTCCATTTAGATTTAATGTTGATGTTTTAAAATGTTAATTTTAGTTATATCACTGCAAGGTTGAACTATTGGCACGTAAATTATACAAAACGAGAATCAAAACGAAAATTGAAATATCCGATTTTCAAAGATGTTGGATTTGAATATATATATAACACAGAGGCTTCACTTCTTTTCCCGGAGAAGCCAATCTCGAATGACGTTTCAGGCTTCATATATCTTCGTGTATAACCTCGCTATTTTTACTTTATAGTGGTAACTTTTGACGAGGATATCTTTATAAGGTACTATTCTTTTATCCGAGTTTTACCGAATGCTAAAACTATAGAAATGACATTGATTCTCCTCAATTGGAAGGCCTGATTTATAACTGTTTAATATATGATTGGCGATGAAATACCGAGATCTATCAATGACAATAAACCGTGTTATCAGTCACTAGTGACAATAACAATGGAACGTGTTATCAGTCACTAGTGACTGATAACAACAATGACCTGACGTCATCGAACAATGCTCTGACGCATTGACACGTTCATGACGTCATGTTGCTGCTTAGGCGACGGACTCTCTTTGGAGCTGACCCAACGTAAATGCGCATTAAGTTTGTAAGAAATCCAACGATTAAATCATAAAATAAATAGAAAATTTGTCTTTTCTTGACAAATACCATGTTCATCTCATCTTGTGAGGCAGAAAGTTTTATATTATCACTCGTGACTGCGCCACTCGTTAAAATATAAACTTTCTTCCTCACTCGATGAGATAAACATGGTATTCAAGAAAAGACAAATTTCCTCTAAATAACTCACTCTCATTCTGCTCCGTTGAGAGATACGCTGACGGGTTGACACAGGCACTTTGCAGTAGTCTGTTGACTTGGTACTGGTACTGGTCGGGTAGGGTCGGTGTTCGACTCCAGATCCAGGATTTTGCCTCATAACAGGACCCATCTGAACTGACGTTGTTACAACCGTACACCACAGCGTACTGAGCGTAATCCGTACTCAGTACCCAGTAGGGGCTCACAACTGGAACAAGGGTTTAAAGAGACACTCCGTTGCAAGAGTTGTTGGTTTAGGTATTTTTCATTTCATTGATATTTCATAGAGAACGATTGACGTATCATTTACTCTGATGTATTTTTGGAAATTTACCGAATTGTTTTTATTCCCTTACCCCTAGAGGCCTGAAAAAGTATTGTTTCTGATTGATATTTACATTACAAACCTGAATTTTTACCTTACAAAATTTCATAATTTTTAGTTTGAATGCATCGTTGTGTGGTGTGAAAATGGTAGAATGAACATAAAACGTTTGAATGTGAAATTTGAACAAAATGCTTCGGTTTAGTTGAACAGTCCTATATCTCAAAGTCCTTCTTGTAGTTGTAGTCTTCAAAAACTATCAAACCAAAAAATAACAATGTATAAAAATAATGAATAAAAAGAACATGGGAAGAAGTATTCAAAGTATTTGCTGTATGATGAATGTAACTGTACTTGAAGAAATGAAGCAACAGAGAATTGCGAAATCAGAACCAATATGTTCTTTTTAACTCGAATTTTGCGACTACATGTTCAATAACATAAGTCAAGTTCAAGTTCAATCTTTATTTGCACTTATAGGCCACAGGCCTGTAGCACAATGTGCATACAATATATGTTCAGGCAGGATAGAGTGCATTTTTTCTGAGTAAAAAGGCATAGTATAGAAACATTGACAGATTTTCTAAATGTGCTTTGCTAGAGTAGGTTAATAGAGATATAAATTTATAAATATTATGATGTGTAAAGTAATATTTCTTAATGTACTTATTTCTCAAAATGAGTGTGAATTATTGTGAATTTCATTGCTACCTTTCTGACTCACCCCAATCGAATGGTCGGTAGATATGTTTGCCAGGTACATCTGTCATCTCTATAATGGACGAATCATAGAAACACTGCATGTTAGATGGCGATCTGGAAAGAAAACATCGCTTCATGTACAACCTTTATCAGCAAAACTAGGATAATTCAATTTCTGCGACATTTCAACCTTGTTTTGACTGCATACTTAACGCTTGATATTTCACAACCAAACATTGAGATATGAGTTTTGGAACTTCATATTCAAAAAATTTGATATAGGCATTTTGTTCTTGAAAAATGTCATTGCAATCAGATCAAATAAATTCGTTTTTTGAAGCAACAGAGAATTGCGAAATCAGAACCAATATGTTCTTTTTAACTCGAATTTTGCGACTACATGTTCAATAACATAAGTCATATTTCATTAAATTTTCATTTTTTCATTTCATATCTCATTGAAGTGACCAGGTCCACAGTTTCCAAAAAGTATTGTCTTGCCTTTTCTCTGTGAAGTCTAAAGGCACGATAACCATCAAACGAACTGCTAATTACATGATAAAAAGATAAACTTTTTGGATGTAGTCGTATTTCAAATATGAAAAGTTCATTGAGAACACTTTATAACTTCAAGTCTTTGAAAGGCATTGAGAAGTTGCATACATCGAAAGAGAAATAATTTCTTAAAAAATAGAAATGGTGTTATCCAAAAAACGAGAATTTTAATACATAACTTATAAACTCGACAAGCTACACTGTGCAACAGGGAAATGTTATCTTTATATGATAGTATTTCATCTGTCAAGTGTAAAAAATACCACATTCATAATTCGAAAATGTCCCTATATCCCTACTATATTGCCCAGGGTGTATTCAGAAGACAAGACTCATTAGAATTCACCTTCCGTAGGCATAACCGGACACGTTGCCATCTTGAGTGAAGATGTACTGGTGCAGGTAGTCCTGGAAGAGCAGCTCAGGGGGGTACACAATGGAGGACAGCCACTTAATCTCGTACCAGGTGCGACTGAAGTACTGCAATCATTGTATAAAAGATTTGTAAGCTGGTCCGCTGACTTCAACATAAGGGTTTATTGAAAGACCCATATTCAAACTGTAGTGAATTGCAATACAACCAACCTTGAAAAAATCGGGTCTAAATTCATTAAATAGGAGACAATTTACCAAAATGATCGAAACGGAAGCACCGGCACATCGACATGAAGGCGAATCACATGTTGTCAACTCACAATTGCATTTCCGTAACATACGCTTGAATGCCGTAACATACGCTTGAATGCCGTAACATACGCTTGAATGCCGACAAGATTTCTATTCTAATTCTCTGAATCAATTTCTTATTGTATGTAAATATGATATCAAATTTTCGACAAAATATATTTCTACCGAAGGATGTATTTCTTTTCTGATTACCTACATTTTATTACGAACCGCATGCAAAAATGACGATGGGGAATTTGAGGCCTGTTTTACATGTTTTGTTTTGCCTCGATGTATAACAGCAACAACTTGTATAAAATCGCGTATATAATACTATGATTACTAGGTAGCGGCGTGTAAAAACACTGACATTGATAACACACTCATGCAATGGTTCCGTCTTGCTGTCTGTAGTCCATGTTTGATAGAATAACTGTTCAATGGAAGGTTACCTTGGTCTTGTCGAAGTTGTCTTGCACGGGAATATTACTGACAGTACAGTCTTGACCTTCGAAGAGCTTCCAGTGGGTTTTAACACTACACGCTGCAAGAAAATTAAAATGTCTTTGAAGGCCATTTAGAAGAGGCATATCTGAGAAATTCATTGTTTTAAATGAGTTAAAATAACAATACTCCTGCTTACTCCTCCATAAGGTATAATATCTTATGTTGCTTTTCCTCCAATTTCACCTGGTGAATGAGGGCAACCATATGCTCCGGAACGTCGAAGATTTCCAAACAAAAACGCTTTGTCAGAAAATATTTCTGTTCTTATGTATTATGTCCTTAAAACATATACAACTTAATTGCAAGAAAAGATACCGAAAAATAATAAATGTAAAAATGAATAGAATATAATCCGCATGCCATCCAAAACTCCTCCCCTTCTTTTTTATAAAACAAAAAGACATATGTTAGTCATTTCTGTAATAAGGTTATCTTGCAGATCCAGATTTTCTCAAGATGCATATTTTATCCACCCTACCGAGGAAGAAATATTTACAAACTTGGCTTTAAAAAAAGGAACACACAACATTTATTCGCCTTACTTTAGAACATTTAGTAAGATATTTAGAAAATCGAGGTCTCAACAATTAACACTCACATTCGTTAAAGGTGATAGTTTCAAAGTCCTGCTCCTGCAGACAGATGTTGGTGTAGAAGACTGCGGTCCTGTCCAGAGCACTCTGAGAGAGAGATTTGCTTCTACTCCAGATCCAGGCTCGAGATCCATCACACAAGCCACTGGTAGACACATTGTAACAGCCGTACACCAGGGCGTAGTCACTGTAGTCTGTGTCCACGATCCAGAGATGGTAGGATCCTAAAATGAACAGAACGTTTTATGAAAGATGTGACTTGATAAACGAGTATTTAAATGAAGAAAATACATTCGAAACGACTACAGCTGCATATCTTAAATTTGTTCTCCTGCTAGTGTATCTTGTTTATATCATGTAATTTGGGTTTCGTTTTGGCGTACATAAAATAGCTCCAGCAACACTGACAAGGTGAACAAACTTAAAGGGGCAGTAGCACGTTTTTTGATAATTTTATATTTTAAATATTTCACTTATAATTGTAAGTTATTGCTAATTGTATAATATTGACAGTGTCAACAATCTCATTACACAAGCCAATCATCCATAGTCAGAGGACAAAGTATTACGATTCACATAAAATCCATTGGCGGCCATTTTTTGTGAACACCTTTAATTCATTTTGTGTAAGAAAAATGAATCGCATGGCTAAACTTTATGTTATATATTTGAATTATTACTGCTCAATTTAGTTTAAATACATTGTCTTTCAATTGGAACCATTTCTTTTAATTTTCTTGACATCACCTTATATTCCTCCTAAAACGTGCTACTGCCCCTTTAAGGGACGCAGCTATACATTTATGTGTCGATACTTACATTTTTTAACTATGTATGTAACTATGTATGTAACTACAGCTATTCTTGGTTTCATATTCTGTATTACAAAATATATACTTTTCAAATACCATGACGAAAATTACAATGGATATTACATCACAATGATTGTAATATGCTTTGGACGTGTTGATTTATTTCTATCTGTTTCTATTTTTTAAGGATGAGGATCTATTAAAACATTGGCCTCTTTACTTTTTCGAACATTTGAACTGACAAAGGATTACCACTGTCTGTCGTTCTGATAATTCAGTATTTAACATGTCCATAATGTGAGATTTCAATCATATATAATTAACCACCTTACCATCTTGTGTTTCAAATTGGAGCTTTCCACTCTCCCCTGTGGTTGTCAGATTTGATAGAGTCATGGAGCAAGGAGACGAAGGTGAGGTTCTGGGGAGAAATGTTAGACAAAATGTTGGAGCAAGGTGACGAAGGCGAGATTCTGGGGAGAAATGATAGTCAAAATGTTGGAGCAAGGTGACGAAGGCGAGATTCTGGGGAGAAATGATAGTCAAAATGTTGGAGCAAGGAGACGAAGGCGAGATTCTGGGGAGAAATGATAGTCAAAATATTGGAGCAAGGAGACGAAGGCGAGATTCTGGGGAGAAACGATAGTCAAAATATTGGAGCAAGGAGACGAAGGCGAGATTCTGGGGAGAAATGATAGTCAAAATGTTGGAGCAAGGCGACGAAGGCGAGATTCTGGGGAGAAATGATAGTCAAAATGTTGGAGCAAGGAGACGAAGGCGAGATTCTGGGGAGAAATGATAGTCAAAATGTTGGAGCAAGGTGACGAAGGCGAGATTCTGGGGAGTAATGTAAGATGAAATGTTGGAGCAAGGAGACGAAGGCGAGATTCTGGGGAGAAATGATAGTCAAAATGTTGGAGCAAGGTGACGAAGGCGAGATTCTGGGGAGAAATGATAGTCAAAATATTGGAGCAAGGAGACGAAGGCGAGATTCTGGGGAGTAATGTAAGATGAAATGTTGGAGCAAGGAGACGAAGGCGAGATTCTGGGGAGAAATGATAGTCAAAATGTTGGAGCAAGGTGACGAAGGCGAGATTCTGGGGAGTAATGTAAGATGAAATGTTGGAGCAAGGAGACGAAGGCGAGATTCTGGGGAGAAATGATAGTCAAAATGTTGGAGCAAGGTGACGAAGGCGAGATTCTGGGGAGAAATGATAGTCAAAATATTGGAGCAAGGAGACGAAGGCGAGATTCTGGGGAGTAATGTAAGATGAAATGTTGGAGCAAGGAGACGAAGGCGAGATTCTGGGGAGTAATGTAAGATGAAATGTTGGAGCAAGGAGACGAAGGCGAGATTCTGGGGAGTAATGTAAGATGAAATGTTGGAGCAAGGAGATGAAGGCGAGATTCTGGGGAGAAATGATAGTCAAAATGTTGGAGCAAGGAGACGAAGGCGAGATTCTGGGGAGTAATGTAAGATGAAATGTTGGAGCAAGGAGACGAAGGCGAGATTCTGGGGAGAAATGATAGTCAAAATGTTGGAGCAAGGTGACGAAGGCGAGATTCTGGGGAGAAATGATAGTCAAAATGATGGAGCAAGGTGACGAAGGCGAGATTCTGGGGAGAAATGATAGTCAAAATGTTGGAGCAAGGAGACGAAGGCGAGATTCTGGGGAGAAATGATAGTCAAAATATTGGAGCAAGGAGACGAAGGCGAGATTCTGGGGAGAAATGATAGTCAAAATATTGGAGCAAGGAGACGAAGGCGAGATTCTGGGGAGAAATGATAGTCAAAATGTTGGAGCAAGGTGACGAAGGCGAGATTCTGGGGAGAAATGATAGTCAAAATGTTGGAGCAAGGAGACGAAGGCGAGGTTCTGGGGAGAAATGATAGTCAAAATGTTGGAGCAAGGAGACGAAGGCGAGGTTCTGGGGAGTAATGTAAGATGAAATGTTGGAGCAAGGAGACGAAGGCGAGATTCTGGGGAGTAATGTAAGATGAAATGTTGGAGCAAGGAGATGAAGGCGAGATTCTGGGGAGTAATGTAAGATGAAATGTTGGAGCAAGGTGACGAAGGCGAGATTCTGGGGAGAAATGATAGTCAAAATGTTGGAGCAAGGAGACGAAGGCGAGATTCTGGGGAGTAATGTAAGATGAAATGTTGGAGCAAGGAGATGAAGGCGAGATTCTGGGGAGTAATGTAAGATGAAATGTTGGAGCAAGGAGATGAAGGCGAGATTCTGGGGAGTAATGTAAGATGAAATGTTGGAGCAAGGAGATGAAGGCGAGATTCTGGGGAGTAATGTAAGATGAAATGTTGGAGCAAGGAGACGAAGGCGAGGTTCTGGGGAGTAATGTAAGATGAAATGTTGGAGTAAGGTGACGAAGGCGAGATTCTGGGGAGAAATGATAGTCAAAATGTTGGAGCAAGGTGACGAAGGCGAGATTCTGGGGAGAAAAGATAGTCAAAATGTTGGAGCAAGGTGACGAAGGCGAGATTCTGGGGAGAAATGATAGTCAAAATGTTGGAGCAAGGTGACGAAGGCGAGATTCTGGGGAGAAATGATAGTCAAAATGTTGGAGCAAGGTGACGAAGGCGAGATTCTGGGGAGAAACGATAGTCAAAATGTTGGAGCAAGGAGACAAAGGCGAGATTCTGGGGAGTAATGTAAGATGAAATGTTGGAGCAAGGAGACGAAGGCGAGATTCTGGGGAGTAATGTAAGATGAAATGTTGGAGCAAGGAGATGAAGGCGAGATTCTGGGGAGTAATGTAAGATGAAATGTTGGAGCAAGGTGACGAAGGCGAGATTCTGGGGAGAAATGATAGTCAAAATGTTGGAGCAAGGAGACGAAGGCGAGATTCTGGGGAGTAATGTAAGATGAAATGTTGGAGCAAGGAGATGAAGGCGAGATTCTGGGGAGTAATGTAAGATGAAATGTTGGAGCAAGGAGATGAAGGCGAGATTCTGGGGAGTAATATAAGATGAAATGTTGGAGCAAGGAGATGAAGGCGAGATTCTGGGGAGTAATGTAAGATGAAATGTTGGAGCAAGGAGACGAAGGCGAGGTTCTGGGGAGTAATGTAAGATGAAATGTTGGAGTAAGGTGACGAAGGCGAGATTCTGGGGAGAAATGATAGTCAAAATGTTGGAGCAAGGTGACGAAGGCGAGATTCTGGGGAGAAAAGATAGTCAAAATGTTGGAGCAAGGTGACGAAGGCGAGATTCTGGGGAGAAATGATAGTCAAAATGTTGGAGCAAGGTGACGAAGACGAGATTCTGGGGAGTAATGTAAGATGAAATGTTCGAGCAAGGAGACGAAGGCGAGATTCTGGGGAGAAATGATAGTCAAAATGTTGGAGCAAGGTGACGAAGGCGAGATTCTGGGGAGAAAAGATAGTCAAAATGTTGGAGCAAGGTGACGAAGGCGAGATTCTGGGGAGAAATGATAGTCAAAATGTTGGAGCAAGGAGACGAAGGAGAGGTTCTGGGGAGAAATGATAGTCAAAATGTTGGAGCAAGGTGATGAAGGCGAGGTTCTGGGGAGAAATGATAGTCAAAATGTTTGAGCAAGGTGACGAAGGCGAGATTCTGGAGAGAAATGATAGTCAAAATGTTGAAGCAAGGTGACGAAGGCGAGATTCTGGGGAGAAATGATAGTCAAAATGTTGGAGCGAGGAGACGAAGGCATGATTCTGCTGAGAAATGATAGTCAAAATGTTGGAGCGAGGTGACGAAGGCGAGATTCTAGGGAGAAATGATAGTCAAAATGTTGGAGCAAGGAGACGAAGGCAAGATTCTGCTGAGAAATGATAGTCAAAATGTTGGAGCGAGAAGACGAAGGTGAGATTCTAGGGAGAAGTGATAGTCAAAATATTGGAGCAAGGAGACGAAGGCGAGATTCTGGGGAGAAATGATAGTCAAAATGTTGGAGCAAGGCGACGAAGGCGAGATTCTGGGGAGAAATGATAGTCAAAATGTTGGAGCAAGGAGACGAAGGCGAGGTTCTGGGGAGTAATGTAAGATGAAATGTTGGAGCAAGGAGACGAAGGCGAGATTCTGGGGAGTAATGATAGTCAAAATGTTGGAGCAAGGTGACGAAGGCGAGATTCTGGGGAGTAATGTAAGATGAAATGTTGGAGCAAGGAGACGAAGGCGAGATTCTGGGGAGAAATGATAGTCAAAATGTTGGAGCAAGGTGACGAAGGCGAGATTCTGGGGAGAAATGATAGTCAAAATGTTGGAGCAAGGTGACGAAGGCGAGATTCTGGGGAGAAATGATAGTCAAAATGTTGGAGCAAGGAGACGAAGGCGAGATTCTGGGGAGAAATGATAGTCAAAATATTGGAGCAAGGAGACGAAGGCGAGATTCTGGGGAGAAATGATAGTCAAAATATTGGAGCAAGGAGACGAAGGCGAGATTCTGGGGAGAAATGATAGTCAAAATGTTGGAGCAAGGTGACGAAGGCGAGATTCTGGGGAGAAATGATAGTCAAAATGTTGGAGCAAGGAGACGAAGGCGAGGTTCTGGGGAGTAATGTAAGATGAAATGTTGGAGCAAGGAGATGAAGGCGAGATTCTAGGGAGTAATGTAAGATGAAATGTTGGAGCAAGGTGACGAAGGCGAGATTCTGGGGAGAAATGATAGTCAAAATGTTGGAGCAAGGTGACGAAGACGAGATTCTGGGGAGTAATGTAAGATGAAATGTTCGAGCAAGGAGACGAAGGCGAGATTCTGGGGAGAAATGATAGTCAAAATGTTGGAGCAAGGTGACGAAGGCGAGATTCTGGGGAGAAAAGATAGTCAAAATGTTGGAGCAAGGTGACGAAGGCGAGATTCTGGGGAGAAATGATAGTCAAAATGTTGGAGCAAGGAGACGAAGGCGAGATTCTGGGGAGAAATGATAGTCAAAATGTTGGAGCAAGGTGATGAAGGCGAGGTTCTGGGGAGAAATGATAGTCAAAATGTTGGAGCAAGGTGATGAAGGCGAGGTTCTGGGGAGAAATGATAGTCAAAATGTTGGAGCAAGGTGATGAAGGCGAGGTTCTGGGGAGAAATGATAGTCAAAATGTTTGAGCACGGTGACGAAGGCGAGATTCTGGAGAGAAATGATAGTCAAAATGTTGGAGCAAGGTGACGAAGGCGAGATTCTGGGGAGAAATGATAGTCAAAATGTTGGAGCGAGGAGACGAAGGCATGATTCTGCTGAGAAATGATAGTCAAAATGTTGGAGCGAGGTGACGAAGGCGAGATTCTAGGGAGAAATGATAGTCAAAATGTTGGAGCAAGGAGACGAAGGCAAGATTCTGCTGAGAAATGATAGTCAAAATGTTGGAGCGAGAAGACGAAGGTGAGATTCTAGGGAGAAGTGATAGTCAAAATGTTGGAGCGAGGAGACGAAGGTGAGATTCTAGGGAGAAATGATAGTCAAAAAGTTGAAGCAAGGAGACGAAGGCGAGATTCTGCTGAGAAATGATAGTCAAAATGTTGGAGCGAGAAGACGAAGATGAGATTCTAGGGAGAAGTGATAGTCAAAATGTTGGAGCGAGGAGACGAAGGTGAGATTCTAGGGAGAAATGATAGTCAAAATGTTGGAGCAAGTAGACGAAGGCGAGATTCTAGGGAGAAATGATAGTCAAAATGTTGGAGCAAGGTGACGAAGGCGAGATTCTGGGGAGAAATGATAGTCAAAATGTTTGAGCAAGGAGACGAAGGCGAGGTTCTGGGAAGAAATGATAGTCAAAATGTTGGAGCAAGGAGACGAAGGCGAGATTCTATGGAGAAATGATAGTCAAAATGTTGGAGCAAGGTGACGAAGGCAAGGTTCTGTTGAGAAATGATAGTAAAAATGTTGGAGCAAGGAGATGAAGGCGAGGTTCTGGGGAGAAATGATAGTCAAAATGTTGGAGCGAGGAGACGAAGGCAAGATTCTGCTGAGAAATGATAGTCAAAATGTTGGAGCAATGAGACGAAGGGGAGGTTCTGCTGAGAAATGATAGTCAAAATGTTGGAGCAAGGTGACGAAGGCGAGATTCTGGGGAGAAATGATAGTCAAAATGTTGGAGCGAGGAGACGAAGGCAAGATTCTGCTGAGAAATGATAGTCAAAATGTTGGAGCAATGAGACGAAGGGGAGGTTCTGTTGAGAAATGATAGTCAAAATGTTGGAGCGAGGGGATGAAGACGAAGTTATGGGGAAAAATGATAGTCAAAATGTTTGAGCAAGGAGACAAAGGCGAGATTCTAGGGAGAAATGATAGTCAAAATGTTGGAGCAAGGTGACGAAGGCGAGATTCTGGGGAGAAATGATAGTCAAAATGTTGGAGCAAGGAGACGAAGGGGAGGTTCTGTTGAGAAATGATAGTCAAAATGTTGGAGCAAGTAGACGAAGGCGAGATTCTAGGGAGAAATGATAGTCAAAATGTTGGAGTAAGGAGACAAAGGCGAGGTTCTGGGGAGAAATGATAGTCAAAATGTTGGAGCAAGGAGACGAAAGGGAAGTTCTGGGGAGAAATGATAATCAAGTTGTTGGATCGAGGAGACGAAGGCGAGATTCTAGGGAGAAATGATAGTCAAAATGTTTGAGCAAGGAGACGAAGGCGAGATTCTATGGAGAAATGATAGTCAAAATGTTGGAGCAAGGAGACAAAGGCAAGATTCTGCTGAGAAATGATAGTCAAAATGTTGGAGCGAGGAGACGAAGGTGAGATTCTAGGGAGAAATGATAGTCAAAATGTTGGAGAAAGGAGACGAAGGGGAGGTTCTGTTGAGAAATGATAGTCAAAATGTTGGAGCAAGGTGACGAAGGCGAGATTCTATGGAGAAATGATAGTCAAAATGTTGGAGCAAGGAGACAAAGGCGAGGTTCTGTTGAGAAATGATAGTCAAATTGTTAGAGCGAGGGGATGAAGACAAGGTTCTGGGAAGTAATGTTTGACAACATGTTGTAAAAAGGGGACGAAGGTGAGGTATTAAAAAAAACGGTGGACCTGGATTATAAAAAAGTCGTATGTTCACCATATACTATCAGTTTCTTCATATACATTATATATATTTTATCAATCTTCCAATCACATTAAGATATTTACAAAATAGAGCCATTTGCTCAGTAGCTCGTCAGCCTTCATATCAATTTTGCTTAAGCGTGTGGCAAATGGTGTTCCCCCTAACTGGGGACCACAGGATCACCAAATGTACAATTTAGAATCCTCCTTATCTAACTTAGTAGTCTGAACACAAAGTTTCAGCATTCTATGTCTGATGCTCCTTGAAAAAAAGAGGAAACTAAGTTTTTAGAGTGTGGCCCTTCTAAGGAGCAACAGGCTATACCTTATAACCCTCACTAGCCAAGGTTTCAGCTTTCTGGGCTTTTTGCTTCTGGAGAAGAACATGAAAAAAGGTCTTAAGTGTGTCGCCCCAGTGGCCCTTATTATGGGCCACAGGGTCACCAAAGCTAAACAATATAATCCTCACTAGTCCAGGAATAATTATTATTTTTCAAAAATGTATTATAATACTAGTCTTCCAGAATAATTATTATTTTTCAAAAATGTATTTTCTAAATCAGTGGAAAGATAAATGTCATCTGTTGAGGCTCTCCTTTCATACATACATCAACCAAATACTTACAGCCATCTACCTTTGATTTCGATACAAATGAAAAGCAAGGATGAATAAATGTTTAAAATATTTATTTTTTTAAAACTAGAAATATAAGAAATAAACATCCTTAATAACCAACGTATTACAAGCTATCACACTGCAAAGTTATTCAGTAATTACAATACAGGGGAGACTTTGGCGACTGAGGTGAGTGTTTTGGAGTTAAGGGGAGTATTTTGGTACTGAGGGGGTATTTTGGTACTGAAGGTGTTGTACAAAATTGATTTCATGCTACAATTTTGAGAATACAGTTGCATAAGCACAAAGATCCCTGTTAATAAGGAAAATGTTCAACAAATCAGATTACGGCTAAATAGATGAGAATCTTGTCCAAATTATTTCTATAATTATGGGATATCAATAATTTTAAGTCTCAAGTTAATAATTCAGTCTTAATATTTGACGATGAGATAAATCTTATACAATTTAATAGTTAACATTTTCTAAGTTTTGACTTATTAACAATGGTTCGTAGAGGATGTCATAAAATTAAGAAGTTTATCTTATTTCTAAACAAAAAGAATTTCATGTCTTTATACGGTGGCATCCACTAACGCCTACAGGGACAAATGCCTACAGCCTTATCAAAACATAGTTATGCAACACTGGGTGTGAATTCAACTGCCTTCAACCTTTCTTCAAAATGGAATGTCCCATTGCTTGGTGGACAAATGCCTACAGTGAATACAAAACAATATTTATTAGACTTCATTTATTTATTTATTTCATGGTATCTGTTCATCATTTTCCAACATTTCCCCTTGTATGCCCTTTTTCTTAACTTTTTGTATCAAGCCTGTTTTCCAGACCGTATCAAATGCTTTACTAAAGTCTAGGAAGACTGCTGTAGTAAATTTATTACTTTGTTGAGCTTGTCTGATAGAGTATTGTAATCTAACAATATGATCAGTGGTGCTATAGGATTTTCTATATCCTGATTGATTCTGTGTTATCAATTCGTTAGTTTCTAGATAGTGTTGTAATCTTTTGGTTGCCATAGCTTCGAGTGTTTTACATAGATTAGATGTTAAAGAGACTGGTCTATACGAATCGGATTTAGTTGGGTCTTTTCCCTGTTTGTGTAATGGTATAATTAGACTTTCTTTCCAGTCTGTTGGACTTTCCATAACTTATTGTAGAAATCTAGTAACACTTGTTTGCATTTATATGGGAGATGTTTAAGCATAGTGTAACTGGTTTGATCAATACCAGATGCTGTTCCTTTTTTATTATTTACAACATTGTTAAGTTCTGATATTGTGAATGGCTTGTCGTACCATAAGTCTGACTTGTTTTTGTCCTTCGGACAAGGTTGTGTATTTTTTACTTTATCTTAAAAAGCAGTTTTGTAGTTATTGGTTGAGCTTGCTTGTGAGAATTGTTTGCATAAATTGTCTATTTTTTCCAGTTTGTTTTTGCTGTTGTTGATACTTGGAATATGGAATTTAGGGCTTTTGCCTCTAAAGACATTAATCTTTTTCCACACTTGCCTTGAGTTAGATTTGATATTTAATGTACTACACATCTTTTTCCATGATTGGATTTTTGCCTAACTTATTAAAGTTTTAACCTTATTTCTAGCTGCTGCCGCTTGTTGTATTAACTTTTTATCCTTTTTAGCTTTTTTCCTGAGCAGTTTTCTTTCTTTAGCAAAGAAGACTTTGGTTACAAGCATTATAAAGCAAAACATTTCCTTCTCACTTTGAATAACCTGTTGAGTTACCGCCCCTGATGCAGGTGAACGGGTGTCGAGCTGCTCTCGACATTATTTTGTTTTTTGGACACTAATATGCATTTTTATTGTGTCTAGAGTCAATAAGAATGTTGGGTAGATGTCACTGATGCAAAAAGGCAATGAAGCTGGCGATAACCCACCGAGGAAAAAGAAGAAAACGAAAACTAAAAAAGACACAACACCGGAGCCCCAAAGAAAACAGCTATTCAACATGGCGTCCCAACCGCAAGGTACATTACAAACTCTTAACTCTCTAACGGACCTAGATATGTCAGCACAGAACATACAACAACGCTCAATGTCACAAAACAACAACATGCAGTATATGCCACAAGGTAATTTTGGAACAGGTATACCATATGGTTACGTGAGCCCTCAACATATGCAGTACTCACAGCAGTCAGGTCAGTGCAGTCAGACAGAGGCCCCACCGTGGGCAATGAACATGATGTGTAGAATAGATGAAATCTCTAAAAGATTACAAAGACTGGATATCATTGAACATAGTGTGGATCAAGTAAAGCAGGAAATGAAAAGTATTGGTGGTAGGATCGACAAGGTTGAAAGTAGCCAGCAGTTTTTGAGTAACCTGTGGGAGGAAAGTAAAGAGAAAACAGAGAAAGGCCTTTCTAAGGTTAACAAAGACATTAGTGAATTAAAACGAACACTTGAAGAATCTAAGACGCTGAATATCAAACTGACTGAAGAGGTTATAGATTTACAGAGTAGATCAATGAGGGACAATCTCCTTTTTTTCAACATCAAGGAAGGTGGTGAACTTGAGAACTGTATCGATGTTATCCAGAATTTCTGTGGTGAAAAGCTTGAAATCGCAGAGAGCATTGAGATTGACCGTGCACACAGACTTGGAAAACTTAAGACTGGGCATGATCGACCCATCGTAGCCAAGTTTAGTTCCTCCACCCAGCGGGACCAAGTGAGAAAATGTAGCAACAAATTGAAAAATACCAATTTTGCAATCTCAGAGCAATATCCAAGGGCAATTCAAGATAGAAGGCAAAGCTTGCAGCCAGTGTTTAAGAAGGCGAAGAGTGAAGGGAAGAGGGTCCGCTTTATCCGTGACAAGCTGTATATAGAGGGGACGTTATACACAGGTCCTGGATCTCACCCACAGAGCTAGGGGCTTGGGGAGGATGTACTCACGGAGCCAGTCTCTACACTTTCATGGAATGTGAATGGTGGATTTAAGACCAAGTGGAACGATGCTGCTTTTCAAAATTTTGTTTGTTCATATGATGTCGTACATCTGTGTGAGTGCTGGATCGATAAATCGTTTGAATTAGACGTACCCGGATATAAAAGTTTTGTAATTCCAAGAACAAAATCTAAATCAACACAAGGAGGTGGTTCAATTGTGTTAATTAAAGACAGATTTAAATCCGTTATTTCAGTCACCGATGTGTGCTTTGATTCTATTATTTGGGTGAAATTTGATAAGTCTATAAGTGTGTACAACATAGATATATTCTGTGCTTTCACCTACCTGCCACCCCAAAATTCATCTTTCTTTAGATATTACGATTGTGATTTATTTTACGAACTTGAGCTTCAGATTGCCTCTTACATGTCAAAAGGGAAAGTGTTTATCCTTGGCGATTTGAATAGCAGAACTCAGACTAAAAATGACTTTATATCTAACGATGTGTTACCATCTAAAGTTGCAGAGCATCTAGATTCAATTTGTGTCTACAACAGTGACAATCAGATTTCATCGCGTGTTAATCCTGACTGTGGTCAGAATGAATATGGAAATAGGTTGCTTCGATTGTGCAAATCTACCGGACTCAGAATTTTGAATGGGCGACATAAACAGGGTATGGATAGTGACTTTACGTTTAACGGCGTACAAGGCCTCAGTGTCATTGACTACCTACTCTGTACTGCCGATATGTTTAACCTGTTTGAAAAATTCATCATATGCAACTTTAATCAGTATTCGGATCATGCTCCAGTCCACGTGGAAATGAACTGTCATCTTTGTTATGATATTGACAATGTCAAGGCCAAAAGTCAGAGCCAGGGTCAGGGTCACGCTGACCCACGTGCACACTTTCGATGGAATGCTGAATACCTTTCGGTGAGCAAAGAAGCACTTCTCGTCAACTTTGATAGACTTAATGCCTGTTTTGACGTTACCGAAATCACGTCGCAGCATCATGTAGATAATAGTGTTGACAGTTTTACCACGCTAATGTCTGAGGTCATGTCGCCCTTTTTTAGAGTTGTCAATAACATTGGACCACGTGACAAATCAATTTCAAGTCATGTCAACAAGGGGATTCCCCAAGTACGTGCTCGTGTTGAAGATAAACCCTGGTTTGATGATAGCCTTAAATCATGTTATCTGGACTATGTTAGATCACTGCGAGACTTCAATAGGAATAAAAGTTTGGAAAATCATAAAATACTTCATATCAAGAAACAACTATACAAGAAGAAAGAAAGAAAGTGTAAAAGACAGTACTTACAATCAGAGGGTAACAGATTAACTAAATTAAAGAAAAACAACCCGAAACAGTTCTTCATGAAGTTTTCCAAACGACGAAAGACAACAAATAATGTAAATCTCTCAGATTTTTTTGATCATTTCCGATCTGTTGCTACAAAAGAAGATAATTCTTCCGGTTAATGTTCATTTCCAGACATTGATGATGCGATATTTGAAGAACTTGACAGTGAAATAACTCTAGCCGAAATACAGAAAGCAATAAAGTCATTGAAACGAGATAAAGCACATGGACCTGACTATATGTTAAATGAATATTTTATTGAATATGATACTTACATTTCACCTTTATTACATAAGATATTTAATTGCATTATGTCAACTGGCTTTTTTCCAAAATCGTGGTCTTCAGCTGTAATTGTTCCTGTATTCAAAAAAGGAGACAACTTGGACCCCAACAATTATCGGGGAATTAGTTTAGTTAGTTGCTTTGGCAAACTTTTCACTACTATTATAAACCAAAGGCTGTTAACATGGTCTGAGGATAACAGTGTCATTACAGATGCTCAGTTTGGCTTCCAACCTAATGTAAGTACAGTTGATGCCAAGTTTTCATTACATACTTTGATTGATAAAAGTTTACGTAATGGCAAACGTCTGTATTGCGCTTTCATAGATTTCCAAAAGGCTTTCGACTCTGTTAATAGGTATAAGCTCTGGTATAAATTATCAGCATTAGGTATTAGAGGAAAACTCCTGGGTGTTATTCGCTCCATGTATTCAAATGTTAGATCATGTGTTTCAATTAACGGTTTCAATAGTCAATATTTTAAGAATTCTGTTGGTTTAATGCAGGGGGAGGTTTTGTCTCCAATTTTATTTTCTTTGTATATTAATGATTTTGAAATGACTTTTTTGAAAGACAATTGCATACCCTATGAATGTTTATCACTTAACCTTTTCCTGTTAATGTATGCAGATGATTTGGTATTATTTTCAGAAAGTATTGATGGACTACAAAAACAACTTAATACATTGTCTGTTTACTCTAAGTCTAAGTGTTAATATTGATAAAACTAAGATTGTTGTATTTAGAAAAGGTGGTAAAATTAGAAATACAGAGCATTGGTTTTATAATGGTAAAATGGTTGAAGTAGTAAATCAGTTTTGTTACTTGGGTATATTATTTAATAATAATAATAAGTTTTCCTTTGCTGAAAAACAGTTGTCTGATCAAGCCAGGAAGGCAATGTTTGCTCTTAATAATAATATCAAGTGTTGCTCTTTTAATGCTGAAACAATATTGTCTCTGTTTGATTGCTATATTGGCAGTATCCTCTCTTATGGAGCTGAGATATGGGGCAATAATAAGGGTGTTAATATTGAACGGGTACATTTAGATTTTTGTAAACGGTTATTAGGAGTAAAAAAATGTACAAACAATGCAATGATTTATTCTGAATTAGGTCGTTATCCATTAAGTTGTAAAAGGCAGTTTGGTATTGTTAAATATTGGTGTAAATTACTTAAGACAGAAAATTTTATTTTGCGTGGTTGTTATGAGTATTTATTTGATGAAGCTGAAAACCGGAATGTACATAATTGGGCCTATAATGTTAAACACATACTTTTTTCTTTAGGTTTTAATGATATTTGGTATAAACAGGAGTTGTCATCTTATTTCTTGCCTGTAATTAAGCAAAGACTTATAGATAATGCTATTCAGGTTATTAATGGCCAATTAGAAAGCTACTCGAAATGTGTAATCTATAAAAACGTTATTACAAGTCATGTATTACAGTATTATTTACAGAAACCTATCCCAGCACTGTATAAAAGATATATATCCAAGTTTAGATTGTGCTCTCATACGTTGTCAATTGAAACGGGTAGATATCAAAATGTTCATGTAAATGATAGGAAATGTGTTTTATGTAAAAGTGAAATTGAAGATGAATTTCATTTTATTTTAAAATGTCCAATGTATAATGATCACTCGACAAAAATTTATAAAGCCATATAATTGTAATAACCCATCTGTTTTTAAACTTGTCCAGTTATTAAGTATCAATAATGTAAAACAGTTATGTAATCTTGGGAAATATCTTTACAAAGCATGTACATTAAGAAATCAGTTGCTATCAATTGTAAGTGAGTATGTTTTCTGAAAATGTTCACCTGCACCAACTCATAATGTATCTTTGTAACCGCCGATTAGCTGTAATGCTAAAGGTTAATAAAGAATTGAATTGAATTGAATTGAATAGTCATTCTCAAATAGATCATAAGAACGGAAATAATTAAGAAAACAATAGCTGATTAGTAAATTTTAGTTGTACAAACTTTTCAAAACAATGGATCTTAGGCTGTGCTGCTCTTTACTCCCCTAATCCCTGAGCTTGTTATTACTTCTCTAGTGTAGGCGTCTGTCCACACTAATTGGAACAGTTCATTTGTGTGCAGGTTAGCATATCGTTGTCATAACACTCTCTGTAGGCAATTATCCCTGTAGGCGTTTGTCACTGTAGGCGTTATTAACCCTTTATACCATCTTGCAATGAAAGGTTTTAGACTTTGAATTCCATATATTTCATCAGCACTGACAGTAGTTTGCAGAGATTCAGATAGATTTTCACGGTGAAGTCGAGGACCAGATAATTTTATGGTAATGAAACTATGTATGAATGCAATGACTAAACTGAATGACATAGATTCATGCTTTGTCAGTTTGTCTCAAATATTGGGTAACATCTGGACTGGACTAACAATTTTAAGTGGGTAACACCCTTGTACAAGTTGTTCACTCACCTGTGTACTATGACCTATTTAAGTGTCTGTTTGACCTTGTTTGACAACTAGAGCTATACGTTGGGTAAACATGACCCTCGTGACATGTCTGAAAAGAACTGCCCTAAATTGAATTTGTAGGTGTAGTTCCTCAGGGCGTATGATGAAATATAAAACGGCAAATTACAAATTAGTTATAATGTATTGATCTTGTATCTAACCTGCCCTGTGAATAAACGGTAGCAGCCCCGGTGTCGGTCTGTACACACTGGTGTTCTATATCCGCCTGTAGTCTCCCAGAGTCTGCTTCCATCGTGTAGCTTCTGGTCTCGTACCACAAACCCATAAACTGCAAACAAAATGGTTTTGGAACTATCGCTACTGAATTCCTTGTTGAAATAAACATAAACTTAAACCTGATATATAATCTAATCCAAGCCGAGCTAGAAAAAAAGCAAATAAAAAGCATTACCTTTCCAAAGTCGAAATCATTTTGCAAAGTAATATTAACTTTGCAGTTCTCAACCGATCCATACTGCAGCACACAAAACACAAGAAATACGATTATATACATCGTCCTCAAGCTTGTCTATGAAACGTAACGTGCTTTAACAAAACGAACACTTTCTATTCGGACTATACATCAAGTGAAATGGTTTGTTAAGGACACTTGTTGGCCTCAATCGCGGAGAAAAAAGTATGGTGCTCTGTTGTTGCCATTTCTGTCTTCTTTCTGAGACCCGGATGTTTGAAAGACACTAACAAATATTTCCAAATGTTGGTAAACGTCATCAATGATAAATACTTATGTATATAGACATTCAGCTGTAACTTTATCCAGTGATCTAGATTAACTGAATCATGGCCCCAGCTAACAAACATGATCAATGATAATGATATCATCATTTATTCTAAGTCACCATTTGATCAGTTTGTCACAATTCTCTAACCAAGTATATATTTTCACATACATAAGATACGGTTAACTTATTTCTCATTCTACATTCGATTGTAAGTTTTGATTATTAATTCTACAAACATTGTGAAGCGCAAAAAGGGTATGATGTCTTAGCATTGCATCATTTTCCTTACATAATCTTCTTACGAAAGCACTGTTTTCCGAATTGACATTTGAATATGTTACATTTTGACATGCAGGACAATGATTGGTGAAGACATAAACGGAAGGCTGACCGCGTTGTTTACACGTTTGAGAAGATATGTAGTAAAAATAACCCGGTAGCGAACGGTTATGGCAAATAGACTCGCGAGGACGTAGCCCCAGCATGAATGTACACCGCTAAACAGGCCTAAAGTGATTTCAAACCAAATAACATTTTGCTGGTTCAATGTTCACGTCTAATGTGACTTGATCAAAGGAAACCAATAGGATACTTACAGTAGACTCCTGCTTGAGGTATAAGACTAAACACTGAAAAAGACTGGAGTTGACATTTATTGGATATCAATAGACGGTGATCTGTATTGTAATTCAGGTTCTAATTGAGAAGAAGTTCTTTATTAGTTCACTGACGCAATGGAGATGTAGTGGTGGATAGAAAACGTTATAAAAATACAGAAGACAGAAGAAACATATAACATATATCTAGCCATGTGATGCGATCATTAACGATCACCAAGGCACCAAGTAGTTATGATTTGATTTTTCTACAACTTTTCTGAATTCTCTCTATATTACTCTTGATATTTTCAAAGGGAAGCCGCGCCAATCACAAGTGTTGTATCCAAATCAAATGACAAATGAACAGAGCTGTAGCAAAAAATGCAATACGTCATCATGTGGGTAATACAACATATTTGGCACAATAAACTGTGGAATATGATTTCGCTTTAAATGTCATATCAAAAGAGAAACAATATTTTTTTATTCAAGACACTGATAAATGTTAACAGACTCAATAAAAACATCTTCAGTTGAAGAAGAGTCTGCATTTGTTCCAGCTAAGAGCATTATTTCGCATTCAATAATCGCATAATCCACTTTTTTTTAATAACAAATGCGATTTAATTTCACGTTTGGCTCGCCTGGCGAATAAAAAGTAATGTTTCTGTATAAGTACGATGGCGACATCGAAATAAGACTAATGTTTACTAATAGGTAGATCATTTAAGACCACGTTACAAGTCAAACTTAACGATGCCACTAAATGTTTGCGTTGAAAACATGTATTTATAATCAGAGCTACTGAAAATGACTCGTGCTATATTTAGAATATGACATATATCGTTGGTTCCATACGTTTACAATAAGGCCGGTTAAGCCCAGCGGATAACGGACCTGGGTTAAAATCCCGTCAGATCATCGGAAAGTATTTTGTTTATTATCTGTTATACTACATAGTGACATCACTATGCAATGGCATCACTGTCTTGAAAATCTTGTGTTGTTGTGTTTAGAGATTTACATTTTTTTCTCTGAGATGTCAAAAAGAGTGAATTAGGATGATAAATAGAATATCACCCTCGTGTCTTTGGATATGAAGTATACCAACATGCAATCGTTGAATAAAGGAAAACATATTCATAACTTTCATTAACTCGTGTTGATAGAAATTAATTTTGTGAAATTAACTTTAATTTATACTCGTGTTAATATTAGTGCTGTTATCCAGTGTTGTATATTTCACTAATCACCCACATTGGTCGACAAATCACAATCCGGCCGTGGATATATAGTTTACTAGGTGATACAGATTGAAAAAAATCACACATATTCACATATTCATTCCTAAAGAAAATAAAATTATAAATTGTCTTGTCATTGCAACTCTTATAACAGTCATATGATATGTTCGTAGAAGTTACATTCACGCGTCCAATTTGCATGAATAATAGTAATATTACCTTTCAATCATCATCAACCCCAAGGGCGGATCCAGGATTTTTGAAAGGGGGGGGGGGGGGGGGTCCCAAAATAATGTTTCTCCACTCAGTGGGGGGTAATTGTTATTTTGACTGCTTAAGAAATGTTTCCAAAATAACGTTTGACTGATTTACGCGCGACATTGTCCGGTTTTCAATTGGCTCGGAATTGATGCGTTCCTGCAGCAGTCGATTATTCTCTATCTAATGACACTATTGATAAAGTTTAGTTTATGTGACCCAGACAACTCACAATTTATTCTTTAATTTTTAACAGATACTATGAGATTGTCATTTCATAAACTTTCAATGTATTATCTATTTTAATATTGCATGATAACTACGAATGAAACCAACAGTAACTATGAAATAAATATGAATTTATGAATAACGACGGGATTGTACGTTTTATCTTTAAAATCTTCTACAAAGCGATATATGTCTTGTTTTATATTTTGATGGAATGAATCGGATTCTCAACTTCTAAACTTCTGAGGACAAGAAATCATAATTTATCCCGTCATATAAGTCTTTAAAACGTTAAAGTGTTAGGTCACACATTAAAGGGGCAGTAGCACGTTTTTAGGGGGAATATAAGGTGATGTCAGGAAAATGAAAATTAATGGCTCCAATTGAAAGACAACGTATTTAAATCAAATGGAGCAATAATAATTCAAATATATAATGTAAAGTTTAGCCATGCTATTCTTTTTTCTTGCACAAACTGAATTAAAGGTGTTCACACAAAATGGCCGCCAGTGGATTTTATGTTAATCTTCATACTTTGTCCTCTGACTATGGATGATTGGCTAGTGTAATGAGATTTTTGACACTGTCAAAATAATACATTTAGCATTTACTCTCAATTATCAGTGAAAATTTTAAAATATAAAACTACAAAAAAAACGTGCTACTGCCCCTTTAAAGAAAAAATATATCTATGTAGGCAACCTAGTCAAGCCGTGATCACCACATTGTTTAAATGTTTTAAAGATCGTTGCTTCGTGACATTCTTTTTGTTATATAAGTAAAACGATATGCAATCGGGGAACGCTACTATCTGATGCTAAAGGACACCAAGCATAACGCCAGTCAAGTCATATCAAATACGTGACTTGAACGTGAAACCGATCTCCGGATTTAAAATCTGAACTATCACATTTATGAGCTTTGACACCGACATTTCCCGGGATGTTTGCGACCGCTCGCGAACACTCAATGTTAAAAGAAGGATAGGGGAGGCCGGGGCAGTCACGTCCCCTTTTCACTAAAATGTCAATAATGAGTTGTTTTTTTCGCAATATACTAGTGTACGTTTGTACATATATTGAACCATATCTTAACTTTATTGCAATAATTGTCGGAAGTGCCTAACGTAACTAGTTTGCCAAAAACTTAGCTTTAAAGACAACGAGTTGAAAAACCGAACATGCCCCGCATCGGGGTAAGTTCGGTTTCCCTCAGGGGCAGGTTCGGCCATCCTTGGCCTGGGAACAGGCAGAACATGTTCAGCCTACAACAATTAAAGAGAGATAAGATGCTACTCATAGTATTCAATATTTGGGACAGAACAAATACTACATTACTTTACAAAAACATATTTTATAACGATCTGGACTCAACGAATTCGTAAGAGGAGGAGAAGAGGAGCCTACTATTCAAGGACCTTCAAGAGGGTCCTTTTGAGAAGGATGACCTTTAGAAAAATGGTTTCGCGGAGGACCTTTGTGACCATCCTCACGGCCGATTGTGCCCGGCCTGTAATGACCGAACGTACCCCACAAACCACGGTTGCTCTTTTTTCTTTACTGCGAAAATACACAGACCTCGAACCAAAATAACTTGTTGGTTACATATACGTCTCGGCATGTTGGTTTATGCTCAATTAAGAACATATTCCTAAACATAGTCAATATTTGTCAAAAACATAGTGAACTGAAGTCGAATATTTTACACAACTAGTTGAAAAACGGGTTTTCTTCCACAGTTTGTAAAGAACATGTTGGACTGTCACCATTTTAAAGTCAGTGTGGGAATAAGGTCATGTTGTCTTTTAGGAATTATCAATTTAAGTTAAAATGGCCCCGAACAAAAATTACAGCGAAAAGACGAACATGCCCCGGGGACGTGCCTGCCCCGGTCTCCCCTACCCGCCGCGAACAACGTGTTACTGAACGCAAGGTTATATACAAACATAGGAAATGTATCATATCTGTGCTTTAACAGATACACAGTATACGGAAGCAGTTTTCAATCGAACAATGCACAAGGTTGGATGTTGCGAAAGCTTTTCTGTACTGTACAGCTAGGGTTGCTTGGAGTAAACTGAAAAGAAACTAATATTGTTTGATACATCTAGAGTTACAAGTGTATAAAATGTAATCTTTACCGTGACTTTTAATACTCGTCCTCACTCTTGAAATCAGTGAATGTAATTGTCATATTAAAGGGGCAATAGCACGTTTTTTGATAATTTTATATTTTGAATATTTCACTGATAATTGTTAGTTAATGCTAAATGTATTACTTTGATAGTGTCAACAATCTCATTACACAAGCCCCAATCATTCATAGTCAGAGGACAGAGTATGGATATTCACATAAAATCCATTGGCGGCCATTTTGTTAAACACCTTTTATTCATTTTGTGTAAGAAAATGGAATCGCATGGCTAAACTTTACATTATATATTTGAATTAGATTAGTACAGCTTCATTTAGTTTGAATAAATTGTCATTCAATTGGAACCATTAACTTTCATTTTCCTGACGTCACCTTATATTCCCCCTAAAACGAGCTACTGCCCCTTTAAATCATTTGTTATTTATTGTTTAGATGTGAAAGCAAAAATAATGAAGGTTTAAATAAGAAGGGTATTTAAAAGTGTTTTTCCCGAAATCGTTCGGCATCATACACCCATATCAAGATGACTGCTATTATTGCATGAATAGAGATGACTGGGGCAGTGTGATAACACGTTTTATCATATAATGGAGGGTGTTATCGATGCAATAAAGCTATCTGATAAACTTGGTATCCGATTGCCTCAAAATCTGATAAAGATGCAAATTAGGTCAAAACACGAACTATTTTCTCAAAACTCCATGCATGTCATGCGAGTCCTAAAGCGGTCACTGACCATTAATAACGTCGTCGGGAGTTTTCAGGTTTTGTGTTTTTTATCGAATAAAATATCGTACAAAAGCTTATCACGCATTCGTATTTAGGAAATTATAGCTTGCTTATCGAAGCATTTCAAGTTGTTTTCATCGTTCGTTTACAAAATATTTATAACGATATGCAGCTAACAATATCGACTATCGAAAAAATATGTGCTTAAATTTTCGTGAATAACATAGGCCCTAGGCCTAGATCGCTTTGACCATGTCGGTTACCAACTTATCAGCGAAAACAAATCATATTCTAGTGATAATACACATTATCTAGTAACGGAGTAACAAACGCAACAACCTCACCTTCGCAAATAGACAGCGTTTGGTCTAAGGATACCGTAACTGAACTGGCGTAACAACAATGACAATGCAGCTTTTCAAAATGCAGTTAGAGTTACTTCCCCTGTTGTAGCGACGTTGACAAGTGGTTCTTACACATTTTTAGTTATAAAAAAATACAATATTTACTCGTGCACTGGGAATAATACTGAAAATGTTGATAGATTGTAGAAGACGTTTCTAACATTGTGAAAACAATAATTTAATGAAGGAATATTTCTAGACTGTTCACAACTATACATCGCCGACAATATGACCTTCACCTTGGTTTATTGTGAAAGCAATTACTCCGCGAAATCTAGGTCAAACATATTTTAAGTAGGAATCATATTTTCGTTTAAACCCGTTTATTTCAAAATGACATTATATGATAAAGAAATTATTAACCTCGTGTGTTTCCGTATCATTAATATCATATAATAGGAATAAAAATATATGTATTATGCTCGCCAAAGGCTCGCATAATACAAATTTTATGCCTATTATATGATATTAATGATACGGAAACACACTCGGTTAATAATCTCTATATATATATGACCAAATCGGACCAAGCGAACAAAAGACGCCTTTACACCGACTAACACTGTACCAATGTGAAATCATAAAGTCTCTGTTTGCACTTACCTATCAGAATAATGGAGTAATGACATGATTACAAACACTAGCTATAGACCCGTGACCCGCATGAACCCTTCCGCAAAGATACCTTTGGGAACATGTCAACACCCTAAATGAATAGTTCACTCATTGCTAGTCAGTTTGTAGAGAGAAATTGAGCTTCCAGATTGTGTTGACTATCATCCCCGAACCTTAATCCTCTATACACCCGACCCAGAACATGAATATCATATATTTCAACTATTTTATATGTAAGTTCACTATCACTGATAAATAAATCAATAATATGATTTCACGTCCAAGAAATCCATAAAAAAAGTAATGTTAAAGTATTACTTTTGAATTTTCTAAAAAGACGTTCTTTATTTAATTGTTAAAAGTCGTAATATTTATTACTACAATAGAAAGTTTCTTCCCTTAACTTAAGACATTACGAAATTACTAGCATTAATCAAAATGAATGCTTAATCTTATTATATAAATAACATAAACAACTAATTGGTCTTATGTTGTACCTTGAGTGTTTCCAAATGCTGTCAAACATTGTTAGCATATACACATGTCAGACTGACATACAAGCGAATTCTTGCTTCCTAGAAAATCATGATATGGTCATTGCAAAATCATTTAGAGATGTAGATGTTTTAGATGGCAAATGTTTCATTTTTCAACTCTTCCTTTTCCATTTTTCAATCGTAAAACGTATCCAGGGCTCCAGATAACTGTTTGATTGAAGTTGTACATACACCTTGAATTTTAATTGGAGGTGTACTGCAAAGTTTGAAGGTGTACTGACATAGTGTAAACAATTTGTTGCATCTAATGAATACAAAGAGTTCGCATTATACGATGTTTATTTGACCATCACGGGTATTAATTCCAGATTTCACTCTCCATACAAATTAGTATAAAGAGGATTTTGTTGACAACTTCTGCAAAATACAAATATAAACTCAATACTCTATTGAATTTAACTAATTTCTCAGAAAAATGATTTTTTATATAGAACTTTATTCATGTATTGTCTTGTTTGCAAAGTGTTTTATCATAAGAGTCCCTATTATCAGTGTAGCTGAATATAATTGACGAAACTGCTCTGTGAATAAAATTACAAAAGCAGAATCCCTTTTTACAAATAAGGTCGTATTTCAGTTCATACAGTAGTAAGATTGGAACGACCCCTCTATACCCTTTATCATCCAAAACTGGGTCCCACAGGAGATATCGCTTTGACAGTAGATTTTGAACAATGTTCTGTCATCAGCAGGGACATGACATCACAAGTGTTTTGCATCATCAAAAATGATGTCACAATGCTATGACGTCATAAATACACGAAGTCACAATGATATGACGTCATTAACACAATGACGTCACAATGCCATGACATCACTGGTTTAGGAGTTGGAGGGCTATGCAGTGTTCACAGATGTACGTTTTTCATGCTCATGTGATGAAAAATGATTTTGGATGATAAATAGAATCTCACCCTCGTGTCTTCTGATATCAAATATATCAACACTCGTTGATAAAAGTAAAATATCCTCGGCAAGCCTCGGATATTTGTTACTTTTATCAACTTGTGTTGATATATTTGATATCAGAAGACACTTGGGTGAGATTCTCTATATATATGGGATATGGGATACAGTTAACTAAATGCTACATTCAACATACGTAAAACCATTTATGTACTTCCAACTTAAGTTTCACTATTAACTAACAGACTACATGTGTTCACAAACAAAAGGAAAGGAGAGCCAAACTTGCAATATTCTATGAAGACTGAATCGATTTTAATCTAGACACATAAAATGTCCAATTGTTGGATAACATTGAAGATTATATATCACTAGACAGTGGGGAAATAAAATAAGTATAAGAAAAACCTTTTATTTCCGGCATTTACACATATACTTGGTCAGCATTTGAAACTAAAATACTTTCGCCACTATAAGGTCATTCTCTCCCCACAGAGGCAACTCAGTCATACCTGAATTAGCCTCTGTTCTATTACGCCTAGATCCTGGGGTTCCGGCAGATTGCCCTAGCGGCAAAAAGTTGTAACTTGAGATTGCTCCCTGATCTGCAGCCAATGAAAACACCTTTTGGATATCAACGACTTTGGGAATTCTCAACGGTCGTACAGTGACTTTCGAAAGCATCAAGCCTTTAGGTTTATTTTTCATTAACAGTGTGAGAGGGAAAATATTTAAAAATCAGATATGGATTGGGTTTTTCATTAGAATCATACTGTTTTATAATTGTGTAAATTGTTCTTTGTTTTATGATAAATTTTATTTTAATAATTTACCAAATAAAAACTAATGAGAAGGTAAAAAAGCGATGTTTTGTAGAAGGAAGAGTTATCTCCCCTGAATGCCGAATCACCGGGAAAAGCCGGGAGTAGCCGAGCTTTTGCGAATGACCCTTTTGAAACGGCGTCGCTGATTGCACAACTAACTTCGATTGCCTCCAATCAGATTTCTACTTTTCTGTCCCGTGTAATAGCCGTAATAGAACAGAGGCTAATTCATGTATAACTGAGTTGCCTCTGTGGGGAGAGAATACTATAAGGTACGATTCCAGTGTTACCTCTACATAATAGTAAAAGCTATACGTCCATTACTCTTAGATCAAAACAAGTGTTGAATAACTTGTAATGAATCTGCCATAAGTCATAACATTTCAACAACTACACATTGTACCCATTTCAATCAAGTAAAAGAACGAGATGTAATGACTAATGTTTAAATGACATGAAATAATCTGTATCATAGGAAAAGTAGGCCAATCGAAATACAAAGGTGTATCTCGTTGTAAAGCAATGCGTATCATCCGTTGTAAAGCAATGCGTATGTATCCCTGTTTCAAAGCATGATGCGTTTCCTATTCTTTCGTGCTTCTTCAAAGTATCAAATGATATATATCACCCTTGATGAAAGTCCATGAACATGATACGCACCGAAATACAGATACAGATGATACGCATGACATTTTATTCCCAGTCGTACTTGGTCGATTGTTAGGCGTACATTATGTGTGTACGCCCCTTATCTGTAGCTCTGCGGTATCTTTGAACACTGCAAGTGTGTATATCAATAAGATTTGGATTAATAATAACTTTTCAACTTAAAATTTTCTTGAACAAGATTTCTCCCTTGTAAAGTGCAGAAGGGAAACTCAAGGTTGACAGGATCAAAATGTTAGGTTTGCATGATTGGACCTGATTTTTCGAGAGTTGAATGGTTGAGATAGATCTGTTGCGATAGCTTGTACGATTCCGCACGGATTGCACGTGCAGCACGAGACACATGCCAACATCTACTTGAAATGGACATCATTTCTTCAATAAGAGCCAATGTTTCACTTTCTCTTTATATGTAAGAAGGATATGCATTTCCGCATTGTCAAATATGATGTCATGCTGAAATTGCATTGATATAGCGTTGACCTATTGTGTAAACATATCAAAACGTTCCTTGAATGAGAAATGGAGAGTGAAACGTTGACCCAAATTGGATAAACAATGTCTTTTTCAGAACCTTGACATTGACATGGGCCTCTCGTGCTGCACGTGCAATCCGCAAAACCCCAACAATTACAAGCGGGACCATTGTTTATGTAAAGAATAGACTCCGAAAACTCGTCATTAGTTGTGCACGAGGTTTAGTCTGAGGGCGTTAGCCCGAAGACTAAACCTCGTGCACAACTAATGACGAGTTTGAGGAGTCTATTCTACTTAAACCTAAATTCGAAACCGGTTTGAGTTAAAGCACAACTTGCACGTGAACCTCGCCACACACGTCCCTGTTTACTATTGACGAGTTTTCACCTAATGACGACTTCACGTGAGCTCAATGTCATTTTCAACAGCTACGCTCAAGGAACAACACCGTATCTGAAAATGCCCCCAAGAAAAATCATGTTATGCCATAAATGTAACATATGTAAGTTGATGTTGGTTTCATTGTACTAATGTAGTTTCGTTGTTTCACTACTATTCACTACTAACAGAATCTATGAAATAGAGGACTCTATACGAAAGTCTATTAAGTAGACGTGCAATTCAAACTTTTCTTATTTAAGAAGAACAAATATGTCTTTTACTAATAGTAATTGTAAGTCATACATTAAATCGTTACGAAACGTAATAGGATACAATCTAAATAAATTTAGATCAACAGATTTTATATTTGGTCAAACAGTATGACAAAATAAAAAATCTGTTGATCTAAATGTATTTAGATTGTCATGGATATAGAAAAACGTGGTTTTTGGCGTGCATTTTATGTTACTCAACGAATAAGTTGAACGGCTACATGTGTTGAAATGACAAATTTTGTTCACAACAAGACCTAGTGATGCATAAAATATATAATAATTCTCCACATATTAGCATATTTGCCACACATTTAGAGACATTATATAGCCCATAGCAATGCGAGATTAAACAAACCTTCAAAGCAATTTGCACGGGATGCACGTGCGGTGTCACAGCAACTGTGAAACTGACATTAAATTCAACAAACGAACTCGTCAGAAACAGCATTTTGTAACAGGCGCTAAATTTTAGGACTGAATAACATTTTTGAAAATCATTGTCTGTTTTAATGTCACTAGATGTAGAACTATTAGGGAACAGATAATAAATAATTAGTGTACAGTTTCAGTGCCAGTATTGACATTAACAGCTAATTAACGTTATATTTAAAATTATAACAAGCTGTCAGTAAACGCGATTAGCTCTTCTATTAATCTTTCAAAAACACCTTACTGAACAAAATGACAATTAAGCATTAAAATTTCAACTCTGAACCATATTAATAATATGTATGTCAATGTATTTCAACATGTATTTTAGAGTTTATTTCCGTTTTTCTATTGCTTTTTGCTATTCATTCCGCAATCCGAAAGGTTATTGGGGTAATGGACCTGAAGAAAGATTTGAGAGGCAGTGTTGAGCGATTAAAATGCTCAATATAATATATTTATGTGAATTATTGAAGTTTCTGAGGTGTTATCCTTTTGAAGACTTTTATGATTTTATTGCTCTTATGCATGCTTAATACTTAACAGGTTTCATTTTGAAAGCCATTAAACTCTTTATGAAACCCCCCTATTTTATCTGTTTTATCGTATTGTGTTGTAGATTTAAAACAACCTTACTGAAGTAGGAGAAAAGAGCTGAAAAGCTCAGAGAGAAACCACAGCAACTTGCATGCCATATGTTAAAAAAATAAACATCAATCATCTTTAACATTAGATTTTAAGTTCTAGTGTATTTTAAAGATTAATACACTCGATACAAAAGCATGTTGTGTGAATACAGAAATACAGAACTATAGTATTAACAGAAATAGAACAAAATGCTTTTGCGATTGTTTCTTTTTTTCGACAAAGTTGAAATTTCAATTCTAAATTCTCACTCACAATAACATATCCCAAATTTTGTTACCGTCAGTTTTTGTAAAATTCCCTCAAATATATGAATTTACAGGAAAGAAAAACTTGTCGTTTTACGCCTCGCACTTATTTCGAAGTCGAAATGTATGCATGTCTCTGATGCAAGTTATGATCTGTAACCTCAGTACGATCCGGTAAAAGGAGTTGTTTAATTAAAATAATTTATACATCTATCTTATGTCCCCTATTTTGCATACTTTATATGATATTGAATTCAAATAATAACTGAAAGAAGTACATGGTTTACTTATGTTTACAGCATGTTATAAACTACAATTCAACAACTCATTGCTGATAGTGACGTAATAAGCTAATACGTGTTTTTTCAAAAGCAATTCTGCCTCTAAGAAAGATATATAAATTATATTTTTGCAATGCAATCATAAGGCCTAGTTGAGAAAACATAAGTTAGAACTACATTATCAATCCAGTATTGAATAAACGCCAAATATCATTTCATTTCTATTTCCGTGATTTCAAAATTATAGCCGATGTCAGACAATCTGTATAACTAAACTATGTGTATGTATCAAAACGCTTTCATCGTTTTATTTGAGGTTGCCATTAATAATTTTACGTGCGCTATCTCCCAAGTTTTCTGTCCATCATTGCTTCATTTATACCCGTGTCACTAGTCTGAGAGTACAACGATGACTATGTTTCAATTCTGATATAAAAAAAATATTGTTTGAACAGAAACAAAATGCTTTTAGGTGAAATTTAAAAGAAAATCTGTTTTTTGAAAAACCATGAGATTTAAACAGAGATCTTCATTTTATATCCTCTGAAAGCAAGTTCTCTCCCAAGGTGTACCCATTCAACCATTCGAAACTACGCCCATTCAACTACAGGCAACCCGTGGCGCGTGCAGCACGTAATTTAGTTTAGGTGTAATTTGCACGTGCAACTCAAGGTGCGCGTGGTTCTGATGGCTGCTAGGTTATTGACTATTGACGAGTATTAACCAAATATTGACGTTTTATTATAGATATTAACGATTTTTCCTTGGATATTGACGAGTTTTTAGAGCCGAACATACGGCTATTGACGATTAATTTAGGTTTAAATGATAATATAGACTGATATATTCAAATTTAAGTTATTTTGATTCCAGGCGAGAGAAAGTCGTTACCACCTTTGCTCACTTTGTTCGCAAATATGGAAATCTGGTTACTTTCATTATCAGTGCGCAAGCGCTAAACTTAGTTATATTATTTCACTCACATCATAATAAGAAACAAAACGATATGTCAGACAGATCACTTTCATCTGAAAATGTAAACAAGTTGAGATTAGTAAGTTAAGATCCTTTTTAAGTATTAGTATCAGTAACCCGTTTTTGAAATCGAATTCAAACGAAGTGTTTATTAAAAGAGAATAATATACAGAGTTACCCCAGTGCATGCTACATGGTGTACAATAACCAGGAAATAATCGATATGAGGTAGACTCTGGTAGAACACAGGGGGGCGGCGTCTGATGTTCCTGTGAAGAGAAAAGATGAGGTGTGATTGAATGACAATGTTATAAAAAATAGCTTAAGGAAAGTTACCCTCAGAGTAATTAATTTGCTTTAAATGGCCATAAAGGTCATTAGTACGATACGTATTCGCAAATGCTAAAACAAAACCCACTGTAGTTCTGAATACGTTATGCTTACAAGAAGTTTACCTACTTAAATGTTCGCGAACATACAGGTCAATCACCGAAGCTGATATCGCAAGTGAAAGATATCTTTCTAAGCGATATCGTTTGATACATTTTGAACAATGCACTCCAATGACATCACAGATGCTTTATATCATCAAGTAATGACGTCAAAATGCTATCACGTCGGCATACACAAGACGATGTGAAAATGCTATGAGGTCACCATAAAGTGAGTCCAAGGGAAGTGCAGGGTTTATGAAGATTTTATTGAAACACAATGAAAAATGATTTTGAATAATAAATAAGTCTTAACCCCATTGCCTCCTGATATCCAAAATATCAACACACATGATAAAATGACAAATATCCTAGACAAGCCTCTCAATTATCTATCAATTTGTGTTGAATATTGGATATGAGAGAAACTTGGTTGATAAGTTCTTTTTCATACAAGAATAGAAATACAATGTCATAAATCGAGCGTATAAATTCGAGCGTGAAATTTTAAAAAGAATTTAGTGCAATATTCTAACATTTATTCATTGACTGTTAATTGTTATAACATACTTAATTTTTGCCCTGTCTATTTGCTAATTTTCTTATTAAAAAAATCAAATACTAGAATCACAAAATGCCATTTAGTACTAAATTTATTCATTACTAAACTGATAATAAAACAAAAAATAATGGAATATTTCATTATATATAACTGTTAAATGTAGTATATTGGAAATGAAAAAGTTACAAAATGTAATGAAAATGTAATCATTTTCTACATACCTGTACAGGGAATCGTTTCCTTGGGTTTACAGTCTGTAGAAGAAAAAACCAATTCTAACCAGTTAAATGGTTAAAGGTTCGTATAAAATTTATGGTGTATTTTTATATTCATATAACATTTCTTAAAAAAGGAAATTATTATCAAACTTTCTCTAAATTATACGTTATGGAAGTGAACTTTAAAACGCCTGTAAATGGGTATATTATATTTTTTTTTTATGATTCAAGAAGAATTTTCGTAAAGATGTTGTTGAACTGCTCCTTTTGCTGGTGATAAAATGCAGACTCTGTGTCTGATTTGCAAGGAAAAAATACTTTTTAGATTATTTTGCAATATATGGGAGTTAGTTAATAGTAAATATGACACAATCTAATATCATTGTTTTCCGTAATGGAGGAAATCTTTAAAATCCGCATGTTATTATAAGAGTGATGAACTGAAAATTGTTACGTATTATTAGTATTTAGGAGTAATTGTTTCACATCGACTATGTTGGTCAACAAGCTATGAAACGCTTGCAAATGAAGCCTCTGGCCCGTATTCCCATTTACACAGTAATGAAATGTTATCCAGAACTTGGATTAAAGGTTATTTTGTCAAAAAAAACCACACACACAAATTTGACACAAGAATTACCGACTCGCACGTTATGGAAGTAAAATATAAAATAAAAAAGTATAGAAAAAGCCCAGACTAACTTCTTAAGATGTAAGTTTTCATCTTTTACTGTAATATGACAGATTATCATTGACCTCCATGTCACACGGTTGGTAATTATACATCAGACTACTGGACTACTAAAAACGAGACCAAAGGGCTATTTACTAAAGTTGGCCCAATTTACCGTTCGAGTGTGAGATGGTGATGAGAGCTGCAGGATTCAAACAGAGTTGCTGCAGGAGAGAGTTGGCTGTGTACTGGTGTTGTAGAGGGAGGGTGGGAGATCTGCTCCACACTGACCCCCGGGCAGTCTCACACTGACCATCTGACCCAACCCTCTCACACGTGTACAGCACCGCGTAACTCGAGTAGTCAGTACCAGCTACCCATACGTTGAAAGCACCTGGCAAAGAAATTAGTGAATATCAAAACAATTCATTGATGTATGATCAATTGCAACAATGCTGAACATTTATTCATGCATTTATTCGAAAGATCCTTTAGCATACATATATACATTCACACCTCATATATTGTGCGTTCATTTGAAAACAGGCTCTTAGTAAGCATATACATGTAGTGTTTTTAGAAAAAATTAAGCACAAGTGAAGAACGCAATGTCGCTGGAAAAAAGTACATTAAATGTCATTGATAATAATGCTCTCAAACGAAGACTCCATTTCATTCATAATGCTCAAACACTCTCAGAATTTAATCCGTTTTTGCACCATTGATGGAGTGGTTATTAACATTGCAAATACTCTTCTTTACTTAAATCGTCTTGCTTAAGAGATCAAAACCGAGATAACGACAATGTGTGACATTTTGAGAACACGACCCGATATTGGTTAAAATTTAAAAGAAACTGTTGACTTTTGAAGACATGATGTAACTACATCTGTTAGTTGCAATCCTCATTTTTGTATAAACGATCTTGAATATAGGAAGTAACGTTTCCTTTGAACATGACCATATATGACACGCTCTTCAAGTCAAAATTGTTTTCACCTTCGGATTTGCATTGACCCTTATATAAAATCTCAAATAATTTTTACATCAAATAGTTATTAAACAATACACTGCTACTAAGCGCGAATTTAAAAGTTTAATATTCTTTCAGATCTTTTAGAACCGTTACAGACATAGCAACAGATTCGCTGCAAGAATGTTTCCATCGAAATTAACTTCAAACTGGCGTTTTGCACATTCAGCTGAATCAGTAATATGTAGAGGATCCATATTTATTTCTTTTTAAGAAATCAATGCAATCGACCTTCTAAAACATGAAATATTTTACTACATATACTTACCCATTAAATATTCGCTGTAAATGTTTGTATGTAAATTTCGTATATCAACCCTGACTCATTAAGGTATTAAAGTAATCCTTTTAGCAAACTATTGCCACCATTACTTTTTGAAGGCTTGCTGGAACCCAAGTGCCAATTATGCGTACCTTCGCGAAACTTGCCGGGTTGATTGGTGTTCGAGTATGTTTTCTTTGTGTATTTGCAACTGCTTCCTTCCCTGAAAAGATAGTGTTTTAATGTTATTTTAGTTTACACATTGTTATATTTGTATCACACTATCAGTATTAGTACACATCCTTCTATTTGTTCATGACGATTCCTTTGTGGAGCCACATTCAGACAGAACTGACTGCTAAACCATGAACATGGAATCAGTGCACTACTTCAGACATCAATGACAGAGACATAAATTCAGTGGAAAACAACCTTTTATTACCTACTAGGGCAGTCATATCGAGGTTCATATTTTTCCATTTGATGGCATAGGTCATCATATCACTTTTCATTGTGACATAATGTTATTTATTACTCGCCTGTGTAAGATACTGCAGTGTAATTTATACGGCAATATTAAACTAGTGTATTATCACAATGCAAGTATGACGTCACAGTAGAGAGCTGTTGTGACGTCACAATGTAAGCGCGCCGTCACAATGGCTGCCGGGGTGCGGAAATGTTAGTTTCAACACATTTTTGGCAAGTTTTCTTGATTTTTAGGGCAAGAAATAAACAGAATACTAAACTTCCTTCCAGTTGAAACTATTTTTATTAAACTCGTGAATAATTTGGTATCAAACTTGCTTTCGCTCGTTTACTGGTTTAATAAAAATAGTATTAAATGGAAGGTCATTTAATTTCCTCTATAAACAATGCTTTGACGTCACGAGTCGCCTATGACGTCGCAATATATACGGGCCGACTTCGGCAAGCCTATGCTGAGAAGTACATATTGAGTATTTTCTTTACATTTGCGACTACAGTAATACAAAAAGGATATCATATTAGTGCCCATGACATATTATGTTTACGACACTCGTATCTAAATATCAGTAAATCCTTCGCTCTTGCTGGAAATGCAAATACCAATATTTAGGCACCCATGTTGTATACTTAGTAGATCATTGACACTCATATAATATCCTTCTACCCCTGCTGCTGATACAACAAAACTGACAAGATCTCTAAAAGAGTACCTCGGATAACTGTGGTCCATATGTCGTCATTATTTAAAAATATTTTTTTCCATTGAAATTCATTTAATTTTTTTTATCAAAACCATAGAATTACGACTATACTTTATTGGACTTCAAACCTTCACAGTACAGGGTATATATTGTATTCCACTATTACATAATATTTAAACGGTTGGCATTGACCCTACAATCTATACTGTTACTGATACTGTTATAAAGTTGTATTGATCATTATATTAACAAACCTCTTATTAACAAATGAGATATCTTTTAAGTGTCATCACAACTATGTAAATATACTTTGTCGACATACCCTTAAAATGTTTATCACTTTGTATTAAAAATCATTGTCTTGTGACTTTTATGACAATGCATAGCTGCTATTAGCACTATTTCCTAATAGTTGTATAAAATCTTCAAATACTATAATCGTGTACTACCATACAGCTGCGTACCTTAAGTTTGTTCACTTCACTTCTCGAACTGCAATTTAGACAAAGCGATGCATATATCCTCTTCGCTGTGATATCGACGTTAACTTTAATATATCTAAACAATAATAATATGCAAATAGGTGATATCCATGCCAAAAAAGATAAATTTCAAATATATGTAATTTGATGTCGAGAGTTTGAAATGGAGACAGCTGATTTTACTGATGACAGGAGAGAAGGAATCTTAGCACTACGAGGTAAGTTCATCATTTTCGTTCTATACATGCAATTTTCCTGAAAGTTATAATGCTAATTTATTGTCACATGGTAATAATTGTTAAATGAAATATGTTGTTTGCCTTTAATGATGATTTTGAGATTTTTTAAAAATATTTTCATAAAATTTATATTTCTAAAGACACTAGACTTTTGAACCTTGGAATTACAAATTTGAAATATTCCTACCTTTGTCTCTGAATAAATTATGACATTTTTATTGCAGAAAATGGCTCCAAAAACGCGAAACTTGACTTTTGTTGAAACGATGCACATCGTCACGTTGAGGGACCGTGGTATGTAGTGGCGTTTTGTGAAAAGAACATTAGTGAGAGACTATGATTGTAGTGTGTCAATAAGTGGCATGATAAAGCTGTATAAAAATACAAGGCAACAGGAAGCGTGAAGGACCGTCAAAGATCTGGCAGGCCAAAGTGTACGACTACAAGAGAGGACAGATTTATTCGTTAGGCTTGTATGAATGATAGGTATGCGACAGTGAATATTCTCCACAGCAGACTGAAAGAACCACTTTGTTGAACGATAAGTCGGATGACTATCTCTCGAAGACTACGAATGTTTGGCCTCAAATGCTACGTACCATGTCGTAAACCGCTTCTCAACAAACGCAAGCGAAAAAACAGGTTATTGTGGGCCAAGCGAGTGAGATGTTTTGGCCTGCCACAATCGAAGAAGGTGTTGTTCTCGGACGAATCAATCTTTAGGTGCTTCTCAAATAGAAGAGGTATGAAAGTACGAAGACTGACTCACGAACGACTTCACAAACAGTGTGTACAGTCGACAGTCAAGCACCCACCCCAAGTTCATGTCTGGGGACTCATTTCAGAAAATGGGCCAAGAATTCTCAAAAAAGTCCCAGGTACACTAAATAGTGATAGGTATCTGCAGTATATCATCAATGACCTCGCTGAGCATGGTAGATGTCTGTTTTTTCCAAACAGGGACTTTGTATTCAAGCAAGACAATGCGCCAGAACACAATTCCAGATCTACCAGGGATTTTCTTGCCAGGAAAGGTGTACAGGTGTTACCATGGCCTGGTAACTCCCCAGACATGAATCCCATTGAGAATATCTGGGATTTGATCGGGAAACGTGTTGCCAAAGACATGCGGACACCAAGTGAGAAGCTCTGGAAGTCCGTACTGAAACATTGGTTTTCCTTTCCCAGATCAGTGTTCCAATGTCTTTATAGGTCTATGACAAAAAGAGTACAATCTGTTGTCACTGTAAAGGGTGGACACACTCACTATTGATTGTCTGTTGACAATACAGAATCGAATTTGGATTATTCATTGTTGTTTTTGTACAATTGGGAAGCAAAGTGAGCCTATACAGTAAATTTCACGAGGTGAACAAACTTAAGGTACGCAGCTGTATATCACTACGTTAAGATAATTTCATCATATATAGCCATTGATTTTATAATAAATGAATAAAATTATCTTGAAATAATAAAACGTACATTTATCATTATCTAATATTTAGTGTTTTAAGATCAGCCACTGCGAAAAAAGAAAACGAACATATCGAAGCGTTTATAAAATGCATTATACCTTACCAAACATTTGACGTTGCCTATCAATGTTGAACTAGAAAAAAATAAATCCTTGTAGTCGAATATCTCAAACGTGAACATCGATTTTATTCCATTATGAAATACAGTCTAAATCATTCTCTTCGGTTTAGTTGCGTATCAAAGCAAAGTCTGTATTTGCAATTGCATTAAAAAAACGGAACACTGTATCACATCCTCTCCCTACAGAATCAGATCAAGTAATGAATTGTTGATCAAACTACAGAAAATTGAAAATAATCAATATGCAAGATCATTAACGATGTAGATAACAATATTATACCCACTATACAATAGGCCAAAGGAGGGACAGCCGCCATGTTGTTCAGCGACGGTAAATCTCGACCTCGGTTCATTTGATGCTGATGTGTCAAGTTCTACACAATGTCATATGCAGTAACTTACTGCCGATTACGTAATGTTTTCATACTATTCATATACTGGTAAAGATTCTCGTTAAAACATACATTTTTGCCAAAATCCCGACGTCAAATACATCAAATCAACATGAAAAATAAAGCACCAGTATCATCGCCAGACTGAAAATATATGAAAACATATTGTGTGCCTTTCAGACTTAATTATTGTAAGGGAGACAGACCTGAAACGTGAGAATACTGTCATATCCCCGTCACTGTTGAAGAACACCTCGAGCCGACGGTCTGTCACTTTAGGTGCTGTTGTCGATACAGAACTCAACTCGTACCATACACGGGAAAACTGTAACCAATAACACGCAAATATGGTTTTGTGTTTAGTTCTCTTTAAGGCTTAATAGTTGTTTATGTATCAAATTTCTTGTTTATACTCAAAGATTAAAACACTTTGTTTTCATTGTTATTCAACCACATATCCCATCATAATTGAACTATTTATTTTAATTATATTTTTTAAGAAATTATCTCTACTCGAGTGACTACATGTATAGTCTTTCATAAAATATTTAACCTTTTCTGAAATAAAGTCTTTCTGAACGTTATATCTCACCTTATTTGAGGTGATCTCTTTCTGAACAACACATCTCACCTAGTCTGAAGGGATCTCTTTCTGAACAACACATTTTACCTAGTCTGAACTAATATCTTCCTGAACAACACATCTCATCTAGTTTGTAGTGATCTCTTCCTGAACAACACATCTCACCTAGTCTGAAGTAATCTCTTTCTGAACAACACATCTCACCTAGTCTGAAGGGATCTCTTTCAGAACAACATATTTTACCTTGTCTTAACTAATATCTTCCTGAACAACACATCTCACCTAGTCTGAAGTGATCTCTTTCTGAACAACACATTTTACCTTGTCTGAACTAATATCTTCCTAAACAACACATCTCACCTAGTCTGAAGTAATCTCTTCCTGAACAACACATCTCACCTAGACTGAAGGGATCTCTTTCAGAACAACATATTTTACCTTGTCTGGACTAATCTCTTCCTGAACAACACATCTCACCTAGTCTGAAGGGATCTCTTCCTGAACAACACATCTCACCTAGTCTGAAGTATTCTCTTCCTGAACAACACATTTTACCTAGTCTGAAGGGATCTCTTTCTGAACAACACATTTTACCTTGTCTGAACTAATATCTTCCTGAACAACACATTTTACCTTGTCTGAACTAATATCTTCCTGAACAACACATCTCACCTAGTCTGAACTAATATCTTCCTGAACAACACATCTCACCTAGTCTGAAGTGATTTCTTTCTGAACAACACATCTCACCTAGTCTGAAGTGATCTCTTTCTGAAAAACACATCTCACCTGGTCTGTAGTGACCCTTTCTGAACAACACATTTTACCTTGTCTGAAGTGATCTCTTTCTGAACAACACATCTCACCTAGTCCGAAGTGATCTCTTTCTGAGCAACACATTTTACCTTGCCTGGACTAATCTCTTTCTGAACAACATATTTCATCTTATTAAACTAAAATCGTCCTTAACAGAATATATCACCTTTTCTGAACTGAAGTCTTCACGAAGAACATGTCTCACCTTGTCTGAACTAAAGTTCTCCTGAACAACAGTAGCGACTCTGGTAAAATTACAGTTCTGTCTGTTGCCGATATTCCAACTTGCTTTCGGATCACACACTGCAAATAACAGAGAGAAAAGCTAAATTGTAGTGTTGATGTTTTAAAATGTTTACCCGTGGTTATGTCATTGGTAGGTTGAACTATTGACACTTTTAGCCTTTTCGTGTATACAAAACGAGGATGATTTCGAAAATCGAAATATCCGAGTTTTAAAGATGTTGGATTTTGATATATAAGACAGAGGTTTCACTTGCTTGTCAGGAGAAGCCAATCAGAAATGAGTTTTAAGGTTCATATAACTTGGCACGTCTTCGATATTTTACTTAATTTAACAGCTTTATCTTTAAAAGGTTTCTATCCTTTTATTCAGAGTTGTAGCGATTACCAAAATATCCAAATGACATTGAATATCCTCAATGCGAAGGGCATATTTTTATTTATTACACTCTCGTTGAAGATACAACAGTTGTGAAACAATGACATGTTATTCAGCACTGTTGTGAAACATTGCACGTGAAAGCGATTGCATCCGGAACTACGTTCCTGCCGTCTCATGACAAGTGATCGGTTGATGATGTCTATCAAAATTGCGCCTTAAGAATATTGTTCTCAATCCAAACGACAAATATACGAGATAAAAGTAAAATTCTTTTTTGAAACGTGTTTATTTGTTTCTGATTAAATTGTCCGAGAAACAATACTGTACAAAGAATCAGAGATACCTCCACAACATTCATCTTCAAATGTAAACATTACCTCGGAATCAGGGTCAAGTCGGCATTAGATAGTAGATCTGGCAAATTCATCCCTTCCGATTACGGTCGATTCTTGAAATTTCAGCGTCAGTACTTCAGGATTTCGATAAAGCAGTGATACCGTAAGCATAAGCAATGTTATCTTTATCAGCAACAAGTTCAAAATTGTCGAACAATGAGCTCGCCATTCAAAGCAGCGGTCCTTTTTGTTTTAGAATTTAGATGAAATTTTAATTTGAAGATGGTATTCCCCAGTCTATCGTCACCATGGATTGCAAACAAGGAAAGTGTTCCTCCCACTGACACTAGCTCAAAGTTACTTACTGAATCGCGCTTGCAAAAGCACATTCCGATGACGTCACAATCACTTGACATTCATTCACACAATCTAACGTTCATTCAACGACTAATGGTTTTGTTAACTCGCCAATCTGCGTTTGTATGAACTATAACACAAAGATAATTTAATGAGAGTTTTCCATTTGTATTTTGAACTATTTGGTCGTTGTTCAAAGTCTAATGACGCTATGCGTCCATTGTAAAATGATATTCCTACGCACAACTACGAGAATTGAGAGTAAATATAATTTTCATTTTATATCATTTATTTAAAGAGTGTAATAAATAAAATACTAAACTCCGTCCAGTTTAATAACATATTCGCTCGTTAAATACGAATACCATCCACTCGTTTCATAAATATGTTATAAAACTGAACGTCATTTAGTATTCTCTATTGGTATAACTCACTATTATTATGCTCTGTAGGGAGATACGCTGACGGGTTGACACAGGCACTTTGCAGCAGTCTGTTTGCCTGGTACATAATCTGGTCAGGTAGGGTCCAGGTTCGACTCCAGATCCAAGATCTGGCCTCATAACAGGACCCATCTGAACTGACGTTGTAACACCCGTACACCACAGCGTACTGAGTGTAATCCGTACTCAATACCCAGTAGGGGCTTACAGCTGGAACAAGGTTTTAAGGAGACACTCAGAACTTAAGGTGAAGGCTCAGTCATCTGTCATTTGTCATATTTAATAGATTTTTATTGATTTGACATTTACTCTGGCGTCATTTTGGTAACTTAGCCAACACAACCAGGACAGATTTGAGTTGTCAACGTTTGAAAGGAGGCTGATTTCATGTAAATTTAAACTGGATGCGTGATTTTGCTTTGGTCAATCTGTAGGCTATTTTTAAAAATAATTTACTTTGTTATATCAACGTTTAAAGATGAATATATTAGATGCTTAAATTACACAACAGTGTATTCATTTTTGATATTTCTAATCAACGCCCAAAACCTATAAAAATATCGACTGTCTCAATAATATTCCCTGTTGAGTGAAACAGATGTGATGTTACCTTTGTCATTTACCAAATAAAGGTACTGTCTCCAAGTATTTCAATGGAAGCCGTGATAGGTGTAATCCTTGTTTCGTTACTTTGAAATAATGGTGTCAATTAGTGATTTAAAAGAAGATTTTTTTTTAATCTATGAAGAAATTTCAACTGGTGCTGCTTTCTTTAAAAGGGAGTCTGTGTGGAATATTTAGATCGAAATTTAAGAAAATCAGAATTAAAAAATGACCACATATGTCTATTTTCCCATGCCAGTTATGAATTTCTGACCAGACTAGGCAACGATATGGTTCATATATGGTTCTTTAACAGATTGTCAATTTCGGATCCTTTGTCAGTGCTGCTGGAGTTATTTGATGATATACAGGAAACACAAATGACATGATCACTGTCGTGTACCCGGTATGGAGGGGAGTAGCCAAGATGGCGGACGGACAAAATCAACAAAGGTAGGAGTCTGCTTTCAGAGCTCCCTTCTCTTTATCATCGAGGTTTAGAAGGTCAATTTTAACTGTGGTAATCAGGAAATAGAATCTTGAATACATTTCTTATGAGTTTTGGTGCACAAACTGCAAGAATTTTGGGAATTTGGGATGTCAAGTTGAGGTTTATCTCACTTTCATTTTCGAAGCGGAGAAGAGCCTTTTAAATGCCTTGTTAAATGCCCTTAACGACCTTGAAACTGATATATAGTGTCGCGCATATCAGTGTAAGGTTATGATAAAGATTTCTGTGTAACTGGAACTCATTTGGTTCAGGAACTTCGAAGTTATCGACAAAATAACAAATCAACATGGCAGCTAAACGGACCCGCCAATTAAACTGTAGAATGGACCGTGAATGTAGGGTAGGGAGGGGACACATTTGGATAATGAGGGGACACATTTTAAAGTCTTATCGATTGATCTTTGAATGTTATATTTAAAAACCTTTTTTCCTTTCAGGTTCGCGGCCATGGACGCTGCCTTCCGAGAAAGAGGCCTGTGTAGTCATTGCGGGCGCATGTTTGACATAAGAAGTGGCATTAGGAAGGATAGACTTCATCAGCATAGATCTAATTCGTAAAGCTTGTCTTTCAAATGTAGTTACTTCGAAATGTCGTTCATTAACATATCGTGTCTAACGGCCCACATTTACAAATACATTTATACATTGTGAAAGGTACATTGGTTTTTTAGGTGACCTTAGATTGAAATGATTTGAAAAGTCAAATACACATGTGTGTTTCTTTGCCATGTGTCGCATAAGGCCTTTGTTCAATCTGTATCTGTTCTCTACTCAAGATTCTATTCCTGGTTAACAGAGTTAAAGGAAACAGACCCCTACCTTTCTTTATTCGTTCCGTCCGCCATCTTGGTTAGTTAACTCCATTCCGGGTACACGACAGTGATGATATTTGCCCTAAGATAGGCCTACACAAGGCACGTTAACAAACTTAAGGAAAGCAGCTGTAGAATAGTATGTGCTCTATAATGAATGTGATTGTAAGAACTTATTGTGAACCTTTCCTTTGCTACCTTCCAGACTCACCCCGCTCGAATGGTCGATAGATATGTTTGCCAGGTACATCTGTCATCTCTATAATGTTTAATTTATAGAAACACTGCATGTTAGATGGCGATCTGGAAAGAAAACATCGCTTTATGTACAACCTTAATCAGCAACACTATGATAATTCAATTTCTGCGACATTTCAACCTTGTTTTGACTGCACACTTAACGCTAGATATTTCACTACCGATCATTGAGATATGAGTTCAGTTTTGAACAACGTTTGATTTGCATGAAGTTTGATATAATTTGTTCTTGTAAAAAGTTTGTGCAATCAGATCAAATAAATTAGGTTTTTGAAGCAACTTTATTTTCACTCGAATTTCGGGAGTACATGTTCAACATAAGGCATATTTCATTAACCTATGTAAGCTTTACCAGATTATTTAATCTTATTGAAGTGACCAAGGGTATCTATCGAAATATTATTGTCTTACCTTTTCTTTGTGAAGTCTATGATGATTTAAGGCAAGATTGAACATCAAACAAAATGATAATTACATGATAAAAGTATAATGATAAACTTTTAGATGCAGTCGTATTTGAAACATGAAAAGTTCATTGAAAAAACTTTATAACTTCAAGTCTTTGAAAGGCATTGAGAAAAATGGGTGTTATTATTTGTTATCTTTATATGATGATATTTCATCTGTCAAGTACATGTACAAAATATACCTCATTCGAAATTTGGAAATGTCCCTGTATCCCTAACTATATTGCCCAGTATGTCTTAATAAGGCCAGAACACTCATTAGAATTCACCTTCCGTAGGTATAACCGGACACGTTGCCATCTTGAGTGAAGATGTATTGGTGCAGGTAGTCCTGAAAGAGCTGCTCAGGGGGATACACAACGGAGGACAGCCACTTAATCTCGTACCAGCTGCCACTGAAGTACTGCAATCATCGTATAAAATTCTAATAAGGTGGTCCTCTGACCTCAACGTAAGGGTTTATTTAAAGACCCATATTCAAACTAGTGAACTGCAATATTTAAAAAAATATTTTACTGTATACTGTTAGCAATATTCTATTTTCATTATATTTTATATTTCACCGAATCAACTACTCGTTGTCGCTCAAGTTGATACCCATCAGAAGCAATTGGGGCAACTGAGACGCTATGTAAATCCTACACACATAACGATAACGCTACCTAAAGCGAGTTAGTTAAAAGTACTTTTGCAGAGGGTACTGTACTTTGTACGTCGAATCAAGTATTTCATTGTGGATTATTACATGTAAATGTGATATCAATCTTTCGATGAAATATTTTTCTACCGCTTGTTTTACATGTTTTGTGCCACTATCTATGTAAAAAAGCAACACATTGTGTTAAATCGCGTATATTGTACCCTGCTTACTTGGTGGCGGCGAATAATAACACTGAAATTGATAACACACTCATGCATTGGTTACGTCCTGCTGTTGATAACCTATGTTTGATGGAATGACTCTTCAATGGAAGGTTACCTTGGTCTTGTCGAAGTTGTCTTGCATTTGTATATCATTGACAGTACAGTCCTGGCCTTCAAAGAGCTTCCAGTGGGTTTTAACACTACACGCTGCAAGAAAATTGAAAAATGTCTCATAGGAAAGATAACAATCCTCCAGCATGCTTACTCCTCCATCAGGTAAATAGTATCTTTTTTTGCCATTCCTCAAATTTCACTTGGTGAAAGCAGGTAAGCATCTGCTCCGTAAAGTAACGTCGAAGATTAAAAAAAGCCCAATGTTTTGTCCGAAAATAGTTCTGTTTTTATGTCTTAGAGTTCTTAAAGCATTCACAACTTATGCTCCAGAACGTCGAAGATTTCCCAAAAAACGTTTTGTCAGAAAATAGTTCTGTTCTTATGTATTATGTCCTTAAAACATTTACAACTTAATTTTCGACAAACATAAACTTGTGCTGTTGCAGCAAGAAAAGATACCAAAATATGTAATAATGAATAGAATAAAATCCGAATATCAAAATCCTCCCCTCCATTTTCTAAACCCCACAATACATTTGTAAGTCATTTCTTTGAAAAGGTTATCTTGCAGACCCAGATTTTCTCAAGATGCATATTTTATCCAACCTACCGAGGAAAAAATATTTACAAATTTGGCTTTAAAAAAGGGAACACATAGCGTTTATTCGCCTTACTTCAGAATACTTAGTAAAATATTAAAAAAATTGAGGTTTCACACAAAACACTCACATTCGTTAAAGCTGATAGTTTCAAAGTCCTGCTCCTGCAGACAGATGTTGGTGTAGAAGACTGCGGTCCTGTCCAGGGCACTCTGAGAGAGAGATTTGCTTCTACTCCAGATCCAGGCTCGAGATTTATTACACGAGCCACTGGTAGACACATTGTAACACCCGTACATCAGGGCGTAGTCACTGTAGTCTGTGTCCACGATCCAGAGATGGTAGGATCCTAAAATTTAAGAGAACGTTTCATTAAAGATGTGACTTGATAAAGGAGTATTTAAACGGAGAAAATACTTTCGAAACGACTACAGCTGCATATCTTAAATTTGTTCACCTGTTGGTGTATGTAATAGATATACCCACACTTCTCGAGGTGTATCGCTCAATATACCTCCTGTTTGAATCGTGAATCTCCGAGGCGTAGCTTAGCGGAGCCGAGGCTCACAATTCAAACAGGAGGTATATTGAGTGATGCACCTCGAGAAGTGTGGGTATATTTGACTTATACCCCACTCCGGTTGGACAGATGGGTCATATTTTTGAACCTCGATTATTAAAGTTGCTATAAAAACATTCAATATAGACTCCCTGAGAAGAAATCAGAACAATAACATTGGTTTATTGAAAAGGAACAATAATGGATTGGGCCTAAACGATGATCCCTTGTGAATGAGTTTGTAGAGAACATTATAAAAAAATTGCCCCCTGGTCACTTCAACGAGCTGTCAAAAATCTTATGGTTTACTGTTAGGTATGACGTTTCGGAGCGGCCTTGATATAAGCTCTTCGGAGCTTGTTAGCCAATCCATTCATGTATTGCATATCATGAATAAAATATGTTTAAATCAGGTATGACATTCGAATACATAAACACCAAATAAATCTTAAATTTCAACATGATCCGTTTCTTTTTTGCAATGCAAGGATGCCTCAAAGACATTCCAAATTATATGATATTTGCAGTAAAATACGTAGGTAAGTGAACACACTTAAGGGACGCAGTTATACATCTACATGTCGGTACTTACATTATCTATAACTATGTATGTAACTATGTATGTAACTGCAGCTATTCTGGGTGTCATTTTTTGTGTTACAAATACAGTGAAATTTACAGTAGAACACGGATATAACGAACTCGGATATATAAAGCCAAAAATCAGATATAGGGAACAAATTTTCAAGTCCCGTCCCTGTATAATATCATTAAAATTATATGCGTATAGTGAACACCGGATATAGCGAACTAAATTGTTTGGTCCCTTGGTGTTCGTTATATCTGTGTTCTACTGTACATCACAATGATTTTAATATAAAATGGACGTGATAAATAATTCCTATCCATTTCTATGTTTTAAGGATGAGGATCTATTATGACCCTTACTCTTTCAAACATTTGAACTGATAAAAGATTACCACTGTCAAACGGGATATAATTATAAATCGTTTGATAATTCGGTATTTAACATGTCTATAATGTGAGATTTAAATCATATAGAAATAACCCCCTTACCATCTTGTGTTTCAAATTGCAGATTTCCTTTTTCTCCTGTGGTTGTCAGATTGGATAGAGCACTTGAGCAAGGAGATGAAGGCGAGGTTCTGGGAAAAAATGTTAGACGAAATGTTGGAGCAAGAAGGCCAAGGCGAGGTTCTCAGGAGTTATATAAGACGAAATTTTTTGGTACTGAGAGGGGGGGGGGGGGTATTTTGGTACTCAAGGGGGAGTTTTTTTGTTCTGAGGGGAAGTACTTTGGTACTTAGGGGGGAGTATTTTGGTACTGAGGGGGGAGTATTTTGATACTGAGGGGTAGTATTTTGGTACTGAGGGGGATATTTTCGTACTGAGGAGGAGTATTTTGATACTGAGGAGGAGTATTTTGGTACTGAGGGGGAGTATTTTGACACTGAGGGGGAGTATTTTTGTACTCAGGGGGAGTATTTTGGTAATGAGGGGGAGTATTTTGATACTGAGGGGGAGTATTTTGAAAATAAGGGGAAGTATTTTGATACTGAGGGGGAGTATTTTGATACTGAGGGGGAGTATTTTGGTACTAGCAGGGGGAGTATTTTGGTACTGAGAGGGAGTATTTTGGTACTAGCAGGGGGAGTATTTTGGTACTGAGAGGGAGTATTTTGGTACGGAGGAGGAGTATTTTGGTACTGAGAGGGAGTATTTTGGTACTAGCAGGGGGAGTATTTTGGTACTGAGAGGGAGTATTTGGTACTAGCAGGGGGAGTATTTTTCGACTAGCAGAGGGAGTATTTTAGTACTGAGGGCGAGTATTTTCGTGCTGAGGGGGGAGTATTTTGGGGCTAGCAGGGTGATTATATTGGTACTGAGGGGGAGTATTTTGGTACTAAGGTGGAGTATTTTGGTACTGAGGGGGAGTATTTTGGCACTGAGGGGGAGTATTTTGTTACTTAGGGGGAGTATTTTGGTACTGAGGGGGAATATTTTGGTACTGAGGGGGAGTATTTTGGTACTAGCAGGGGGATTTATTTGGTACTAAGGGGGAGTATTTTCTGACTAGCAGGGGGAGTATTTTTTGACTAGCAAGGTGAGTATTTTGGTACTGAGGGGGAGTATTTTCGAACTGAGGGGATGTATTTTGTCACGGGGGAGGAGTATTTTGGTACTGAGAGGGAGTATTTTGGTACTAGCAGGGGGAGTATTTTGGTACTGAGAGGGAGTATTTTGGTACTAGCAGGGGGAGTAGTTTTAGACTAGCAGAGGGGGAGTATTATCGTGCTGAGGGGGAGTATTTTGTTGCTAGCAGGGTGATTATATTGATACTGAGGGGGAGTATTTTGGTACTGAGGCGGAGTATTTTGGTACTTAGGGGGAGTATTTTAGTACTGAGGGGTAGTATTTTGGTACTGAGGCGGAGTATTTTGGTACTGAGGGGGAGTATTTTGGTGCTAGCAGGGGGAGTTTTTTAGTACTGAGGGGGAGTATTTTGGTACGGAAGACGAGTATTTTGGTACTGAGAGGGAGTATTTTGGTACTAGCAGGGGGAGTATTTTGGTACTGAGAGGGATTATGTTGGACCTACCAGAGGGAGTATGGTGGTACTGAGGGGGAGTATTTTCGTGCTGAGGGTGGGGGAGTATTTTGGGGCTAGCAGGGGAATTCTCCTGGTTCTGAGGAGGAGTATTTTCGTACTGGGGGGGGGGGGGAGGGTATTTTGGTACTAAGGGGATGTATTTTGGTACGTAGGAGGACTATTTCGGTACCGAGGGGGAGTATTTTGATACAGAGGGGTAGTATTTTGGTACTGAGGGGGAGTATTTTGGTACTGAGAGGGATTATGTTGGACCTACCAGGGAGAGTATTTGGACTAGCAGAGGGAGTATGGTGGTACTGAGGGGGAGTATTTTCGTGCTAGGGGGGGGGGGGGGAGTATTTTGGGGCTAGCAGGGGGATTCTATTGTTTCTTAGGAGCAGTATTTTCATACGGGGGGGGGGGGGTATTTTCGTACTAAGGGGATGTTATCTGGTACGTAGGAGAAGTATTTTGGTACTGAGGTGGAGTGTTTTGGGACTCGCGGGAGAGTATTTTATATTTTTAATACTCTCAGAAATATTATTTTGAATAAGCACAAAGATCACTGTTAATGAGGTACATGTTCAACAAAGCAGATAACTGCTATATATATTCATGCAAATTGTTGAAACCTTCCAGATATTTTACGGACGTTTCGTCCAATTCTTTGATTTTGTATTTTGTAACAAGACTACCAGCAGCACATGAAACTGTACTATTTTTGTAATATGGGCCATGGCCTTGAATACTGAATAAATACTGTCTGTCTGTCTATATGAGAATGCTTGTCCAAATTAATTCTATAATTATGGAATATCATTTCCCATTAATTTCAAGTTTCAAGTTAATTCAATTCATTTTATTACTTATCCATTATGGTTTTAAAGGATGTCATCAAAATTACGAAGTTTACCTTATTTCTCAACAACAATTCTATGTTTTTATAACATGTTTCAATGAAAGGTTTGCAATTGTGAACATCATATATTGCAGGGTATCGTTAACAGTCTTTTGCAGGGAGCTATATCGGATAGTTCATACCACGCCATACATGTGCGTGTTTATTATTTGAATATATATGGTACTGAAACTATGTATGAATGTAATGACTAAACTGACCGACATAGATTGATGCTTATATGTCAGTTTGGACTGGACTAACATTTTAAATGGGTTACAACCTTGTACAATTTGTTCACTCACTTATGTACAATGGGCTAGTTACGTTTCTGATTGACCTTGTTTGGCAACTGGGATGATACCTTGGTAAACATGCCCCTCGTGACATGTCTGAAAAGAACTGCTCACAATTGAATTTGTAGGTGTAGTTCCTCAGGGCATATGATGAAATATATAACGGCAAATTACAAATTAATTAAAATGTATTGATCTTGTATCTAACCTGCCCTGTGAATAAACGGTAGCAGCCCCGGTGTCGGTCTGTACACACTGGTGTTCTATATCCGCCTGTAGTCTCCCAGAGACTGCTTCCATCGTGTAGCTTCTGGTCTCGTACCACAAACCCATAAACTGCAAACAAAAAATTTAACTTAAAGGGGACAAAATTCATACTTGCTATCGCTACTGAATTTTGGGAGTTCCTTGTTCAAATAAACACAAACTAAAACCTGATATATAATCTATTTTGATTGAATTGTCAGTGATCTCATTCAGCTGAATAAAAACAATTCTTTTCAGTAGGAATTTTAGCTTTCTAGGGCTTATGCTTCTGGAGAAGATGAAAATGCACAAAGTTTACAGACGGTCGGACAGACACCGAATACCATTCCATGGCATAAGCCCATCTGGCCTTACAGGCTAATAATTGAATCTATGAAAAGGTCAAAATCGATCCAAGCCGAGCTAGAAAAAGCAAATAAAAAGCATTACCTTTCTAAAGTCGAAATCATTTTGCAAGGTCATATTAACTTTGCAGTTCTCAACCGATCCACAATGCAGCACACAAAACACAAGAAATACGAGTATATACATCGTCCTCAAGCTTGTCTATGAAACGAATATACATCAAATGTGATGGTTTGTTTCTAAACACTAGTTTGCCACAATCGCGACGAAAAAAGTATGGTGCTCTGGTGTTGCCATTTAAGATAAGGGTTTCTGTCTTCTTTCTGAAAACAACTTCATTCCATTGCAGGTTTTTATCAATGATTCTCAAACATTCTGAAGCCCCAAAAACTTATGATGTCCTAGAATCATTTTATGCTTATATAATCTTCTGACAATGGTACTGTTTTTCCGCATAGATATTTTGAATATGCTACATCTTGACATAAGACAATAATTGGTGAAGAAGGCTTGCCGGGTTGTAATACAGGTATTTGTGCAGACATTAGAGAATACAAATAGAAAAAGAGTTGGCAATGATGATGATTTTCATGCGTAGTTATGTCGTTATGAATATTATCTATTCTTTACCAAATCCGTTTAGAATAGAACATATATAGTTTATATGGTACAAACTCTTTTCAATACTGTACAGTTATGGTTATAATTATAATATTATAATACACCACGTAGTGTGGTTATCAGGTCAATATCAAAGGTCAATTATTTCGTATAACCAGGCGTGTGATGGTTATATTGTATTACCTTACCTCTTCACATTCAGGGTGCGTTTGGTCAATGTGTTCTCGGTTCAATACTGCAAACAAGTTCGGCTTCGCCTCAGTTGTTTGTGGTATCGCACCTCGAAAGAACTTACCATCACTGTGTTTAAGAGTACATCAAGGTACCCAACACCTTGAAATGTTGACTTTGTATCAAATACTTATATACGACAAAAATACATTATTTCAAACCAATGTTGAAACGTAGTTTATTTACAAATTTATAGCTTATTTTCATATTAAAATGCATCACATTTCATTTTGTATTATCCTTGGCATCCATGATGAATGCAGATCTCAAGGTCTTCTAAGGTCTACTAGTATTTCCATCATAACACTCACACACACATTGTTCACGATTAGCTGAAATGTTCAGCAAGAACACGGAATCAATGTGAATCCCAACTTCAAGCAATGTTCCAAATCGTCTGACAAGCTGAAATCTGTTCCATGTCTATGGCCTATTTTGAATTATCCATAATGAGGTCGACTTTAATGGGCTTTTTGTAAAGTCAATTGAATATCCCCATGTAGTCCCTGAAACAAAAGTGTTATGTCAGTTGTTGAAATAAAAACACCGGTTATCTTTGTAAATTGCTTATCAATGTTTGACTTTATTACTAAAAGTTGACTCTTAAGGTATAAATATGCAAATTTGTAAAACCATGTGGTGTATGTGAAATAATGGCCTCGACCTCGTGAATATCTGTTATAACCATCGAGCGAACACTCAGTCAGTAAACGGTCATTATTTCAACCGTAAACTGAAAGGAAACTAATAATGTTTGACACGACAAGAGTTATAAGTGTATAAAATATAATCTTTACCGTGACTTTCAATACTCCTCCTCACTTCTGAAATCGGTGAATGTCATTTTCATCTTTAATCATTTGTTATGTATTGCTTAGTTCTGACAGCAGAAATAATGAAGGTTTAAATAAGAAGGGTATTTAAAAGTGATTTTCCCGAAAATTAGGTGAAATCCTTTGGTATCATACATCTATATCATGGTGACTGCTATTAGTGCATGAATAGAGCTGACTGAGGCAGTGTGATAACACGTTTTGACCAAATCGGACCAAGCGAACAAAAGACGCCTTTACACCGACTGACACTGTACCCATGTGCATTATAAAGTCTCTGTTTGCACTTACCTATCAGAATAATGGAGTAATGACATGATTACAAACACTAGCTATAGACCCGTGACCCGCATGAACCCTTCGGCAAAGACATGTTTGAGAACATGTCAACACCCTAAATGAATAGTTCACTCATTGCTAGTCAGTTTGTAGAGGGAAATTGAGCTTCTAGTTTGTGTTGACTATCATCCCCGAACCATATTCCTCTATACACCCGACCCAGAACATGAATATCAATCTTCAGTTGACTGAGACATGAATACTTAACTCATTGCTAGTCTTGAGTCTTGTAGGCTGGAGTCTGTAGAGAGAAATTGAGCTCCCAGTTTGTGTTGACTCCACAAACCCTAATCTTCTGTACAAACTATCTGGAACATGAATATCAATCTTCAGTTGACTGAAACACCCAAAACTTTTGTTACGCGTTTAGACGTATACGATTCAGTGTCAACAATACTCATTTATAAGGTGTTTTTGAAAAACAATCATACCGGTTTATGAGCATGTTCTCGCCGCTAATTGCTGCAATACTGCCCAAGCGGCGCTAAACAATAACTCACTCACGTTGAGTGTGTTGATTGAAGAAATTTAAAAGTTGAGTCGCCTTGCAAAACCGAAAATGGTGAAGGTGCTCTTTTAGTTTATGTGACGCATCAACACAAACATGGTTTTCCTTTATCGGTAATTGAACTACTAATTATTCAAACATTGTTACGAAAATGTTCCTGATAGACATCACTATTGGCCTAACTTAATTTTATGTTTTTGGCAATCTCATTTTGGGGACTAATATTGAATTCTGTTAAAACTAACCGCCGATAAACACCAAGTCAAACATACGCTGTCATTTATTAATGTAAGTTGTCTTAGTACATAAACCCACCTACAAAAGAAACTTTACACCCAACTTCTTCTCTTGATAGAAGATACGATAGATACTAATTTGATGTCTTTAAAAAGTATTGTGGTGATAATTCATATTTACATTCCATTTAAAGGCAATTATTTCAATCATTAACGAAAATGAAAGGTTTGTGTCACTTGTGCATTGAAGGGGTATGGCAATGTCTCCTGTCTAATTCGAAGGTCAATTCGGTGGGTGTATGTTATTGCTACTGGGATAAATGTTAACGGGTTTCTTGATATAGGAAACAGTTCCATTGTCGTGAGTGTCCTCTATGGGCTTCTACACAAGCAATAAAACGTCGGCTGATGAAGTTCATGAAATGTTAAATGACGTAATCTTGTAGTTCTCTCCACTCTTCATGAATTATCTTGTCAAGCTCATTTATGGTCTGCGATGATCCTAAAGCATTTTATATCAATCTAAAACGTTTGCACGTGCATTGCAGTTTTTATCCAAGAAGTCTCCAATACACCAAACAATGTTGCTTTGAAGGTGATCAAATCCTCTTTCCTATGGTTAAGTTATGATATTAACTGTTTAATTCAGTCAGACAGTATTAAAACAGGGGTTTGTATAGAATTTCATTATTTTAGCTACTTCTGTCGATAAAGAATGCATCAACCAATGTTTGTCATTCTCTCCCCACAGAGGCAGATCAAGTCATGTTGATTTAGCCTCTGTTATATTACGCCGATCTTGTGGGATAGAATGGGAGATGCCTGATTGGAGGCAATCAAAAGTAGCTGTGCAATCAGCGACGCTGTTTTAAAATCATCATTTTGGCTACTGAAACAAGGCAAAGACATTGTGACATGAACCACCCTTTCCATGCGAGAAGCCTTGTCATTTGCTAAAGAAATTCAAAAGTATTGTGATGAAAGTTTTTTCCGCCAGGGGAAACTGCCGGAACCCACAGATTTCGGCGTAATAGAACAGAGGCTAAATCAACGTTACTTGATCTGCCTCTGTGAGGAGAGAATGATGTTTGTGGGACCGTCAAACATTACGAAATTAATAGCATTAATCATAAATGAATGCTAAAGAAAAACAAGAAACTGGTCTTATGTTTTATCCTGAGTGTTTCCAATTGCTTTCAGACATTGCAAGCATATAAGCAAGTCAAATTAACATACAAAAGACTTTTAATTTCTTAGAAAATCATGATATGGTAATTGCAAAATCATGTTGAAAATGCAGTTTGAAACATTGCAAGCATAACCATGCAAGTTGTGTAAGTCCCGAAATGCAAAAGTCCGTTTTACATGGCTAACTTTACATCACTTCATTTTCCATTTTTCATTTGTAAAAAGGTATCTTTGAACACAGAAACTGAAAGTGTGTATATCAATAGGATTTATAGTGAAAGGATTACATTTACAAGATAACTTTGGACTCTGAAATTTCTAGAAAAAGATTCTGCTTTGCAAAGCGGAGAACAGCAGTCAAGAGTTGAAACTGTGTTTATTTCCGTAAAGGGGCCACCGGCCCATTATACATATACATACATCATGATAATATTAATAATAGTTGAAGCGCCATAACATAATATTGATTGCTAATTGCATGATAGGAAACTGGATCGTTTCTTAAATGCTAGAAATACATATTTTGCCAGATTATTAACAATATTGTTATTTCGAGATGACATCAACTGCAGAAATTTACTCATAGTAGGATAAGAAGTGTAGTATTTAGGGAGCAGGCTTAGACGAAGATTATCATAAAAGTCACATTACATACAAAATTGATACTCGGATTCAATTACTTGGACGATACAAAATGGACAAAGTCTTTGATTGCGAGGTAGGCCGATCTTTCTTCCTTCCTTAATTAACAATTTATGGTTGGAGCAACGAAATTTACACAATGCAATACGATACACTGGTATAGTAACTAAAGATATGTAATCTTCACATTTAACTTCAAATTTGATAGTGATATATAGTTGAAGTGACAGGATCAAAATGTTAGGTTTGCATGATTGGACCTGATTTGTCGAGAGTTGAATGGTTGAGATAGATCTGTTGTGGTAGTTTGTACGGTTCCGCACGGATTGCACGTGCAGCACGAGAGGCTCTTGCTAATGTCACAGTCAGCTACTTGAAATGGACATTGATCCTTCAATAAGAGCCAATGTTTCACCTTCTCTTTATATGCAAGAACGATATGCATTTCCGCATAATCAAACATGATGTCATGCTGAATTTGGATTGATATAGCGTTGATGTAGTGTGCAAACATATCAAAACTTTTCTTGAATCAAACTGGAGAGTGAAACGTTGACTCAAATTGGAGAAAAATTTTCTTTGTCAGAATGCTGACATTGACATGGGTCTCTCGTGCTGCACGTGCAATCCGCAAAACCCCAACAGTTAAAATCGGGACCATTGTAAATATGACCACAGTGTACAGAAAACACAACTTTAAAGGCTCATTAGCACGCTTATTTGGAAAATTTCATTTTCAATGTTTCACTGATAATTGAGCATTAATGCTAATTTGATTACATTGATAGTGTCAAAATCTCATTACACCAACCTTCATCGACAGCCAGAGAAAAATTATAAAGATTCACATCAAATCCATTGGCAGCCATTTTGATGTTAACACTTTTAATTCATTTTGTGTAAGAAAAAGGAATAGTATTGCTGAAATGTACCATATATATTCGATTTATAACTGGTTCATTTAGTTTAGATACATTTCTTTTCAATTGGTACTATTTATTTCAATTTTCCAGACATCACCTTATATTCCCCTTAAACGTGCTACTGTCCCTTTAATATGTATACATACATTTGGTACCTATAATGTTTTTGAAACTAAATAAGCGTTTGTTCCCTGTTCTGCCTTCTTCTAAACCACAGTTAATTTGGCATTTTCTAAGATACATGTAACACAAAGGAATTTATGACGTCTTTATCGTGAATGTTAACTACAATGTGAACATGTCCAAATAATTCCCGATGGGAATTTAACTCTTATCTAGTGAATTTTATGGAGGTTAGATACAAAATATTGACTTATTAGGAAATAGTTAAAGTTGGTCCTATTTTGTTGATGAATATGTCTTAAATGTAATTATGTCATAAAAATACCATCTGCCTACAGTATTTGTTGAGTATAATGTTAATAAGATTGAGATCATAAACATTTCTGAAATATAAAACAAGAGTGAATAATACATTTAAACTTGATACAACAGAGTTGAACAATTCAAGAATTTTATTTAAAAAAATATAAATTGACATCGCGGTCTGATTAAAGAGTGAATTGTTTTTTGGGTCACATTTGCTTATCAATATCAATATTCTTAATCTACAGTGTCATTTGACCGAGAAGGGTCGACTTTTGCAAAAACATATCATTTTAGGACCAAAAGACGTTGAATAATGACAACAGGAAAGCTTAAAGTTGGGATTGTGATCGGAAACCAGACAATGAGGTGCGTTAATCAGTGAAACGTATTTTTTAAAAACTTATTTATGACAGGTTCGAGTTGACAATGTTTTATAGGTTATAAAACGTGTATTCGTGTAAATTGGAGATTTGAAATTGGCTTCCACGACGAAATTTATGACTGTTAAAAGATTTTTATTCAAAACAAGAATTGATCATATATATACCATTTGAGGATGGATATATGAGATGTTCTTAATTGATATAAACACTAATACCATCTATTTCATTTTAATGCAAAAGAAATATGTGTATCTTATGGGTGACATCACGGTGTACAGCTTTCTAATGCTATTTAAATGTTGTTATTTTTAAAAACGTTCATTTGGACAACTTTTGACAACTTGGTCTGTTTATTTCACAGATATTGACATATCATTTAAACTCAAAATGCTTCTACAGTAGTGACACAAATTCCATTAAAATGTACGGACAATTATTTGTCTATCTATCTCCATAAATGAGTGTAAGTTTTCTAGCTTGAGTGTTTGGAAGTCTGTCAGGAATAACACTTCATGTAATTTCCTTCAGTCAAGTTTATTCGGACATTGATACATCGACTGGCGACCATGCGGTCGCGTGCATAAACTTCCGGTCTCCAAGGGAAGTCACTCTCATAAGCCTGCAGACCACTAAAGATTTAATGACATGATTCGATATCGTATATTTGTATATAATAACTATGAATGTATATATGTGAAACTATATGTTATATGTTTATTTTGAACGATGTATTTGCCTGTATCACAAAATATGGAAAATAAAAAATAAAATAAAAAAAAGTTTGGTGGAAATTGAAATTGATGGACCCATCACGGTAAATTAGGCTCAAAGTCATCAACACATTTATAATTATTAAAATAGAGCTTTTTTGCTTTACCATGCTTAAATGGTGACGTTGCTGCGACGTTGATCTTAGATGGCTTGTTGTTTAATTCTTTTCAATTTTTTTTACTTCTCTAAAGATACTATACCAAATTAGAGCTTCATAGCATAGACATATTTTAGTTATGGGGCTTATAAGGATTTCTTTAGGGATTTTGTAACTCGTGATCTTGACGTTTGACCTTGAATGTCAAATAAACCCCCCTATGGTATAAGCAGTATGATATGCATATATGTCCTGAAAAGCTTAATAGGAAAATGTGAAAGCCAATGGAACACGTGAGGCGGCGGAAACTTCAGAAAAACAAATTCAAGGATCCCCAGTAAAACAATGAACCTTAATCATTGGGTCATGTATTTGCATCTGGCCTCCGTGGTCTATTGGTTAGCTCACTGGACTGTTGAAACCAACAGATCACGTGATCGAACCCATGTTTCGTCAGCGTCATTTGTAAATTTCTGGTGTTGGAATGCAATTTTAGTAAGTGTCTTTGATTTTCAAAGCAAGGTTTGAACGAAAATTATATTCAAAAATCAAAATAACCTTTTGAAATATACTCAAAATTGAGTTGTGACAGCGAAATTTTATTAAACTTACCATAATAACAACAAACAAAAGGATATAAAACAGAGGAACCTTTATATGAACGACGATTAGATAAAACAGAAAACCTGAAGATGTTTACAAGACAAATATGTATAGTGACATTTTATGTTTGGCAGCAATAACAAGGTAACTTGGATATGTTTTCTCTTGACATAATAACTCTTGTTAGCACTCTTCAATTAAAATGATGTTCAAGCACGCAAGTTTAGAGTTTGCGCACTGATAATGAAAGGGTGGCAACGACTTCTCTCGCCTGGAATCAAAATAATTTTGGTGTCAAAACTTATTTCTCCCAAAAATCAATATAGACACTTTTGTCTTAAGAATGTCTTAAGAAGTGCTTTCTTAGTTAACACCTCAGTCATTTCATTAATTCACGTAAAGTATATTAAATTGAGAATTTTAAGCGCTTAACACTCAAATTCCATCGGGTCCATTTCACCCACAAACTTTTGGTTGTCGGAGTGAATAGCCAAAAACAATAGAAAAGGGACTAACTCTAAAATAAATGTTGTATTCATGACATGGTACATTCATATTCTTGACAGAGTTGAATTTTTAATTTGAATATGTTATTTTTTTTGTTAGATTAACAGCAGAGTAAAACACGTACACCTTGAAATAATCTTAAACTTGAAATATATATTTCTGCAAAAATAGTATTTTAATCTCAATACTGTCATGGAAACTGTACACGATTAATTTATTATTTGTTGACTAATAGTTATACATCTGGTGACATTGAAAACATACAACGATTTTCGCCACGTTTGTCATTCACTCCTTAAATTAAGCGTCTGCAACGAAATTCTGATTCTAACGAGTTCCAACGTGAAATTGATGTTAATTTCACAGTTGATGTGACAACGCACGTGCATCCCGTGCAAATTGCTTTGCAGGTTTGTGCAATCTCGCTTTGACGTGGGCTATATACCTTGCCTCCATTTTAACATATTAGTTGTCTTATGTTTCAAATCAAGAAACAACACACTTCATAACTTTAATTTAGATAAAAACGTTCTATAGCAAAAGGAGGCCTTATCCTTATTTACTGGCTTAACCTTATCCATCATTCCGTAACCGGAAGCTTGTAGGGGAAAGAACAATTTGAGAGGCAGTGTTGAGCCATTAAAATGCTTAATATTTTACGTGAATTAATGAAATGTCTGAGGTGTTAACTAAGAGAGCAAAACATTCTGAAGACATATATGTCTATATTGAAACTTTTGGAGAAATAAGTTTTGACACCAAACTTATTTTGATTCCAGGATAGAGAATGTCGTTGCCACCCTTTGCTTCGTTCGGGCATAAGGAAAACTGGTCACTTTCAGTGCGCAAACGCTAAACTTGCCCTTTGATTCAAGTTAGTTCATATTATTTCACTTTAAGTTCTGACAATATATCTGAAAATGTACACAAGTTGATATTAGTTAGTTATGACCCTTTTTGAGTATTAGTATCAGTAACCCGTTTTTATGCCCCAGCCATATATGGCAGGGGCATATTGGATTACCCTCGGTTGTACGTCCGTACGTACGTACGTAACCACTCTATACAGGGTATTGTTTATCCACTTCTCCTCAAAAAAAGTTCAACAGATTTAATTGAAATTGCACACATGGCTTATAGGCATCCTAAGGGTGTGCATCTCATATTTTGTTTTTCAATTTTTGACTTTTTTTCAAATTTCTGACATGTTGAACATAGGTGAATTTTGGGGCAAGTAAAAGCTCATAGTAATGTGATAGGGGGTGTTGTTTATCCACTTCTCCTCAAATGTACTGGATAGACTGCGCTATTCTTCCAAACATGCTTTATAGGTATCCTAAAGGTGTGCATCTTATATTATGTTTTGGGAATTTTTAATTTTCTACATTTTAATGGATGTTTGAACTTAAATTAAGCTAAAGATGTGCATCTCTTTTTAAATTCTATGGTTGAAAACATTGAGAGCTTATTTATTTGCTGGGGCATCTGTGTCCCATGGACACAAATTTTCTAGTTTTAAATCGAATTCAAACGAAGTGTTTATTAATAGCGAATAATATAAGAGTTACACGAGTGCATGCTACATGGTGTACAATAAACAGGAAATGATCGATATGAGGTAGACTCTGGTAGAACACAGAGGGGCGGCGTCTGATGTTCCTGTGAAGAGAAAAGGATGGGTGTGATAACAATGTTATAAAAAAGTTTAAAGCGCAACTCCCGGATGATTTTGCTCCAACTTCGTTCATCTTCATAATACTTAACATGTACATTTCACAGACATAAAAATCACATTGATGATATATAAGTGTTCAATTCCATACACCTCTTTGCCATAAAAATAAAGTATATCTTTAGAAAAACGTAAAGGAAGGCGAAAAACTGTACTATTTACGTCGCTTTTTGACGTGTCGGCCATTTTGTTTTACGGAAAAGACTGGAAAAATCTGTGGAATCTGTGGAACACATGGTTTGCAAAATGGCGGCTCTCGTATTATTACACTGACAGACCAATAAACACCGAGGGTTGTAGCGGCCATACCAGTTGACATTTCCATGTAAAAAATTCGCAAAATATCTGTACATATTTTCCTGAAGCAACAGTAAAAAGGAATAAACACAACAGTGACGATAAATTTTTATTCAGATCTGTTAATCAAATTAATATCACATCTAATGTTACATAATGTGCAACATGAAACAATTTTTCCAATTTTTAAAAGACAAATATTTGCAATAAAAGCGTTGATTTTCTTTCAGTTTCAATATTATTTGTTAATCATGGAAATATTCACATACAATTGACATGAATTTAAAAAAAAATCAGTATTGTCCCAGTAAAAAGAAATAACTGTATAAAACATTAGTTCACATTTATTGCAATGTAAATATTTTCATTTTATGTTTTACATTAATCTAATTCTTGAAAGATGGACCATTCTCTTCTAATTAAGATTAATAAATGTGTGCCCTCGTGTCGTGGTAATAACAAAAATATTTCAAAGAACTTGAACACTGACAAAAGCAAATATTATGAACAGCAAAACTTGATAAAAGACATATTTTCCTTTTTACTTTTGTTGTTTTTGAATGCCATTTTTTAAACAGCTGCAAATTTTACTAATTAATTTGGTGTCACCTGTTTTCATGGCCTCAAATTATAATCGATATAAGCAACAGCGTTACGTTTAAATGTTTTTGAAACATAAGTCAATGGTGTAGAATAACATTTGAATTATAGATGTCAAATCTTTTGATAATTTCTATTATCTATTCAATTATTTTACTGTCACAAATATTGAGCAAAACTGTTGAAATTCTTGTAAAGGAAAGAACTCACATGGCAACTAGGTATTTATTTTAAAGTAAAAAATGTCTTAGAAGCCAAATGACCTGCAAGTCATAAATATAAATGTTGTATAGGCATGAGGATTCAAGAAATAAATCACTTTCTCTGCACTGGAAAATATTGCAAAATGTCAAAAAAAATATAAATAAATTCAAATGAAACCAACTACTACCTTCAATTTGCATGGGCTTCAATGTTTATTTTAGCGAGTGAAGCCAGATAAATATTTTGAAATTGGACACTTACAATAAACTCAAACTCAATAATGTTCAACCACTGATGACAATTTTTATAGAGCTATGCTGTTCATAAAAAAAAAACATGCGGCGAAAACGAGCCAAAATACTACAAATACCGAGAGCCACGTTTCTAGAGACGGCATGCAGATGATCTTTTTTTCATGGCTAAATATTGAAATAATTTCCACACATGTTAAAATAAGTTTAAAAAGAAGAACGTACATGAAAGATTCGATAAAGAGACTACAGTAGGCTATAACATTTTAGGAAAAAGTAACAACGACTAACTCACCAGAGTCAAACAGTGAAGAGCACTGGTTTTGGTATTTGACATTGTCGATATATTGGATTATCGTTCCAGAAAATGTGCCAAAATAATCATAAAGCTTTTCATCCAGTTAGATTATCTAGTCATACAGCAGATATTTTAATATCAACACTTCCTAACTTTGTGATTGGCCCATATCGACAAGAACATGATCACTAAAATAAAACGTGGTGTTGTTTACGTTTGTAATGGAGGCTACGTCATTCTTGTGTTCCACAGTTGACGTGACATCCGGTAAAATCTACGGAACAACACGATCGATTCAAACTGTTTATTATTATTTTTAAAATCGCAATTAATTACTTTTATGATTAGTAAAAATAATAACGACCTCACTTAAATTCATTATATGAGCAAAATATTATGAAAATGTGACCATAAACGTACAGTTTGGCTTGGATAAATTAGTCTAAATTATCCGGTAGTTGCGCTTTAAGCAAAGTTATCCTCATAATAATTAATTGGATTTAAAGGACCATAAAGTTCATAAGTACGAGACTTATTCGCAAATGCTAAAACAAAACCCATTGTAGTTCTGAATATGTTACACTTACGAGAAGCCTACCTACATAAATGTTCGCGAACATAAAGGTCAATCACCAACTGTGTTCCGAAGCTGATTTCGCTTGTGTAAGATATCTTTCTAGGCGATATCGTTTGATACAATTTGAACAATGCACTCCAATGACATCACAGATGCTTTATATCAACAAGTAATTACGTCAAAATGCTATCACGTCGGCATACACAAGACGACGAGATAATGCTATGACGTCACCATAAAGTGTGTCTAAAGGAAATGGAGTGTTAATATTTACATTTTATTGAAACGCAATTAAAAATGATTTTGAATGATACATAAATCTTTACCCCGTGCCTCCTGATATCCAAAATATCAACACACATGATAACATGACAAATATCCTAGACAAGCCTTTCAATTCTCTATCAATTTGTGTTGAATATTATAAGTTATAACATTGCATAGCGGGTTGCATAGGTATTAATTATTCCCATGAAAGGTTTTATGCAACGAGCGGAATAATAAATACCTAAATACCTATGTAACCCGCTATGCAATGTTATAACGAATTTATCTTACCGAATGTTTAAACACAACGCATATTAAAAAAGGTTAAAAACTGCTGAGGCACATGACAAAGGTCAGGGTCATAAACCGGAAGTGTTGTTTTGAAAACTACATCATCAATCGTGTCAGTGCCTCGCTTAGTCAGATGAATTTCTTTTTATGAACACAGTTTTTGAAGCATAATTTCGATGTTAAACAACTTCCCTTGCAAGATACACAAGGAAACAGTGAGTGAATACTAATATTTCGAATAAATGTGAACCGATTCTCATATGCAATGATTAAGCCACGACACAATATTGACATTTTTTTCCACGAGAAACATTTTAAACACCAAATCTTAGATTATTAAGGTAATTATGGCAATATACATGTATGTTTATTTCCATTTATATAGTTTGCAATAACTTTGACTTTAGTTTGTATAAAGTTACATATTATTTTGAGCAAAGGTTACATCAATGTATTCCACGAAACATACTTTTCAAGGAGCTCAATCTGCACGCTTGTTTCATGGCGGGGTATAAATAAGTTCAATTTACACGTCTTTTTCGTGATTGGTTCATGGCGGGGTATAAATAATTTATCCTCCCGCTCAAGAGGGGGATATCAGTAGTTATCCAGGGTCACGTTAACCAATCAGAGATCGAGATTCTTACATGAGGTAGGATAATGGATATGGGAGACACTTTGTTGAAATGCTCTTTTTCATACAAGACTTGAAATACAATGTCATAAATCGAGCCTACAAATTCGAGTAAGATTTAATAAGGAATTTCATGCAATATTTTATTGACTGTTATTTATCATTAAATACTTAATTTTTGCCCTGTCTATTAGGTAATTTTTGTATAAAAAAACAAATACTTTAATTGCAGAATGCCATTTAGTACTAACTTAATTCTTTACTAAACTTGATGATAAATCAAATATTGCATGTTTGAATATTTCATTAGTTTATTTTTCATCAAACATGTTAAATGTACTAAATTTGCAATGAAATAAGTTATAAGATGTAATGACATGTTCATAAACATATTGTTTCTATCATCTTCTACATACCTGTACATGGAATCATTTCTTGAGGTTTACAGTCTGTGGAAGAAAAGGAACAATTCTAATCAGTCAAATGGTCAAAGCATCTTTAAAAAATGATGCTGTACTTTTGTTTCATATGACGAACATTTCTTTTAAAGGTAAGGATTATCAAATTGATTCTCTCTAAATTGTTGGATATGGAAGTAAATTTTGAAAAGTCTGTGAAAGGGTATATTGTTTACGATTCAAGAGGTATTTTCGTAAACGCTGTTGTTGAAGTTTAAAAACTGCTCCTTTTGCTGATGATATGGTACATGTATAAGTTGCAGACCCTGCGTCTGATTTACAAAGAGTGTTGAATGTTCAATTTGTTTCAATATATTGGGTTAGTTTCCTTTATGAATATTGCACAAATTTATATTATTGTTTTCTGTAAAGGAGGCAAGTCTGTGTGGTAGTATAAGGCAGTCTAAGTAAACCTAGCCTCACTATTATCCGTTACACTGCTATACTGAGTCTAGAAAGGTATGGTTGAGGGTCGCGTCAGCCGACCTTTCTGCGACCTATGACCCTCCAACGTTATACGTGCGAAGGCAGACTATTGTGGCTTGGTAAGATCAGTTCTGATTGGTCAACTTGGTCTCGTGGGCTGACACGACTCTCAACCAAGCCTTTCTAGACTCAGTATAGCAGTGTAACGGATAATAGTGAGGCTAGGTTTACTTAGACTGTAGTATAAGGATGACAACTGTGTCGTATCATAAGTATCTAGGAGTAATTCTTTCACTCGCATATGTTGGTCAACAGCTTGTAAAACGGTTGCAAATGAAGCCTCTCAGGCCTGTTTTCCCATTTACAAGGTAAAGAAATGTCACCAGCATCCATTTAAAGTTATAATGTCAATCTTAGATACAAAAAATACCCCATCGCACGTAATGGAAGTGAAATATGGGAATTTATGGTTCGTAAAAGTAAAAAAAATCCAGACTAATTTCTTCAAAGGTAAGGAGTTTGCATAGTTACTCCTGGTATTGGACAAATGTGACAGATTATGCACAGACCCCCATGTCATATGGGTGGCATTAATACATCGGAGTATTGGAGACCCGGTCAAACCAACCGAAAAGGCTTTTCATTAAATGGATAAAAAGATGGTTTCAATTTACCGTTCGATTGTGAGATGGTGACGAGAGCTGCAGGATTCAAACAGAGTTGCTGCAGGAGAGAGTTGGCTGTGTACTGGTGTTGTGGAGGGAGGGTGGGAGATCTGCTCCACACTGACCCCCGGGCAGTCTCACACTGACCATCTGACCCCACCCTCTCACACGTGTACAGCACCGCGTAACTCGAGTAGTCAGTACCAGCTACCCACACATTGAAAGCACCTGGCAAAGAAATTAGTGTATATTAAAACTTTTCATTTATGTACATGTATGACCAATTGCAAACACGCTGAACACTCCGTGCATTTATTGTAAAGACCCTCTTGCATTATACATCAACATTTCAAATAACGTGGGTTCATTTCGAAAGCAAGCACTTCGTAAGCGTACAATATTTTTTAAAGGAAATACGCATAAGAAAAGAATGAAATATCGCTGGCAAAAAAAGAGTACCTTGAATGTCGATGATAAAAATGCTCTAAAAGAAGATTATACTATCAGAGCACCATTATCTTTTCATAAAGTTTAAACACACTATATTTTACAACAGCACGAGTGACATAAAAGTTAAGAGTTAAATAAATCTATGCTTACTACGAAGGTGACTCAAATTGCCTTCTTTAATTCGTTTATGCATCACTGATATACGAGGTTACTAACATGGCAAATTTGCTTCAATACATATATGGTCTTGTGCGACATTTTAAGAACACGACCTGATATCGTTTTAAAATTAAAGGCAACTTTGTTGACTTTTGAAGACATGATGTAACTAATTTGTTAATTGCATTCCTCATTTTGTATAAAACGATCTTTGATTATAGGTGGTAACGTTTCATTTGAACAAGTCCATGTATGACACGTTCTCAAAGGTCAGATTGTTTTCACCTTCGGATTTGCTTTGGAATGAGCCTTATATCAAATCCTGAATAGTTTTTACACCAAAGTTTTTTTTAAACAATACGCAAGCAATAAGCTACTAAGTGCGAATTCAAATGTTCAAAATAAAATAATTTCAGAGCTTGAAGAAATGTTACAGACATAGCTGCAACATTGTTTTCATCTAAGTAAGATTCAAACTGGTGTTTTGCACATTCAGCGAATAAAATGATATGTAGTGGACCCATGTTTTATCCTTTAAACCTTTTAAGAAATCAATTGACATATAAAACAATAAATATTTTAATACATACTAACCCATTATATATTAGCTGTAAAGGTTTTGTATGTAAATTTCGTATTTCAACCCTGACTCCTTGCTAGATCCCGAACCCGAGTGCCAATTATGCGTACCTTCGCGAAACTTGCCCAAGTGCCAATTATGCGTACCTTCGCGAAACTTGCCCAAGTGCCAATTATGCGTACCTTCGCGAAACTTGCCCAAGTGCCAATTATGCGTACCTTCGCGAAACTTGCCTGGTTGATTGGTCTTCGTGTATGTTTTCTTTGTGTATTTACAACTGCTTCCTTCCCTGAAAAGATAGTATTTATTGTTATTTCAGTTAACATATGTTATTAATTTTTTTTATCACACTATCTGTATTGTAACTTAGTAGATCATGGACACTGATGTAATATCCTCTATATGATCACCTTGATTTCTCATATAATATCATCTATATGATCACCTTGATTTCTCATATAATATCATCTATATGATCACCTTGATTTCTCATATAATATCATCTATATGATCACCTTGATTTCCTTCTACCCCTGCTGCTCATACAACAAAACTGACAAGATCTCTAAAATAGTACCTCGGACAACTGTGGCCCATATGTCGTCATTATATAAAAATATTTTCCCCATTAAACTTCATTTAAACATGTTTTATCCAAACCTGAAAACAATTACGACTATGCCTTATTGGACTTTACAGGACAGGGTATTCCACTGTTACATCATATTTAAACGGTCGTTATGGCAAAGACATTGACCCTACAATCTATACTGTTATAAAGTTGTATTGATCATTATATTTACAAATGAGATATCTTTTAAGTGTCATCACAACTATGTAAATATCCTTTGTCGACATACCCTTAAAGGGGCAGTAGCACGTTTTTTGATAATTTTATATTTTAATTTTTTCACTGATAATTGTAGGTTAATGTTATATGTATTATGTTGACAGTGTCAAAAATCTCATTACACAAGTCAATCATCCATAGTGAGAGGACAAAGTATGAAGATTCGCATAAAATCCATTGGCGGCCATTTTGTGTGAACATCTTTAATTCATTTTGTAAAGAAAAAGGAATTACAAGGCTAAACATTACGTTATATATTTGAATTATTATTGCTCCATTTAGTTTAAAGACATTGTCTTTCAATTGGAACCATTAATTTTCATTTTCCTGGCATCACCTTATTTTCTTCCTAAAAACGTCCTACTGCCCCTTTAAAGTGTTCATCGCATTGTTTCATTATAAATCATTGTCTTTTAACATTTGTGACAATGCAAAGCACTGTCTTTTTCCTATTATTTGTATAAAATCTTCAAATACTATAATCGTGTACTACCGTATATCATTACTTTAAGATAATTTCATCATAAATACCCATTGATTTTATAATCAATGAATAGAATTATCTTGAAATAATAAAACGTACATTTATCATTATCTAATATTTAGTGTTTTAAGAACCGCCATTGTGAAAAATGAATAAAAGGGCATAACGAAGCGTTCATAAAATGCATTATACCTTACCAAACATTTGACGTTGCCTATCAATGTTCTACTTACAAAAAGTATATACTTAGTAGTCGAATATCTTAAACGTGAATATCGATTTTCTTACATCACGAAATAGAGGCTGAGTTCTCTGGTTAAGTTGCGTATCAAAGAAAAGATTAAAATCTGTATTTGCAATCAAAAATGGAACATCGTACCACATTCTCTCCCTACAGAGGCAGATCAAATAATAAATCGTTGATCTAACTACAGGAAATTGAAAATAATCAACATGTTAGATGATTAACAACGTAGATAACAATATAATACCCACTAGGCTATACAATATGCAAAAGGACGGACAGCCGCCATGTTGTCCAGCGACTCTACATCGCGACCTCGGTCCATTCGGTGCTGATATCTCAAGTTCTACACATCCATATGCCATAACTTACTGTCGATTATTTAATTAGTTTTATACTATTCGTATACCTTAATGCTGAGGAATATATGGATGACAACTTCTTTGTTCATTGTATGCGACGTTTCGACACAGATTCTTGTGTCGTTCTCAAGCAGAGAAAGAGTAATGAGCTAGGGGGATATATATAAGTAAATAATACAATGCACAGTAACAACAACTTAATGAAGAGAGTAAATGTAATTAAACAGGGATGAGTGGTAGGAAACCAGTAATGTACACTGCAGTGCGTTACATTTAATTGATAGAGGCCAGCGATGTACATGAGTGATTACAGTTAATTAATTGATAGAGGCCAGTGATGTAGATGAGTGATTACAGTTAATTAATTAAGGAGAAGATCATAGGCTGACGGGATGAAGTAACCTTGATCACGGTTAATTGATGGCTGAATCTTTTTGATTTCCAAAGCTTCTCTTAATTTTCGAAGTCGGTAATCCGGTTGATTGGTAACAAGGCATTTGGTTTCTGACCATTGTATTTGGTGATTGGGGTTGGCTTTGATGTGGTCGGATATAGCTGATTTGCTGTCCAAGTTGTTTACTGATGTTTGGTGTTCCTTTAGTCTTGTGTTGATAGGCCTGGATGTCTCACCTACGTAGTTATGTCCACAGTCGCAGTTTATTTTGTAAACAACTCCTTTTGGATTGTTGTTGGAAGCTGATTGCTTTTTGCCATTGGCATGAAGTAGGTTCTGTAGGTTTTGAGATGATGAAAAGATGGTGTCGATGCCGGCCTGTTGTTTGAGTAGTCTGCTGATATGGTGAGATGGCTTTCCTATGTAGGGGATGACGATTTTCATGGGGGCTGATTCAGGTCGAGGAGATCGGTTGGGTGGTGGGTTTAATGCTGCAGTCATGGATTTTTCCACAAGATCCTTTGGGTATTGATTTTGTTTGGTGAAGACATGTTGGAGGTGATGGAGTTCGTCTTGTAGTTTTTCGGATGAGGAGGATATGTTTTTGGCTCTTCTTGTCAAAGTGGTGATGATTCCAGATTTCACTTTTGGTGGGTGATTAGAGAGATAATTCACATATTGATCCGTATGGGTGGGTTTGCGGTAAACACTGGTTTGAAGTTGATTGGTTGATGTTCTGGTGACGAGGACGTCAAGGAAAGGTAGGTTGTTGTTGGTTTCTTTCTCCATAGTGAACTTGATGCGGGGGTGTTGGTTGTTCAGGTGGTTCAGCCCTTTTGGGTTAGAAAGGTAGACGATACCTTTGTGATTCTCAAACCTGAAGATGACCCAAGTACCCTCCTGAACCACCTGAACAACCAACATCCCCGCATCAAGTTCACTATGGAGAAAGAAACCAACAACAACCTACCTTTCCTTGACGTCCTCGTCACCAGAACATCAACCAATCAACTTCAAACCAGTGTTTACCGCAAACCCACCCATACGGATCAATATGTGAATTATCTCTCTAATCACCCACCAAAAGTGAAATCTGGAATCATCACCACCTTGACAAGAAGAGCCAAAAACATATCCTCCTCATCCGAAAAACTACAAGACAAACTACAAGACAAACTCCATCACCTCCAACATGTCTTCACCAAACAAAATCAATACCCAAAGGATCTTGTGAAAAAATCCATGACTGCAGCATTAAACCCACCACCCAACCGATCTCCTCGACCTGAATCAGCCCCCATGAAAATCGTCATCCCCTACATAGGAAAGCCATCTCACCATATCAGCAGACTACTCAAACAACAGGCCGGCATCGACACCATCTTTCATCATCTCAAAACCTACAGAACCTACTTCATGCCAATGGCAAAAAGCAATCAGCTTCCAACAACAATCCAAAAGGAGTTGTTTACAAAATAAACTGCGACTGTGGACATAACTACGTAGGTGAGACATCCAGGCCTATCAACACAAGACTAAAGGAACACCAAACATCAGTAAACAACTTGGACAGCAAATCAGCTATATCCGACCACATCAAAGCCAACCCCAATCACCAAATACAATGGTCAGAAACCAAATGCCTTGTTACCAATCAACCGGATTACCGACTTCGAAAATTAAGAGAAGCTTTGGAAATCAAAAAGATTCAGCCATCAATTAACCGTGATCAAGGTTACTTCATCCCGTCAGCCTATGATCTTCTCCTTAATTAATTAACTGTAATCACTCATCTACTGTAATCACTGGCCTCTATCAATTAATTAACTGTAATCACTCATGTACATCGCTGGCCTCTATCAATTAAATGTAACGCACTGCAGTGTACATTACTGGTTTCCTACCACTCATCCCTGTTTAATTACATTTACTCTCTTCATTAAGTTGTTGTTACTGTGCATTGTATTATTTACTTATATATATCCCCCTAGCTCATTAATCTTCCTCTGCTTGAGAACGACACAAGAATCTGTGTCGAAACGTCGCATACAATGAACAAAGAAGTTGTCATCCATATATTCCTCAGCATTATTGTCATCCCAACTTCTAAAATGCCTCTCAAAGAAGTTATTCGTATACCTGTAAAGATTCTCGTAATAAGATACATTTTTGCCAAAATCCCCGACGAATGCATCAAATCAACAAGTCATGAAAAAAATACCAGAATCATCGCCGGACAGAAAAATACGATGTTATGAAAACATATTGTGTGACTTTCAGACTTGAATATTGTAAGGGAGGACAGACCTGAAACGTGAGAATACTGTCATATCCCCGTCACTGTTGAAGAACACCTCGAGCCGACGGTCTGTCACTTTAGGTGCTGTTGTCGATACAGAACTCAACTCGTACCATACACGGGAAAACTGTAACCAATAACACGCAAAGATGGTTCTGAATTTATTTTTCTTTCAGGCTTAATCAAAGAGATTTTGCCATAGTTTTTTATGTATCCTTTAACCACAATTTCATGTTTATACTAAACGATTGAAGCACTTGTTTTCATTGTTATACAACCACATATCCCATCATATTTATCACTAATTATTTTTAATCTATCTGTACAAATTATCTCAACTTGACTGAAGTATCTTCCTTAACAACCTACTCACCTTGTCTAAACTAAAGTCCTGAACAACATATTTCATCTATTTTGAAGTGATCTAGCTCTCTTCCTGATCAACTTATCTAACCTTATCTGAACTTATCACTTCCGGAGGAACATATTTCACCTTGTTGGAACTTATCTTCTCAAGAAGAACATACAACGTATTTCACAATGTCTGAACTAATCTCTTTCTAAATGACGTATTTCACAATGTCTGAACTGATCTCTTTCTAAATGACGTATTTCACAATGTCTGAACTGATCTCTTTCTAAATGACGTATTTCACAATGTCTGAACTGATCTCTTTCTAAATGACGTATTTCACAATGTCTGAACTGATCTCTTTCTAAATGACGTATTTCACAATGTCTGAACTGATCTCTTTCTAAATGACGTATTTTACAATGTCTGAACTGATCTCTTCCCGAACAACGTATTTCACAATGTCTGAACTAATCTCTTTCTAAACGACGTATTCACAATGTCTGAACTAATCTCTTTCTAAACGACGTATTTCACAATGTCTGAACTAATCTCTTTCTAAACGACGTATTCACAATGTCTGAACTAATCTCTTTCTAAACGACGTATTTCACAATGTCTGAACTAATCTCTTTCTAAACGACGTATTTCACAACAAGAAAACATCTCTTGATTATCAAAAATAATCTTTTCCTCAACAACACATCTCACCTAGTCTGAATTGATCTCTTCCTGAACAACACATTTCTTCATGTTTGAACAAAACTTGTCCTGAACGAAATATTTCACCTTGTCTCAACTAAGGTCTTCATTAACAACATGTCTCACCTTGTCTGAACTAAAGTTCTCCTGAACAACAGTAGCGACTCTGGTAAAATTACAGTTCTGTCTGTTGCCTATATTCCAACTTGCTGTCTGAGCACACACTGCAAATAACAGAGAGATAAGCTATATTGTAGTGTTGATGTTTTAACATGTTTACCTGTTGTTATGTCATTGGTAGATTGAACTATTGACACTTTTAGCCAATTAAAGTATACAAAACGAGGATGATTTCGAAAATCGAAATATCCGAGTTTTAAAGATGTTGGATTTTGATATATAAGACAGAGGTTTCACTTGCTTTTCAGGAGTAGCCAATCAGAAATGAGTTTCAGGCTTCATATACCTTGGTGCATATCTTCGATGTTTTACTTAATTTAACGGCGTTATCTTAAAAAGGTTACTATCCTTTATTCAGAGTTTTGCCAGCGGTTGCCAAAATATCCAAATGGCATACCCTCAATGAGAAGGGCATATTTTATTGTTTTCAACTCACTATTATTCTGCTCCGTAGGGAGATACGCTGACGGGTTGACACAGGCACTTTGCAGTAGACTGTTTGCCAGGTACATAATCTGGTCTGGTAGGGTCCGGGTTCGACTCCAGATCCAAGATCTGGCCTCATAACAGGACCCATCTGAACTGATGTTGTAACACCCGTACACCACAGCGTACTGAGCGTAATCCGTACTCAATACCCAGTAGGGGCTATCCTCTGGAACAAGGGTTTAAGGAGACACTCAGAACTTTAGGTGAAGGCGCAGGCATCTGTCATTTGTGATATATCATAGATAATTATTGACTTGACATTTACTCTGGCGTCATTTGGATAACTTACCAAACACAACCAGGACAGATTGGAGTTGACAACGTTTGAAAGGAGGCTGAATTCATGTAAATTGGATGCGTGATTTTGCTTTGGTCAATCTGTTGGCTATTTTTAAAAATAATTTACATTGTTATATCAACGTTTAAAGATAAATATATTAGATGCTTTCATTACACACAATGTATACATTTTTTATATTTATCACTTTTCAACGCCCTTACCCTATGATAATAATATAAATATAAGAAATATTGACTTTCTCAATAATATTCCCTGTGAAACTGATGTGATGTTACCTTTGTCAATTACCAAATTAAGGTACTATCTCTATGTCTTTCAATGGAAGCGGTGTTAGATGTTATCTTTGTTTCGTTACTTTGAAAATATCATGTTATATTGTTTCCAGTTAAGTTTGACTCATTCAATAAGGTATTTAATAGAAAATATGATTTTTTTCCAATCAATGAAGAAAATTCAACTTGTGCTGCTTTCTTGTAAAGGGTGTCTGTATGGAATATTTAGATCGGAAATTAAGATTTGCCTATTTTCCCGTACCAAGTTATGAAATTCTGACGAGACAGTGCCAAGATATGGTATGGGAATGGTTCTTTAACATATTGTCATTTAAGGATCCTTTGTCAATGCTCCTGGAGGTATTTGAGTGACGTACTAAGGTAACACAAATGACATGATATTTGCTCTAATATAGGCCTACACAAGGCACTTTAACAAACTTAAAGTGACACAGAGTATCTTTCTTAAAATTTTATTTGGTTTTGATAAGCTACAAAATATCTAATATGCTGATTGAAGTTCATATCTCATCACTGGAAAAATCAAGAAAACATCTCAAATACGTATCAATGCATCCAATTAATCTACGTATTAGTTACAATACCTAAAAAACACTATCGAATCGAATATATCTTCCTGTCAGCTTATGACAAGGTTTCAAAATTACGTTTGGCGAATTTGCGCGCGCCACTCGAGCCACATTGTCCGGTTTTCGATTAAAATCCCGACTTTGAATGGCCGTATTTTCGCCCTAATGTACTGATTGACCTTTAACTTGTTATTTTCAGTAACATTTAGTGGTTCACGATGTAATAACATCGATTTTAGTAAGTAAGTGCCATATGATGAATGTGATTGTAAGAAATTATTCCGAATCTTGTCTTTGCTACCTTTCTGACTCACCGAAATCGAATGGTCGGTAGATATGTTTGCCAGCGACATCTGTCATCTCTATAATTGCCGAATTATAGAAACACTGCATGTCAGATGGCGATCTGGGAAGAAAACATCGCTTCATGTACAACCTTAATCAACAATACTAGGATAATTCAATTTCTGCGACATTTCAACTTTGTTTTAACTGCAGACTTAACGCTAGATATTTCACAACCATTGAGATATGAGTTCAATTTCATGAAGTTTGTTAAAGGCATTTTGTTCTTGAAAAATGTTAGTGCAATCAGATCAAATAGATTATTTTTTGCGGAATCAGAACCAATAATATTTTTTCACTCGAATTTTGCGACTAGATGTTCAATAAGTCATAATTCATTAACCAATGTAAGCTATACCAGATTATTTTATCTCATTGAAGTAACTTGGTCAAAATTTTGACAAATTATTGATATCGTTTTCCTTGTGAAGTCTACGATAATTAAAGGCAAGACCGAACTTTAAACGAAATGCAATTTACATGGAAAAGTATATTGATTAACTTTTTGCATGCAGTCATATTTTAAATATGAAAAGTTCATTGAGAACACTTTATAACTTCAAGTCTTTGAAAGGCATTGAGAAACATCGAAAGAGAAACAAAACGTTTGATATAATATAACTTTGTAAATGGATCAGATACGCAGTGCACTACTGAATGTTTATGTTTCACCTGTCAAGTATACAAAATACCACATTCGTAATTCGAAAATGTCCCTATATCACTAACTATATTGCCATGTATGTATTAATAAGGCCAGACCACTCATTAGAATTCACCTTCCGTATGCATAGCCGGACACGTTGCCATCTTGAGTGAAGATGTACTGGTGCAGGTAGTCCTGGAAGAGCTGCTCAGGGGGGTACACAACAGAGGACAGCCACTTAATCTCGTACCAGCTGCCACTGAAGTACTGCAATCATCGTATAAGGGGATTTTATACAATTTGAAAAAAATAGGGGAGGAGGGCTGCCCAAAGGAATATACAAGAAATGTTTTAGGTAACACAATCGGGATAATAACACATTTACAAGCCGAACCCTATGTTTTTACAGCTGTTTTGTGGCTTCAAGTCGAGGTAAAAACTTATAAACCCATTGGAAGCAGCTTACAAGCCCCTTACTTAACGTAAAAGGACATACATGGATTGCAAGGAATGAATGCACGGTTATGGGTGCACTTTTTGTTGCATTCGTCGAGAAGAGGTTGCATTTTTTTAGCTCTCGGCCAATCAGAATCACCGAAATATGTGTAACAAAACCATTTTGTAAAAAATTTTGTTTAAGGGAAAAAGCAAGTTTATTTATATTGAAATCATATTTTCCTAAATAAATATTAGTTTACATCAAATGTATCCTTAAACGATCGTTATCTGCACTATTTCAATTGCAGATTTATGAAACATATGAATAATTTGAACTTAATCAAGGGTATGGTCAACAACCAAACTATCAATAAGAGATAATAGTGTATGGGAAAATCAATCTGAATGAAATAAGATCGATAGTTCAACAACCTCTGAACCTAAATTCATTCAGATTGTGAAAATGTGTTCTCATAGGAGCATCATACCAGTTATTTGCACCAAGCTCATTTGAAGAGTTAAAGTAAAATTCGATCAAACAAAGCTTTAAAACTTAATCAAAAGTATCATAAGGCGTACACAAAACCACAATTTCGTCAACCTTGATTTCTGCGAAAATGCGTCCACATTTGAAAATCAGACCTGTTTTTTGTTCTACGTTTTGTTGAAAAGCTCAGAAATGCATTTTATACTCGATTTCAAAAGTGCAGCAGGTGAATCCAAAACCAAACCAAGGTGTGCATTGTTTTAGAAAACTTGTCCCAAATGGAGCATACCATTAATTGCTTTAACTTCAATTGCAGAGTCAAGGGGTTATAATAATTTCATTGATCAAGAGTTTCATCAGGTTTATCAAAAACCAAAATTTCAGTCACCTAGGTGAAACTTTGACGGATAAAACTACAGACGCATCAGACCCATTAATTGCTCGTAAGGACCTAACTCATATTAACATAACAATATGTCGGAAATGGCTTTCAAAGTCGGTCAAGAGTATCATCAGGTGTTTCAATAACCATTACTTCCCAAATCTTGGTGCAAAAAAAATTGTCCCCATCGTACACCATTTAACTAAAAATTAGATTTTCATGGACATGACAAAATTAATTCGAACAAATTTAAACTTGGCCTTAACCCTGAGAGGGATGTGGTTACAAATCGTGCAAAGTGTGGCTGATCTTGACATAACATTTTGAGATAATTAATCGGACCCAACCATGGCAGGACAAATTCACAGATTGACGACTATATATCCAGCAGGGGTAGAGGCACTGAAATAGATAACTACACACATGCAATGGTTCTTGTTTTGGTTTTGGTTTGATAGAATGTCTCTTCAATGAAATTTACCTTGGTCTTGTCGAAGTTGTCTTGCACTGGTATATTACTGACATTACAGTCCTGACCGTCAAAGAGCCTCCAGTGAGTTTTAACACTACACGCTGCAGGTAAAATGAAAAGGTAAGTCTTCAAAGGGCATGCGGAAGAGGCATACCTTACAAATTCAAATATTTAAAAATAACAACTTAAAGCCATTTCCACTATCTGTCAACTCCCTAATTGATGAGAATTTTTTCCAAGTAAAGACTGGGTTTGAAGCTCATGGATGACCGGCAGAAATGAGTTTTAAGGTTCTTATAACTTTGCACATCTTCGATGTTTAACTTAATTTAACAGCGTTATCTTAAAAAGGTTACTGTCCTTTATTCAGAGTGTTAGCGATTGCCAAAATATACAAATGACATTGAATATCTTCAATGGGAAGGGCATATTCTTATTGGTATAACTCACTATTATTCTGCTCCGTAGGGAGATACGCTGACGGGTTGACACAGGCACTTTGCAGCAGTCTGTTTGCCTTGTACATAATCTGGTCTGGTAGGGTCCGGGTTCGACTCCAGATCCAAGATCTGGCCTCATAACAGGACCCATCTGAACTGACGTTGTAACACCCGTACACCACAGCGTACTGAGTGTAATCCGTACTCAATACCCAGTAGGGGCTATCCTCTGGAACAAGGGTTTAAGGAGACACTCAGAACTTTAGGTGAAGGCTCAGGCATCTGTCATTTGTCATATCTAATAGATAATTATTGATTTGACATTTACTCTGGCATTATTTTGGGCAACTTACCCAACACAACCAGGACAGATTGGAGTTGACAACGTTTGAAAGGAGGCTGAATTCATGTAAATTGGATGCGTGATTTTGCTTTGGTCAATCTGTAGGCTATTTTCTAATATAATTGATTTATTAACGTAAAAAAGATGAATATATGAGATGCTTTCATTACACAACAGTGTATACATTTTTTATATTTATCACTTTTCAACGCCCTTACCCTATAATTATATATATAAGAAATATTGACTATCTCAATAATATTCCCTGTGAAACTGATGTGATGTTACCTTTGTCAATTACCAAATTAAGGTACTATCTCTATGTCTTTCAATGGAAGCGGTGTTAGATGTTATCTTTGTTTCGTTACTTTGAAAATATCATGTTATATTGTTTCCAGTTAAGTTTGACTCATTCAATAAGGTATTTAATAGAAAATATGATTTTTTTCCAATCAATGAAGAAAATTCAACTTGTGCTGCTTTCTTGTAAAGGGTGTCTGTATGGAATATTTAGATCGGAAATTAAGATTTGCCTATTTTCCCGTACCAAGTTATGGAATGCTGACGAGACAGTGCCAAGATATTGTTTGGGAATAGTTCTTAACAGATTGTCATTTGAGGATCCTTTGTCAATGCTCTTGGAGGTATTTGAGTGACGTACTAAGGTAACACAAATGACATGATATTTGCTCTAATAAAGGCCTACACAAGGCACTTTAACAAACTTAAAGTGACACAGAGTATCTTTCTTAAAACTTTATTTGGTTTTGATAAGCTACAAAATATCTAATATGCTGATTGAAGTTCATATCTCATCACTGGAAAAATCAAGAAAACATCTCAAATACGCATCAATGCATCCAATTAATCTACTTATTAGTTACAATACCTAATAAACACTATCGAATCGAATATATCTTCCTGTCAGCTTATGACAAGGTTTCAAAATTACGTTTGGCGAATTTGCGCGCGCCACTCGAGCCACATTGTCCGGTTTTCGATCAAAATCTCGACTTTGAATGGCCGTATTTTCGCCCTAATGTACTGATTGACCTTTAACTTGTTATTTTCAGTAACAGTTAGTGGTTCACGATGTTATAACATCGATTTTAGTAAGTAAGTGCCATATGATGAATGTGATTGTAAGAAATTATTCCAAATCTTGTCTTTGCTACCTTTCTGACTCACCCGAATCGAATGGTCGGTAGATATGTTTGCCAGCTACATCTGTCATCTCTATAATTGCCGAATTATAGAAACACTGCATGTCAGATGGCGATCTGGGAAGAAAACATCGCTTCATGTACAACCTTAATCAACAATGCTAAGATAATTCAATTTCTGCGACATTTCAACTTTGTTTTAACTGCAGACTTAACGCTAGATATTTCACAACCATTGAGATATGAGTTCAATTTCATGAAGTTTGATATAGGCATTTTGTTCTTGAAAAATGTTAGTGCAATCAGATCAAATAGATTATTTTTTGCGGAATCAGAACCAATAATATTTTTTTCACTCGAATTTTGCGACTAGATGTTCAATAAGTCGTTTTTCATTAACCAATGTAAGCTATACCAGATTATTTTATCTCATTGAAGTAACTTGGTCGAAATTTTAACGTATTGATTTCGTTTTCCTTGTGAAGTCTTCGATAATTAAAGGCAAGACCTTACTTTAAACGAAATGCAATTTACATGATAAAAGTATATTGATAAACTTATTCGATGCAGTCGTATTTGAAATATGAAAAGTTCATTGAGAACACTTTATAACTTCAAGTCTTTGAAAGGCATTAAGATACATCGAAAGAGAAATAAAACGTTTGATATATAACTTGGTAAATGGATAAGATACGCAGTGCACTACTGAACGTTTATGTTTCACCTGTCAAGTATACAGAATACCACATTCGTAATTCGAAAATGTCCCTATATCCCTACTATATTGCCCAGGGTGTATTCAGAAGGCCAGACTCATTAGAATTCACCTTCCGTATGCATAGCCGGACACGTTGCCATCTTGAGTGAAGATGTACTTGTGCAGGTAGTCCTGAAAGAGCTGCTCAGGGGGGTACACAACGGAGGACAGCCACTTTATCTCGTACCAGCTGCCACTGAAGTACTGCGATCATCGTATAAGGGGATTTTATACAATTTGAAAAAAATAGGGGAGGGGGGCTGCCCCAAGGAATATACAAGAAATGTTTTAGGTAACACAATCGGGATAATAACACATTTACAAGCCGAACCCCATGTTTTTACAGATGGTTTAGTCCAAAAAATAGAGATAAAACCTTATAAACCCCTTGAAAGCAGCTTACAACCCCCTTGCTTAACGTAAAATGACATAAAAGGATTGCAAGGAAAGAATGCACGGTTAGTGGTGCACTTTTTGTTGCATTCACCGAGAAGAGGTTGCAATTTTTAGCTCTCGTTCAATTAGAATCACTGAAATATGTGTAAACCTTTTCGTAAAAATTTGTTTACGAGGAAAAGCAAATTTATTATATCTAAATCATATTTTCTAAATAGATACTAGTTTATATCAAATGTATCCTGAACCGGTCGTTATCTGCACTATTTCAATTACAGATTTATGGGTCATAACTAAATCATATGAATAATTTGGACTCAATCAAGGGTATGGGATAAATAAATCTGAATAAAATTAGATCGATAGTTCCATAACTTCTGGATCTAAATTCATTTAGATTAGAAAAATGTGACCCCATTAGAGCATCAGATTAATCATATGTAGTCTAACAATTTGACTCTGAAATGAATTTCTTTTCAATAAAATCTGAAATTTGGAATAAAAGGATGAAAAGGAGACTGAGATTTCTTCATAAAATTGAGGTCTCAAATCTTATTATAGACTTGCTTAGGCTTGCTTTTATTTAAGGGTCTGGCTGACAGACTTAATCATTTGCATCTGCAAGTTCAATTGAAGAGTTAAGGAAAACTCGATCAAACTTTACTTTAAAACTTTATCAAAGTATCATAAGGCGTACACAGAACCACAATTTCGTTAACCTTGATTTCTGCGAAAATGTGTCCACATTTGAATATCAGACCAGTTTTTCGTTCTACGTTTTGTTGAAAAGCTTAGAAATGCATTTTATTCTCGATTTCAAAAGTGCATCAGGTGAATCCAAAACCAAACCAAGGTGTGCACTGTTTTAGAAAACTTGTCCCAAATGGAGCATACCATTAATTGCTATAACTTCAATTGCAGAGTCAAGGGGTTATAATAATTTCATCGATCAAGAGTTTCATCAGGTTTATCCAAAACCAAAATTTCAGTCACCTAGGTGAAACTTTGACGGATAAAACTACAGACGCATCAGACCCATTAATTGCTCGTAAGGACCTAACTCATATTAACATAACAATATGTCGGAAATGGCTTTCAAAGTCGGTCAAGAGTATCATCAGGTGTTTCAATAACCATTACTTCCCAAATCTTGGTGCAAAAAAATTTTTTCCCATCGTACACCATTTAACTAAAAATTAGATTTTCATGGACATGACAAAATTAATTCGAACAAATTTAAACTTGGCCTTAACCCTGAGAGGGATGTGGTTACAAATCGTGCAAAGTGTGGCTGATCTTGACATAACATTTTGAGATAATTAATCGGACCCAACCATGGCAGGACAAATTCACAGATTGACGACTATATATCCAGCAGGGGTAGAGGCACTGAAATAGATAACACACACATGCAATGGTTCTTGTTTTGGTTTTGGTTTGATAGAATGACTCTTCAATGAAATTTACCTTGGTCTTGTCGAAGTTGTCTTGCACTGGTATATTACTGACATTACAGTCCTGACCGTCAAAGAGCCTCCAGTGAGTTTTAACACTACACGCTGCAGGTAAAATGAAAAGGTAAGTCTTCAAAGGGCATGTGGAAGAGGCATAACTAACAAATTCAAATATTTAAAAAAATATAATTAAAATAACAATCCTCCTGCTTACTCCTCCATCAAGCAAATAGTAACAAAAATTTAAAAAAATAAAAAATATCCATATCTTATTTTGCTATTCCCCAAATTTCACCTTGTGAATGCGGGTAAGCATATGTTCCTTAACGTCTATGATATCAAGAAAAATAATTCTTTGAAAATATTCTGTTCTTATGTACTTAAAGCAGTAACAAGTACTTCTAAAAAAAACCCATTAATTTTGTGGTTGGTGCAGGACAAGACAAGCACTCCTGAAGAACAAGATTTTCACAAGATGCGTATATTTTAGCCCGCGTACTGGGGAAGTTATTATGAATTTGTAGTTAAAAAGGTAAGGCACGGATTTTTCACTTAACTTATTCAGCATTTAGTAAGATATTTAGAAAATCGAGGTCTCAACAATAAACACTCACATTCGTTAAAGCTGATAGTTTCAAAGTCCTGTTCCTGCAGACAGATGTTGGTGTAGAAGACTGCGGTCCTGTCCAGGGCACTCTGAGAGAGAGATTTGCTTCTACTCCAGATCCAGGCTCGAGATCCATTACACGAGCCACTGGTAGACACATTGTAACAGCCGTACACCAGGGCGTAATCAATGTAGTCTGTGTCCACGATCCAGAGATGGTAGGATCCTAAAACATGAACAAAATGTTTTATAAAGGACGTGTTTCCATGTTACGATTTCTACAAAATCCTCTTTTAATAATTGTCATGACGAAGTGAAAATAGAAATTACAACACATTGACGGTGATATTTATTGGACATTACAGATTTGCTCTTTGTATTGCAATTGTTTAAGGAATTGAATTTATTTAAAAGCATTGCTTTCGAACATTTGAATTGACAAATGATTACCAAATGTCTATCATGTTAGATCATGAAATCATATAGAAATAACCCCCTTACCATCTTGTGTTTCAAACTGGAGCTTTCCTCTTTCTCCTGTGGTTGTCAGATTGGATAGAGTCATTGAGCAAGGAGACGAAGGTGCGATTCTGGGGAGAAATGATAGTCAAAATTTTGGAGCAAGGAGACGAAGGGGAGGTTCTGGGAAGAAATGATAGTCAAAATTTTGGAGCAAGGTGACGAAGGCGGGATTTTGGGGAGAAATGATAGTCAAAATGTTGGAGCAAGGTGACGAAGGCGAGATTCTGGGGAGAAATGATAGTCAAAATGTTGGAGCAAGGTGACGAAGGCGAGATTCTGGGGAGAAATGATAGTCAAAATGTTGGAGCAAGGTGACGAAGGCAAGATTCTGGGGAGAAATGTTAGACAAAATGTTGGAGCAAGGTGACGAAGGTGAGGTTCTGGGGAGAAATAATAGACAAAATTTTGGAGCAAGGTGACGAAGACGAGATTTTGGGGAGAAATGATAGTCAAAATGTTGGAGCAAGGTGACGAAGGCGAGATTCTGGGGAGAAATATTAGACAAAATGTTGGAGCAAGGTGACGAAGGCGAGATTCTGACGAGAAATGTTAGACAAAATGTTGGAGCGAGGAGACGAAGGAGAGGTTCTGGGGAGAAATGATAGTCAAAATGTTGGAGCAAGGTGAGGAAGGCAAGATTCTGGGGAGAAATGTTAGACAAAATGTTGAAGCGAGGAGACAAAGGTGAGGTTCTGGGGAGAAATGATACTCAAAATGTTGAAGCAAGGAGACGAAGGCGAGGTTCTCAGGAGTTATGTTAGATGAATTGTTGGAGCAAGGTGATGAAGGCGAGATTCTGGGGAGAAATGATAGTGAAAATTTTGGAGCAAGGAGACGAAGGGGAGGTTCTGTGGAGAAATGATAGTCAATGATAGCGAGGTTCTGGGGAGTGTAAGACGAAATGTCGAACAAAGAAGACTAAGGCAAAGTTCTGAAGAAAGGTTAGACCAAGGAAACGAAAGCAAGGTACTGGAGAGTAATGTTAGACCAAATTTTGATCAAGGCGACAAAGGCAAGGTTTTGGAAAGTAATGTTAGACCACGAAAGTTTTTAGCAATGAGACAAAGGCAAGGTTCTGGAAAGTAATGTTAGACGATATATTGGAGCAAGGATACTATGGCGAGGTTCTGGAGAGTAATGTTAGACGATATATTGGAGCAAGGATACAATGGCGAGGTTCTGGAGAGTAATGTTAGACGATATATTGGAGCAAGGATACTATGGCGAGGTTCTGGAGAGTAATGTTAGACGATATATTGGAGCAAGGATACAATGGCGAGGTTCTGGAGAGTAATGTTAGACGATATATTGGAGCAAGGATACAATGGCGAGGTTCTGGAGAGTAATGTTAGACGAAATGTTGGAGCAAGGAGACGAAGGCCAGGTTCTGGAGAGTAATGTTAGACGATAAATTGGAGCAAGGATACAATGGCAAGGTTCTGGAGAGTAATGTTAGACGATATATTGGAGCAAGGATACTATGGCGAGGTTCTGGAGAGTAATGTTAGACGATATATTGGAGCAAGGATACTATGGCGAGGTTCTGGAGAGTAATGTTAGACGAAATGTTGGAGCAAGGAGACTAACTTTATGTTGGTGTTCTGAGGCGAAATCATAATGACATAGCATCAGAAGAGGTGAATATAGGCAGAAGGGCAGAATATGATACACACCAGGGAGAAGTTGGTGATGTAACAACAAATGTTTTAAAGAATGTTTGTGGAAGTATTCTTCCAACAGATTCAGATCAAGTAAAAAATGTGAATACAGCCTCTGTTCAATTACGCCGAAATCCGTAGGTTCCGGCAGTTCCCCCAGGCGGCATCACAATCCATTAGAATTTCTTTATCAAATGACAACGCTTTTCGCATGGAAAGGGTGGTTCACATCACAATGCCTTTAGCCAAAATGATGATTTAAGAACAGTGTCGCTGATTGCACAACTAACTTTGATTGCCTCCAATCAGGCGTCTTCTATTCTATTCTACAAACTTGGCGTAATATAACAATGTATCAACATTTCATGATTTGATCTGCCTCTGTGGGGAGATAATGGTTTGAGGACATAGAAGTTGGTGTTGTTATCAGGGAGATGTTTACAGATTGATTGAATAGGAAGCTTAAAGTAACATAATCATACTTGCATGCGGTTCGGGATGACATTTAGCTATTGAGAATATAGATACATCACTCTGTAGACAATTCTTTCGTCGAAATTTTGATATCACGTTTACAATTTTTTATCAACAATAACATACCTATTTCGACGTAAGAGCACAGTACCCCCAGTAAAAAGGGCATAGCATTTAACGAACCCGCTTTCAGTAACGTAATCATTATGCTTGTAGGATTTACACCGTGTCTCAACTACCGTAAATTGTGTTCGATGGATATCGACTTTTGCAGCAACGGATATCTTATTCGGAGAAAACGAAAATAAAATCTAGTCGTGCGCGACAAAGTGTTTTTCAAGCGTATATTTAGAAACCGGAAGTTGCGAGATGGCAACACTTCATTCGTCTTTATGTCGGGTGCCGTTTCGGTCAATTTGGTAAATCATCTCCTATTTTATGAATTTTGGTCCGATTTTCCCTAGGTTAGTTGCAAAATTTTGCTAAAAATACAAGGTAAACAGTAAAATTACTTTAAAAAATATTGAACTCTGATTATGTTACTTTAAGAGGAGAAGAGCAATTAGAGTTGGCAATGTTGCAAGAAGCATTTATCAGAATGATTGAACATGGATAAATTATTGGTGTTTCGAGAAATGTTTAACAGAATGATTGAGTATTGATGAATTGTTGATCGCTCGAGGAGAAGTGTTAAACAGAATGATTGACTGAAGTTGAAGGGGATTTATCGAGAAGTGTTTAACAAATGTTGAAGTGAGAAGAAATTGTTGATGTTTCGAGAAGTGTTTAACAAATTCTTAGAAAAAGTAGTAATCGATGGTGTTTCTGAGAAGAAATTTACAGAATAATTGAACAGGGAGAAAGTGGTGATGTTCAGAGAAGCGTTAAACAAAATGTTGAAAAAAGAAGATAATTAAAGTCCCATGATCAGAATAAAGTTAGTTACAGGAAGTGAGGTGAATCCTACACATGAAACAGTGATGTCACTGATTGTGGGGTCGTTGTTGAGGGTTATACACTTCAAAATTCGAGTTAGATACTTTCTCGTTTATCAAACAATCTGATTTTGGTATCGAAAATTTCCTGAAAGATTTTTCTACCCGACTATGTTCTCCTGTGCCACAATTTTTCGAAAGGCTTAGCTGGATATGCATGTCTGACCAAGGAAATTTTATAAAATTAATAATTGATTGATAACGTAATGGGTTATAATATTTAACATAATGTTGGAGATTGAGACTTTGGTGGTATTCTAGGGTTTTAAAGATAAACACTATGATGGAAGAAGGGAACCAGTTGATGTCATGTGATGAACTGTTGTGGTACAGAGCATTAAGAGGAGGCTACACAGTGTGAAGTTTCGTTGACTTTTAATTTTACCCTCTATTGTATGAACGACTAACAACAATGAAAAATATCTGGTAGATCAAGATCAAAAACATATTCGTTAACCTATCCGTCACCATATCATATCAGTTTCTAGTCCAAGGATCTATGCATGACCAAGCTGTTGAGATGTTAAGATGCACCAATCGATCGGCTTTCATCCGCCATCTTGAAATGTTAAGCAATGCGAGAAAACAAATGTGCTATATTATGTTAATTCATTAACAAAATTAAGAAATAACTACTTGATTGATAGAAGAGGAGCATATTTACAAATAATTCATAATAAAAGTTACCAGTTACTACAACATTTTGTCGTAGTAATGCATTCCATGATCGTATCTCTGATGACTTGCTTGATTTCACGATGTGTTTTTTTGTTTTTGATACGCTTTATTATATTCTTTGTCAAATGCTAATCTCACAAACGTATTTGATATTAAGTGTTAAATCATCGTGTAAAAATCATTTAGAAATGTAAAGTAAGTCCTCCTGAATTTCGTTTCCACAAGAAATACCCCGCTCGAATGGCCCCTTTATAAGATGCATTTGTTAGAAAAGTGTCTAGTTACAAAAATGCAATGTAGACGCAACTCAAACACATAGCCTTGTACTCATTTCCACGGATCACTTCAGGACTTTTGAAACACTTTATAATGTGAAGCTACATAGGTTACCTAACAGCCCTGTAATGGTCACCCATGCATATCCCTAGCCTACCAGGAAACTAGCTTACTGTATAAGTTGTATCTAGCATGTACATGCAATTTGCTCATAAATCAAGTTAAATTGCTCCTTTCAACTTACACATTAAATATGGCAGATGTTACATTGTTTTCGATATTAGTACCGCATTACTAATGATAACGAATTGCATTGCTCATATTACCAGTACATATGTGACAGCTTTCCTCATACGTTTAAACATCACGCAAAAACACCTGAAAACCATTTAAGGTTTTGTAACACCTTTGCATTATTGGCGAAAGGGAAATGCATTCGAGTAGCTTAACCATTTTAACTTTTGTCAACTTTGTACATCTTTTAACGACTAATCATATAATTTTGAAATACATTCCCATGCAATTGATAACATTTGTTTTACTTTTCCTGAGATATCCAGAAGAAAACATGCTGCACTTCTTTTAAACTCTAAAATCTGAAACCAGAGAGTTTAAAAATGAATAGATAGTTTCGCATCGTTTCACACAAGTAACTGTACTGTTGAAGCAATGACTTGCATAATCAAAGTACGCCCTGCGGGTGATATCGAATCTATACCAAGCATGTCCCTGCAGAACCTGAAATTCTAAACTATCGCTTTGAGGTTATAACCCAATTGTTAGACTGAGGAGTAGAGGCAGGGCAAGTGCTCACCTCTGGTGAAAATGTACCAGTTGTGGAGGGGGGGGGGGGGGTGTATTGTTTTCTACGAAATCAATATGTTAACATTTTAATTTACTTTAACCATTAATCACATCTATATATGTTGTTAAATAATCTAAGAAAATGTCTTTGCAGAGATGATAATTTGTATATCAAAACATCTCTGTGTGATTTAATGATTCGAATAATAGGCCTCCGCAATTTATTAATTTTCTGCGTAGACATACTATACTCAGCCTCATGACACTCCCATTTCAACTAACATAATGTACATTCAACAACAACATATACACAGCCTGTGTATCCTGCCCTTTAAAATATTCATTCATTTTATACCCTTTATAGATTCAATTCAAAGATATATATGTTTACTTATGAATCAGTGCAATTAATTGTCAGGCCTAGTAGAGGGTCGCGTCAGCCAAACTTTCTGCGACCTATGACCATCCAACGTTATACGTGCGGACTAATGAGGTTTGGTAAGATGAGTTCTGATTGGTCAATTTGATACGTGGGCTGACGCGACTCTCTACTAGACCTTTCTAGACTCAGTATAGGAGTGAAACGGAAAATATTGAGGCTAGGTTTACTTAGACTGCGAAAACGGCAAATTACAAATTAGTTATAATGTATTGATCTTGTATCTAACCTGCCCTGTGTATAAACGGTAGCAGCCCCGGTGTCGGTCTGTACACACTGATGTTCTATATCCGCCTGTAGTCTCCCAGAGTCTGCTTCCATCGTGTAGCTGCTGGTCTCGTACCACAAACCCATAAACTGCAAACAAAAGGGTTTATTAATTTTTTTATCAAATTTATTTTTTTCCTCAATTTTGAGACTTTATTCTCGAGCGTTCAAATAACAACAAAATAAAACATGAAATATAATCTTTTTTGTTTGATCTGTGAGTTAGCAATGTTATTTACTAAAATAGCTCATTGAGCTGAATATAGAACACCAGTCAACGGAAGGCCACGAGCCGCCACAATTCTTTTCAGCAGGAATTTTGGAACTTAAAGGGGCAGTAGCACTTTCACTGATAATTATACGTTAATGCAAAATGTATCATTTGATAGTGTCAAATATCTCATTTCACAAACCTATCATCCACAGTCAGTCATCATAGTCCATTGGCAGCCATTTTTGTGTGAACACCTCTAATTCATTTGTGTACGAAAAATGAATCGCATGGCTGAACTTTACATTATATGTTTGAAGTATTAATGTTTTATTTAGTTTATTTACATTGATTTCCATTTTCCTGACATCACCTTAGATTCCCCATAAAACGAGCTTCTACCCATTTAAAGGTACCAATCCCTATTGTTTATTTTATATCTATATCGTTTTCCAAAATATTTCCATGGTGATTATGATTTTGAGTTTCCGTATGCTCAACTTGTAGTGATTTAAATTTCACATAATAATCATAGCTTATCCCTAATCCGACATTCATGACATGATTATTGACAAATATGCATAACATATTCCCTTTATCTGTTTAATTCAAAAAGAGTTATGACTTGTATTTTCTTAGGAGATATCGTTTTTAAACAGAGTTGCATCAATACCAACTGCCAATGCCCAATGGTATGCGAAATCCTAATTGTTTGACATAGTGAAGTACATGAAGATGCTATGACGTGATATAGCTATGTCATCACTTATTATCAGTAAGTCTTGTGGAGGGTTCATGCAACAATTTTACATTTGTCATGGTCACGCTGTGAAAATAATTTTGGATGAAAATACATAAACAGTCTTTGTAAAAACATTCTACGCTATCTTCTTATTTTAGACTTATATCAACTATAGTTTTTATTCATTTGATATCACTCTTGATAAGATTCTGTATTTATCATCTAAAACTGTGGTCCACAGGACATTTCGCATGTGAAAATAAAATCTTTCGGCAGAAATCGTTTAGATTTAGAACAATGCCTGGTACATTATATTGACCTTCTGCATTCTATCCACGTACATGTTTTCAAAAATTTCACCATTACAAAAACAACCATGACGTTGTCAAAATGAGCCAAAGTTACTCGAGCAAGGACAGGCAACTTCTAACGTCTCTCACAATCACTCGAAGCAGGACGTCCTTGGTGGCTTTTGTAAGTAAAATCGTGAACTGTTGCGGTTCCATTACGATTATTTCATTAAATACTTAATGAAAGACTACAGGCAAGTCAGATATAACAATATGGTGCACAAATAATCTGATCCTATCGCTAAAACAATATCATATTTTTACCTCATCGAGAAGGGACCTCATGCATCGTGAACATATCTTATGAATAATTGCAAATCCAAAAAGCAAATAAAAAGCATTACCTTTCCAAAGTCGAAATCATTTAGCAAGGTAACATTAACTTTGCAGTTCTCAACCGATCCATACTGCAGCGCACAGAACACAAAAAATACGATTATATACATCGTTCTCAAGCTTGTCTATAACAAGTAACGTGCTTTAACAAAATGAACACTTTCTGTTCGGACTATACATCAAATGTAATGGTTTGTTACGAACACCTGTTTGCCACAATCGCGGTGAAAAAAGTATGGTGCTCTGTTGTTGCCATTTCAGATAAGGTTTTGTTTGTCTTCTCTCTGAGATCACCGGATGTTTGAAGGTCATTAATAAATATTTCCAAATGTTGGTAAACGTGATATCATCTATGAAATATACTTAATTTTTATCGAATGTTGAGCATCAGTTGTAATTTCATCAAGTGATATGAATTAATTAAATCATGGGCAGAGCTAGCAAAATGCATTTATGATGCGTCAATGCATCATATCGTCATTAATTCACCATGATCATCATTAATTAGTCACCATTTGATCAAGTTTGTTACAGTCCTATATCCAAAGAAATTTTTTCCACAACGTTAGATATAACGAACTTATTTCCTAATCTACATTCGATTGCAGATTTTTAACGTTAATTCTACAAACATCTACCAAAAAAGGGTATCATATCCTAGAATTACATCATTTTCGCTTAGATAATCTTCTTACAATGGCACTGTTTTCCGCTTAAATATTTGAATATGTAACATTTTGGCATGCATCAGACCATGATGCACTTAGTGAAGATATTAACGTTATCTGAGTTGTAATGCAGGTTTGTAGTTAAATATAACCTGATGACGGTAATCACAAATAAACTCGCGAGGACGTAGTCCGTACAGAATTATTGCCATAACACGAGTAAATCGGGTTATCATATGGCTTACACACCGCTGAACACTCCTAAAGTTTTTTTTTATTTCAATGTTTAGGTCTATTATGACTTGGTCAAAGTATACCGATAGTTTACTAACAGTAGACCCCTGCTTGAGGTATAAGACTTAACATTGAAAAGACCTGGAGTGGATATTGATTAGATATCTATAGATGGTGATCTGTATGCAGGTTTTAATTTCGTGATCGGGATCGGTTGTAGGTAGGATACGTTCTAAATTTGTGAAGGGTTATCCATCCATGACGCAATGACGATGCAATGTAGTGGAAAGGAATGTTTCATGTTTCAAGGACAATGACGCAATGGAGATGTGGTAATGGAAATGAATTTAATTAAGTCAAGGATAATAAGTGGACTGAATATTCTCGTTCCGGTGATTTATGAAACACATTCTGGGGAGAGGTTATTAACTATGTGATGTGTTACACATCCAATTTACATGAATTCTAGTTATATAACCTATCAAACATGATCAACCCGTAACTGTCATTCCGACTGCTTAAGATAACTTTCCAAAATAACTGATAAACGCTCGTCATTGTCCGGTTTTCGATCATAATTACGACTTCGAACCTTCCTACTTCCATTGGCTCCAAATTGATACTTCCCTGCAACGGTCAATAATTCTCGATCAAATAACACTTTTGATAAAGTTTAACAGATTTAATCCCCGATTATTTACAGACCGGCTCTTTAACAACGAAGCGAAAGAAATTTGAATCTTTGATTTTCAAACTCATACTATGATAGTGTCAATTCATAAACTTGTAAGTAAATCTATTTGGCTATGACTAAAAGAACTACGAATTCAACAGTAACACCACTATGAACCTTAAATATGAATTTTTGAATAACGACGGGATCGTACATTTTATCTATAAAATAATCTACTGTGCCAAATATATCTCATATTATATATGTTAGTAGCATGAATCAGATCGTCTAAATTTCGGTGGAAAAGAATTCATATTTAAAAAGTAAAAATGTATTGGGGTGATATGTATTTCTAAAATGATGTAGTGTTATGTCATACTTTAATGGAGAAATACATCTATGCAGGCTGCTCAGTCAAGCTGTGATAGCCAACTTTGAATGTTTTACAGAACGTTGCTTCGTGGCATTCTTTTTGTTATATAAGTAACAAGATATGCGATCTTAGATCGCTATTACTGAGGGGACGTCAAGCATAACGCCGGTTGTGTAATGTGAAATATGTGACCAGAACATGAAACCAAACTCGGGATTTGAAATCTGAACTATAGTCTTCTTTAAGGACGACAGAGTAGTTCTATGGATGAACAACTTCTTAATTTGACAGTAGAATTTCTATTGTCTTCTTTATACCATCAACTTTTAGAATGCCACTCAAACAGCTATCGTCTTCTCTGACTCAGATTGGAAATTATTCCCTAAATAATCCCGCAGTTAAATCATTACAAAATATGTGAGTTAAAGAAACTGGGAGAACTGATATTCAGGAAGATTTTAAAAACATCAAAAAGGGATTTAAATGCTTGCGTACTGTAAGCAGCAATTTGAAAAATTGTAAAACATAGCTCATTCGAACATACGATTGTACCGAAGGGATATAAAAAATCTACATAAATAATTCACAGAAGACAGTTCGATAATTGTTTTAACTTGGTTTTATGCAGACATGAGAGAATTAGAAAATAATTCCAATATAACTTATACAACGATTTTGTGCAATGATACTTAACATTCCTGCTAAACAGATAATAACATAATTTATTCGTTCATTCATTTAAAACAATATTATAAATAAAAAGTATTCATTTCCTTTAACATGATCATGAGTATGATTACAATGTAAAGATAAATACCAAATCACAAACCTATAGTAAATCATAAGATTATAATCTCTTTTTTTAACATGAAATATTTTATTTTCCGAAATCAGAGTACAATTTAACTTCACTATCAAAATCGACCCAAAATCACTCAAAGATTTACAAAAGGTGAAGTGAATACCCAGAATGGCGCAAATGTTATCTGGACCACTGAATCATGTTAACATATCAATGGTTTTAGGTAAAGATAACCTGATGAGAGACAAAAGAGATGAAAAGGGACAAAAGGTGAAGTTTGCTGAACAAAATTATTACCCACTTGAATGTAACCGTTTGAGGGATTCAGGTGATACTCTTAACTACAGGTAAAATGGAACACGTAATTATTTTTTTAATTAATAATTTTACTATCATATTCATTTAAAGGGGCAGTAGCACGTTTTTTAAATTTTTTTATATTATATTATATATTTATATTTTATATTTAATGTATTATTTTGATAGTTTCAAAAATCTCATTACACGAACCAATCATTCATAATCAGAGAACAAATTATAAAGATTCACATAAAGTGCATTGGCTGCTATTTTTGTGTGAACACCTTTATTTCATTTTGTGTAAGAAAAAGGAATCGCGTGACTGAACTTTACATTATATATTGGATTTATTTTTGTATCATTGAGTCTTTCAATTGGAACCATTAATTTTGCATTTTCCTGACATCACCTTATATTATCCCTAAAAACGTGCTACTGCCCCTTTATGATAAACATATATGATTATCATATCATATTGTGTACATGTACCATACTGTGTGTGGCTATATCTAAGTCAATGACTACATGCCAAGGAAGGAGAGGAAAAATAAAAAGGCGACACTGCACTTGTACGTCCATTAGCATTCTCTCTCCACAGAGGCAGATCAAGTCAAGAAATGTTGATACAGCCTCTGTTCTATTACGCCGGCTTTGTTGGATAGAATGAGAGATCCCTGATTGGAGGCAATCAAAGTTAGTTGTGCAATCAGCGACGCTGTTCTAAAATCATCATTTGACTACTGAATGATGTCAAAAGCATTGTGATATGAACCACCCTTTCCATGCGAGGAGCGTTGTCATTTGATATAGAAATTCAAATGAATTGTGGTGCAATTTGTTTCCGCCAGGGGAAACTGCCGGAACACACGGATTTCGGCGTAATAGAACAGAGGCTGTATCAACATTTCACAACTTGATCTGCCTCTTCGGGGAGAGAATGGTCCATTAGATCATGAATTGGATTTGAAATGATTGAGTCGCATGTCTGAGAGATATCATATACTCATATTATCAATTTGTGGCAATACTGAAAGTAGAGATTACAACTGCGTACGTATAATTGCTCAACGAAAGGTAGAATGAATGAAGTTATGTCCGTTTTTTACCAACCCTCGGAATTTAGTTAGAAAGGATACTTTTTTTAACATCGCAAAAAAGTTGCAAAACAATTGCCTCATGAAAGTCATACCAATTGGTTAAAAATTGCTCAGGATATTCGATTTCTAGTATAGCGAACTCATTGGATACGAAGCATATACTGCTTATTGACAGGGCTTTTATGTTAAGCTTTCATGAGCAATAATTATGTACAGGTATGGAATTTATCCAAGTATTTAAATCAAAAGATGACATGAATGAACAACACACACAGATGATAATTACCATGCGTAGTCATGTGGTAATGAACGTTATGTATGCTGAAACAGTTACAACTCAAGTTACATGTATACCGTACCCTATTATATTTAATCTGATTTGAATAAATAAGTGCACAAGGTTTGATGGTACGACTTTTTTATGCAATGGTTGCTAAGAGTAAACTGAATTTTTTTATAATATTTGACACTTAAGGGGTCATAACTGTTTCAAATAAAATCTTTTCCGTGGCTTTTACTCGCTATTTGTCGTCATCACTCGTGCAGTCATTGAATGTAAAGTTATCATTATTAATTCAAATTTCATATATTGATTAATCATGATAGCGAAAACGATGAAATCTTAAAGGGGCAGTAGCACGTTTTTTGATAATTTTATATCTTAAATTTTCACTGATAATTGTAAGTTAATGCTAAATGTATTATTTTGACAGTGTTAAAATCTCATTACACAAGCCATTCATCCATAGTCAGAGGACAAAGTATGAAGATTTACTTAAAATCCATTGGCGGCCATTTTGTGTGAACACCTTTAATTCATTTTGTGTAAGCAAAAGGAATCGCATGGCTAAACTTTATGTTATATATTTGAATTATTACTGCTCCACTTATTTTGAATACATTTTCTTTCAATTGGAACCATTAATTTTCATTTTCCTGACATCACCTTATATTCCCCCCAAATAACGTGCTACTGCCCCTTTAATAAAGAAGGAGAGGAAGAACTGCTTTTACCGAATAATTAGACGAAATCTTTCGGTATCTTACACCTACTTAGAAACCAATCGTAGAGTTCGTCTATTATTTTGAAGGTCTCTTTTTTTCTTGTTTTAACCTACCAGCAGGTTTGACATTGGGAAGTCAGGGAATTATGTTCATGTGTAAGACCTACTCGGAGGTTGAAAGGTTTTTATTTATACCCCACTTCCGGTCTCGTTGCTATGGTTTCCTTTGTTTTAACTGTAGGTGTATTGGCGGATACACCGCTCCTTTCTATGTTGTAACTGTAGGTTATCCACTGACTTGTAAAATTTAGAATTATATATTTTTGAGAATTATAATCAAAGATGGTGGGAATCGAACAAGGGACCTTTATGTTATTGAGCAGCGACTCTATCCACTGAGCTAACGAGGATTGATACAAATAGAGGTATTTTCTGTTGTTTTATGTATTATATATATTCTATATATATAAACCTATGTATATAGTTATTACTATGTACCAATTTCAATGAAATGAAATTAGTTTGTGGTTTTAAACCGCAATTAGAAGAGTATTATTAATATTCTATCGATCTAGTTAGGTCAAGAGCTGTATACTTAAAGATTGATGGTATGCTCTTTTTTGTCAAATATGACTCGACCGGTATAAGTCAAATATACTCACACTTCCCTCGGTGTATCGCTCAATTTTCGGTTCTAAAGCATATTGACATCAAATTGCACTTTCAATCAATTTTGAAAATACATACATACATTCATGATGGAAATTCATAGTGTTACACCTTTTTACTTGTGTTAAATTTTAAGGATCCAAATACATGTATGGTATCAACCACGTGACTTGTCTTTTGTCATTTACAAAACCTTAAGCTTCGATTATATTGCGTTACACGTGCATTTTGTGCTATGTCAATAACAAAGAGTCGATTGAACACACTGCTTGTTTTGAAGGAAGCTCATTTTAATAGCATTTTAATTCAGAATGAAAGCGAAATTAGACAGTAATTTAATTCAATAATGAATCTTTAAACAAACAAGCAAACATGATGCCTCTGTATGAAGAATGTTCTAGATGAATGATCAAGTTATATAATGATTAAAATAAAAACAGATGACCCTGATATTCCACCGTACTTTAGACATGTGACCCGTATTAAAAAACAGTTACGTTTGAGAACATGTCAATATCCAAATTGAATAGTTCACTTATCACCATGGCGAGGCAGTTGTAGGCTGGATAATTTGAGCTCCCAGTTTGTATTGACTATTATCCCCGAACCATAATCCTTTAAACTATCGACCCGGAACATAAATATCTATCTCGAGTTGACTGAAAACACCCAAGGTCTTATTATGTCACGCGCTACGAATACGATTTGGGCCAACCTGGTTCCCGGGCCTTGTTCCGCGTGCGCTAAGGTAGGCGGAACAGGGCCCGGGAACCAGGTTGGAGTTGGGCGTCCACAAGGCATACGTTTTTTTAAAAATATGCGATACATATATATTATTATATATATATATATTATATTTAATGTATATAATCTGATTTAGGAAATTATAAATCGAGTCACCTTGCGACTGAGATTGCATTTAACGAATCCCAAAATGGTGAAGGGACACAGGGGGGTGTTCTTTAAGTGTATTTGACGCATCAGCATAAACATTGTTTCCTTTATCTGCAATCGATCTACTAATTATGCAAACAGTTTTTAAAAAGTTTTAAAATGGTTCCTGATAAGCATCGTTATAATCAATGTTTTTTTGCAATCAATTTTTGAACGAAATTTAAAAAAGAAAGAAAGCAGCGATAAACACAAAGTCAAACATACACTGTCATTTATCAAATATCACTCCCGCCTTACGTAGATTTTATCGTTTTTCTTTTAGCCCATCATAACTAAGAATTAGGGACATTCGTAGGGAAGTATTTTTCACAAAAATAAAGAGTAAAGTCTTTTAAACATAAACATTCTAGGGGAGATAACTCTTCGGGGCGTCTCGCATCGGTATTTTATTTTAAATTACAACATAGTTTAAAACAAATGTCTTGAAGAACCAAGTGAAAGATCACGCTTTTAAAAAAATTAAAACCACATTTGTATACAGGTATGTTTTACACTCAACGATAAAGAATTTTATTGTATTGTCGTTCAAACAAAAACAAATATTTTGAAATGTCTATATATTTCCTGGAGTCCATAATCATTCCTATGGTCTGTCCATATTTTTGCCATATATCTCTCACATAGAAACCCATCTCACTATATATATAATGTACTAAGCTTATGATATATCAGATACAATTTACATATGTAACCTTATATGTAATATATATATATATGTAATATATTTTAATAGTATATAATTTACTATTTGTATCAAACTGTGGAACCAATAAAAAATAAAATTAAAAAAAAGTATTATGTAGTTCTTTACTAGCCTTGTCTTTTAAAATATTTCGACATCAATAATTATAAAACTGTAACTATAGTATATGATATCAGATTTGATTATATATCGAAAACAAGTCTCATGATTTTACTTTATGCGAAAGTTTGCTGTCACTGATAATAAAAGTATGATTAATTGTATAAATACAAGTTCAAAATTCATCATTAAGGCAATGTCAAAGTATTACTGAACGATTTTCTAAGCGTCAGAATGCTGAGTAAATGTTGATGCCGTTGATATATGTATAGTCTGAAATGTTCATTTTTTTTACATCAAGCCTAGTTTCAAACCAATAAAAAGACAATAAATAAAACGCGATTTAACCTCACAAAGTTCTGTTGTTCAATTAATAAAAATCTGAATTCTTAAATACAATAGAAAGTATCTTCGTAACGTTCATTAGCTTAAGAAGTAGCTTACGCCAACAAATCCTTCACTAACTTCTATAAAAATACGAGCCATGCAGGCTTCCTCTAGATGCCCCTAGTGGCAAACAATGACTCAACTGTCCTTTATAATGAATGAATGAATGAGTGAATGAATGAATGAATGAAGGAAGAGTTAGTTTACTTCATAAAATCCTTCACTAACTTCTATAAAAATACGAGCCATGCCGGCTTCCTCTAGATTCCCCTTGTGGCAAACAATTACTCAACTGTCCTTTATAATGAATGAATGAATGAATGAATGAATGAGTGAATGAATGAATGAGTGAAGGAAGAGTTAGTTTACTTCATAAAATCCTTCACTAACTTCTATAAAAATACGAGCCATGCCGGCTTCCTCTAGATTCCCCTTGTGGCAAACAATGATTCACATGTCCTTTATAATGAATGAATGAACACTTATCACCGTCGTCAATGTCAATCGTAGTTTGTCGTGACAGTGTAATGTCATATTTTGTCATTGGTTAATTCAGTTTAAGGCCATTTGGCCCAGAGACCATAGGGTATTGACGATTAATCAATATGAAAAACTAACCATAAACGTTCCTTATGAACATGGAAATGGTGATGAATGCTGTTTGAAAGAGATAAATACTAATTTGGAGGAAGACAATACGGCCTGTGTACACTGAGAAGCCATCAATTCGATAATTTTATATTTTACTATACAACTTCGATAAGAATGGTATTTAGTCTTCAGATATTTTCTTTTTGTGTTTTTATGCGGCCCATACGAAAAGAAATGATATTCATTTTCAACTGTATATTTTCCAAAACGTAGGCAGTAGGCACATAGTCTATCCTCTTTTTACGAGTTTAATTAAGTGTCGTCCTTTCTCAAATATGTCATGTTATGTCATGTCATGTCATGGAAATGCAGACAGTCTGATACATATTGGTTTTGCTAAAACTTTCGGAAATCACATATCCTTTTTGATAAGCAACGTCGTCACTGATTTTACAACAAATCTCCATGTTTCCATGTTAAGCCCAAGAAGTGTTCCTATTGAAACAGAGGTAAGTATAGAACTTTATCATTTGAGCTACCTATGTTGATGCATCGGGACATGATTCTTGTTGGACCTACAAACATTTACGAAATTACTAACGTTAATCTAAGCCATTTATAAATGAAGGCATAAGATAATAAACACATTGGTCTTATTTTGTACCTTGAGTGTTTCAAAATACTTTCAAACATTGCTTGCATATGCACACGTTAAACTTGTCATTTCAATATGCATGTTGCAGAGTGTTTATCAAATGCTAGTTACTTGATATCTTTATTTATTATATGATTGAAGGTGAGATACTCTGTTCTATCAGTGAAATAAACCCTCTATCTGGATACAGTGGCGATAACCTTTATCGTCACTCTACTGAGTGGTGATAAACTTTATCACCACTCTAGTGACGTCAAGTTCAAGAGTTTGACGTCATGTAACAATGGTCTGACGTCATGAATTCTCCTATGACGTCACACTGTTACCGCGGTGACGGGCTCTTCAAAGCGGCCGCTCAACATGAAATTGGCCTTTTATGACGTAATTAGAAGGATTTCATCATATAATAAATAGAATATCTGTCAATTCTTGACAAATACCATGTTTATCTCATCTCGTGAGGTAGAAAAGATAAATATTTTCACTCGTGGCTGTAACATATTAAGCTGACGTACAAAATATACGTTCTGTCAGTTGAAATCTTGCTGTTTCAAAAACAACTATCTCAAAATGATTAAAAGCATACACACTATGATAGTTTCTACCTACAGAACATGTACTGTAGTAAAATAATAGTTCAACGTTATATGTTATACATAACTATCGATGTCTAAAGGGTTCTAGTTCTATAAGTTATCTGTACTTTTAAAGCAACAAATATTAAGGTACTAGCGTTAAATCAACATGGAAATAGCAGACTATTATACATCGGCGGAGCAATGTTCCTCTGAAAAATAATTATGTCTGTTAATTTCGAATTCGCTTAGATATCTCAACAAATAGGTTTTGTTTCTGTTTAATGAAAATTTTAGACCAGATTTGTGCTTTTTCAGAAACAAAATATGAGATGTTCTTATTTCTTATTTCTGCACGTTATCAACTTTTCGTCAAGATTTGAGAAAATAGTAAATTTTGGTGAACATAATTTCAATATCAAACATATCATATCTACACTGAAAATCGAATATGATAGAAAGTTGTTGACCAGTTGACCACTGTTGCACAAACTACTGCCCAGTTGTATCCTTATCAAGAAGACAAGGCGATTTTCTAAAATAGATGATCAACTTCTTTAATGGTACGATTTTATGTGTTAAGATATTTTATTCTTCATCTACTTCAATAATCGTAAATTTTGGCAGATGGATGATTGAATAATCGAACATAAATGCAAAAACAAAAGTTATCTATATCAAATTATTTAAATAAAATTTTGTTAAGAAGCTATATATACTCCTAACACAAAACAAAGGAAAACAAACTGGAACTTTCACATTTACATGACACAAACGAGAGAAACGTGACAGAGGGAGACATTGCTTCATCCGGGCTACCAAGCTCGACATAACATTGTCCACTGAGACTATAGCTATATGACAATGGAGACGCAATCTGTGTCATATGCTTGAAGAACCTGTGGTGCTGTTTGTAGATAATCATGTTGTACTACCTATCTTTACTTATCTTCATCTATGGAGCTCACTCACACGAAGCGCATTGCCCTCAATTCGTTTCATCTATACTTCTCAAAGAGGACTTTGACTTTTCACAGGTAAGTTGTAAAATGTATGTGATGTCAATTCACTTGCTTCTTCAGTACTGATAAAGAAAACGTATAGTTTATGCCCTTAATTTGCCAAGTTTTTGTAAGATTTTCCAAAAAAACTTTCAGGTTCTTTTAATTAAAGACAAAAGTATTATTGAAACGCGATTGATATACTTAAAATTGTTTAAACCCCACCGTAGGATTGGCTTGTATTGTTTTGTTTCTACTGATAGTTCATTATGCTTTTATTTATTTATTTTGTTATAATTGTAAATCATGTTTTATCTTCTCTGATTAAATCATACTCCCCTCTATCATAAACATTAATGTCTTCATCAGAATTTTCGACAACACCTGCATGTCCTTTTAATTTAACACATTTTTTTGAAACGCGATTAATATACTTGGAATTTGATAAATCCAAATGTATTATTGCCTTTTCACAAGTATTTGTTTTGGTTATAGCCCATTTTTTATTAAACATTATTTTCTATCTACTTTTATTTAAATATACCTCTATCATAAACATTAAGTGACATTTTGATGGTTTTGCTAGCGTTTACAGCACAGGTACCAGCGTATCTAATGAATATCTCATAAGTCAAGAATACATCCAAAACAATAACACTATAAATCATAATTTCATGCATGTCGATTTTTTTCTTTCTTTCTGTCTTCAAATTATAAAGGATGGAACACGAAATAAAACACACCCTATGTTTATAGGAGTGTGTAAAGTTTGTGACAGACCTGTATGTAATGTATTCACGTATTGCCTGTCACATTTTAGGAGCATTGTCGACAGGTCAAGTGTCATTAGTTACAAACACTAACCTCAAGAGACTGTCAGGAGAGCATATCATCAGTAGGAAGACTCACATGGTCTTGAGCTTTATCATGGGTCTCCTTTATGACTTGTTAAAGACCGTTCTAGAGGTTTTAGTTCGAAGGAACAAAACGATTCCAAAATTTATAATGGCCATACAGGCCTCATATCAATTTATTGCCTGTAGTACGTTTTGCTTTGTGATATAACGGTTTTGTTCTGCATAAATGTTGTAGAAGATGAGTCTCATGTTTTCTTGAAGAGTGGGCGTTTCTCAGAATTAAGGCTACAATATTTACAGAAATTTATGACGGATTAAACTGTTTTAAAATCTAACACTGACCATATTATAAATGCTACATGTAATTTTTATTATGTACTTAAATATATTAGAAATGTTCCAATCCACCATGTGCACCAGCCTACAAAGGCAAATGCTTGTAGCCTGTAGCCATTGACAGAATACATATGTCTGTCTGATTCTGTTCTGCTTATATGCTTCTCCACTTCTTATTTCTGTCTTGTGACTTTCTCTCATGTGTATTGTGGCTTATACAGGAAGTAACCAGCTTATTTTAAGCTCAGTACTTTAAGGCATGCTACATGTAGGTCTGACAACTTTATAGGCGTCAGGAATGTCGTCTATCTGTGGAACATAGCAATGACAGAATGTTTGATAAAGGCATTCACGACGCAAATATATTCATTCTTGAAATAAGTAACGTGAGATAATTACATTCATTGAATGTGCATATTGACAAATTAACTTTATGCATTAAGCTTCCATTATATGTTTAGCTTTTGACATGAATCTCTAGGGACGAGAGTTATGTTATGTTTATTTACATTTACATGTCTTATAACTTGCAGATACAGTAGATATGATGACAACTTGATGACAAGGTTTTGGACGAGGGACATGTTTCAGTTATTGTAAGGGTGCCGTTGCACAAAACATTAGGGTGACTTTAAGTCACTAAGGTAGCCTTAGTGCAATGTTAATGAATAGCACTAAAGTTGACCTTAGTGTAAGGTCGTTTTGTGCAACCGCCCCTAGGTGTATGCTTCAGTTGATGACATGCCGTGTATATGAGACTACAAGCAAGTGGTACGAGTCACATAATTTGCAACATTCATTCTCTTGTCTATTATCACAACAAAATTCATTGCTCAAAGATAACTTTATCATTTAATATTCTCCTTATTATTCTCTCAGTGGAGAGGTGACCTATTTGAAATAACCACTCCATATTTAGGAAGTTGAGACTTGGCAGAGCAATTGGCGTTTGTCAAAAGGTCAAGGTCAATCACCAATCATAACTCATCTTACCAAGCCACAATAGTCTGTCTTTGCATGTATAACGTTGGAGGGTCATAGGTCGCAGTAAGGTCGGCTGATGCGACCCTCTACTAGACATTTCTAGACTCAGTATAGGAGTAAAGCGGATAATATTGAGGCTAGGTTTACTTAGAGTGGTCATCAAAAGTCTTTTTCGGGACAATCACAACGTGTTCTTCAATTCTGCTTAAATCAATGCTCAAACTTCTTAATGTACCCTGAAACACATTGTATATTGTATTCCTTGGCTGTACATACAACTCTCGAACTTGTTCATGGCAGTGTTCTGTTGGTCTGTTGAGGTATGACTTTATTATTAAAATCACTAAAAGAAAGTTAACGCTTAAACCATCATTACCCCCAGTTTTGATTGAAAACGTTGATTTGATTGTGTATGCACAGAATATACATTTATCTCTTCAATTTCGTGATTTGTTGACTTCAGTGAAAAACATAATTGTATCCTGGATACACATTAAAAAAAAGACTCAAGCTCGGAAATGGCTGAAGAAAATGTGAATCACTGACATAATGCTTAGATGCAAAGTCTGATTCATGTTTTCAAATGTTACAAGCAAAACGATTAGCATGCAAGCATTTTACAGTTTTAATAAAATGGTACATTTAAGTTCATGGGCGAGTGTTTTGTCTAAGGGGTCAGTGTTTTTTATTCAACGAACAAGGGAAAAGTCTAGTTAAAGAAAAGATGTTATGTCACCATGTTTCAGTAAATGGACAGGTGCATAATTTTGGTATGTGGGCAAGTGTATTGTTAAAGCTAATGTGTCATCTCTCAATTTATAGACAGTTTATTTTAAATAATTAGTAATATGACTTGGTTTCATTTTATAGAAAAGTTGTATGATTAACATAATGGGAGAGGAGCGTGTACAATCAATGAGTAGGTATTTTCTTTTTCTCGGGGGGCATGTTTCAAAATTTGGACAGTTATTTGGCAGTTATATATATGCAGGTACTTTGTTTAAGTTTATGGGCAAGTGGTACGTGCTCAGCTGGTACGCCGACAATGCGACGACCTACTCTTCCTGGAAGGAGGATTTCACCTTCAACATTGTACAAACCAACCAGAAGGAGGCGACATTGTACTCACAAGCAAGGTAGGGGGCGTTACAGTTGTCAGAGAAATGCTTAAATGCTTATGGATTTAACATTTTAAAGGGGCAGTAGCACGTTTTTATTGGGAATATAAGGTGATGTCAGGAAAAAATGAAAATTAATGGTTCCAATTGAAAGACAATGCATTTAAACTAAATAAAGTAATAATTCAAATATATAACGTAAAGTTTAACCATGCGATTTCTTTTTTCTTACACAAAATGAATTAAAGGTGTTCACACAAAATGGCCGCCAATGGATTTTATGTGAATCTCCATACTTTGTCCTCTGACTATGGATGATTGGCTTGTGTAATGTGATTTTTGACACTGTCGAAATTATACATTTATCATTAACTTACAATTATCAGTGAAATATTTTATATATAAAATTATCAAAAAACGTGCTACTGCCCCTTTAAAGATTGATTGCACAACCATTTAATTTACGACCATGTCTGGCTTATAAAACTTCATTGCATGAAAATAAAAGTTGACAGTATCTGAAAAATATGATCATTTTTCAAATCGACTCGTCAACGGTTACTTCTTGCTGTTTAAAGGGACCCTCTGGCATCAGGCGAGTGCGCTATCGAGGTTTCAGCCCTGAATGAGACAGAAACATCCGGGAAACTCCTTCTTACAACGGGAACTGGTACTGTAATTATATATACACGTTTGACGCGCATTAATTTTAAAAACTTGTCAACGGGTTGAACGAAAAACGTAAAAGGATAACGGATACATGTAACAATTAGCGAATAATTCATATATGCTGCAATTTTTCTGGGTGGCAACTTTCTTTTTTAACTCCTTTGTTAAGATTTTGGGTCATTTCTATCGCCTTTGACTCAGTTTAGGGTGTCATAAACGTAACGTAAAAATATGACTCTAAAGTGACAGAAATTAATGAAGCAAAATTATTGCATCCATGATATTAAACTTATCTTGTTCAGCTCATGCAATATTGAAGAAAAGATCTAAAATTGTCACATGCAATTGTAGAGCTGCCATACATTGTATAAACATTATCTTGTTAATCTTATATGCAAAGTGCAGGAACCATTTATATGAATTATAGAAATTTCCATCTATGATATTTTCCGTTATTTGCTTAGCTGTGGCAACATTCAATCGATTACTCCAACATTGCAAAACCAACGAAGACGTTGGCATACATGATACTTCAACTGATGCAGCATTCAATGAATAAGTTGGCATACCGAAACGAGAAATCTTTATCCACCTATATATTATGTGGAAAATGTTTGTTAAACCTGTTGGTTGAGATGGCTCTATTTGAAACGAATTTAACTGTTTCAAAATGACCCTAACCAAAACTAGTGGGCGAGAATTGTTAGTGTGGGACCGATCAACACGTTTTGCATGGTTTGTAATACTGCAAAACATGTCCGTGAAAAATTTGTCTTTAAAAAGAACAAAGTGTCCTTGTGAATCACTCATCAACGTTAGAAACAATGCCAAGGGTTTTTTCCGTTTCCTCAAAGACATGGAAACTTTCAATTTCAACAGTGTAAGACTTATCGTAAACCCATCAGATCATCAAAACTTTCTTGCTACAGCATTACATCAACACATGCCCTGGTCGGCATGATCCAAATCCTATTGAACACTTGTAGGAGGGGTGCAGTAACGAGGCACGTCCAAAACCAAAGCTTAACCAATCCAAATTAAACACTATCAACAGTCTCATTCACACCTTACAAAGACAGTCTATTTAGATTGAGCCCATGGAAGTATTTCAGTTTCGACGTGTTCATGTGGTGTCGTGTTGATGGGAAAAGAAGATGACAAGACGACTGATAATAAATTACTGTTTTCGATAAAAGTAACACAAACTTCTAAACTTTTGGTGTCCAGTATATAAACGCTTTACTTGTTCAGCTGATGCAATGCACAACTCAACTGTCACATTCAATGAAATATTTGCTATGATATTTCCCATTCTCATTCAGTTGATGCAATATTTATGAACAAACTTAAAATAATTGTCACATACAGAAGTTGACAAACATAATATTTGGGTTTTTGTTTTGTTCAGCCGATTCAAAATTCCGTTATTTAGCCCAATGAAATTGTTGACCATTCTCTCCCCACAGAGGCAGATGTTGATACAGCCTCTGTTCTATTACGTTAAAACCCGTGGGTTCCGGTAGTTTCCCCTGGAGGAAAAAAATGCACCACAATCCATTTGAATTTCTGTATTAAATGACAACGCTTCTCGCATGGAAAGGATGGTTCATATCATACCCATTCTATTCCACAAAGTTGGCTTAATAAAACAGAGGCTGTATCATCATTTCATGACTTGATCTACCTCTGTGGGGAGACAATGCTAATGGACGTACAAGTGCAGTGTCGCCTTTTTATTGGTTGATGCCCAACCTTATATTACTGTTGATATTTTCTTGATTTGATCTGCCTCTGTGGAGAGAGAGCGATTGTTGGCAAGAGCTGATGTAATGTTTCTCAACCCCCCTCAGAAACCTCCCCCTTCTGGGTGCTGGAGACAGACTACGTACAGTTCGCCTTCGCCTACGGTTGTCTCAACGTGACGGATGCCGGTGAATGTGCGAACACTCGGGCCTGGATCCTGAGTAGAACCAAATCCTTGTCATCAAACTTCCTGTACCAGAGTTACTACTTCTATCACGCCCTCTGCATTGATGAGGACAGGATCGAAACTGTGCTTCTTAATCAGGGTGAGAAAGAGGACGACGTGGGGAATCATAATTGTAATGTACAGCTGCGTATCTTAAGTTTGTTCACTTGCCTTGTATTCTAGTGCAAATATCATGTCATTTGGAATGTCTTTGAGACATCTTAGCATTGCGAAAACGAAACCAATAATGTTGAAATTTCACTGCATAAGATAAGATTCAGTTTGCATTAACATATTCGTATGTAATACCTAACAGATAACCGTAACAAATTTGGCAGGTCATTGAAGTGACCAGGGGTCGAAATTTCGGAAACATTGTTTTCTATTTTTCTCTACAAGATCCTTCATAAGCGATTAACAGCTTTAGATCTTACTCATATTTGTTCCTTTGCTGATTTTTTACCTACAAAGTTTACATGGATTATTTTAATCGAAATTTAAGAAAATCCGAACTTCACAAATATGACCCTATCGGTCTATCTAACCATGCCAAATATCGACATCTAGCACCAGTGATGAGACGATCCCGAAATATGGTTTGAAAATTGTTATTTTACACATGGACAATTGATGATCCTTTGTAAGTGGTCCTGGAATTATTTATGGACGTTGAAACGAAACCAAAATTACATGCTTTTTGCACTAAGATACACAAGCAAATAAACAAACTTAAGATACGCAGCTGTATTAATTGATATGTTTTTTTGCTAAATTGAACATTTAGTTAATTTCGAAGTTGATATGATAATTCTGTTTTGCAAACTTAAAAATAAGATTGTTTGACGAACAGGGAAATCTAAATTCAATCTTAGTTTTGTTCGTCAGATGATTCGCTGTTTCATCTACAGTACATCTTGAAATTCCAATATACGAACGATGCTTATTTGTTCGGATAATTTGTTTTCTTTTCATATTTTGATAAGATTGCATGATTTCAGTTACGACGTTTTTTGGATCAAATGAGATTGATTTAGTTTTTATAACTATTTATATTTATGGTTTTTTTTCAAAGATTGCAGTATAAATACACACCAAAGCGTTTCGCCAGAACAGAACTGCAATGTTGAAGATATCTTAGATTTGGAAGAAATTAATTTGGAAAAGGTGAGAGTGTGAAAAAGATTGTATACATACATGTCTTTCTCAAAATGTGTTTGGCATTAGAATACATTTATCACTTAAATGCGAACAACTTTGTACCTTTAACCTTGACATTTATAAGACGAGTGATTTGATGATATTTAGATATCTTCGCAGGTAAAAAGGTCATATTTAAAGGGGATTATGTAACAGACATAATATTACATTACAGACGAAGCGCGTGATTTGAGCTCTTTTAAAGGGACAGTAGCACGTTTTTTGATAAGTTTATATTTTGAACTTTTCACTGATAATTGTACGTTAATGCTAAATGTATTATATTGATAGTGTCAAAAATCTCATAACACACACCAATCATCCATAGTCAGAGGACGAAGTATGAAGATTCACATAAAATGCCATCCTGCTACATCAGCGTTTATGTCTCCGCTAATGCTACAACCTATCCCCTGATATCCTCCTATGGTCTTCTGTCGTATCGCTGACGGGTGGTTGCTCGGCGCTATTTATAGCCTGTCTGTTTTCAGTCAAACTATTCCGAACTCCATACACTGTTGTCTAGTGATGTCGCACGTGGAAATCTAAGAGCGCGTGATTTGGAGCTTAGCGGGAGACTGCAACGAGAATCAGATTTATTATTTAATAGCACTCCTATTGGTTAATTTGAATCACGAGGTGAGCACGCGGAACGAAGCCAAGAAACTAGCTAGTTTGCCCCTATCGCTGAAAGGGCATCATTTGATTGGCTTGCTATATATAGCGATACGACAGAAGACCATAGGAGGATATCAGGGGATAGGTTGTAGCATTAGCGGAGACATATACGCTGATATAGCAGGATGATAAAATGCATTGGCGGCCATTTTGTGTGAACACCTTTAATTCATTTTTTGTAAGAAAAAGGAATCGCATCTCTAAACCTTACGTTATATATTTGAATTATTACTGCTCCATTTAGTTTAAAAACATTATCTTTCTATTGGAATCATTAATTTTCATTTTCCTGACACCTTATTTCCTCCCTAAAAACGTGCTACTGCCCCTTTAAAAAGGAAAAACAGCAAGAGTGGGTTTTGAAAACATTTATATTTTTTGAAAGGTTATCTCAATACATGATTCACGTACCTCAGTTGGTAAAATTAAAATTGATTGGCAAGTGGTCGGTAATCTCGGGTTGCTCTATACTTGATATCAAATGACACAATGAGATTCTTATATACAGTATGCGGGCCGATGGTATGAGACAAGCTGGTTATCTCCCTTCTACATTCCGGAGGATCAGCTGTTCCATGACTACCAGCATCACTACATCATCACCGGAGACGGCAACATCACTGCTTATATATACGGAAGGTGCAGTGCACATCTTTAGAGAATTTTTACTTTTTTGAATACTACGCATATTGTAAAGCCTCTAGATGTGAAATGGCCTTGTAACTTATGGAATGGAATTTCATTTTCATATCATCTCCAAACATATATGACCGTAAAATATTTCGAATGTTGCATTTCACACAATACTATGCATATTGTAAAACCTCTAGATGTGAAATGGCCTTCTAATTTATGGAATGGAATTTCATTTTCATACCATCTCCAAACATATATGACCGTATAATATTTCGAATGTTGCATTTCACATTTAAAAATTATAAGATGTTGTTCGAATAAAATGTGACAAAGTTTAAAAATTCTTTTCAACTTCTCAAACGAAATGTGAGTTAAAAAACTTAAACTAGCGACTAGGATTTTTATTTAATTTTTTTTCTACAACATATATCAATGAATAACCTGAACATCTTATTGTTTAGGTCAGCCCAGGAACCGGATGAATGTTTTCACAGGACAGCTACATTGAAACCTGAAAAAGCACCTGGAAGATTTACATATTCAGATCATATAGGTACGGGCACTATAATACCATACTGTCTATAACGTTCAATAGATGCAACAATGACGTTTCTTTCCGATTTACATAAATAAATTAGTGGAATTAGTTACTTGTGCATAATATTCAAACATTTCATCACAAATTCTTTATCAAAGACATGGCGTAGCACGTTATAGGTTGAATATGAGGTCAGGAAAATGAAAATAAATGGTTCCGATTGAAAGACAATGTATTTAAACTAAATGAAAAGGTAATGAATCAAATATAACGTTCAACCATGTGGTTCCTTTTTCTAACACAAAATAAATTAAAGGTGTTCACACAAAATAACCGCAAATGGAATTTATGTGAATCTTTAAAATTTGTTCCCTGACTATGGATGATTAGTTTGTGTAATGAAATTTTTGCTACTATCAAAAGAATACATTTAGCATGAAAGTACAATTATCAGTGAAAAATTTAAAATATAAACTTTTCAAAAAACGCGCCCCTTTGATAACGTTGTTGTTGATAAAAAACATTCTTTATAACGGACAATAAGTAAGAATGGAATTTAATGCGATAAATATTTACCATAGGAAAATATCCCTACTGGGTACTGAGTACGGATTACACTCAGTACGCTGTGGTGTACGGTTGTAACAACGTCAGTTCAGATGGTTCCTGTTATGGGGCAAGATCCTGGATCTGGAGTCGAACCCCGACTCTACCCGGCAAGATTCAATATAAAGTTAACAGAATACTACAGAGTGTCTGTGTCAACCCTTCAGCGTACCTACCTACTAGGAATAATGATGGTAATAAACATATTACTGAGATCAATTTCATCTTTTAGTTTTGAAGATCTTTATCAAAACTTGCAGTTCGTGGATGTAATTCTCAAAATGAGAAAATTGAAACGAGGCATTTTTAAGAAAAATTGTTTGTTATTTTAAGTAATAATGAATTGTTTCTCATATCAAAGTAACAAGAACAACGGGAATAATTGAATTCCAAGCGATGTCTTCAGATGAATGTTATTGACGAAAAAATATGTTTTTTAAAAGATGAGCTTTAACCTTTTACGTGTACATAGCTGACTAACTATCTGTTTTACATGTTTTTATGAAGGTACATTTCTATTACATGCATACTGACCAATAACTGTTCTTGATTGTTGTCTTAACAGAATGTCCGCCGAAACTCACCTGGAACGTCGATGACAACATCAACTGCAACGTCTCCTCATTCAAAGTGAAAGAAAAGTTCAATTTTGATAAGGTGAGTCGAAACTGAAAGTAGCAAAACTTTGTCATTAGTTTTGATCGAAATTGCAATATTGTTATTTTTCTTATAATCAAGCGAGTTATTTGCTTTGCCTCACAATTTGAACATTTGTTATTAATACTTATTATATCATACACATATTTCATTCATTTTGTGTAAGAAAAAGGAATCGCGTGGCAATTTTTTTTTTATATTTTATTTATATATTTAAATTATTACTGCTTATTATTTAGTTTAAATGCATTGTCTTTCAATTGGAACCATTAATTTTCACTTTCCTGACATCACCTTATATTCCCCCTAAAAACGTGCTACTGCCCCTTTAAATCCTAAAACTTCAACAAATCGTGTAATTAGGAAGTGAGAAGCAACTGAAGAAAATTATAAGAGTATTCATAATCTTTAGTTCGATATCGGCAATTGAAGACTTCGATATCATGAATACTTGGCCTGTCTTGAAAATGCCACATGGCACTGGAATGAAAGAAGTTGTACTGTTTGTCTGTTTCAGTTCACTGGAGTGTGGTGTGAGGTTGCAACACTGAACGGTACAGAAGGAGTGTCTAACAGACAGGTGAATCTTCTAACCAGGAACCAGGACGATTTGACATCTCAGGTTCGATTCAGGTAATATCTCTGAACACACTATGAACATATGAATGATTGAAATAAGTAATTCATTTGGTAACAGGTTAAATACTAGTTTTACGAACAGTATTGTTGATTCAAGACATAAAGGACATAAAAGCGACATCAAAACATCTTAGATTCGATTCAGGTAATATCCATGAACACACTATGAACGATATAAACACATGGATGATTGAAATAAGTGATTCATTTGGTAAAAGATTAAATGCTATTTTTAACGAACAGCATTGTTGATTCAAGACATAAAAGACATCAAAACGATATTTGTTATGTTCAAATTCTGTGATCACAAACATTGCATTTATTTTTTAGCGATCCTTTTTCAGATTATTGAAAATGTAAGGGACATCGATTAGCTCAAAAACATGTTGATAGTGAGGAGAATGAATATAAATCGTTAAATATATATTTAACCTATTTAAATGGTATGAAAACTCAAAACGATACCCGAGAAGATCCCCTAGGGTTGAAGGCGCAATTTAGTCTACATGCTTAGTTATTATGGTTAGTATACTTGACAATCTGGGATACATTTTCTATGATTTTCTATCTTATTAAAATAACATTGAGTTTAAATAATTGCATTGTCGTTGATAAAATGAACAAAAGAAGTGAAATATGACCAAATTTTTACTTAGGAACATCGCTTAGCACATTCTTCCGTTGTACTCGCTTTCATTCGTACGTATACAAAGTGACAATGGGATGAAAGCAAAGTGTTACCACTAATATTTAAGAAATAAAGTAGCCCTAACCATCATGTGTTTTGCAATAAAGTATAGTTTTGCCCTGAACTATTATAGTTAAAGCATGAGGCCGAAGGCCGAATGGTTTGACGTTATAATAGTTCAGGGCAAAACTATACTTTATTGCAAAACACATGATGGTTAGGGCTACTCTATTACTTTTCTAGTATGTCAATTTTTACTCGTTTTAGTTATTTCTACTCCAAATATAAACATATTTTGTAAATAATGTCCGGCCGCAAACTGAAAATCCTCGATCAGGGCCATACTCAGTGACGTCATAGCCAATTGTTAATGTCGTCATGGGCTATTGTTTCGTGACGTCACTCAAAAACTATACTTTATTGCTGAATAAAGGGTGGGCGGCGCCTTTGATCTTTACGGAAACAATACTAGAAAACGTTTTAACATTCAGGAGAGGAGACAGGTGCACATACGAATCAGCGGTGTGGTTTAAGGATGGTTCTGTAGGGAAATACAACGTCAACAAGTCATCTGGAGGTGGGTGACCAATTGTAAACATCATCATTGTCACTCCCACGGGGCTTGGTATTGTTAAAATATATACTACATCATTCCTTGGACATATCATGATGATCATGATGATGATCATCACCATCATCATCATCATCATCATCACCATCATCATCATCATCATCATCATCAACAACACCAGCAACAACAACATCATCATCATCATCATCGTCATAATTGTACTCACATTAAAGATGCTGTATCATACTTGCAAGCGGTTCAGGATGAAATTTAGCTATTGAGAAAAGAAATACATCACTTTGTAGAAAAATCTTTCGTCGAAATTTTGATATCATATTTAGATTGTTTAATCAACAATAACATACTTATTTCGAAGCTCAATCACAGTACCCCTTGTAGCAATATGAAGAAAGGGCATAGCATTTACGAACCCGCTTTCGGTGACGTAATCATTATACCTGTAGGATTTACACCGTGTCTAAACTACCGTAATTGCGTTCGATGGGTATCAACTTTGACAGCAACGAATACCTAATTCGGGGAAAAGAAAATGAAATCTAGTTGAGCGCGACAAAGACGGGTTTCAAGCGTACATTTAGAAACCGGAAGTTGGGAAATGGCCACACTTGATTCGCCCTTATGTCGACTGCCGTTTCGGTATTTTTTGGTAAATTATCTTCTTTTTAATGAATTCTGGTCCGATTTTCTCAAGGTTGGTCGCTAAATTTTTCTAAAAATACAACGAATACATTAAAAATACTTTTAAAAATATTGTAAGTATGATACAGCATCTTTAACATCCCTAGAATCCTTAAATGGAGAAAATGGGGAAACATTCAATTAAGTGATTTCCATCTCTAGAAGAGTTTGTGTTATTAGCCGGTATTGATGGCCAAATATCTCAACGCAGGAACAAAGCTTTTTGTAAAATATCCCTTTAAAAGGGTCGCAAAACAATAGACATAGCAAGTGAGTTGCTATCAAGGGCAGGTAGTTTGAGTATTAAGTTCTTGATGAAAAAGCCCAGGGCTGATATTGTGTAGAGTGAGTCACAATGGTGACCGAGTGTGATAAGTCATCGAATCGACCTGGTTCATGTGATTAAATCCTGCAATTACTGAAAGCATATGGACGAATATGAAAGGGTCATGTTTTGCGATTGTTAACGATTAATTCATGATTTGCAATAACGTGTATAGAATGTTCTGTAAGCATGTAAATATCATTGTTTGTTATTCCTTTAAACCACAATATTTCTTTGAGATCCGATGACAAAAAGATAGATGTAAAAAGGAAATTAAGGCAGCCTTGCTTTTCTTTAAGTTATAACACTTAGCTTTTGACTTCCTGCATTTTTTGTTTAGATTCGAGGTCAGTGTGGGTAGCTGGTACTGACTACTCGAGTTACGCGGTGCTGTACACGTGTGAGAGGGTGGGGTCAGATGGTCAGTGTGAGACTGCCCGGGGGTCAGTGTGGAGCAGATCTCCCACCCTCCCTGCACAACACCAGTACACAGCCAACTCTCTCCTGCAGGAAGTCTGTTTGAATCCTGCAGCTCTCGTCACAATGACTCAAAATAACGGTAAGTTTACGAGCGCATTATTTGAATTTAATACAAGATGTATATGCAGGTTGTCTTTCTCTTAAAGGTATTTTAAATTGTCAAAATGTAAATGTTATTAAGTTAACTTTTGTATATCTTTGTAAATTATTTAGATGAAAAAGCACATGACCAATTAATTAATATTGTAAACTTCATTGTAATATAGGCCACACGGCCCACATTACTGAATAAAATCTGTCTCTCTAAACAAATGACGGTAATAATAAGTTTGGATTGGAGAGACTGTAGCGTAGCGTTTGTAGATTATTCAACGTATGTTGTTCAAGTCAATTTCACAATTCCGTTTCCTTTAGTTGTTGTTTAAGGTATAGTGTCGGAATACCTTAACAGACATTACTAATGACAGAAGACGATAAAGATATTAAACATAAATAGAAACTAAAAATGCTGATAAATTCCTTTAGTTGTGGTATTCATATATCTAACGCTGTGTCCAATTATTTCTATTATTGATAGCTTGCCTATGTGGTGAAAGATCAGTGAAATATTATATTTGTCTTTTGCAGAATGTCCACCTCAACAAGAAAGGGTCACACCAAAAGGTATCATACATTGTTATTTTAGATCGTATACATTTATCAAATTAGGCCATATTAAGTGACGTGTTCCACTTTAAATAGATACAATAATGATGCTGTATGCAAGATATGATTTAAAAGTTGTCATTATCAAAAAGAGTTTATCATTTATATCCTTCAGGAAATGGAGCTTCAAGAAAGACTCAAGACATTCTGATCGTCACCTGCTTTCATCTTGCTTTGTCTGTTCTTCTTAAATCATTCATATAACTATCACCTCTGTACATTATAAATTAAATTATCATCCTTCATATTTTGTGTAATGTTTGTTAATAAAATTTATATCGCATTTTGTTTAGTTTATATTTTGTGATTGAACAAGTAAGAAAAGAGAGGGCGATATAAAAATTAAATGACATGCCAATGCCAACTGATGACTTTAAAATAAACAAATATCCCTTTGACAGTCTTTACATCAAACCATCTTACTAGATATGGTCATTATTGTATTTTTTTAAACTAAAACATACCGATTGGTTCATCTATATATCCAATTCATTCAGTCTCTGTTGGGTAAAACACTGCGAAATATACATAAATTTTAACCGAAAAAAATAACTTTCATTTTTAAAGTAGATATTCACCTTTCCTGTTCTTTCGTAGATTGATACCCGGCAGATTTGCAGAAACATTGATTGTCACCTCTACGGTAACACGATTCCATTTCCCCCTCAAAACGGGGAACCCCTCAACGTACAGCTTTAAGTTAATAATTGCTATCGAAAATCATCTATTTATTGAGGCAACTACTCATAAATATTCATCTGCAAAATACATATTTGGTTTTTAACCCGTGTTACGTTACACCTTTCTTCACTTTACTCTGTAGATGAAAGCAATGTGTAGGTAGCTGCTTGTGTTGACACTGATACTATGTAAACTACGAGAGACAGATACTGAGTCGTGTGAGAACATCAAGTGTCAAAGCTTCTGAGCTACGTAGCTATCACTACATAACAAGAGACCCTTTTGCTTTGAGGCGAGTGATAGGCAGTTGTCAGGTGGCCCATTTCTACATACCAATTGCTACCGATCCAGAGTCAGGACGATGGCTTCTCTTAAGCTGATACAACATTTCCTAGCTCTCGTATGGATCTATGGAGGAGTCTCACTGAGTTGCCAAGTGGATAACATTGCTGTCCAAACCGACTTTGACTTTGATAAGGTAAGATTCGAAACACTAACAATAATTATTACCTACGGGGGCAGTCATATCGGGGTTCATATTTTTCATATGTTGCCCTAGGGCAAAATATCACTTTTTCATTGTGACGTCACGTTATAAACAATGCTTCACGGTTCACCTATGACGTCACAATCTAAACGGGCTGGCGCGGCTAGTCCGCCTGTGCTGGCAATTACTTTTTGAGTATTTTCTTTAATTTTGGGACTACGGTAATAAACAGAATATTATATTCGTTCCCATGACTTACTTTGTTTACGACACTCGTGTCTGAATATCAGTATATCCCTCGCTCTCGCTCGGGAAATACTAATATTTAGCCACTCGTGTCGTAAACATAGTATGTCATGGACACTCATATAATATCCTCTATGTCTTTCATGTTTGTTGATGTATCTTGTCTGGTATGATTCGAAACATTAACAATAAGTCGTTCATGCTTGTTGATGTATCTTGTCTTGTATCAATATACATGAGAAAAGCGACTGGAGGTATAGTGGGGGTAAATAACATACGCAATTCGTGCTACATGATAGATAACTGTTTTTATTTCTTCGGACTCAGTTACATTGAATGTATAAGTAGCTTTTAGCGTAGCTCAGTGGTAGAGTGTCCGCTCGTCACTCGGAAAACCGGGGTTCTATTCCCGGTCGCGTCATACCAAAAGACGTTAAAAGGTGGGAGTTGTTGCTGCCTTGCTCGACACTCGACATTGTAAAGGCAGAACAACGCATTAACTGGTGCTGCACTGTGAATGCCGGGTGGCATGGGCACAAATCAAATTTCCAATGGACATGTACTGAGGACAATAAAGTGTTATTTGTATTAAACGTTACTCTGTACGATAATGTTCTCGATTAGGAAACAAATACAACTCAATCGACGATAAAGATGTCCAAGCATTCATGTCTGTTTTAATGTATGAGTTATGTTTTACATACGATTGTAAATTCCTTTATGTCATTATTATAACTCTATAAAATGAAATCCAATGAATGTATCCAATATGCCCTCGCATAGTTCAATTCAACATCCATATCTATTCATGTTAACGTTAATCATTGTTATATATAACCGAGGAAGTTTATTAAACTTCAAATGGACAATGCTGATGCTACTTGATAGTATAAGTGCTTCACTTTGAACCAGATCATGGGCAAGTGGTATGTGATAAGTTGGTATGCGGATGACGTCACAAGAAACAGTCCACGACTGACGGATTACATCCAAAACATTGCCCAAACTGCAGACAACGAGGCCACCATCTACGCACAAGGGAGGTCAGACAAACTTTCTCTATTTAATGTTGTAAAAGTATTTGTGTAAATAGTGGTAAAAACAATGCTTTTTCTGAACATCTATACTTCATTAAGAATTAATTGAAAGTATGCTAGCATGTTTATACAAATTTCAAATGCATTGATGGAAAGTAGTGGATAAAACTGAGTAATATCAAATCAGCTGTCTTTTGACAATCACCAACAATGAAACAATTAGCATCTGCGAGTATTTGAATAAATATCAAACAATAAATGAAAAAGTATATTTTAAAAATGTAAATATTGTTTAAGTAGGGCAGTTTCCAGAAAGGCAATATAACCGTGTGAGTTATATGCCCATGACCTATTTCCTACCTTCCACAAACAAATCTGTTATAAAGGTCACTTCCGTTGTCATTATTAGCATGCAAGGCACAGCCCGTGTCATGCTTAAACCCACTTGACATTGGGTTGACCTTTAACTATGAAACTGTCACGGCATGTTCAAACTGGTCCATTATGTCATACTTATTGTATACATACATACAAACTGCATACATACAAACTGCATACAGACTGCTTACATACAAACTGCATACATACATACATACATACATACATACATACATACATACATACATACATACATACATACATACATACATACATACAAACATACATACAATGTACATACATATCCCTTTTTCTTAATGCACATGTTACTGTTAAAGCAAAAAGACACAAAACTATAAGTTCAAGTGAAAGTGTTAGTGGATAAACGATATCATAAAAGTGTATGCAACACAGATGCACATTATTAGGTAATCTTAATCGTTGATTTGAAATTTCAAGAGTACATTTAAATCATCGAGCATTTGGTAAATACCAAAGCAAATTATTGTAGTCAGGGGATGATTAACGAATTTATTGCTCCCTTAGCCCTGTACCATGGCTGTGAATAAAATATTAGTTCTTTAATCAATCAAAGTATGAAGTTAACAAGTACACGAAGACCAAAAATTTGAAAATAGAAAAGATATTGCGTAATTCAAAACGATATTCAAAAATGAGGTCAACTGTAATGTACACAATGCATACTAGTTGAATCATGCATGATAAATTGCACAGCATACATCTATTCACGGGAACATACCATGAACGAGGCAATAAATGATTAAACACCTGTTCATTATAATATGCATTAAAAAGTAAAACATTCAAAACCTTATGTATTGCCTACATAATGAAAATTATCCGCATTGCAACATGCGTTTATAGAAATCTAGAGTGGCATTTTCATTTTGAATAATGGTATCAAACTTAAAAAGTTTATTATATTCCTTCTTTAACACCCGCATAAACGTATCATGTCCCGGCAAACTCGTATTCAAGTCTTTTTCTAAGCTATGTATATGACTAGGAGATTTGCAATCATGTTGACACACACTGGCGTATGTTTATTCATGTGTTTGCTTTAAAAATGGCATGTATGAACCACTTTGTAGGGTCAAAATGGTCACGGTGATCTTCATGCATGGTATCGTACATTGACAGTAGAAATGAAACACCTTCTGTGAAGATACCGCTGCTACTTGTTAGCTATATATCATTTGCACAAATAGCGAGTAACTGTAAATGTACACATTGAAATCGTCGATGTGTCATGGTGAACTTTCGATCTAGACCTACGAATCCCTTTGAAAGCATTAGAAATCTTTCAATCTAGATCCATTAGAAATGATAAAAAATCCCGATGACGAACTATTACGGGAGCAGGCCCACATCTGTTATGATCAGTTTATGGTGAAATTTCTATCTAGACCTACGAATCCCTTTGAAAGCATTAGAAATCTTTCAATCTAGATCCATTAGAAATGATAAAAAATCCCCATGACGAGCTATTACGGGAGCAGACCCACATCTGTTATGATCAGTTTATTAACGCTCCTGTGTGAAACCGAAAAGGTTGAAAAGCATGTAGACTCTTAGAACAGTAGGACGCAAGGACAGTCTAAGTAAACCTAGCCTCAATATTATCCGTTTCACTCCTTTTACTGAGTCTTAAAAGGTCTAGTAGAGGGTCGCGTCAGCCTACGTATTGAATTGACCAATCAGAACTCAGCTTACCAAGCCACAACAGTCTGCCTCGCACGAATAACGTTGGAGGGTCATAGGTCGTAGAAAGGTCAGCTGGCGCGACCCTCTATTAGACCTTTCTAGACTCAGGATAGGAGTGAAACTGATAATATTGAGGCTAGGTTTACCTAGACTGGACGCAAGGACATCACAGCTAGTTTAGAACGAATGCAGCAATAAACACTCATAGTTAGAAAAAATACCTTTCCTTCGAAACCACACATAGTCCATATCCATAGGCAATATTTGGGATTGTACAAAACACTTTTTATCAAATTAATCAATTCCAGGAACGCCCCTGGAGCGGACCATTGCGAGTCAACCGTCTCCTTTATATCTACCCCTGATGGATCTGCCAAACTTCTCTGGACATCGCATAATGGTTTGTCTTTATGATATCGCTGTTTGATATTGTTTAAGAAGAACTATATAGGGAACTGATGTCAAGATAAGGACAGTAGGCATACATGTATGTGTTAGATATCATGAATAGACTAGAAAACAGCTGTCTCTTTTTATTGCTTAACTGTCAAAATTCTAACTTCGGTAATGTTTGTCAAAGCGTCATCTCTTGCCGTATTATATACTTGTATAGCGTTATCGATATATCTTACTGCTCTTAATTGATAACATACATTAGATATGACTACATTATGGTCATAGATGAATTATGTAGTAATATCTGATTTTGTATGAATTCGTTATACTGTTTTTTCAATGGTTGATCCTGTGTTCTGAAAGATTATTCTGGACTGTAAAATACGTGTTGATTTCGCATTTCCTTCGGCTGCGCCTCGAAAAATACGAAATCTACAAGGGTGTCAGTCACGTATACATTTCAAAACACCGTGAAACTTACAATGAAATGGGGAGCATAATTATATACAAATACAATGTCCAAAAGGATATCTGAAAAGTTTTGAACCTGTCGTTCATAAAAAAAAAATTAACAGGCAAATTACTCCAAATTTCAGTTACAACGCCGTACTGGATCGTGGACACAGACTACAGTGACTACGCCCTGGTGTACGGGTGTTACAATGTGTCTACCAGTGGCTTGTGTATTGGATCTCGAGCCTGGATCTGGAGTAGAAGCAAATCTCTCTCTCAGAGTGCTCTGGACAAGACCGCAGTCTTCTACACCAACATCTGTCTGCAGGAGCAGGACTTTGAAACTATCACCTTTACTGAAGGTACGTTTAAATAATTACATACTGAAACTCTGTGTTTCTTGGTAAATTGCATTGCATGTCTTACCACAATTTGCATCCTTGATATTAAATTTCAACGATAGCTTTGCCGAACCACACGGGAATAGCCGAGCTTTTGCGAATGACCACTTTTGACACGGCGTCGCTGATTGCACAACTAACTTCGATTGCCTCCAATCAGATTTCTACCTTTCTATCCCATGTATTAGCCGTAATAGAACAGAGGCTAACTCGGGAATGACTGAGCTGCCTCTGTGGGGAGAGAATGTCTTGCACCATGCTGTATACACGGGGAAAATGATACAGCTATCAAAAGTGTTTTCCCAAAATGTGTGATCCTTTCACGTTATTAGAGACAATTTTACAATGACATGACGCTCTATCTTATATATAATCCAAATAGAAGATGTATACCTTACCTAAAGAATACTCTTGCATCATGCAGAATATTTGTGAAAACATATCTTCATCAGAAGTGTTTTCCCTAAGTATTTATTTATGTTTGATCCTTTCGCTTACCTAATGCATTTTTCACAATGATATGGCGCCACTGTTTTCCAATTCCAAAGGAAGTAATTTCATATAAAAAAAACATATTGGTATTTGTTGCTATCATAAATTGGGTGCAAATATAGATTCTATAATCGTATCATCGACAATCTGAATGTCAGATAAACTAATCAGCCCATGATATTCTTGTATTAGATAAAAGGACGTATCACAAGAATGCCAAAGAATCAATACGAGTTAGCCCTGTTAATTGTGATGTTTCTTTATTTTGCTCTTCAACAATATCTCTTAATCATCAAGAGAGGAAAACAAAGGACAGGTAAACGTTTTGCATGACATAGGCAAAGGGGGCATGTTATACAAGATACTTTGTTAATTGTTTCAAATGCGCATTTACTATAAACTATCTTCTGTTGATCAAATGCATTCAAATTTCATCTTAATGATATGATAAGAATTGTGTCAAGTATTTTTATGTATATACTCAGTACCAGTTATTGACATAGATGTTGATAAACACAATATACTAATTGACTAATGGTTTATGTCAAGATTGATAAGAAAAAATATACTTTTTACATGAAATATTGTTATGTCAAATATTGTTATATCAATCAGAATTACATATAGTATGTAAGAGCCATATGTGCCAACGGATCGTATTGGTTTTTGGTAACCTTCAGCAGGCATTAAGACAATATGAGTCAGCAGTCATAAATAGTATTTGTAACATGCACATGTGACGTAGAATGTAACACATGTAAGGCAAAGTTTTCCAATATCATTTCAAAAGAAGTAAATTTCATACGTTATTTTGACAAAATACAGTCACATCAACTGAACTCAGGACAGGTTTATTTGACTCTTCTTTAGGCAACATACCATATCATGTAAGAATTTTATGTCCCTTTTAAATCTGTTTCAGATTGTCCTGTTATAACTCATCTTGGGTTAACAAGTGACCAAGACTGCACTATCGACAACATTATAACAGTACAGGAAAACTTTGATTTAAAAAAGGTAAAGAGGTGATTTGAAATGATTTGACAAAATAAAAATATATTTTTCTTCAAACTGATGCAAATAACGATCATGGATATATCCTCAAAGGTTATGTTAAATCGATGACCATGTTTGGACCATCCTGTCTCAGGTTACGAACGTTACGCTAACTCCACTAATCTGTACCCTGGGCTCAGAAGCTAGATTCGCTCGCGCAGCCCGACTTTGGATATAGCCAATCAAGTCATTTTCTCGTTGAAATTTTATCGAGAAGGTTGCGAGAAAATGATTTGATTGGCGTATAGCTCAAGTCGGGCCGCTTCTGAGCCCAGGGTACAGATCAGTGGAGTTAGCGTAACGTTCGTATCCTGAGACAGGATGTGTTTTGACGAACTCAATTACTGATTTCGTATGACCAAATGGCTATCATGTAATGGCTTCAGTTTTAAATATGTATGTATTCAGTATACGGGAACCTGGTATGAGATTAAATGGCTGCCAATGAGTACCGTTCCAGCCAACCAACTCTTTCAAGATTATCAACATCGCTACGTCGCTCTGGAAAATGGACACATGTTCGCTTACATTTATGGAAGGTTGGTCTGATGTAATTTATTGTTTCATTAATTGTTTGATTGAATTGATAATTCCATTTTTGCTTGTACATTGTTGTAAAAAAATCTATATTTATTGTCCTTACAATTGTATTTTGTAATTATTTAATAAATGGCATCTGATTATCAATTAAGCATAACGATGTAAAATAAAGTAGTATTCATATAATGAATAAAAGCTGTAACTTCAGGTCTCCGGAAGATGAAGAATGCTTATACAATAATTTAGACATGGTAAACACCACCACACCGGGGAAGTTCTACTTTGACGAAGGAGGTAAGTTTATCCTAAAATTATTAACTACGTGTAATATCTTGAACGACCCCAAATAGGGACATTGGTACCTTGACATTCTCGTTCAATAGGCTTGGCAAAAGTCATGCTAGAATAACTTTACATGTTCTGATATTATTCCCCAAACCTCCCCAGCATGTTACATAAGTAACCAAGGCAGACAGTCGTATCCCAGATGAGCTTGGTCATCCAAAGTCTTCATTACCCAGGACAATCAAGTGTTATTCAATGCTGTTGAAACTAATGCCAAAACCTTCTTAATGTCATCAGAAACAAAATTAATATGATATTGTTGAAATCCCTAGCTGTATTTACAGCCCTCGGGCCGGTTCATCGCATTATTCCGTTGAACTTCGGTTTGTGGAACCATGACTTTACTTCCAATTTCTCAAATGTCAGTTGATTTTCCAACCACCAAAACCCCCGGTTTTGATTGAAAATGTTGTTTTAAATGTTAATATTAAACAATTAAACAAGATGTGACGTTTTGATCAAAATGTATTACTTATAATACTGACCATGCATTTGCTTTTTAGTTGACTTTCCCTACTGGGTACTTAAAACGGATTACACTCAGTACGCTGTGGCGTATGGGTGTTACAACGTCAGTTCAGATGGTTCCTGTTATGAGGCAAGATCCTGGGTATGGAGTCGAACCCCGACCCTACCCGACAATATTCACCATCAAGTGAACTCCTACCTGCAAACTATCTGTGTAAACCCAACTGTCTATCTACCGACGACGCAAAACAACAGTAAGTGACTAATCGCGTTATACACTTTATAAAACAGTGGTTAAGTTAACAATGTAATTTGTAAGGGTTTCCCCGCGTTGGTTGTTAGTTTATATGTGCATTTAAAAAAAAACGATGCAGTGAAACGATGAGAACAACAATGCTTTTTGTTAGATAAACATTTTTTTGTTAAGGTTTATTTCTAAATGTCGTGTTTTAAAAAAAATATTCTTCGACGACTTGAATGCAGACATGATACAACAGATTGTACAACCAATCTTGAATGACCTGCAAAATCTGCGATATTGCCCATTATCACAAAATGTATATTTTACTTGTCAGTATGTCCGCTGAAACCTATATGGCCCCTTAATGACCAGACCTGCACTGTAGCTCAGCTATCTGTACAAAGTGACTTTGATTTAAACAAGGTGAGTTAACATAATACTGAAGTTCATCATTTGTTTCAAATTCTTGGTGATAAAATCATAGAAATTATTGTCATTTTTGTTTTAACCACTAAAGTGTCCAAGGATCAAATAAGGTGATGGCAGGAATATGAAAATTAATAGTTCCAATTGAAAGACAATTTATTTAAACTAAATGGAGCAGTAATTATTCAAATATATAACGTAAAGTATAGCCATGCGAATGCTTTTTCTTGCAAAAAATGAATAAAAGGTTCACACAAAATGGCCGCCAATGGACTTTAAGTGAATCTTGGCTTGTGTCATGAGATTTTTGACACTGACAAAATAATACATTAAGCATTAACTTACAGTTATAAGCAAAAATTTTGAAATATAAAATTATCAAAAAACGTGCTACTGCCCCTTTAACTTACAATTAACAGTGAAAAATTTAAAATATAAAGTTATCAAAAAACGTGCTACTGCCCCTTTAAAGGTCAATGTCGCATATAAAAAGTTGGACAAAAATTACAGTGCAGTAAATATAAGTTTATTCAAAGTTGACTGAACACATAACCAATATTTCCATTAAATGATATGCCATGTTTCATCCAAATTTTAAGATATACCGGCCGTTTGACTTACCATGCAGTGAATGAAATCGATGCCTCAGTTATGTAATATGGTTTGTATCTTATTTTATAGAAACAGCTATGGTGAGATCATTTTCAATGGTAATAATATTTCAAGTTCAAAACGATTACTGTCTTTCAAATAATCAATTAAATCTCCAAAACTCATCTTTTCAGTATATGGGAAACTGGTACGAGATTAAATGGTTAGCATTAAAAACTATCCCGGCCAAGTTTCTCTTTCAAGACTACCAACATCGCTACGTCGCACTGGATAATGGGCACATATTCGCGTACATTTATGGAAGGTTTGTGTTATTGATCATTTTAATATTTTCATCTCAGTATTTTTATGAAATGTTATTTTAAGTGAAATTGCTATATGTTGTTAATTATTCTGTGATTCTCTGATCATTTTAAAACTTGTATCTGACAAGAATTGTATTACTGTATGTAAGTTAATCTTCTTTAAAAAATAAAAAAAGGTACATCATTAAAGGGGCAGTAGCACGTTTTTTATAATTACCTATTCTAAATTTTCACTGGTAATTGTATTTTTATGCTAAATGTATTATTTTGATAGTGTCCAAATTCTCATTACAGAAGCCAAAGTATGAAGATTCACAAAAAAACATTTTATGTGAACACCTTTAATCGCATGGCTAAACTTTACATTATATATTTGAATTATTACTGCTCCATTTAGTTTGAATACATTGTCTTTCAATTGGAAATATTAAGTTTCATTTTCCTGACATCACCCCTAAAAACGTGCTACTGCCCCTTTAAAGTATCAGCACTTGCAATTTGATCTAACGATACAAAACATCATTTTCAGGTCTCCGGACGATAATGAATGTTTCTACAATAATTTAGACATGATCAACACAAGCACTCCTGGAAAGTTTTACTTTGTTAGCGATGGCGGTAAGTTTATAAATTCTGTTCAAATATGGTGAAGAAAGCCGATTGGGTCTTCATAATGTTGGTTTTTTCATTCATCTCAACGTAATCTTATGAATTGCGTTTGTTTCATTTTGATACTAAAACATGAAACGTGATCATATAGTCGGGACACCTGGACTAGTTATTTCTTATATATTTAAATCTTAATAATTATATGATTATCTATGTAATGCTTTTTTAACATTACCAAAACATTAAATTGCATTCCGAATACAACATGTATGGTTAAGTACCTATATCATTTGTTAATTGTTAAGATGTAATTTTTTATCACTTTAACTGTACAGTCAAACGTTTCACTTTTGTTGAGTGGAGAAAATTTGACCTCGGGTCATCTTAATGAGCTATCAAGAATGAAAAGATTAAACTATGGAAGTGTACATTAAATCGCCACTTCTGAAACGAAAACAGAATACTATAAATTTTAACTCGTCTGGCCTCGTATGCATAATAGACGTCCAAGTTTCATTCCTGTAAACTTTTCACTTCTTCGATCTCTTCTTTAACCATCGACTCAAAATTCTGACATCTTTTGTCAGTTATGATGTTATGTTGTTTGGTGACCATATGTAGCTATTTTCTTCCTTATTGCCTTCAGCCTGTGACCCCGTACATGTACATGATCAACTACATTAACAATAATGAATAAGGAAACCTTAAACTATTACGCTATGAAAACCTATTGATATTGTTTTAATGTATTGTTCTACTTTAGTTGACTATCCTTACTGGATAATGAAAACCGACTACACTCAGTACGCTGTGGCATTCGGGTGTTACAACGTCAGTTCAGATGGTTCCTGCAACGAGGCAAGATCCTGGGTGTGGAGTCGAACCCCGACCCTACCCGACCAGATTCGAGATCAGGTGAACTCCTACCTGCAAACTATCTGTGTAAACCCAGTCGCCTACCTACCGACGGAGCAAAACAATCGTAAGGCATCTACTTTTGTCATACATTTTGATACTTTGGTCTGATTATCTATCTATTATTGTTATTTGTTTCTTTATCTAGATAACCGTCTGAAGTTTTCTTTGCCGCTGGCTGTTGCCACATGGACTGGTATTTTCGAAAAAAATAAATCAACAGCTAAAGTTGACGATCTATCACCTGTTGCTATTGTGTTTTATTGTATATTTATTTTACATTTTTTAGACATTGGTGAGACATAAATAATCTTTTGTCTCTCTAAGTCTTACACGATCTGTAACGGTGATATTCAAAGAGTTAAACGCATGAACCCTATATTCTTACTGGCTGGAAAGCTTTCCGGCAATAAAAATCGAGGTTACACCGACTTTACCCATACTTCAAAAGTGTCCATACGCCTATGCTATATGGGTATAGTTCGGTGCTATATTGGTGATAACGCATGCTTTCATCCTGCTACATCAGCGTATATGTATCCGTGTTTTGCTACAACCTATCCCCTGATATCCTCCTATAGTCTTCTGTCGTATCGCTGACGGTTGTTGCTCAGCGCTATTTATAGCCTGTCTGTTTTCAGTGAAACTATTTCGACCTCCATACACTGTTGTCAATTGATGTCGCACGTGGAAATCTAAGAACGCGCGATTTGGAGCTTAGCGGGAGACTGAAATGAGAATCAGATTTATTATCTAATAGCACTCCTATTGGTTAATTTGAATCACGAGGTGAGCACGCGGAACGAAGCCAAGAAACTAGTTTGCCGCTATCGCTGAAAGGGCATTATTTGATTGGCTTGCTATATATAGCGATACGACAGAAGACTATAGGAGGATATCAGGGGAAAGGTTGTAGCATTAGCGGAGACATATACGCTGATGTAGCAGGATGGCATGCTTTCGAATTGTTATTTTCAACAATGAGGCCTAGGATTTAATGCCTTTAGTATGACATTCAGACTCTTCTATATGCTCAATCAGATTGACTGAAATCAAAATCAGATCAGGAATCGCCATCAATCATATTAGTAGCTTTCTGAACAAATGGCATTTTCATAGTCACTATTGTTGTAGTGATATGATGTATTTAGAAAGTTTTATTTAACCTTTTAGCATACTTTGTAAATTTAGTTTAAATTGGTAGGATTATCATTTAAAGGGAAACTTTCGGTTTGGCAGTCTATGAAACAAAAGTTAAATTAGAGGTCAAAATAAATGAGAGTAGGCTACAATCATAAACTAATTTAATTAAGTAAATGCTCATTCTTTAGCATATATATAATCTAGGGAGACATAGTCAAAATCATAGGGACATTTGCCCCTTTTCACAGAGTATGTGTATTTACCTTACAGTATGTCCATTGAAGCCTAATTGGCCCATTAAAGACCAGAACTGCAATGTATCTCAGTTACCTGTGCAAAGAGACTTTGATGTTGACAAGGTGAGTTTACATACACCTGCATGAAGGCTTATTGTTACTTATCGTTCGTGGTGATCATTTTGATTTTGTAATAAACTTTAAAGGGGCAGTAGCATGTTTTTAGGGGGAATATAAGGTGATGTCAGGAAAATGAAAATAAATGGTTCCAATTGAAAGACAATGTATTTAAACGTAATGGAGTAGTAATCAAAATATTACAATTAGCATTAACTTACAATTATAAGTGAAAAATGTAAAATATAAAATTTTCAAAAAACGTGCTATTGCCCCTTTAAAGTTTAACGTTTTGTAGGTGAATTCAATAATTTAACGCGTTCAGAATTGCAACATCTACATACCATATCAACTGAAGATAAATCGAAGTTAACCTTTTGCAATTCATGCCTTAAGACATTTGCCAAAACATTGAATTTTATATCATATTATATATTATTATATTATATTATTAATATCAGACAAATAGACAGCCCTTTCGAATCACTCACAATTTTCTTATATGTAATAATGATTCGTCCTTCGATGCCATTTCATGCGTCCACCTTGCGTCACAGTTCACTAGAGTATGGTACGAGACACAATGGCTACCAGAGAAATACCTGACACCTTCTGGGAACATCACAAACAAACAGGTGGAGGTGTTCGCTAACAGTCAGGGAGGCATGTCAATTTACAGTAAACACAGGTGGGTAGGAGAGCGTAGTACTAGTCAAAAGTAAATCAACAGTCATTTGCAAATGAAATACTATGTAAATAAGGTTACAAATATCTTCCTTTATCTTTGAAATATACCAAATATTTGAAGCAGTCGTTTAGATCATACGCGGATTTGATGAAGTGGATAATCATTTCAAATTGTCAGAAATGTTCAACTGTCACCTTAAAAGGAGGGATTTATTCAAAATGGTCGCATACCATTTTCAGATTATACTCAATTTAGTGAATGAGATAATATTGTTAGGATTGGCGTTCAAGGGCATCAACACTTAATTGAATAAATAGAGAATACTAAACGACGTCTCGTTTCATAACATATTTATGAAACGAGTGAATGGGTTGGTAATTAACGAGCGAAAGCGAGTTAGATACCTACACCATTCACGAGTTTCATAAAAATGTTATGAAACGGGACCGAGTTTAGTATTTTATTTATTACTGGCTTATTTACATCGTAAAAATACAAAGAAAGTCGCCGAAATGACTGTCGCGGCCGGCCCGATGATATCGTGACGTCATAAAGTTGTGACGTCATAATTACGTCATGTCATTCAGTCAGCACGCAATGTTATGACACATATGTGTTATAACATGGTAGATTTATTAAACAGCAATATCTTCAACGGGAGAGTAATAATACTTAATATCATATAGATATTGGCTAAATACTACATTTTGAATGTTTAGATCATCTAAAGGATGTGAGTATGACGTCCTTGAACTGACATCAACAGAAATTCCGGGAAAATTTATATCTAACAAAGGTAAAAAGAACAAAATCTTACACTAAAACTGTAGTTAAATATTTTACATAAAAAAACTATTAAAAAGCAAGTCTAAATCTGTAGTGAACTTTTCCAATTCTCAGAGGCTGTTCGTATATTTAATAAAATGATTGTTTTCAGAATTATTATTTTCAAAGACTAAATAAAAGTATAAGAAGAAAATCCTGTATGATAATACAAATAAAATAATTGATAATTCACAGGTATTTGTCAATAACACCAAATATTCAAACAAAAGATATCGTTATTGAATGATAACAGATAAATGTTAACACAATATAAATAAATTTAGATCAACAGGTATTATATTTGGTCATACTGTTGACAAAATAAAAAATCTGTTGATCTAAATTTATTTAGATTGATGTTAACCTTTCTGTCTAAGATTCGAGGCCAGTGTGGGTAGCTGGTACTGACTACTCCAGTTACGCGGTGCTGTACACGTGTGAGAGGGTGGGGTCAGATGGTCAGTGTGAGACTGCCCGGGGGTCAGTGTGGAGCAGATCTCCCACCCTCCCTCCACAACACCAGTACACAGCCAACTCTCTCCTGCAGGAACTCTGTTTGAATCCTGCAGCTCTCGTCACCCTCTCACACTCGAACGGTAAATTGAGACCATCTTTTTATCCATTTAATGAATAGCCTTTTCGACTTGTTTTTACCGCGCCTCCAATACTCCGATGTATAATTGCCAACCCTTTGACATTGAAGTCAGTGGATAACCCTAAAGACCCATTAGTATTTTCACTGTATTCGTGGTATTTGTAGCAATATTTTGCGACCATGAGAAGATCGGACCAAATTCATTACAAAGGAGACAAATTGACCGAAACGTAAACAATTTAAATCAAACAAATCACTTAAAAGGACATATTTCCGTATATATAATTTTTTTAGAAATGAATGACCGTTGTTTGCACATTTTTCTCGATCCTTATAAAATCATTGTTAGTTTCAGTGTGTTTTCAAAAATATTCAAAAAAGGTACAAAAAGCTATTTCGCTAGATATTATGGAAATAATAGTTATCTATCATTAGCTGGTATAAATAATAAGGTGTTATATAACAATAATATATATTTCAGGGTGTTTACCGGAAAGAAAGGAAACATGTCCAAGTAAGTTATACTGTTCTCTTAGATCTAATGCTTGAAAAGAAACTTTAAGCAATTTACAAATTTTAACTGATGAAACTTCTTGAAGTTCATACTTTCATAAGAAAGAAAATAAAAATTGCTTAACATAATCAACCAAATAAATGATAAAACAACCCCGATTCATAAAACGTGTTGATTTTAATAAATGTTTTCTTTGTTTCACTTTTGCAGCACCGAACAAGTCCTCAAGATCAACATTTCCAAATATCATAATCTTACTTGTTACAATAACGGCTTTATTTATTAATAGTGTTACATTTCGTCACTGATTCACTTATATTTATACATAATGATTGTTACAGTAACGGCTTTATCTATCAAAATTGTTACATTTCGTCACTGATTCACAATCTATTTATACATCATTTCACTCATTTCTTTTAAATCTTCCTTTCACATCTCTAGCAAATAAAACTCTAAATCAAGTAATCAATCACTTTAATTCTAATTCTTTCTGTTACTGTTTATCACAATAAGTCTGTATAGCATGTCCGTAATTCTATAATCTGACAAATAAACGATTGACGCAAATTGACTGTTATGTGCTATCATTATGTAATTACGCTAAGTTGCTTCCTTGAAATTACATGATAGCAAAGGTGTGAAATAATATTATCATTCACAACACACTGGATATGATTGCTCGGTTTTATCCTTCACATGGGGACAGTTACGAAATCAAAGCAAAGCACAAGCAATCGATGACTAATCCAAAAGTATTTGATTCAATGTTATGCGCAGAATATTCTTTCAAGCCTATATTAGCAGAAATATATACGTCAAAACATTTCCGTGAAAAATATCTTTTTCAGCCCTAAGTTTTCACGATTATTGCCAGTCCATGTTGCCAACTCTGGTTGCCAATTTCCCGCCGCCATATTTGTTTCTGTACACTTGTAGTTGACTCTTGAAGTCGTCGATCTGGACATAGCAACCCTGAAATAAACATACAACAGTTCACCATCAAAGTTTAACAGTCCAACTATTCTAACCATAAAGAGCTTGAACGACGTCATCCTGTCTCAGGGTACGAACGTTACGCTAACTCCACTAATCTGTACCAGAAGCTAGATTCGCTCGCGCGGCCCGACTTGGGATATAGCCAATCAAAACATTTTCTTGATGAAATTTTATTGAGAAGGTGGCGCGAAAATGATTTGATTTGATATCTCAAGTCGGGCCGCGCGAGCGAATCTAGCTTCTGAGCAGATATACAGGGTACAGATGTGGATAGTGGAGTTAGCGTGCCGTTCGTACCCTGAGACAGGATGGAACGACGTATTTGCTAGAATATTTCATACATCAACTTCTATTTGAGAATTTAACTGAAATTATTGCTGAACTCGGGAACCAAAAATATCAGCTTGTTTATCTATATTCGAACAATCACCTTTAGTTGATTGAGGAGTATAGTTAGGGGAACAGCTGGTAATTAAGGAGACAGTTATCAACAACAAGATGATTTCAAAATGTTGTGATAATAGGTCAAATCAGTAAGTCAGAAGAGCCTACTATGCATGGTATTTATAACGTGGCGTCGTTAAAGGGACAGTCCTATCAAGGTATTTTCTGTGGAAACAAAATTCAAAAGGCGCAATGATGCATTCTATTATTTGTCTAAGTGTTAAATCTAGAGCTACTAAGATATTACCCTCACTAACATATTTGCAAATATGTGAAATAATCATCTAATAATCATATATAAGTATAAATGGGATATACTTTTAAATGTTCTTACAAAAGAAAATACCAAGACAGGACTGTCTCTTTAAGTATTCTCTTTTCACATTCCCCATCCTGCTACAGACAGCCTATATGTCTATGGGTAATACTCAAATCCTACCCCTGATATCCATCCAGCACAAACTCTCGTATCGCTAGCTCTTGCTGGATGGATATCAGGGGATAGGTCGAGAAGACATAAACGCTGATGTAGCAGGATGTACACTGCCTGCAGTTTGTAGTATTGACATCACCTGAAGGTGTCTGAGGCCGCCATTAGACACGTACTGCTTCCTCCCGTGTAGAGCCCGTCGGTTCTGGAAGGAGATGAGGTCCCCGGGCTCTAGTCGTAGGTGATACTGAAAGGTGTGGGTGTCATTGTTAGATTTAAAAAAAATTCATTTATCAAAAAAAAAAAAAAAATTCTCAAAATTTTCATAGTTGGTTAAAGATTGTCCCAACGTAAAAAGAAATGGAAACTCACAGGGTATTTCATTTAGTTTCGTCTCATAGTTATTCATTAGTAGAAGTGAAAGCTCGTATGTCGAGGTTTGATTTAAAATAAGCAACTTTTTTCAATCTAACTTCTTAACTGAAAGATTTTGAGTGTTTGTATACGAAATCGCAAAAAAGACACAAAGGACTATTGTTTTGTCAAGTTTGGTTTTATTGCGAAAAAAATCTTTTTCACATTATCAAAACTTCTTTATATTGTATAGGCGACATCTTGACATAGATTTGAATGTTACAAAGCAACTTATCACATTAAACTATAGGTCGAAACGTCGTCTAGATATACAAGTAACAGAGGTAGTATATCAATTAAAATACTAGATTAAGGTCGACAGTGCCATACTTGTTATAACATTATGACCGTATATAAAATCCTGTGGATCTAACTTGAAAAATATTCGTCATTTGTATTTCTTCAACTCATAAAATGCCGTTCAAAAAAACCTATTTAGATGTCCGTCAATAAATTATTCGGGTTATGAAGGTATAGAGGGGTCGCCATTATTTATGAAACATTAGACCTGTAAATGTAAAAAAAAATAATTTACTAAAGTAAAAACTTAATATAAAATGATTCGAAGATTCAACAAGAAGATATGGTCATCAACATCCCACGTCATATAAGTTTTCATTTAAGCTCCCAATATTTTCCTAATTGGAAAACACGAAACAAGGGCAATAACTCCGTAAAAAATAATTTTGCGATTCTGATTTTCGAACTCCAAGGTATTGATACAATGAAGACACACAGCAAGTTTGGTGAACATATCCAAAATAGTTTCTGAGAAAACTGTCCCCTTTGACGACACCCTCCAACAGTCCAAAAACACGGACAAAGGGCAATAACTCCTTAAAAATAATATTGCGATTCTGATTTTGGAACTCCAACCAGGTATTTATCCCCAGTTAGAAACCTATCGGGAATTTCGTCTATTGTTTTGGAGGTCTCTTGTATCCCCGTAATAACCTCTAAGGAGGGTTTACATTGGGAAGTCAGGGCATTATATTCACATGTAACACCTACTCGGGGGGTTGGAAGGTTTTTATATTCATATGTAACACCTACTCGGGGGTTGGAAGGTTTTTATATTTCAAAGTCAAAGGGTTTTATATTCCTATGTGTAACCTAACCCCTAAGTCCACATTATCTTGAAAAAACTTACAATGCTTCCGATGTGCGGGATTCGAACCCTCAACCCTCTGAACCGTAAGCTAGCACTATAACCACTACTCTAACGGGCCAGTTAGAAGGAAGGTTATGTTAAACAATCTATTGATTGAAGATCAGATTTCGGTACAAAAAATCGGCCCTAAAGCATTAGGAAATCCAATTGCACTTTAATTCCAATTTTAAATGCATACACACATTCAAAATGGATATTAACAGTGTTACACCTTTTCATTTGTGATAAATTTAAAGGATCCAAATACGGTGTCAACCACGTGACTTGTCGATTGTCATTTGTAAAACCTTACACCTCGAAGAATGCTTTGCACGTGCATTATGTGCTATGTCAATATCAAAAAGTCGTCTGAACACAATGCTTTTTTCGAAGGAGATTCATTTTAATCTTTTATATTCAGAATTGAAGCGACAGTATAAAGTAATGTAATCCAATAATAAATGTTAAAATTAACCGACGAACATGAATCCTTGATATTTGTTGTTTTTTTCTAAATTTTTATGATCAGTCTGAAAATATGATTACAAATACTACAATATGGACAAATGATTACGGGTTGTTAATAACGGCATCTAAGTTAGTTAAAACACTCGAACTCGGTTATGCTTGGGTTTTCAAAACCTTCGGAAAGAAAGCCTCGCGGGAAGTAAGACCTCAAGCTTCGCTTTCGGTCTTACTTTCCGCTCAGCTTTCTTTCCTCAGGTTTTGAAATCCCAAGCATAACCTCGTTCTCGTGTTTTAACCCTAACTTAGAAACCTATCGGGAATTTCGTCTATTGTTTTGGAGGTCTCTTGTATCCCCGTAATAACCTCTAAGGAGGGTTTACATTGGGAAGTCAGGGCATTATATTCACATGTAACACCTACTCGGGGGGTTGGAAGGTTTTTATATTCATATGTAACACCTACTCGGGGGTTGGAAGGTTTTTATATTTCAAAGTCAAAGGGTTTTATATTCCTATGTGTAACCTAACCCCTAAGTCCACATTATCTTGAAAAAACTTACAATGCTTCCGATGTGCGGGATTCGAACCCTCAACCCTCTGAACCGTAAGCTAGCACTATAACCACTACTCTAACGGGCCAGTTAGAAGGAAGGTTATGTTAAACAATCTATTGATTGAAGATCAGATTTCGGTACAAAAAATCGGCCCTAAAGCATTAGGAAATCCAATTGCACTTTAATTCCAATTTTAAATGCATACACACATTCAAAATGGATATTAACAGTGTTACACCTTTTCATTTGTGATAAATTTAAAGGATCCAAATACGGTGTCAACCACGTGACTTGTCGATTGTCATTTGTAAAACCTTACACCTCGAAGAATGCTTTGCACGTGCATTATGTGCTATGTCAATATCAAAAAGTCGTCTGAACACAATGCTTTTTTCGAAGGAGATTCATTTTAATCTTTTATATTCAGAATTGAAGCGACAGTATAAAGTAATGTAATCCAATAATAAATGTTAAAATTAACCGACGAACATGAATCCTTGATATTTGTTGTTTTTTTCTAAATTTTTATGATCAGTCTGAAAATATGATTACAAATACTACAATATGGACAAATGATTACGGGTTGTTAATAACGGCATCTAAGTTAGTTAAAACACTCGAACTCGGTTATGCTTGGGTTTTCAAAACCTTCGGAAAGAAAGCCTCGCGGGAAGTAAGACCTCAAGCTTCGCTTTCGGTCTTACTTTCCGCTCAGCTTTCTTTCCTCAGGTTTTGAAATCCCAAGCATAACCTCGTTCTCGTGTTTTAACCCTAACATAACACACAGCAAATTTGGTTACCCTATCTTAAATAGTTTCTGAGAAAAGCTGTCCCCTTTAACTCGGACGGACGGAGCCCAAACCTATATCCCCGTATTCCTGTATTCCTAAGAGAGACTAACCGTATGTTCGAAGTTGTTGACTCTGTGTGCCAAGACTTTGTGTGCTCTGTAGTAAGGTTCGATATCCTCCTGGAATACAATACTCAATATCTATGACACATGTTTCACATTCATGATTGGAGATATCAGAGATAACAAAATATTGATAAGATTTTTATGCAAATGAAATGAAAATAAGTCACTCTATAAATACTGGCAAAAATATACATTTGTGTATTGATAAATATATGTATTTCTTTTAAGATTAATAAAATAATGCTTTTGACAAAAACCTTAATTACATTCCGTATACATTTATTGTGTGTACTCAAATCTTACTGTCATTTTAACAATACACCAAAGCTACCTTTATTAAACAGATTGCTGGTTTCCGAAATAAAATCTCCTTAGATGAAAACAATTGTCACACAGATTTCAACCAAATTTATATCAAATAAAAGGTAAGATGAAAACATGTCTGAATTATGATACAAATATTATCAATATCCTTTAATCTCAAAATTTATCGTGCAAGGAACACTTAGTTAGAAGAACACATCGTAACTTGCACA